>CM066031.1:1499590490-1500911081 GCA_033557465.1 Ichthyophis bannanicus
GATCATTTGGGGTCCTGTGTACTGAAGTGTGAACTGATTTTACAAATGTTGATTTCTTGCAAGAAATAGCACAAACCATTTGGAAATGCACAAAAACACCAAAGTTCAGGCGTTTTGTGCTATTTCTTTGCACTATTCCGGTTTGTGACATCATGTCACAAAAGCACACTTCACAGTAAATAATTTATTTATTTATATATTCATATTTATAATTCATACTAACTACACAAATAACATAAAATTATAAAATCAAGATAATAACAGCACATTCCTAAAAAACAAGCAAAAAATATATTAAAACAATTATGATAACACTGCCAGATACATGAAATCATAGCCACATCTTTGAATTATTTTATTCTGCACCATTCAAGCACAAGAATTCTGTCTAAACACAAGATCTCCAACTTTTTGCTAAATAATATGGTATCAATGAGCTGAGGGTCAAGTGGCAAGGAATACCAAAGAGTAGGAACTGCCACAGAAAACGCTAATCCAGCTGGGCCTGATGAAAATTAGAGATGTCAAGTAAACAGGTGGAGGCCAATTTCAATCGGGGCACGTCCGGACAGTCCTGACATCCAAAATATGGACACCCCAAATGTGTACCTGATTGCATCCACAGGAGCTAGATGTTCTCACAGATGCAGAATCGGGCACTTAGATAGGCTGGACGGGCCCCGATTCTGCCATGCTGAATGTCCATCGACTTTCCTGACTAGCCCTCCTTATGCTCCTGCTAGAGCCCCGGTGCAGTGGCGTCTCATTGCCATGGCACTGGGACGCCATGCAGTAGCACTGAATGGCCTGACATTGTCCCACTCTTCTTTTCCCGCCGCTCAACCCTCAGCGGGGGCAGCCAGGACTGGGATCAGGCAGCGGGGGACTTACCTCTGGCAGCCCTGGGACTTCTGTGGGCCTTCGTGCCCCAATCCCTGCTGCACATGGGACTTATTCTACCTCCAAGGTGGATTAAGTCCCACGTCCATCCTGTCAGTACTGGACGTACAGGACCGTGACCTGAATAGGCCCTGCATGTCCGGGTTTTGTGGCCCACCCATGCACTGCCCACTCTCCACCCTGTTGCCGCCCCTTCCATCCCCATCCAGAGTTTCCAGCACAAAAGCCCTATGCGTGCGGGGAACTAGATGTGCAGAATTGGGTCCTCTGAATAGTGAGGGTTGTACGTTCAAAACTGATGTACATCCCCACTATTCGCGGTTCAGAATGACCCTCAAACTGTCACATCTTAATGCTTACCCTATGTGATAAATCTGAAAAACGGCAGGCCTTGGGGCATGTTTCTAAATACTGTGATGGTAGCGCGTGCTTGGGCCATAAAACCAGCCCATGCCAATTTCAGGGGTATGTGTGCCCTTTTCCTACCATTGGCGCATTGCTAACACATGATATCATGATAACTCAGCTTGTGGTGGTGGTATTGTGTACCCACAATAATGGCAATAATCACAGCATGCACCCATGACACTCACGCAACAGTGCGCCATCAAAGTCCACATTCCACCAAAACATACCCTGTCTCCTGTGGGATTCTTAGCGCAGAGCCCATGCTAACCTTTGGCATACTGAACTCTGCACTAGCAGTTAGTACAGTTTAGTAAACATGCCCTTTTGTGTTCTAGTGTTAAGATTGCAAATTTAACTCACCTTTCCTGCAGGCTGCTTATACCAAAATGGTTCCCCCTGGCCCTTTGCCATAATCTTGCATTACTTTCTCTAGGGGCTGGATTGCCAAAAAAGGCAAGAAAGTGAGGGAGTACATTACTTTATTTTAGGACTGTGTCAGGACTGGAGAGGGAGTCCACTGAGCCACCAGGAAGCTGAGGCCTTTTCAGGAGAGGGGGTAAGGTGGAACCTCCAGTTTGAGCCAGTGAGCCCTTTCATTTTCACTGGCTGACACACAATGAAACATTTTTTTTTTAATTTCTCATGTGTTGCCATAGCCTGGAATACATGAAGTTTCTGGCCGTAACAATGTATGATAAATTCCTTACGAAGTTAAGCTAAGGATGTAAATTGCATTTCTTAGCTCAAACATCTTCACTGGCTCCCACTGCAAAGCAGAATCCTCTACAAAATCCTTCTAATGATACATAAATCTCTCAATCACCAATCTTCCACCCACCTTCTATCCCTCATCACACCAATAAAGATGAACAGCCATGGAGATCCTCCACTACGAACACTCTTAGCATCCCCCAAGCAATAACAAACAGCACCCGACAGATTTGCACCAGATCCTTTGAGCTATATACCCCTCAACCTGGAACTCCCTCCCTGACCACATAAGAAACACCACTGACCTCCTAGCCTTCCGCAAGCTCCTCAAGACCCACCTCTTCACTCTCCACTTTGGCTCCACCCTCTCTTATCCCCTACGCCCACAAAGAAGAAAGCCACAGAATGATGGCTGAAATTTTAGTTCCACTTACCAAAATGTGGTATGACCTGGAAAACTGCAAAGATCATGATACTAACCACGGAAGCCTAAGAGAACATGCAGATGTCCAAATCACAGAGATGTCCCTAAAGCCATTTTAGAAGTCAGATCCGTGGATGTCTCCAGCGTGAGGATGTCCAAGTCTGAACAGTGGCAAGGTGGAGGCACGGCCGGGGCATTCCTAAGAACCTGGACATCCTCTTGGTCTCAGAAAAGCCCTGGACATCCCAAATTGCATCTAACGTTACAGCGGTTCCAGGCACAAACAGGTATCTTTTTATATTTGTTTAAACTTTTATATTTCTCATTTTACAACTAAACAACCAAGCATAAAACATACTTGTCAGGATAAAGGGGACAAAATCAGAAATAGTAACACAAGAAAAAATACAAAACTGAAACAAAGATCATATTTCAGGTCACCCCCAAAACTGCCCCCCACTATAGCCCACAACTTAGGGGGAAGAATCCAATTAGGACCAACGTTACATACCAATACTAAAGGAAGTCAAGAAGCGTACAGCCAGACATCACAATTATGTAGTGTGAGATTCCTCAGCAACAGCAGACCTGCGAGCACTCAGGAATGTCAACAGTTAGGACGGGTTAAAAAAAATATAGGAAGAAGACTGTAATTTAACAGGGCATTTGCATGGGAACTTAAGGAAAAATTGACCCCTCCCCCAACTGCTGAACAGTGGGCCAGAATAGGAGGAACTCCTTTCTTCTCCACTGAGCTTCCCATGAAAGATCCGGGAATACACGAACAGCAAAACCTTTAAACACAGTAGATCTTTTCCAAAAGAAAACCAACCTCTATCCAAAGACAAAGAAAATGTCATCGAAAAGGTGTACAGCATATATGCCTCATACCCAGACTTTTCCAAAATTGCAGAAACATCCAGGGAATCTGCCTGCTGCACGCCAGGTATATTACCAGAGCCTGAGGATCTACGGCCTGTAGGCATATAATAAAGCTTACAGACAGGAGGGTGGTATTCTTCTGGAACCCAAACACCTCCAGCAAATAAGATCTAAACATTTCTTTGGTGTTTATTACTGTTGACTTAGGAAAGTTTGTTAACCACAGATTTTGATAACGAGAAAAGTTCTCTAATTGTTTAATCCTTGCCTTCAGCGGGACAGTGTCCTTACAAAAGGTTTCTGCACAATCTTCTACCCGACCAACCTTTAACTGAAGCTGAGAGGCAAGGCCCTGCAAGGCTGAAATTTTTTCCATGTGTTGTTAAAGCTGGTCTGTATTCGCCTGAGTTTGCACAGCCAAAGCGTGTACTTGGGGAACCAGAGATTCACCAAGCTGCGCGATGACTGTCCAAATAGTCTCTAAAGTGAAAACTGCAGGGTGACTCAGGGAGAAAGATACCGGAACTCCATTTACTCCAGCACCAGTTTCCAAGGCTTGAAACGCCATCGTCGAGAAGATAGACCCTACTAGCTCAATGGCCGGGTCTTCTGCAAAGCTCTGAGGTGATAGGTTGCAAGAACGCTGTTCCGGAGGGGTAACAGCAGCCTCTCCTCCATGTCCCAGAGTTGTCCCTCCTACAGCCAACGGCTCACCAACTCAGGAAAGAAGCAGCTTCGCCTGACTCGAGGTACAGGAATGCTCCAGCAATATGACCTTTGAAGCATGCCAGTGCTCCCAGGTGAAGATGTCTGGCCCCAAACAGCTCAACGAGTGTTCTAGCTCCGAAGAGCGGTTAATGGGGTTCTGAGTCACCGGATCTCCTGGCTGGTGCAATGAATGTATAAGGTAAGGGTCAAGGGGCTCCTACAGAGATAAAAATAAGAGGATGCCACCAGGGCATTGGAGGACTTTTTGCCCACTTTGGCTTTCCTTTTCCCCATATGGAATAGCGTTACACTGACAAATGCCTGCCTGCAGCCATCTTCAAAAGGCATCTTAAAAATGCTCATTTTGCCAGGCAAACATCTGGAAGGTGTGGATAAAGAGCTAAACTAATGCCTTCTATATTTTACACTGTATCAATGAACATTGTCGGGGAATGGAGGCTCATGTTTTCACTTTGCTAGGCTGCTGGGCCTCCCCTTATGCTAGTTGGCCAGAAATGGACATTTCCAACCCAGGCGAACCTACTGGCGACGTCTATGTGGCCACCTGCATGCAATGTCCGGATTGGGGAAGTCTATATTCCTGAAATCAGCCGGAGATATAGACTCCACGGCACTTTTCTGCACGTTCTGCCCTGGCCATTCCCAGTTTAATTTGAACATCCTTACTAAAATCTCCCTCTTTATCTCCAGAAGTCTTATGTTCCACGATTGTCACAGTTACATCAAGAATTATTGCACCCTTCAACCTTTCTTTACTGAAATACTTTAGCCCATCCAGAGGTTCTCACTCCTGTTCTACGGAACTGCTAGCCAGTCAGGTTTTCAGGATATCCACAATGAACATCCATAAGAGAAATTTGCATACAATGGGGACAGCGCATGCAAATTTATCTCATCGATATTCACTTTAGATATCCTGAAAACCTGACTGGCGGGGGAGGGGGATCCACTACAACAGGCTCAGGAACCACTGTCTTTAGTCACATGAAAGCTTTAGAAGTAGTCTACTGTATATGCATAGCCAGTTTTGGGATGTTCATATTTGTATATATAGCAACATTCACAGTTAAAGAATTCAGTCTAGTATGAACCACTATTAAGACATATTCCCTGAATGGCAAAGAATGGATTGGCAGTCAGTGGGCCAGATGTAGTAATGACTTCCCCCAACAGACACAAAAAACCATTAGTACATCTGGTCCAATGTCTTTAATACAGGAGCTGAGGGTCCAAAATAAAGGTCTTTAACTGAAACATCATTAACTGATAATGCTTTGGCCAGATGTTATAATTCTTTAGCCAGAACATTTTTTTTATAAAATGCACAATATATCATAGAGCTTTTTAAAGGAACATGCACAGGGATAAGGTTAATAGATAAAAACAATCCCCTCTCCTTAAAATATAAGGTGATTTTATTGTAGAAGTTTAATATATTTGGGGGGGGGGGGGTAATTTTATAAGCAATTTTGGCAAGTAGAAGTGCATTTTATGTACTGTAACAAACACTAGGAATATCGGCGGGAGCTCAAAAAACATAGCACCTACAATACTTTCAGACAAAAGGTAGGCAAGTGTCCCCGGGGGCGGAGGATGGATGAAGTGGAGGTGGGAACTGTTCTTCCATGCATAGTTCATAAAAGCCATGCATGTGCGCTGATTCTTCCTGGCTGCTTCTGCTTAACATTTGCGTAGCGCTACACGGCGCATACAGTGTTGTACAGACTCATGTACGAGAAGGTCCCTCCCATCAGAGCTTACAATCTAGTCGACAGATAACACAACAACCGGGGATTAGGATATGTCGAGGGAAGTGGTAGGAAACACATAGGAGGTGAACTGGAGGCTGAGGGGATCAAGATTGGAAAGCCCAAAGTTACACCTGCTTTGTGCAGGAGCTTTCCAGGTAGGTTATCTTATAAAGGTACCTACTTTATAAAACAAGCCTAAATCACAGATGAGCTGACATGGCATACTTATGGCAATATAACACCCACTTAAAAGCTTGTTTAAGAGTATAGACTTGACATCATTTTCATGGAACCAGATAACATATCTTGAGCATGTGTGTTTTAGTCTTGTATGGTAGAATATAAACAGTGTAGCCTTAAATACTGTGCTGTTGGAATATTATCTTCTTGAGGATTTAGATGATGGTTTTTGTACCATTTCAATAGGTTTATGTAAAGCTTAGCACTCAAGCCTCTGGATTGCTTCAGAGTGACAGGAAATCTGTAAGTTCACGTCATTAGCACTAAACCAAGTGACAAACAACTAATAGGTGCAACAAAACTGCAATCCAAATAAAAACAATGCCATCAATAAATCTCCAAATTTTCATCTGGAGCCAAAAAGAAGAACGATGTTCAAACTTGCTCTCCAAAGCAGCCCTGTAGGGGCTGGAAAGAGAGGGGGGCATTGTGGCCCCCATTGCTGTGTTTTTAATCTGCTAACTGAGCTTCAAAGAGAAAAAAAATATTAATTAGAGCTATAGATGTGAAAGAACAAATGAAATCAATTTTAGTTGACAAAAGAGAACTTGATTCTAAATGTTAATGTACAAGGGTAATATTATAACACATCATATAGGGGTAGAGGCCAAGGAAGCAGGAATCCATATTGGGTCTATTTCATAAAAACACATAGGCACCTATGTGTCTTTGTAAAACTGCCCCACAAAACGTGCACAGATTTACAGCCGCTTGGGACCTGGTGCAGGTTATGATGTGAAGTACTGCATGGTTCAGAAAGAGCATCCGTAAATCACGACTATACCCATCATGCTTATACCAGACATCTGTACAAGTACACGCATTCCTGTCCACACGCAGACTTGTATGCATAGGGTAATTTTATAAAAGGCATTCGATGTACATATACTGGCATATATGAATGAACAAGCCTTTAGGAAATTTCCTGCACAATGCCGACTGCTGCCATTTGTACAATACAAGCATACAATGATGTAATATCCTAAAGGGCCGATATGCAGAGTCCTTAGCTGGTCTGCCAAGGGCAAGACGGCTGGCTAAGGGTGCTAGCTACAATATTAAGTGACACTATTCAGATAGTGTCGCTGAATATCCCCCCAGACCACTCCAGCACGCCCCGGTTAGTGTAGGGGTAGCCAGGGAGCGGAAAAAGGGCAGTATCAGCGTTAACAGGAGAAGTGGTTTACGGTTTATTAACCTCTTAATATGCTGCTTCTTGAGTAAAGCAGTGAGGTGGTTTACAATCAAATAACCACATTAAAAAGAAAGGAAAGGAAAGCAGAGGAAAGATGAGGTGAGACGGGAACAAAGCGAGTGCAAGTGCCGACTTCTATCCAGTGGGCGGATTCTCGGTCGTCACCTTCTCACCAACTTAGGTCCCATGAAAAGCCAGATAAGCGCTGACTACAACGTCCACTAACTGGACAGATGTCAGCACTTCTGCAGTTAGTGCCACTGAGCCCGATATTCAGTGGCAGTTGAATAGCCCACTGATAGTTACGTGCCATAGCTAATTGGAATATCAGCCATTTTGAAAATTGGCCCCAAAGTTACCAAAATCAGCTTCATTTCATATCCCCATAATCATTCAAAGTCGTTATAAAAAAGGAAACATTCCTAACATATTCCACAGGGATGGTTTTTAAGACTGTCTGGAATATGTACCATGTAGAGATGGTATCAGCTTCTGTTTACTTAGGGAGTCATTTGTTAACAGCATGCAATAAACCATGTTATTTGCCACAGGGCCCATTTTAATGCAACAGTGAAATGACCCTCCTAAAGGATTAAATGAAAGAATAATGCAACTTGCAGCCAACTTTGTAAGCTGTATTATTCTGTTCCTCGGGTGCAATGGTCACTGATACATGGCCCGATGCTCCTGGGGATCCATTTTAAATGGGCTGGTGCCTACTAATGGCTTTGTGCAATTCCAGTCCCCTCCAGGGCAATTGTTCCAAATGGATTCGTTTTGCACGTGCCGTCACAGTCACAAACCTCACTTCTAAGCCAGGGTATGTGGCATATGATCTCAGCCTCTCATATTTACTGCTAATGCTCGTCATAATACTTGCAACATGCCAAAGAGACCCTCCCATCCTTTCCCAATATTGAGCTCTCTCAAAAACTCCAAAGACTGCCTCCAATTTTTAGGCAAGACTCCCATCCCCATCCACCAAAGACATCACACAAAACCTCTCCCTCAACCCCCCATATCCTCCTCTGTGCCTACCTGAAGGGATCCTTGTAGTCTAGGTTATGGATACTGTATGACTACTAGTAAGGGTCAACCTGGAGCCAGAAGGAACAGGAGCAACTAGGTATCATTCCTGCCCCCTTACCCTAGACTACCAGGGATGTCTTCTCATAGGTCTGGGAGGGAGGTTACAAGGGAAGAGGGAGTTTTCAGTGAGGGTTTGGGGATCTTCTTTGGGGTGAGAGATTCCACAGGGTGTCTTCAGGGGACAGGGTGAGGAATTCACTTGTGATGTGGGGAAGTCTTTGGGGAGAGCAGGGGTTGGGGGTCTCTACTGGAAGGAAGGAGGTTATGCAGAAGTTGTTAACAGGCACTGGCCACTTTAAATGGCTCCCTGTGGCACTGGGCTGCATATTAATTGGCTCAGTGCTCCTAGCCAGGAAAATAACGTAAGTTTTGAGCCTGCATTATTGTTCCAGGAAGAACACAGCTCCTGAAATTCAATGCAAGCTGCATTATCCAATTTGCATAATAAATGAAGTGTTTTGCATGCTAGTTGCATGCTTTGAATCTCATGATTATGTAATGCTTGAGGCAAAAACATAGATTAGTAACTACCCCTTAAATCTGCCATGGGCACAAAGTACCCATAGAAACATTTGCTTTTTGTGCAGGTAGAATTTTGCTGGAAAAGTATACACTGAATTAAAAATGGAATCTACATGCATACTTTTCTTTCTCCTGACTACAGCATACCACAAGGAATCAATGTGACAGTCCCCAAAATATGTACACTGAGGGAATGCAAATTTCAAGCAGTCCATTAATGGGGCTAATGTAAGAAGCCCTGTGCTAGAATGGTGCACTGAGCTTCAGTGTTAATTGCTCTAATGTATGCACTGAAAAAAACTTTTACTCCTGATGCAGTAAACTAATAACATGTAAATTACCATGGCATTAAAAAATGTGCACTGCAGACCTAACAGTGCACATCATCATAGCAACATGCTATTAGGTCACTGGGCAAAAATGTCTCCCTTCCTGTCAAAGCATGAGTGGGGATGGGCTCACATACTGATAGGAAGGGAGACAAAAATACCCACTAAGGGGGGTCATTCCTAATCGTGTTTAATGGAGATATACGTCCGGGTTGGACATATATCCCTGCTAAATGCCAGGGTGCCGATTCCAGTCAAGGAGCTGCCCGCACATACTGCAGAGATGTATGGGGAGCTCTGGATGGGGGTGGAAGGGGTGGGCTAGAGGAGAAGCGAGGGTGAGGAGTAGGTGGGTCCCTGACCCAAGACATACAGGACTGATTCCGGTGTTGGCCCTGTATGACTGGGGTCAGCTATCTAGACAGGGGACGTTTTCCACAGCCAAGTGAGCAGAGCTGGAGGTTCTTCGCAGCCCGGTCTTGGCCTTAGAAGACCCGATTGGGGGTCGGGCAGCAGAGAACAGGACATTGTGCGGTGTGGGTGATCATGGCTCCATGCAGGAGCCCAGGCTGGACTAGACAGGCAGGATCCGGGTTGTGCAGTGGGCCAGAATCGTGGCACATCCTGCCTGTCCAGGCCGCGGGATCAGAACTGGGTACAAATCTGGCTCATCCACATTCTGGACATCCGGATGGGCTAGATGTGCCCTAAACTGAATTGGCCTCCACAGGAACTTGGGGGAATGGAGGAGTAGCCTAGTGGTTAACAACAGCCTCGTACCGAAGAAATCAGCATTTGAATCCCACTTGCAATCCTTGTGACCTGGGGCAAGTCACTTTACCCTCCACTGCCTTGGAAGAAAAGGTCTGGGGCAATCTACCTCTACTCATATCTTGCCAAGAGAACCTAGGAGCTGCTGGATTACCAGGAGTCAGCATTGACCTGAAAGCACTTAAAACAAAAAAAATCAAATTACTGGTGTCTCAATAGGCCTGAGCTACTGACTTCATAACATCCCAGTGGGCCCTGCTCCCACAGAACAATCCCTGGTGATCCAATGGGCCCCCTGGACCTCCAGTTCCACCCCCACCCCCACAAAGATTTCTCTGGAGGCCCAAGTAGGCTTCAGACCCTCAACCAGAAACTCAGTGGGACCCCCAGACCCCTTCTCTGATTCCTTACTCACCTCTGGGTTTGGAGGTAGGAGCAATGCCTTTTTACTACTGACTTCCAAAATGGTGATGCCATACCCCTAACAGAGCATTGGAATGCACCACTAGGAGTCAGTCTGCCAAATCAGGGAGCACGTCCCAGCAATCCTTTATTTGGCAGACTGACCACTAGTGTTATACCCCGATGCACAACCAGGGACCAGGTGCCATAGTTTTTCAAGATAATGGTAGGACCAGTAGATGCCTCCCTAGGTGCCTCCGTGGACCAGTTATTATTGGTCAACGGGGTGCCACAGCATGCTGTTTCACTGTGACCTGGACCAGAGAGACTCATGAATATGGTGGCTATCGTGCCCATTTGGGCCACGAGTCCTCAAGGGGAAATCTTGCACTCCGCCTCAGATGTCCCTGCTGCACCCGCATAGGATCTTTATTTCAGTCCTGAGATGAAGTGGAAGTAAAATACTACATCATGTTTTTTACATCAGGAGCAATTTCCATTTCGGTGGGTTTGCATGTTATTTGCATTCTGACCATGCTACCCTTTGGCACAGTGATATTACTGGGCTAAAACCTGTGAAGAATGTCTGGCTGCAAATTGGGACGTCCAAGTCAAAACATTGGATATACAGCAGGAGGGGCAGTCGAGATGGTGGTAACATGCAAGCGCCTTGTAAAACCACCTTTTCTCCTCCAAAAGATACATGTGTCTTCTGCATAATGGCAAATATGGGGACACCCAGAGTTATGGGCTAGCCACATGAAGGGAGTCTCTGCATTTTAGAAATTTGAACATGCTGTATATGCATGTCCATGGGATCAGGGACACAGACATACACGCTGCGCTATCACGGAATGTGACCATGGATCCCTCCCCGTTGCATGTTCCAGACTGCTATTTTGCAAATGGGGACATTGCAGCATGGTTGCCTGGAGAAATATGTGTTCTGCATACTGCGGGTATCTTTGAAGAAGTGAAAAGTATCAGAGGAGTGAACAGGCATTTCTCTATCCATTATACTGTTGTTATGTAGTTGAAACGAGCATCTTTACTAATCCTGTTTGTGCCCTGGAGCAGGTATAGCCACGGACACCCCCAATGGCGATATCAAATGTGCAGTGTGTGTGATCATGCATCTTTAAAGTTATGCCCCTGCCATGCCCCTAGGCACACTCATGGCCAAATTGGACGTGATCACACTTACATGTGTACCTTTAGGCTTTCTAAAATGGCTCCAGGGATGTCATTGTGATTTGTACGTCTGAATGCACCTTTTCGGATGCCCAACAGAGCTTCTAAAATGATCCTAATAGTGCACTGGAAGTAAGGGTGGCCTGGAAAAATCAAAAGTAAAGCACCATGCTTAAGGAGAGCACAGCTTATTGCATCAGTCCTTATTTGGGTAAATGGTTTTTAACTTGAATAATTCTTTGTGGGCAAGTCTCTGGATAGAGTGGAGGGCATTAATGGAAGCTCCATGGTAGTTCCTCTTCTGTTGCACACTAAATACATTGAAAAGCATTTTCAAAAATCTACATGTGTTCAGAACATTCCACATGTTTTAGGACATTAGTCTTTTCTACCTAAAAACATAGTAGATGTATCTCTGTAAATCATACAGGAATGGTGAAAACGTGTGTGATGCCTTTTATTTATCTTCATTTTCTTCTGTACCCTATGGTTTGTGATCATGCGAGTCAAACATAATACATTTTGTTACTGCTTATGCCATCCCATGCAGTTTTAACTTTCAAGTAATGTACATCAGAATCAAGAAACTCCTTAATAAAAGAATTCACTTTGCAGACAATCAGAAGCTATGATAATGTAATTCACATTATTGGATGTTTGGAGGATTTTAAATAGGATCAACCTTATCTCTAATTTCCAAATGGAAGGCCTTCCAATGCAAGTATTTTCAACCTCTTTTGTCTCAGCATAAGAAAAGCTTGATAGCCGGAGTGCAGACTTTAATGTATTACTGTGAAAACCTTCGGTCCATTACATAAATCATCTTAACGCTCAGTGAGAAATGTCCAACAGTGCTATTGATGTGTTCAAGTCAATGATCCTGCAAACAACTTTTTGTCTTTCTTTACAGGTTAGACAACACTAATAAATCATTTTCATTTAAAACATACAATATCCTAATTTATCAGGCAACAATTGTGAAAAACATCTTATTGCCGAAGATATAAACTTCTATTTCTCTGTGATAATCAATTTTTCTTACTTACATGCTAGGTACAGCATAATGCTTCCAGCAAAACATTAATTTCTTTGGACACGATGAATTCAATTTTCAATTACTGGTGGAATAAGCTTAAAATTGTGAAAATCAAGTCAGCAAGTTTAAAAGCTAATAGAATTTTTAAAACTAGATTTTTTAAAACTACGTGGCCCTTTTACTAAGGTGAGATCAATTTTTGCACTAATTGTATGTTTTGTGTGCAGAGTGGAAGAGTAGCCTAGTGGTTAGGGCTACAACCCGGGATCAGAAAGACCAGTGTTCAGATCCTACTGGCACTCCTTGTGGCCTTGGGCAAATCGCTTAACCCTTCATTGCATCAGGTACAACCTTAGATTGTAAGCCCTCTGGGGGCAGAAGACTTCCTATAGTACATGACTGTAACTCATCTTAATTTACTGGAAAGGGGTGAGCTAAAAACTACAGTGAAAATACAAAAGTTATCCATGTTGCAGGCAGATACCACACAGAAAGCTACCCTAACACATGCCAGCAGCATTTGTAATTCACAGGGGTGTGCTTAATGCTAACCATTTAGATGATGTTAAATTCACCTGTAATAATTGCAACATCAACAGCATCCAATATGTACCCCCTACTTGCAATATATTCTCCATTCTAACATGTGATATGTACTTATGTGAGAATTAGTGCCCCCAGTACCATGTTTACAGTTACTGGGCACTACCATGCACATTCATTACTTAGTGCATTTTAGTAAAAGGGACCCTTAATGGTGCTGTTTTCACATATTCTAGTTTTCACTATTATATTTGTGTTCCCTTTGGTGGATTTTACTTATGACAGCTAGCAACACTAAAAACACCTTCTCTTAGATATTTAAAATAAAGCCCCTGAGGACCACGTTTTCAAAGCACCCGTGAGCAGCAGCCAACTTAATCAACCAGGTTATGGCCAACTAAATTAAGTGTATTTTCAGCCACAGTTACTGTAATCTGAACTTGTCAAATATGACTGCCTATAGTTAGGCCTACGGTTTGAATGCTCGAGATTAGATGGCTAAATTCTCTGCCTGGCCTGGAAATGCTTCTTGGGCCACTCACATTTAGAGCAGCTAAATCTAACTGCTCAGTAAAAATAAGTGATTTGATTTATCTGTTCTCTGGGGTAAAAGTTTCACCCTATGGGATCTAGTTTGCTATCTCCTTAGTTAGCTGGTTATATTCTGGTGAAAGATCAGGCCTACAGTGGCTGATATTGAAGTAGGCTTGTCTAGTTAAGATAACTGAATATTCAGATATTCTGTTTGGGGTTAAATATTAGGTCCAGATAATGTTAAGACTCCTATTGGCCAACCTGGGTTACCTAGGTAACTCAACTGGTTACCACTAAATTTCAGCGCTGACAGGCTGAAATAAATCCACATTTGGGGAATACTTCTTTTGGCTGAAATCTGAGCCATCAGTTTTTCTATGGCCAACTCCAAAGATAAGCCTGAAAACTCTTTAAAGAAGAACGTTTTGGTCTCTAAGCAGCTGAAGGCACTGTGGCCTTTAGAATGGAAACTTGATTGCCTTCAAATCATGTCATTCAATTGTGTGCATTTGCATATTGATTTCTTTTAGTAGTTTAATGTGTAGAGATATAGTAGTCCTATTGTTCAGGATAAAACTGAGTTCTTTAGGGGGTAGTCATGTTAAAGGAATAATGCATAATTTTTGCTTCTTAATCTGTTAAATGGAAAAATTGTGTGCTATTCTACCATAATGCATTTATTTACATTCTCTTACATACTGTGCTATTCTGCATCAGTGTGGCTTACATTGAACAAACTGAAATTACATTGAACAGGGCATTATAACTTGGCGATAACTATATTACAGGGAACATGGGCTATGGAGGGTTAAGTGGCTTGCCCAAGACCACAAGGAGCACCTGTGGGACTAGAAACCCCAGTCCTTCTGGCCCAAGGTTGCTGTCCTCTAGTGGGATTTGAACCCCTGACCTTCTGGCCTGAAGTACCTTGCCCCAACCACTAGGCCACTCCTCCACTCCACTCCATTATTTGCATGTTAGCAAATAATGAGATGCAACGCACCTCATTATTATATAAAATTATTATATAAAAATTATCGAACTTTGCAAGCTGTGTTCTTCTGGGAAAAATAATGCCAGCTCAAAGCTAGCATTATTTTTCCTAACTAGGAGCACTGGGCTGCTGGCACCTGACCTGATCCTCCTGTATACCTAGGGTTGCCAACTTTTTCACTGAGAAAAACCCGACACCTGTGGCTCGCCAAGCCCCACCCATTCTCCGCCCCTAGCCCCACCCCTGCCCCGCCCCCAGCCCCACCCCGAGGATAAGTGTAGGCTAACTCCCTTGGTCAGATAATAATTAAACTGGGAACCCCAAAAGCCAAACATGAAATGTACAACACTGGAGAAATAAAACTATATAGTAACTTCCTCTTGCACTAAACAAAAACGCAAAGATGTTAGCAATACACACTTCCCAGACCAGACATATTCCAGTTAATAAATTCAAAATAATAAGTATTTTTCTACCTTCTGTTTGGGAATTTTATTTTTCAGTTGCAATTGCTCCAGTCACTTTCTTCTGGTTTCTTCATGTCTTCTGCGATCTATCCATTTGTCCTTTCTTCTCTTTTAGATGTTTTCCATTCTCTCTCTATATCTGCTTTAACATACTGATCGTTTCCCTTTTGCTCTTTCCCCCATTTCTTTCCTTATTCCTTTATCATCCACTCAAATTTCACCCTTCCATTCTCAATCCCCTCTTACTCTCCCAATACCTGGCCCATCGTAGACTTTTCTTCCACACAAAATATCTTTTTCCCTCTCCGTTCTCATTCCCCATCCCCATCCCCTTTTGTCCTCCCCCCAAATCAGCTCCCTTATAGTTCTAGACCCACCCAGCATCCATTCCCTTCTAGTCCCATTCTTCCATGCCGCCACATCAGCCCATTTCCAGACCTATTCTAGCCCATCACCCATTTGCAGTCCAAGATCCCCCCATCAGCCCATTTCCAGTCCTATTCCAGCTCTTCATCAGCCCATTTCCAGTCCTAGCCCACCCCATCACAGCCTCTTTCCAGTCCTAGCCCCCCCCATCACAGCCTATTTTCAGTCCTAGGCCCCCCCACCATCACAGCCCATTTGCAATCCTAGTCCCCCCCACCATCACAGCCCATTTGCAGTTCTAGCCCCCCATCACAGCCCATTTCCAGTCCACGTCCCCCCAACCATCACAGCCCATTTGCAGTCCTAGCCCCCCTAATCACAGCCTATTTCCAGTCCAAGTTCCCTCCCATAGCCCAATTCCAGTCCAGGCCCCCTCATAGCCCATTTCCAGTCCAGGTTTCCCCCCATAGCCCATTTCCAGTCCAGGTCCCCCCCCATAGCCCATTTCCAGTCCAGGTACACCCCCCCCATAGCCCAATTCCAGTCCAGATCCCCCCCTAGCCTATTTCCAGTCCAGGTTCCACCCCCCATAGCCCAATTCCAGTCTAGGTTCCCCCACTATAGCCCATTTCGAGTGCAGGTACACCCCCCCCCATAGCCCAATTCCAGTCTAGGTTCCCCCCCTATAGCCCATTTCCAGTCCAGATCCCCCCCCCATAGCCCATTTCCAGTCCAGGTACACCCCATCACAGCCCATCCAGTCCTTGGCCCCCCCTCCCTCCCATCAAAGCCCATTTGTAGTCCTAGCCTCCACCCCTCCGACCAGCCCCGCGGCTGTCTTGAGGTGCTTCAGAGGGAGCCGGGGAAGCCCTCACGAGGCCCCGGCTCCCTCTGTACAACCGCCAGCGTGAAGATCTTTTTCCTTCACGCTAGCGGTTGTTTCTGTGAAGCCGCGAATGCTGGGAAAGGTTAAAGGGCATTGCCTTTAACCTTTCCCAGCAATTGCGGCTTCACAGAAACAGCCGCCAGCGTGAAGGAAAAAGATCTTCACGCTGGCGGTTGTACAGAGGGAGCCGAGGCTTCGCGCGGGCTTCCCTGGCTCCCTCCCCCATGGACTTTGGGAGAAAAGCCGTTTTTTGCTCTGGCCGCTCCCTATCTTGCGGCCAGAGCAAAAAACCGGCTTTTCAAGGGCCGGTTTTACTTCTCTGCCGGCAGCCGGCCTGGCCATGGAAAAACCGGCCTGGCCATGGAAAAACCGGCCAGGCCGGCTGAATACCGGCCGGTTGGCAACCCTATGTATACCATCTTAAAGGTGCTGGTGCCTTTGTCAATTTGCACAGACACCTTGCCCCCCCCCCCCCCCCGCTCAAGATCCCTACTCTTCCAAAGACACCCCATCACCTCATCACCTCCCTGAAGAACAACACCTCCATCTCCACCAAATTAAGCTCTGCCATCCTCCCAAACAGACCCGGGCCTACCTCTAGAAATCCCTGCTGGTCTAAGATAAAATAGCAGGAACAACCTTCAGTCGCTTCTGCCCCTTCAGGCACTGGGTTCAAAATAGCTTTGGTTGATCATTAGCAGAAGCACTACGAGACTGGGGTCGACTGGTGCTTTTTTGAACCTGCTGCCGGATGGAGCAAGAGTGAGTGGGAATCACTTCTGCCATTAGTCTAGGCAACCAGGAATTTCTATAGGTAGGACTGGGGAGGCCTACATCTGGAGGGGGATGGAGTTCAATCAGTTGGGGCTCTTTTTTGGGGGAGAGTCTTCTGGACAGTGGTCTTCTCCAGAAGCATCAGACCATGTGTTAGTGACCTGATGCACTGGGAAACAGAATAACACAGCTTGTGAGATTAATTGCAAGTTGCGTTATTCACATACTGTGGACGTCTTTAACATGCAGTACTGAGTTACCACAGGTTAGTGACTCCCATGGTAAATTAAGTTATGGTAAAATACAAAACTTTTCTCCTATGTTTTTTAAATGTACTACTTAGTAACATCAACATTTTCAGATTTTTCCTCAATTTACAGACGGTTTTCAGTTCCTTTGAAACTCTTTTAGTAAAGCATTTTAATGCTTGCTAGCACTTTTAATGTCATGCAAATTGACTTTACACATGCTAATTCATAGGTTAATCTGCATTAAATCAATTTTGCGCACACTAAATTTTATAAGGCACAGTAACTAACCAAATGTGTGCTAACAAAGGCAGACAGAAAGCCCATGGATACAAGCTGTCAGCTCAGGACACCAGAAGAGGGTAGCATAGCCATGCATGCCTTTTGCACTTTAAGCTGGATGTGAATATTTCTTTTAAAAAACCCATAAAAATACGTTATGAATAAAAGGTTTAAAACTGATGGGAT
Organism: Ichthyophis bannanicus; assembly: GCA_033557465.1. Taxonomy (NCBI): domain Eukaryota; kingdom Metazoa; phylum Chordata; class Amphibia; order Gymnophiona; family Ichthyophiidae; genus Ichthyophis; species Ichthyophis bannanicus. Next base: position 1,499,608,351 of record CM066031.1, read on the forward strand.
CAGTAAGGCAGCAGCTTTCCTCCAAGGGCTTTGCAACAGTTTTTCAAAGAGAAAATATAAATATGCTTCCCTCTGTAAATGTCTCAAGCTTTCTACCTCATTTCATTTCTTAAAATGTATAGTCTTCTTATCGTCTGTGTCTAGGTGGGTTACTATATATCATACAGGGCACATAAATGTGCAATACATTACGGGACAACATTAGCATTATTCACAACAATGTAAACCCCAATATTTAGCCATCCTCCTTTATCTTCAGGTATTTTCCCTTTTGAAATAACGTGCATAGATTTGAAAATGTAATCTGCGCGTATTGAAAATGTAATCTGCACCTCAGGAATGCATGCTCCTTACTTTACTTGTGTGAATCCCCCTATGTTCTTTTACCCAGAAAAGGGCAGGGCTTTTTCAAAGTGTCATTTACTCCGGCTAATGGCTATCGAAAACATTTTTAACAACGCAAGCTGGGAAAATCAACACAAAATTCAAAAATTCTCCAAAATGTGCAACATCTCTGTACATCTTTTAACTTTCTTCGATCATAGTTGTGAGATTTGGGATCACACTCATGAAAATTCCATGCATCTGGTAAAACCAAGAAGATGGGTGGTATTAATGTCCATAATCTCAAAATATATGCGGTTGATTCATCACAGGATGCAGTACTAATTTAGCTTCAAGAGCTATGGATAATGGAAAACTGCTGGGTCAGGAAAATGTCACGACACTGAGACAGCTCTGGCATCGGCTGTAAATGACCTATGGGGTGTTTTGGATAAGAGAGAAGATGAGCTGATGGTATTGTTAGATCATCAGTGAAGCTTTCGATACGCTGGATCATGATAGCCTGCTAGATCATTTAACTACAAATGGGATTGGGGATCGAGTTCTGGCTTGGATTAAATCTCTTCTTTTCAATAGGTCACAATGTAAGTGTCGATTTTAAGATCTCTCAGTGTTATTCTTTGATTTTTGGTGTTCCTCAGAAGGCATTGCTTTTTCCCGTTTTTTTTCTCAATATTTAACTAATTCTACTAATACTTAAACTTGTGAACTGAGGGATTTGTTTCAGATATTTACTGATGACTTTCAAATTTCTATCATCGTGGGGAAAAAGTTAGCCAAAGAGTTGACAGACTATTTAGAAGTAGATGACAAATAACAAATTACAGCTTAACCCACAAACGAAGGAATTTCTTTGTATGCAACACATATTTTGGGGCATGTTTACTTAAGGGCATTAATGGCAGCGATAAGGGGTTTTACATGCATAAAGGGCGCTGGAGGGGTAGGAGACATTCCGGCGTTAACAGCGCAATGGGCCATTTAACGTGCGTTAACAGGACATCGGGCATTAAGGTGCCAAGCTGCACCTTAATGCCCAAAAATAGTTGTCAACCTAACGCTGGATAAGGGAGCACCAAGGAAAGTCAATGTAAAGGTGATGGATGGAAGGACAGGTGAAAGACAATGGACCTGCCAGATCCCTGGGTACCCTATGTGGCAGCCAATAATTTGGATAAACAAGTGGAAGGCAGCTGTATTGATGCACTGGAGGGTGCCATTGTAAAACGGTGCAATGTCAGTGTGGCATAGGATGGGGAAGACATATCTCCCAGCAGAATCAGACGTGGCAGGATGTGTGCAGCAAAAGGAGGATGAAGCAGGAGTGGTGACATGCAGATCAGGCACAGGAGAGGCATGCGTGAAGAGCCAAAATGCAGGAGAGTTCCTGTGTAGGCTATGGTGTAGCAGCTTGCACAAGAAGACATGATTGCACATAACTGACAGAGGCAGATGGATGGGCTGAAGGAAGGATGGCGGCAGAGAAGAGGGTGGTATGGGCTGGCAGCACCAATATGCCGTAAGTGCCATCCACATTGTATTTGTACTGTGCGGGAAAATGTGTCAGTGCCCCATGGGAGGCCTGATAGCAGACATGTGGGACCCACACCTGTCCCAGTCACACAGCCACCATACAACACCTCAGACAAATGTGCAGATAACAACTTGACAGTGTCATCCAAACTGGGCAAATGGGGCACGTACGGACTGCAGAGATGTGATGGAGCCAAAGCTGTACAGTCACAGTCATGATGCCATATATGACTCATGTCTCACATGTAGGATACAGCTGTATGCATGTAACTGCCTGTTAGTATACCACTGTATCAGTGCAGTCATGTCAGGGTATATCTTACCGACAAATTGGTAATGTCAGATGATAAACAGGGATTGTATGAGCCTTCAGTCAGCTGAGCCACTGGTGGGTCAAGTGACCTGCTCAAGGTCACAAGGAGATGTTGTCTGTCTGTGAAAGTTGTAGCAAACATAAAATGCAACAGTAACAAATTCTGAAATGTCACATAAGGAGTGCTAGTGAGCCTCAAACCCTGGTATCTTGGCCACCCGGCCATTGCCATGACCAATATGCCACATCTCCAAGCAGGTGCCTGACCTCTGCAGGGTGAACATGTCTGACCCCCTGCAATGGGCTGCAGCAGAGCTAATAAAACCATGTTCTCAGACGGGCATGATGGGAATAGCATGTTTTCTGACCCAAAATGTGGCCAGAATGCATAACAAAATAGAAGGATGTGTTTCTGCAAGTCACAGAAGAGACTGGATTGTTACAGGCAGGGAGATGACCTGAGTAGCACACAGGCTCAAAATGAACAAGTGGGAATTGAACCCTTGTTCCCTGCTTATGGGGACATTGCACTAACCTCCCTGCACAGCAATGTCTGGAATCAAGAAACTGTAGGTCTCTGCCTAAAATGTTTGTTGTGTGTGCCGGTATAGGTTAGCCCCTCCAGTACCCATGAGGCACTGCACATGTGGGACAGCAGTCTGCAGCTGATCACCAAATGGAGAATACACTGATCCATCACACCAGCTCAGTAAGTTGCATTGATATTTTGTGCTACAAGGACACAGCAGCTACAACTTGTGCTACTGAGCAGTTTTAATGGTAATTCTGAGGGTGAGACTGGGAACCCAGCACCTAGTTCCCAGAGCTTACACTGTTAGAGATGGTCTCTGCTGGCAATGCAACAGATCCACATCATTGTCAGTGTGTTATGCTAGTCACCTTGTTTCCTATACAATTGCAGCATGTTGTAGGTGCCTGTCATATCTGGGCCCTGTGTCCATCCCCTGTTGGACCCTCCTAGGACACTGCATGTCTCTGCTCAGTGTTGCTGCAATTTTATTTATTTACATTCTCTTATATACTGCACTATTCTGCATCAGTGCAGTTTACATTGAACAAACTGAAATTACATTGAACAGGGCATTATAACTTGGAGATAACTATTTTACAGGGAACATGGGCTATGGAGGGTTAAGTGGTTTGCCCAAGACCACAAGGAGCACCTGTGGGACTAGAAACCCCAATCCTTCCAGCCCAAGGTTGCTGTCCTCTAGTGGGATTTGAACCCCTGACCTTCTGGCCTGAAGTACCTTGCCCCAACCACTAGGCCACTCCTCCACTCTATGGATACCAAATGCAGTGGGAGCTTCTAGGCTTGTATGGGGCTGTTGCTGCTACTACCCTATTGGTCCTGCCATGACCACAGTGAGCAGACCAGGAACGCCTACTATCCCAACCATCTGGAAACACAGGACTGCTTTGGTCATACACATACCACCACTGACCAGTCAGTACACAATGTATGTACAGCTGTATAGTACTATATGGATACATAGCCGTGCCATGGTCACAGCTTGGTCAGAGTGAGAGTGCCCTCACAGCATGAACTGCTGTGGCCACCCAGGCTGTGCATATGGCAGACGGGCACTATGAAGTCTCAGTCATTGACCTTACCGTTGATGCAGATACATCCTGGCAAACCGCTCTGTTTCAGGCCATACCCACAATCCTCTGCTCCTCATTTGCAGAATAACGCTGGAAACAGCCTAGGCAATGTGGGGCAAAGTGCAGTGCAGAAGGCCACAGAACTCTGGAAAGACATATACACACACACACACACACACACACACACTCACTCTGCCATGCTGTGCAAAAGTGGGGGTGGTTGGCATTCCTGCCTGCATTTTGATCTCCATATCAGTTCAGGCATTGTTAATGTGTGCTCATTGTGCAGGCATAAGAACATAAGAACATAAGATATGCCATACTGGGTCAGACCAATGTCCATCAAGCCCAGTATCTTGTTTCCAACAGTGGCCAATCTAGGTCATACGTACCTAGCAGTATCCCCAAGAGACACAATGTTTTGGGTCAAGCATTGATATCCTGGGTCCCTTTTTAATAATGGCTTATGGACCTTTCCTCCAGGAACTTGTCCAAACCTTTTTTACACCCAGCTACACTAACAGCTCTTACTACATCCTCCGGTAACAAATTCCAGAGTTTGATTACACGTTGAGTGAAAAAATATTGTCTCTTATTTATCTTAAATAGTTTACCCTGTAGCTTCATTGCATGTCCCCTAGTCTTTCTATATTCTGATAACGTAAACAATCGATCTACGTTTACCCGTTCCACTCCATTCATTAATTTATAGACTTCTATCATATCTCCCCTCAGCCGTCTCTTTTCCAGGTTGAAGAGCCCTAACCTTTGTAGCCTCTCTTCATAGGAGTAGCCTTCCATCTCCTTTACCATTTTGGTGGCTCTTCTCTGTACCTTTTCTAATAACGCTATATCCTTTTTATGAAACGGCGACCAGAATTGCACATAATATTCAAGGTGCGGTCGTACCATGGAACGATACAGAGGCATTATAATATCCTTTGTTTTATTTTCCATTCCTTTCCTTATGATACCTAGCATTCTATTTGCTCTCTTGGCCACCACTGCACACTGGGCGGAGGGTTTTAACAGTAGCACTAGTAGCATGCTCTGACATTCACGTCTGTTCAGTGTGCCAGTGCTATCAGTCTGCCTTTCCATCCAGCTGTGGATAGTGGAGCCTGTCTGTGTTGCTGATGAGTGTTTGGACCCCTTCTGGCTTATTCATTGGGGCTGCACCTGCGCTGTAAGCTAAAGTTTACCCACAGGTGTGTGCAAGACATGATCTGCAGCCAGTTCTTGAACATGTGACCATCTGTTCATATATGCACTGGCTTTATGTATTGCATCACAGAGCAGCCATACAGTTTCAGCAGTTCCTGTGTGGAGCTGTGGTCACTGACATGGTGAATGCGGGCATGAGTAGGGGTCTTTCTATGTCTGCTTTGATCTCTGTATGCTCTGTGCCATACCTGTTTGACAAAGTGTGTTTGGCGGGTGTTGGCAGAGGACACGTTGTCCAGTCTGTATGTCGTCATGGCTTTGTATGCAGCTGGCGGCGGATACTGCCATTGCTGCCAACACTCTCACATCATGCTGACATGGCAGCATTCTGTCAATGGGGTTGAGGTGCAGTCCCGACCTGTCCACCATACGGCTTAGGCATGCGCCTAGCGTGCCAGTTCTGGATGGGGGTCATAGGCATATATAGTCAGCCATGCTGCCCCCCAAACAATTGCCACCAGCATAACCCCCATCTCCATCAGCTGCAGATACATGTCAGGGGAAGGCGGACAGCCACAGCGGTGGTATTTCCCTGGGCAGCTGCTTTTTGCAGCCCATTGTAGAGCTACAGCTGCTGGCACTACCGGCTTCTTCCTCCAGAGCCAGCGTTAGCAGCAACAGGGGGGGGGGAGCTGGGATCTCTGCCTAGGGTTCCAGGGACCCTTGGACCACCCCATGTTGCGCATCACCTTTCTGCAGCAGTAGCATGTTTGTGTGTCTCCACTGTCACTGTGGCATCATGACGGACATCACAGATGTGCAACCTGGCAGCTGCCTGGTCTGCCTTGTGCACCAGCAACCCCCACTGCATGACCCATGTGCCATCCCCTTTGCTCCATTTGCACAATCAACATAGTGCCCTTTCATACTTGGGCACTATGATGTTGCTGCTCATGGAGCACTATTATCACTATCTTCAGCTCAGCTGTCTGTGGATCATATTGCACACATTTAAATAGGCTCTCTTCCCTCAAAATACCCCCCTTTCATTGAGGTTTTACTTGGCGTTAGGGTTCCCAGTGTTAAAGGGCATTAATGCAACAAGCAAGGGGGCACCCACTGTTAACGCCCACTCTCCATACTGTTAATGCCCACTCTCTGCCTACTGTTCCCTTAATGCTGCAGGAGCCTTTAATGCTTGTTAATGGAGCTTTTTCATGGTGTTAAGGGTGCAAGAGTGCCGATAACAGGTATTAACGGCACACCTGCTCCCTTAATGCCCTTTAGTGAACATACCCCTTAGTCCTGCATGTTAGGGAAGAAATATCTTAGAAACTAACAACTACATGAGGTTAATTTTATAAACCTTTTTTACATGTAAAAATCTATTTTACGTGATTAAAAGGCCTCTTCCAAATAGAAGGCATGCACATTGCAAGCCTGAGCACACTTGTAGAGTTGACATAATCAGGGGTGAGGTTTAGGCAGAGCTATGATTTATACACATGAAGGCACATTTTACTAAGGTCAATTGTGGTTGCAGGAATGTTCAAGTGAAAATATCTGCAAATCTATCTTAATCTTAGAAGGGAGGGTGGGCATGTGTAAGTCCGATGTAAAATCGATATATTTCTCCCTCATCATGGAAATATTTTTTTAAATTGAAGAAGGAAGCACAGGAACACACAGGAATGGACTTCTATTGGCAGTGGGAGATACTTTGGGGTCTATTCCAAGCTACAAATAGCAGGGATGTATGCCCTGCTTGGACGTACATCGCTGCTATTCATCCTCCTTGAAGTCCCCATGCAAGGCTCCCTGTATAAACAGTGGAGTTGTATGGGGAGCCTTAGACAGGAGTGGGAGGGGCGGGTGGAAGGCGATGTGTGGGCGGGCCATCACCCTGGACATACAGGGCCGATTCTGAAGTCGGCCCTGTACGTCTGGGGTAGGCCGGTTAGACCTGGTCTTATTCCACCTCAGAGGTGGCTTAAGACCCTTGGGCGCAGAGTAGCAGCAGCAGCAGCAACAGCCAGCGGGGACAAGACCGGGAGGCATGCTGGAGGAAAGGGCAATCTCAGTGGCAGCTGGGGTTTGCGGCTCAGTAATGGAGCCGCAGTGCCATGGCGACAGGATGCCCATGGCACTGGGGCTCCATTATGGAGCCAGGCTGAGTTAGTAAGGTATATGGCTGGGCGTGCAGTTGATCATAATCGGGGATGGCCTGCACTTCATGTTGGTAGTCCCGATTCTGATCTCACAGGTCTAGTTGCCCCAGTGGGATCAGAATCAGGTCTACTGCTGTACGCCCCAATTCTGCCTGGCTGCACAAGGATCTAGACGTCCAGAAGGGAATAGGCCTGCACATCACAAACATGTGTAAGGGCCAGCAGTTTAGAATGGGTACATGCAGCATCGTAGCTAGCTCTGTGTGAGCAGTGCAGCCACACAGGGCGCAAACAAAATAGGAGTGCATTTGGAGTTGCCGACCTCAGCTCCCCCCCACGCTGCCTGCCCTTGCCTCATCGCTGCTTTTCGTGTTCCCTTGGCGGTGATGGTGGTGTGGCAGCAGCAGAGCAAGCCTCCATTTGGAAAAAAACCCCCACAGAGTTGCAAAGATCTGCATTTTAATGGCTGGTCTGGTCCCTCCTCCTCTGACGTGACCCTACATCAGAGGAGGGAGGGATTAGACCTGCATGCAAATGCGGATTCAGGAAGACCTGTGGTTTTTTTTAAATTGGATGTCTTCTCCACTGCTACTGCTGCTGCCATCGCCAAGGGAACACTAAAAGCAGCGGCAACTGGGCAAGGAAAGGCAAAGCGGGGGAGGGGGGAAGCCGGCTGGACATGGTAGTAAAATAGGGAAATGATGGGCATGGGGCAAATGACAAACCTGTGATGGGGGCACCCCAGATGTGCAAGTCACACAGGGTACATTTATGGCTTGGTAAAGCCCTGGGTACATGAAAATGCAGCAATTATACATGTATCCTGGTCATTTTGCAATTCTGGATGTACAGCCACTCTTAACCAATCACAGAGCACTTGTTTATCTCATTTCAGTTTGGAGAGGGAAATAAACATTGGGAAATTAAGGAAGATATCCTCTTTAATCCCTCCTGTAAAGAGCTGGCCGAAACAAGTATTTTTCAGACACCTACTGTATTTGTGGCAAGGAGCAGGTGTAAACCAAGATGTGGACAATTTCCATCTTTCTTGTGCATCCACTATGTGAAATTTAGGATACATATGTAGCTTTTTGTTCCTTCCAGACTACTACTACTAGTACTGATCATTTATATAGCGCTACAAATGTACCCAAACTTTGATTACACGATGCAAGGTACCACCTTAGAAACCACCACCTAGGAAAAAGATTTAGGTGTCATCGTGGATAATACATTGAAACCTTCTGCCCAGTGTGCAGCAGCTGTCAAGAAAGCAAATAGAATGCTAGGAATCAAATGAATCATAAGGAAAGGAATGGAGAATAAAACCAAGGATACAATAATGCCTCTGTTTCACTCCATGGTCTGACCGCAACTTGAATATTGAGTGCAATTCTGGTTGCCATATCTTGAAAAGGATATAGCAGAATTAGAAAAGGTACAGAGAAGAGCAACAAAAATGGTGAAGGGGATGGAAGGATACTCCTGTGAGGAGAAGCCTAAAGGCTGGGGCTCTTCAACTTGGAAAAGAGATGGTTGAGGGCGGATATGATAGAGGTCTATAAATTAATGAATGGAGTGGAACAGGTAAACATAGATCAGTTGTTTACGCCTTCAGAGGAAGGCGACCAAAATGATTTGGAGCCTGCATCAGAAGACTTATGAGAAGAGACTTGAAGACCTAAATATGTACACTCTGGAGCAGAGGAGAGGATCCTTTCCTTTTGTATAAAGGGATCCACTGTGTCTGTCCCATGCCATTTTGAATTCTATCACTGTATTTGCCCCCACCACTTCCATCAGGAGGGCATTCCAAGCATCCACCACCCTTTCAGTGAAAAAGTATTTCCTGACATTGCTTTGCAGCTTCATGTTATGCCCTCTAGTTTTACAGCTTCCCCGTCTTTGGAAACAAACCTCTTCCAAAGACAAGGAGGCTGTACAACTAGAGGGCATAACATGAAGCTGCTAGGGGCTAAACTGAAAGGCAATGTCAGGAAATACTTTTTCACTGAAAGGGTGGTGGATGCTTGGAATGCCCCCCTAATGGAAGTGGTGGAGTCAAATGCAGTGAAATAATTCAAAATGGCATGGGACAGCCACAGTGGATCCCTTTATAGCAAGACGATAAAATCAAAACAAACATAAATATCTCTTATATCTCAGTAAAAAGGGGTGACCTACACGGAGTGGTGGGTACACACCTAAGCAAAGGTATGGGGAGGGGTGACCTGCATGGAACAGCAGGTGCACCTACTCTTGCTGCCTTGCTGGGCAGACTAGATGGACCATACTGGTCTTTATCTGCTGTCATATATTATGTTACTATGGGTTATGTTTACTAAAGTGAGGTAAAGGAGCAGTCTTTTCTGTGCGTTAATGGCAGCGATAAGGGGTTACCATGTGGTGAGTGTGCTGGGCATGTCAGAGGCGTTCTGGCATTAATGGGTGCTAGTGGACACTTAACGTGTGGTAACAGCACATGCTGCATTAAGGGGTGGTAATGGACATTTACTATGCAGTAACAGTACATTAAGGGGTGGTAATGGACACTTAACATGCGGTAACAGGACATTAAGGGGTGGTAGTGTACACTTACCGCACGGTAATGGGACATGCTGCAGGAAGGTGTCTGGCATACACCTTAATGTAGGAAAGCCATTGAAACTCTGAAAGGGGGGCAGAGAGGCCATTGGAGAAGGTAGGGATGCAAGCACGATTGGTAGCTGATGGCGTTGACTCACCTGATGACTGACAATGTGGCCTATGCTCTTGACTAGGCGAGATGGGTGGCTGCCTAGTGATGATGGTCAGTGTGGGTGTTGGCTGTGTCATGGGTGGGTGGTGGCGGCAGTGGAGTCAGCAGAAGGGATGCAGCAGCAGGGGGTGCTGTGTCAGGCATGCAGTCCTAGATGTTCCTGAAAGCATACACCATGCCGTAAGCATACACCATGCCGATGCTCCTGAAAGCATACACCATGCCGTAAGCTACATTACTGTGTCTGTGATGTGTAGACAGGTATCCAAATGTACTGTCAGTGTGTGGCATGCGATAGGCCAGAACAGTGTCTGGATAGAGGCAGCATGTTCCTGATGTGGGCAGCAAAGTGAGGATTGTCCATGAGTGCTTATGTGGAGCAGTCACAAGAGAGGTGTGCATGATATGGCTAACTGCTGCAAATGACCCCTGATGGCCATGGTGGGGCAGTTTACTGCCAGTAAGCTGCCCCACCATGAATCTCCCTGACAGTCAAATGGTGGGTGCAGGCCTGTGCCATGGATTTTCCAAGCAGAGAGTGCAATGTGTGTGGTGGGTGGATGTAAGGGATCATACAGGTCAAAAGCATTTGGTATGTGTGAACCAAACGTAGCAGTGCCATGGACTACATAAAACACCATTTGTGTGGGTGGGACTGGTGCCTCAGCCTGTGCAACTGCAAGACAATACACCCAACAGAATAGCATGATAGAAAGGGACAAGTTGAACCTATTTGCCCCATGTGGGGCAAGTAATGATGGCAGAACAGTGCAGGGAATGGCTATGCAGTGAGTATTAGGTGTCTAAATGTACGAGATATATCCTCTTTATATAAAGCTGGGAGGTCATAAGGATGGCAAAACAGAAAAAGCATCCATACCAGTTGACCCAGACATCTGCTGCATATATATCACTGATCCGCTGCAATGCGCCTCAGCAGAGCCACTAAAGCCATACTCACAGATATCCATGATGGGGAATGCAATGTTGGGCTACCCAACGTGTGGCCATAATGCATAGAAATGTAGAAGAATGATTGTCTGCAGGTCATAGCAGAGCCAGGACTGTGTAAGCACACCCAGGCACAAAATGAGCAAGTGGGAATCAAACCCTAGATCTTTGACCACAGAGATAGTGCACCAATCAGTAGGCTACACCACCACACAGCTTTAGTAGCTGATCAAACTATTTGTTGTCTGCTGGCATAGGTTGGGGGCCCTCCACTACCCATGAGGCATTGCACATGCAAAACAGCAGTCTGCAGCTGAAGAACCAATGGAGAATGCACTGATCCAGCTTATCAGCTCAATAAGATGCACTGGCTGCATGTGCTACATGCACATAACAGCAAGCCATGCTGCAGAGCGGTTTCAGCTGTCACCCTGTCCACTGCACCTGCACTGTTAAGAGATGATCACTGCTAGTGTTTAGCGGGTGTTGTCTGCAGTGTGTTATGTTTGTTTCCTGTATGCTGAGAGTGATAGTGATAGCTCCAGCGCAGCCCTGTATTCTGCCCATTGGACACTAACTCTCCAATAACAATGCAGGTTAGTGGTCAGTGTCAATATGCTGCTGCCATGGACAACCACTGCAGTGGGGGTGGATAGGCTGGTGTGAGGTTAATGTTAGAGTCCTGTCAGGACCCCAGTGTGTAGGCCATGAACAGCTGCCTCCCCAACCATTGAGAACTAACAATTTACTACAGCACAGGCAAAAAGACTGCCCCACACTGGGCTGTGTCAGCCAAGCACAAACCTACTACAGTAGGTCTGCTGGTCAGCATACATGGCATGTGCATAGTGTGACCACAAGCATGCTTCCTTGGGATACTCCTCATTGACACCCGGCCATTTACTCAGTGTGTAACATCCCCAGGCAGAGAATGCATCCACATCACTGGAACCAAACAGTATAATAGCTCTATGTGGATACATAGCCGTACCATGGTCACTTTTTGGTCATAGTGAGAGTGCCATCTCAGCATGACATACAGTGGCCACCCAGGCAATGCACATGGCAGATGGGCACAATGGCATCTCAGCCAGTGACCCTACCATTGTGGCAGACACATCCAGGCCAATCTGCACTGTTTCAGGCGATACCCACAATCCTCTGCCTTGCCTTATTCACTTTTTCCAAACAGGCTGGGAAAAACTCGGACAATGTGAGCCAAAGTGCAGTGCAGAAAGCCACAGGACAAAGGGTAGCCATACACACATATACACACACACTCACACATGCACACATATACTCTTATTGGTGCACTGAGCAAAATGGTTGGAAATGGAAATGGAAATGGTTGGCAAAATGGAAATGGTTGGCAAATGGAAATGGTTGGCAAAATGGTTGGAAATGGAAATGGAAATGGTTGGCATTCCTGCTTGACACTCCTATCTCAATGTCAGCTCAAGGATTGATAACGTGTGCTCTATTTGCACGTGCTATACTATCATGCCTTGGCCTCACCACACATTGTTATCATGTGCTATTAACCTCCAAACAGCTGTGGATAGTGGAGCCTCTCAGTGCTGCTGGTGGGTGTTTCCACCCTTGCAGGCCATCTCCTTGGGAGCTGCACATGCTGGAGCTAAACTTACACTGTCAGCTAAACCTTGTCCACAAGAATATGCAATACAGATCCCCAGTGGGGACCTGAAGCAGTGACCCTCAACACACATACACACCAACTGTATGTATTGCACCACAGTGCTACAATATGGGGATAACAGCTCCTGCTGCATACATGCTTCCCTTCAGCTGGCCTTTGGCACATGCTGCAATGCACATGGTGCATACGACCAGGACAAGGCTTCTGTCTGTTGCAGGTTGGTGCCACTTCCCACGCCACCACCAACACCCCACCATGCAGACATGCCCAGGCACTATCAGTGGTGGTGGTCGCAGTACCAGCATGTTAAACATGCGGGTTTGGCAGGTGCCTTGGGCACAAGGTCCAGATGGGTGGGGCAGGGGCACACATGGATGGCCACGCAGCCCCCCCACCAGCTGCCCATGCAGGGGCCCCATCACTGCCTGCCACCGATACGTCTCAGGGGGAGGATGGCAGCCACTGCTGTAGTATTTTCCCGGGCACCTGCATTTTTCAGCTACCCGGAGGTCTACAGTGTCTGGCACTAATGACCTCTTTCCCCACAGCTGGGTTCTGCAGCAGCGGGAGGGGGGCAGTCTGGATCTCTGCCTAGGGTGCCATCCCATGTGGCACATTGCCTTTCCTCAGCAGTAGCAGGACTTGTGCTGCCACTGTCAATGTGGGATCATGACGAACATCACAGATGGTTCTGCGGATGGCAGAATACCCCTTTGTGGAGAGGCTAAAAAGGTGGGGCTCATTAAACTGTGGAAGAGACGGCTGAGGGGGGATATGATAGAGGTCTATAGATTATTGACAGGAGTGGAATAGGTAAACATAGATCGCTTTTTTATGCCATCAGACTGTGGACAGACTAGGGGACCAGCAATACAGCTAAAGTGTAAACCATTTGGGTCTTCTAGGTGAAAATATTTTTTCAGTCAACACGTAATCAGATCCTGCAATCCATTACCGGAGGATGTGGTAAAAGCTGTCATTGTAGCTGGGTTTGAAAAAGTGTGGACAGGTTCCTGGGTAACAGTCCATAAACCATTGCTACAGAGGACCCGAGCTATGCACTGCTTGCCCCATTATAGTTACTGGGGATCCTGTGTGTCTTTTGGGGAAACTGCTAGGTACTTGTGACCTAGATTGTGCACTGTTGGACACAGGATACTGGGCATGATGGACCTTCGTCTGTCACAATTTGGCATATTTTGTAGTCTTATGTTCCTATGTGCCATCTAGGCAGCTGGCTGGTCCTCCCTGTGTACCAGCGGCACCCACCGCATGACCCATGTGACACCTTCTTTGCCACCATTTGCATCATCAACATAGTGCCCTTTCATACTTGGGCACTATGCTGTTGCTACTAATGGAGAACTATTATCACTCACTTTGGGACCCCTGTCTGTGCATCACATTGCAGAAGTAAAATAGGCTCCCTCTACTAAAAAAAAAAAACCTCTTTCTGCCAGGTTTTGAATTGCATTAGGGTTTCTGCCATTAAGGTGCCTGTGTTAAGGGAGCAAGCCTTGTTCCCGCCCACTTCCCACCCCGTGCACGCCTTTTCTCCACCCACAAGGCGCTTTTTGCTGCTGCTACCGTTAGTGCATGCTAAAGTGCCTTTTTGCACACGCTAAGTGTGCACATGCACAGTTAGCATGTGCTAACCGCACACTTGCTCCTTTACCACTGTTTAGTAAACATATCCCTATGTTACTATGAAAGATATGGGAGGAGATGAGTGCACCAAGGGACAGGTATAGAGAGAGAAAAAGACTGGGCCCAAGACTTTGTGATACACTGGGAGTGGGATAGCAGTATAGGAGGATCCACCAGAACAAATACTGAAAAAGCAATGGGAGAGATGAGAAGAGAACCAGGATAGCATAGAGCCCTTAAAACAAAGCACGTACAAGGTGTCAAGGAGAAGGTGGTGGCCTGTTCCTCACAGGCGACTTATAAACAAACTGAGCACCCTAGGGATGGACCCTAAAGTTACTGCTTGGGTTAGAAATTGGTTGGGTGGGAGGCGACATAGAGTACAGGTAAATGGAGCTCATTCTGAGGAGAAGGATGTTATCAGTGGTGTGCCCCAGGGATCTGTCCTTGGTCCGATTCTTTTTAGCATCTTTGTTAGTGATATAGCGGAAGGGCTGTCGGGTAAGGTTTGCCTCTTTGCAGATGATACCAAAATATGCAATAGAGTAGACACCCAGGAAGGTGTAGATAACATGAGGAGGGATCTAGCTAAGCTTGAAGAATGGTCTAGAATTTGGCAGCTGGGATTTAATGTTAAAAAATGTAAGGTCATGCATTTGGGCTGCAGCAATCCAAGGGAGCAATATAGTATAGGGGATGAAGTACTTTTGTCCAATAAAGAAGAGCGGGACCTAGGCGTGGTTGTGTCTGATGACCTTAAAGTAGCTAAACAGGTAGAAAAGGCGACAGCAAAAGCTAGAAGGATGCTTGGGTGCATAAGGAGAGGAATGGCTAGCAGAAAAAAGGAGGTGATAGTGCCTCTGTATAAGTCTTTGGTGCGACCTCATTTGGAGTATACTGTGCAATTCTGGAGACCGCACCTTCAAAAGGATGTGAATAGAATGGAGTCGGTGCAGAGGGTGCCTACTAAAATGGTTAGTGGTCTTCATTATAAAGCATATGAGGACAGACTTAAGGATCTTAATATGTACACCTTAGAGGAAAGGCGGGATATAGGTAATATGATTGAGATGTTTAAATACCTCTGTGGCATAAATGTTCAGGGGGAGAGCCTCTTTCAATTGAAAGCAAGTTTTGCTACGAGGGGACATGGGATGAGGGTGATGGGGGATAGATTCAGAAGTGATATGCAGAAATACTTCTTTATGGAAAGAGTGGTGGATCCGTGGAATATTCTCTCAGTGGAGGTGGTAGAGATGAGGACAGTAACTGAATTCAAAAAAGCATGGGACCAACACAGAGGATCTCTAAAGGAAAAAAGGGGACTGTTATAGTTGTTGATATGGAAGGACAGACTAGATAGGCCATGTGGTCTTTTTCTGTGGTCATATTTCTATGTTTCCAATAGTGTCAAAAACAGCAGAAAAATCAAGAAGAATGAGGATTGCGTAAAGGCCCTTGGATTTTGCCAGGAACAGGTCACTGGAGACTTTGGCAAGAGCTGTTTCAGTAGAATGTAAAGGATGAAAGCCAGATTGCAGTGGATCCAGAAGGGCTTGTGAGGAGAGAAAGTCAAGGCAATGGCAGTGAACCTCACATTCAAGTAGTTTAGAAATGAAGGGAAAAAGGGAGATGGGTCGTTAATTAGAAGGAGAATTACGGTCTAGTGAAGATTTCTTTGGCAGAGGTTTGTCCCAGCAGTCTTCAAGCATGCTTGAAGGCTGCTGGGACAGTTTCAGAGGAGAGCGATAGGTTGAGAATATGAGAGATGGAAGGGATGACAGTGGAGGAAATGGAGTTAAGGACACAGATAGAGGTATGATCAGAGGAGTAGGTGTTGAGTTTAGAGGTGGAGAAAAGAAGAGAGGTTTCCTCATTGCAGATATCAGAAAGGAAGAGAGGATAGCAGAGGTTGAGGGGAAGAGTTGGGAGTGAAGAGGAGGAAGAGGGGATGGAGTTGATCTCGTGGGGAATTGTAGTGCAATTTTGTGGATTGTGTTATGTAAATAGGCGGCCAGGGTTTGGGCATAAAGGGAAGGAGGGGTCAGAAGTGGAGGCGACTTGAGAGAGTTGAGAGTTGTAAAGAGACAGCGAGGGTCAGAGGCAAGAGAGTTAGTCAGATAGATATAGACATAGAATACAGCCCCCATGTAACTTAGTTGTGGCCAGATCAGACACATATATTGTGGTCTTTCTAAAATCGCTCTTGCACATTTTTCTACTGCCACATCCACATGTTAAATGTGAATAAGACTTCTAAAATAACCCATGTGGAGCCTGATCCCATAAGGGGTACATCCAGGCCATCTGGACAGCCAGGCACTGGAAAGGACAGACTGTACCCGATTCTGCACCGTGGGAGCAAGATGCTCCCATATTAGCAGGATCGGGCACTGAGATGGTCTAGCATGCCCCTGCAGCATCCGCGGGAAATGGCCAGGCAGCAAGACAGCCAGGCCTCCCTCTGCTCCCACTGGTTTGCTGGTGCCATGGTGCCCTGTCACCATGGCACTAGGATGCCCAGAAGGAATGCCAGTGGCCAGACACCCCACCAGCCCAGTTTTCCTGCCAGCCGACCATCAGAATGGTCTTCCAGAGCCAGGATCGGGCGACGAGGACTCACCTCCTGCACATGATATGCTGCTTACGGGTTGCCAGGCTGGTCTGCTGCCATTGCTGCTGTGCAGCACAGCCATGTTCCGACAGCCGGATGTACAGGGCCGTGACCTGAATTGGCCCTGTATGTCCAGGTGCCTGGCTCGCCCTCGCTCTGCCCACTCTCTGCCACTGTGACGCCCCATCCAGATCTCCCTGCACGGTGGCTGGGAGATGGATAGTGGGGCTGCACGTCCCACCGGGATATACGGCCCCGCTATTTGCGTCTCTGGATCGGGCCCATTATCTATAAAAATTCTCATGTAGATACATAAAGTACATGCTAACATTTATGCCTACTCAACATCTGACAGGTTTATGCTAGTACTTATAAAGATATCTAGGTACCTATGAGTATCTATAAAATAGAATTAAAATGGGAACTTTTTCCATCCCCTAATCTAGGCATCCTGTTAAATTACCCCCATCTGGAGCTTGGAATTGCAGTCAGATGCTAGTTTGACATTGGAGTATCAAGAAGGTAATTCTATAAGAAGCACATGGAAAGTTACATGCTATATATGCGCGTAAGTCCCTATTTTAAGGGACTTTTGTGAATGGGCGCTTAAGTGCTCACTTCAGGTGGTTGCTGTTCTGTAGTTTTGGTCAGGGTGTGCACAGGGTGGAGCATAGGTAGGAGCATAGGTAGGATCTAAATTTACATGTGTAAGTTATAAAATATACCTTATGCGTGTTTTCTCCAAATCTACACGCAGTCATTTACACCTGCTCTAGAGCTGGTGTTTGCCTTACCTGGGATAAGGCACATCAGCATACCTCTAAAATATGCGTGCACTTCACTTTATACAACAGACTTCAGTACGTGCGGGGTAATGCGCCTTACCTGCACGGGACATTATAAATTACCCTCCAAGAGTTTAATGTAGTCAGAGTGGGTTTTTATTATCTTCATCAACTGCGTAAGAGCCCTCCTTTTTGAGTAGTTGGATTTTGCAGCACATACAGTTGTTTTGTCCCATCTAGGCTACTGTAATGCTCTGCACTCCGGTCCGATAGTCCAGAGTAAGGGGCATTTACAGGTTTGGCAAAGGCAAGAGATTATGACATTCCTATTTTGTGCCCAGCCTACTGGCTGCCATTTTAAGGCCTTTGTTTTGGCCTTCATGCCACTGCATAATCTTGTTCCTACCTATGTATCAGACAGGCTAAAATATCATCCTAATGGCCCTCTTTGCTCACAGGGAGAAAGACCTTTTGTCTTGCTATCTCTGAAGGCTTTGAGCTTCATAAGGGCTCAGGTGAGCTCCTTTTCCTGTTTTATTCCCACATCATAGATATGTTAGCATTACCCCTGTGGTTGTTGGATAATTTGAGTGAATTTAGAAAGGTCTTGCACGGATGTTTATTTCTTTCATGATGACTAGTTATAAAATGACTGAAAAAAGGGTTGAATAGTTTACCTTATTCTACGTAGCAGCTGCTTGTGTAGAGCAGTCCACTTCCTTTAGAGAAATGGATTTAGATGATATCGCTGTGTAACGCTTTGCGTTGATTTGCATGTTTTAACTGTGTATTTTTATGCATGCCTTTATGAAACCCCCTTGTGTATTTTTGGGAGGGCAGGTTAAGAAACAAAATAAATGAACTCAAATACATGACATTCATTTAACCTGAAACTGGCATAATCAGTTTGGGGTTGACTCTGATGATCACCAACATGGTATAGTTTGTATTTTTATTGGGAGGGAGGGGATTTGTTTCACATTCAGCTTAAAAGGTTATTAAATGATATAACACCATAGATTTACATTGCTGGACTAAAAGACAATTTTAACTTTAATTGCCGCTGCTCATTAATTTTCCCAGAGCTCAGCAGTATATCGATATGGAATCTTGTTGGCAATAAAACAAGGGAAAGCTGAATGAAGTTATAATCAAAAGACAAAAATGAAATATACTAATAAAACAGTGGGGCATGTTACAACAGTAAGCAGAAAGAAACGAAAGTCTTTAAATATCAATGAACCCAGAACATATGTAGTCTACCCAGCGTTAGTGCCTATCTATGGCAGCTATTAAGACATTTTTATAAACTGCAAGAAATATGTGAGCTATTACAAGATATAATTCTGAAAAACAGACTTCCAAATAAGGAGCCAATTTAAGAAGAAAACAACATAAACAATAGTAACTTGTGTGCTCAAGTGAAGCATCTTTTTAATTTTGAGTAATGAAGATGTCAAGCCAAATGCTAGAGTAGTTTAACTTAATTAGGTGGCCTATTTTTCCAGGCAGCCTTTCATTTCCCACTGAAAACTCAGCTTGTATGCCAGGCAACAAGGGCAATTTTGTCTGTAATGAATACCTTTGGGGCTGCATTGACTAAGCATTTGAATGTTACATTGAAGACTGGTTCTGGTAACTAGCTTGAGCTCGTTCAGATGCCAGACTTTGATAGCTTAACTAGATTAATCAAAAGCACGGCAGCTTTATCATTTTATTAGGCTAAAGGTCAAGAAGTCACACCGATTTTTACTGCCAGAGCACTCGCCAAAAGGGACACCCCCATAATGACTGGTCTAATTTGTATTTCAAATTCATGTCATGATCAAAGACATCTTGAAGATTAAAAAAGGCAGACGCTTAACGAAGTTCATTTTAAAAAATGCATCCTTTAATACATCCCAAAGCTATTTCTCATATTTCATCAACACCATTGAACTGGAGAGTTCCCTGGAAAGGATGTTATATCACCAAATATGTTCTGTCTGCAATCTGTTTTCTTATGGAAGACAGATAAGGTTTTATACTGTATGAAAACGACTTTTAGTAGTTTGAATGAAAGTTCTGTTACTTTTTGAAAAAATGGAATTGTCTTATATTATGGGGATAAAATTATAAGGGAGTGTGTACTTTTAGATGCAGCATATGCACCTAACTGGAAATTATTTTCATTGTATGTGGCCACATATGCAATAATGACCTGTTATAAAATACCAACCATCTTAAAAGTATCTGCGTTTCTTGATGGCATGTACTTTGCTAATAAGTATGCGCATGGGCAGTTTGGGTGGAGCACACAAGTATGTGCATAGATCATAAAATACTCTAATTAACCTGCATTCTTCAAAAATCTAGGTGCGGGTATTTACACTAGCTCTAAGACTGCTCCTCTCGTATTTAATAACAGCAAGTAGGCACCTACTTGTCTTTATAAAATAGACTTAACACAGGCACCTTAAATATCACTTTAACTAGGCACTGCCTACTCTGCAGAGGTAGGAGACTCTCTTTGGCATGATACAAGTCTTACGCTGAGCCTTAGCAGTAAATTTGAGAGGCTGAGATCATACTCTCCATGTCCTGGCTTAGAAGCGAGGTTCACACCTGTCATGGTATGTGCAAAACTAACTCATTTGGAGAAACTGCCCCCATAGATATACTGTTGGCTATTCTTTCGGTGCAAGTTGGGAGATCTTATGAATTTTGTAAATAAATATATTGATGACTGCTATTCTATTGGTTTGATATTTATTCTCTTTACAATATATGCATATCCTCAGAAATAGTTCCACAGGTTTACTATTTTATTATGAATATAAAGGCTGTATAACAACATGTGAGGGTCTCATTTTTATCAGTAAATTAACTAACTGTGAAGCCAGCAACAATTATTGGTTCATGCACGATTCCTTCCTTGTGCATAAGTGCTGCACAGGAAAATTGGATTAGGTATTTGGAAGTTTCCATTTTTGCAGTGCGCTCTACTTATCCAAATTTGCACTGCTGGATTAGGAGTTTTGGAGTCAGAGGCACAATAGAGAGAGTTTTTAGTGAATCCAAATTTGATGGTAACTTTACATGAAATTACTTCAGGGGACCCAACACCATACAACTTTAGCAAGTTTTTGCTGTAGTTGGGCCTTGTGTTTTGTATTTAGAATATGTTTGGCCATGTACTATATGTAATTTAATGCGTGAATGGGTGAAGCTGTTGTCTGAAACACCCGGCCTCCCCATACCCCTTTATGTTCAAGTTGGAGGAGTAACGTGGAGCCTGATTCCATAACATGAACGTCCAACCCGCGTAAATGTCTATATTAAAAATGGGTCCCGTTTGAACCTAATTCTGCATCCGCGGGTCTTGACGTGCCTGTGGGTCTGGAATCAGGGAGATAGATGTGTTCAGCGTGGCGCAGGCATGTGCTATTCAGCCGGTTTGTGCATGCATCCAGGGCACGGCCCGCGCACAGCTGCAGGCATGGGCCATGCAATATAATGGAGAAACATGTCCCTGTTAATATTATTGGACACGGGTAAATGTTTTGGATGTCCCTGCGCTCACTGTATTCTCAAAAATGAAACATCTCAGATCATGCCAATCCCCACGATGTACCTGCGGAAGCCACACCCCTCGGGAAAAACGTGCATCTCCTAGGCTGCTCATCACAGATAGTAGTTTGCTGATGCACACTAGACATAAATACAAATAAGAAATGACAGCTGCTGAAACCTAGACCATATTCCAGTCCTCCTCATGCCCTGAAAAACTGCTAGGTAAGCCCTGTGCACCCCAATATGGTATACGAGAATGTAAATATGAACATGTTTGTCAAGACATACTTTGCATTAAATGGTACATGGCATTAGGAATTGGCCCCAGTGATTACTGCCCTAGTCATCTCTACAAACATTCTTTAAACTGCTAGGGATGGATGCTTATCAAGTCCTCAAAACTCAGAACTAATAGCGCAGTTCCCCAAAGGATGCATAATATAGCTGAGCAACAAATGTATGCCCTTTTTGTGCCTATGGCCTCCAAGATAACACCCCACCCAAAGAGAAGCCCCCTCTCAGACCCAACCCCAAACAGCCCATCACCCACACCTTGTGGGACTAACCCAGGAATCTCCCTGGTAGTCTTAGTGGTCTGGGGCAGGAGCGGTCCCCCTCTGCTCCCGCCCTGATTGCTGCGGGGTTCCAAAATGGCAGTGGTAATTCCTAGTGGTAATCTTGCAATACCTCTGCAGATGTGCTTGGAACTCATTTGCATCCTATAGCTAAATATTCCAAAATACGGTACTAACCGACAAGCATTTTCAGGGGTTAATAGATAAGGCCCTTACTATGCAGCGCTGCAAAGTGATGCACATAGACAAATTCATAAAGTACAAAAAGACGAAGGTCCTCCACGTGACTAGAGATACCACATTCACTCCTCCATCATCATTAAGAATTTCACACACATCACACATCAAACTGGAAGTCAGATCTGAGTCAGATACCTGGGGATTATCCTAGACCAAAATCTAAGCTTACAAGTGCACATCAAGAGAACCACACAAGCTGTCTACCACAAAATGAAAGTCATTCAAAGCTCTGTCCACTTCTAGACCCCAATGACGTCCACACAGTATGTCAGGCAATAAAAACACCGCACCTGGACTACGGCAACATAATCTACCAAGAACTCCCAAAGCACGTAATCTACTCACTGCAAATGGCCCAAAATACGTATCATAACAGTCTGCATCATAACAGGCGAATCAAGACACAACCATATTACACCTTTATTAAAACAGTTACAGTGGCTCCCAATACAGTTCTGAATCAGACACAAAACAATACTCTGCATTTTCAAGATCCTACACAAGACACTGGCAGATTGTCTGCAGCCCCTGATGCACAAAGCTCCTGAAACCAGATCAAGAAGAAGCAATAATCAGAACTTAATTATCATCCCAGTCCTAAAGGCAAAAAGCTTTGACTTAATGATAAAACGGTATGGAAAAGGTGTTAAGTAAAGAAATAAAAATAATCTTAATTATGGCAAAAATGTAACGTGTGCTGTTGAGTCAATGCTGACTCCTAGTGAGACAGCAGCACCTGGGTTTTCCTGGCAAGATATGTCCAGAAGTTGCTTGTCAGGCCTTTCTCCTGAGACAAGGGAAGGTTATGTGACTTGCCCAAGGCCAGAAGGAATGCCAATATGAATTGAAGGCTGGTCACTTAGGGGTATGTTTACTAAACCGTCTTAACGTCGCAGCGGCGGTATTATCGCAGGATAAGTGACGTTATTGTGCGATTATCGTGCGATAACGTCACTTATCGCGCGATAATGCGACTGTGGCGTTAAGGCACCCTAACGCTGTGAAATCCGGCTCTGAAGGGTGGAGTAAGGCTTCCCAGAGGGCAGAGAGAAGGGGTCAATGGGCGGAGAGTGGGCGGTGAGTGGCTCCTTGCACGCTAATGCCGTGAAATGAAGGGCAGAAAGTTAGCGTGAGTGAAACCCTCGCGCTAGGCACATTTGCAGGAAAGAGAAAGCATTTTAGTCAGCAATGTACAGCAAAGCCAGGGAAATCCAAAAACGTGATAGTAGTGATACATGTGCACGGAACAAAAAGGCAAATAAACATAGAAAATGACCTGAACCACATTTAAAATCCCAATAACCAAGCTGGCCAATAGTGATATTAATGAGAAACATAGAGAAACACTACTGAGAAAGCATAAAAAAGAAGATATCATGTTTGGAAGGGTCTATGGACTGTCCCCCTACAAGGTGAATGATCCCACATTGAAATAGCGGTGATCAGGGTTTTCCTTTTAATTTAAATCAGTGCTGCCAGCAGAAACACTCACACAGTGCCGTAGCCTAAGGTGCCTCATAAGGCGCCCTATAGGGCACATTATAAGGTGCTTTGGTGGACAGGGCACTTTATCATGTGCTCTATGGAGTGCCTTATAGGGCGCCTTATGCGGCACATTAGGTTACGGCACTGTAAGGGTGTTTTTTGCTGGCAGCACTGATTTAAATTAAAAAAAGGAAATGCCTCAGACAGCCTTCTTACATAACACCACTGTGGGGTCAAACCCATGATCTCTGCTTCCACAGTCATTGCAGTAACCAGTGGGCTACATCTTTATAGCATTTTAGTACTGCGCTAGCATGAACTTAGGGTTAGTGCACGTTAACGTGCCACGGCTCCCACTATCGCACAATACAGATTCTTGCTACCTTGCCACCGGACAGCCCACTACCTTATATGGCATTCTTCACATTAACGCTGCAACTAGTGCCGGTAACATTAAGATGGTTTAGTAAACATACCCCAAAGTTTCATTAGCACATTCTTATCTAACTCTGAATTAAAGGACACCAATAGGGTCACCCTAATGTTGATCTCGTCATTCGACGATTCAATAAATTCAGAGACATTCAGGCTTTATAAGGGTGACAAAATATCATGCACCTCCCCCATCTCCTTAACTGCTTTCGCTGCCCTAGGTAAATAGTACAAATTATTAAGAGAAAAAGCAGCCACATCCTAATACCTTAAAACTTCCTTTAAGTATTTGTGAAAGAGAATCAATGGCGGCTAGTAATGGGTAATGGGAAAGTTAAGGCATCTGAGATTCTTGGCCGAGGAGGCATTTTCTAACAACTCTTGTTGCTGATGGAGTAGGAGGCTGTCCTTTATAGAGGATGAAGCAACCTCTTGCACTGTAGGAACCTGAGTTTCCATATTTTGAAGACGAGAGTCAAGTATAGCAAAGTAAGAATCCTGTTGGGCCAACTTCACCACTGATTCCTTTGTAAAAAACGCAAACAGAAATGGTACCACTTATGGAAGCTTTGATCCATGACAGTACTTGCAAAATGTCTGAGAGTGAAATATCCAACTGCTGGTCACCAGAAGCTGATAATCCAGGAATATCATGCAGAGATTTAGTGAAACAAAGCAAAGCAAAGGAGTCTCGCAAAACTCCGGAGGACCCATCTGTATGCAATAAGTCATGGGAATGTGATTGCCTCTCTACAACTGGTGAGTTAGCACGCGTTAACGTCTCCGGCAGGGTTAAGTCCCACAGAGGGTGGAGAGAGGGTGGAGAGAAGGGGGTCAATGGGTGGGGAGTGGGCGGGGAGAGGCTCCTGCTACACTAACGCGGTGAACTGAAGGGCTGAACATTACCCCGAGTGAAAACCTGTCGGTAGATGCACATTTGCAGGAGAGAGAAACTATTTCAGTGTCAGCAATGTACAGCATAGGCAGGGAGCCCAAAAAAAGTGATAGTAGTGCTACATGTGCAGCAACAGCATAGTGCCCAGGTATGAAAGGGCAGAATGGCGATGCTGCAAATGGGGCACAGGGGGCTGTAGGCGGGACATACAGTGGGGCAGCTGTGGCACAGGGTGGGCTAGGCAGATGCCTATATGGCACATAGGAATGCAAAATCTGGAAATCAGCAAGACAGCAACTGACCAAGGTCAAACATGCCCACGAGTCTGTGTCCCACGGTGTCCTATCCAGGGGACATTACCCAGCAGGTACCCCAAAGGGCACATAACATTGGCAGGCAGTGCTGGGGGGAAGCATGGATGTCTATGTAGGCACCCCTACGCCACACCCTAGGCAGCCGCCTACCTGCACACTGGATGGCCTGGGACTGTGCACCACCACTATATGGGCATGTCAGCATTGTGGGGGAGGGGTGCTGGTGGTGGAAGGGGCAGTGACATCTGTCCACAGCAGACCAAGGCCAAGCCCTGTTCAGGTGGGTGGCGTGCAGTACAACAGACAAGGTCTGATGAATGAACAGTCATGGTATCCCCAGGGACTGACTTACCTCTGTGGCAACAGTATGGTGCAGTACATACAGCCATTGTGTCCTGGTACAGAAGGTCACAGGTTCAAGTCCCAGCTGTGGCTCCTGCAGACCATGTCCCTACATTTTACCCCACATTGCACATACAACATAAGCATGTGCACTCTCCTAGAACATTGGCCAACAGGGGCACAAACACTCATACCTACAGGCTCCACTATCCAAAGCCACATGGAGAGTTAGGCTGTTGGGCCCGGCACAGAGCAGCACTTACCACCAAAGCACTACTACTAACACCTGCATACCTTAGCAATACCTGCACTGTGCTCAGGACTAGTGTGGTGGGAAGGGCTGCAAACCACCCCTATCTTTGCACAATGCTGAAATAGGAGTGGGAGTGTGTGTATGTCTATCCATTGTTTTGTGGCTGCCCACTCCTCACTGTGCCCACAATGCTTACACTGTTTCCAGCATTAGTCTGCCAATGTGCATAATGAGAAGCAAGGTATTGTGGATATAGTCCAGACAGGGCAGACTGGGCAGGATGAATCTGCACAGGGTGTGGGGCAATGGCTGGGACATTGTAGTTCTCGACCACCACTTGCATGGACAGGGTGACCACAGCATGTCGTGCTGGGAGGTCACTCTCACCCTGACTGAGCAGTGACCATGGCATGGCTAGGTTCCCACAGAGTGCTATACACCATTTCTCTTGAGTGATATTTGTGTGTTCTCTGTTTTGGGGCTCAAGCACTACCTGCTTGGTGTCTGTGCTTACATCCCACTTATGGGTGCACATAATGCCTCTGGGGGCATGCACCATGGACTGGCTAGCAGACTGTCTGCAGTCAGTGTATGTATGGCTGGAATGCTGTGCAGACTGAGTGTGCCCTCTGCTGGTGAATGTCAGATTGGGGTGAGGGGTGCAGACTTGAGCTTTTGCAGGCCTACTGCAGATGTGATAAGTAAAGATCTGCAACAACGACCCTGGACGGTGCCCTTTTGCCAGCAGAATTGGGGTTGACAGTCCCACAGCCCTTCATCATGCCCCTATACTACCTCCATTGCAAAGATGTAGAGTGTAGGTCTGATGAGGGCAGATCCTGTCCACCACCTTGATCCAGACAGGGACGGTTGGTAGGTGGTGCTACATAATCTGCATGTGGGTCCAGGCACCCCCCTGCTCTTATAACAATTGACCATGGCAACCACACTGGATATGCTTAACTTGGGTGGCTCCTGGTCCCCAAGGGCTAGATGTGACTGGGGAATACAGATGGACACAGGACTATCATAAGTGTGGCTGCAAGGAATACCTGTCACACACTGGCAATGGCAGGGCCCTGCAGGAAAGTCTATCTCAAGTAACCCGGGTACTGCGGACCTGGTGCTGGCTGCCCCACCTCACCCTCAGGGTGAACACAGAACCGGCACAATGGCATGGTGTGTGGCTACTCTGTGCCAGTATCACACACGGTCAGTTCCTCCTACCACGCTGAGGTGCTGGAGAGCTGCATACCCCATCTGGTGATCAGATGTAGACGTTGCATCATGGTACTGGTGGGTTTAACCTATCCTGGTGGACACAGCAGACAGTTTGTGCAGTGACCTGCAGTCTTTCTGTAGCCAGCCATTGCTGAGACAAAAGCCATAGAGGTATAGCCCACTGGTTAATACAATGGCATCCTAGGCAGAGATCATGGGTTCAATTCCTCCATCGGCTCATTTTATTAGACCTGTCCAAGGCAAGTCCTTTTCATTCCTGTGACAGTCATATCTCTG
Organism: Ichthyophis bannanicus; assembly: GCA_033557465.1. Classification (NCBI taxonomy): domain Eukaryota; kingdom Metazoa; phylum Chordata; class Amphibia; order Gymnophiona; family Ichthyophiidae; genus Ichthyophis; species Ichthyophis bannanicus. Next base: position 1,499,635,518 of record CM066031.1, read on the forward strand.
CAGATCTGTGCTGCCAGCACATAGTACCCTCATCACAGTAGCAAGCTATCCTTCTGTCCGTCTATCTGCGTCTGTCAGCTGTGTAGCATCCTGTCTTCATGTGCTGGCTGCTACCCCATGTCCTGCACTGGTACCCTTTTCTCCATTGCGGCCCTTCATGCTTGCCTCTTCTGTGTCTGCTCTGCATGGCACTACTACTCCTCTGTCCTATCATTGTACATATCTTGCCACTTCTACGTGCACTGGCAGACACGTATTCCCATCCTCTTCCACCCACTGTCATTGTAGCACTTTACATTGCCAACACCCTGTGCATTGGTACAGCTGCCTCCAATATGTTTGTCCATTTTGCCGGCTGCCACATCGGCTTCATGCAGATTTGGCAGGTCCATCAGCTCCCACCTCTACTTCCTTCCATCACTTGTCCATTGACTTTCCTTGGTGCTCTGTGCAGTGTTAGGGTTACATCAGATTTTTTGCCCTTACATTTCATGCTTATCAACTTGGGGCACCTTACTGCCCTTGGGCATCATATCTTAGGTCACCTTAACATCTTTAGGGCACCTTATACGGCACCTTATGTTACAGCACCTGATAAGGCGCCTTATAAGGTGCCTTACCCTGAGGCGCCTCATGAAGTGCCTTTTAGGGCGCTTTATAAGGCGCCCTATAAGGCACCTTATAAAGTGCCTTGTCAGCCTTGTAATGTGTTTTGTTTCTCAGCTTTAATGTGCAATGTCCCATTAACGTGCGCTAACTCGCCAAGGTGCCCTTTAACGTGCATTACACGGCCATTGCTACCCTAATGCTGGTACGCCCACTTCCTTATATGGCATTACTCACGTTAACGCTGCACTTATTGCCGGTAATGTTACCGCGGTTTAGTAAACATACCCCTTAGATGGATTAAAGTTACTCACGTCGGATGTCTTCTTTTTTCGTTTACCCATTCTTGAATCCGAAGATTCCTTGTGATCCTCAGGCTCTGAGGGGGCTCCAAAGGGGCAAAATATGCCCCTTTAGACATGCTGCTTTGGACACACCCATGGCCATGTCTCGTGGAACAGGGCCACAATTTAAAGGCTCCCTGATGACGTGGAGGCATGCAGTAGGGTTAGTCTGGGAGGCAAAAGTAGGCCATGCTCCAGCCTACTGTCTGCCTCTTCAAGTGTAGCTCAATATCTGGATAAAGATAGCTTTGTATTTTCAGCAGATTATCTTATAATGCTCTGTTGCTGCTCTGGGGATAATTTTTATAAAATGACCCCATGGTATATATGTTTAATCGTATGTGCAGTGACAAGAAGGCAAGCACTATATTTTTAAATGACCCATGTGTAGGCATTCTTGGGGGAGGGCATACGTTTGGTGTGGCCCCTAATTGGTGCCTACTTGCCCTTCCCACCTAGGGGATCTGTTTGAAAGTTACCTTCCACAGATCATTTCCTAATGTACACAGAGCTCAACTTCATATTAGAAATGTCCCCTCAGGAAAAGGACTGTGGAGTCACTGTGATCAGTACATGAAAATCCACAGCTCCATGTGTAGCAGTAGTCACAAAAGAAAACAGAATGTTAATAATTATTCAGAAAGGAATAAAAAAGCAAGACTTTGAATATCATGATGGCTCTGTGTGAGCCCGTGGTACAATTACTGCTTGAGTATTGGGAGCACTTCTAGCAACCCCATGTAAAATAATGCAGCAGAGATAAGAAAGGTGCAGAGAAGGCAACGGAAATGATTGAGGGGATGGGACTCTCTTATGAAGAATGGCTAAAAGGTTTATGTTCTTTAGTTTGAAGACAAGAAAACTAAGAGAGAATGGGGTAGAGGTTTCTAAAACCATGAGACGGGTGGAAAAGGTTTATAGAGAAGACTGATTTGCTCTTCCAAATAAGACTAGGGGGTATGTTTACTAAACCGTCTTAATGTTACCGGCGTTAGTTGCAGTCTTACTGTGACGAATGCCATATAAGGTAGTGGGCGTTGCGGTCTTAAGGTAGCATTTCGGGTTATCGCGCAATAAAGTCTGTTATCGCGTGATAGAGGGAGCCGTGGCACGTTAATGCATGTTAGCCTTAATTAGGCGCGCTGACCTAGAAGCACAGCAACATGGGTGTAGCACGATGGTTAATACATTGACTGATGAAACAAGGGTCATGAGTTTGATCCCCCAGTGGGCTCAATAAGTAAGGCTGTCTGAGGCATTACCCTTTACTTTATTTTTTTTAAGACGTTTATTTTCATTTTACAACAAACAAAAGTAACAACACACCAAAAGATACAAATACACACATACAATAAGAAAAACAACCCCAAGTACCCCCCACCCCTATGCTTCTTCTCTAAACTAATAAGAGTCATCACATAAGCGCTTACACACAACAGTTATTGTACAGCAAACAAGCAGAAATGGTATTGATGATACAGGCTGATCCTGTGGCAGAAATGTATACAAAGTAAACAGCCAAATGAGAGCAGTTAGCAGTTAGAACATAATCATGGAACTCCTTCCTTTTAAACAAGCAGTGAAGGGCTTGAGTGGAAGAGATTGACAGACGAGGTAGTTGCTCATAATTACAGTAAAATGGACATAATTCCACCAATCATTGAGGTTCAGATGGGAGCCAATTTCCAGTATTTCGTAATGAAGGAGATAGAAAATAGCTATGCCCAGTAAATGGGCCTCCTGAAAAAACACTAACTCAGAATAATCATGATTAAGAGAGCTAGGGATTGTCCCTCCTTGGAATGGACTATTGATGCCTTTTACAGTCAGTAGTGATAACGTACATAAAGCAATGCCAAATAGTTAAACAATCTGAAAAAGAAACATAATAGCGCACAGAGATACACAATGTCGCTCATAGTACCAGTAAATGACTGCAGAAACAACATGATAGGAATTAAACTAAGGAAAACCATGAAGCGCCCCTTATAACAAAATAAGCACCGGAGTGCCTAGAGAAGAAGCAAAACCCCAGAAATCACTGGCGGCCTGATGTCTGCGGGGAGAAACCCCAGAGAAGGCCTGAATTGATACATAAATCCTACAGTGCTATACAGGCTCCGAAGGCTCCGAAACTAACCAAGGATCTCATCGTGGAAAGAAAGGAGACCAATAAGGTATATATAAAGAGAAAGAAAGTCCAGGCAGTCTCCGTTTCAGGCAGCAATCACCGCATCGGGCCATTCAAAATGGCGGACAGTTCCAGAGGATTCCATCCAAGCTGTTGGGTTAGCGCATCTGGTCTGCTTCTTTAGAAGCTAGAAATGTTGCTAGCAGATCAGGATCTTCGAAGGTACGAGTTTGGTTATGGAGAGTCACTCTAAGCTTCGCTGGATATAAGATGCCGAAGCGAGCCTGTAACTGTTGAAGTCGAGGTCGAAAAGCAAGGAGTCTCTTCCGACGGTCAGCTGTGGGCTTAGCCAGGTCAGGGAAGAAGGAGACTTTATGATTTTCAAACTCCAAATGACGATTCGCCCGGGCAGCATTTAGAATTTGCTCAACTTGCTGATATCTCAGTAGACGAAAAATGATGGGCCGGGGGGTCGTCCGATTGAGCGCCATGCTGGTAGGAACACGATGTGCTCGGTCAATTTCCAGATCTCTGTGAAAAGTAATCTTCAGCAAGGAGGGAAGAGTTTTGACCAGGAATTCTCTCATATCTCCTGCTTCCGCGCCCTCCGGTACACCAATGAGCCTTACATTGTTGCGACGGGCTCGATTATTGCTATCCTCTAACTCTTTTTGTAGATTCTGTATCTGACGCTCAGCCTCATCCAGTTTCACCAAGCGCACCACGTGCGAGTCGAGGACCCCCGCCATATTGTCCTGCCGTAATGAAAGACCTTCAAAACGATCCTGAAGCACACCAAAATCTTCTCTCATGGCTCGGAGCGCTTCTCCGTTAGACTGCACCAGTTCCTTCACACCACGTATTTCCTCCAAGATCTCCTGTTGCATTTCGGGGTTATCCCGAAATGGCACCATCTTTTGTGGGGAAGGCAGCTCTGTCTTTGAACGTTTTCCGTGTGAAGAAGAGGGAGATCCGAAGTCTAAGCGCGCTGGTTTATGGGCCGCCATCTCCCCCGAGGCACCCCGGTAAGTTCGGAGCAAAATATCAAGTTAATGTAGGTATTAAGTCAGGATTCTGAGTAGGCCCCTCGGGAGCTTCAGCGCGAAGCGTCTAACCCGCTGGACATCAGGCTCCGCCTCTCATTACCCTTTACTTTAAATCAGTGCTGTCTGAGGCATTTTCTTTTTTAATTTAAATTAGTGCTGCCAGCAAACACACCCTCACAGTGCCATAACCTAAGGTGCCACATAAGGCACCCTATAAGGCATTCCAGAGGGCACATTATAAAGTGCACTGTCTGTCAAGACACCTTATAATGTTCCCTATAAGGCACCTTATGAGGCACCTTAAGGTTACAGCACTGTGAGGGTGTTTTTGCTGGCAGCACTAATTTAAATTAAAAAAGGAAATGCCTCAGATAGCCCTATCAAATAACACCACTGTGGGATAAAACCTATGCCATCTACCTCCACAGGCAGTGAAGTAACTAGTGGGCTACATCTCTATAGCTACTAACAAGCCCTGGCTGGCTACAGAAGGACTGCTGGTCACCACACAAACTGTCTGCTGTGGTTACCAGGATAGGGTTAACCCACCCGTACCCATGATGCACTGCATATGCAGATCAGCAGTCTACAGATGATCAGAAGATGGGGTATGCACTCCCACAGCACATCGGCCTGGTAGGGGGAACTGACCGTGTGTGGTACTGGCACAGAGTAGCTACAGACCGACACATTGTGGGGGTACTGTGCTCACCCTGAGGGTGAGGTGGGGTGCACAGCACCAGGTCCACAGCACCCAGCTTAGCTGAGATGGGCTATGCTGCAGGTTGCCATCAGTGCCAATGTGTGATAGGTAGTCCTTGCAGACGCACCTAGGATACACCAGTGTCCATCTGTATTTCCCAGTCACGTCTAGCCCTTGTGGACTATGATGTACCCAAAATATTGTGTATCCTGTGTGGGTGCCATGGTCACATGATTTAGTGAAGGGGGTTTTTAGACCCATAGGGGGATTGTGTAGCACCACCCAACCTGATCTCTGGGGCTCAGGGTGGTGGACAGGCATGTAGATCCACATTCTACATCCCTGCAATGGTGGCAGTAGGGGGAACCATCAACCCCAGTCCTGCTGGGGAACAGGCACCCTACAGGGCAATCAATGCAGATCTGTACACATCCATAAAGCAATGGCAGACAGACAGTAGGCCTGGAAATGCTCAGCTGCCCCCCTCCACAATCTGACATTCTCCAGCATCGAGCACAGGGAGTCTCCAGCTGCTGCACCCTGCAAGGTGTTCCAGCCATACATCTACTTACTGCAGACAGTCTGCTAGCTAGTCCATAGTGCATGTTTCCGGAGGAGACAGGGTACTGTGTAGCAGCCCTCTTTTAATAAGTGTTATTTCCCTCCCTCCCTCCCCACCCACCCCTGGGATAATCATAGCTTTATAGGTACTTACACATCTTAAAAGACAGGAGGTGCTTTCAGGTGAAGCTCATTACCCAAATCAGTCATACACTAAGGACCTGAGATTAATTAAGCTTCAGGTGAACAAGGTATATTAAACGTATTAGGTACAGTTTTATTGGTATAAATACCCATAGCAACCCCTAGTAAGTAAGAACTTAAAGATCTAGACACAAACTTAAAACTAAGATGCAGACAGCAGTCCAGCAGCGGAATGGGGGCTTTCCAGTCTTTTGCATTGAGTGTCACATGTATGATTTTCTCCCAGTTGGTGAGAGGTCTTACGTGTGCACTAGGTGCAAGGAGCTCTTTGCTCTCAGGGAACAAGTCCGTTCTCTAGAGGCTAAAGTAGCAGACTTGGAAAACATAAGACAGACAGAGAGGTACATAGACGAGACCTACAGGGATATAGTCCTGAAGTCCCACCTCCAGTCTGGCAGCACCCCTGTTGCCATGGAGGAGAGAGGTCACGTGACAGGAGAGCATCACCCTGGTGTGGCAGGAAGTGATCCTGTAACTAGGACCTGTCCTCCAGGTGATGTAAAACCCTCTCGCACCGAGAAAGTTTCTCCAGGGCCATGTGCCCATAGGGAAGGGTTAGGACAGCCGTTATAGTTGGTGATTCGATCATTAGGCATGTAGATAGCTGGGTGGCTGGTGGACGTGAGGATCGCCTGGTAACATGCCTGCCTGGTGCGAAGGTAGCGGACCTCACGCGCCATCTAGATAAGGTCTTAGATAGTGCTGAGGTGGAGTCTGCTGTCTTGGTACATGTCGGTACCAATGACATAGGAAAATGTGGTAGGGAGGTTCTGGAGGCTAAATTTAGGCTTTTAGGTAGGAAGTTGAAATCCAGAACTTCCATGGTAGCATTCTCCGAAATGCTTCCTGTTCCACGCGCAGGACCCAAAAGGCAGGCAGAGCTCTGGAGTCTCAATGCGTGGATGAGACAATGGTGCAGAGATGACGGTTTTGGATTTGTTAGGAACTGGGGAACATTCTGGGGAAAGGAGGGGCTCTTCTGAAGGGATGGGCTTCACCTTAACCGGGATGGAACCAGGCTGCTGGCATTAACCTTTAAAAAAGGAGATAGAGCAGCTTTTAAACTAGATATTAGGGGAAAGCCGACAGTCGCCCAAGAGCGGATGGTTCGGAAGAATGTATCCTTGAAGGATACTACCAAAAGCAGAGAGGTTCCACAAAAGAGTAAAGTAGCCCAAATGCCCTCAAGTATGGAGCAGACAGAGCTTAAAGATCCCAATTTACCCATGTCTAACAAAAGCCAAATTAACATGAATAAAATACATTCTCTAAAATGCTTGTATGCAAATGCTAGAAGTCTAAAGAATAAGATGGGAGAGTTAGAATATATAGCACTAAATGAAAGGTTAGATATGATTGGAATAACAGAGACATGGTGGAAGGAGGACAACCAGTGGGACACTGTGATACCTGGGAACAAACTATATCGTAATGATAAAGCTGATCAAATTGGTGGAGGGGTTGCGCTCTATGTTAGAGAGGGCATTGATTCCGAAAGGATTAAAGTTTTGCAGGAAACAAAATCTGCTGTAGAATCTATATGGATTGAAATTCCATATAAAAGGGGGAAGGCAATGGCAGTGGGGGTGTACTATCGAGCACCTGGCCAGAATGACCAAATGGATGATGAAATGCTCAAAGAAATCAAGGAAGCTAACAAAAGTTGCAGCGCAGTAATAATAATGGGTGATTTCAATTACCCCGGTATCGACTGGGTCAGTGTCACGTCAGGACATGCTAGGGAGATAAAGTTCCTAGATGAAATAAATGACTGCTTCTTGGAGCAGCTGGTTCATGAACCGACCAGAGGGGAAGCCATATTAGACCTAGTCCTTAGTGGAACACCAGATCTAGTGCAAGAGATAATGGTGTTGGGGCCACTTGGCAATAGTGATCATAGCATGATCGCCTTTGATTTAATTAGTGGAGGAGGGATAGTAAGGAAATCCACAGTACTACCTTTTAACTTTCGAAAGGGAGACTATGATAAAATGAGGAAAACAGTTAAGAAAAAACTAAAAGGAGCAGTTGCAAAGGTTAAAGACGTACATCAAGCTTGGGTGTTGTTGAAAAATACTATCTTGGAAGCCCAGACCAGCTGTATTCCACGCTTTAAGAAAAGTGGAAGGAAGTCCAAAAAACTGCCAGCATGGTTTAAAGGTGAGGTCAGAGAGGCTGTTGTTGCCAAAAAAGCATCTTTCAGGAAATGGAAAAAAGAGCCAAACGACGAAACCTGGAAACAGCACAAGCACTGGCAAGTCAAATGCAAGGCATTGATTAGGCAGGCAAAGAGAGAATCTGAGAAGAAGCTTGCTGCGGAAGCAAAAACGCGAAATAAAGACCTTTTCAAGTACATTCGTAGCAAAAAACCTGTGAGAGAGTCAGTTGGTCCATTAGATGATAAAGGGGTTAAAGGAGCACTAAGAGGCGACAAGGTGATAGCAGAGAGACTGAATGAATTCTTTGCTTCGGTCTTTACTGAGGAAGATGTAGTGAGGTTACCCATGACTGAAGTGGTATTTAAAGGTGCGGAAGAATTGAAGGAAATATCGATACATCGGGAAGATGTCTTACAACTATTAGATAAGCTGAAGAGTAGCAAATCACCTGGGCCGGATGGTATACATCCAAGGGTGTTGAAAGAACTGAAATATGAGATTGCAGACCTGCTATCAGTAATCTGTGAACTATCATTAAAATCATCTCTGATACCTGAAGATTGGAGGATCGCCAATGTAACACCAATTTTTAAAAAGGGTTCCAGGGGTGATCCGGGAAACTACAGACCGGTGAGCCTGATGTCAGTACCTGGAAAAATGGTAGAAACCATCATAAAGAATAAAATTACTCAGCATGTAGATAGTCACAATCTAATGGGAGACAGCCAACATGGCTTTAGACAAGGAAGATCTTGTCTTACTAATCTGTTATGTTTTTTTGAAGGAGTGAATAAACAGGTGGACAAAGGTGAGTCGGTTGATACTGTGTATCTGGACTTTCAGAAAGCCTTTGACAAGGTCCCTCATCAGAGACTTTTGGCAAAACTAAAGAGTCATGGGATAGGAGGCAGTGTATTATTGTGGATCAGGAACTGGTTAAAAGATAGAAAGCAGAGGGTAGGGCTAAATGGCCAATTTTCCCAATGGAGAAAGGTGAATAGTGGTGTACCCCAGGGATCTGTGCTGGGTCCGCTGCTTTTTGACATATTCATAAATGACCTGGAAAGTAGAATAACGAGTGAGGTTATCAAATTTGCAGATGACACAAAACTATTTAAAGTTGTTAAAACCCAAGAGGATTGTGAAAAATTGCAAGAGGATCTTGATAAAATGGAAGACTGGGCATCAAAATGGCAGATGAAATTTAATGTGGACAAGTGCAAGGTTATGCACCTAGGGAAGAACAACCCAAACTATGGTTACACGATGCAAGGTTCCACATTAGGAACCACCACCCAGGAAAAAGATTTAGGCATCATTGTGGATACCTTGTTAAAACCCTCGGCCCAGTGTGCAGCGGCGGCCAAGAGAGCAAATAGAATGCTAGGTATGATAAGGAAAGGAATGGAAAATAAAACAAGCGATATTATAATGCCTCTATATCGTTCCATGGTGAGACCGCACCTTGAATATTGTGTGCAATTCTGGTCGCCGTATCTTAAAAAGGATATAGCGATTTTAGAAAAGGTTCAGAGAAGAGCCACCAAAATGGTAAAGGGGATGGAAGGCTACTCCTATGAAGAAAGGCTAAAAAGGTTGGGGCTCTTTAGCCTGGAGAAGAGACGGCTGAGGGGAGATATGATAGAAGTCTATAAATTAATGAACGGAGTGGAACGGGTAAACGTAGATCGATTGTTTACCTTATCAGAATATGGAAAGACTAGGGGACATGCAATGAAGCTACAGGGTAAACTATTTAAGACTAATAAAAGAAAATATTTTTTCACTCAACGTGTAATCAAACTCTGGAATTTGTTACCGGAGGATGTAGTAAAGGCTGTTAGTGTAGCTGGGTTTAAAAAAGGTTTGGACAAGTTCCTGGAGGAAAGGTCCATAAACCATTATTAAGAAGGGACCCAGGATATCAATGCTTGAACCAGTACAAGCATTGTGGAACCTGTGTCCCTTGGGGAATCTGCTAGGTACGTATGACCTAGATTGGCCACTGTTGGAAACAGAATGCTGGGCTTGATGGACCTTGGTCTGACCCAGTATGGCATATCTTATGTTCTTATGTATGTGTAACGTATTCCCAAGTTTAGGGTGGCATTGCTAAGGTATGCAAGTGCTAGTATTGGGAGATGCTGCTGCATGCAGGGCCCAATAGCCTGACTCTCCATGAGGCTTTGGATAGTGGAGCCTGTGGGTGTGGGTGCTTATGCCCCTGTTGGCCGCTGCTCTAAGGCAGAGGTTCCCAACTCCGGTCCTGGTGGGCCAAACACTATTCAGGTTTTCATGCTGTCCCTAATGAATATGCATGAGATACATTTGCATACAATGGGAGCGGCGCATACTAATGCAGCACAGGCATGAAACCTGAATGGTGTTTGGCCCTCCAGGACTGCAGTTGGGAAACTCTGCTCTAGGGATTGCACATGTTTATGGTGTCTGTGCTCTGTAGGGTAAAATATAGGCGTTTCAGGCATGTTTATTTTATCTGCAATAAAGGTTCCGTCTTTATTACCACGGTTTAGTACTGGGTAAAATATGGGGAAAGGGTTGGCAGGAGCCACAGCTGGGACTTGAATTTGTGACCTTCTGCTCTTGAACACACTGGCTATGTGTACTGCACCACACTTTTGCCACAGGGACAGTTCATTCCCTGGGGATACCATGACTGTTCGTCAGACAGACCCTGTCTGTTGCATTGCATGGCACCCACCTAAACGGGGCTAGGCCATGGTCTGCTGTGGGCAGATGCCACTGCCCCCTCCGCGACCTGCACCCCTCTGCCACCATGCTGCCATGCCATTATGCCAGTGGTGCTGGTGGTGCGCAGTCCCAGGCCATCGAGTATGCCGGTAGGCAGCTGCCTATGGTATGGGTTCTCGGGTAGGGGTGCCTACATGGACACGCACGCTTCCCCCCCCTCCCCCCGCACCGCCTGCCAATGTTATATATGTGATATAGCGGAAGGGCTGTCGGGTAAGGTTTGCCTCTTTGCGGATGATACCAAAATCTGCAATAGAGTAGACACCCAGGAAGGTGTAGATAACATGAGGAGGGATCTAGCTAAGCTTGAAGAATGGTCTAGAATTTGGCAGCTGGGATTTAATGTTAAAAAATGTAAGGTCATGCATTTGGGCTGCAGCAATCCAAGGGAGCAATATAGTATAGGGGGTGAAGTACTTTTGTTCACTAAAGAAGAGCGGGACCTAGGCGTGGTTGTGTCTGATGATCTTAAAGTAGCTAAACAGGTAGAAAAGGCGACGGCAAAAGCTAGAAGGATGCTTGGGTACATACGGAGAGGAATGGCTAGCAGAAAAAAGGAGGTGATAATGCCTCTCTATAAGTCTTTGGTGCGACCTCATTTGGAGTATAGTGTGCAATTCTGGAGACCGCACCTTCAAAAGGATGTGAACAGGATGGAGTCGGTGCAGAGGGTGGCTACTGAAATGATTAGTGGTCTTCATTATAAAGCATATGAGGACAGACTGAAGGATCTTAATATGTACACCTTAGAAGAAAGGCGGGATAGAGGTGATATGATTGAGATGTTTAAATACCTCCGTGGCATAAATGTTCAGGGAGAGAGCCTCTTTCAATTGAAAGCAAGTTCTGCTACGAGGGGACATGGGATGAGGGTGAAGGGGGATAGATTCAGGAGTGATATGCGGAAATATTTCTTTACAGAAAGAGTAGTGGATCCATGGAATAGTCTCCCAGTGGAGGTGGTAGAGATGAGGACAGTAACTGAATTCAAAAAAGCATGGGACAAACACAGAGGATCTCTAAAGGTAAAAAGGGGACTGTTGTAGTTGTTGATATGGAAGGACAGACTAGATAGGCCATGTGGTCTTTTTCTGTCATCATATTTCTATGTTTCTATGTTATGTTCCCTTGGGGGTACCTGCTGGGTAATCTCCCCTGTGACACTGTGGGACACACACTCGTGCCCATGTTGGACCTCGTCAGTTGCTGTCTTGCTGCTTTACAGTTTCAGCATTCCTATGTGCCACCTAGGCATCTGCCTAGCCCGCACTGTGCCCCAGCTGGACCACAGCATGTGCCTCCTGCAGCCCCCTGTATCCAATTTACAGCCGTTTCCTAGGTGCCCACTCTGCTGTTGCTGCACATGTGCATGCCATAACAAACCTGCTCAATCTAAATGACAGAAACCCTGATCAGCGCTATTTCAATGTGGGATCATTCACTTTGTAGTGGGACAGAGCATAGACCCTTGCAAACATGATATCTTAATTTATACGCTTTGTCAGTAGTGTTGCTTTATGTTTATCATTAATATCACTATTGGCCAGCTTGGTTAGTGGGATTTTAGATGTGGTTCTGGTCCTTTTATATGTTTATTTGCCTTTTTGGTACCTGCACATGTATCAGAACTATCACTTTTCTGGGTTTTCCTGACTTTGCTGCACATTGCTGACTTAATGGTTTCTCTTTCCTGCAAATGTGCCTTAACGCGAGGGTTTCACTGGCGTTAGTGTTCAGACCCGGATTTCACAGCGTTAGTGTGCCTTAACGCCGCCGCTGCGTTATCGCGCGATAACGTCACTTATCGTGCGATAATACCACTGCTGCGATGTTAAGACGGTTTAGTAAACATACCCCTAGGATTAAGGGATGAAACTAGAAGATAATAGACTTGACAATAAATTGAAGAAAGTCTTTTTATCAGTTAAGCATGGAACTTTCTTTGTTTATTTATGTATTTATAAATGTATTTCTTGCTCCCTCTCTATAGTTTAAGATGAGGAACAAAAAACATACATAAGTAGAACATACATAAATACAGAAAACTCAAATACATATCACGACTAAAAGGTCACACAGGGTGCATCTACACAGACTGAAAATAACAAACAGATCAGAAAAACTAAAGATCATAGGCTACCCTAAACAAATGTGTCTTCAATATTTTTGCAAAATTCTCATCTATCTACCTCTAAACGAATATCATATGGCAAGCTATTCCATAAAAAAGGCACATAAAGGAAAAACACTCTGTCTTGCAGTGTCTTGTTTCACCTGTGTTGCAGCAGGGAGAACATATGTTTGCTCCATGCATGGCCTCATGGGCCATCCCCAAGCATAAGCATGCAGAACCCTGTCAAACACTGAGCAGAGGAACGATCTGCAGTCTTATGTACCATTACCAAATCTAAACAAAATTCTCTGTTGGACATGAAACCAATGCAATTGCTTCAGCATCAGAGTAATATGATCATATCTCAATTTCCTAAGTATAAACCTAGCCTCAGCATTCTTCAGCAATTGCAGTGCCTTAACTGATCCCGCAGATAGGTCTTTATAAACGATATTACAGTAGTCTAGGCATGGAGCAATCAATTCCTGGTACACTATAAAAATCTTCTTCTGATAAAAATGCCTTCAACCTCCACAACATGCACATCTTGAAGAATATTGTCTTAATTACTTTATTCATTTGTGACCGCACTGTCAAATGCTGATCCAATTTTATCCCTAAATAGGGCACTTCCTTTTTAACAACCAAACAATTATATCAATTACAACCCCTATAGCTCCCAAGCTTCAATCTCCACCCCAACTGTAACCCACTAACACCTCCCCCCCAAACCTAAAACAGCCCACATAGCGTCAACATATAAACTGTTGAATACAATTTGTAGTTATCCTGGACAATAAACATCCTTCCGAATGTTATATAATTGTACATAGTTTATTGTAAATAGTCAATTGTTATAATACATTCATAATGTTCTGTTACACTGTAAACCGCCCCTGATCTCTGGAAGGGGCGGTATTGAAAAACAGTTTAAAAAAAAGTAAATAAATAAATAATTCTATACTTCCCATCAGTAGAGTCTTTGGAGGGACAAAAGTAAGGTCCCGAGTAACCAAAAAAACCTCAGTCTTATTGTAATTAATGGCCAATCCATGCTGCAAAAGCCATTGTATCATGGCCTGAAAACAATTCTCCAGTTGAACAATGTACACCCTCCATAATTGAAAAAGGAGCATAAATGTACTTCAAAAGCCTTAAAGACATCACAAAGAGGTTGTAGATATGAATTAAATAACAACGCCAACAAGGCCTGCAGCACTCACTGCAACAGTTCATACCACTTGGCTACAGCTGCCCCTACTTGAGCCCTCTGCTGCTGCCCATTTAGATATGAAGAAAACTGTTTCAGTACTGCTGACTGAAACCCAAAGATCTCAAATACTCCAACAAAATAACGTGTTGGACCGAACCAAACGCCAAGATTATATTATAATCTACCCAAACCCTGCATAAAGGTATCAAACTTGTTGCTGGATTATATAGCCAAGGTTGGTAGTATAACTGCATTTCAAAAAGGTATGGACACATTTCTGAAGCAGAGGTCCACAAACAATTCTTTGTCAGGCAGCCTTCGGGATTTCTTCCTTTTACTTTGGGGAGTGTGCAACAGGGAATTGATCTTCCCATTAGGATCTTCCGGGTACATCCAGTGACTTACATTTGCATTATCAGAGACAAGATGTCGGGTTCAGTGGACCACTGGTCCGACCCAGCATTGTTAAGTGCTGTCAAGTTGATGTTGACGCATGGTAACCATATGGATAGCAGTTCCAAAGTGTGTTAGATAATTCCAGCAAGATAGGCTGGAGACCTTTATAATGAAAGGCTAATACTTGTGACAGAAGACTGATGGTCAATTACAGTAATGGAGGATGGTGGATGTGAGGGCAATCTGTCACCTCAGGTGTCCCCTTCCTCCATCGGCACTCCATGCTCATCCCTTCTGATAGAAATACCATTCTTCAGTCAGGGATATAATAGTAGCTGTGCTCCACTGCTAGAACCTCCAAACAAGTACAGTAATGGAAATTTGACAAGAACTTTGAAGATAGAGCTCAAGGTTCATCTATGGTGGTAAGCTGCTGGCATCACCCCAGCAGCATTTTCTTTGCTTTAAAGTCCTCTTTTGCCCAAGACACAGCCCTATGGCAGTAGCCACTAGTCAAGCTGGTATGTTTTGCTTTCTTCTTTGCAGCACTAACCCAGCTACAGCTAAACTCCTTCCTCCCAAAGTCTGCACCTGCACTCTTTCCTCCCCTTCTTTAAATCAGAGCCAAAATGGTTCTCTGTCATTTTTGTTCAGTGTGTGCTGCAGCCCTGCTGTGACATCATCAGCCATGGGATTTGTAGAAGACTGACACAGGGATAGGTTTCAGTGGCTTCCTGTCAAGCATCTGAAGCAGGATTGGCTGAAATGCCTCGTGCTAACTGTTGGTAACTGCTTCTTGATACCCTTTTATCCTCTGCTAAAGGGCATTAGCTGCTACTGTGAGGCTAACGCAGGATTAATGCCCTGCAATAGCAGTGTGTCTTGGCTCGCATATGCTCATGACAAAAGCAAAGTATGTAAGTGGTTATTCATGAGCATTTTCTGCGCATGCACATTGATGCCATGACAAACCAAAAATTGTGATTTTTGTCGATTTTTCCATTCAGATGAAAGCTAATGTTCAGCCCTAATATCCAGAAGTATGAGATATATTTTGTAATGTGCATTGAGTCTATGGTGCTAAGCAGCCTTTTGGGTTTATAGAAAAGAATATCATTAATTTTTACAGTGTTCTTTCACCTTAGGCTTTGCGCCAGGACTGGCTTTCTGTAAAAATCATTTCACATGCACAATTATGCTATTCGCTTGCGGCAATAGCAGAGGAACAATACTATCCTATGTTGCTAGTAAGTGACTTGCTCTTGAAGCCCCAACCACATACTGATTTAAAAACTGAACAGTCAGGACAATTGTCGTGTGATGCTCTGAGGCAAGCCTTCTTAGATTAAGCAGATCATGTATTAGTTTGAAGTTTTTGTGAGGATCCCTTCTTGAATCCCTACTCCTCCACCAAATAAATGGTGGTATTTTTGTGGTACAACTGAGGTTTTATATACAGTCAAACCTCGGTTTTCATTTGCCCCGGTTTTCATACGCTTCGGTTTTCAACGTCTTTTTTGACTGAGATTTTGTCCCGGTTCTCATACATCGCTTCGGTTTTCAACGTCTTTTTTGACTGAGATTTTGTCCCGGTTCTCGTACATCGCCTCGGTTTTCGTAAAGTACAGTATTGTAAATACATACACCCTCGCGCTGCACACCGGTCTGTATACACTGCCAGAACGCCCGCCCGGTCCCGGCAGCACTGCCCCCCGGACTCACCGATCGCCAGAGTGATGAGAAGCGAAAGCCAGCTGAGCATGTAAATGAAACACATCCTCGAGCCTGGTCAGAGTTAGAGAGGCAAGGATTGCACGGAGAGGAAGGCCCCGATCTCGTCCACCGCCTGCCCGTTCTCTGGAGCGCCCCTCAGGCTCGGAGGTAGCAGGGAAGAAAAGCTGTCAACGTAAGCAGGAGATGTTGCATGAATGTTGGAGGCAGTTCTTTCTCTTGCAGGGTACGTCTGAAGCTATATCATTAAGATTTTCTGCCATTCTGAAGCATTGAGCAGATAATGTAAAGGTATTTTAATGGGCTGAATCCAATATGATTCTGAAGAGAGCTGGGCACAGCAGCTTGTCAGGGGTGGCTAAGGCCAGATGTTGACATACTGTACTGTACAGTACTGTACTTAGCTTGCTTTCAGTGATGTTAAATGTTCATTTATCCATTTCATTAGTCATTTATATTTATTTCTCATTGTTTTCTGTATGTAAAAATATAGTTATTCTCTATAAAATGTATTTTTTGTGAATATTTTTGGGTGTCTGGAACGGATTAATTGGATTTACATTATTTCTTATGGTAAATATTGCTTCAGTTTTCATACGTTTCGGTTTTAGTCAGACTTTTTCGAACGGATTAATCATGAAAACCGAGGTTTGACTGTATATGTACTGAAGGAGATATATCATTTTGAAAAGTGTGCCTAGAATATTGTGATGCCTTTGACACATTTGTGGATACCTACATAGTTCAATTAAAAAGAAAATTATAAACCGTAAGCGTGATGTGCATCTGCTCAGAAATGTCATTCTCTGACTAAGTGGACTTTACTGTCTATTATTATTACCACTAGTACTACTTATCACTTGCACAGTGCTACAAGGCATATACAAGCGCTCCATGCTCAACCCTTCTGATGGAAAACCATTCTTCAGTCAGGGATATAATAGTAGCTGTGCTCCGCTTCTAAACCTCCAGCCAAGTACAGTCCCTGCTCCACAGAGCTGGCAATCCATTCAAGATAGACTGCAACAGAACAAACAGGGAGCTAGAGCTGTTCTTTGAGGGAACAGATTAAAACAGACAGGGGTATTACACAGGAAAATAAGAAGTATATGAAGTGTAAGATAGTATTTTCTGGATCAAAAAGCTCTGTATTTCTCCAGCAAAATTTAATACATGGATTGTTCTAGGCTAAATAATTATTTCCGCATGGTGAATTACATGTGATGCCTCTTCCCAGCCCTGTACTGTTTGTTATTGAAGATATACCTGTGGATCAAACATCTTCAAAACGCACTTTAGTTCCTAAGATCTCAGTAAAGTTCAGCTTGCATTCCTGATGACATCATAAGCTAGCTTTTATTTAATAAACCAGTGTACTCACATCATACGATTATTTACTCATGTATTTTACATAAGTGAAGAAATACTATAATGGACTAAACCAAAGGTCCATCAAGCTCATTATCATGTCTCTAACAGTGGACTCCAGGTCACAAGTGTCCAGTGTCCGTACATGGCAGTTTGACTCCTTGCATTAATTTTATTTATTTATTTATTTAGCTGTATTTATATCCTGCTTTTCACCGGGTCAAAGCGGCGTTACATAAAAGGGGGGGGGGGGGAATTTACGTGTAGGGGTGGGGCCGTCACCGGGGAGGCTACATTGATGATTTCAACATAAGACATAGGACAGACTTTGGACTTGGACAGATTTTTGGACATGGTTGTGTTAGTATAGTTTGAGTTGGGTGGTCATGGTGGGAGAGATCAGAGGTTATTTCGCTGGAAGCTCAGTGGCACCATTTTGAACCCAGATGATAATGGAGCAGGAGCATCTGGGGATTGCTTTTGCCTCCCACTCCTGCTGGAGGACCCCTAGGCCACCAAGGATTAGTAAAGGTAGGCCCAGGTGTCTTCAGGAATGGAGGGGTTGATTTTCAGGGGCAAGGGGGTGAAGCTGGGGCATCTGGTCTTTTGGGAAGTATTCTTCTGGGGCTTTGGGGGAGCTGGGTTCTGTGTGTGTGGGGAAGGGATTATTTGGAGGGGTCCTGACTTCTTGGTGGTGCCAGAGGTATGAAACCCGTTTGTATTTTCACAACATGGCCTCTTTAAGGCTGTGACCGGAGCACCAGGCCGCATGTTAGGACCCGATGATACTTGCCAGGAAAAAACAACATCACTTTTGAGCTGGCATTATTTTTCTCTCAGAATAATGCAGCTTGTGGTGATCACCGTTATTCCTTCTCTGTGGGAGTTGCTAATGTGCAGTATTGAATTACCACATGTTAGTGACTTCCATGGGTAAACTAAGCTGAGGTAAAATGAGATATTTTATTGCAGCTTAGTAACTAACCCTCTAAGAATCAAACTTCTACAGTAGCTCTCTGGGGTAAAGAATCCCTGGCTTGTTGAAACACCCTGCCGCAACCAGGGAACAGCTGACCTGCACTCAGTTTCTTCCTCTCAAGTTTAACAAAATGCTCCATTGGTTCAGGCCTGGAGGTTTTGGGAAGATCTTCCAAAGCATTTGTCTGGCTAGCAACACTTGCTAACCACATAGGTGCTGCTGAGTATTCTCTCAGACCACTTCTGCACTATCTGGATAATGCTGGGGCAGTCCGGGAGTGGAGCAAGGATGGATTTGCAGTTTATCCATATAATGGCGATTTTCAGCATCACTATACTCATAGCTTAGGACAGCAAAAAGCTGTTGTAAATGACTATCCAGCTAGTTACTTATATAATGGCGCTGAAAATTGTCGCCTTATAGATAGTGCTGGCATTGAGTGCAGAAATAAGTGCCGGTCACTATTTGCTGCAGCTAAATGTTGACCTTTTCGGGGTTTTTTTTCCATTTAACTTTGTTTCTTTGCATACTGGTGTTTAAGCATTAGGTCTCCAAAGATTAGAATGTCCTTTCCTTGCTAGCAGAGATTCTTAGCTAGTCTCTCACCATATGCTGAATGAGAATACTTCAGACACCTACTCTACATGCTATATGATTATATTCATGTTTAGTAAACTTCATATCCCACTAGTTCTCACATCAAGGCAGCTAACAATTTAAATTCACACATTTATAAAACAAACATTAAAAAAAAAATTAAAACACAGACTAGATAAAACTAACGCAGGGTAGTTGACAGCAACTGGGATTCAAAA
Source organism: Ichthyophis bannanicus (assembly GCA_033557465.1). Classification (NCBI taxonomy): domain Eukaryota; kingdom Metazoa; phylum Chordata; class Amphibia; order Gymnophiona; family Ichthyophiidae; genus Ichthyophis; species Ichthyophis bannanicus. Next base: position 1,499,654,659 of record CM066031.1, read on the forward strand.
AAAATGTCCAGCCATATCAGAGTTAATCAGGAAAAGCTTGGCTAAAGAACCAACATTTTAGCCCCTTCTTAAATTTTGTGCAGGATGATTCTGTTTGAAGCTCAGATAGAACAGCATTCCATAATGGAGTGGCTAGACGTGCAAAATAATCTTGTGTAATTTCCAGGCATATGGCATAAGGTAAAAGGTAAAAACAATAGATTAGCTTCTGAAGAGCTTAATTGACCAGTGGAAGAGTAAGGAATTAAGGTATTGGCAAAACGGTATGGTAATCCAGAAAAAGGGTTCTATTAAACCAAAAGTAGGTTACCAGTATGTTACTGGAAGCTAGTGCCGGTTGTACAAAAGTGGAGAAACATGATCAGTTATGGTATATATAATTAAACTGCTGTAGTTTGCACATTCTGAAGACACTTCAGTATTCTGATCTGCAAACCATTATAGTCTTACGTTGGCCATGTGAGGGTAAAGTTATAGAATAACATCTATGGGAAAATTCCAAAAAAGTGCCTATATTTCAAGCCCTTTTCATGAACGGATAGCAGGTGTGCATTTGTCTTTATAGAATAATCTGCAACTGACCATGCTCAAAATTACACTTGCTCCAAAGATAGCGGGAATGTATATGTACATTCTGTGTGCATGCCTGCAAATTTTATAAAATACATGTGTACATTGTATCTCTGCCCAGACAACACCCTCGGGGAACTCACTCGCAGAATGACTACATCTAACGCAAGACTACCTCTATTTCAGAAAGCTCATAAAAGCCTGGCTCGTCTCCCAAGCCTTTCATGGCTATGGTGACTGAAATTGCATTCATCTTACTGCTTCAGGACTATCTTGCTGCACACCCTGAAACTGTAGCCAGATCCATACGCCTCACTCTTCTGTATACAGTATATAGTATAGTTTACACTCAATCTGATTGCGCATTTTTGTTTGTCCCATGCCCCTTTGCCTTGACTGTCTGTAGATCCTAGCTGTACCTCTCCCCTCTTCTGCCTATTGGGATGTTTCATTGTATGACACCAACATTGTGAGTATCCTGTTTCTGTCATATGAATGTTTTACCATATTGCCTCATTTGTAGTGTGCTGCCATTGTGAGCATCCTATTTAAGTTATTTGAGTGTTCTACCGGGTGGCCTATTATGGTATTTCATTTGTATTCTGCTGACATATCATATTTCTGTTATTTGAATATACTAGTACACTGCTTAGAGAAAAAGAATAACCTAGTGGCTAAAACACCAGCATCAATACCCAAGATATCAGGGTTTGAATCCTACTGATACTCCTTGTGGCTTAGGCAAATCAATTTATCCTCCACTGTCTTAGAAGAAAAGGTCTGATAATCTACTCTTCGTCATGCCTTGCCAAGAAAATCCAGGGACTGCTAGGTCATCTGGAAGTCAGCTAGCATTGACTTGATGGCACTTAAAAAAAAAGACATGCTATGTAAGGTATACATTACTGACATTATATCATATTGATATCTATTATTGCCCAACCTTGGTGGAGGATAAGGCGGGATATAAATACTCTTAAATAAAATAATGGATAGTTACAACAAAACAAATTGTGCTATGGTGCTGGAAGATGAGACCCCCAGGTCGGAAGGCACTCAACTAGCTACTGGGGAAGAGCTGAAGACTTTTCAGAGTAAAGCCAGCATTTATGATGTGGTTGGATCAAAGCCCTCGGGAAGTCTGACTGCTGATGTAGCTGCGTATGAAATGAGAGTCAGAAGCTGTAAAGATGTCTTACACATTGGAACATGGAACGTATGAAGCATGAACCAAGGGAAGTTGGAGGTGGTCAAGAATGAAATGGAACGTGTACAACTTGATCTGTTGGGTGTCAGCGAACTGAAATGGACTGGCATCGGGCACTTTGCATCAGATGATCACATGGTCTACTATGCTGGAAATGAAAGACAAAGAAGAAATGGTGTTGCATTTATAATAAAGAAGAAACTTGCAAGAACTGTAATGAAATACAATGCAGTCAGCGAACGCTTAATCTCTATTCGTCTACGAGGATTGCCTATCAATACAACTATAATTCAAGTATATGCCCCAACAACAGCTGCATCAGAGAATGAAATTGAAGAGTTCTATGAACAAGTACAAGCTGAAATTGACAGAACATGCAAACAGGATATCCTGGTAGTCATGGGTGACTGGAACGCAAAAGTTGGCAACAAAGAAGAAGGCAAAGTAGTTGGAAAATATGGACTTGGCAATAGAAATGAAGCTGGAGAAAGACTGATAGAATTCTGCAAGACCAATGATCTATTCATCTCAAACACCTTCTTCCAGCAACACAAGCGGCGCCTGTACACATGGACTTCACCCAATGGATTGTATAAAAATCAAATTGACTACATCTGTGGAAGTCAACGATGGAAAAGCTCTATAACATCAACAAAGACAAAACCTGGAGCTGACTGTGGTACAGATCATCAACTACTAGTATGCAAACTCAACCTAAAGTTGAAAAAGAGCAAACCACTCATGAATGCAGCAAAATATGGCCTTGAGAATATACCACTGGAATTTAAAGACTGCCTGCAAAATCGATTTGCTGCTTTAGATACAAATGACAGAGCTCCGGAAGAGTTATGGAATGACATCAAGAAGGTTGTGTTGGAAGAAAGCGAGAAGTCTCTACAAAAGGTGAAAAAGCAAAAACGGCCAAAATGGATGACGGAAGAAACTCTGAAAATTGTCCAGAAATGCAGAGAAGCTAAAGCCAGAGGAGAAAGAAAGACAATAACAGAACTCAGAGATTTCCAACGTGCAGCAAGACAGGACAAGGAAAAGTACTACAATGACACTTGCAAGGAAACAGAAGCAGAAACTATTAGAGGAAGAACAAGATTGGCTTTTCTAAAGCTACGAGAGTTAAAGAAAAAGTTACAGCCTCGAATTGGAATGTTACAAGATGCTCAAGGTTCTATGTTGAATGATGCTGAGAAGATCAAGAAAAGGTGGAAGGAATATACAGAGTTTTTATATGATAAAGATCAAGTGGACCAACAGCCGTTTCAACCTGTACCTTATAAATCGGGAACCATTGGTGATGAAAGAAGAAGTTGAAGCAGCATTGAAAGCCTTATCAAAGAACAAAGCACCAGGCATCGATAGCATTCCTATAGAAGTATTGCAGCAATCTGATGCAGCTGTTACCATACTTACAAGGCTCTGCCAAGAAATATGGAAGACAACATCATGGCCAACTGACTGGAAAAGATCTGTGTTTATACCAATACTAAAGAAAGGTGATCCAACTGACTGTGGAAATTATCGAACAATCGCTCTGATTCCATATGCCAGCAAGATTCTACTGAAGATTATTCAAAAGAGACTACAACCATACCTGGAACAAGAACTACCTGAAGTGCAAGCAGGGTTCAGGAAAGGGCGAGGAACGAGAGACATCATTGCAGATGTGAGATGGATCCTTGAAAAGACTAAAGAATACCAAAAGGATATCTATTTGTGCTTTATCGACTATAGCAAGGCTTTTGACTGTGTAAACCATGAGAAACTCTGGGCCACATTAAGAAGCATGGGTATACCAGAACACTTGATCGTTCTCTTGCGCAATCTGTACATTGATCAAGAAGCAACAGTTCGAACGGAACAAGGAGAAACAGAATGGTTTAAAATAAGCAAAGGTGTAAGACAAGGTTGCATACTTTCCCCCTACCTGTTTAATTTATATGCAGAACAAATCATCAGAGAAGCAGGATTGTATGAAGACAACAGAGGTGTGAAGATTGGTGGAAGACTCATCAACAACCTTCGCTATGCTGATGATACTACATTACTGGCTGAAAGTGAAGATGATCTGAAACATTTGCTTCTCACAATCAAAGAACATAGTCTCAAAATGGGCCTGCACCTTAATGTAAAGAAGACAAAGATCATGACAACTGGCATAATCAACAGGTTCATTGTTGAAGGAGAAGAAATTGAAATTGTGAACAACTTTAACCTACTTAGATCAACTATCAATAAAGAAGCAACAAGCAGTCAAGAAATCAGACGACGCATTGCTCTTGGCAGAATGGCTATGAAAGACCTAGATAAGATTCTCAAGAGCAGAGATGTCTCTCTCCATACAAAGATTCGACTTGTTCAAGCCATGGTATTTTCAATAATATCATATGGATGTGAAAGCTGGACAGTGAAAAAGACAGACAGGAAGAAAATTGATGCCTTGAATTATGGTGCTGGCGGCGAATACTGTGTATACCATGGACTGCCCGAAGAACAAACCAGTTGGTACTAGAGGAGATCAAACCTAAGCTTTCTTTAGAAGCTCAGATAACAAGACTAAGACTTTCATACTTTGGACACAGCGAAGAGAGAGATCATTAGAGAAAGACATCATGCTTGGCAAGATAGAAGGTCAACGCAAAAGAGGAAGGCCAGCAATGAGATGGATCGATACAATAACAACAGCTACGGGTACCAGTCTGTCAACAATGAGCCGCCTGACTGAAGACCAAACACAATTTAGGATAGCTATTGTCATGGTGTAGATCAATCAGAGCCTATGGAGATAGGTAAATCTGAGCAAAACAGATCTGACATTGACAGCTCAGTGCAGCACATGGCCCAGAGTTGCTATAGGCAACATACACAGACTACGTCACAAGGTGTGAGAGCACGCCCAAACAGCAAGCTAGCTCACAGCTCATTAGGAAATGAGGGGCAGCTGGGAGGGGGCGGAGCCCAAGCAAACACTAAGCCACACGCAGATAAAATTCACTTACCGGAGGTTAGTGAGGAGAGACCACGAGGGAATTCCAGCGCCGTTGGTAGCTTGGAGAGACCACCAGGAAATTCAAGAGCCGCTGGTAGCTGGGAGAAAACAGCTGGTAACTGGAGGATGGGAGGAACTTGGAAACCTGGTAGAACCAGGGCAGCTGAAAGAACTCAGAAGAACTGCTTCAGAGAGCAGTGCACGGCTAAACAGAAACCCAGTGAACTTTACCAAGAAGGGGGCAGAGGAGACATTCCTGGACCCAGGCTTAGGAAAGCCAACCTACCAAGTAACAGGTACAAGGAGGGAGAGAGCTTCTACCCTGAAGGGAGTCTCAGGCCCAAGGGAAAACCGAAAGAGAAAAGCAGTAAAACGTTTGTCTTGGCCAGGCTCTGCTGTACCGAGAAACTCTGAGCAGAGAGACTGTGAAGGTAGGGGTATTGCTTCTAATAGAAGAGACATAGAAAGTGAAGACTTTCCCTGTACTTACCAAGAGTTATGTGGCTCTCAAAATAGCAACTCCAGAGAGTGTGGTAATTTCCCATTCTACTCTAGCTGTGAGGAGGAGAGGAACTCTCTTAGCCATAGAGAGAGACTGTTTAAGAATAACGTGAGTTACAATCCAAAAGGACTTCATACAGAAGAGGAATGTGAAGAAATGCAATGTGATTTATATGAGGAACCTGCTTCTGATAATTGTATGGATTGTACATTGACTTTGTCTGATGAAATCACTTCTTTATGCTGAAGAGGTTTCTGGAAGTTTTTGATAAGGCAAGGAAGTGAAGAAACTTACCTTGAGTGAAAAGGACTGTTTAAATTACCTTTTTCTGTTCCACTGATAAGCTGAAGATAAGCAGTATTTTTGTTCTGGTTGTTCCTTTTATTTTGTACCAGCTGTATGGTCCTTTTGTCCTTATTTCCATTGCTTTGAAAATCCACCCGGGAAGGGGAATAAAAAGTCCTGTCTTAAAACCTTACTGCTCGACTACAACTTAATTCTTTTGTTAGCTTGGGGGACTACAACTCCCAGAGGGCACTGCAACCACTCCCCTTGCTACTTAAGAAGACGCCCCGTGAAATACCCCCGCTTTTAGCCTCTGGGGACCTTCACGGGTGACAGGCTGGCGTAGTTTTATGGATTTTTGCCTTGAGAATTAAAGGACAATATTAAAGGAACGCTACGGTCCACTGGAGGAAACTGCTGCTGTACTGGGAGAACCATCGGAAGCAAGTTCGCTGGCAGATCGGCCAGGGGAAGTGGAGCACAGTGACCTTTCTTACATGCCTGAGTCTACACGAAGGCTAAGGTAAAGCTTACCTAGGGCATAAGTGTAGAAGAACACGGGTGAGAAAGGGGGCACTACTGTACACGCAGAGAAATAGACGGTGTAAAAGAACCATAAGTGCCACACTTTGTGGGCCTTTTTCTTTTTTTTCTCCACAGGGACGTAGACGCCAAGGATGGACGTGAGAGATGTGATGAACTGGATGCAGCTCCAATGGGACAAGCAGGTCGAGCTGGTCCGCCACATCCAGGAGCAGAGTGCCATTGCCATGAGGGAGCAGCAGAGACCACTCCTGGAGACCATGGAAGCACTCCTGAAGAAGCCGATGGAGCAAGGAGCTGAAAACCCCTCTATGATTCCGGGGGTAGGACTGAACACTTGTAATGCATTTACTGTGGGACAATTGAATCCCTATGACAATTTGGACGACTTCATAGACGCCTTCGAGCGTATAGCGGAAGCTTTAAAATGCCCAATAGAGCAGTGGGCAACCCGCTTCACAATGTTGCTCACGGGCGAAGCTCTGTCCGCCTATAAAGCTATGCCTGCCGTCCTTGCCTCTGACTACAATGAGATAAAGATGGCGGTCAAGGACAGACTAGGTTTGACCCCATTACATTACAGAAAAATGTTCAGGGAAGCCAAAATAAAGCCTCGAGAGACTCCCAAAGCTTTGTCTCAAAGGCTGAAAAGTCTAGCCTGGAAATGGCTGACTCCAGAAAGGAGAACCCTGAAGGGGAGGAAGAATCCCAAGGGGAAGAATTAGACCAGGGAGAGGTAGGCATTCTTCCTGTACACGAAGATTTAATCCATGCCCCAGCTAAGGAGGGTAAAAAGGAGAAGGCTAAAAAACGTCAAGAGAGACGTTATAGGACCCAAGGGAGGGCCGAATTAGAGGCAGGAGCAGGATTACCCTGGGTGCTTGCAGAACTGGTTCAAAAGTTCCCATCATTCACGGCGGAACAGCAGGCTGACCCAGCTCTGAAGAGAGCACTGGAATGGGCCCAGGAAACCCGACCTACACTTCCTAGGTTTTTCTTAGAAAAAGAAATCCTATATAGAGAGAGCATTGACCCACATACCGATGCCGTACGAAAACAGTTGGTAGTGCCAATGACTTTTAAAGCCATAGTTTTACGTTTGGCACATGACCACCCGGTGGGTAGCCACAAAGGAATCCAAGGCACCCTGGACCAAATATTGGCCTGGTTTTATTGGCCAGGGGTCTTCAAAGAGACAAAACAGTATTGCGAATCCTGTCCCACCTGTCAGAGGGTTACAGCCCAAAAACCTAAGGCAGTGCCTATGGTGCCCACACCCACTATTTCAGTGCCCATAAGCCGTATAGGAATGGACATCGTAGGGCCTCTGATCAAAACACCGAGGGGTTTTCAGTACATTCTTGTAATAGTAGATCATGCTACACGATTCCCTTGGGCTATCCCATTAAGGAACACCTCTGCGAGGATAATAGCCCTGAAGCTTGTGAAATTATTTTGCGAGGTAGGTTTCCCTAGAGAGGTACTTACGGATCAAGGAAGTAATTTTCTGTCCAAGCACTTGGCTATGGTGTGGGAGGCGTTCGGCATAAGGCATATCCGGACTGCAGCGTATCATCCGCAATTCAATGGACTCGTCGAGCAGATGAATCAGTCCATAAAACAAATGCTGAGAAGGGGTTTAAAAAAGGGAGAGATGTCTGAATGGGACACTCTACTCCCATTCGTATTGTACGCGTGTAGGGAACGCATACAAGCGTCCGTGGGGGCATCCCCCTATGAACTTCTGTTTGGACGAACCCCCAGGGGAATTTTAGATATTTTACATGAACAGTGGGTTGAGCCAAACACACAAGAGGTTGGTGTACCTCAGTTTAAAAGACTTGAGGGAACGCTTAGAGAGGACGTCAAAGACCTCTATAGAGAATTTACAGGCCAGTCAATAGAAGCAAAAGCGCTATTACAACAGGGGCACGAGACCTAGGCAATTGGCTGTAGGGGACAGGGTACTTATTCAAGTAGCAGACCCGGGACCTAAGTTTGAATCCCATTGGAAAGGGCCTTGCACAGTGGTGAAGAAAGTGGGGCCTGTCTCATATCGGGTAGAGAATGAAAACAGGCGCCAACAGGTTTATCACTTGAATGTCCTAAAGCCGTCGAAGGATAGGTCAGCCACTGCCAGTCTGGTCAGTGTAGAGCAGCACTACAGTACCCATGATAAGATTACGTGCTGTCTGAAAGGTTCAGCAGCCTGTAATATTTTAAGGGGGGGGGGAATCTGTCATGGTGTAGATCAGTCAGAGCCTATGGAGATAGGTAAATCTGAGCAAAACAGATCTGACATTGACAGCTCAGTGCAGCACATGGCCCAGAGTTGCTACAGGCAACATACACAGACTACATCACAAGGTGTGAGAGCACGCCCAAACAGCAAGCTAGCTCACAGCTCATTAGGTAATGAGGGTCAGCTGGGAGGGGGCGGAGCCCAAGTAAACACTAAGCCACACGCAGATAAAATTCACTTACCGGAGGTTAGTGAGGAGAGACCACGAGGGAATTCCAGTGCCGTTGGTAGCTTGGAGAGACCACCAGGGAATTCAAGAGCCGTTGGTAGCTGGGAGAAAACAGCTGGTAACTGGAGGACGGGAGGAACTTGGAAACCCGGTAGAACCAGGGCAGCTGAAAGAACTCAGAAGAACTGCTTCAGAGAGCAGTGCATGGCTAAACAGAAACCCAGTGAACTTTACCAAGAAGGGGGCAGAGGAGACATTCCTGGACCCAGGCTTAGGAAAGCCAACCTACCAAGTAACAGGTACAAGGAGGGAGAGAGCTTCTACCCTGAAGGGAGTCTCAGGCCCAAGGGAAAACCGAAAGAGAAAAGCAGTAAAACGTTTTCGTCTTGGCCAGGCTCTGCTGTACCGAGAAACTCTGAGCAGAGAGACTGTGAAGGTAGGGGTATTGCTTCTAATAGAAGAGACATAGAAAGTGAAGACTTTCCCTGTACTTACCAAGAGTTATGTGGCTCTCAAAATAGCAACTCCAGAGAGTGTGGTAATTTCCCATTCTACTCTAGCTGTGAGGAGGAGAGGAACTCTCTTAACCATAGAGAGAGACTGTTTAAGAATAACGTGAGTTACAATCCAAAAGGACTTCATACAGAAGAGGAATGTGAAGAAATGCAATGTGATTTATATGAGGAACCTGCTTCTGATAATTGTATGGATTGTACATTGACTTTGTCTGATGAAATCACTTCTTAATGCTGAAGAGGTTTCTGGAAGTTTTTGATAAGGCAAGGAAGTGAAGAAACTTACCTTGAGTGAAAAGGACTGTTTAAATTACCTTTTTCTGTTCCACTGATAAGCTGAAGATAAGCAGCATTTTTGTTCTGGTTGTTCCTTTTATTTTGTACCAGCTGTATGGTCCTTTTGTCCTTATTTCCATTGCTTTGAAAATCCGCCCGGGAAGGGGAATAAAAAGTCCTGTCTTAAAACCTTACTGCTCGACTACAACTTAATTCTTTCGTTAGCTTGGGGGACTACAACTCCCAGAGGGCACTGCAACCACTCCCCTTGCTACTTAAGAAGACGCCCCGTGGAATACCCCCACTTTTAGCCTCTGGGGACCTTCACGGGTGACACTATCCAGAGGGTCGCCATGAGTCGACTCCGACTCGACGGCACTTAACAACAACAACAACTAAAATAAATAAATAAATAAACCTTCAAGTTTCTCTCACTGTTCTAATTGTCTATTATGCTGACCTGGTGGTCATTTTGCTTCATTAAGTTATGTGTTGTATAAAGCCTTCGGTGAATCTCTTCATAAAGGCAGTTAATAAAACCTAATAAATAAATAAAATACATGCAGCTCATGTGAAAGCAGGCACACTCTTTCCATGCCCTACTTTTTGCATGAGTATGCAGCCACATAATCTTCTAAAAGCCTTTTCCGAGTATAAAACAGACTTCACAAGCGGAAAAACTTTACAAAATTACCCCCATGAGGGTAGTACTTGAACAGGTTTCTGATGTTGGCTGGTATAAAAAGTCCTCATTTACTTGGCTACAGATGCATACAAGAAAGTGAGAAACTCAAGAGGCACAAGGAGATAAAGAGAGTTGGCCTAAGGTCATCGAGAGAGTTGGTGGAAAAAGTGAGTCATAAAAGTTGGGATGTTCCCTCTATAATACTTCATCTAAACCAGAGCTTTCAAAAACATATGTCTCCTTCAGATAATAATAAAAATCAGAAAGAAAAAGCAATACAGATATAATTTTGGACTAGCTGCCAATGGATTCATTAAAATCAATGTAGGGTTGCAGAATCCAGGCACTGCTCATCTGGAAAACAATCTTTAATTTTCCATGTCAACACCATTTCATTACCAAACAAATTTTCATCAGGGCTTCTTGCAAACTAAAAATTGCTTTTAATGTGAGGCATACCGGGATTCTGTAATTCTACAGTGAATGTACTGATCATGTGGGGCTTGTTGCATGTGGTTCAGAAAGAAAACAGACAGCTCACCAGTCAAATCTGGATTACTGTTTTTTGGCTTGATCACCCCAGTGTTTGAAAATCATCCTGATTTTTATTCCAGCATTTTGAGAGTAGGGGGCCCTTTTATCTAAGTGTGTTATGAGGGTTGTGCATTAACCAGTTTTGCGGGCCCAAGGTAATTGTTATCGTACTGGCAAGACAATTCCCATGCAGTGCAATGTGCATTAACCATGCATCAAATGAAGGGGTGGGGTCTGAGTGGGGTTGGGGCAGAAAGTGGGCATTGACGGCACACTGCGATAAAGCATGGACATCAGTTGCACGTGCTAATCGTCAATGTTGCAGTTAGCTCAGATGTACTTACCTCCAACTCAATACGTGGTGTTAGGTGCACCAATGGTAATTGCCAAGGAGTGAAATGTATACTAAGGGGCTTGCGTGCATAGTAGCAGTCAGGCACATGCTGGCCATGCCTCTTGGCAATTATTGCGCTGCGGTGGCACCTAATGCACATTGAATTTGACTCAAAATGTGTGTTAAGGGCAAAAAAAATTGCACTTTAGTAAAAGGTCCCTAAGTTTAAGAGTCATTTCTGTGGGCAAAGCAGTGCATTACCCGTGGAAATGGACTATTCTAGAATTGCCTGCCCTACATAGTAACATAGTATATGATGGCAGATAAAGACCAGTATGGTCCATCTAGTCTGCCTAGCAAGACGGCAAGAGTAGGTGCACTTGCCACTCCATGCAGGTCACCCCACCCCATGCCTTTGTTTAGGGGTGTACCCACTGCTCTGTGTAGGTCACCCCTATTTACTGAGATATAAGAGGTAGTTAAGTGTGTTTTGATTTTATCCTGTTGCTATAAAGGCATCCGCTGTGTCTTTCCCATGCCATTTTGAATTCTGTCACTGTATTTGCCCTCGCCACTTCAATTGGGAAGGCATTCCTAGCATCCACCACCCTTTCAGTGAAAAGGTATTTTCTGACGTTGCCTTTCAGTTTACCCCCTTGCAGCTTCATGTTATGCCCTCTAGTTTTACAGCTTCTTCGTCTTTGGAAGAGGTTTGTTTGTTCATTAATACTCTTTAAGTATGTAAAGGTCTGAATCATATCTCCCCTGTCCCTCCTCTCCTCCAGAGTGTACATATTTAGGTCTTCAAGTCTCTTCTCATATGTCTTCTGACGCAGGCTCCAAATCATTTTGGTCACCTTCCTCTGAACTGTTTCCAGCCTTTTCATGTCCTTTGCGAGATATGGTCTACAAAACTGAGCACAATATTCCAAGTGAGGCCTCACTAGTGACCGCTGCTCGCATCCTCCATGGGGCCTCAAGGAGTGATCATATAACCCCCATATTAAAAGAATTACACTGGCTTCCAATACCTTGCAGAATTACATACAAAGCATTACTTATGACATTTAAGGCCACCAATAACTTAGCGCCCCCAGCAATCTGCATACTCCTCACCCGCACCCCTAATACCAGATCCAGGAGATCAGTGGCAGCCAATACCCTAATCATCCCAACGGACTCCACAAAGCGTTCAAATGCAACCACGGAAAGAGCATTCTCATACTTCACTCCTAGATGCTGGAACAATCTTCCACCCTCCATAAGAGCAATCAATGACCTCAAGCAATTTAGAAAAGCTATAAAACACCACCTGTTCCTCTTACACTTCTCCCAACACCAGTTACCATCTCCTACCCTCTCAACTTTCTCTAAGCCCCCTTTATAATCCAAAATTGATCTGATCTATCTCTTCTTGTATAACAAGAAAGTTACCATTGTATATAGTTGAATAATTAAGATGTACAAGGTTTTCCTAAGTTGAATCCTGTTAGATCTCCTGTTACATGTAAACTCACGACAGCCTGTTGCTATCTGTGAGCACTTTATGTTTACTGTAAACCGCGCTGATGAGAAAGAGTGCGGTATATAAGAACGTTAAATAAATAAATACATTATACAGTGGCATTAGTACTTCTTCCTTTCTGCTGGCAATTCCTCTCTGTGTGCAACCCAGCATCCTTCTGGCTTTTGCCACCGCCTTGTCACACTGTTTTGCCACCTTGAGATCCTCAAAAACAATCACTTCAAAGTCCTTCTCTTGGTCCGTGCACACCAACCTCTTGCCCCCTATAGCATACAATTCCCTTGGATTTCTGCTTCCCGAGTGCATGACAGTGCACTTCTTCACATTAAATCTTAACTGCCAAGCATTAGACCATTCTTCCAGCTTTTGTAGATCTTTCCTCATATTATGTTGCAAATTTTCATGACATCTGCAAAAGGACAGACTTTTCCATTCAGTCCTTCAGCAATATCACTCACAAATACATTGAAGAGTATCGGTCCCAGGGCCAAACCCTGGGGCACACTGCTAATCACCTTCCTTTCATCCGCGTGATTTCCATTTACCATCACTTTCTGTCATCTGTCCGTCAACCAATTTCTGATCCAGTTCTAGGGACCCATCCCCAAGCTGCTGCGTTTATTGATAAGCCTCCTATGAGGAACAGTATCAAAGGCATTGCTGAAATCCAGGTAGATGACATCCATCGCATGCCCTTGATCTAGTTCTCTGGTCATCCAGTCAAAGAACTCAATCAGATTTGTTTGGCAAGATTGTCCTTTGGTATATGTATGCAAATATGCATGTGTGGTGCCACTTCATGTGCGCTTTTGCCCAGTATGTGTGGGAGCGTGGGGGCATTCGTGGGGCACACTTTGACAGAATTGGAACTATTCATCTAGTTTTCCTCTGAGACTAGTCTCCTATTGTTTCTTGTTTTTGGTTTGATGTGGGAATGTATGGCCGGTATTCATCCTTATACATGCTTGTTGCTGATTTTATTGTAAACCACCTTATTGCTGCCAATGAAAGGGGGTCTATCAAATACAATTAAACCTTAAACCTTCACACAAGTCAGCAGCTCTGTGTGCGTACTTTCCCCTGGGATGATTTTCAGAGTGAAAGTGCATGCATTGTTTACATAAAATTACTCTCTTTGTGAGCGCCAGAGAGTCCTCTCAAGTGAGCATTTTGTTTTTCTTTATTCTTCTCTGCAGTCTGTTGCCTCCTGGTCTCATTCCGAGGCCTGGGTGGGCATCTCTTCCAAGGCATAACCTCATAGCTGCTCAGCAGTCATTTTCCCTCTCTCTTTAGGCCTGCAGTATACCCAGGCTTACTGGCCCTCACAAACAAGGGTTCTGAACCTGAATCTGCATCATAATGCTGCTACAGCCTGAACATGAGGCTCAGCCCTCTTTTTGGAGATACACATATATTTGCTTTGATTCTGCCTCCAGACTTTTTTCTACTGCATTTAGAATAAATATAAGTATTATAATGAAAAATAAAATTTGCAAATTATTACCATGATTTGGCCCTGCAGCTCTCGCCTCCTCCCTTATTTGAAATTGGATCTGGTACCATGAGGTTGCCAACTGGCTCCAGAAGCTTGATCCAGTCCTGCATTGACCCCATTGCATGCAGGGATATGTAGTTCTGATTTCTCTATTGCTCTCTGTAAGAAAAGCAAGACTACAAGTCCCTGCATGCAATGGGGTAAACCCAGGACTGGATCAAGCCTGTCCGGTACATCTAGAGCCAGTTGGCAACCCTACATGAACCTTCATTTGCAACTATCCCCCTACCTCCATTTTGTAGCCCTCCCAACTCATCTAGCCCAGTTTTTAGAGAAGCAGTAGTCCTTGGCAGATTACCATGTACCTGGGACATTTCTGGATCTTTCTAATCATTGATATAACCAGGACTCCCTCTCCCCTGGGGCTGTCAACACTTAACTCAACAGAATCTTCAGCCATGGCTAGCATGGGGAACAGAAGACCTGACCTGGAAATCAAACCCACATACTCCACATGGCAATGCCCATCACTCCCACTAAGCATTTAGGCCAGCCCATAGAAACTGTTTCAGACACTAAGGGGCCTATTTACTAAGCTGCCTTAGTTGTTAACATGGTAAGCAATGTCTGTGAACAGTTAAGACTGATATCATGCTAACAGTTATTATGGCGCCTTAGCAATTAGCATGCTACACATTAAGTTAATGCCAAATGTGGTGGAAAATGGGTGAATAGGCAAGGAATGGGTGAGGACTGTTCCTTACATTTATTGCATGGTAAGTTTCTTCACATTAACTGTTAATATGGAAGGTAATGTGGCACAGTTAACACAGCTTAATAGGTATAGCTAACTGCATCACTATGGGATATGCCCAAAATGCTCAAATTATCTATGATGCCCATATTATGCCCTAACCCGCTCTGTCCCTGATCAATCACACACCAACTGGTTAGCATGGGATTTTTAGAACGGGGCCCTGCATTGTTAGCATGGTGTATCTAGAGGGGAATTTTAGAAGATCCATCCAAGTGCAATTTGGGACGTCTAAACCAGAATGTCTGAAATAAATGCTGGCATGTTCAGGTGCAGACGTGATTTCACAAACCTGGACATGCCCGACAGGGACGTCTGCAGGGGCATCTACTTAGACATCCCCAAAACCGCATTTTGGGACCCAGATGTCTAGGATAACATAATGCTTAGAGTAGTGGGTTAGAAACAGTACAGCCAGTGTTTAAATCCCACTGCTGCTATAGTTGAAGTTGTACTGGGGATGATAGAGTGCTTTTTTTCTCTACACTATCTGGCTGTTTTTCAGCTAAAATGAGTACTTTTCAGATGCTTGTTTGCCGCTATCCATGCCTCGGAGCTGGTCTAAAGTTAGATGTTTCTGTGATCCATAGGGGATGTCCTGGTTCCTGGGAATGCCCTAACTCTGGAGATAATGCTTCGGATACAGGTCTATACCAAGGGCTGTGTGAGCAGTGTGGCTACACAGTGTGCAAGCACTTAAGGGGGAGCTGATATCATCACTTGGCTTCCAGGAAGCTCAAAAAGAGTGAGCTACTGAACGTGGCTGGGTGGAGGAGGAGTGCCAGATTCATTAGTCGCACAAGGCGCATTTCTAACTTGGTACGGTCCTGTTTGGATGTCTCTATGCCCATTTTTAGACGTCCATAGCACTAGTAGGGTTTCTAAACTGACTCCCCTACTGTGTGCCACACCCTGCCTTGGTGGCTAGTGTACCATAGTAAACATGCCTCTCTGTGCTCTAACAAGCATTTTCTCTAGAGGAGGAGTGGCTCAGTGGTTGGGACAGGTTTTCTCAGGCCAGGAGTTCAATTCCTACATGGGGACAAGCAAATTCAGGCTGGAGGGACTGGAGTCTCTAGCCCCATGGCCACTCCTTGTGGCCTTGGGCAAGCCACTCAACCCTCCATTGCCTCAGATATATTTAGATTATGAGCCCTTCCAGGACAGGGGAATAAAAAGTACCCATCAGTATACATGTAAACCACACTGACTCTAAAGAGCACAGTATAAAAAATAAATAAATAAATAACTGAACACCAAAATGTTGGGAATGCCTCCAAACATTAACACAGAAGCCTTTCATTTACCATGCGGTAATTTTGGCCATTAACCCACAGTAAATGCAAAACTTACTGCTCTTTGGTAAACTGGCCCAGAAAGTTTCCCTAACCCTTCAATTATGCGGCCGAAAATGCAGTTCAAAAGACTAAAACCTATTACAAAAAAATTAATTTGTAGAGGGAAAATGTGCAAGATATATGATATGAATTTATAGTCCTTTATTCAAAACTATTTCAAGGAAACATAATGATTCTCTGATAGGTAGCAGCTGCTCTCTAACAGCAGTCATTCCCTGAGTTTGTATTTCCAGTGTTTCAAACAAATTCAATTAGCCCTTGCACTCCAAAACCCTTAAGGCACAAATGAGACGATACTAGGTTGCTTTAATCTAATATTAATACTAAGCTTGCCAGTAGTTTTTGGATTAATGGTTAGGAAAAAAAAATAATGCTAGTGGTTTTTTTTGTAATCAAACTGTTCTATTCAACATTATATATGGATCCTGGAGGGCTAACTAAACGAGGTTGAATCATATTAGGATCCTAAATGCACATTTCTACACTTGAAAATAAGATTTTTACATTAATATCATGGGTACACCTCTGTGGGGCAAAATGGTCAGAAAATTCCACATTTTAAAAGCAATCTGGTTCATCAAACATTGTAAACTGAATCAAGTGAATGCTGGTGAAAGAAAGAAAAGATACATATATGAAACTTGTCCAAAGGATTACATTAATGTATCCAATCTTCAGCACCAGCGCAACACAGGAAGGGGCCTTTTTATTAAACTTATTTATTTAACTGGGTTTATATACCGCTTTTCACCTGGTCAAAGCGGTTTACATTGAACAAATACTCGGTTACATAGAAAAATAAAGAACTATATACAAGCTGAACAGGTAACAATTTAACTATTTACAAGAGATAATTCTGTCATAGTGCCATACTTATAGTGTGGGTCATTGTCGAGTATTAGCTGTTAGTACAGGTTCTGTGCATGCTAAATGCATGCGGGACACATGTTGACAGTTAGTGAGGGGCCGTGGCATGCCGCTGAATATTAGCACCGACTGTCTATGGTACGTTAGGGGAGCAAGTGGGATGATTAGGGGCAGAGAATGGGCAGGGTGAGCGGCTTCCAATCAGAGCTTTGGTGCTAACTGCAAGGTGGCCAATTAGTACAGGTGCACATATCGCCAACCTCAATAGGTGGAGTTAAGTGCACCTGCACTGTTTTTATGCCGTGCACCGTGTTAACTGCTGGGAACATGTCTTCAATGGCGCCGACGGTTAACTCAGTTGGTGTTGCACCTAACACGCTATGGTTTTGACCCTATTGGCATGTTAGGTGTAACACCATAGCACCCTTTAGTAAAAAGGTCAAACAGTAACAGGTACAAATAAAAAAAGAGACAGTGGAATAATGGAGTCTTGAGATGTTGGCATACAAGGACTATTGGTTCCTTTCTATTTTGCTGTCAGAGGGCTTACTCCGTCTGTGATCTCCCTTCCATTCTCCTGCATTCAGGATGCCTTTTTATTTCTCCCTGGCATACCAGAATTCTACCTCTGTTATGGCTACCAAAACCTTTCCTAGAAGTCTGATCTAGGTATCCACTACCCTGTCAGTGAGATAATATTTATACCTGAGGTAATGGAGGGCATGAGTCTTAGCCAAGACTACAAGAAGTATCAGTAGAATTTGAACCTGACTTTTCTGCTTGCCAGCTCACTGTTCTAACTGGGGCTGGTGTGTTCATTAGGTGAACTAGGCAATTGTCTAGTGTGCGTAGTGTGTTGAGGGAGCCAACTCTTCTATTTCTGTTGTCTGGTGTTCTTTGAATCAGGGATTGTAAGTGGACAGCAGATAGATCATGGGTGACTTGAAATATTGTGAGTATAGACTTATATTTGATCCTTTCAGTGATGGGTAACCAGTGCAGCTGTTTGAATAGAGGGGTGATGTGATCTGCTCTAGAGGTGTTGCAGAGAATGTGTGCCGCTGTGTTCAGGGCTAGAGGCAGTGGATGAATTGTGGATTTTGGTATGCCTTGAAAGATGAGGTTCAATAATCAAAGTGAGGGAAGGTGAGTGCTTGAAAAACTGTGCGAAAATTGTGAGAGTTCAGGAATGGTCTGAGGTGTTGTACCATTTTAAGCTTGTGGTATACGCTCCTTGTGATGTTATTGATGTGGAAAGATAGGGAGAGATGTTTCTCCACACAGATACCGTGCGGCTTCAGCTGTACGGAATAAACCTGCTTTTGTCTGATCTCTGAACCCAAGTAAGGTTGGGCCTGGTTACTACAGTACGTGGATGGGTGACCATCTTGGAATACCAGGGGTTGTGAATGCACTGAGCTGCAGAAAGGCCTGGCAATCTAATTCTGGTCACGCCTTGCTAAGAAAACCCAGGGGCTGGATCCCCAGGAGTTAGCATTGACTTTACAGCATGCATTGCATTACTAAGACCATATTGAAACATGCTTAATGTTTGTACTGGGTTTCTCCTTTGCTACATTTTCTACCAGAGCAGTGACTCACGAACATAGCCTGTGAAACCCCAGTGATCTGTGAGATCATTTCCTGGAAACTATGTGAAAAATGAAAGAAAAAAAAAATAATCACAAGGAAAATCATCAGCAGTGACCCCCATTAGCCAGGAGATCAGCCGTGGGGAGAAGGGTGGGGATGGACTGTAGGGTGAGCGAGTGAGCAAAATAGAAGGGGGCGGGGAGATGAACAGGAGAGATGGGGAAGAAAGAGTGATGGGTGGGGATGGGCAGGGTCCCAAAACCATTTGGAGGTTGAAAAGAAGTTTACATACTGTCAGACGGCTGCCTAGGGTGAGAACTTACACAATCTTGACGATGCATATATTCATATGATTCTTGCAAGGTATTGTGGATATTGTAGTTCATTCACTCCCAAACACAGCTGATGACAATAATTTGAGTTGTGAAACCAAATGGTAAGATCAATAAAATACTTCTTTTATTGATGGGGTTTAATTCACCCAGCACATGTATGCTTGATAGCACTATAAATGAGGTTACTTGCTTGCAGTGTTTAAAATGGATAACAAAAAGTCACAAAGTAAACCAGAAAACAACCTTCAGCTTGTCAGGCAATTAGCTAATGTTTTCTTAGCAAATAATTACCAAATACAAAGGCACAAAGAAAAGAATAAACTTTGCTGGTTAGGTTAACTTCTGCTTATTTTCCACGCAGATCTCAGCAGTGATTCTTCCTTGCTCACCCACACAATCAGGTGCAGCCCTAATTACTATCAATGGACCAGCTGAAAGCCTTTAGCTGGCTGGCTGCTACTGTGTGAGCCCAAATCCTGCTTTAAGAGCTGTTTGCAGTGGAAATAAAGAACAAAGTTAGGTTTCTTTGTGATGGCTGATGTGTTTGCTCATAGAAAGCTAGCAAAAGCATTTAGATAGAGAATAGTCCATATAAATAGTTTCATCTGCTGTATCTCCCTCTTCATCAACAATCATAGGGTCAATATCATACATTGGCACAGATGAGTCTTTCATTAATGCACTATCATGAGAATGCTTATTCCCTTGCTGCCATTCTCTATTATAGATAGGGTCTGGATCAGTGTTCATACCTGAGCCTCTCCTGCTATCATTATTCCTCTCTGTATAGCCTGGCCAATATGTAATCCAATTCTGATGTCCAGCCTTCCAATCTGGATCCCTGGACACTGGATCTTCTCTCACATACCTTCTGGCCTTGGTCTGAAAGTCCCTTCCACATGCAGTCTTCTCTCTTCCAGGTAACCACTGGTGATTCCTATCTCTGCCACTCCATTCCTCTGGCTGAATCCAGTCCAATGGACTCTGCTGGCTTTTGGAATACCTCCCAGTATGAGTACTGCCTTGGAATCTCCCAGACCTTCCAATGGCCTTTCTTCTCTTCCTTCCAGAGAGTTTCCTTCTCTCTCTATCTGCTTGGCTTGGCTTCTGTTTCTCCAGGTGATACTGGTGCTTGAGCTTATAGCCGTTGCCATCTCTGTCTCTGTATCTCTTCCTGTAGCTTTTGCTGAAGCTCTCCCTCAAGCTGGGCTGGAGCTTGTAGTAACTGTTATCTGAAGAATAAGCTCTATTCTTATCCTGTTCTAATGTGTGCTGCTCCCTAACACAGCGCAGCTGTCTTGAATCAGGCCCTGCCCTTTGAGATGAGTGCTTAGGGATTACCTCATAGCTCTCTTGATTGCACACACATTTTCTCTCTTCAGCCTCCCTCATGGCTGCTGGAAACCTGGTGCATTCTGGGACTGGTAGTCTTTTATGTGAAAACTCTGTTTTCTTGCTTCTACCAGAACTGACAGGTTGCTTGTTCAGAGTCACATCATCTTTTCTATAGCTCCTACCTGAGCTATGATAAGCTTCCTTATCACAATACCCAAAAATGTCAGGAACTCCCTCTTCTAGATTGTATATAAAAGGAGTAGTTAAAAGCGCTATGGGAATGGGTCAGTGCCTGCTCTGAGAGGCAGAGCAAAGTTTTGTATAATTTGATCATACTGCTGATGTTTTCTGCTGGCTTCTCTTAGTATTTAATTGTTTAGATGTTGTTATGTAATCTGTAAAACTTAATAAAAAAATAAATTCCAGAACTACGGGGTATGTTTGCTAAAGGTTAACACATGTTAATGAAAGTTTATTTTATTTATTTATTTATTTAACAGTATTTTTAAACCGCCTTATCTTATTAATCAAGGTGGTATCACAGCAAACAATCGGGTAAGGTGATTGTGTTAAACATGCAGTGAGGGTGAAATTTAGTTGAGTGTGTGTTTGTATTGTGTGCTAGATTGGTTTGAGCTATGTACAATGTGGGCTATATACAGTGGTGCTAAAAACATTTTCTATACATACAGTGTTTAGGCGGTATCATGTGCTGTTATACATTCTCTGAGGTTATGTGATGTGTCCATAGTGTTCTATGAACAGCATGGTTTTTAGCTGTTTTCTAAAGTCTTTGAGGTCTGTAGTTGCCCTCAAGTCGTCCGGTAGTTTGTTCCATATCGTTGGAGCAGCCATGGAGAGTGCTCTGTCTGTTGTGTCCTTGCGTGTGTGTTTGAATTCACTTGGGGTGCTGACTCGGTTGTGTGTTTGTTTTCTTCTAGGACGTGTGCTGGTGTCTGGTTGTATGAGGGTGTGCAGGCTGTTGGCTGATGTGTGCTGATTTATCTTAAATAGGTTTATGATGGTTTTGTCTCTGATGCGTGCACCGATTGGTAGCCAGTGTAAGTCCTTTAAGGTAGGTGTGATGTGCTCCTGTCTCGTAGTACCGGATATTATTCATGCTGCAGTGTTTTGTGCTAGCTGGAGTGGTTTGAGGGCTTGTTTCGGTTGTCCAAGGTATATCGGATTGCAGAAGTCCAGTATTGGGGTTATCAGTGCTTGACAGACGGTACGAAAGTGTTATGGGGCGAGGAGTGGTTTGTCTCCTGATGATTCGCATCTTGTAGTAGACTTTTTGAATTGTTTTGTCTATGTGTGGCTTGAGGTTTAGTTTATTGTCCAGAGTAACACCGAGGTATCTCACTTCTGATCTTATTGGTATAGTAGTGTTTTGTATCTTGATATTTGGCGGGTGTATGAAGCTTTGGTTCCGAGTGATGATTAAAGCTTCGGTCTTGTAGTTTATTGCGAGGTTGTTGTTTTGACACCAACTCGTCATTTGGGTAAGGCAGTCTGTTATCTTAGAGAGGTCCGGGTTGTCGATTGATATCGGGGTGTATATCATGATGTCGTCTGCATATATTGTGTACTGAATGTTGTGCTCTTTCATGATGTTGCATATTGGTTGGATGTAGATGTTAAAAAGGAGTGCTGAGAGTGCGGATCCTTGAGGTACTCCTTGACGGACATTTATGGGTCGGGAGGTTTTGTGTCCTACCTTGACTTGTAGCTGTCTTTCGGTTAGGTATGAGTGGAACCATTTCAATGTGATACCGTGTATACCAGTGTTCTTTAGTCTTTCCAGGAGCGTGTTGTGGTCCACTGTGTCGAAGGCTGAGGAGATGTCGATGAAGATCATTATGATTCCATTCCTGGTGTTGTCAATTATTCTTAGGATGCTGTCGAAGAGGTAGATCAGTAGCGTTTCGACTCCATGGTTGGGACGAAAGCCGTGTTGGTTGTCGTCGAGTGTTTCATGTTTGTCGATGTGTTCCTGGAGTTGTAGTTGAACCGTTTTTTCGATGATTTTTGCCAGGAAGGGTATGCTGGAGATTGGTCGGTATGCTGCTGGATCTTTTTTGTCGAGAGTTGTTTTCTTAGTGATTGGTCTTACTGAGGCAAGCTTTAGTTGCTTTGGCATGAGTCCTTGAGTGAGTGAGTTGTGTACTATTTTATGTATGGTGTGGATGAAGTTTGATTTGGTGGCTTTGACCCATGACACTGGGCATGGGTCTGTAGCAGCAGTGCTTGTGTTGATTGTAGAGATGATGTGGGATATCTGCTCTGTTGAGGGTGAGTAGAATGTGCCCCAGGTTTTGGTGTGTACGTCTGTCCTGGTGGTCCCACTGGGTGTTGTACGCTCTGTGGAGTGAAATTTGTCTTTGATGTGGTCGGCGAATTCCTGTGGATCAACCTGTGCTTCCCCTTCTGTTGTTTGCTCTTTTGTGAGGATCTTGACTATTTCGAAAAGCTCTCTGGGTTTGTTGATGGAAGTATTTATCATGTTTGTGTGGAATTCCCTTTTTGATTGGTTGATGTGTTCATTGTATTGTTTTTGCTTTGTTAGGTAAAGATGTTGGTTGGCTGTTGTTTTGTTTTTTCTCCATCTCCGTTCAATCTTCCTGAGCTCTCTCTTTTCCCGTCGTATTTTTGCTGAGTACCATGGTTTGTTTTGTCTCCTGTTGTGGGGGTGTTTCTTGTGCCCGCCACCAGATGGTTTGGTGGCATTAGCTAAGATGCTGTTCCAGCTGGAAACCTGTTCCCCCAGGTCATCTGTAGTAATGTTCAAGTGTTGTATTGTGTCCTGTATGAATTCGTCCCTGTCGAAATGCTTGAATCGTCTTTGTGTGTGTGCGATGTTTGCTTTTTCGTTTGTCTGGTCATCTTGTGATCACAGCTTTGTCTCGATTAAGTAATGGTCAGACCATGGCACTGGGGTAATGGTGGGTGGAGAAATTAGGTCTCTTGATGTTAGGTAATTGGATGCGAAGATGAGGTCTGGGGATGCTCCATGTCTGTGCGTTGGTGCATTGATTATCTGTGTGAATTGAAGTGAGGTCATTGCTTGAAGGAAGGCCTCTGCGTCTTTGGCATTGGTGGACTTGAGGTTGAAGTCTCCAATCAGTAGCGCTGGTTTGTTGTTTGTTGTTATAGCACAGGCTTCTTCGAGTGTGAAGGCTAATTCGTCGGGTGGAGCTCTGGGTGCTCTGTAGGTTAGGCAGATTGCAATGTTTTTGTTCTTGATGCTGATTGTGTTACATTGCTGTGTATTGGTGAAGCTCTGTGTCTTGAACTTTAGTTTTGACTTTGCTATTATCAGGACTCCTCCTCCACGCTTGTGGGTGCGTGGGCAGTTCTCCGCTGAGTAGTTGTCCGGTACTAGTTGGTTGAGTAGTACATTGTCGGTAGGGTTGAGCCATGTCTCTGTGATGCATATTATGTCGGGCTGTCGCTCTTCTATGTGGTCTACAAGAGTGTGTATCTTGTTGCATACTGATCTGGCGTTTATGAGCTCAATCGTTGTTGTCTTTGTTGAGGAGGATGCTGTTACATGTGCTTCCTTTGTGCAGGTCTGGGAGATTGATTTGTGTCTGTCTGGTCGTTTTGTCTGGGAAGTTCTGAGTGTTTCTTTGTATGTGTGCTGTGGTTTTAATATGACAATGCTGTTGGTGGGTACCATGTTGTGTTTGCTTGTGGGTAGTGGAGGTGTGCGGTTGGTGGGAGAAGTTGTGTGACGAGTAGGTAGAGTGGGAGGAAGTATGTGGCGTGCATGTTGGTCTTTTGTGATGTTCTGTTAGGGTGATGCCTGTTTTTCTTAAGTCTTCGTCTGTTGCTTGTTTTGCTGTTGCTTTTCTTCTGTTATTCTGTTGTTTTTCTTCTGGTGTACTGGTGGCTGTGATTCTCCCTTTGTAGTTCCTTTGTGCGCCTTCTTGCCGCGCTGTTCTTTATACGGCCCCGAGTCTGCCCCGATTGGGCAGCACTCTGCTGCTGGCTGGCTGTGCTCTTGTTGCCGCTCAAATCCACTGATTGGGGAGAGCTGAACTCAGTGCGGGAGCTTGTCCCGTGAGGGGAGCCTGTCCCCGTGGAGGGAGCCTGTCCCGTGGAGGGAGCCTGTCCCGTGGGGGGAGCCTGTCCCCGTGGAGGGAGCCTGTCCCCATGGAGGGAGCCTGTCCCCGTGGGGGGAGCCTGTCCCCGTGGAGGGAGCCTGTCCCGTGGGGGGAGCCTGTCCCCGTGGAGGGAGCCTGTCCCGTGGAGGGAGAGCCTGATCCGTTAGGGTGTGGTTAGTTGAAGAGACAGTTTGGTGGTGGGAAATGAGTGATGTTTTGTGAGAATTCTACTTGCGGTACTGACGTCCTTCACCTCGGTCTGGTCCTTTGTTGGGTTCTTCTGAGATGTTGTCAGCGCAGCTGTTTCCTTTGTTGTTTCCTTCTGCTCGCCTTCGTGTCGCGCCTAAGGAGGGAGGTGGAGTGTCCGGGCAGCGGCGTCTCTGCAAGCAGGGACGCCGCTTTTATCTCCTGCCGGCAAGAGCAGCAAATGTTCAGATAAAGCAGCAGTGTTAACACCTGGGGTTGCTGGTACTGGCTGGGATGGGTTTCCAGCGAGCTCAACCTGTGAGGAGAGCTCAAGCTTAGCTGGGCTTCTTGCTGAGGCTGCAGCCGGAGTTAGTGGGTCTTCTGTCGGGTGCTTCGGGTAGGTTTTTTCTCTGGAGGATTATTCGTGATTCTGGGTTGCAGAGTTTTCTTTGGGTGCCTTACAATGAGGTGGACTGTAAGCAGGGGTAGTGCGGCTCACGGCAGAACAGAGGGCCAATCGCCTAAGGGCCATGCCAAAGGGCCCTCTGGCGAGGCCCTCAGACACGGGCCCGTCAGGCGTGGGCGCGCCCGATAGCGCTTCCTTTTATCCGGGCTCCTGCTGCCCCGATTGGGCAGCTAGGTGAGGCAGCAGGAAATGGCACGGTCAGTTATTGCAGCTCCGGCTGCTCGATCCCCGACTGGGAGAGCTGCCGCGGGCTGGGGAAGGCTGCTGGATGAGCGCCCGATAGCGCTTCCTTTTATCCGGGCTCCTGCTGCCCCGATTGGGCAGCCAGGTGAGGCAGCAGGAAACGGCGCGGTCAGTTGTTGCAGCTCTGGCTGCTCAATCCCCGACTGGGAGAGCTGCCGCGGGCTGGGAAAGGCTGCTGGATGAGCGCCCGATAGCGCTTCCTTTTATCCGGGCTCCTGCTGCCCCGATTGGGCAGCCAGGTGAGGCAGCAGGAAACGGCGCGGTCAGTTGTTGCAGCTCCGGCTGCTCGATCCCCGATTGGGAGAGCTGCCGCGGGCTGGGGAAGGCTGCTGGATGAGCGCCCGATAGCGCTTCCTTTTATCCGGGCTCCTGCTGCCCCGATTGGGCAGCCAGGTGAGGCAGCAGGAAACGGCGCGGTCAGTTGTTGCAGCTCCGGCTGCTCGATCCCCGACTTAATAAAAAAATAAATTCCAGAACTACGGGGTATGTTTGCTAAAGGTTAACACATGTTAATGAAAGTTAACACACGTTAAGCGCTGTCACTGCCCATTCATTTCTATGGGTCTTTGAAGTCTTTAAAATGCATTAACTTTCATTAATGTGCATTAACCTTTAGTAGACACAGAGAAGCAGGACTGTATGAAGACAACCAAGGTGTGAAGATTGGTGAAAGACTCATCAACAACCTTCACTATGCTGATGATACCACATTGCTGGCTGAAAGTGAAGATGATCTGAAACATTTGCTTCTCAAGATCAAGGAACATAGTCTTAAAGTGGGCCTGAATCTTAATGTAAAGTAGACAAAGATCCTGACAACTGGCAGAATCGATAAGTTCATCACTGATGGAGAAGAAATCAAAATAGTGGAAAACTTTAACCTTCTTGGATCAACTATCAATAAAGAAACAACAAGCTGTCAAGAAATCCGATGACGCATGGCTCTTGGCAGAATGGCAATGAAGGAACTAGACAAGATTCTCAAGAGCAGAGATGTCTCTCTTCGTACAAAGATTTGACTCATTCAAGCCATGGTGTTTTCAATAATGTCATATGGATGCAAAAGTTGGACAATGAAAAAGATAGACAGAAAGAAAACTGATGCCTTTGAATTATGGTGCTGGCGATGAATTCTGCATATACCATGGACTGCCCAAAGAACAAACCAGTCAGTACTAGAGGAGATCAAACCTAAGCTTTCTTTAGAAGCTCAGATGACAAGACTTTGACTTTTATACTTTGGACACATCATGCAAAGAGAGAGATCATTAGAGAAAGACATCATGCTTAGCAGGGTAGAAGGTCAATGCAAAAGAGAAAGGCCAGCAATGAGATGGATCAATACAATAACAGCAGCTACGGGTGCCAGTCTGTCAACAATGAGCTGCCTGACTGAAGACCGAATACAGTTTAGGACAACTGTCCAGAGGGTCGCTATGAGTTGACACCGACTTGACGGCACTTAACAACAACAACAACAAAAACGCGATTTTATCACAGTCCGATTTACTAAGCAGTAAATTTTGCATTGTACTTTGCGTTGTTGTGACTGGCAACATTGTGTATTCCTGATCTCAACAACCCAAAGATAGCGGGCTCAAAGTCAGGCCTGCTATCTTTTAGAGGGCTTGAAATTGGACCCGCTATCTGTGGGTTGCTGTACTCAGCAACACATGATGTTTCGAGTTGCAACAACGCAAAATACAATTTCTCATCCACCACCCCTCTGATCCAATCATCAATTCCCCCAAACCAATACTCAAGTCAACTACCCCCATCATGAGCTTGACCCCTAGTGGTAGTACAGTGAGACTACTGCTATGGGGATTCTCATGCCATTTTGCACCAAGCATTAATCCTAGCTCCTTGAATGGATCAGACATTTAACTGCTTGCTTGGGAGTCCTGTCTGTCTATATTGAGATATATATCTATATTTATTTTATGTTAGTGTGTTTTTTTACCTTATCTGTATTTTTTATAATATAGTTCAGCTCCCTCCTATTTTCAGCTGTCTGTCTCATGCCCCAACTCTGCCTTGTTTGTTATCCCTCCCTCCCACTCCCTGTCTAACAGTCCCTTAAAGCTACCCTGGGCTCATTACCACTATTACTCACAGGTGCACCCTAATCTCCTGCCTATTCTTCATATATTTCTTCTGGCTTCTACTCTCCTCTCCATTTCTTTCTTATGGCTCCACATCACTTTCTCTTCCTATTGTTGACACTCCCTAATCCTCTCCCCTCATACCAACAATTTCAAGGCCCCCATCCTTATCAATCCCTCTTTACCATCCTCACTTCTCCTTCCATCTTGTCATCTACCCTATCATCCGCTCTTGAGATTCACCATTTTTTCCTCTCATTCAGCCATCTCCTGTCTCTCAGAAAGAACCTCACCCTCACTGCTGCCATGCTGCCTCCTCTCTGGCCCCCACTCTTCTGCAATCCCAACCCTGCCCCCCCTAGACTTTTGTCACACTCCCAGGACAGATCCTCACACAACTATTCAAATCTTATTCATATCGCTCTCCTTTCCCCCTCTTCCCTCCCTTTCTCATGCCCCTTGTGGAATGCACACTTCATCTCAAATAAGCTTGCCTTTATTCATGACCTCTAGCTCTAATACTCTCCATCTTCTTGCCCTAAGTGAGACATGGTTCCTCCCAGAAGACTCAGCTTCAGTCGTTGTCCTCTGTTATGGTGGTTATCAGTTCTCCCACTCGCCTCGTACCACTGGCTATGGTGGTGCTGCTGGGTTTCTACATTCTCATTCTTGACAATTTCAACCCCTCCTTCTGCCTCAGTCTTACTCCTTTCACTCCTCTGAAGTCCACTCCATCTGCTGTTTTATTCCACTACCTCTCCAGAGAGCTGTTATTTATCAATTCCCTAACAAGTCCACCTCTGCCTTTCTCACTGACCTTTACTCATGTCTTTCCTTCTTTCTGGATCATTTTCTGCCTCCCCTATTCTTGGGGATTTTAACATTCATGTTGATAACCCTTCTGACCCTTATGCTTTAAAGCTCCTTTCCCTTACCTCTTCATTCAATCTCCTGCTGTGTTCTACTGCCCCCACTCACCTGCACAGTCACTGCCTTGACCTTGTCTTTTTCTTTAATTGCCTGTCCTCATACTTCTGTACCTCAGTTCTTCCATTATCTGATCATCACCTACTAAGCTTCACTCTTCATTGCCCCCCGCCACAGTCTCATCCAGTCTCATCCAACCTCTTTAGAAATCTTCATGCTATCGACCGACCCATCAGCTCTTTCCACTACTGTCTCATCACCTCTTTCCTCCACTATGTCATCTGAATCTGTTGATGAGGCAGTAGCTTCCTATAACACTATACTCTCCTATGCTTTGGATGCTCTTGCTCCTTGCATGCCATGTCTTGTGAGGCATACTGTATCTCAGCCATGGCTGTCTTCGACTACTCGCTACCTCCGTTCCTATATCTGCTCAGCTGAGCACATTTGGCTCAATTCCTGCACCTTGGCAGACTTTCTACACTTCAAATTCATGCTTGTCTCTTTCCAGTCAGCCATAGCACTCGCCAGCAAGACCATTATGTCCACCTGACTAATTCCCTTGCCTCTGACCCTCACCGTCTCTTTACAACTCTCAACTCTCTTCTCATGGTGCTTACGCTCGAACCCCTCCTTCCCTTTCTGCCCAAACTTTGGCAGACTATTTCCATGACAAAGTCCACAAGATTACACTTGAATTCCCCACAAGGTCAGCTCCATTCCCTCTTCAACCTAATGCTTCCTGCAACCTTCAAGCATGCTGTGGTTACACCTCTCCTCAAGAAACCCTCACTAGACCCTACTTGTCCTTCTAATTATAGACCCATCTCCCTTCTCCCCTTTATTTCTAAATTACTTGAACATGTAGTTCACCGCCGTTACCTTGTCTTTCTCTCCTCTCAAGCCCTTTGGATCGATTGCAATCTGGCTTTCATTCTTTATATTCTACTGAAACAGCTCTTGCTGAAGTCTCCAGCGACCTGTTCCTGGCAAAATCCAGGGGCCTTTAGTCGATTTTCATCCTTCTTGACTTTTCTGCTGTTTTTGACTCTGTTGACCATCACCTTCTCCTTGATACCTTGTCCTTCCTTGGTTTTAAGGGCTCTGTGCTATCCTGGTTCTCTTCTTATCTCTCCCACTGCACTTTTGGAGTTTGTTCTGGTAGATCCTCCTCTACTAATATTCTTCTCTCAGTTGGTGTACCCAAGGGTCTGTCTTGGGTCCACTCCTTTTTTCTCTCTATACCCAATACCTTGATGCACTTATCTCCTCCCATGGTTTTCAATACCATCTTTACACTGATGACTCTCAGATCTACCTCTCTACACCTGAAATCTCTTTGTTAATCCAGGCATGGATCTCTGCCTGCCTATCTGACATCGTTGCCTGGATGTCTCACCATCATTTGAAATTGAACATGGCCAAAACCAAGCTTCTTATCTTTCCCCCTAAACCCACCTCCCTCCTTCCTCCTTTCTCTAGCTCTTTGGATAACACTCTACTCCTCCCAATTTTCTCAGTTCGCAACCTTGAGGTCGTCTTTGACTCTTCCCTCTCCTTCTCCACACACATCCAACTGATAGCTAAAACCTGTCATTTCATTCTCTAAGACATCAGCAAAATTCACCCCTTCCTTTCTGAACACACTACTGAGAAATTTATCAACTCTTTAGTCGCCTCCCTTCTAGATTATTGCAACCTCCTCCTTGCTCTGAATCATCTCGCTCCCTTCAATCTGTTCAAAACTCAGCTGCGTAGCTAATCTTCTGCCAACCTTGATATGCTCCTATAACCCCTCTTTTCAAGTCACTTCATTGGCTCCCTAATCGTTTCCATATCCATTTCAAACTTCTCCTACTGACCTATAAGAGCACTCATTCTGTGGCTCCTCACTACCTTTCCTCTCTTATCTCTCCCTACTCTCCTCCTTGGAAACTCCACTTTTCTGGCAGATTGCGTCTATCTGTGCTCTTCTCTTTTACTGCCAACTCCAGACTTTGATCCTTCCACCTTGCTGCTCTTTATGCCTGGAACAAAATACATGAGTCTGTATGACAGGCTTCTTCTCTGGCCCTTTTCAAATCCAGGCTGAAAACTCACCTCTTTGAAGTCGCTTTTGGATCCTGATCCACTTAGTCTCCTGCTCTCCAAATATGTGTTTCCTTACCATTACCCTAGACATATCCACGTCCCCAGCTGTTGTGTTGTCTGTCTTGACTAGATTGTAAGCTCTGATGAGCAGGAACCATCTTTTACATGTATCTGTATAGCACTGTGTACACCTTGTAGTGCTATTCAAGTGATTAGTAGTAGTAGTAGTTAAAGGGGCAGGAGTGATCAGGGATCATTCCTGCTCCTCCTACTATCCAGCATGGACATTGCCAGTAGGATCTGAGGGTTCAGGGTGAGGGGCTTGTGTTGACGGGTCAGGGTAGGCATTGGATAGGAAGGGTTGGAGATTTGATCCAGGGGAGTGGAGGTGCAAGTATCTCAGCACTGACCCCTGGAGCAGCAGGTAGTGCATTAGCAGTCCAATATTCCTGGGGAGCAAAGGTAACCCCCTACTTACGGCTGGAGTTATCGTTAGATGAATAACACAAATTGCAAAGCCAAATGCAAGATGTGTTATTCATTTTGCATAATTTTGGATGCTTCACATGCATTTGCAGATTTGGTAACTCATTATAACTTAACCCGCAGTGCACTAAAAGAATGAGCACTAAGGCTAAATAATGCATGATTTTGCCATTTAATGAGCGTTATTTAGCCAAATCATGTGTTCTTCCCTTAATGAACAGTGATGCAAGCCATGACACTCCCCCACCTGGACTACTGCAATATAAACTACCATGGACTTCCAGCCACCCACACCAACCCACTTCGAACTGCCTTAAATACCACAGCAAGGATTATCCAGAAAGCAAGAAAACGAGACAGAATCACCCCAGTCCTGAGGGAGCTACACATGCTCCCCCTAGAAGCAAGAATCAAATACAAAGCCGCCCTTCTTACCCACAAAGCTCTCTACCAAACTCAGACTTCCCAGCTCCGCACACTACTGCCCCGGCCAGCCCACAACAGAACAACCAGACAAACCACCAGCAACTCCCTCACCATCCCCCAGAAACGAACCAAATGCAATCAAAGGACCTGCAACAGAGCCTTCGAACTATATGCACCAACCCTCTGGAACTCTCTACCAAGTCACATCAGAAGCAACGGAGACCCCTTATCATTCAGGAAACAACTAAAAACCAACCTATTCCAAGAATACCTCGGATCAGAAACAAACACCCACCACTGACTACCCCCTCCCCCCCCTCCCCTATTTCATCCCCATAAACATATGTTCTAAAGAGACTGTATCACACTGCCTATGTCTGTGTCCCAAATATCTGTTATAATCATTAATGTTAGCCACCTGGTGATGGCCCCAACCCCAAAAGTTGATTATTGTCCACCCTCCCCTTTATGTTACACCGCTTTGACCCGGTGAAAAGCGGGATATAAATACAGCTAAATAAATAAATAAAAATGCACCTTAGTAATCACAGCCTTAAATAACTTAGAGACTCATATATTAACTCAAAATATAGTGAAATTTTGCTTTGGGATGCAAATGAGTTCATGGCTCATCTGCAGGGCCAGCCCAAGGGTTTCTGCCATCCTAAGGAGGCCCGCCATGCCATTCTCCCTTTTGCTGTGTGTCCGCGGCATCCAGCCTCCCACCTCTAATCAAGGGGAGGTGGGCAGCACGATGATCCCTCCTTGTATCTTTGAAGTAGCAGCAGAGCCGTCACTTCAGTGTCACGGCAGGCTTTAAAGAACCCATGCACATGTGTGCATTCACGGCCTGCCGCTCCTGCCCCTTCTGATGCAACTTTCTATCAGAGAGGGCAGGAGTGGCAGATTGTGACTGCACGTACCTGCACGGGTGCTTGAAGGTTTGCCACTATGCTGAAGTGGCAGTTCAGTTGCCCCTTCCAAGAAGCAAGAAGGGATGCCGTGCCACCCACCAAGGCCTGTGACCCTAGGTGACCATCTTGTTTTCCTAATGGGCAGATTGGCACTGCTCATCTGTATCCTGTAGTTAAATTTTGCAAGAAATGAGACCTTTAGGTCGCAAGTACTTTAGTTATTTACGCATTTTAGTGGCCATTTACATGGGTAAATGACCTCTTATTGAATGCAACTAGCGTAAAAGTACACACCTTGTTTGTTTAACGCTTGCTTTCACTGTAGATGTGCACGTAGGTGGTTTGGGCAGAGCATAGATGGAACACCCAAATACTTGAGTAGATTTAAAAAATATGATAACTGACATGGAACCTGTGTCTTTTGGGGAAACTGCTAGGTACGTATGACCTAGATTGGCCACTGTTGGAAACAGGATACTGGGCTTGATGGACCTTGATCTGACCCAGTATGGCATATCTTATGTTCTTATGATAAGCATATTTGAAAAATCTAGGAATGGGCATTTACACCAGCTCTCTAAATGTCCATGTCTTAACTTAAAGCTTGTTTTTGGCCACTTATGCAAGTATTTTATAAAGAAAAGTGGGTGTCTACTTTCTTTATAAAATAGGCTTTAAATAGCTGCATTTTGGCTGTCTTTAACTGGGCTCCTGGTTATAAATTAGCCTCCATATATGTAGCTTGTAGTGATGCAACATTTTGTCACATTTTTTCAAATATTTTAAATCAAATACTAGCAAATAATCTAAAAATATTACACTTAAAAAAAAAATCCATAGAAAATTCTAGGACTGGTTCTTTCTTGGCCAACTCTTAAATCACTGTATTTACAGCTTCTTGAAAAGTAGAGACTAAGGGGCATGTTTACTAAGCATTTTTGCTGACGACATCATGCTCGCTCTCCCCATAACCACCAAAAACCCTACTTATGACACCCTATCCGAATGCATGGCTGAGACCACCTCTTGGATGGAAACCAACTACCTCAGCATCAACCTCAAAAAAACGGAAGCAATGTTCGTAACAAGATCACCCGTGACCGAGGACACTTATCCAACATCAATCTCAATCAACAATACAACTATACCTGTTAAAAAAGAGGTAAAATACCTAGGTGTAATAATTGATCATACACTCACCATGCTACCACACATAAAGCAGACAGTAAAAACCATATTCTACAAACTCAAAACCATACAACACCTAAGGCCCCTTCTTGACACACATGACTTTAGATCAGTTGTTAATACACTCATCACCCCCCACTTTGACTATTGTAATAGTCTCCTAATTGGCCTACCACAAAAAAATACCTACCTATTACAAAGAGCCCAGAACATCTGTGCAAAAGTAGTTACTAAAGCCCGCCTAGTAGACCATGTAACCCCTATACTGCTAGAACTACATTGGCTTCCTATAAACAGCCGAATCAGATATAAAATTCTCATAACAACCTTCAAGCTCCAAAACGATATCGCCCCCTCACATCTATCCACACTACTACACGCCCCACCTGAATCAAGAGCTCGCAGACTAAACGCAGCCCACCCACTTGAGATACCAAAAACATTCATGAAGACTAAAAAATCTACTAGCGCCAGGGCCTTCACATTCACTGCCCCCATGCTCTGGAATGATCTCCCAATAGACCTTCGTATCATAAAAGACCTCTCCCAATTTAGGAAAGAACTCAAAACATACCTATTCTCCGAACACTTTGAAATCCCCTACCCCCCAAGTTCAGCCCCACAGCATCCACAGACACACAAACACAAAGCCCTTAAAATCACAATTAACTAACCATACACAGACCTACTACAGACACACCAAAAACTCACGATAAAAATGGAAATAAATTCCACCACTCCCACATGACTAATGAAAGCTTCACCCTGTAATTCATTGTATATAACCTTTGGTAAATAACCATTGTAAATAGTTTTGGCAGTTCTTCGCCTCATTACCTGTAAAAAGTTAGAAAATTCTGTTTAATATAATGATACAGAAGTATACAAAAGCATACAAAATGTAAATAGTTCCGACAGTTTATTGCACTATTATCTGTAAAAAGTTAGAAATTTCTGTTCTATGTAATGTATACAGAAGTATACAAAACTTAACTTGTTCCATGTAAACCGCCCCTGATCTCTGGAAGGGGCGGTATAGAAGAAATAGATAAATAAATAAATAAATAAATGTTTCCCATTGAATCAAGCCCCTAAATAACTCGTAGTTTGTTTTGGACTTTTGGCAGCTCATTCTTCCCTTGCCATTTCCTTTGAGAAGTACAACATCTGTTGTAAGTGAAGATGGGAGTGGAGGAGTAGCCAGTACCCAAGAAATCTGGGCTCAGTTCCCACTGGCCTGACTTTTGATCTTGGGCAAGTCACTTAACCCTCCATTTTCTCAACTACAATCTTAGATTGTAAGCCCTCTGGGGACAGGGAAATCCCTGCGTACCTGAATGTAACCATTGGAAAGATGTAGCTAAATACTAATAAATAAATACATGATGGTCTTTCAAGTCTCAGAACAGCAGATTGGCAAAAACTCGAACAGTCACATTGCTCAAGGTGTACCTTTATTGTAGTTATCATTTTAAATTGTGTGACCCATGTGTTACTAAGCCTTCACAACAGGAGGTAGTCTTTTCCTAAGACGGCCTTGCAGGGGTGGACTTGCTCTGGAAGCAGTATAGGCATGCCCTAGGAGTGTTCTAGCTGAGCTCCCTGTTGGCAACAGGATCAGCCTCAGCAATTACAGAACACAATTGGACCATTTTGGTGGGGACTCCTGGATCTAAGATGAATGTGTTGTATTAAAAACAAAATAATATCTATATTTATTATTAGCTTATATTTTGATATAAAATGTGTTAAAACAAAACTATACTTCCTGTTCTTCAAATTCTGTCGAAGTTCCGTAGCTCACTCAACCCTAGTAGGGCCCCATGGGGTCAAATAGGTTAAACTGGCCTAAGGCCGGTCCTGTATAAGAAGCACATGAGGAGGATCTAGGGGGTTTCATAGTTTATACAGTTCAGTTTTTAAGGAAATAGGATCCTTGCTCCCTCAGGCACAGTCCTGGCACAACATAAGAACATAAGAAATACCATACTGGGTCAGATCAAGGTCCATCAAGCCCAGTATCCTGTTTCCAGCAGTGGCCAATCCAGGTCACAAGTTCCTGGCAGGTTCCCAAAAAGATACATAGATTCCACAGTGCTTGTCCCGGGGTAAACAGTGGATTTCCCAGGTTCCTCTTTCCTCCTTGGAACTTGTGCAAACCTTTTTTAAACCCATCTATAATAATAGCTTCTACTACATAATCCGGTAACAAATTCCAGAGTTTGATTAAGCATTGAGTGAAAAAATATTTTCTCTTATTAGTCTTAAATGGGTTACATTATAGCTTCATTGCATGTCCCCTAGTCTGTCTACTTTTTGATGGAGTAAACAACCGATCTACATTTACCCATTCTACTCCATTCATTAATTTATAGACCTCTATCATATCTCTCCTAAGCTATCTCTTTTTCAAGTTGAAGAGCCCTAACCTTTTAAGCAGTGGTAGGATCTGGCCGGTTTGCCCAATTCACACGAACTGGTTCCTGACATGGGTCGCATTTGTCAAACTGTGCCGAACATTGCATCCATTTGCCGGCGTTGCACTGATGGGACTCCTCCTGCCTGCCTGTGGTTTGATGGCATCGGGGAACCATGGCATTGCGGGAAGCCCCCAATGCCATCAAACCACTTGTGGGCAGGGGGATCGGGCTGCTGGGCCAATAGGGAACTGCTGCCCTGCAGTGTCCACCAGTGGCTCGAGCATGCAGTGCCAGCAATGAAAATGCATGCCATGTTGCTGCCCGCTCGGTTCTGTCCATGGCGGGATTGATCCAAACCAGTTCCTGTTCAGATTGGATTCCACCACTTCTTTTAAGCCTTTCCTCATAGGGGTATCATTCCATCCCCTTTACCATTCCCCCATAGCATCATATCCCCCACATGGGGAGACATCAAAATGCAGTCCTGCATATCTTTACATGCATTTTACAAGAGGCTCTACACTGTCAGAACCTCTTGTAAAATACAGTGGGAATTTTCCATTTCTTGACCCATAGCAGTCAAAAAGGGTGGGCCACACAGACCCTGGCCTCACCAAAAATCCTATCCCCTGCAGGCAGAAGAAAAGCCCTTTTGCTGTCTCTCCACAGGAGATTGGATCCCCACAGGCAGATAGAAAGGCTCTTTGCTGCGATTGCAGCTTCTCTTCTTCTTCCCGCAGAGGAGCAGCAGTCTGCCTGTGGAGATTCCATCCCCCGCGAGCAGAAGAAAAGTCACAATTGCAACAAAGACCCTTCCTGTCTGCCTGTGGGAGAAAACAAGCCTAGAGAATTTCAATATAGGGAAATGATTAAAAACAAGAGTATTAAATAGGAGAATAAGGGGTCAAGATCCAAAAGTACCCTTGAAACAATGGGGCTTTAGCTTGAGTTTGAAGAGGACTAGAGAGAGAGTCTGATGTGCAGATTCAGGATGTTTATTGCAAGCATATGGCACAGCAAGTTGGAAGGGACGGAGTCTAGAGTTGGTGGTGGAAGAGAAGGACATAGGAGGGGTGTAAGGAGACATAAGAGAGGAGAAGTAATAAAGAACTACAGGGTGAATGCACTTGTAGGTCAGTAGAAGATAGAACTGGATATGGAAACTTAAAGGGAATTAATGATGTGACTTGAGAATAGCAGTTTTGTGAGCATAGTGACGCTGGCAGAAAATTAGTCATCCATCTGAGTTTTAAAAGGTTGCATGGAAGAGAGATGGTTCAATGGGAGACAAGTGAGGAACAGGTTGCAGTAGTCTAAGCAGGAGAGGATGAAAGAGTAGGCAAGGATTTTGGTAGTGTATTCAGAAAGGAAGGGATGAATTTTATTGATGTTATAAAGAAGCAACAGGTTTTAGCTCTCTGCTGGATATGCACAGAGAAAGAGAGAGAGAGAGAGGAGTCAAAGATGACTCCAAGATTACCAGCTGAGGAGACAGAGAGGATGACAGAGTTAGCCTAGAAACAGAGAAAGGAGAAAGGGGGGAAGGAGAGTGCTTTTAGCGGGGAAGATAACAAGCTCCGTCTTAGCCATGTTCATTTTCAGGTGGTAGTGGTACATCCAGGCAGAAATTTCAGATAAGTATGCTGAGATTCAGGCCTCGATTTCTGTGAAATTTCTTTTGCAAAGTAGTATATCTGGGAGTCATCAGCATAAATAGGGCACTGAAAAGCATAAGAGGAGATGAGGGCACCAAGGAAATCAGTATACAGAGAGAAGAGAAGGCAGAGTCCTGTGGTACACCAACTGATAGCGGAATAGGAGAAGGATCTAAGAGTGTGATGGGAGAGGTAAGAAGAAAGCCAAGAGAGAACAGGTTAGTTTGTTCATTAAAACCCTTTAAGTATTTAAAGGTCTGTATCTTATCTCAGTCACCAAACGAGAAGGAAACCTCCATAGACAATGCCAGAAGACACAACGAAGGAAAGCAAGGGAGAAGGACAATGGCCACAAATAAAATCTTTAATAATAAACCCAACTCAGCTGAGTTTTGGCAATAATGCCTGCATCAGGGGTTGAGATAGATAACACATAGAATCTTTAGAAAATGTAAAATGTTTATTCAGGGAAAGCACCATCGGTAAATTCTCATGATTGCAATCAGACAGACATTATCATCCCAAGATCCCTCTACTGGTCTGTGCACACTAACTTCTTTCCTCCTGTTGCATATTGCTCATTTGCATTTCTGCATACCAAGTGTATCACTGCACTTCTTCGCATAAAATTTTAAGAAGACACTGGTCAACAAATTTTTACAAAAGT
The DNA here is from genome assembly GCA_033557465.1 of Ichthyophis bannanicus. NCBI lineage: Eukaryota > Metazoa > Chordata > Amphibia > Gymnophiona > Ichthyophiidae > Ichthyophis > Ichthyophis bannanicus. The sequence goes on from CM066031.1 coordinate 1,499,692,784, forward strand.
CATGTTACTGAAATAAAAATATTTATTTCTTATCAATTTTTATATGCTGAACACGAATGTGACAGTGAAATTGCAAAGTTGGCTCTAGTTTTTTTTGTAATCTACAAGAATTAATGTTTACATCACGAAATGCATGTCAATAGTAAATATAATAGGCCTTCGGTTAATACCTGTAAAAAAACAAGTCATAGACTACTTCTTAGATATTTTTGACTGTCTCTTGTACAGCTGTTCTGGAACTTCTCTAGGGAGTGTCCAGCAGTAGTCAGCCAGCATTGTAGTGGACCATTTTCCCTGGTATCTTTGCTCCATCGTTGCGATATCCTGGTGAAAACGTTCACTCTGTTCATCACTAACCATACCACAGTTGTCAGGAAAGAAATTGAGATGGGAATCAAGGAAAGGGATCTTTAGAGACATATTGCAGCCAAGTTTCTGATACTGCATCAGCATGTCTTCTACTAGTTCCTTGTAGTTTTCTGCCCCAACATTCCCGAGAAAGTTTGTTGACACTAGGCGAAAAGCATTCCATGCTTGTTTCGCATCACCCTGCAGCAACTTGTTGAACCGGTCATCTTTGAAGAGCTCTCGAATCTGAGGACCCAGAAAAACTCCCTCTTTAATCTTTGCTTCGCTGAGTCGAGGGAATTTTTCATGCAGGTATCGGAAAGCTGGCGAAGTGCGGTCCATGGCTTTCACAAAGTTTTTCATCAAACCTAGTTTGATGTGAAGGGGTGGTAGCAGGATTTTGTGAGCATCAACCAGAGCTGGGTGCTGGATATTCTTCTCTCCAACTATTACATTTTGTCTGCGATTCCATTCCTTCCGCAAGTAGTGCCAATCCCTTGCTCGGCTATCCCACTCACATAAGAAACACATGTATTTTATATATCCCTGCTGCAGTCCCATTAAAAGGGCAACTACCTTCAAGTCACCACAGAGGTGCCAGCTGTACTTGTTATAGTTAATGGAAGTCAGTAGATGCTTTAAGTTATCGTATGTCTCTTTCATGTGGATGGCATGCGCTACTGGAATAGATGGAAGATGGTTTCCATTGTTCAAAAGCACAGCCTTCAGACTCAGTTTCGAAGAGTTTATAAATAGTCTCCAGTCTTGTGAGTCATGAGTGATTTTTAAGGCATTCTTGAGGCTTTCAATATCGGAACAGAATACCAGATTACTTTCCTTTCCGACTGCGTATAGTACTTTACTTTACTTTACTTTATTCCACACTTGATAGACCGCTTACGTTAAAAACATTAAAGCGGTGTACAAATAAAATAAAAGGCAGCACTGCAAACTACGGAAAAAGAACGCCAAAAATGATAGGAAAGAGAGAAAAGAATAGCACAAAACTGTACAAACAATAATAAATAACAATTAACATGGGCACAAGTTAAAACAATAAACAGTAGTCAAGTAACATAAGTTAAAAACAATAAAATCAAACAATAATAGGCAATAAAATAGCCACCAATTAACAATATTCAAACACTAACCAATAATTAACACCAAAAATATAAAAAACAAAGAATGCATACAGCACCACTAACAAAGACAAACAGAAGGGGGACAAGACCAACTAGGCTAGGACAAGACACTAACCAGTGGCGGTGTCAGGGAGGGAAAATCAGAGGGATAAATCAGGGGGGGAGATCAAACACTTTGTGAAACAGATGAGTTTTGAGAGAGGATTTAAACTGTGAGTAGGAGGATTCTAAGCGGAGGGATGAAGGCAAGGCATTCCATAACCAAGGTCCAAGAAAGAAGAAAGCAGCCTGACGGGTCTTTTCAAGATGGGCATGAGATGGAGACGGTAAGACCAAACGGTTAGCGTGATGGGAGCGAAGCTGGCGGTAGGGCGTGTGAAGGGAGATTAAATCAGCCAGGTATAAAGGGTTATTGGTATAGAGTGCATGGTGAGTAAGGATCAGAAGTTTGTAATGCAACCTAACACGGAGGGGCAACCAGTGAAGCCGAATGAGAATGGGAGTGATGTGATCAAAGCGGCGGGCGAAGGTGACAATACGGGCGGCAGTATTTTGAATGAGCTGTAGACGTTGAAGTTGGTATTTGGGGAGATTGGCCAGAAAAATATTACAATAGTCGAGACGGCTAATAATGAGAGCAAGGGCGAGAGTGACCAGGGACCCAAGGGGAAGAATGGAGCGAACAGCCCGAAGACGACGAAGAATGTCAAAAGAGCGTCTTGTAAGGGAAGAAATATGATCATGGAAAGAGAGAGAAGAATCAAGAATCACCCCGAGATACCGAAAAGAAGACACCAGAGGGACGGGGATAGAATCCATCATGGGTGCAACTGACGGACATGACCCAGAAAGCGAAACCCACATAGCAGTGGACTTAGAGGAGTTAAGACGGAGGAAGTGTTGTGAAAGCCAGGAGGCCAAGTGAGAAAGGCAAGCGTTGAAGGGAGAAAGATCTAGGAGAAGTGGAGAGGTGTGAAAGAGCAAAATAATGTCATCTGCATAGACATAACAGGACACAGGATATTGCTGTAGTACCAGAAGCAAAGGGGCCAGGAAAATATTAAACAACAAAGGGGACAAAACAGAGCCTTGGGGGACACCGCAAGTAAGAGGAAAAGAACTGGAAGACTTACCATTTAAAGTAACAGAAAAGGAGCGGGAAGTGAGGAAAGAACGAAACCAAAGAAGAACCGCCCCACGTAACCCCACCTCAGCAAGACGAGTGAGAAGAAGAGTGTGATCGATTAAATCAAAAGCCGCGGATAGATCAAGAGAAACCAAAAGAGTGAGATCACCACGGTCATGAGCAACGTGTATTTCATTTAGAACAGCAAGAAGGACAGTCTCAGTGCTGTGACCCTGACGAAAACCGGCCTGCCGGGGTGAAGTGTGTTTGTGGACTCAACATGGGAAGACAACTGATGGAATGCAAATCGTTCCAAAAGTTTGGCCAGGTAGGGAAGGTTTGAAACAGGGCGCCAGTTGGCAAGAACAGAGGGATCAAGAGAAGGTTGTTTTAAGAGTGGATGAACAACAGCCGATTTCCAAGGAGAGGGGAACAAACCAGAGGAGAAACTTGTATTAATGATAGTAGTGATAATGGGGACCAGCTGTAGGGAGGGTTCAGACAGCCAACGAGAAGGAATAGGGTCAAGGGAGCATGTGGTTTTACGGGAAGTGGATAGCGTTGAAAGAATTCCAGCAGGGAGGATCAGATGAAAAGAGGACCACGTATGGGCAAGAGCCCGATTGGGCAAAGCGGTAGATGACAACAGCGCATGATCAGTGGCAACTGGGTCGTAAGGGGAGGCAGGTGGCGAGGGCGGGGGAGGAGGGGGAGTAGGAAAGGAAGCCTGAAGGTCAAGAACTTTCTGGGAAAAGAAGGTAGCCAACGAATGGGGGTCTGGGGACTGAGTGGCCATGGCGCGTGGAGAACTAGTGGATGAAAGTTTATGCAAGATCTGAAAGAGCTGACGAGAAGAGTTCGCCGCTTCAGTAATTTCAGCCTCGTAATAAGCCCGCTTGGCAGATTGGATGGCCAAACGGTAAGCAGCATAAAGCTGTTTGAAACGGACATATAACTCAGAAGAGGGGCGGCGAGACACTGCTGACGTCAGATGGCTTCAGCAGCCATCTGGCAGTAGTATTGCATTGCATCAGAAAATGATGCAATCAACTCTGGATGATGTGTGCATGCTGGTATCATGCAATGTGATGCAATATTACATCATTCAAGGCTTATTTGGGATGTTGTTTATGTCCTACTGGATAAATTTACACGGTGAAATGTCAAAAATGAACTACATGCAATATCTTCAAAACGAGAGCCAATAAATTTTTTTTAATGTTATATTCATGTTCAGCTCACCAAGATACTACAGATTAGGGCCTTTTAAAGTCAGTAACGATTTCAATGTTGACCAGTGAGACCAGGAGAAGGATCTTGGGGTGATAGCATCAGAGGACCTCAAGGTGGCGAAGCAGTGTGACAAGGTGGTGGCCAAAGCCAGAAGGATGCTAGACTGCATTCATATAGGCATAACCAGCAGAAGGAAGGAAATATTAATGCCCTTGTACAAGTTTTACAACAATCAGTATTTTATAAGAGGTCGTTTAATCATATACGTGGCCAGACACACATGGGATTGACTTTATAAAATTAACTCTATAATGCTGGGTGGTCAGTATGTTTTTCAGTAGCACTACCCAGATAGTGCTACTGAAAATCATCAGATATACCCAGCCAGTGACATTTATTTGGAAAGCCAGTACTTCTATTTGTACAAGTGCTTTTCAGTATCGGGCCCTTAGTATTCTTTTCATACCACAGATGAAATTCATGAGGAAATGAAATCAACAGCAAGACCGCAACTTTTCTCCTTCCAATCGTATTCAGTAAATGTTGAATTCTAGTACAGGCCTAAGCAAAAGCTACCGTCTTTTCATAAAATGCACTGAAAATTGAATAGCACAATAGTAACCAAGGCTAACACTTTTTTTTTAAAATGCACGTATGCTAGTTTTTGAGGGGAAAATTTCCAAAGGGCGTTTATTAGTACTACTATTATTACTATGCCAGAGATCTATAGAAGACAATGCTGACTTTAAACATTTCACAGTAAAATGCAGGGAAAATCCTACCGTCTGAGGCTAATGGTAAACCCCAGACATACATTGCAAGCTCCTGGTAATGATTTGATCACTGACACTGGTAGGGGCTTTTTCACCCTGTCATAGGTTTTCTGCTAAGACTCTAGAGCTAGAATCAGCCTGGCAAGGAATATGAAAGAATTGTATGGCACGTGTAGGTTGTAGCAAGTAACTTGTCGGCAGTGAGAACCACAAACAAGCTGCACCTGTAAAGACTTTATTTCCTAAAGGTAAAACAACTGTTTAGGAAAGATCATGCTGGCAAAACAGCTGCTCGTGTTCTAGAGAGGAAGCAATGTAGGAGCTTCCAACAAACGCCAACTCCGGGGCTTTATCAGCCCTATCTCATTAAGTGGAAACAAGGCTTAACTGCTTTGTTTATAAATTATGATTATTCCTGATTGCCACAGTTACTGATAGTGCCACTCATTTGTAATGCAAGTCTTTGAATTTGCTTAATTACAATTTGAAACAAGGCAGAGAAGATTAATTAACCCACCTGGCTTGCTGGCACGTAGTCCTGGTTTGGCTCTGTCAGGCTCATATACATGTTGTCACCGTCAAACTGCAAATGAAATAACAGTAAACATTCAGCGATCATGAGTGTTTTTTTTTCCTGCAGCAGCTATGAAAATATCTGTCTCTGGTTCAGGAGATGTGCTGAAAGGCATTGTCCCTGCTTTTGCACATCTTGTTTTTGATGCTCCTGCTGTCATCCTTATTGACCCTGGATGTCAGTGATTTGGGGTAATTAGTGCACTAGTAATTACAGCAAGCAAGCAAGAAAAGAATGGTTTCCTTTCATCTGCAATCTGTTACCAAACAAAATGGCTCATTCTGTGCGCCATCTATGCATATTGCTGCTGGTGTTAATGAAGTGCTAAGAGAACAGCAGGTTCTGACGAGAGGCGGAAGACAATGGGGCATGAACCTACAATGCATCTCAGCATAACCCAATTGGATCGCAGCAAGTAACCCATTTTTTACTGTTTCAAGCAAATTTTAAAATGCTCTTATTAAATTTATCTAACTCGTACTTGAAAAGATAGCTGGACACATTTTAGCCATATAGGCCTACTGTGGAAAAGAGAAATACCATTGTTTGACCATGATGGAAAACTGTGCTGAGAAGGGCGACTATCAGTCTGTTCTCCCAGGGCAGCAACCAGGTTCCGTTTTCAGGGTTTCCACCATGAATATTTAGGCAATTTGTTTGCATGAAGTGGTTCTATTTTCTTGTTAATTTGCATATCTTAGTTATCTGGAAATTGGGCAAACTTGTTTGTGGTCTTTGAGGATGGAGGTTTGACCCCCGTGCTTTTGAAGGAATGGGAAAAACAAGTGGAGCTGAACAGATTCAATGGCTGTCAACACATTTTTTCTTAACTCAGTCAGACATTGCAGAAATGAGAGAGGGAGCAACACAGATCATGGCATGCCTTGTGTTTTTCTTTGTAGCAACTGAAGTTCCAGATGGACAAACCAGTCAGAACTCATGAATAAGAGTCAGAAAAAAATCAATGCAGAAGCTAAAATGCATGCATATTATTCAATTTTAGGCCTTACCTCTGACATGCAGAATTTACAGCTAGCGAAATATCAACAAAATCAGTGCAAGTCAGCTTTCTTTATCCTGGCTATTCAACACCCATAACTCGAGAACCTGACTGGCAGCTTCTACAGGTCAGTCTTAACACTCAATGCGTAATCATCTTGCCACAATACAAAAACCTGAGATATAGAATTTTAGATAATAACGGTAATCTCCTATCAATATAATTCAAGCCAGTATGTAAATATTCCACTGCTTAACCAAAGTCACACTTTCATGTACAGCAGTCAATATTTTAGAAGCTGTCACAGCAGATTGATAGATTCTTCACATACTGTATCAATCATACACTTCAATACCATTGGAATGAACACATCATTTAAAAAATATATTTGATGCATGTATGTTGCCGCACAAATAATATGCTTTGAACACAAGCTCTCCGTCTGAAGCATTTTGAGCTACTGTATGAATAAAAGAAAGCATTCTCCCAAATCAATATTTGTCTTCCTTCGCAAAACTGTACATACAGAGAAAAAAACCTCTCCAAGATTATAAAGTCTATATGTCGAACAAAATATACTTAAACATGGAGGTGGGCAGTTAGTAAAGTGCAAGTGTATCGCTAGGGGATTGTGGGTGCCATTTTGAATCCAGCACTACGATAGGCAGGAGTAACTAGGGATCGTTTCTGGCAGAGGATCCCCAGCACCACCAATACCATTTAGAGGTAGGTCCAGAAGGGCCTACGGGATGGGTGGAGTGCTCATTATGAGGTGGGAGGAGCTTGCTGAGGAGGTGAGGTTGAAGGGGGAGATGGTGGTACTATATGCAAATTTAAAGGAGTGTGGGACGTCAAGGGGGAGTGCTCTCGGGGTTTGAAGGTCTTCCCTTGGAAGGAGGGGTACTGCCACATAGGTGCCAGTCGCTTTAAGAACATAAGAAATGCCATACTGGGTCAGACCAAAGTCCATCAAGCCCAATATCCCATTTCCAACAGTGGCCAATTCAGGCCACAAGTATCTGGCAGGTTCGCAAACAGGCACACAGGTTCCACACTGCTTGTCCCCAGGCCAGGTCCTCTTTAATAATGGTTTATGGACCTTTCCTCCAGGAACTTGTCCAAACCTTTTTTAAATCCAGCTACATTAACAGCTTTTACTACATCCTCTGGTAACAAATTCCAGAGTTTCATTACATGTTGAGTAAAAAATATATATTTTCTCTTATTAAATGGGTTGCATTGCAGCTTCATTGTGTGTCCTCTCGTCTTTCTACTTTTTGATGGCGTAAACAGCCGATCTATGTTTACCCGTTCCACACCATTCATTAATTTATAGACCTCTATCATATTCCCTCTCAGCCGTCTCTTCCACTTTGAAGAACCCCAACCTTTTAAGCCTCTCCTCATAGAAATATCATTTCATCCCCTTTACCATTTTTGTCACTCTTCTTTGTATCTTTTCTAATTCAGTTACATCCTTTTTAAGATATGGCGACCAGAACTGCGCACAGTATTCAAGGTGTGGTTGACCCATGATACGATTCAGAGGCATTCGTAATATCCTTTGTTTTATTCTCCATTCCTTTCCTTATGATTACTAGTATTCTATTTGCATTCTTGGCTACCGCTGCACACTGGGTGGAGGGTTTCAACATATAAACTAAGCTGTAGTAAAATCCATGATTTTACTTTAGTAATTACCCTCCAAAATTACATTTAAGTTTAAAATGTTCAAAAATGCCTTAGTTTGAACTATAGTAACTTTAGCCTGAAGAGAATAATGCCATTGCTAAATTAGAATGGAACTTCAGCTGAAATACATGTGGCATTAACAGTGGTATGAAAGGAGCTTTATTGAATATCAAAGGAATAATGCGATGGTATTAAGTTATCTGCCATCACAATGGTAGCGCATAAAAAGAAAAGTTTGCATTTAGTGTTTCATGAAATTATAAAACTCTTAAGGGCTCGATATTCAAAGGAATTAGCATGGTTATCAGACCTGCTAACTTTGTTAATCCCCTTGGTTAGTGCCGCTGAATAACCGTGGGTGCCGTTGCCTGATTACCCAAAACTTGATTGGCCTCTGAACGACACAGATGCTAGTATTTCCAAAAATTATCGTTCAATTTGCACATGAGGGGGAACCGTCCACTTTTAAACCAGCTAAACAGGTCTCAGTTCAAAATAACGCCTACAAGATTGGGCTTACACCCGATGCTTAGTATTGGCGTTGTGTCACATCAATGACCCGCTGGTGATAAAGTGCACCTGCTAAATAATAAATTCTTTAGAAGCTTATATCAGAACTTTAATTCTTAAGTATATATATACTCAGCTTCTAAACCGGATCAGCCTGCAATCGTCTTTGTCCCGACGTTCAATACCGGTACCAGCTGACGTTTCTTATAGTTTCGTCAGGGGACCTAAATATAACTACAAAAATATACATCCATAAATATCACAACCCACTCCCCAACCTTATTAAACTTAATAAAAACTATTATTAAAAAGGACCTAAAACCAGATATACCTACGATGCAGCCCGCGTTTACTCCTTTATTTCTCTGACCATCACGGTTTCAATATGTGTAGGGGTAACGCCGCGCCGTTTGCAGGAAGCTCATGAATTTGAACAGCTACGGTGTTTATGTTTGGCACAAGTTTATAAAGCTAGTCGAGGGGAAACTTTAGCTCAAACACTGCATTTGAATGAACAAAGATTAATTTTTAAATTGAATACTTTGGCCCCTGCAGGGTTAAATAGTCAGATCGAATGGCTTATGTGTTAGTTAGAACAAGAGACGTAACTTCATTCACATGGTTAGGGGAGGGGATCCCCCGGAACGATTGGCTCCTGCTAGCTTTAAAGGGAGGAGTAAACAAGCAGAGAGCATGCGCGGCGTTACCCATACACATACTGAAACCGTGATGGTCAGAGAAATAAAGGAGTAAACGCGGGCTGCATCGTAGGTATATCTGGTTTTAGGTCCTTTTTAATAATAGTTTTTATTAAGTTTAATAAGGTTGGGGAGTGGGTTATGATATTTATGGATGTATATTTTTGTAGTTATATTTAGGTCCCCTGACGAAACTATAAGAAACGTCAGCTGGTACCGGTATTGAACGTCGGGACAAAGACGATTGCAGGCTGATCCGGTTTAGAAGCTGAGTATATATATACTTAAGAATTAAAGTTCTGATATAAGCTTCTAAAGAATTTATTATTTAGCAGGTGCACTTTATCACCAGCGGGTCATTGATGTGACACAACGCCAATACTAAGCATCGGGTGTAAGCCCAATCTTGTAGGCGTTATTTTGAACTGAGACCTGTTTAGCTGGTTTAAAAGTGGACGGTTCCCCCTCATGTGCAAATTGAACGATAATTTTTGGAAATACTAGTTGCCTGATTACCCAACATAGTGAAAGTCAGGCACAGTAAAGGATGGCCTAAAGTTTGCTATCGTCATTGCCTGGTTAGCTTCATGGAAATTCGGGCAATCCAGATATTCAATACTGGGGCAGGGGTATGGCCCCGGCACTGAATATCCGGAAGCCACCACCACTAAATTTCAGGCCCTAAACATTCAGGTGAATAATTTTATATAGGATTTTTCATGTTTTATCTATGTAAAAGGCCTCTTATAACATTACCCCATATAAGAAAATAGGAATTGCCATCCTGGGTCAGGCCCATGGTCCATGAAGCCCAGTATTCTGTTTTGAACTTTGGCAAACTCAGATCACAAATACCTAGTAGACTCCCAAAAAATAGTCAGCCTCTATGCTGCTCACTCCCAGGGATAAGCAGTGGTTTTACCGTGTCTACCTTATTAACGGTTTATGGACTTTTCCTCCAGGAACTTCTCCAAACCTTTTTTAAACCCCATTATACTAACTTCTTTTACCACATCTTCCCGCAATGAGTTCCAGAGCTTACCTATGTGTTCAGTGAAAAAATGTTATATCCTATTTATTTTATATTTACTATTTTGTAACTTCATGGCATGATCCCTAGTCTTTGTACTTTTTGAAAGAGCAAACAATCGATTCACATTTACCCATCCCACTTCACTCAGGATTTTCTAGACCTTTCTCATATCTCCCCTCAGACATCTCTGCTCCAAGCTGAAGAACCTTAACTTTTTTAGCTTTTTCTCATCCCCATTATAATTTTTCTTGCCCTTCTCTGTAAATTCTCTAATACTGCTATATGATCTTTGAGATGTGGAGACCAGAATTACACATAGTACTCATAGTGTAGTTGCACCATGGAGTGATACAGAGACTTTATGATATTTTGTTTCATTCTCTTTTCCTTCCTGATAATTCCAAACATTCAGTTTGCTGTTTTGCTGCCATTGTACACTGAACAGAAGATTTCAACATATTGTCTACAATGATGCTTAGATCCTTTTTCTGGGTAGAACCTAGCATCATGTAGCTACTAGATGTAATGTGGGTTATTCTTCCCTATGTACATCATTTTGAATGTATCCACATTTAATTCTATCTGCCATTTGGATAACCAGTCTCCCAGTCTCGCAAGGTCCTCCTGCACTTTTTCACAATCCGCATGTAATTTCACAGCTTAGAATGATTTGGTGTCACCTGCAAATTTGATCACCTCACTTGTTCCCCCATTATAGACCAGTTATAAAACTGGTTCCAGGACAGATCCCTGGAGTACTCTACTATTCACCTTCCTCCACTGAGGAAACTGAACATTTAACCCGATTCTTTGCTTTCTTTCTTTTAACCAGTTTCCTTTTCATGACGGGACATTTCCTTCTACCCCATGGTTTTTCAATTTCATTAGGAGTTTTTTGCTAGGTGCTTTGTCAAGGGATTTCTAAAAATCTAGATACACTGTATCAACCATTTCTCCTTTATCTACACGTTTATTCACAACTTCAAAAAAATGTATCAGAGTGATGAGGTAGCACTTCCTTTGGCTAACTCCATGTTGGGATTGTCCCATTAAACCATGACTATCTATGTATTCTTTAATTTGGTTCTTTAGATTGGTATCTACCATGTTGCTCTGCACTGTCATCAGGCTCACTGGCCTGCAGTTTTGCAGATCATCCCTGGAACCCTGTTTATATTTAATCGTTTTTATTCGGCCACCTGTAAGACCAATAGACCAATGGGGGAAGGGGGTATTAATTTACACAGTTTGCAGACTTGCAAGCCATGTAACTGCTGCTCAGCGGGATATTTGGTGGTGCTAGCACAATTAGTGCTGATGAGTATCCACGGGTGCTGCCTCTATGTGCCTCAATGCTAACCAGTCAACACTGGCGCAATGCCAGCAGCATTCCTGGGGAAGCACCCAACACTAACTGGGCAGTGGCAATATTGAGCCGCTGCCAGTTTAGGGACACCTAGCGAAAGTCAGTCACAGGAAACACTGGACTAACTTTCACGGCAGAAGTTAACTGAGCAGCGGCAGAATATCGCCGCACCATGGCTAGCTTCACGGCAATCCAGGCAGCCTGGATATTCAATGCCGGAGCCCAGATATGGATCTGACATTGAATATCCAGGTTTAAAATTCCGAACTGATGGCTCAATTCATTTTAAGGGGATTTCAGATGGAGCACTCCATCGAAATACCAGCTGAACTAAGTCCTCCCTTAAGCAAAATATTTTCTAAAAACTATGTGAAGGTGCTGAAAGAAGGTCAGGATATGAAGGACATAATGGGTGAAGAAAATGGAGATAAGTAGCCCCTGATGCAGGACTTAAATTGATGCAAGTCCAAAATAGTAGCACTTTGTTGGGCATATTTAATGTTGATTAATAGAATATGGTGATATTACAATCGGTTTAAATAAAAAAAAGAGAAGGCACACAAATAATTTTACATAAGTATATTAAAATCAGTCTGTAAGCACACTTTAAGGTATTGTATGACAGGTATTTATGAGTCTGACAAAAAATATTTTGCTTAAAGGATCACTTGGTTCAACTAACGTTTTTTATTAACACAAATTAAAAAACCTGGTGTTACACTACCCACCCTTCAATCTTCAGGTACATTAGATGATTTTAATGATAAATTCTTCCCCTTCTGTCATTCTGGGTGACTTCAATTTTCATATGGATAACACAGGTACACTAAAAAAGTTTTTTTAAACTGCCTCTAATGTTTCGATTGATTTTTACGTTTTTTGGTGCGCTGAATCCAAATCTGGTAACCAATTTGCTCCATCACGTACAGATTTTTTGCTACATTGGGTTAGCAGTTTGAGGTGAACGTTTCAGATTGAGTGCGATCAAGATAAAAGTTTCTTGGATGAATTCTTTATACTAATTGTTTAGTAGTTATTCAAATAAGAATAAAGAAAATTGTAACAAGGCAGCACATAAGAATAGAGTAATGTCAACAAAACACACTGTGATGGTAGCAAAATTGTCTGCACTTAAAACAGCCACATACATGTGCACAAACATTGAGCATATAAGAGCGAGGTTAGACACAAAGCAAAGCAAAGAAATGTGCAAAAAATGTTGTACAGGTATGTATGTAAGAATAGAAAGCGCAAACCGCACCATTGCAATACATGAAGACAAACACCCGATAGTGTGAAAATAAAATTCTAATAAATGAGATCCGACACTGTGGTAATAACTAGCAAATTTTTATTTCAAAGTTTAGTAAAAACATGATATTTGTCAACACAGTTTAGATTTTAAAGTCATTCTTGGGTCAATCAATCTCCTGGTGGGCCCGTTTCTTTTTCCCCCGAATGCTTCTCTTGGTGCGCTGCTTGGTGTATTTTTCATCTGGGGTTTCCCGCAGCAGCAACCAGCAGAAATCAGCCATCATAGTGGTGTTCCATCTTCCTTGGTACCTTCTCTCTGCGTCCTTGATGTCCTGGTTAAACCTTTCACCTTGTTCTTCACTGTACGCCCCCAAGTTTTCGGGAAAGTAGTTCACATGGGAGTGCAAGAAATGGACTTTCAGGCTCATGTTACAGCCTTGTTCTTTGAAGGCATTGAGCATCCTGGCAACAATATCCTTATAGTTCTCATCCCGCCTGTTCCCCAAGAATTTGAGAACAACATCCTTGAAGGAATCCCAGGCTTCTTTTTCCTTCTCAGACATCGTTTCAGCGAATGCTCCATCTGAAATGAGTTTCCTTATATCAGGGACAACAAACACTCCTTCCTTTAGCTTTGCTTCAGAAAGTCGGGGGAACTTTGAGCAAAGGTACCGAAAGCACTCACCATCTTTTGGAAGGGACTTGATGAATTGCTTAATGAGACCCAACTTAATGTGGAGAGGTGGTAATAGAATTTTATCACGAGGTACCAAGCTCTCATGAAGAACATTTTTCTCACCGGGTCTCAAATACTCCCAAATTGGCCAGTCTTTTTTCCCCCAGTGTAGGTCGTGGGCCCGGCTATCCCACAAGCAAAGGAAGCAGGGATATTTGGTGAAACCGGATTGCTGCCCTAATAGCATGGATAGAATTTTAAAGTCTCCACAAATCATCCACTTATGCTCATCATAACGAATCTTCTGAAGAATCAGGGCCAAATTCTCGTATTTTTCTTGGAGAATAACAGAGTGAGCAATAGGAACTGAAGAGAATGTGTTGCCATTATGAAGAAGAACACCTTTTATGCTGTCTTTTGACGAATCAATGAACAGCCGCCATTCAGCAGGATCATACTTGAGTTTAAACTTTTCCATCACTCCGTATATATCGTTGCAAAATACCAAATCTTCCTCTTTGCTGAAATACTTCAAAATTGTGTCTCGCGGTTGCGGTACCAATAAAAAGTTGTTCCTGGTGACAATAGATTTTTCTGTTTAAGCCGAGAACCTAGCAGTTGGGCAGCATCTTTTGGAAGTCCTAAATCCCGGACTAAATCATTCAATTCAGCTTGAGAGAAAAGTTCAGGTTTCGGATCTGGTTCAGTTTCAAACTCGGAAGTACTGGACTCATCGGGAAAAGCCATCTGATGAGTCTCATCATGATCAGAACCGTCCACACAAATAAGATCCAAAGATTTTGGTGGTTCAGGCACAGGTACTTCGTTGCTATGAGGCATAGGCCTAATTGCTGAGGGAAGGTTGGGGTAACTTATTACGTTCTTATTTTTTAAGTTGTATCCCTTCACAATGCAAGAGCAAAAATAGCAGTCACTGCTGTGGTCTCTTTGTTCACGCCACATCATAGGTATTCCGAAACTAAATGCTTGTTTTTTACCTTTCATCCATAAGCGTAGATCTTCCTCACATGTCTTGCACACTTTGTGAGGAGCCCATGGTTTGTCTTGATCGCCTAACTTCAAACCGAAATAGGCGAAATATACTTTTTTAATAAATGCAGAAATGTTCCTCTGCCGCTTTTTCACGGTATATTCCCCACAAATAAAACAAAAACTGTCCGGAAAGTTGACGCAACCTCTGGCTCTGTGAGCCATCACAAATACACAGCACTGCAAACTACAACTGTAGTGAACCACTTCGGAATAAAGCTGGATTACGACTGAGCAAACAAAAGGTAATAATGAACTTGCAAGAAACTGAAATTTGACAGGAACGTTCATGTCGCAACCACCGTGTTTGAGCGAGCCAACGAGGCGAGGCGAACAGGAAAGAACATGCGCCAGCGCGAGTACTGGATTTAGCCCCCCGCCTCCCAATTGTCCTGTTAATGTATAAAATGAATACAAAACACTCTAAAATATCATGAGGGAGTGTTTCTAGTTAGTTAACCATTACAACCTCTATTTTGGGCCAAGAAAATAAACTGCAGTCGGCTAAAAAGAAATTATGTGAACATTCCTTATATGGGTAAGAAATCTAATTTTGCAAGAAAACGTGACGTGATGGAACATTTTGGCTATTTTTCCTGGATTCAGCACCCCAAAATCTATAGGAATCAGTTGCAAAACTGGAGGCAGTTTTTTGGTAGTGTACCTGTGTAATCCATCTGACCCCCTATGCTTCTTTCCCTTACCTCCTCCTACAATTCCATCTCTGCTCCTCTGCCCCCACCCACCAACCTAGTCATTGCCTTCATCTTCTACTTTGTTTACCCTCTAATTTCTGCTCCTCTCCTCTTCCATTATCAGATCACCACCTCTTAAGCTTCACTCTCCATCACATCCCATCTCATTCTTGCCCTACCTCATCCTTTATTTTTAGGAATCTTCATGCTATTGACCCATTGACTCTTTCAATATCTGTCTCTTCTCTTCTTTATTCCACTTTGGCTTCTAACTCTGTTGGTGAGCTCAACCATTGCTATAACGCTGCTCTTTTCTCTGGTCTGGATACCCATGCTCCACCCATAGCTCGTCAAGTGAGGCGTTCTTCTCTCCAGCCCTGGCTTTCTTCTATTATCTGCAATCTTCATCCTGTGCCCGCTCTGCTGAATGCTCCTGGCTTAAGTTATGCTCCCGTTTTAATTTCCTTCACTTTAAATTCATGCTTCTCTCCTTCAAGTATGCCCTCGCTCTTGCTAAGCAGCACTATTTTAATCATCTGACTGACTCTCTTGCCTCCAACCCTCATTGTTTCTTCTTTATTCTCAATTCTCCTCTTAAGGTGCCACCGCCTCCTATCCCTCATTTTCTCTCTGCCCAAACCCTTACTAAATTTTTCCATGACAAAGTCCATAAGATTACTCTCCTATTCCCTTCTAATTCATCTTTGCCTCCCCTCCCCAGTATCAGCTTTTCCCTTCCTTTTCACCTACCCTTTCATCTTTTCCCTAATCTCTGATGATGAATCTTCTCGTCTTTCATCCTCTAAACCCACTATCTGCTCTTCAGATCCTATCCCTACCCATCTGCTCTCCTCTATCTCTTCCTCTATTACCCCATCCATCTCTCATATTCTCAACCTTTCACTCTCCACTGCAACCTTCCCTAGAGCCTTCAAGCATGCTGTGATCACTCGTATCCTCAAAAACCCCTCTCTTGATCCTTCAGATCCTTCAAATTATCGTCCTATCTCCCTTCTCCCTTTCATTTCAAAACTTCTTGTGCGTGCAGTTCTCCATCACTGCCTCAAATTTCTATCCTCTCATGTACTCCATGATCCACTCCAATCTGGTTTTCATCCTTTTCATTCCACCAAAACAGCTTTTACCAAAGTCTCTAATGATTTGTTTTTGGCAAAGTCCAAGGGCCTGTACTCTGTTCTTATTCTTCTTGACCTTTCCACTGCTTTTGATACTGTTGATTATTCTCTTCTCCTCAATACGTTATCCTCTCTTGGTTTTAGAGACTCTGTGCTATCTTGGTTTGCTTCTTATCTTTCAAATCGCTCCTTCAGTGTTTGCTCACATGGTTCCTCCTCTACTGCCAACCCTCTCTTAGTTGGTGTACCTCAAGGGTCTGTTCTTGGACCTCTCCTTTTCTCTCCCTTCCCATGGCTTTCAGTATCATTTTTATGCAGATGATTCTCAAATCTATATGTCTTCACCTGATATTTCTCCTACACTCTAAACTCATATCTCTAATTGTTTGTTTGACGTTGCTGCCTGGATGTCTCTATATTGTCTAAAATTGAACATGGATAAAACTCAATTCCTTATCTTTCTTCCTAAGCCCTCTTCCCTCTCTCCTCCATTCTCCATCACTGTTGATAATACTTTTCTTTTACCAGTCTCCTCTGTCTATAACCATGGTGTCATTTTGGACTTCTCTCTTTCCTTCGCCTCACACATTCAACAGATTGCTAAAACCTGTCATTTCTTCTGTATAACATTAGCAAAATTCACCTCTTCCTCTAAAACCCATATTCACTCCTTAGTCACTTCCCGTCTTGACTACTGCAACCTTTTTTTTGCTGGTCTACTCAGTGTCATCTCTTTCCTCTTCAATCTGTCCAGAACTTTGCTGCGCGGCCTATCTTCTGCAAGTCATATAACACTCATGTAACCCTCTTTTCAAATTACTTCACTGGCTCCCCTTTCGTTTCCTCATCCAATTCAAATGACTTCTCCTAACCTATAAATGCATTCACTCCATTGACCCTCATTATCTTTCCTCTCTCCCCTCTCCCTACACTCCTCCTTGTGATCTCCGCTCTTCCTCTGGTTTCTTCTCTCTATGTCCTCTCCTAATGCTAACTCTAGATTTCGATCCTTTCACCTTGCTGCCCCTTATACCTGGAATAAGCTTCCTCTGTCCCTATGTCGTTTTCTCTCTCACCTCTTTCAAATCACTGCTTAAAGCATACCCATTTGAGGCTGCTTTTGATTCCTAATCTTTGTTCCCTTGTATTTCTTCTCCCTTTGACCTTATGCTTCCTTGTATTGTCAATTTGTTTTCTAGATTGTAAGCCCTATGAGCAGGGACTGTCTTATATGTCTGTACAGTGCTGCGTATGCTCTGTAGTGCTCAATAAATGAATAATAATAATAATAATAAATTACCAATAGTAGCTCTGCAATTTCACCTTTGAGGTTTTTGAGCACTCTTCAATGTATACAAATTTCAAGTTATCAATGTCCCTGTTTAATGTACATTGCCAAAGTGGTATAAATAAATACATAAAATAAATAAAACAATATGGTCCAGGTGATTTGCTACTCTTTAGCTTGTCAATTTGTTCTGCTACATCTTTTTCATAGCTATTCATTTTAGGGAGCAGGTGTAAATCTGGGCCTGGAAACGTTTGGGCTTGCATGTGCATTCCACACATCCTACCCATACAAACGCAATTTGGAAAAAAAACACATGGAATAACTTGGTTGGAAAAGTGTCTACCTATTATCCTTTGGTAGCAATCCTAAATACTAGGGATGTGTACAGGCAAAAGTATTTATTTATTTTTTGTTTTATTCTGTGGAGGGGATATTCAAAGGCATTTATACTGTTTGCAGTTAGTGACACTGAATATCCGTGGGTGCCATTGCTACATGCCCCAATGCTAATTGGATAGCATCAAGGTGTGCCGAGGGCATTCCGGGGTGGCACCCATCGCTAACCAAGCAGCGGCGATATTGAGCCACTGCCTGGTTAGTGACATGTGGCAAAAGTCAGGCGCAACAAATACTGGCCTAACATTTGCCACATAAGCTAATTGGACAGCAGCTGAATATTGCTGCTGCCCATTTAGTTTTGTGACATCCAGGTAACCCGAATATTCAATGGCCTCAGCACTGAATATCCAGGCTTAAAATTCAGTGCCAGCGGCTAGCTGCTGTAGGAGGGCTAGCCACCGGCACTAAATAGTGGGTCTGGAATTTTTTAAAAATTTTCTAGTGTTTTTTTTAGTTCATTTCACACATTTTTTCAAAATAATGTTTTTTAATGTGAGCCATAACATTTTAACATGCACCATTCAAATTAACACAAGTTAATTTAAAAAACTGGTTTAGTTCATGCTAATTTTTTTAAAGTGCACTAATGATCTGAATGCATGCTGATAAATGCACATTCCTACTAAATATCTTAAACTCTGGTATAACCAATCACCTACTAATGCTTGCAACAAGTGAATTGGCTCTTGTATGTGTTAAACAGTAGTGATTCACATCATAACAAGATAAATGCAGCAGTTCCTGTTGGTTCCCTCTGCTGGATAGTGCATTTCAATGCAAAGACCCAACCATAAATTACTGGCAAAATAACTCTGAAACAAGGCATAGATTAGAGCTGGGGTGCACAAGGTCAGTCCTCAAGGGACACAAACTGGCCAAGTTTTCAGGATATTCCTAATGAGTATGCTGATCTATCTCATGCATATTCATTAGGGATATCCTGAACACTGGGCCTTTTAGCGACTCTTGAGGACTGAACTTGTGTGTCTCTGCAGTGGCATACCAAGAGCAGGGCAGTGGGTGTGGCTCACCCCTGGTACTGGCCAGGAGGGATGCACCCCCACCGAGTTCACACTTTAGAGACAGCGGGAGAAACATACCTTCAAGATGGGTGGCTTCCTATGCTGTCTTCAATCTAGGCCCGCTCTTCTCTCCCGGTCAAAGTCTCACGATAGTGAGACTTCGGCCGGGAGAGAAGAGCCAGCCTGGATTGGTGACGGCGCGGCAAGCCACCTGTCTTGAATGTATGTTTGCCGTGCTGCCTCCAGAACCAGGGCTCTGAATTAGATGAACCTTTGCTCTGACCCAGTTTGGCAAATCATATTTTCTTAAGGCTAAAATCTGTGTGAGTGTGTTTAAGTGCAGGAGCTTTCGATATCCGATACATCCTGCTGTTGATATGTATCAAGATCTAGTGGTTTCAAAAGCTCATGCACAACTTTGAACAATTCTTCTATTCACCAAATATAAAGCCTTACAATCTGGGAAAAATCTAGCTTTCTCCAAAACCAATTTGGCTATTAGAACATTGCAATATTAATGCTTGGCATGGTTTAAAAACCTTCCTCTTGCACTTCCTGTCTATTTCCCTTTATCCTACCACTTCTATTGTTCCCTTCTAAACTTCAGTAAGCTGGTATAGCAGCAGCTGAATTATATAAAGGTGTACTGTCAATGGAAGGGCGATAAAGCTGCAGATTATTGTTGGAGAATGAAGGCTTTCATGGGCTCCATACTGCACACGATGAATTACTACTACAAGACATGACAAGCTTTCCTACTTGATCAGGGTCCCACATTCATGTCCAAATAAATTCACTCCTATTATGAAAAGTTAGTGATAGTATTTTAGACTCTGATCTGTTTATGAGGCCCTGTTCCCTCTGTTGGTTTCCATTCTTTACTCATTTCTGCTTGTCTTCCTGCTTCCATTTTCCCACCATTTTAATGTATACCTATCTTACCCTATTTCATCTTATACCATCCTCCTCCCCAAAAAGGGGACTCAAAGAGGTTTACAGTTTTTAAAAAGACAATATAGTATAGACAGCATAAAGTAAATACTAAAAATCTGATGTAGCTTGTGACAGCTGTACTCTTACTGACACGTTATCTCTCACCCTCGCCCTTAGGGTGTACATAGGGCAACATTTGTTTTCAGTTCATTTGAGCCTTTTTCTTAATTTCTGGACTTTTATTTCAGTTTGTTTCACACTTTAGTTCTAAGAAAAAATAATAATCATGCACCAGAACCTTTTAATATGTGTTAATTTGTGGCTTTTATGAAAAAATGTATTTTTTCTTAATTGATTTAGCATGCACTAAATGTTTTAAAGCGTGCTAATGAGCTGAATGCACACTACTAAATGTGTGTCCCTGTCATAACCTTCCACGTTTTCTTGGCTCATTCCTGTTTCTACTTTCTCTGGTCCGCCCCTTACTTGACTTGCTTCCTCCTGCTGTCTCATGTTTCATTATCTGCTTTGCAGCCACCTTTACATAAATCAGACTGACTTAGGCAGGTAAATAGAGGTAGCTCATTAACTGGCATCCACCGGAGGACTTATACAAACATGTACAATTTTATAAATACACAAGATTGCTAGTTCCCTATGTCTATAGTTTGTCTATTTGATGCACTCTTGCATCCTCATCAAAACCTTGCAACCGTCTTGTATTGGTTATAGTGGTCGTGTATTTTTAAAATACATGTTCAAATAATTATAAGTCCTCTGGTGACTGCTGGGCAATATCTGTTTACTTGTGCAAGCCAGATAGTGAAACATGTGACAGAAGGAGGAAATAAGTCGTCAGGGGTGGAGCAGAGAAAATAGAACCAGGAATGAGGCAAAAGACCTTGCAAGGTTATGGCAGGAAATTACGGACGAACATTTAGTAGTGTGCATTCAGTTCATTAGCACACTTTAAAACTATAGCGCATGCTAAATTGATTTGACATGCTAAGCTAAGAAAATAATTTACCTGTTTTGAATTCCAAAAATAATTTGCCTGTTTTGAATTCCAAACATTAACATATAGATTATGCAAATAAAATAGTTTAACATGTGCAATTTATTTTTTAATTGAAAGAAATGATTGGTGTATATATAGCTTACAAGTTAATAAACAGCCCACGTCTGCTAGTAACTGCGGCCTCTGTTCTGCAAGATTGCTGGGTGAGCAACACATGAACAGAAATATATCTCTGTAGGATGGTTAAATATTACTGTGAGCTGACCCACATATCTATTTTACAATATGAAAAACATGTAATGGGGTCTAGTACCTATAGAGATTCAGTCATTTACTTGGTTCATAAAGTAATGGATTCAGGCTAAAATTCCTCAGAATATTTTAACTATATTTTTCATTTAAAGTGAGTCTTTTGGGCCTACATATAAGGGTATGTTTACTAAGGAGCATTAAGGTAGCAAAGGTGCTGTTAACAGGTGTTATCAGCGCATGTGAGTGCTTAATGCAGCGGAAAGTGCCGATAACGCTGGATTAACGCGCATAAGCTGGGTCTATAGCGTTATGGTAAAAGGATGTGGATAATGGCCATTAATGGGGCAGAGACTGGGCGGGGAAAACGTGTGCCCCTTTAACACCAGTTAGTGTTATCGTATATTAGAGCTTTCGGCGCAGGGAACCCTAACGCCACATAAAAGCTTGCGGCAAGAGCTATTTCTGAGGGGAGAGAGCCTATTTCGATATATGAAATGTGCTGCTTCCATTGTAGCTCCCAAATTTGTGATAGTAGTGTTCCATTGGCAGCGACAGCATGGTGCCCTATTAATAAAGGGCACTATGTTGTTGGTGCCAAATTGGCAAAGGAGGTGTAACGTGAGTGATTCAGTAGGGCTGGCTGGTCCACTAGGCTGCCTAGGGTGTACACCTGCAATGTCTGGTATGACTCTGCTGTGAAAGTGGCAGCACATATACATGCTGCAGCAGTCAAAAAGGAGTTGTGCCACCCCCACTGCCACCATGCTGCCATGTCAGCATTGTATGAGGGTGGGGGTGGCAGTTGCAGCAGCTGTGGCCTGGTGCAGTGTATCCCAGCCTGTGCGTCAGGTGCAGTGCTGCAGTTGCTACTCTCAGTAGCATAAGTCTAGTAGGTCAATTCCAGAGTGACAATAGATGAAAAATCAAAAACTGAAAATCAATCCACCAAATCTGCAGACTCAAACTCTTCCATGAAAGAAGGAGAAAACGGTCTCAGCACCTCATAAGGTCAGGGTATTAGGCATTCAGTAAACAATACTCAAGCCTTACTCATCCTCGACACATCAAGGACCCTAAAAACCTCCTTCCCATATGTGTGTTGATATTCAAAAAGGTTTTTCAAATCCAAACCAGTTTCAAGTCCAAATTCAAAATAACAAAAAAGGCAATCTGAAATCTCTCAGAACATGTGAGCCAGAACCTTATTCACAAACAAATATATACAGCTCAAAGTACTTAACTTTATCGCGCCATTATTTCAAAACTGTCCACATCCAATCTCCCCAATGCCACTCTCGACGTCTAGTCAGACAGTGAGAACAGAGTGATATAGGTTTGGGAGATACTATGACGTTGCACATTTTTCTGAATGATTTCAATATGTCCCCTTGAGGAAGTGCCTGACAAAATGCCTGACTAGACATCGAATGCACAATGCTCTAACTTCATGAGGTGCTGAGACCCTTTTCTTTTTTCATAGAAGAGTCTGCAGATTTGGTGGAATGACTGGCAGTAGCATGCCAAGCATGTCATCAGTAGGTACAGCGAAGCACATGGTGATCCCTCCCTTCTGAGGTCTAAGGCAGCAGCACACACGCCCACATCCCCTGGTGGAGGGGGGCAGGAATGGCATGGTGTGACTAGCAGCATGTGTGCAACTTCAATAAGACCGCCTGTAGCACTGAAGAGGTGCCTGTGCCACGGTTGCAACGAGGGAGGGATTGGCCGCCATGCTGTCTACCATGATTGGTGGACCATGGCACTCTGCTAGTTGCCTAGTGGATGGGTTTGTCCTGGGATTAGGATGCCACCCACTTGCACATATTGAGTGGATATGTGCATGTGGGGTGAAGATATGCTACTGAGGAAGGAATTCTATGCAATATGATTACAGCCCATGTCAGAGATAAAATGACTATCCTGCTCTCTCACCTGCCAAATGATAACCATAATCTGTGCGTGAACCAGTGACCCCTTCCATAAGTAAATACTCAGTTAAAACCATCTAAGTCACATGTGAATCTAAAGTAGTTACTGTGGTCTGAAAAATATGGCATTATTCCATGACTGGCCCACAAGCACACACCAGGAAATGGGTACTTTGGTCATTCTGCTAGGTCACCCATGGCCTGGAAGGTGTGCGTTCATGTATCATGGCCTGCCCCTTTGGCTGGACAGATCCTATTTGTAAGACACAAATGTCAGTTTAACCAGCAGCATATCACTACAGTGCAATATAACTTGACAGACAAGTATGGCACAGAGCTTACAGAGATCTAAGAAGACATAGGCATACCCCAACTCATGCCCTCATGCATCCTGACAATGACCACATATATACCCATGGATTGATGAGCCCACACAGCTGCTGTGTGGCTCCAAACACACAACCAGTGTGTTTATGAGAGAAAGATTATGATTCAAGACCAGCCTATGGATCAGGAATGGTATGTCCACATGTGTTAACTTTATCCTATGTTTCCAGAACTGTATCATCATATGCAACCTTCAACATTTTGTCCAGCATGAGTCCTCACACTCAGCTGCCAGACTGAGAAGCTACACCACCAATGGCTGGGGGGCAGAACATGCTAATAGCACCAGCACACTGAGTGAGCATGGACAGTGTCCGAGCATTGCAGAGTGCGCTAATAGTGCCTGCACACTGAGCAGGCGGTGACAGTGGTGGAGCATTAAAGGAGACCCAAGGGGCAGGTAAGAATGCCAGCTTGTACCACTTTTGGACAGCGGGGTCATGTGTGGGTGTGTCCCCAGAGGACTGTGAGCTGCACCAATGCACTGTGCATGCATGTGATGCCCAGGCTTTATGGCTGCACATACATCATGCTGCAGGTCAGTTATTCAGCAATTCCACATACTGTGTGAGACACCATTTACAAGCAGAAGATTAGTTTTCAGTAAATAGTTGCAACCTGTGGCTGTGACACTGTAATGTATGCCCAGTTACATCATCATCAAGGTCCATCCCTACAGCATTCCCCTATACTTATCTCCCAATGCGACACTGCTCTGCAGCTTCCATATCACCTGCTGGTTTGCCTGGAGAAAGCAGGGGGGACACGTGTGTGTGTGTCGCAACCTTCACCTTGACTGAGCCTCCAGGCCTCAGGACACACCAATTTTCACAGGCGAGGGGCCTGATTAATGCCAACTGCCATAACAGCTATATCTGTGGCAACACTACCAGCCAACATGGTGCAGCTTCAGCCTGTAGGTAACTAGGTTCAAGTGAAGGACTGGCCTCAGTGAATATCCAATACAGTCACCTAGTTGGTGACACTGGAAAGATACTGTGATTTACCTGCATGCACGTTGCTCTTTTCTTATGCCGCAATCACAGAGTGCAATCTGGGGGACTGTTTGCTCCATGCGGAGCATGCACATATAAGCAGGTCCATATCAGGCAAATTTGCACACAATATACGCCATTTCAACACTGTTTACTGATCATTGATCAACGCATTCAGCAGTATATTACCTATTACTCCAAAAGAGAGTCAAAATGCACTTCTTTGCCTGATTATGACTGTGGAACACTGACCTCTGATTGGTGCATGCACAATTCCAGCTGCCGAAATGTGTCACAGGATGTCATGTTGGTCTCTGCATCACCTGCCACCATATGGGAAGTCAGTGTCTGTAGGTGAATGTTGAGATGGGGGTAGGGGTGGGGGGAACAGTAGCATACATGCTGAGAATGTGCCCTTCATAGGTGACATTGCTGGCCACAACCTATGTTCACATGACCAGAAGCTATGCAGGCCTACTCAGTGTCTGCATGATGGCCTCACCCGCTCCCCATGGACAGTCCCATGGATGTTGTTAGAGTACAAAGAGGCAGAGAATGGTGGCATATGTGTAGCCAGCAACTATGCAAATATCTAATCCCATGTCCAACTTGCCATGCTTCCGTGCGCTCTTGGAGGGGAGACACTGCGTCTGCAGTGTGGGAGAGTGCATTTGCTGCATTGTCCAGTTTTTCAGGGTTCATGGCTAAAGTCATGACATTATATGGGCATACAAGCATGACACTATGTTCAATGCTCACTGCCAAAAGCTGTGTAGAGGGACACCATATTTGGGTATGTGACAGACGTAGCCCACTGTAGGCCAGCATGCACTCACAGCCTGTCTCTGTCCCACTTTCCACTGTGCTTTGCATGGCAAAGGCTGTCCCAAGTTCAAAATAAAAGGGCACAAAATGAGGAGCAGAGGTTCTGGGTATTACCTAAAATGGAGCAGTTTGCACAGGATGTATATGAGTCAGAGGTTAGGTAAATGATTCAGCCATCTTAACGTGGATCTGCCATGGGCATGGCCTGGGTGCATACATCTGTTCATGATGAGAGGTCACTCTCACTCTGACCGAGCTGTGACTATGTATGCACATAGTGCTATTATAGGGTCAGGCTGCAGTGATATGGGTGCTGTTTCTTTTTTGTATGTTCAGTCATTAGACAGGCTGCTGGATGTCCATACTGTTTGTACAACGCCAATGCTTTCATGGTGGCTAGCAGACTGGGCACAGATGGTATGTTAGTGGCTGACACAGACCAGTGTTGCCCAACATATGCAAGCTGACTGTGATTGATCTAGCTGATTGGAATTCTCAGTAAAAGAAGCTAGTAGGTGTTCTTGGGCTGTCGGTAACCTGCTGATAACTATGGTCTTGGCAGGCCCTTCTGCTTGATGTCAGCACCCCTCCCCCCCTCCCTGCTTAGACAACACTCACTGCAATTGGGTTCCTTGGAAACAACTGCTGCAACCTTAAGGAATAAGATGAGATGTTATATAGGAGAGACCCTGACCAACAGTTGCAGGACACAAGGAACAGATAAGGCAGGCAGGATAGTCTGCGAGGGATTTCATGGGTCATGAATGTGGTTTGAGTTAGGTGTATGTGCAAATGCACTTATCTTGCAGTGTATAGCTGGTCACAAGTGACTGCACACCCTGTACATGGGCTACCTCAGGGATTAGAGCCACATTGCAGTTCAGAGGACCTCTACATGCAGCTGTTCTTTGGCGTTGGAGGTACAGTGGAGGGATGGGCATCTTGCCCTCACATGTGAGTTGGCCTTCGGACAAGAGATGTGTTCTGCAGATGTGTGTCTGTTATGCAGCTACAGTACTGACTGTCCAATGCAGTATGAACTGCATGTGTGCCGCTGTGGGAATGCCCTAGGTGTGGTTTACCATTGTCTAATAATGTACCAGCCATTTTGTTTCATGTCCTGGGTTTTGGCCATTGCAGGTAAGGACCTGCAGTCTCTTTGAGTCTAGACATTGCTGTGGGAGAAAGGTGTGGAGGTGTAGCTTATAGGTTTAAGCACTGGCTCAGTAAGCAACAGACCAGCGTTTGAGTCTCAATTTTTTCTCTTTCTGGCTGTGGGAAATTCACTTCAATATACTGCCAGAAAAAGTCTGGGGTCTTCATTGACTGGAGGACACACATCAATATTGTTTTTTTATGTGTTACGATAGCACAGTGGGGCTGCAAACATGTACATTGCAATCATGCTCATCTGACAGCATGACTTTATTGGCTCTGCTGTAGCCCATTGCAAAGGGTCGGACATGTTCACCCTGCCGATGTATGACGCATGAGTTGTAGATGATTGGAATATTTCATCACAACTGTGAATGAACATCTTTGGCTCCATCACATATATGCAGAACATGCAGGCACATTCCACTTGTGAGATGGCCACCTGCAGAGATCATCACACATCCTTACTTGCTCCATATGGCCAATATGAGAGACACTTGTTCAGTTGTTATATGCACATGTGTCAGGAAGATTGTATGGTGGTTAGAAAAGCTGAGACAGTTGTCATACCCAAATAGCTGTTATTGGAATTTCCCCATGGCACAGCTGCTATTTTTGCATGCACACCACAACTGCATTTGTGCGGTCACATCAGGTACACTGGGGTAACAGGGCCATACTGCACTCTCATCTACCACCATCCATCCCTCAACTCATCCATCAGCATATGTCCATCATACTGAAAATTTGTATAGCACTATAAGATGTACGCAGCACTGCGTCTTGTATGGTCATGTATTCTCCTGCCAACTGCTAGACTATTGCCCACACAGGAACATTTTATTCATTAGGACATATTACTCACACCTCTCCTGTGAATGATCAGTCATCCTCAGTCATCCTTTTGATGCCCACATTGTGGCCATGCTGGCTCCACCAGGGCACACGTCTTTCCAATCCTAGGCCACACACTGACATTACAGCAGATTACATGAGCACCTCTCACTGATACAGTACAACTGTCTCCCACATTATCATCCCACTTACTGACTAACACATAGGATACATATGGATCTGACATGTCCATCAGCTCTTACGCTTCCTTCCATCCATCACCTAAAATGTGATTTTCACAAGGGCTCCCTTTTCCTGCGTTCAATTGACTTCCATTTTTGGGCGTGAAGGTGCATGCTTGAAACCTTACCGCCCGGTGTCCTCTTAGCACCCATTAAGTGGAGCCAAGCACCCTTACCACCGGAATGCCTACTCCCCTCCCCGGGCTTTATTGCATGAAAACACCCTTAATGCTGCTGTTTACGTTCGAACTCCTGGGCGCCCTTATGGGTCTTTAGTAAACTTACCCCTTAGCTTAGTTTCACCTTCACTGGCATGTTGTTGTTGTTGTTAAGTGCCGTTGAGTCGGAGTCGACTCATGGCGACCCTCTGGATAGCTATCCTAAATTGTGTTCGGTCTTCAGTCAGGCGGCTTATTTTTGACAGACTGGTACCCGTAGCTGCTGTTATTGTATCGATCCATCTCATTGCTGGCCTTCCTCTTTTGCGTTGACCTTCTATCTTGCCAAGCATGATGTCTTTCTCTAATGATCTCTCTCTTCGCATGATGTGTCCAAAGTATGAAAGTCGAAGTCTTGTCATCTGAGCTTCTAACGAAAGCTTAGGTTTGATCTCCTCTAGTACAGACTGGTTTGTTCTTCGGGCAGTCCATGGTATACACAGTATTCGCCGCCAGCACCATAATTCAAATGCATCAATTTTCTTCCTGTCTGTCTTTTTTACTGTCCAGCTTTCACATCCATATGATGTTATTGAAAATACCATGGCTTGAACAAGTCGAATCTTTGTATGGAGAGAGACATCTCTGCTCTTGAGAATCTTATCTAGGTCTTTCATAGCCATTCTGCCAAGAGCAATGCGTCGTCTGATTTCTTGACTGCTTGTTGCTTCTTTATTGATAGTTGATCCAAGTAGGTTAAAGTTATTCACGATTTCAATTTCTTCTCCTTCGACGATGAACCTGTTGATTATGCCAGTTGTCATGCTCTTTGTCTTCTTTACATTAAGGTGCAGTCCCATTTTGAGACTATGTTCTTTGATTGTGAGAAGCAAATGTTTCAGATCATCTTCACTTTCCGCCAGTAATGTGGTATCATCAGCATAGCGAAGGTTGTTGATGAGTCTTCCACCAATCTTCACACCTCTGTTGTCTTCATACAATCCTGCTTCTCTGATGATTTGTTCTGCATATAAATTAAACAGGTAGGGGGAAAGTATGCAGCCTTGTCTTACACCTTTGCTTATTTTAAACCATTCTGTTTCTCCTTGTTCTGTTCGAACTGTTGCTTCTTGATCAATGTACAGATTGTGCAAGAGAACCATCAGGTGTTCTGGTATACCCATGCTTCTTAATGTGGCCCAGAATTTCTCATGGTTTACGCAGTCAAAAGCTTGACTGCCATATGCTTCACTGACATATGCAATGGTTAATCTCAGATTTACAACCTATCCAGTCAGTATATGAAAAACATGAATAACTATAGTATTCAAAAATAGCTTTTGCATAAACCCAGAGGCATTAAAGGACAAGGCAGAAATTTTATTTTTAGGTTGTAAACTGCTAGCATGTCTGTAAGCAGTGTTAATATTGCAGAACATGGGGGTAGGAGGTGAATGTGCAGCCAAACCAATTTCTTCTTCAGCCACTACTGTAGTTTGCTGATAAAAAAAAACAAAATCCTGTAGATAAAACCCAGATGTGTTTGTGGCTGGCAGAGACCCACTATATTTTTCTTGTTTGAAAAAAGTATTTATATAGTAAATAATCCTGCTATGTTATATTTTCTGAATGTAGGCTAAATGATGTATAACACAATTTTCTAGCTCATACCATTGGTACTTAAAACTCTGCATGGGCTGGACCACATGCATTGTAAAATGTACTACCTTACTTGATGATGCATCAGTTGAGGTTGAGTTTTGCTACTAAAGTGTTGTTTCTTTGAGAGAATACTTAGAGCCCCTTTTACTAAAGCCTGCTAAGGATTTGCAATTAACATGCCAAACAAATGCATGTTTACTGCAAAGCCTCCATGGTAGCTGTCAGAGCGTGAACAGTATGGTCCTGGCAGTTAATGCGTGATGGGCCAATCTAACCTGCGTTTCACCAAAGTGGGTTCACTTGACAACTCCCACAGAGGAGGTGAACTCATGTTAAGAGCTGTGTTGCTGCTGAGCATGTGATAATAGCCCTGGCACTAGTAGTAATGCTCTCTCCACACCCACACTCCAACCATCCCCATCCTGAGCCATCCCATGATCACCAGTTAACATGCGCGCACACATTACTGTTTCCGACTGCCACTTGCCGTGTGTTAAAACACATTTTAATTGGTTAACAGGCTTTATTAAAAGGGGAACAACCAAGAGAGAGCAACCAAGTACCTGCAGCATAATAGTAGGAACCAAAGGAGCTGGTACACAGACTGGAGGCTTAATAAAAACCTGAATCCACCAGTATGTGTATCAGCTCCTTTATTAAAAGGGGTCCTTAGTCTCATTTGAGAAAATATAACTTCTGGCAGAGTTCTTTAATGTTCCAACACTGTTTGCCAAGGGAAAAGGGATAAAGCTCCAGACTGCATTGAAAAATCCTGGGAGCCACACTTACAAGTCCCTAGAAAATTAAGGACCAACGTTAGGGGGGTGCAACTGGGTTAATTGAATAGGCCCCTTGCAGTGGAAATAGAATTTCTGTTTTTTCCCCGATGTGAATCTGTTTTGTTAAGCATGTAAATATTAATTTAAATATTTGATAAATAAATATGTCTTCTATGACCCTCAGATATAAGTATTGGGGTTGATATGAAAAAGCTCTTATGTTGTCAGCACTGGTTGATGGCCAGATAAGGGCTTTTAAAAAAAATACTAGCATGAGCAATAGATGGAACAGTGGGAACAAAGGTCTTTTAAGGAAATAGGGGGAAAATCCCTGAGTGGTTGTGAATGACGACTCATGGAACCAAAATCCCTCCATTGGTTCCAACTGAGCAGGAAGAAACGAGAGAAAGGAGGAACCACTGGGCCATAAAAGTGTTTTTTAGAAAGATATAAGCAGGAAAATCCAAAATCCAATCATGCATGGTATTGATTCACCCATATAGAGTTTTTTGTCTTAAGTGGTATGCATTAACAAAACATTGGGTTTTCTTCATATTTGCTGTCATAAGGGGCAATGTTGGACTGCTATTTAACATTTTCTAAAATTGGGATACACTTGATTTGGGTGCATTAAACAGTTCAAGTGCAAATAAATGTGTAAAATGAGTCAGAATCAAGGACATTTCCAATAATTTGAAAAACAAACCAACGTGTTTTGCCTGTGCACTTCCTGATGAAACACTGAAGAGTCATTCAGAAAGCCCCAAATAAAGATACCTAGGGGCCTCTTTACTAAAGTGTGGTAAAGCTTTGCAGTTATTACATGTTAGCTGCCCTCCATTGCCTCAGAAGAATCCAAGTTATCAATGTCACTGCTGCCCCCCCATGTTCCCTCCCTACCCTCCTTTCCCTGCCACTTCCTTTCAGTTCCTCCTCCTATCCCTTCCTTGCGCACTCCCATTCTCTCATCCCCTTCATTCTTCCTTTTCTCTGCACCTGCTCACTTTCCTTCCCTCTTTTCTTTAACCCCATTTCTTCCCCTATGCTCTGTCCTTATTCAGCCCCTCTCTTTCACCATCTAACTCTACCCCTTCCCTACTGTGTCACCACTTCACCTCTCCCCTCTTTATTCCATTCTTCATCTCTAACCCGCCCCCTCTCATGCCCCATACCATCTCTAACCTGGCCCCCTCTTTTGTGCCCTGTGCCTCATTCTGCTCCTTCCCTTCTTTGGCAGGCTGCGGCTTGGTGCCAGAGGGAACTACGAACTCCAGCAGGTACTTTGGGAGTGCTCTCCTCTCTCTTTGCTGGTGGGAAGTGCAGACTCCCGTTGGCACTTTGGGGGTCCACTGTCCTCTCTCTTCACCAGTGAGAGCTGGTCAATCTTGCTTGCGCTTCAAGGTCTCTGTCCTCTCTTTGTCAGTGGAGGCTCAGCTCTTGACGTTTCATGCTGCTCTGGGGAAGGCCTATTCATCTCTTTGTAGGTGCATGCTCTATCCAAACCCACATGCACACTCACCGGCAAAGTATGCACCGTCGTGTGAACACACATACTTTTATGCTGGTCAGTATTTTATTAGAGACCATAAATGTGCTGCCGGGACCAAACACCGCCCCTCCTCTGCTCCTGCCCAATCGGGCAGTGGGAGCCGCTTCCAGCTCCTGCCCAATCGGGCAGTGGGAGCCGCCGGCCGAGAGAGCTAAAAGCGGCGCCCCTGCACTAGGAGCGCCGCTGCCGGGACCAAACACCGCCCCTCCTCTGCTCCTGCCCAATCGGGCAGTGGGAGCCGCTTCCAGCTCCTGCCCAATCGGGCAGTGGGAGCCGCCGGCCGAGAGAGCTAAAAGCGGCGCCCCTGCACTAGGAGCGCCGCTGCCGGGACCAAACACCGCCCCTCCTCTGCTCCTGCCCAATCGAGCAGTGGGAGCCGCTTCCAGCTCCTGCCCAATCGGGCAGTGGGAGCCGCCGGCCGAGAGAGCTAAAAGCGGCGCCCCTGCACTAGGAGCGCCGCTGCCGGGACCAAACACCGCCCCTCCTCTGCTCCTGCCCAATCGGGCAGTGGGAGCCGCTTCCAGCTCCTGCCCAATCGGGCAGTGGGAGCCGCCGGCCGAGAGAGCTAAAAGCGGCGCCCCTGCACTAGGAGCGCCGCTGCCGGGACCAAACACCGCCCCTCCTCTGCTCCTGCCCAATCGGGCAGTGGGAGCCGCTTCCAGCTCCTGCCCAATCGGGCAGTGGGAGCCGCCGGCCGAGAGAGCTAAAAGCGGCGCCCCTGCAGGGCGCGCCCGCGCTTGGCGGGCCCGCGCCTGAGGGCCTCGCCAGAGGGCCCTTTGGCGTGGCCCTTAGGCGCGGCACGGAGGCGATCAGAAGGGAGAAACAACAGACACAGCAGCGCCGACAACATCACCGCAGAAACAAACGAGGAGCAGACCAAAACGAAGGACTTCAGAACCGCAAGTAAAACTCGCACAAAACCTCACACACTCCACACCTACAGGACTCCCACTTACACCACACCCGCCTTTGCAATCACACCCCTACCTCCACGGGACAGGCTCCCGCACCAAGGCACCCTACGCAGACCCGGCTCTACACCCACGGGACAGGCTCCCTTCACGGGACAGGCTCCCGCACCAAGGCACCCTACGCAGACCCGGCTCTACACCCACGGGACAGGCTCCCGCACCAAGGCACCCTATGCAGACCCGGCTCTACACCCACGGGACAGGCTCCCTTCACGGGACAGGCTCCCGCACCAAGGCACCCTACGCAGACCCGGCTCTACACCCACGGGACAGGCTCCCGCACCAAGGCACCCTACGCAGACCCGGCTCTACACCCACGGGACAGGCTCCCTTCACGGGACAGGCTCCCGCACCAAGGCACCCTACGCAGACCCGGCTCTACACCCACGGGACAGGCTCCCTTCACGGGACAGGCTCCCGCATCAAGGCACCCTACGCAGACCCGGCTCTACACCCACGGGACAGGCTCCCTTCACGGGACAGGCTCCCGCACCAAGGCACCCTACGCAGACCCGGCTCTACACCCACGGGACAGGCTCCCTTCACGGGACAGGCTCCCGCACCAAGGCACCCTACCCAGACCCGGCTCTACACCCACGGGACAGGCTCCCTTCACGGGACAGGCTCCCGCACCAAGGCACCCTACGCAGACCCGGCTCTACACCCACGGGACAGGCTCCCTTCACGGGACAGGCTCCCGCACCAAGGCACCCTACGCAGATCCGGTGCACCCGCCAAGGAACAAGCTCACGCACCAAGTGCAACTCTCCCCAAACAGACAACAGACAAAATCTCAAGAAAGCAGGCGTCACCCTAACAGAACATCAGAAGGGAAAACATGCACCCCACATACTTCCTACCACTCTACCTACTAGTCACACAACTCCTCCCACCAACCACACACCTCCACTACCCACAAACAAACACAATATGGCATCTACCAACTGCATTACCATACTCAGAACCACAGCACACACACAAAGAGACACTCAGGGCTTACCAGGCAAAGCGACTGAACAGACACAAATCAAACTCCCACGCAAGCACAAAGGAAACTCATGGAACACCAACCTCAGCAACGAAAACAACAACGATTGAGCTCATAAATGCCAGATCCGTCTGCAACAAGATACACACTATTGTAGACCACATAGAAGAGCGACAGCCCGACATAATATGCATCACAGAGACATGGCTCAACCCTACCGACAACGTACTACTCAACCAACTGGTACCGGACAACTACTCAGCATACAACTGCCCACGCACCCACAAGCGTGGAGGAGGAGTCCTGATAATAGCAAAAACAAAGCTAAAATTCAAGACACAGAACTTCACAGACACACAGCAATGTAACACAATTAGCATCAAAAACAAGAACATCGCAATCTGCCTAACCTACAGAGCACCCAGAGCTCCACCCGATGAACTAGCCCTCACTCTCGAAGAAGCCTGTGCCATAACAACAAACAACAAACCAGCGCTAATGATCGGAGACTTCAACCTCAAGTCCACCAATGCCAAAGACGCAGAGGCCTTCCTCCAAGCAATGACCTCACTCCAATTCACACAAATAATCAATGCACCAACACACAGACATGGATCATCCCCAGACCTCATCTTTGCATCCAACTACCTAACATCAAGAGAACTAATTTCTCCACCTACCATTACCCCAGTGCCATGGTCCGACCACTACTTAATCGAGACCAAACTACGATATCAAGAGGACCAGACGAACGAAAGAGCTAACATCTCTCACACGCAAAGACGATTCAAACGTTTCGACAGGGACGAATTCATACAGGACACAACACAACACTTGAACATTACCACAGACGACCTAGAAGAACAAGTCTCCAGCTGGAACAGCATTCTAGCGAACGCCGCCAAACCATCTGACGGTGGGATCAAGAAACAACACCACAACAGGAGACAAAACAAGCCATGGTACTCAGAAAAAATACGAAAGGAAAAGAGAGAGCTCAGGAAGATTGAACGGAGATGGAGAAAAAACAAATCAACCGCTGACCAGCATCTCTATCTAACAAAGCAAAAACACTACAATGAACTCATCAACCAATCAAAGAGGGAATTCCACACAAACATGATAAAAACTTCTATCAACAAACCCAGAGAGCTTTTTGAAATAGTAAAGATCCTCACAAAAGAACAAACAACAGAAGGCGAAGTACAGGTTGACCCACAGGATTTCGCAGATCACATCAAAGACAAATTTCACTCCACGGAGCGAACAACATCTAGTGGGACCACCAGGTCGGACGTACACCCCAAAACCTGGGGCACATTCTACTCACCCTCAACTGAACAGATATCCCACATCATCTCTACAATCAATACAAGCACTGCCCCTACAGACCCATGCCCAGTGTCATGGGTCAAAGCCACCAAATCCTGCTTCATCCCCACCATACATAAAATAATACACAACTCACTCACTCAAGGACTCATGCCAAAACAACTAAAGCTTGCTTCAGTAAGACCAATCATAAAGAAAACAAATCTCGACAAAAAGGATCCAGCAGCATATCGACCAATCTCCAGCATACCCTTCCTTGCAAAAATCATTGAAAAAACGGTCCAACTACAACTTCAGGAGCACATCGACAAACAGGAAACACTCGATGACAACCAACACGGATTTCGTCCCAACCATGGAGTCGAAACGCTACTGATCTACCTCTTCGACAGCATCCTAAGAATAATCGACAACACCATGAATGGAATCATAATGATCTTCATCGACATCTCCTCAGCCTTCGACACAGTGGACCACAACACCCTCCTAGAAAGACTAAAGAACACTGGTATACACGGTATCACATTGAAGTGGTTCCACTCGTACCTAACCGAAAGACAGCTACAGGTCAAGTCAGGACACAACACCTCCCGACCCATAAACGTCCAACAAGGAGTACCTCAAGGATCCGCACTCTCAGCTCTCCTATTTAACATCTACATACAACCAATTTGCAATATCATGAAAAAGAGCAACATTCAATACACAATTTATGCAGACGACATAATGATTTACACCCCGATATCAATCAACAACCCGGACTTCTCTAAGATAACAGACTGCCTCACCCAAATGGAGAGTTGGTGTCAAAACAACAACCTAGCAATAAACTACAACAAGACCGAAGCCCTAATCATCACCCGGAACCAAGGCTTCAAACACCCACCAAATCTAAAGATACAAAGCACCACTATACCAATAAGATCAGAAGTGAGATACCTCGGAGTTACTCTGGACAATAAACTCAATCTCAAACCACACATAGACAAAACAACCCAAAAAGCCTACTACAAGATGCGAATCATCAGAAGACTAAAGCCGCTCCTTGCCCCGGAACACTTCCGTACCGTCTGTCAAGCACTGATAACCCCACTACTGGACTTCTGCAATCCGATATACCTCGGCCTACCGAAACAAGCCTCAAACCTCTACAACTAGCACAAAACACTGCTGCACGAATCATAACAGGAACGGCAAGACAGGAGCACATCACACCCACCTTAAAAGACTTACACTGGCTTCCAATCGGTGCACGCATCAAATACAAAACTATCATAAACATATTCAAGATCAAACACCACACATCAGCCAACAGCCTACACACACTCATACAATCAGACACCAGTACGCGTCCCAGAAGAAAACAAACCCACAACAGAGTCAGCACCCCCAGTGAATACAAACACACACGCAAGGACACAACAGACAGAGCACTCTCAATGGCCGCTCCAACAATATGGAACAAACTCCCGGACGACTTGAGGGCCGCTACAGACCTAAAAGACTTCAGAAAACAGCTAAAAACCATACTGTTCATAGAACACTATGGACACATCACATAACTTCAGAGAATGAACAACAGCGCATGATCCCGCCTAACCAATGTATGCATGGAATTTGTTTTTGCACCTCTGTATATAGCCCACTCTGTAAATAGCTCATACCAATCTAACACACAACACGACACACACTCAATTTCCCCCCACTGCATGTATAACACACTCACCTGACCTGATTGTTTGCCGTGATACCACCTTGATTATTAAGATAAGGCGGTTTAGAAATACTGTTAAATAAATAAATAAATAAATATGTGGCCATATATGCATGTTTACTACTCATGTGCATTAATGGTGACCCCACCCTTTTTTAATATGCTTTTTTATAAAATGGCTATTACCACTGTACATGCCACCAAATATAAGCTCTGCCTTTAGCAAGAGTTTCGTAAAATTTGCTTCAGATTGTGAATGTCCCTTCTCCTACATAGACTGCTTATGCAAAATCAGGCTTCACATAAAACACTCAGTGGAATATACAAACATGTAAAGCACAAGAGATCCCTCAGCCTCTCAGAAAAGAGTTCTTACACTCCGAAACCTGAAGTCTGAAACAAGAAGTATAATTTTTCTGCTCTCTTCGCTGGTTTACAATATAAGCAATTATTCTGGCTCCTGTAGTACAAGGAAATTTCTTTTCAAAATTATTTGTATCATATAACCTCAATGGTATGCAATTTAATATTGCTTTTTAGGAATGCCTTTCCAGAACTTAGCTTTGCTGTTTTAACAGTTTCTGGAAGAGTAGAGCACTTTACTATTCCAAACATTTTGAATGTTTGCTTTAAATGTTTGCTGGTGCTGATCGTTCATATTATATAGTCAGATACAATCCCCTTAAATACAACACATATAAAATATTTAATTAGGTTCCATATCACACTGTGAGTTCTATTTACTAAAGTGCAGTAATGGTTTTGCACCTACCACACAGCATCTGTCAAAATGCTGTTCAGTAGGTGCAAAATCTGTGTGGTAAATGTCCTGCAGATACTGCACAGGGCAGTCCATACCACACCGGTCCATATTCCCTGCATCGGCAGCAAGAGCGGATCCTTTCGTGTTGCCTGCTGATGCAGGGAATGCAGATTAGAACAAGGGAGAAAGGAGAGGACAGATCAATTAGTCACTCTATCCTCCCTGATCAGCAATGGACCCACCACGTCCCCCCTTCAGAACCCCCCCCCCCCAATTCAAGAACAATGGCATGCTGTAGATTGGAACAGCTGCGGCACCCACATAGGTTCCCCCATACACCTCTTCAGTAGCCCCTCTCCAAGATGGCATCCATCCACATGGGTCTTGATGTCCTCTCCTCTCCAAGCCAGCAGTGATCTTCCTCGCTAGCCAGACAGGCCCCCCAAACTCCCCCTGAATAGCCCATGGACCTTACCAAGACTTTTCTGGTGGGCCAGCAGTGTTTGGGGTAGAAGTGGTTCCCCTTCATTCCTGCCTCATGTCCAGCGCTGTCCACTATAGCGCTGGTTTGTCAGTACTGCCCCCTAGCAATAAGACGTGTTAAAAACAAGCCTTAATTGCAAAATCTTAGTGGGATTTAGTTGCAGAGTCCCATTGTCACATATTTATTAACCTGAATTATAACCTGAATTATAGTGAAATTAATGCCCTTCATCAATAGTCAGCTGAACTGAGATCAGTTCAACAGTAGTCAGCTGAGATCAATAGTCAGCTGAACTGAAAAGCAAATTTGAAGTTGTGCATATGCAAAGGCCCAACTGGAACTACACCTCTCATCACAACTCATTTACCTTGCACAGCCATTAGAAGCCTCTATACTTGTGAACTACAAAGGTTAACCTGCAGTAACTGCAAAACCTTCATGGTACAGTAATTGATGGGGATGTTCCCAGCACTTGTTGGAAGGCAGCTGTGCTATTGATGTAAAGTAATAATCACTACTTTGTGTTAACATTACAGAGATTTTGAGCTTTGCATTAACTAATAACATGCATTAAAACTAACATTAAACATTTAACATGGTTTGATAATTAGGGACCTAAATGACATGGTTACTAGGCTAAAGACATCATTTTAGAAGCCCTATTCAATATTTCCTGGCCAAAGAACCCTGCATGTAAATACATATTCAAAATGTATTAGTGAGAAGCTGCTGCATGTCTGATTATCTGAAATGTCCAGCCAGGACATGCTAGTCTAATAACATAGATACCCCTTTCTGAAAACCCCTTGCCGGCACATTGAAGTACCCAGTTCTGTGGGCATGAATATCAGAAACATCCTTCTTTGTGAAATGGCCTACACCCATGCATGCACCTGGCCTTGCTATCTGGGCAGGCCCATCACCAGAGTCAGTTACTGGGATGCTCTTCTTTCAGGGCGAGGATGAAGCAATTTCAGAAGATACTTATACATGCCTCCCTTCACCGCTGCCAAACCCATGGATTTTTGGACGGTGTGCTCTGCATGTTCCAGATTATTCCTAGACATCCCTTCTAAAATGCCACTTCTCATGTAAATAAACCAAGAATGGAAGTGAAAACCATGTTTATGTCTAGATATGTTTAGTCCATTTCAATTTTAATCCTATTAAAAATTACCTCACTTTTTTTAGATCAAGGTTATTTTCAATAGGATGGGTGCCATAGCTAAGCTTCATCTTTCTCCCAAATATGGACCCAATCAGTCATCTTTCATGGAAGTTATTTTGGCCTCAGTCAAATGAACAAATTGAATCACTGCTATAACACTTTTATCCTTGGCCAAAAAGAAATCAGCTTGATTGCAGCTGCCCCTTATCGTTCCCCCCTAAGCTGCTGCCCTGGCCAATTGCCTAGTCTGGATAACGCTTTAGCCATCCTCACGTCAGCATATGGCTTGGTTTCAAGCTTGCTTCTGCTGTGTTGGAGCTGTCCTGCCCTAAGAAGCTATGTCATCAGGGCAGGATCCTCCAAGATAACTATATCATCCACGCACGCCTTTGCATGGGATAGCCACATCATCTGATTGGCAACCACCAGTTGGCTTCATCCTTCACGGGGGCTGTGAGTGTTCTGGAATTAATGATGGTAAATCTATGTGGAATTAATGAATAATACCAAGATTTGTGGTAATAATTCCAAAGACATGAGTATTTTAATCTCTTTGAGGGCCCCTTTTACTAACACATAGCTCGCGCTCTCTGCTGCGTGGCCACCCATTTTATTCCTATGGACTGTGTGGCACATAGCTTGAGCTAAGCGTTAGTAAAAGAGGCCCTTAGAGTCTCAGCATAGATTTATTTTCCAGTATTTGTTTTTTCATCATCACAGGCCAGGAATGGCACCTTCTGGCTCAATACTATTCAACTGGCTTGCTGCTAATCTAGTAGATCAACATGGTTATTCTAGAGATTGATTTGCATGCAGTGGGTTTAAATGATAGCTAATTTGCTATTTCAGTTACCTTAAGGACAGACTATTTTTAACACACAAATTCCAGATTTCATCAGCCCTGATTTGCACTCTGTGTCAGATGAATCTTTTCTATTGATTATCTGCTGTCCCGAAAGGCAGCTTTAAGGTGTAGTTCATTAGCAAAGGAATGTAGTGTGAGTGTCGCCTGATAATAAATATTAATGCAAATAATTTTAACTGTGCAATCAGCACTGCAGAAGGTCATTCATGTCCTGCTGCAAAGGATTAGCTTAGCTAGAATTAGACTAATAATGAGTTTTTGAAGATTATGTAGTAGTGGAGACAATCAAACAATTTATTTATTTATTTAAAACATTTTTTTATTTCACACTATCACACCAGGCAGAGTACAAAAACACATAATAAAGAAAAAGTTCTGAGTTTTGCTGCTTCAAAACTACACCACATTGTCAGCTTAGGTGAACTAGATTGACTCTAGTAACTGTAATGTCTATCACATTGTATAGGTATGTCTGGTTGCCTGGCAAGATTTCTAATTATTTCCTACTATGGATATTCCTGCACAGTAGAAATTGACTTTTTAAAAGGTATTTCTTTCAATGCTCTGTGACATTTCATGTTTTTTTAAGGAGAGTCTGCTTGGCTTTGTTTTGGGTCTGGGATTTTAAAGTTCATACCATTTGTTTTAAGGTAGTTTTTGATCATGAACAATTGGCTAGGTTAAAATGCAATATGAAGGTGCAGAATTCTATATTTTATCACACTTCAAAGCAGAAAATAAATGATATGAGCAACCTCTTCCATAATTTTTAGGGATTTTTTGCAGATGCCAAGATCCCACTTGCAAACCACTCACTGAAAGGCCTTACAATAGCGACACAATTTAGACGTTCCCCTTGAAAAATAAGAAAGAACTTCCATCTAGAGAATCTTTGGAATGTATGTATAAACAATTCATAGCCTCCTTTGCTCCAGAATATTGAATTGAACCTTCCTTTAAACTTATTTGTGTTTTTGGAGTACTATGTTGTAATGTTTTCCAACATACATTTCAACAAGCATAACTTAAACATAGTCTCACTTCGGAAAGCAGCTACTACATGTAAAGTGATTCTTTACAAATTCTTTTTTATTTTGTTTGACAGGAAAATAACAGTTGAAAAAAACATAGCAGCATAGAAAATGATAGCAGAAAAAGACTATACAACCTATACATAACAAATATTATGCTCTACAATCCCTTCCTCTCCCTTCGAGATCCTCCATGCTTGTCCCATACTTTCTTGAATTCACATACAGTTCTCGTCTTCACCAGTTCCACTGGGAGGCTTCCAATGCATTCACCACACTTTCCATAAAGAAATATTTCTTTAGATTACTGCTGAGTCTAACCTTTAACCTTCATCCCATGCCTCCTCGTTCCAGAGTTCACTTTCAGTTGAGGCCCATCTTCTCTGCATTTACGCCATGGAGGTATTTAAACATCTTTATCATATCTTCCCTCTCCTGCCTTTCTTCCAAAGTTACATTTATTTTCTGCCCTCTCAACTGACTCTATCCTATTTATATCTTTTTGAAGGTGTGTCTCCTGAATTACACACCGTACTCCAAATAAGTTCCCATAAGAGATTTCTTTGAATCACTGGCCATTCCTCTCTGTATGTGTTGCTGAGAATATTCGATAACTGCAACAACACAAGCACATCTATTTTCCACATTTCCTGGCCCTCAAGCTTCAGATTGACTGGTGTCTTTTTAAAGACTACCCTTCCACAAGGTGCCCTGTATGCGTACCCCCCAAGGAAGGCTTCTTGCCGAAATGCGTAGGGTTTTTTTTCAATAAATAAGCACCTGTGACCCTAATCGTCCCTTGCTTGTTCTGTTCTCCTAATACTTTACCCCTATACTCTACCGCTCCTTATTTTATTTATTTATTTATTTATTTTATTTAACTGCATTTATATCCCGCTTTTCACCGGGTCAAAGCGGTGGAACACGTAACATAGGACGGGGTAATTTTTTGGGTGGGGCCATCACCAAGGTCAACAATTAATGATTTGGGTAGACATAGACATAATTTACTCCTGTTGAAGTTAGGTATTAGGTCATGGTGGTAGAAAGATGTTCACGGAATAGGATTGTCTTCAGCTGTTTCCTAAATGATGTGATGTCAGCGTTGTTCTTGATGTGATTTGGTAGAGAGTTCCAGAGGGATGGAGCATAAAGTTCGAATGCTCTGTTGCAGGTCCGTTGTGTGGATTTGGTTCTTTTGTGGGGGACAACGATAGAGTTATTGGAGGAATGTCTGGTTGATCTGTTGTGGGATGGTCGAGGCAGTAAGGGGTGTAGTGAGGTGTTCTGTGTGTGGTGGATTGTTTTGTGGATGAGTAAGATAGCTTTGTACTTGATTCTTGCTTGGGTTTTTGCATGACCCAGCATTTTTTAGCATTAAATCTCAGCTGCCAAATTCTAGACCATTCTTTAAGCTTCTTTAGATCCTTCCTCATGTTATCTATTCCTTCCTGGGTATCTACTCTGTTGCAGATTTTGGTATCATCCGCAAAGAGGAAAAACTTACCCAACAACTCTTCTGCAATTTTTTTAAGTGCCATCTTCTGCAATATCACTTACAATAATGTTAAAAAGATCCCTGTGGCAAATCACTGGTAGCATCCTTAACCTGCAAGCGAACATCATTTATCACTGCCTTTTGTTACCTCCCACTCAACCAGTTTCTAACCCAGTCAGTCACTATCCCAAGGGTGCTCAGTTTATTTATAAGTCACCTATGTAGAGCTGAGACAAAAGCTTTGCTGAAATCTTCGTATACCACATCTGGCACTTTCCCCTGATCGAATGCTCTGGTCACCTAGTCAAAGAAATTAATCAGATTTATTTGAGAAAGACCTACCTCTAGCAAAACCATGCTGCCTCGGATCCTGCAATCCACTGGATAACAGAAACTGCACTATTCTTTATTTTAGCAGCATTTTCACTAATTTACTCACCATGGAGGTCAGACTGACGTTTGTGAAGTCCCGTATTTGACATTGTGTTGGGTGTATGTAATGTATTGATGTCTGTTTTATGAAATTGTGCATGTTTACTTGAGATCTGCCTAGTAGATACAGCAGAATGCAAATTCTTTTAAAGAAAATAATTAACGGATTAATGTGGTTGGCAGACCTGCTAAGCGTGTTAATTTTTATTTTTTATTTATTTATTTTATTTTATTTATTAAATTCTCTTATATACCGCGCTATTCTGCATCAGTGCGGTTTACATTGAACAACTGAAATTACATTGAACAGGGCATTATAACTTGGAGATAACTATTTTACAGGGAACATGGGCTATGGAGGGTTAAGTGGCTTGCCCAAGACCACAAGGAGCACCTGTGGGACTAGAAACCCCAGTCCTTCCGGCCAAGGTTGCTGTCCTCTAGTGGGATTTGAACCCCCGACCTTCCGGCCTGAATTGCACTGGAACGCTAGGCGGCTAGCATCAGAGCATTCCAGGGGCGATGTGGGGGGCAGCACTCAGGGATGATCAGGCAGCAGCAATATTCAGCCGCTGCCTGGTCATCCTTTGGCGGTCAAAGTTGGGCTGGCCTAACTTTCACCTCTGTAGCTAACTGGCCAGCAGCTGAATATCGACACTGCTCGGTTAGCTTCTGTGCTATCTGGCTGACCTGAATATTCAATGCCGGTGGCCGGATATAACCTTATCATTTAATATCCGTGTCTAAGGTTCAGTGGCCGTGGTTTGCACCGCTGCTGAATACCGAGCCCATAGTTCCCAATCTCCTCCTTACTTCCATGTGTACAGGATTCTTTAGATACTGCTTTTTGATAGCCTAGCAAGGTGACTTACATAACAATAACAACAATAGAGGAAAAAAGGGCATTATGGGCCCAATATCCAGTCGCCATAGTTAGCCATTCTAATGTGAGAGCCCTGAATATCCGGGTCAGCCAGATAGTGATGAAGCTACTGCCTGGTTATCTTCTGCAGTGAAAGTTAAGCTAGTCTTTAAAGAGCCTAACTTTTGCTGCATTGCGATAACCAGGCTCAATATTGCTGCTGCCCGCTTATCGCTGGGTGCCGCCTCCGCTCCACCCCTGGAACACCCCAATGCTAGCCAGCTAGCATCGGACCATGCCACAGCTGCACCCACAGGTATTAAGGACTGTGTTAGTGCCGCTGAATATCCCAACCAAGGCGATTAACATGGTTAGCAGGTCTGCTAATCGTGTTAATCCCTTTAAATATTGGGTCCTACAATCATAGTTAAAGAGAGAGTTGCAGCTCAGCTCTGACCCA
Organism: Ichthyophis bannanicus; assembly: GCA_033557465.1. NCBI lineage: Eukaryota > Metazoa > Chordata > Amphibia > Gymnophiona > Ichthyophiidae > Ichthyophis > Ichthyophis bannanicus. The sequence goes on from CM066031.1 coordinate 1,499,737,087, forward strand.
TGTCTTGGTTTCAAAGCCAACACCTGGGGAATACTCATGTTAGTTGCTTTGAGAAAGCCTCACCGAAGAACAAGGCCTTCAGTAAAGTCTTAAACCTCATCAGAAAAGTTTCAGTCCTAAGGTAGGGTGGAAGGGAGTTCCAAAGGAAAGAAGCCAAACAAGAGAAGATTGATTGCCATGTGTTATCAAAACAGATAAGTCTGAATGAGGGATGGTACGGAATGAAAAGTTTGGACAGGTACTGTATAAGGGAGTTTCTGAATAGAGAGCTTTGTGAGTCAAAACCAACAATTTGAATCTTACTCTGTAAAAGAGAGGTAGCCAGCATTCCTCCATGAAGAGAGGGGAGACATGATCGTATCGATGGGCACTGTAGAATATGCATATAGCTATGTTTTGAATTATCTGTAGTCTTCTAACGGTAAAATATTGAGACCAATACACTGTCTAGGAGGCAGTATGAATGTGTGTATTAAGCTGAGCAAATCTTTCCCATCTAGACTACTTTGCGGGGAGCTCACGTTACTGTGGAAATATGATCATTAAACATGAGAAAAGAGCCAAATTGAATGCTTAAAATCCTACCAGAGGATAGCAATGTGAGTGGGTAATCATTAAACATAGGAGTATGCAATGGCAGAGGAGGTTTCACAGAGAAACAAATAGAATCACACTTGGTCGGGTTCAACTTTAGCTTATTATTAGAAAGCTATGTGGCAACAGCTGCAAGACAATTGCTTAAGAGTATAAACATAAATCTATGGTGAATATAGGAGGTCATCTGCAAAATAAAGGCTGCTTTGGCAGAATCCTTAGACCAGAGTGGCTCATGGTACCAAAAATATGTTAAATAGGGTTGCAACAAGGACCGAATCTTAGGATACCTCACACAGAAGTGGAGTTGTTGAGCAAAGGGTTCCATAATAAACTGAGAGTGTACACTAATGAAGATAGGTGAACCAGCCTAGTACTGGATATTGCATACCAATAGTTGACAGCCTTGGAATGAGGAGCTGATGATAGATCAGACAGAAGGCAGCACTAAGACTGAGGGAGAAAAGAGTAAACATTTTTCCTACATCCAGAACAAATCTAATTTCATTGGTTAGACAAAGAATATAAAATTCAGTACTGTGCCCTGGTTGAAAGCCAGCTTTCGAATGATGTAGGATATTAGAGTTTTCTAGAAACTTTCAAAGTTGAGCATGTATGACTTTCTTAGTGACCTTGGAGATAAATGGGAGGTTAGAAATGGGGCAGAAATTAGATAGAGTGTTAGGATCAGCCTAGGGTTTCTTTAGAATGAGACAAATGCTAGCACGTTTCCACAAAGTAGGGAAGGTGCCAGAATACAAATTATTATTAACCATAAACGCAGCAAGAGAGACAAGACCTAGAAAACGTTTGCGAACCAGGTGAGAGGGCAGTGGATCAAGAGTAGATGTTGCTCTCAGAGTAGTGACAGTTTTGCTGAGGGATAGAATGGAAATAGGATTAAAGGAGGTTCAAGTATGAGTTAACTATATAGAGTCTCATGATGTGGATCCTGAGGTTACAGCATCAGATGAGGGGTTGGAAAAAGATAGAAGCCCTGGAAACCAAAAGAGCTTGGCCAGTTATTTGGGGTGATGTCAGATCACTCCTAACTTCAGCTATTTTTGCTAAGAAAAAGTGAGCAACGTCATCAGGAGTACATGGTAAGTTTTCTGTCTGCTGAGAGAAGAGATCAGCCAAGCTGGAAACAACATGAAAGAGTTGTCTGGTTGAGTCAGATTTACAGTAGACTAGATTAATCTAGAGTAATATCCTTTCTTAGCTAATTTGAAACTGTTGCGTTAGTCTGTGTTGTGTTCCTTGCAGATAAGAGTGGCTTCAAATGTCCTTGAAGCCCACCACTGCCTTTTAGCCCATTGGGCCTGCTGCTTTAAAACACAGTCCAGGTTAATACTGAGGATTGTAGGGACCCATGAAACTAGTGACTCTCTTAAGAAGAGCTATATTTTTAGTCACTTGAGACAAAACGAAGCTCAGGTTCTAGCTTGTCCATCCAAAGGTATTTCTGAGAAGTTGGAAGGAAATAGAATGGGTAAATTGATAAAATCTTCTGGGCGTATATTCCGAATGTCCATGGAATGTTTAATTATTTTAGAGTGCGAGTGGAGCACAGGTGAGTAAGTTATTGAGAAGATCAATAAAAAAGTGATCATATCATGAAGCTGGAAGGGTTCTGATGCCCAGTGGAGCAGATTCATAAGAGAAAGTTAAATCAAGTGTATGCCTTGCCTTCTGAGTGGGGTTATAAACATTTCGCTACAAACCCAACCCTACTACTACTACTACTACTATTCAGCACTTATAAAGCGCCACGCACGCAGCGCTGCACAGGTAACCTAGAAGAGGTAGCCAACATATAAGAGACTGTCCCTGCCCGTCAGAGTCATGCTCATCGGAGCTTACAATCTAGTTAGAACAGTACAGAGCATTAGTCAGTTCTGTGCAAGGTACGGCATGGTACAGTTTGGTCTAAAGTTTGGTCATAAACGTTGACGGGGGTTAGGGTAAGATGAGGATGGAACCCAGTTATAAATTATGTGAACTCTGCTTTGAGATTGTCATAAGAAGCATCAATGTGAATACTAAAGTCATCCAAGATTAGAAGATCAGAGAAGTGGGAGTAAACATCAGAAATAAGTAGTTTTTCATGACAATCCTTGTGATAAGGGGGCAATGGTACACAAGTATGAAAGTAAGCAATGTATGAGCTCTCAACTGAAATAGAAGGGCCTCACAATATTGGAAGGAAAACAGAGAAATCTTACATTTGCCCTTCTCCAGGCCTTCAGTACCGAAGTACTGAAAATGTCTAACAGCAGAGCTGCCATAACTTCTCTATGCTCCTTTAATACCCTCAGATTAGCTCCAGTACCAACCTTGAGTACCTTAAATGCTGGGGGGCAGGAGTGATGCTCCTGCCCTGTGCCACAATCTTGGAAACTACTGGTGCCTGATACCGCGCAGTACATCCTGGGAGGCACCAGGTGGCGTCATTTTGCCTATATGACAACTGACCTCCTGTGGTATATCCTAGGATGCACAGCGCAGGTCAGCAGATGACTGACCCTACATCATGTGTCCCAAGATGCACCCCTGGGGTCAGCCTGCCATATATGGCAATTGTTGCACCATACGTAGTCAGACATCACCAGTTTACAAGATGGTGGCATGGGGCAAACTTCACTTCAGTTAACCTTTTTTTTCCGCCAATCCAATACATGCAAACAGATGCCAGACTGCTAATGCAGACCCCTGTGCTAATGTGTCTCGCTTGTTCTCCATATTTAATGCAGACGTTTTGCGCACAGCTCATTTGAATGCTGTGATTTTTGCATGGATGAGCAAATCTTCTGTGTTAGAAAACCCTACATTGAATCCTTTGGGGGTCATTTTGGAAGCCCTATTCATGCTTTGGACATCTGAAAACGGGCATAGAGATGTCCAAAGCCATTTTAGAAGCTGGATCTGTGAACGTCCTAGTCTGAATGGGAGCCTGTTGGAGGCCTGACTGGTGCATTCCCAGGAGTCAGGATGTCCCCACCTGATTTCAGAAACATCCAGGATGCCCAGAGTCGTGTCTAAGTTTAGACCTCCTCTAAGCACCTGAAAAGTGATTGTTTTGGCCGAAAAAGATCCAGCGGGTTTAGAGAAGAAACCACTCCCTCATCCCCAGTTCTCAGCACAATTTCAATAATAGCAGCAGTGGGATTTGAACCCAGGCTTCCCCGTTTCTAGCCCACTATTCTATTAGGCTATTTATAGATGTTCAGGTTCTGAAATCCATATCGGGCATGGCCATATTTGTGAAATCATATCTGCAACTGGGACATACCTGCTTTTTTTCAGATATTCTGGTTTAGATGGTCCCGATTGCACTTGGATGTCTCTTCTAAAATTCCCCTACATGCGTCCTTCCAGTCAGGTTGAAGTAAACCAGCCTAAGGTGGTTCTTTAAACACCAGCCTCCTTGAGATGATCAAGAGTGTGAGGTACTAAAGACAGGCCAGGCAGAATCAAACGAGTCCCCTCACCAGTTTGCGTGCTTTCTGATACTGTTCACTAGCCCCAGGAAAATTGTCTCTCTATCCAGCATCCTGATGTCTAGAATGGAAACCCTTTTACTACACTAGATAATTAAAGAATCTGGCATATATCGCTTTCTTGATTGCTTTTGTTAAGAGAAATTAGAACCCGGGGGGTAATGCTCCATTATTATTGGATCAGACCCCTTCTTTTTTGATATAGCCAATACTATCGCTTTTCTTCTTTAATGATGGTGGTAGTTGCCCTCTTCCAAAGGTAAATTGACTTTATCTGCCAGGTCACTGGATATATCTTGCCTCAGAATTTTAACCATCTCCATGAGCAAGTAGGTGGTCTCATTGATATTAAAATATTCTCTACTCAGGGAGTCAGAGGGGGGTGGAAATGTCTGAAGCACGATGCAGCACCGCAGCCTTTGCTAAGTGCTGTGCTGCAGTTCCTTTGCCATTGTTGGCACTGATAGCCCTGGAGTGAGGCGGCAGCAGTGGTAATAGGCACCCCCAAAGGTCCATCGCACCTAGTTTGCCTAATTGTAGCGGTGGCCTTGTGTCTATTTCAACAGGATTATTTGATCTAAAGTCACGCAGATCCCAGACCAAATCATTAGTAGATATATGCACAAGCAAAAAAAGAGTTGATTTCATGCTTGGTTAAAACACATTTTTCTCAATTTTTAGGCATCTTTTCATGTTTGTTTCAAGCATGTATTGCGGGCAGGCTAGAACTTCCATAAGCATGCAGATTAACTGTACATGTGTTCATTTGTAGCTATATACACATGCATGTCATTTGTGTGCAGTTTAAATTTTTAGGTGCCAATATGAAATCATGTGTGCTCACGAATTCACACCCCAGCCGAAATGCAACCCTCTATTGTCATTAAGTACCTATTTTTGGGGGGGTTAAATTGTGTGGTCATCATGCAGAGCTGTGAGTAGTTCCACTAGCTTCAAGAGAACTAATCGCTAAGCATGTGCCCCGCCAAAATAAAACATTGGGGCCCTTTTAATAAATGCTACTAATAGTTAATGAGCATTTTAGCAAATGCTAACTAGTCGTAGTGAACTCTCATGCATGAGGGGGTCAGCTAATGACAGCTAGAAAGCGTGTTAACTGCCAATTGCACACTAATGTAGACAATGGGTGGACTAGAGGTGAAGTGTTGGCATGGCAGCGTGTCAGTGAAATTAACGTGCCACTTACTACAGGTTCACCTCACGCCACTCTATGGTTAGTGTTAGGTGCAGGTACATTACTATGCTGCTTGTTATGGTCCTCTGTTGAGCCTTCACTGCTGGGAAAACCCTTGACAACTGTAATGTGCATCAGTAAGGCTCGTTAACTGTGAAACCTTAGCGGCATTTAGCAAAAGACCATGGGTTTTTTTTATTCCTCATAACTGTATACCTACTATGCGTACTACAGCTTTTTTGCGTGGCAAATCAATTGGGCATGTGCACATTTCTAGGTACGAGTGTGCACACAAGCAACTTGCACACATGGTTAATTTTCAGTTGCCCGAATGAGCTTGAAATGCACACGCCTCCTAACCACACTGGGTCCCAGCAGCCTGCAGCTTGCCACAGAACTCACACAGAGAACGGAGAATTACGTAATGAGAAGTGGCAACCCAGGCGACATGGCACTAGCTAACAGATATCACGAGAATACCTACTAGAACTCTTTCTATCCTGTAGAATAACTGGCATAAAGAAATCATGTGTAGGAAGGAAATGTTGGGCTGAATTTTTTACAACTTTTTTTCTCAGTTTGCATTCCATTGAAAAACGTGACCCAGGATCCAAAATTTCCCAGTTTAAATATTTGCAATCCAAAATCAGTGCTACTGGGGAACTCCCCCAGAAAATAATGATTTGGGCATGCTGCGCTGGATCACAAAATAGATAGTCATTCCTAATATGAACACGGTATGCATAATGTCCTCTCTCTTGCTTCCTCTGGATAAATTATGTGTAACGGTGATATCAATGCCCCCTTCCTGCTGTTGTTTATCCTAAGATCCTCCACAGCATATCTTTATCCGTAAGACCTCCATATTTTATCTTTTAACAAGAAGCTAATCCATGAAAAGCTTCCCCCAACAGCTTCATGTATTACAGACACTCGCAAAAGTGTTCCTTGAAGCCTTAAAGGGAGTTAATGTACTTCCAGAGTATAATCAATGGAAACAGCGTGATTTACAGAATCTATGCTCTTTGTCAGATTTAACCAGTGTATCGCTGCACAGGATCTGTGCGCTGGCAGGAGCTTACGAGCATGATGGAGATGCTGCAGTTCTTGTTACTCTAATGGTTCCTGGCAGGCCTTGCTGTGTCTATACAATGATAAAATGAAAATTCCCAGGACGACCTCCGGCGATCTGTCTCTTCTACACCAGCTCTTGTCTGTGGCTCAGTAGTTTATGTAAAAATAGTTGTTTACAGAAAAAAAAATGAAACATGAAGGACCCAAGTGACAGGTTTAAGCTGCCACAAAAATATGCTACAGGAGAGAGAGGTAACCTTTGTGCCAATAAAAATATTAAAAGCATTTACACCTCTGAGTGGTAATCTACAGCTGTTTCACCATAAATCGCCTTGCTCACCGCGCCTGCCAGCATTCTCACAACCTCATTAAATACGTTAGATTCACTTTTACTGATTTGAGAAAGGTAGTTTTAGTTTGATCAAAGACTGTACAATGCTGGTTAGCTTTTGAAATGTAAGTTTCCTGGATGATTTTTCGCACAATTCAGGCAATGCATATTTTAATCTTCATAACTCTATCCCTTTTTTGGAGAGGGAGGGGGTGGGCGGGAAGGTGCAGGTTTTCTCTCAGTGCAGACTGGCAACTGATTGTAAAAAACCTTAAAACATTTGAGGTGAATAAAAGCATCTAAGATTAGCAAACTCCTTTACCTGTGGGGCCTGTGCTTGGATCTGAACCCAGATCTTTGGAGTTTAGGTAACTGTAACATCTAGCTTCAGGGCTTAATTTCTGGGGGAACAGCCCGGGAGGCACTATCCTCACTTCTATTCCGACTCCAGAGCAGCAGGGGTGTTCTATTCCAGTCCGCCCCTTCCAGGAAGCCAGCAGGGAAAAGGAGAGGAGGTGAGCCTGCAGCAGAACAGAGAACGACTACACTACTCCCTACTCCTGCCCTTGACGTATTCAACCCCTCCATAGCTCCACTTCGTATTTGTTTACAAATTAAACCCTTTCTAGTCTCATGAAGACAAATATGAGAACAAAGCAAGAGAGGATGTGGAGAGGCATGAAAAAAATATCACCTTTCTTCAAGAGTCATTGGGTCTTAACAGAATCTATTAACACGGAGAGCTGGTGCTGCATTTCTGGTATATAAAGTCTTGGAGAGCGCAGTGATGGAGCAGGGAAGACAATATCATTATATCACATGCTTATTAGGTGTATCCAAATGCTTAAATGATCATGGACTCTTATTAGGGTAAAGAGCAGGGAAATGGTAATCTGTTGTATTAGAAGCTGGCGAATGTGGTCGATGCTTTTATATGTTTTTGTTACTCGCCTTGAATCGAAATTTTTCAAAAACGTAGGCTAAAATATCTGTGTTAAATTAAATTAAATTTAAATTAAATTAACCTCACAAGATGATTTACCAGTCCCATCTGTTTCCCTTACTGACAACTGGACAACACGGGGAAGGAAGTGAAAATACTCCATTATCACTCTGTTGCTTTCCTAGAGCCATTAATTCAAATACCTCGAATCTCAGCCCAAATCTTTTTGCAATGTTTAGTTTCAGCTACTTAAAGTCCGGTTATTACCAGCTTGCTGGGCATGTGGCCTGAGATTAATGTCTGCTTATGAATGGTGCTAGATCAAATATCAGATCTCCTAATTATGTAGCTGCTATTACAGAATATATTAGGGTTTCTGGTTTTCAAGATAACTGGAAAAGCCCAATAATACACCCCTATAGGGATTTAAGGGTTTCTAGTTATAACCGAAAAGTGACCTTTCTTCCGATGTTCTGATGACATCATTTGACACCTGCTGCTGCAGCCGGATGATGTCATTGGAGAGGGCACCTCAGCGAATCCATCTGGCAGCAGGTGCTTGTGTTATACTTCCGCTGCTCTTTGCTTCTAGCTCTGGCACTATTACGTGTGCTGCGGGAGAGTTGGCAAGAAAAGACCAAGCATTTGCTCGTTGTCCTTTCCCGCTCTGGTATCAGGTAGAACGGGCCTGCGCCTGGATGAGTGGGACTGTGCCAGGGCCAAACATCAACTGCACATTCTAAATATTCTGCTGCGGGAAGAAATAGCCATGAGGGCTATTCTGTGGATGAACTTTATTCCTATTCTTGTTAATATCAACCACGGAGGAAAATAGGGCACGGGAGCATCAAAATATTTTGTGTTTGTTTATACAAAAAATGAAACCATAAAATGCTAAGGGGCTCTAAATGGATGGCAGGGCTGATGGAAGTGGGGAACTCATGTGGCTATTGGTGGTGGGGTGAAGAGAAGGAGCTGGCGCTGGAGAATTGTGTTTTGGGTCATGAATGGAATTCACCTAAAAAGTCACAAACGTGTTTTTTTTTGTGATGCAAATACATCAATAAACCCCTATTTTTTTTTCAAATGATAAACACCTAGAACTGGAAGCCTTAAATATATTGTGATTTTCAGGATTATATCATGCTTTGATTTATGTTGAGGGCAGTACAGAGCTGAGGAAAAACACCTGCAATAAAACAATTCAATTGGGCAAAATCAGCAATCCAGAACAGTGTTTTTTAAACTTTCATCCCATATGACCTCCTTTTAGCAACTGAAAATTCACATGACCCCCAGATGATAACAAAGTCAAAACAGCAGGTCTGTAGCCTCCTTTCCCTCCCTCCACTCATCTAACAACAGCCGCAGATGTCAGCACAAGGTCATTTGTGTCAGTGTGCAGTGGGTGCTTACAGACCCCAGTACTCAGCACGGTATCCAGCCTAACAGGGAGCTCACCCAGAAAAGGGGAAGGGCCTCTGAATGTTCACTGGCTCACAGGCCACATGCTGACTGGTGATTGCCATGACTTGGCATAGGTCACAGTAAAAGTCGAGAGAAAAGGGGAAATGGCTATGTTTCTGTGACTCCATCCACTGGGGATATGACCCCATTTCATGTCCCGACCCCAAGTTTGGGAACCACTGATCTAGAAGAAGTCAGAAAAAATTCATAGACTTCTTGTCACAGTCTAAAACTCTGGTCATCATTATGTTGGGGGGGGGGGGATTTGCTCCCTAATAATACTCAGTGAGTGTCATACAAGCAGTTATTGTGATTGATGTTGGGTATTGTGGTGCAGCAGAGGATACACAGCCCGGGGTAGTGCTGATAAAAGAAGAGCTTACCTTAGATTCAGCGTTGAAAAGAGGCACCAGGCATAGTGAAACAGGTGAGCAGGGAAAACTGTTACTACGTGCCAAACAGAAAGCTCATCAGGAACACCTGGTTGCAAATCCCCACGTCACGTGCAGGGCTGGGGATTACATAAAACAGGGTTCCAGTCAGTGGAGAGAGAGGCAGGACACAACCCAGGAAGAGGAGAAGGAGGAGGAGGGCAGAAGTCAGAGAGAAAGCAGCAAGAGGTGTGGCTACAGTCAGCTGAGCAGAAACCCCAGAGGAGTGCTGGGAGGAAAGTTTCCTATCGGAGAACCAGGAAGTGAAGGTAGCTCCAGCACTCATGAGAAAAGGTTTGAGGCAAGCTGCACTGGGAGAAGGCATGCCACCCGAGTCAGTCCTCAAGGGAAGCCAGGAGTGTCCTACCACACAGGAGACCGGTATGTGCCAGCACTAAGCACAGGTCAATTCAGAAAGAGAGTGTTGGGGGAGGGGAATTCCAAACACACTTGCACATTAAGAAACAGCTGCAAAGCTAATACTAACTCTACTAGTGCACAACCAGCCTGGGAGGCTAGAGAGAAGAGATACAGGGAGCCAAGTGCCAAGACAATCCCTAAGGATAAAAGGAGGCATCCATGTGCTTACAGAGAAAGGTTTAAAACATATACGTGCCAAGGGCGCGGTCCTGAGCATAGATACAGGAAACAAGGATATTCAGAACCTTTGTTTTGGGAGGAAAACCCAGAGAGATTCTACTGCATGCCAGACAGGTATAAACGAAGAGAGAGGAACCTTCACTGGAAGCTATAGTGAGTTATCACAAGGAGACGTGCCTGAGTACTCCACACAGGAAGAGTGTGATACAGGGAGTTTGGGGAGCACTGGAGAGGGTATGCTGTGGGAAGATAGCAGCAGCCTTCCAGCCCCCACGCCCATGGATTGTAGCATTTGTTACAAGTGCAGCCCTGCTGTTTAATGGAATAACAAAAAGAACTTTGTGAATTTAAACAAAGGAATATAAGTTTGCTGATATTATTTTTGTTCATTGCTTGTATCTGGAGTTTTGATCTTGTTGATAGTCCGAGCGGGACGGGGAATAAAACCCATCTTATTTTCTTATTCACTTTTTGCTCTGAGAGACTCTATTATTTACCTAGCAAGAGCAGATTACTTGTTTTACAGACCCTAGGCAACCGCCTATATAGGGTTAAAGGGCTCTACCCACGGGCCCCATCACAAGTTGGCGTAGTTTTTTCGGATCCGGTCAACAAGACAAAGAGCTACGGAGCGAGCAGAGCGACAACGCGGGAAGAGCGAAGTTGGCACGCCCGGAGAGGATCCAGGTTCCGAGAGTGCAACGGCAAGTGCCTTCTCAAAATAAGAACCTCCACCTGGCTCAGGTAAAGGGTATTTGGGCACAGGTTGGGAGGATCTCTGGTGAGAAGGAAAAGGCTTGGGAGAAAAGGAATTGTTTCTTTCACTGTTGTTGTAGTGCCACACTTGGTGTTCGTGTCTCTGGTTTATCTTCCAGGAATAAAAGGGATGACTACGATGGATGCACAAGAGGTCCTAAGATGGATGAGCATGCAATTCGAAAAGCAGGGAGAGCTAGCACGGAAGAACCAGGAGCAGGCCATCACTGCCCTGACGGACCAACAGAAGCCCCTGACAGACTTATTGCATACTCTTCTGAAGGAGCCAAGGAAAGAGGAGTCGCCAGCAGCAGTACCTATCTGTGGGGTAGGCCCACAGAGTTGTGGGATATGGACACTGGGACAAATGCATAGAGACGATAATTTTGATGATTTTGTGCAGACTTTTGAGAGGATAGCTCTCAATGCTAAGTGGCCAGAAGAGCAATGGGCCGTTAGGCTAGCCTCAGCGCTAACCAGAGAGGCTCAGGCAGCTTACAGGGCCATGCCTGCCGTTTTGGCAGCTGATTATCAGGAAGTTAAGAGAGCCGTGCGTGATAGGCTGGGCTTAACCCCTGCTATGTATAGACGCATGCTCCGGTCTACCCGGATTCAACCTAATGAAACCCCAAAGGCACTATATCATAGAGTGCATGGGCTAGTCTTAAAATGGCTTGAACCCGAGGGTAAACCAGTAGCTGATATAATAGACCAAATTGTACTAGAACAATTCTTTGAGGCAGTGCCGGAGGAAGTGAGAACTTTCCTGACCCTACAGAATTGTAGAACCTCTGCTGAAGCAGCGCAGTTAACCGAAAGGTTCTTTGAGGCTGAAGTAACTAAAGAAGCCAGCGCTGGCAGCAGGTTAGGGTTAACCAATTCTGTAAAAAGTACCAAAGTTCCTCCGAGGAATATGTCGGGTTCAGGGGAATCCGTATGTAGGAAAATGGAAAGTAATAATATGTTAAAATGCTTTAAGTGTGGAAAAATTGGGCACCTAAAGAGGGAGTGTGTGTATCGTACAGCACTTGTTACTAACAAGGATCAACAGGTAGCAGCAGGTTTCCGTGTGGATGTGGAGGTGCAGGGAGTACCTGCTAAGGCCTTGCTTGACTCGGGGGCAGACCAAAGTATGGTCTCCCGCCATTTTTGGAAAATCATACAGGCCCAAAATGGTTTTCCCCCGAGTCAGCAAGAGGGAACTGCAAAAATACAATGTGTGCATGGAGCGACAACCTGGTATCCTTTATTTAGGGTAAAAGTTAAGGGCTTAGGCACACGAAGAGAAGTCCTAGTAGCCATCATCCCCAAACTGCCCTACGATATAGTGTTGGGAAGAGATTGGCCACCTTTCTATAGAGGTATAGAAGATAGTACCTGCATAAAGGGAGGACTAGTTTCCACCAGGTCTCAGGCGAAAGGACTGAGGACCCCTAGTGAAACTTTAGAGGAAGATCCTGCCCCCGTAGAAGAAGAAGGAGAGGTAGAGCCAGAAAAGGGGGAGGAGGTGGTTGCAGATGAGGGCCTGCACGAGCTTCCCCGACATGAAGATTTAATTGGTACCCCCAGCAAGGAGAAAAAGAAAAGCAAGGGCGAAAAGCGCCGGGAGAGGCATCACCGGGCCCAGTTGAGAGCCGGAGTTGCCGATGGGCAAGGGTTACCCTGGGTACCGGCAGACTTAGTAAAAAGGTTTCCGTCTTTTGCCAAAGAGCAGAGGGCGGACCCCGTAATAAAATACGCCTTCGAATTCGCAAAGGCGGATAGAGATGTGCTCCCCAGGTTCCTATTAGAGGAAGATATTTTATATAGGGAGAGCAGCAATCCTCAGAATGATGCCATTAGGAAACAGTTGGTAGTTCCCACCACCTTTAAGGCAGTTGTCATGAGGCTAGCTCATGACCACCCCATTGGAGGGCATAAAGGGGTGCAGGCCACACTCGACCAAATTCTCGAGCGTTTTTACTGGCCGGGAGTATTTAGGGAGACAAAAAAATTCTGTGAGGCCTGTCCGGCTTGTCAGCGGGTAAGCGCTGCTAAGCCTGTAGGAGTCCCCCTGATCCAAACGCCTACCATAACAGAACCGGTTAGGAGAATGGCGATGGATATTGTAGGGCCCCTGGTGAGAACACCTAGGGGATTTCAGTACATCCTCGTTATCATGGATGTGGCCACCAGATTCCCGTGGGCAATCCCTCTTCGAAACATATCCGCCAGGTTTATAGCCACAGAGTTAATAAAATTGTTCTGTGAGGTGGGTTTCCCGAGGGAAATGCTCACAGACAGAGGAAGTAATTTTGTCTCGAGATATCTAGCACAAGTATGGGATGCTTTTGGCATCAACCATATAAAAACAGCGGCGTATCATCCACAGACCAACGGTCTGGTGGAACGCTTTAACCAAACCCTTAAGCAGTTGCTGAGGAGGGGGTTAGAGGGGCAAATGGCAGACTGGGACATTATGCTCCCATTTGTCCTATACGCTAGCAGGGAACGGACGCAAACCTCCCTAGGAACATCCCCCTATGAACTTATGTTCGGACGGGCACCACGAGGGGTCCTGGACATCTTGAGAGACCAGTGGGTGGAACCGGGAGAGGAGGAAATAGGAGTTCCCCAGTTCCTTTGCGGGCTACGGAGTCGCCTCCAGAGGGCATCTCAAGCCGCAGATAGGAATTTACAAGACAGTAGGAAAATACAAAAGAGATATTATGATAGAGGTAAAAAACCTCGACAGTTGACCATGGGCGACAAGGTCGTGGTAATGGTCACTGATCCAGGGCCAAAATTTGAAGCCCAGTGGAAGGGTCCCTATACGGTAGTGGACCGCAAGGGTCCTGTATCATATGTTGTCAAGAATGACAGGGGACGCCTTCAGACGTATCATATAAATGTGCTGAAACCATGGCACGAGAGGATGGTAACAATTAGCCACTTCAGCATAATACCCGAGCACAGTGCAGCAGGCGCATGTTCACAGGAACCCTGGGAGGAGGGTAACGCGCTATACAGCAGGTATCAGGGGAAGCTCATGAAGCCTGAGCAGATTCCGGGCTGTGCGAACAACAGTTCACCATCCCGGAATATCTTAAGAGGGGGGATATGTGGTGCAGCAGAGGATACACAGCCCGGGGTAGTGCTGATAAAAGAAGAGCTTACCTTAGATTCAGCGTTGAAAAGAGGCACCAGGCATAGTGAAACAGGTGAGCAGGGAAAACTGTTACTACGTGCCAAACAGAAAGCTCATCAGGAACACCTGGTTGCAAATCCCCACGTCACGTGCAGGGCTGGGGATTACATAAGACAGGGTTCCAGTCAGTGGAGAGAGAGGCAGGACACAACCCAGGAAGAGGAGAAGGAGGAGGAGGGCATAAGCTAGAGAGAAAGCAGCAAGAGGTGTGGCTACAGTCAGCTGAGCAGAAACCCCAGAGGAGTGCTGGGAGGAAAGTTTCCTATTGGAGAACCAGGAAGTGAAGGTAGCTCCAGCACTCATGAGAAAAGGTTTGAGGCAAGCTGCACTGGGAGAAGGCATGCCACCCGAGTCAGTCCTCAAGGGAAGCCAGGAGTGTCCTACCACACAGGAGACCGGTATGTGCCAGCACTAAGCACAGGTCAATTCAGAAAGAGAGTGTTGGGGGAGGGGAATTCCAAACACACTTGCACATTAAGAAACAGCTGCAAAGCTAATACTAACTCTACTAGTGCACAACCAGCCTGGGAGGCTAGAGAGAAGAGATACAGGGAGCCAAGTGCCAAGACAATCCCTAAGGATAAAAGGAGGCATCCATGTGCTTACAGAGAAAGGTTTAAAACATATACGTGCCAAGGGCGCGGTCCTGAGCATAGATACAGGAAGGAAGGATATTCAGAACCTTTGTTTTGGGAGGAAAACCCAGAGAGATTCTACTGCATGCCAGACAGGTATAAACCTGAAGAGAGAGGAACCTTCACTGGAAGCTATAGTGAGTTATCACAAGGAGAGGTGCCTGAGTACTCCACACAGGAAGAGTGTGATACAGGGAGTTTGGGGAGCGCTGGAGAGGGTATGCTGTGGGAAGATAGCAGCAGCCTTCCAGCCCCCACGCCCATGGATTGTAGCATTTGTTACAAGTGCAGCCCTGCTGTTTAATGGAATAACAAAAAGAACTTTGTGAATTTAAACAAAGGAATATAAGTTTGCTGATATTATTTTTGTTCATTGCTTGTATCTGGAGTTTTGATCTTGTTGATAGTCCGAGCGGGACGGGGAATAAAACCCATCTTATTTTCTTATTCACTTTTTTGCTCTGAGAGACTCTATTATTTACCTAGCAAGAGCAGATTACTTGTTTTACAGACCCTAGGCAACCGCCTATATAGGGTTAAAGGGCTCTACCCATGGGCCCCATCACAGTATAAACCCCTCAAGTGTGTGTGTGTGGGGGCGGAGGGCGTGGATTTTGTTCTTTTCCACCCCTTCCAAGAAGCCAAAAGCCCGAGGTTAATAAAAAGTGCACCAAGGTGTTTGGAAGAATTTCCTTTTCCTGGGGGAGGTCAAAATTGAAGGTCAGAGTCCCTGGTTAAACAGGAAGTTTCTGAGGGTCAGGGTAGCCTAAGGATAGAGAGAGGGGCCTGTTAGGGATGTGAATTCACCACACTAAGAAGCCTTAAAAGTTTGAATGCATGGAATGCACGTTAACCTACAATTTCACCTAGATACAATTGATTTACACACATTCAAAAAGTACTGTGTTAATCTTTTTTTTAAAATGAATGTGTGAAATGAAACAAAAAAAGTAAAAATGATTGGAAAGCAAAATTTTCGAAAAAGAAACCAAAACATTTTTTGCCTGTGCACATCCCTAGAACCTATGCTTTTATGAGAAATTTCTGCGCATTTAGATTTGAAAGAATTCCTCCCTTTCCACCCTGGTTCCACATGTGCCAAGGAGTATCTTCCCCTTCAACTACATAGCCAGGAAGGTACCAGCAAGGCCTTACACTTAGCTAAGCCTCAAGATTCACAGGTCCACAAAACCCCATCCCCTCACTCCTTTTTTAGCTCCTCTACATCCTGTGTAACAAATGAGTCATTCGGTGACTGAATGATTCATACAGTCGACGGAGTCAGTAAACTGCAACAGAAAAGTGAATTATGCATCAAACCATTTGATCAAAATTGTGCGCCTGAAATTTTGCCATTTTTACGTTGTCTTTCTGCATAAAGCTCCACTTGCGAAAAGACAATTTGCACCTTAGTACATCAGCTTCTTTGTTTTTGGTAAGTTTTAAAGACCATTTTAATCATAGATGTTGCAAATTAGCATGAAAAAGTAGCACTTTGTTGCACTTTCAACACAAACAACAGTTCATGTGTCACACTGAGTTATAGACAATGGCAGTAACAGCAGCAATGTAAAACTTGTGGATATTATCTGCTACAATAAATATGTGAAATCTTGTAACGGGTTCTATTACAAGGCACAGGGAAGGTAACTTTATAACCAGGTACCTAGTTCTAGGTGCTCAGAAGATGCTTACCGTAGGCCTATTTTATAAAGAAAAGCAAGTGACTGCTTTTCTTTATTAGACAGGGACATACTGTAAGTGGCTGAAAATGTGTGTTAAATCTAGGTGCGAGCATTGCTGCAAATGGATGCACCTAGATTTTTGAAGAACACGTTATAATTTGTTATAATTTCTGTGCATAAATTAAAATCTCGTAGTACACACAATATCACTAGACTACCACTAGTGATAGTGTGGTAATCAGTGCCATTTTGGATTGGGCCATGTCATGAGCAGTAGCGACTGAGCATTGCTCTTGTTCCCACAGAACACCACGGGGATCGGTGGAGTGGGGGTGGGTGGCCTGTTGTGGAGGTTTGAGGCATGTTGGACTTGGGGAGGGGGGGGGGGGACGGGCATAAAGGACATGGTGGTTCCAGGGGGAGCTTCAAGTAGTGATCCCTGGATAAGCGTTTAATGATGTTCTCTGGCAGGGATGGTTGGTGGGGGTTGGGGTAGAGGGTGCTACAAATATGGGGCATCAAGGGAGGGGCCTGAGTTCAGAGTGGTGATTGAGGGGATTGAGATCAGAGCAGAAATTGGGGATGGAGGAGAATGAACCTGTGGTGCTGAACCAGGTGGTCTTCTTCTACTGGAGCAACAATTTTAAGAGGCTGTTCACACATGTATGGGGGGAGGGAGGAGATTTCAAGTTTTTTCCCTCCATGAAAGTTCTTAAAATTGCTGCTCCTACAGGATGTAGAAAAGTCTATCTGTGCAGTTCTGCACTTAATTTACAAGAGTCTATATGTTTGGCAGAGCCTCTTGTAAATGCTGGCATGATTCTCCATGTCCTGACAAGGGCATGTGAATTCCCCTTCCCATGTCCTATCTAAAATATGCCTTCACATGTAGAATCATCTCTCCCTATATATTTGCAAGTTTGTGTGTTTCTTATATATTCATTTGGAAATTGACTAAATGCAACCAAACTTGGCAGAGGATGCCACTTTAAGCAAAAGAAATTAATGGGCTATTTTTGAGACAAAATGTTCAGTCTTCTCCAAGCTAGAGGCTTCAAACTGAAACGTTCTCTCAGAGAAACATAAACATACTCTCTCTCTCTTTCTCTCTCTGTCTAAGAAACATGCATATGCTCTCTGACTCTCCATCAGCAAAGCTGGAGGGCAGACACTGTTTTGGATAAGAAGTGATACCTTACAAGCAGTCATGCACTATGGCTGGCAGCTGGAATATAGCATTGGTAGGGTAGGGAGAGATAGCTTAGCAAACTGCATCAAACTGTTGGTCTTTTTCTGCTGTCATCTAAGTGATACGTGCAGGTAAACTAATGTTTGCCCACACAAAATCCAAGGCTGTGCATGCTTAAGAAGGAAGGGTGTATGATGACCGTGTGTGTGTATGTCCATGTATAGAATAATCCTCTTGGATACATTCAACCCTCTTTTCACCTATGCACTCAACTTCCCTCCCTCTTGCACCCTTCATTCCTTCCCACCCTCACCCCCACACTTCCTTTCTGCCTTTCTCCACCTGCCCCTTCTCTTCTATCTCTCCTCCCCCCACTTTCATTGGCCCCCTACCCTTCCTTCCCTCCCCTCCCCTCCTCTAGATTCTAACATTTTAAGAAATGATCTGCTTGGGATCCTGTTACAGCCGTGGCTGTGCTGCAGTTTCTGCTGGTGAGAAATGGGGCCACCACTAGCAACCAGCACCATTTTCAACTGCAGCCACAACCTTGTTGCAAACGTCTGCCAGTCGGGGTTGGGCTTCCTGCTAGCATCCACTACCATTTTCCATCTCAGCCTGTGAGAGTTCCATTTGACAGACAGATGGATAGATGGATGAATGCGCCCCCCCCCCCCCAATAGTTTCTACCACTTGGGTGAAACACACCTAAAAAATTCTTTAGATGTCTTGTCATAACCAAGATATGCACATATAAGAGCCCATCTAGATACCGATTACAAATTAGTCTCTTACTTAATTTTCATTCGTTTGCCATTTTTTTTAGTAGATCATTTCCAGCATGACTCTGCAATGGATGTATCGGTAAATTCACTCAGAATAACTGGGTTATGTCAGTATTTTTATGAAGAGCACGTTCACTGAATGAGATCAATGTGGTTCATTTATTGATCTAATTTTCATATGTTCATAAGTATAAAAAATGTCATCAATATTTTCTATGATGTAAAACCCTAGATCAAGGGGCTTCATAAGGAATGCAGTGTGATAGTAATGATGACGGGAGGGACAATTATTATCAACATTTTTGTTGATCACTCCAATTTGGTGCTACATTTAAACAGCTGTAAGAAATGTTTTAACCTTTAAGAGAAACTGGTTAAATACGGAGGGCCTGTTTATTCACAGTGTTTATAAAATGGCCACTTTTGCACAATAATGATCGGCTGATACAAAATACAGTACAAAACTATAAGTTCAGCAGGAGTATTATAATGACCAAAATGCATTATGTGCTTTCTATTATGTTGGAAAAACTCTTTCAAGAAATGGAAATCACTACATTCTATTGATTCAAGTCCTGCATCCTCAGACATAAGTCATCAGTGTTGACACTTTCAAATACATAAAATGTGACATCTGCTCTTATAAATGCACTATGCGGGCTGCAAATCATCAAAGAGAAAAACAGTTCAATGTCATTTCAGCCAGTGCAAGCTATGGTTTACAACTGAGAGATAAAAATAGTCATACAGTTTCTATGACATCTAAACCACGTCTCCAGTGCAGTATGCTACAATCTAATTTATCACAGTGGTCGAACACCATACAATCAGTTTCAAGCAATTAGAGTAGTTTCCGATTCTAGTCAAGAACAATCTTAGATTCTGCCTTGCCTTCTCTCAACCGCTTCTCCTTCGCAATTAATTGTCCTTTAAGCATTTCCCCAAGTGCATCCTGCAATCTGAAGACTCCACCTTTCAACTCTGGGGGAAGTATTAGTACAATGAGTCACAGTCATATGGACTGGCATTGCCCAAAGGTCTGAACATGCAACTGTACAGTATCTGATCTCATACTGCTAAGAAATATGTCCAGGCAAAGACACTCAGTGGTTCCCAACCAACGTTGGGAACCTCTAACTCATCGATTAAAAACCCTGCACACATTTGTTCACCCAAAACATTAATTATAAAGTTGAACAACAAGCTATATCCCGTCAGATCACAGCCCATAATAGCAGTATATATATATTTCATTCCACTTTTCAAAAGAGAGTAAACACTGTCCTATGGCTACTTTGATATTTTAATATTTGAGTGCACATCCATTTTTCATGAGACACTCAGAAAAGGATTTTAAATAACCCTCAATGGTTTATCTTGTGTTTTCTGATGTGAGAACATGGCTATAGTAAGCAGGATATTTAGTTACAATTAGCATCAAAGATTTCAAAATGTCTACCACAGCTTCCATCTTTTCAATGCTATTTTCTTGTGCACCAAAAGTAACCTATCTGCTAAAATACTTTTACGCATAAGATACCCACATAGAAAAAACAGTACCAACATACACATCTCATCTTCTGAATACAGCTAGAGAACCAGTGGTAGATTACTCAGGTTTGCAATGTTCACTCCAGGGAGGTTGCCACGGGAAGGTTTTGAGCTAGAAGCAAAATTGCCACAAGTGAGACCACTCCTTGAAAGAATGTACATCTAAACTGCACCGTATGGGGGTCATTTTAAAAGGCTTAGTTGTGATTTAGGATGTCTGAAGACATGTACCTGGATGTCAAAAACACGGAGACATCTCCAAAGCCATTCCACAAATGATATTTATAGAAGTTTTTGGTGGAGGGACATGTAAGTAGCAAGAGGGTGTGTGTCTTCATTCAATTTCAGAGTGATGGAGATGCCTACAAGCACAAATTGCTTGTTTTAGCCTTAAAAGAATCAGAGTATAGTGACTAACCTAAGTCACAAAGACCCAGGCTGGGATTTAAATCCTGGCCACCCTGCTCCCAACCCAGTACTATAACCATCATGCTATGAAGCATCCATGTTCTGAGGTGCTTTCCTGGGGACATCTATGTAGACATCTCTATAAATGTCCATATTGGGTAGTCCACATTTCTGAAATCGTGACTGAACTTGCATGTGCCTGATTTTTTTTTCAGATGTTTGACTTTGACATTCCAGATTACACTTGGACGTCCCATTGTAAAATGTGCCTTCACATGATCAGAAAATTAGAAAATAGATTGGCAGTCAAAATGCACAGGGCTCAACTAGTCTGTCCACTTCTCCTCTCAGCATTGACAGTCTGAACCCTACATGATTCAGCCAAGCTTCCCACCACTAGGGATCTTCTATGATTTGCATTTTTTCTTGAATTTGGATAAAACATCATACTCTCTTGATGTGGCGAAAAAAAATGCTTCCTCCTGTCTCTCCTGAGTCAACATCCCTCCAGTCTTTGATTATAAACCTTCTTTTCAGAAATTTCTTGAGCACACTAATTATTATAGAATAATTTAATATTTTCAAACTGAAAAGCGGTCTTAAAGTCAACCATCTAGCTATATGTACAGTGGCTGAAATTGCCGCTGTCTTCTAGCGATGATTCTCTATGTTCATTTGCTAGTGTTTAAGATAATCTGCAGACCATGGGAACTGCATATCGATCCGTTTATATAAATACATGACAACCACTGGGCTTCAAAATCTCTGGATCAATAGGACCTCTAGTAGTCTTCTGTGAAGCAAGCTGTTGTAACACGATCTAATTCATTTTGATAAAGAAATTAAAACAAATGAATTAATTGTCAGACTGCAAAAGCAGAGTTGTAAGCATACAAAGACTCTTAGAAAGAGAAGCAAGGGAAGCAGATCTGATAAAGCTGAAAGAGGCAGGTAGAGCTATCAGCATGCCAGTGGAAGATAGTAAATAGCCAATGGACTAACCCATGGTGCATGTATTAAAGTGTTCGAATGGCACACATAGATGTTTCCATAACCGTACGGACTGCCAGAATGAATGGAAATATGAATAAAAAGAAAATATGAATAAAAAAAAAATGTTTGAAATCCTGGCAAAAATGCAGGCAACCACGCAGGTAGATCTGTCTGGAAGGCTGCAATACAGTGATAACAGCCACCAATTTCTGTGACAGGGCAGAGATAGATTATGTGATCAGTGTTAGAAAAAATGTACAGCCACGTTTCTGAAACGTTATACTGCGTTTTCATATACTTTCATAGAGTTGCATATTAAATAATGTACATTGTATTTCACTTTCAAAATATAAAATCATTGGCTTGGATAATTTCATTTGTTCTTTGATTTGTTTTGGTGAGGGGAGAAGGGATTTTAATAATAAATTCAGGGAAGGAAGGAAGGCGGATCACCATGGAATGGAAATGGAGGAGAGGAGAGGATCAGAGATGGAATGAAGAAAGGTGGATGGTGGGAAGGGGATTCTTGACTAGGGAGCATCTTGCCTCTCAATAAACCTCTCTCCTTGGTGGCGATAACTTTCTTATTCATATGCTCTCTGTTGATCCCTTTCTCTCTCTCTCTCTCTCACATGTGCACATACACAATCCCAGTCCCCTGGCTCACATACACTCTCCATCTCCTTTCTTATATACACTCCCACCATCTCCTTTCATGTGGACATGCACAACTCACCCATCCCCTATGGCCTCTCTCAGCTACTGCAAAAGCTAAAGCACAGTAAGTGCAAAGGCTGTACACTGTCAGGGGCGTGGTCAACCAATGCCCTGAAGTTAGTGCATACACTGACCACACGGGCTCACATTAAATGCATTGGCAGATAGCACAGATGCACCCATGCTATCTGCCGATGTACTCAACTTGGGCCTCAGAATTTTCCAAACTAAAAAGTTGATGACTGCAAAACTACTGAACATTCCCAATTCCCCACAATCTGGACTCCCACCCCACTAACACAACCCATCACCCCCTTTAGCAGCCCCCATCAACACTCACCCACATCAGTACCCTAACTCACCCCAACCCCCCTCAAGATCATCAGCTGACCCTGTGGGCATGATATGATAGACCTGACATATTGTCCTTGGTGGTGTGGAAAAAGGTCTGTTTCCATTGATACCCAGGGCCTCCAACATGCACTAGTTCCCACAGGGCTGTACATCCCTGCACTCTCCAGCAGACCATGGGTGAACTCCAGGAGATGCAGTGCTGTCTGATGGTAATGGATGGCCATCTGGCTCATGCAGTTACAAACTGACAGAACTAGTTGCAGAGTGCGGACTTTGGGTGCTGTGGGTAGAACCCCAGATCACGTTTTGGGCATAATAAAAGACTTTTCCTTAATAATTACACTCCTGCCCTTTCTTTTGCTTGTGTCTTTGTAGGGGTGTCCCTGTGCGTTTGCCACATTCCATTTGGGGCATGCTGCCACAAGTAGCTACAAAAAACCTAGTCAGGTCTCTCTCAAGAGTGAACTACAATCACACTAAAAATACTTAAATTCACTCAATTAAATTTCTTAAGTTTCAACTCATTTTTTTCAAAACTCATCTTTTTGCTCATTTTCCAACAAGTTCAACAAGGGAGTGTTGAGACACCATTCTGCATAAGATAAGTGGAGTGGCAACCTGAATTGAAAGCTTTTTAAGAAAAAATAAATGTTTATATATAAAAAAGAGCAACGTATAGGTTAAAAATTCAGAAAAAATATATGCCTAAGGTCATTGATGTGAACGGACACTATATTGGACGAGTTTTATTACCCACAAAAAAGTGTCAAACAATACCGTTTATCTGAGACCGTCGGCAAAAGAGAGAAAAAAATGAAAAAATGAGCAAAAAGATGAGTTTTGAAAAAAATGAGTTGAAACTTAAGACATTTAATTGAGTGAATTTAAGTATTTTTAGGACAAGTAGCTACAGACATGTGCCTCTTGTCTGGGATAAGGTGGACATATGGACTTAGCACCAGGGCTGGCCCAAGGGTTTCTGCTGCTACAGGCAGAAACCCTGGCTGCACCGCCCCCTCCCATGCCAAGCCATCCCCCCTGAGTCATGCTGCCGCTACCTGCTGCTGCCACAGATTTCGTCTTGAGGGAGAGGCAGGAGGCAGCAGCAGTGGCAGTATTTTAAAAGTGGCAGCTTTGTGCTGCTGCTTTTTTTGCCCACGGCAGGCCATGTACAGTAAGTTGCATCACAGGAGAATCAGAAGCGGCAGATCATGTGTGCCGAAGCACATGGCCTGCCGCAGGCAACAAAGTGGCAGCACAAAGCCACACACCCAGGTCGGACACCCTAGGTGGCCGTCTAGCTCACCAAGTGGACAGCCCGATCCTGCTTAGTATCTCAAGCACATGCGGCAGTCAACACATAGCTGGACTGTATGGTGTTATAGGTGGGCTCCCACATAAGGTATTCATGTGCACTCGTGCTTCTGGCTACAGACTCCAAACACAAGGGGTGGCACCAAGTAGAGTTGATAGAGATAAGTGGGAGAAAAGGTGTAAAGGTGACAGATTCTGTGGAGACCAAACATATGCAATTCAAGATATTTTTATTATTAAAAAAGTCACCATGGATGTCGTACAATATAAAATGATTGTTTCCCCATACATTATAAAGTAAAGGCCATGGGGGTCATTCAGTACAGCGAATAGCAGGGATGGACGTCTGAATTGGATGTCCATCCCTGCTATTCGCTCCCCTGCCATCCCAGCTACTGCCTCCCCGTACAAACAGTTCATTTGTACGGGTAAGCTTAGATGGGGATGGGAGGGGGCGTTACTGAGGCAGAGCAATGGAGGGGCATGGGTGGGCTGTGACCCTGGATGTACAGGGCCAATACCGAGGTTGGCCCTGTATCTCTGGGGCATGAACATGGACTGGGGACCTATTCTACCACAGAAGTGGAATAAGTCCCCCTGGACGTCAGGGGATCATGCCGCCGGGCCATGCCACAAAAGTAGGGGGTGCAGGAAGATCCCCATAGCCGGACCCTCGCCATGGGAGGCCAGATCCAGGGTCTGGCTGTGGTGAAAGAAAAATATCTGCGGCGGCCAGCATGTACCTCTGCACACATGCATTCTAAATGGATGACTGTGAGGTCCATAAAGTTCTAAAGATCCCTGAGGCCTTGCTGCATCTCACGCCACATAGTCATGATCTGCAATATGACTTCAGGATCTTGAAAGTCCTCTGCACATCATGGTGATGTTTCTGGTCAAGCAAAGAGGCAGAGTGGACAGCTGAGAGGTCAACAACTACAATGATCCTCAGGCTATTACTATGCCTCCTCCCATTAACCCTTCACCTCATCCCATCCCCTCCTCCCATGCCTCCCCCACTCCTCCATCCATGCTTTCCTCTCATACCCCCACTCATTCTCCTCCTTCACTTCCCTTGATATTTTTTGCAAGCAAGGAGGTACTGGTGCCTCTGCATTTGAGCCGATTCCTGGAGCCTTCTACTACTGCTGGATGGGTGGTACTGCTCTGGCTTCTGTATATGGGGCAGGTGCAGCAGCCTGCGGTTGTTGTTGCTGGAGGGGTGGTGCTTCTCTGGCTTCTACATCTGGAGTAAGTGCTGAGGCCTGCTACTGCTGTTGCAGCTTCTAAGGCTCTTCCTTCTCCTCCTCCACCTCTCCTCATTGAAGGCCTGCAGTTCCAGCTGCATGAATGGCAGCAAGAGTAGTGTCATGAGATCGGCCTGGGGAGGGGGTGGGAGGTGATAGATCCAACATGCAGCAGAATATTGATACTTTCAACATTTTCATTTCTCTTTGACAGAACTGGACAGCCCTGTCTTGGATATCCCATGTTCAGTCACAGCGCTTATAGGGGAAAGGGGACAGTTAGGAGCCCTATATGGTTGGGCACAGGGAGCTGTGGCTGGCAACTGCAGGCCTATATTACAGGGATGGGAGTTCAGGATGGGATAGGCATCTGTATTGCAGCAGATATGCTAGAAGTGTGTGGGATAGCACAGCCACTTAAATAGAATGGTGGTCCCTCTTGTAACCTCGTGCAAGTTGTGCATTGGATGTGGGGTTGATGTGTATGAAAAAATGCACATCAGCTACAATCACTGCGTGCATGTGGACAGTGATTTTAACCATGCAGTATTTGCTGTCTGTTATGCTGCTAACATGGGGAGGGGGTGACATTGCTGCTGCTGTTTGGTGGATGTCCTGTTTCTCACTCCCTTTCCTCCATACCATCCAAACAGGGCTGTTGCAAGGGTGTTCATCATGCTGCATAGGCTTTTGGCCTTTGGGACCTCCCTATATGTACTCTTGGTGCAGGCAGACACATCTTCCATGCCTCACACTCCTTCTTGTCACTCACCACTGACATACCCTTCACACCCGATATCCGACCATTGTAATGGCTCGCATAAGTCTTCATCATGTGCTCTCTCCCCAGAAGTGAGGGGTCTACTTTATTCATGTGTGTGGCTACCTGAATGGCTACAAAATCATCAACAGATTCAACAGATTGTATATACCTTGCTGCTCTTCCAGCTCCTGCTGAATTACATAAGAACATAAGAAATGCCATCCTGGGTCAGACCAAGGTCTATCAAGCCTAGTATCCTGTTTCCAACAGTGGCCAATCTAGGTAACACGTACATAGCAGTTTCCCCAATTGACACAGGCTCCACAATGCTTGTATTGGTGCAAGCAGTGGATTTCCTGGGTCCCCTTTAATAATGATTTATGGACCTTTCCTCCAGGAACTTGTCCAAACTTTTTTTTAAACCCGGCTACACTAACAGCTTTTACTACATCCTCCGGTAACAAATTCTAGAGTTTGATTACACGTTGAGTGAAAAAGTATTCTCTCTTATTAGTCTTAATAGGTTACACTGTAGCTTCATTACTTGTCCCCTAGTCTTTCTATATTTTGATGGCATAAACAATCTAACTACTTTTACCCGTTTCACTCCATTCATTAATTTATAGACTTCTATCATATTTTCCCTTAGCCGTCTCTTTTCCAGGTTGAAGAGCCCTAACCTTTTTGGCCTCTTCTTATAGGGTATCCTTCCATCCCCTTTATCAATTTGGTGGCTCTTCTCTGTACCTTTTCTAATAATGCTATATCCTTTTTAAGATACAGTGATCAGAAGAATTGTACACAATATTCAAGGTTCAGTCGCACCATGCAATGATACAGAGGCATTATAATATCCTTTATTTTATTCTCCATTCCTTTCCTTATGATTCCTAGCATTCTATTTGCTTTTTTGGTTGCCATTGCACACTAGGCGGAGGGTTTCGACATGTTATCCACAATGACGCCTAAATCTTTTTCCTGGGTGGTGGTTCACTACAGAACTTTGAGAAGGGCCTTCTGGATGGTCCTGAATTATGTCTTGTAGACCTCTAGATCCCAGTGTTTGCCAAAGTATCTGAAACAGAAGAGAGGGTTGTACATCAGTGTTTAGAGGCTCCCTAGATCTGGATGGTCTCTTCCGTCCTCATAGTGCTTTTCCCTGTTCATGCAGAACATCTTTGCTGGTGGTGTTTGCTTGTGGTACCTGGCCTGGTTGGGTTGAATTTGTTCACCATCCTGGGCAAGCTGAGAGTACCTCATGATTGCTGTTCAAGGTGATCTGCACCTCTGTGCATAGTTTTGGCAGCATTTATTTCTTTGTGCCCTGTAGAGGCCTGGACTGAACATTCAGCTGCTTGCAACAGATGCCGACGGACTGCAAACCTAAACACACTCTGCATACCCAGCAGCATAAGATCAGTCAAAGAACGGACGAGCAACCGGGCATTCACGTACTCAGCACCCATGCTCTGGAACCGGCTGCCATACGAGTTACGCCAGACCAAAGACTTACACACCTTCAGAAAAAAGCTCAAAACACACCTGTTCCAATCGTATTACGGCATCACCTAGCCGATCTCAACTATATCTTCCCATACTGCCTTCATACCTCTTAAGCATAAGGTTAATAGGAATCTATTTCTCATTGTTGCATCACATCCTTGAAGATTCTTTAAAAAAAAAAAATTGTTTATATGTATATATTGCTCTGCTAATTACTTGTATTTTTGCGATCTCTATGTACAATTATAACCTGCTCTGGTTGCTCAATCTGTAATTTATTGAATAATCAATTGTATAACTGCGATCTGGTGGTTGTTAGTCTCCCCTACCGTAATCATACTGTATTCCTAAATTTATGCTGTACATATTCCCTTGTCTTGTCCACCTAAGGACCGCTTCTGATCGCTGGAAGGAGCGGTGTATAAATTTATGCCAAATAAATAAATAAAATAAATAAATAAATAAATAAAATATATGGCTCTGCATGAGCTATCCCACCATTGTAAGTGTGGCATGTGGACTGGGATGGACTGGAGTGGGTGGACCAAACATTCCTGGTTGGCACCATGGTCATTCTATAGTAGCATGGATGTTAGCTTCACTTTATGCATATAAGCATTTCCGAAGCAACTTCACGCACTGGGCATATGCAGGATTTACAGGATCCTGTCATGCCATTTGTAATTTATGGAGTGCAGGTGTTCTCCAAAAAGCTGCAGGAGGTGCTCTTGTGAGCAGAGTGTGTTGCTGCCCATCACATAGTGGTGTCATCTCTGACCTAGAAGGCAGTCTAACAGGTGTTGGGGTGTATATGCGAGTCAAGGTTTCGACTTACGTGATCAAAACTGCTCAGATCTTCTCCTAAGTCCTCCATGCTTTGGTGTGGGGTGGTCTCAGATTTCAGGGCTGGAAAAGCCTGTGCTCTTCGAAGAGCAATAGGTGCACCAGGAGGTCGTTCTCCTCATCTGAGAAGTTTCACTCCCGCCTGGCTGCTATGTTACTACTCTCCTGTATTTGATCCTCTAGTGGCCACTGCAGCGTGCTGGGACCAGAAAAACATTTACTTGGTTCTGCAGGGGAAGATGTGCCATGTAGATAGCATGCAGATGAACACGACATTTACACGTGCATCAGCCAAAATACAGCCATTCGCATGTGCAGATCTACCGATGATGACCTCCTGTTCTGCACGCTTAACTTGCTGCCCATGTGCTGATACATGTTTATGCTGATTTTCCTGCCACGTGGTCTTATGGTGAGTTATACATGCATGTGCCACGATGTTGCTTGACTTGCATGTGTATTTGTCCGCTGGATGCTTTTAAAAAATATGTCTACTTTGAGGGGTGGGGATTTGCTGATTTTATATCAGCCTCACATGTACACACCTTCTCTTTCCAAATCAACCTCGTTTTGTTTTTTTTTCACTTCCATGTCACAATATCCACTCAAATTATCTTTGTGAAATGTGTCTTCATATGTATATTTCTGTAACCACATGCACGTTACATCACAATCATGTTATTTTCTTTTTATGCAAAAAACCAAAAGAAAACCAATACAAAGATCTAGACAGCTTATACACTATTTCACTGTTTCTATAACATTTTTTCCATGCATTCTTGCTTGAAGGACTATTGGATTTCAAATTATTTTTCCATTTGAAATCAATTTAGAGTAGAAGTAATTTTTATTTAATTATATTGACTTAGCCCAGGGATCTCCAATTCCAGTCCTGGAGGGCAGCAAACTAGTCCAATTTTCAGAATATCCCTAATGAATATGCATGAGATAAATTTGAATACAGGGGAGAAGTGCATGCAAATATATCTCATGCAAATTCATTAGGGACATCCTGAAAACCTGACTAGCTTGTGGCCCTCCAGGACTGGAGTTGGAGACCCCAGAGTCAGCCGGACAGGCCACTGAACATAAAAGTTATTATATTAATATGTCACCACAAGTCTTTATGTGTGCTCTGATAATGAAATTAAAGAGCACTACAGTTTCAATCTGTTCATGAGTCCAGAAGCATTGTAAGTTCTATTAAATTTCACAAATGCTTTCAAAAATAAAACAAAGGTCCCCTATTGGTTCTAAAAATGACTAAAATATGGGGTGAAGTTCAGCATATTCTCAACAGAGCACCTCTGAGAACCACTTGAAATTACTACTGCTACTTCATCACATTTCCATAGCGCAATTAGGGAAGCTTGTTTGAGACGTTCAAAATGGCGTTCCATTTTAGAAAGGCATGCTTTTATGAGATAGGCTCCCATATCCAGATCAGTAGTGTGCAAATGCTCTTGCACAAATTTACACCCTCTGCGGAGGTGTCAATGTGTGCATGTATTCTATGGGTGTACATGTGTCTATTTTATAAAATACATGTGTGCTTCACAACACTGCCTCTCTTTCACCAAAAATACCCCCCCCCCCCAGGAATATCTATGTGCAGATCACGTTAAAGTAGGTACACACTTTCCATCTATGAACTTTATTAATGCATATGTAGTCTCGTAATTTTTTTAAATCTCTTTTTGGCATGGGCTTTTCAGCAGAAGAGGTTTTATAAAATTATCCCTCCCCCACATATAGTACTGGACAGCTACATAAAATAATGATAATCGTCTGGGCTCCATGGAGCTTAGCATCTAGTTAATATATTCCCAAGTCAGTTTCTAAGGTTTTGCAATCAGGAACCTATCATTCACTATTATTTCTTTATTTTATATTCATGGGCAATATTTAGAGATAGTTCTATTAAACAAAGCATTTTAGAATGCATTTCTACATGCAAAACTGTTTTATGGGCAAAAACTGTATATGAATTCAAGAAAGTATGAGACAGACAGAGGATCTCTGAAGGAAAAAAGGGATTGTAGAGGTGAGTACTTGATATGGAAGGGCAGACTGGATAAGCTGTGCGGTCATTATCTGCTCCCATGTTTCTCTCTTTCTAAGTATCCTTTAAAATGCAGGTCAGCATATGGGAGAGACTTGGCAGGTGTGTTCCCCCTCCCTCGATGTTCA
The DNA here is from genome assembly GCA_033557465.1 of Ichthyophis bannanicus. Classification (NCBI taxonomy): domain Eukaryota; kingdom Metazoa; phylum Chordata; class Amphibia; order Gymnophiona; family Ichthyophiidae; genus Ichthyophis; species Ichthyophis bannanicus. The sequence goes on from CM066031.1 coordinate 1,499,767,339, forward strand.
TGCTCCCTTCACTTCTCCCCCCACCATCTTCCCCCACACCCAATGCCTCTTTATTTCTGCTCCTCCCCATGATCTCTCATGCTTCTGCCTCTTGCTTCTACCTTCTATCCATCCCCACCACATCTGTCCTACATTGCTTCTTCTGCTTCCCATCTTGTGGCTATAGCTGCTCTTCCCATCATTTTTCCTTGCTTATGATGGTGCAGAGAAGAAGATGAAAACTTGCTGGCGTAAACAAGGAGGAATGATGGGGACAGCAGCACGCACTTCAGCGGCTCCTCTTGTTGGGTTGGGTTGTGCGCTGCTGGAGCTACAGTGCATGGCTGCTCCCCTTCGAGGGAAGAGTGAATGAAGTTCCAGAACACTGTTCTTGAAAACTGTTCCCGAACACTGTTCCTTCCTGTTCCCGGACACTGCTCCTTCCCGTTCCCGAACATTGTTCCTTCCCATCCCCAAACACTGCTCCTTCCCACTCCAGAACACTGCTCCTTCCCGTTCTAGAACACTGCTCCTTCCCGTTCCCGAACATTGTTCCTTCCCATTCCCGAACACTGTTCCTTCCTGCTCCTTCCTGTTCCCGAACACTGTTCCTTCCTGTTCCAGAACACTGTTCCTTCCCGTTCCTAAATACTGCTCCTTTCCGTTCCTGAACATTGTTCCTTCCCATTCCCGAACACTGTTTCTTCCCGCTCCTTCCCGTTTCCGAACACTGTTCCTTCCCGTTCCAGAACACTGTTCCTGAACACTGTTCCTGAACACTGTTCCTTCCTGTTCCCGAACACTGCTCCTTCCTGTTCCCGAACATTGTTCCTTCCCATTCCCGAACACTGCTCCTTCCCATTCCCAAACACTGTTCCTTCCCATTCCCAAACACAAATTAAGCTCTGCTTCTAGCAGCACCCTTTAGAGGCCTTCCTAGGCATGGGCAGCAAGGCAGGGATTTTATTTACACACATGGGGGGATATTCAGCACTGCTGAACTGTGAAGCTGGATATTCAATGCCAGGGCTATAGCCAGCCAGCAGCATTGAATATCCGGGTTGGCTGGATAGAGCAGTCACTAAGTGGCTAGCTGTCACATTTAGCCACTGGCTGGTTAGCTAAAGTGGCAAAAATTAGGCAAGCTTTTCAGGTGCCAAAGTTTGTTCACTTTGGGATAACCATCTAGTGGCTGGATATCGCTGCTAGCCTGTTATCCCCGGGAACGCCCTGATGCTAGCCGACTAGCGTCTGGGCATCTAGTGACATCACCCGGGGATATTCAGCAGAATTAGCCGCATTATTGCTGCTGAATATTCCATTGAGCACAATTTAGGTGGTTTTCTAGTCTGCAAACCGCTTAATTGGCTTTGAGTTACACCCACTTTTTAGCAGGCATAAATACTGTATATGTGAGTAGTTTTGCTGGAGCAATCTTCAATGTGAACTCACTCATATAAGTTCATTACAAAAACTGTTATAAATTAGGGATGACGTAACAGCCTAGAAATCTATGGTGGTGGTGGTGGTGGGGGAGGGGAGGATTATAAAATGATCCCCAAACGGGGTCATTCTGAACCACAAATAAGCCAGTTAGATGTGCGGGATAGATGTTATTCTTGTGAATTTGTCTAGAACTGTATTCTGAAAATCTGCATACCTGCACGTACACGGTGCTAGCATGGGGATCTCTGAACGTGGGTGGGAGGGGGGAGTGGGGGTGTGGCCAGCTGCAGAGACATATAAACTATATTCAGTAGAGACCCATGTACGTCTTCAGTGTTACCCGTGGACGTCCAAGTTCTACCTGTGGAAATGTAGAATATGTAGAAATGTAGAAATGAGTGGAGGAGTGGCCTAGTGGTTGGGGCAAGGTACTTCAGGCCGGAAGGTTGGGGGTTCAAATCCCACTAGAGGACAGCAACCTTGGGCCAGAAGGACTGGGGTTTCTAGTCCCACAGGTGCTCCTTGTGGTCTTGGGCAAGCCACTTAACCCTTCATAGCCCATGTTCCCTGTAAAATAGTTATCTCCAAGTTATAATGCCCTGTTCAATGTAATTTCAGTTTGTTCAATGTAAACCACCTTGATATCATGAAAAGCAGTATATAAGAAATGTTAAATAAATAAATAAATAAATAAAATAAAATAGAATAAGGCCAGGACTTAGAAATATTCTGCTCTGATCCCTAACACATCCCATAGAGATGAATGGCTGTGGCATGTCTGTACTGAACTGGTGTGTCTGCTGTCTGGGAGGGCAGACGATGTGGTTGTACAGAATGGAATTCACAGGTGAGAGACATCTCTAAGGTTAAAGAACAGTACCAAACAAAAGGAGGAGAAGGTCTTCCGCAAAGGATACAGTAGAAAGAAGCAGAGTGGAAGCCAAAAACATGGCCAGACACAGTAGGGATATCAAAAAAACTTTATTGGCAGACCCAACTAAAAGGTTTCGGCCTGAGACCTTCTTTAGGGGTCTAAGGACAGACACAAACATAAAATTAAAATATAAAATCATAATATACAATAACAAAAAAGATTAAACATTTAAAAAAAGTTTTTATAAATAATACATAAAATACATTACCAAAGAAGACAAAAAGCAACGTCAAAGGGGTGGAACAAACCACTCTTCCCATTCTATGGCGAATAAATAGAAACAATAAATATAACATACTAAATATTCATAAAAATAATTCATATAATAAACTTAACATACTATATGTATCATGTATAAAAAATAGTTCATAAATAATAATAAGAAAAGCAAAATAATAAAAAATACAGTAAAGTACAGATAAAAACACAAAACTTTAAGAAAATATACTGCTAGCAAAGAAGCATTGCAGGCTTATACACAATCACCAAAGGATGGAAAGCATAACAATAAAAAACCAACAATGTATCAGTATAATTTTCTAAACAAAAGAGAAAACAAGGAACCAAAAATCGTTATTGCCCAAAAACTATGGATACAGTATAAATGGAGTTGCCATAAAAGATACTGTAGATAAAATATGATCATAGAAAAGAACTTAGGGCAAACTGTTGATAGCAAATCCTTATAAATGGAAACAAAGAGTATCAAATTATCCGTCTAAAAACAAATATCATGAGATAAAGTTGCCATAAACTATAATTATAAATAGGGACGTAAAACAATCTGTTAATGACAAATCCTTAAAGGGATCCTTAAAAAATAAATCCTTAAAGAGATCTTTAAAAATAATTATTAAAAAAGACAAAGGATGTCAAAAAAACTGTGTAGGACAATTGGCAACATCCCGAATAAAAAACACCCCGAGGGGAAGCAGTGACTTTTTTAATGACAAAAAATTTGAGGTCATCAAGACTATGTTGAAGTAAATTCCAATATTCCACTAAAGGGGCCGTCATAACTTTTCTTTTCATACAACTCTTATGTTCTTGGATACGTGTCTTAATGGCATGGATGGTCTTACCAACATATAAAAGAGAGCAGGGACAGGTAATAACGTACACCACATGTGTAGATAAGCAGTTAGTCCTAGTATGTAATTTGTAATGTCTATTAGTGTCAGGATGTATAAAAACATCATATAACACAATGACATGTTTACAGACAGAACATTTGTTACATTTGAAATGTCCCTTTTGTACTGAAGTGGGACCTGAAAGTGGAGACATATAGGAGGAGACCAGTTTATCAGCTAAATTACTCCTTGTTATAAGCGATGGTCAAATGTAGATTATGAAAACAGGAACTGGTTTGAAGGATGTGCCAATGAGCCTTCAAAAATTGTTGTATTTTACAAGAAAGGTGTGAGAAACGTAAAATGCAAACCAACTTTTTATCTAAAGTCTTATCTTTAGGTAAAAGTAAATCTTGTCTGGTAGTAGAACAAGCACGACTAAACCCTCTATTGATACAATCTATAGGATATCCTCTTACGTGGAAGCGCTCAGCCATGTCACGAGACCTATTTTTAAATTCCTTATAATCTGTACATAATCTGCGAAGACGCAGAAATTGTGAAACCAGTAAATTTTTCTTTATGTGACTGTTATGAAAGCTATCAAACCGGAGTAGCTTGTTCTTATCCGTAGGTTTACGAAAAATTGTAGTGTTAAAACCAGTAGGACATTTCCTAATAAGGATATCCAAAAAAGGTATTTCTATAAAACTAAATTGCATCTTAAATTTGAGATTAGTATCCAAAGTATTCAACCAGTCATGAAATTCATGTAACTGAGTTTCAGTGCCCTTCCACAATATGAGGATATCATCAATATATCTCTTCCAATACATAAGAAAAGGAGAAAAAAGGCATCCATTCAAATGACCATCTTCAAATTCCGCCACATATAGGTTAGCTATATCTGGCGCCATAGCAGCTCCCATGGCTGTGCCCTTAATTTGTTGGTAAAATTGATTGTTGAAAAGAAAATAGTTATGAGTCAGAGCATATTGTGCTAATAACCGGGTACGGCGGACCGGCCTCCGCCACACCGCAACACCCCCCTCCCCTTCACCCATTAATAACAAAGGTAGACCACACATATATGGGAATTCAACTGGTCGCAGCTTTATTGCCATAAACCATAACATCAACAATCCAAACCTTACATTGTATTCCCCCCCCCCGCAGCAGAGCGAACCCTCACCCGCCATGTGGGTAGCAAAGTGAATGCCGCTTCCGCTTCCGCCTTGTCCAGGCCCCGGCAAATTGCCTAGCCTCCCTCATCCGTCTTCGCCATATTATTAGCAAAAGCCTGAGGGACCGCCCGGGCGGGGGTACCCCACCCCCGCCCAACTGCTTGGCTCCGGCGCCGGCCCCCGGCAAACACCGGGATCCAGCCCCACCCCCCCAGCTGCAACACCCCTCTAAAGCCCCCCACCACCGAGCCCCAACAAAGGGCGGGAGGGCGGGACGTCCGGTACCTCCGGCCACCTTGAGGGAAAGGCTGGAGGACACCGCAACGCTCCCCTTACCTCCCCGCCAAAAATCTTGCACTCCTCCCATTGGCTCCCGCGCCCTGCCATGTTCCGCGGGAGCCAATGGGAGCCCTTCCCGTACCGCGGGCCCTCCCCGCGAACCGCGTAGCCACGCCGCGGCGTGCAAGCGGCCGGCCGCCCCCCCGGTTAATGCCGGCCGCTCGCACGCCCCAGGGGGGGGGGCCACGCGGCCTCGCCATAACCGGGTACGGCGGACCGGCCTCCGCCACACCGCAACACCCCCCTCCCCTTCACCCATTAATAACAAAGGTAGACCACACATATATGGGAATTCAACTGGTCGCAGCTTTATTGCCATAAACCATAACATCAACAATCCAAACCTTACATTGTATTCCCCCCCCCGCAGCAGAGCGAACCCTCACCCGCCATGTGGGTAGCAAAGTGAATGCCGCTTCCGCTTCCGCCTTGTCCAGGCCCCGGCAAATTGCCTAGCCTCCCTCATCCGGCTTCGCCATATTATTAGCAAAAGCCTGAGGGACCGCCCGGGCGGGGGTACCCCACCCCCGCCCTACTGCTTGGCTCCGGCTCCGGACCCCGGAAACCTCCGGGATCCCGCCACCGGCTCAGGCCCTCACCGGCCTGAGCCGCCCCCCCCGGCAAAGCTGCGACCAGCGCCCCTCCGGTTCAGCCTATCCCCCAAGGCCTCCTGCCAATCGTTGAGGAGCACAGCCATCCCCACCGGGGATAGATGGACCCCATCGGCCCGATACAGGCCCTCACACTCCGCATCAGCCCCGGAGTGGAAAAGTAGGACCCCCCCGCTCCCCTCACCCCTGCTCCCCCACCCATCTGCCAATTCAGCGATGGAACTTTGTTAGCCCCGCGACCACCGCCGCTGAGCTGTGCAAGCAGGCCTTGGAACGATATCTGACCACAGCAAAATCACACCAGAAAACATCACAAATAGCGCTTCACTGTCCCGTATCACGGTCCGACTCCACTGCCGGCCCGGACAGGACACCAGATCATCGCCACTCGGGTGGAACACCGCCGCAGCAGGTGGCCCCCGCAGCCGCTCGTGGTGCCGCAGCAAAGGCCAGAGCCGAATCCACCGCAGACCGTGCTCACCCAGCCATGAAACGGTCACCCCGAACTGGTCCTGACCACTATTCCGCTCCACTGGGCATGTTGCTGCTCGCCGACCGGCCCAGCACTCCGAGTGACCAATCACCCAGCAGCGACACGAGCCAGGAACCACTTCTGCAAAACAAACAGAGCCACAGTTAGCCAGCCCCCCCCAGTGCCCGGACAGGCGCACATATCTCCGAAACTCCCAGGCAGGCCATCTTCCGATCCGCCTGATATCCCCCCCAGGTAAGCCCACCGCCACTGCCAAGTAACTGCCCACATCAGAAAGGGGTGCGACGCCTACCACCCCGCACCCCGAATGCTACGGAAATCACCGCCCGGAAGCAGGCGCCCCCTTAGCTGGACGACACCACCTGTGGTAGAACAGTCGCAAGCGTTGCAGCAACGCATGCGTAATGGACCGCCTGCTGCCCCTGAGCGACCGACCAGAGCGTTCCCCGCCCTGCCGTATCCGGCGTGCTACCAATCCCCCCCAACCACCACCCACCCAACTGCCCTAGCAAAGAACAAGAATCTCACCAAATTCCTATACGCCCAGAAACCGCACCACGCAGGCGCAGCCGGGGACTGCGTAACCTCCCACCTCCTCCACCGGCGCCAATGTGCGGAACAGCTCCCACTTCCACGACCGTGTCGGAACTACAGGGTATCACCGTTCCGCCTAAGCCGTGCGCGCGAACACACCTCACCGAGCGAGCGCACCTACTTTACCACAAAGCGCCCCACAATTACGGCACTGATTCAGACAGAAAACAACACAGACGGCGTACAATTTGAAAGTTGCGATGGTAATTACCAGAAATTTCCCGCTTCCTTGCGTAATCGTCTATGGCCCTTTAATCTGATTAAATAAATGTGGGGTACCTACTGCAGTCTGACAGGCCGTCAAATTTTAAAGTAGCTAACTCAGAGTGTCGTTATGTGGCGCACCATATGTCACCAACCTTCACAAGCCGCCCACAGCTGATAGTTTAGGCGCACACAGCCTACTGCCAATTAGCGGGAACATTGCCGGGTATAGGCCGTGCCCGAACCATGGTACCCAGCTGCAAGCAAGCCAACACGACCTGTCGCATCCAGTTCTGCTACCGGGATACAGCACGGAGTGTAGTTGCAAACTACGCTTCCCACCGCTGCGTCGTCGCACCACCCTACGAACCATGTCCGGCCAGACCTCCAACACCACCAGTAGCGGAAACAACTCCAGGCAGATTATATTGGCCATGAGAATGACTGCCTCCCCAGAATCGGCCACTCCGCCGCACACCATGAGCCACCCAAGTACACCTCAAGGTCCAACCCCCCTGCCGCAGGGTAAACAACTGCAGGTCCCGCATGCAGATCTCCCGGTCTCGGAGCACCATAGCGCCAGCGACCCCCCCGCACGAACTCATCCCAGAATGCTAGATTGGCCCGTATACTCCGCGACCATCAGACGACGATGCGGTCTGGAGAGACCTGCCGCGGCGGCTGCCCAACGCCTCATAACCATTCGCCCCATAGGGATAACTCTACAGGCTAAATTCAGGGCCCCGATTAACGCCTGCAGCTCCCGCTATGTACTCTTTCGAGAACCCCAGGCGCTCGCCCCCAGAACCCGTAGCCACTGAATCCCACCCACCGGTAGGCGCACCACGAGCTCCCCAGACTCCTGCTCGATCCCCAAAAAGGCTAACCGAGTCGTGGGGCCCTCTGCGCCATCCACACGAGCCCGTCCAACAAAGCAGTGGACTGCCTCAGCCCGCACCTCTCCTACTACCAGTACAACTCCTCGGGGATATGATCAGTCACCGAACCCCCGATAGGGTGGGACAGGTCTATGGGGCAACCGGCAGGTACCCGGCTCCCCAGGAAGGGCGGCTCCCCGAAAGGGCCCACTACCCCCCCAACTCGCTCTACACTGCCAGCCGATCCCGGACCACGCTGGCTATACGCCGCACTGCTGGGGCATTCTGGACACCGAGCCGCCTCCAGGATGGATCCGGAACCCGCCCGCACAGAAATGCTGCGCCCAACGCGCTACGTTGCACACCACCTTCGCACCCTACCCGCCTTACCATCCACCCTCGTCCTAGGGCCCTCAACACGCGTTCGACCCTCCAGAAACCGAAGGATCAATATAGCGCTGCCCCTTAACTTTACGCCGCAGCTTCCTCGGCACACCTTCCCCAACGCTGAGAACACTACCACCGCCGACTCTGCCCCCGCCGAACCAACCAACCGCTCCCATCCGACTCGGACGAAAACGACGATACCGAGGACGTAGATGACCAGGAACCCGAAGCCCAACGCCGACGGCACAACCGCCGCCGCCCCATGGCCGCCTCACCCCCCACTTCCCTCCCCCCCGCCGGGAGTCCCCCCGAAGACCCCGCCCCCACAGACTCACCTACCGCAGCCGCCGCCTGCTCGGGCACCGCTCCCGCCTCTGACCGACCCGCATGTCCCTGTTCCGCTGACCCAGCTGCAGGTGTGCTCTCCTCCCCGCTCAGCGCTGCGCCGGCCCGTGTCAGCGGATTCTCATGCCTCGGGGTTCCAAGTGAACTGCCATCGCGGAGTGTCCTGTGGGGAGACAAAAGGGAAAGAAGCCTCCGTACCCGCCCCCCCCAAGGCAGCTGCCATGCCCCCAGCCAAGCTGCCCGGGAAGGGCCGTGCCCCCCCAACCCGCCAATGTACCCAACCAGGGGAGACGCCACCCCCTATCCACCCCATCCACCCGCCGGGCCCCCCCAGCCCCCACCGATAGCGCCTGCCCACCAGCCCCCACCGATAGCGCCTGCCCACCCCCGCCGCAACCCACGACTCCTCCGCCGACGCCCCTGCCCGACCCCCACGCCCCCCCACCCCCAACTGCCGCGACTCCCGCCGCAACTCCTCCCGTCCCAAGCCAACCTCAGCAGGGCCCTTATCCTAGTAGGGATGCTCGCAATCCAACTCCAGTGTAAGTATAGTGATTTAACTCTCACACCTCATCAACAATAGGGTGAGATGAAGCAAAGGGGAAAGGCGGTAGGCAAAGGCCAATGATCCACGCTGGTTGAACTATGCCGGCATGCCTAAGCAATAGGACCAGCAAGTAAAGCCCGTGGATCGGCCCAGGGGAATGAAAACCCCCCTGACCGCTGCTGCCATAGCAGCGAAACTGAATGAAGCAGAGCTAGCAGAATCGAAACTTGGAAAAGATAGAAACACAAGCTTTAGTGGCACTGCTACGAGTGTGAAAGCTGCTGTGCATTAATGGAGTCCGCTGAGAGAAGGGTTACAGTGCCCTGCTTTCCCCCATGTTCCAGTCAGTTAAGTGAGGTTGGAGGAGAATAGAATCAAGAGGCTAAGAACTATCCATTGTAATGGGGACTGTAAGGGGGGGCAAGCAGGTGCTACGCCCCAGACCAATGTCCTCTTCCCCCTAAGATTGGATGCCTAGGTACTGGAACCAGGACCAATAGATGGGATAGAAGGGGTTACCGAGACCCAAGAGAAGTTTGCCTATGTACAGAGTGGAGAATAGGTAGCAAAGTTGTTGTTTCACTAGCAACCATTCCTCAGCCCTTGAATGTGATGCTGCTTGAGTCTGGTGCACAATAAATGATTTGGACTTGCTGACCAGACGCCCGGTATTAAATAACCGTAAATAAATACAACACTAGCAGCAAAGAATTCCTCAGAAATCCCATAACTACAATGAGGAATCCCATTCAACCCCCTACCAAGCTCAAAAGGCTAGTGCCTCCACGATGAACCCTTCCGGAGGTCCACCCAGGGCCCGGATCCGTGAGTGCAGCAGGTCCCCCTTGCACAATGCCCACCCCCCCTCCCCCTCCTCCTCCCCCTCCCCCTCCAGGCGGCTCCAACACCCAGTCTCCACACCAGCCCCCCGGGGATGCCACCCTCACCAGGCGCGCCTGCATCCACAACACCGTGCTCCAACCCCCCTCGGGACCATCCCCGACCAAGGCCCCCAGCTCCCGTGCAAATCGGGAACAACACGATCCCAACATGTCCGGTACCTCCGGCCACCTTGAGGGAAAGGCCGGAGGACACCGCAACGCTCCCCTTACCTCCCCGCCGAAAATCTTGCACTCCTCCCATTGGCTCCCGCGCCCTGCCATGTTCCGCGGGAGCCAATGGGAGCCCTTCCCGTACCGCGGGCCCTCCCCGCGAACCGCGTAGCCACGCCGCGGCGTGCAAGCGGCCGGCCGCCCCCCCGGTTAATGCCGGCCGCTCGCACGCCCCAGGGGGGGGGGCCACGCGGCCTCGCCATTCTATCAAGAAATGAGTGGGTATACGAACTGTAAAGGACGTGAGTTCAAATATTTAGTGATAACTGCAAGAGCATCTTCTTGAGGTATATTGGTGTACAAAGATTCAATATCCAATGTCACTAGAATGATGTTAGACATATCATCACCAAACCCATCTAAGAAGGAAATGACATCCGCAGAATCCCTAATATACGAAGTAATGTGAGGAACAAAGGGCCGTAGAAAAATATCAATAAATTTTGAGAGCGGTTCAAGGACAGATCCTATACCAGATACGATAGGGACTTATGGATCTTTGGAATGGTGTATATTGTTGGAATGACAGGATGTGTGACCAATAAAAAGGAATATTCTCGCTGTGTGAGGGTAACCTGCATTAAGGCCATAAGACAAAAGAGAATCGATCTCTTGTTTGATGGAAAAGGTAGGATCACAGATTAGAGTCTGATAAAAATTCTTATCTTTAAGTTGACTGGAAAGTTCATGAATGTAATATGAACGATCTAAAATAACAATACCACCACCCTTATCCGCAGGTTTTATAATAATATCAGACCGTTCCCTAAGGCTCCGTATTGCAGATCTTTCATCACGTGTAAGATTAAAATACCTACATCTTGATTTCTTTACCATCAAGTGTACATCTCGTGGGACACAATCCATAAAAGTTTGTATAGTAGGATAAATGGGGCCCGGAGGATACCAGCGGGATTTGCTACGTATTACAGAAGGATCATTAGAGACACAGGGTTTATCTGAAAAAATTTGTTTTATCTATAACTTACGAGATATCTTATGAAGATCAATGCGAGTCTGAAATGCATCATATGATGCTGTAGGAACAAATGACAGACCTTTTTGTAAAAGATCAATTTCTGGTTTAGTTAGAGAGACAGAGGAAAGGTTCAAAACAGGTAATTCAAGGAACTCTGTTCATTTGTAAATTCATCTTGAATTAATAGGGATCGTGAGAGCGATTTTGGAAAGACCGATAAACATTGCCTCTGCCTCTTCCTCTCCCTCTGAACTCTAACCGAAGGGGAGGTGGTTTCTTGGACTTGCGCTGTGCAGATTCCTTTTCCCAGAGATCTTAGAATAAAAGATCCCTGGAAGTACCAGGAGATGTAGGGAGAGGGGTAGAGACAGCAGAAGCAAAGAGTTCCTCCGACTCGCTTCTTATATGCTTTTTGCTCCTTTCCTGTGTATCATCATATCTACTAATAAGGGAATTTTTCCTTTTAGATGTAGCAAAATCATCATATCTATGATTAGAGTATTCGTATCTTTTGGAATTCTTATCATTGCGGTTGTTATAGTTATCATACTCAGGCCAAAACGTTTTAGTTGGGTCTGCCAATAACGTTTTTTTGATATCCCTACTGTGTCTGGCCGTGTTTTTGGCTTCTGCTTCTTTCTACAGGTTAAAGAACAATAAAAAACACTCCTACAGAAATATAAAGCACTGCAATAGACTTTATTCTGGCTATGCTGACATTTGCTGCTTGCTCCAAAGGAGCTATTCTCAACTCCTCTAACATTTCCAGTGTCCAGGACAATGTGAATGTAGATGCAGGGATGGCATGTGAGGTAGTAGGGAGCAGAATCGTGTTTGCCTGAAAAATGCAGATCAGCTGTGGAGTCCTGAGACGCCATGCCATCATGGTATCACAGCACATGTGTATGGGTGCAGGGTGGGGTTCTTGCAGAGGATGGTAGTTGTGACTGTAAGTGAGAGGATGTGTGTGTGTGTGTGTCTATGGTCTGAGTATTGCACAGAAGGATCAGTTGTGCTCATCCACTAATCTGGGGGGACATGAATGTCTGTCCGGTACCTGGACCATAGGGATGACCGCAGCATCACCAGGTGCCAGTGCGATCGGAGAGGTTAAATCAGAGGAGGCTCTCCATCGCAAAACATCACAACATATGCCCTTCACTAATAAGGGCCCCTCAGAATGAGAGCAGGCAACAGTGCAAACAGCACTAAGACATGCCCGGGGCACCATTATAGGTCTCTCAAAATGTGCACAATTGTAGAGAGCGAGGATGATGCTTTTGGTCATTTATTAGCACTGTTGCATTGTTAGCGTTTGTTTGCATTGTTGAATGATCTTATTCTGCGGGTCCCTTATCAGTGACAGAGATATATTCTGACGTTTCACTATAGAGACCCTCTTCTGCGTTTGTCTGGGCCATACTGAGCATTGCACAGACTGTTTTCTGAGATGACTAATGCAAGCATAATTAAGTCTTCCACAGCCATCTATGTTGTGATGCGAGGTATTTCATGTCAAGCACATCACTTCCTACCTGCTTTTAAACTATCGTAAGATACATAGAGCTATCTTTGCAGTGTTCCGAGCATGCAACAAACTGGTATAGATAGTCTAGTTTGCATCACCATTTCTGTATCATCCGTATTCATGTGTGGTTTGCATCAGCACAACACTGTCAGTGAGTGGAGCAGCTTTGGAGATGCACATTTTACACAGAGGCGTGGCTGTACGCAGGTCTTATCGCAGAGATGGGCGGGTTCGAGAACGTCTAACCTTTCAGAATATGGTGAGCGCAGGGACATGCAAAGCCATTTGCTGCATATAGCCCTGTCCCGCACTCTACGGTGCTTTGTTCATGCAGCACTGCAAACGAGTAGGTTCCTATTCCAAAACTGTGCATGCTTCTAATGCAGAATCCTGTTTAAATTTGGCACGTTTATGATTTGGACATGCCCATGGCCAAGAAGTGCATTTAATGGAATTGGCCCCGAAATGTCTAGGACCACACGAGCTTCTTCATACACATGAAACTAATCTGAGTCAGGTAATGTGATGGAGCAATTTATGACTTAAAGCCCTATGCTCAGCCTGTTCATTAAGAGCCTGTATTGCTGCAGGAAACAGGTGAAGCACTATATGGACAAGGGGCTACACCCAAATCTAAACAAGAGATGTACTGAATATCTGAGCTCATAAAATCTTTCTAATAGCAACATAACACATAAATGGAAATATAGCAATCCAAATAGATTGATTTTTATCCAAAACTGTTATTTTAATATTTTGAAGAGATAAGACCTGATTCCATAAGGTTTTTCTCTCATTCTGCGCCTGTGAGAACAAACCTGATTCAATCAAGCCTATAGCATAGTATATTTGGATAGCTGAGCTGTCATGAAATCTTTTTCTTTGCATTTTCAGTAGAAAATAAAAAGAGCAAACAAGCCGTTAAGTCTGGTCACTTTTAAGTGCCATCAAGACAGTGTTGACCCAGCAGCTCCTGGGCAAGGTGTGACCGGAAGTAGATTGCCAGGCCTTTCCTTCCAAGGCAGTGGAGGGTAAAGTGACTTGCCCAAGGTCACAAGGAGTGGCAGTGCGAATCAAACCCCGATTTCTTGTGTATTATGTTGTTGCACTACCATCAGGCTACTCCTCCACACCAAATCAATTATCATACCACATTAAGTCATAAAATTAGTTGGAAAGAAGCTACGTTTAGGGCACTATAACGAACACTGAAATAATAATAAAAACAACTGTAATCATATTCAAAATAATAATAAGGAACAGAATCTTAGCTGTGACAGCCATACGCAAGATACAGGTGAACAGTGGCAGGGTAATCATGCTCTTTACTAGGGCATTTCTTTCCATCAGGTCACATTTCTACAGCCAATAAGAAAAGAAGCAGACCCACCTAAAGAAATAACCACAACAAGTCATTCATAACCAAAAACAGAAAAAAACCCAACTTGAATCTAATGAATCCTTTAAATTTTAATTACTGATTTCCTAACAATACATCAGGACAGCTCTCTTGGAGAAATCAGCTTACAGTTTAACAGTTTCTGACTAATTGTATTAACCTGTACATCTGAGAGGATCAACCCCCTCTGGGTTTAATTAGAGAAAAATTCAATTTAAATCTAAATGTCAACAGTGGTTACTAATTATGGCAAGGGCCCCAGACGAGACATCTAGTCTGCAATCAGGCTGCACCCTGGTAACAATTAACAGTTTCTTTTTGAGTTATGAGTGCATTAGGATTTTTGTTTTTAATAAATGTGATTCAACCTAGACATGGCTAATACTACAGTGTACCTACTGCTAGGTGCAGATATGCAGACGGAGGCGAAATTAAATTACAGAGATTTCTCAAATATGCAGCTGAATAATAAACAGTTGCAAAACTAGGTCAGGGTCGCCAGCAATAGTCCATTGCTCCTCCTCCCTCCCCCATAGGCAAAATAAATATACCCACTATCTTTGAAAAGAAATCATTCCATTGTTATGCCCTTTCTCAAGAGCACATTATTGCAAGCTGATATTTATTTCCACAGTCCTCACAGCTGCGAGCGCGCAACTGAATTAATCTTTACAGAGCTGATTTCATTTGCAGTATCGAGACCATGATTACAAAATATAAATGCGCTGCTTGGAAAAAGAAATGATTATGAAATGCAAAGGGGTAAAAAAGGGCATTTCTTTATATGCCATATGCATTGCTCTCTGCTAATTAAGTTAAGACAACTTCCAGAATGCAAACAAACAGCCCCCTCCCCGCCTCATCAGCTCCCCCCCACTAAAAATCATATTGGTAAAACCAGAGTGATTCGACAGTCCCTACCATCATGGAGACAACAATAAACCTAATGCTATATTTTTTAGCTGAATATTTTGGAGGTAATTATTAAAAAACTTTTCAGACGTCAAATAATGTTTAACCCATGTAAAAGACGTCTACAGAAAGATTCATGTTTGTAGAATATGAATACTCAGGAGAGCAAAGCCTGGATGATTGTGTTTTTATGCTAGCATGGCCGCTCTCAAATAGGCGTGAATGTCCGCACCTTCAATGTAGGTACGATTTCCGCAGGATTTCTTTTAGTATTTTATAAATCCATATAGACAACTCGGGGGCATGTTTTACTAATGTGTACTGCTGGTGCCACTGGGTTTAGGGTGTGATAAGCAGCCCCGTGCTAGCAGTTATTACAGAGTCCCATGCTAAAAATCACATGCTAACCAGGCAGAAACTGAGCGGGTTGTGGGCATGATGACACTTCGCAATTAGTGCTGGCATTTTGGGGCTATTACTAAACACAAAGGTAACTGTCAGCATGGGCTCACTTAATGCCAACTCAAAGGGGGACAGAAAGCGCACCCTGTGGATAGATGCGCATGCCCCCAAAAGTTAGCGCAGGTGTTCATGATAAATTTTGGCCCTAACATGTCCCTAAGTGTCTCTTTAAAATAGACCAAAAATAGGTGCCTTCCTACCCAATTAAACCGGGCAACCTGTTATAAAATTACTGTCTTTCTCTTCGAATAATCTTCAGACTGATTGCAACAGATGACCTTTGCAGCAAATTAGCTGAAATCCATTTGTATAAGACGGCAGTGATTTTGCCTGGAAGTTGTTTCTAAAAGTGCATTCTTTCTTTTGTAATATAGACTATTAGCAAGTGCACCTTTGTCCTTTCAATAATAACTTTTAAGAGGTTTTAGCTCTGGGAAGCAAACCCAATGAGCTTATTTTAATAAGGCAATTTAACACTGTTGTTTAGCTTAAGGTATCAGAAGAGAGCCAGCACATGAAATGAGATTTACTAGGAAGCTATGACTGAAAATGACACCTGTTTTTATCCAGCCCAACTATTAGGCGAGACTCAGCAGTCACCTCGAGCAGCGGCTTCCGAGGAGTGGAGAAAAGATAGAAGAAACCCATGCAAAACCATAGATCTTGCCAGTCGTACCAACTCAAAGAGCCATCAGCACCCACTTACCTGCAGGGAGTGGAGAAACGCACATCCCTACATGCAAAGATTACTATTTGAGCCTATGATGCCCAATTATGCATTTTAGAGGATGGCTGAGGGAGGGATGGTGCTTCAGTGATTATGATTGTTGAGTTTAGTGATCAGAATTTCAGAGGGTAGGAGGGTTGTGAGATTAAAGGTTTACCTAGGATGCCCAATACCGGCCCTGAAAAAGAGTTCTGTTTTCTATATTTTTAATGTCCTACCGCAATAACAGGAGCTAACATTGTTAATGCTATTTATAGTGGGTGTCAAATTCCTGCAGTCAAATCACAGCGGATTACAGTTCTTCCCTGCTTTGATACTGGCAGCCCAATTCCAACTGGTACAGTACCTGTGGAATGCATATCAAGTACTTTATTAAAAAGCCACTACAAAATGGAGGGTTCACTGCTTTTCTAAAATCACAGCATCTTATCGCAAACAATTAGCTAATTATTTTTTTAGCAATATTTTTATTAAGCAAAAATGCATAGCATCTTCCCTATAACCAGTGACGTTCCTGGTCTCCTTGCCACTTGGGGCGGCCACTCCCCCTGTATGCTGTGGCGCCCCTCCTCCTCGTGTGCTGTGAATTAAGCCACCCTCCCCCCAGGAGTCAGCGCAGCAAATAAACTTATGCTAAAGACCGGCAAGGAGAGCAGAGCAGTGGGCCCACAGAGACGGCGCAGCGGCAAATCAGCTTTAGGGTAAGTTTGTTTGCCACGCTGCTTCCGTAGGCCCAGTGGGAGTGCACCCCCCTCCCAGTCGGCACACAGGGCGGGCCATACCCACTGCCCCACCTTTGGTATGCCACTGCCTCTAATGTAAAGGAACAAGTAAAGTAAGGGCCATTTCAGTTTGCTTTCTGTTCTTCAAAGTAAAGCCATCTGAATGGCAGATAAAGAGGCCTTTTTATTGAATCCCAGTAAGGCCATACACTTAATGTGCGTTTGCAATGCATGTTAACTGCACAGTCTCCCTGATAACTGTTTGGGGTGTGATTAGCATGTTCCCAGCAGTTAACACACAACTGTGTATGCAAACATGTGGTGCAATTAATGCAGGTAGATCTAATGATACCCATAGAAGTATTGTTAGGTGCGCCCGTGCTAATTGTCATGTAAAGGGTGATTACATGCTGATGTGCTCTCCACCCCAACCCGTCAACTTTCCACATTAGCCCATGAGTGCCAGTGTCTTAGCAACTGGTAGTGGGCATGTTAGCGTTCACCGCAGCCCGTTACTGCAGGCTATAACTCATGTGAACTAGTTAACGGTTATCTAGTAAAAAGGTCCCAAATTTGAGCAATTTTAAGTATTATATTTTAATTCTGCTGGAATTGCACACACAATAATTCCAAATGCTGCACTTTTTTGTGATATTTTTTCTGCATTCTATTTTAAATTAAGGATCACTCAAAAACAATATGCTTTGTTATTCTGACAAACAAAACAGGCAGAATTTTGCATCATTCATACCTTTTGGCACAGAATTTGTAATTTTGTGTATAAAATTCCAGTAGGAGTAATATTTGTATATTATATGATTGTATATACATACATATATAGAGAGACTATTGCTCTGTGTTTTGTCTTGACTAGATGGTAAGCTCTGACGAGCAGGGACTGTCTCTTACATGTCTGTCTGCACAGCGCTGCGTGGGACTGGTAGCGCTATATAAATGCTCAATAGCAGTAGTAGTAGTAATATATATACTGTATATATATTGTACATCAGTTAGATAAGTGCTGATAAGCGATCCATACATTCAATATAATGAAAATGAACAATATTTAGAGCCATGGTTTCAGTAGTATGCCTTGTGGATTTATCTGCATCTACTTGTAAAGGAAGTGAAGGACATACCTTACCACAGTCAACCCCTAGGAGATCTTTAACTCAGCCCCACTGCTGACATGAAGCAGAATTCGATAATAAAAAAGTAAAGGTTAATTGGAAGCATAGCTACAATAATCTCCAAAGAACCACCACTAATTTTTATGGCTAGACAGTTGATGCATTGCCCTACTAAAATACAGTAGATGTGTGGTCTACCACTGCTGAAAGACTGTGTCTATGTGGCTGGAAATATTATGCAATGAAAACCAAATTAAAGCCAGTATTATGCCTTCTGTTACAGACACATCTTTTGTTCATACTATGTAAACACTGTTATAATCTTGAAGTACTAAAGTATGCTAAATTAGCATAAGGTTGGGCATTGAATCTAGTGTGGAGGCCTGCGCCAATGTCGGGGGGGGCATGCATGTCTATCCCTCTGCAATTAGCATGTTGCAGTCACACGCAGCACTGCACTAACCAGCACACAAGTGCACTTAACGCCACATACTGAGGCAATGTGAAGCACACCCACGCTATTGCCAATAGCTGCGGTTAGCGTTTACGCAAGACACCCATGCTAAACATATCATGTTGTCAATGCCCACATTCTGCCCCAATCTGCCCATTCCCCACCCAATCTCATGCTATCCGGTTAGAATGGGATTTTTTGCACAGGCCTCCATGCTAATCGTTATCATGGCACACTTACCAGACGGTAAACCCTATGATAAACAGCATACTTTAGTAAGCATACCCCTAAATACTTTAAGTAGTTTTGTGCCCCATCTTAAAAAATATTATACGCAGAGAACGGGAGAAAGCAATTCTTTAGAGGATCAAGTACTTTAAGAATGGCCTTTTACTATCAGTAATCTTTTCTACAACTTGGCTGTTTATGTACTCTGTACATTTTACTTCTCACATCTTATTGTCTTTCCCTTGGAAGAAAAAGCCACTGTGCACCTTATTTCACAGTCTGGCTATTGATTTATCAGGCCATGATACAGCTTAGTGAGTATGCAGCAGGAATTGCTTATCCCCAGTATGCTAGCATCCCTTTCTTTCAAAAACGCTGCTCTTCACCTCTGGGAGGCATGATGCCTCCACCAGTCAACATCAAGGGCTTTCAAAGAGCAATTCTTGTGCCTACAGCAATGCACTTTGCTGCAAGATCCTAGAGGGCCGATAATAATCACTGCCTGTTCTTTGAAACAATAAAAAAAATCTTGAATGTTTATATGTTTTACATCTTCATACTAACTTTTTCATAGATCTTAGATTTATTTTGTTAAGATCCGTGTCTCAGAAGTGCTGCAATACTCCTTTGGCAGGAATCTTTATCAAGCTTAATCTGAACACTGGAATTCATTCTCTGAGACAAAGCAAGAAAAGTGTAACTGTGCCGATGCAGTTAAGATATGTGGAGGCCAGTGTAAGGATATTGGGTGCCCTAGGCAAATCCTCAGGCTTATGCCTTCCCCCCTCCTCCCAAGATTTTGATAATTAAACTCAGTAATCATGAACTTTTGAACACCCCTCCCTCAACAATCCTGTAAAAAATGTATAATTAGACCTCATACTTTTAAATATTGAACTTGCTTTTCATGTATGTGTACGCTTGCTCTCTCAGCAGGTAAAGAATACAATGATGGCTCTTTGAGTTTTTCTGGCAATCGGCTTCTATTGTTTTGCTTTGACTGCAGTTGCTTCAGGAACATAAGAAATGCCATACTGGGCCAGACCAAGGTCCATCAAGCCCAGTATCCTCTCTCCAGCAGTGGCCAATTTAGGTCACAAGTACCTGGCAGGTTCCCCAAAAAGCACACAGGTCCCACAATACTCGTCCCCGGGTAAGCAGTGGATTTCCCAGGTCCTCTTCAATAATGGTTTATGTACCTTTCCTCCAGGAACTTGCCCAAACCTTTTTTAAACCCAGCTACACTAACAGCTTTTACTACATCCTCCGGTAATGAATTCCAGAGTTTGATTATGCATTGAGTAAAAAAATATTTTTTCTTATTAGTCTTAAGTGGGTTACATTGTAGCTTCTACTTTTTGAAGGGGTAAACACCTGATCTACGTTTACCCGTTCCACTCCATTCATTAATTTATAGACCTCTATCATATCCCCCCCTCAGCCATTTCTTTTCCAGATTGAAGAGCCCTAACAAGTCTCTCCTCATACGGATATCTCTCCATCCCTTTACCATTTTGGTGGCTCTTCTCTGTACCTTTTCTAATTACGCTATTTCATTTTTAAGATACGGCAACCAGCACTGCACACAATATTCAAGGTGCAGTCGCATCATGGAACGATACAGAGGCATTAAAATATCCTCTGGTTTATTCTCCATTCCTTTCCTTATGATACCTAGTGTTCTATTTGCTCTCTTGGCCGCTGCTGCACACTGGGCGGAGAATTTCAATGTGTTATCCACGAGCCTCCTAAATCTTTTTCCTGGGTGGTAGTGGTTCCTAATGTGGAACCTTGCATTGTGTAACCATAGTTTGGATTGTTCTTTCCTAGATAGCAACATAGTAAATGATGGCAAATAAAGTCCAGTATGGTCCATCTAGTCTGCCCAGTAAGATGGCAAGAGTAGGTGCACCTGGCGCTCCATGCAGACCACCCCTCCCCATGTCCTTGTTTTAGGGGTGAACCCACTGCTCCATGTAGGACACCCCTGTTTGTTGAGAAATTAGATAGTTAAGTTTATTTTGATTTTATCCTGTTGCTGTAAAGGGATCCACTGTGTCTGTCCCATGCCATTTTGAATTCTGTCACTGTATTTGCCCCCACCACTTCCATCGGGAGATCATTCCAAGCATCCACCACCCTTTCAGTGAAAAAGTATTTCCTGACATAACTTTGCACGTGTCCACATTAAATTTCATCTGCCATTTGAATGTTCAGTCTTCCAATCTATCAAGATCCTCTTGCAATTTTTTACAATCCTCTTGGGTTTTAACAACTTTGCATGTCCCCAGCGCACAATGCTCCCAGCAGGCATGAATGTGCATTGGCGTTATTTTGTGTCAACTGCAAATTTTATGACCTCACTTGTTATTCCCATTTCCAGGTCATTTAGGAATATGTTAAAAAGCAGTGGACCCAGCACAGATCCCTGGGGTACTCCACTATCCACCTTTCTCCTTTGGGAAAATTGGCCATTTAGCTCTACCCTCTGCTTTCTATCTTTTAACCAGTGCTTGATCCATAATGGTACACTGTCTCCTATCCCATGACTTTTTAATTTCAACAAGACTCTGTCATGAGGGACCTTGTCAAAGGCTTTCTGAAAATCCAGATACACTATATCAACTGACTCACCTTTGTCTACCTGTTTATTCACATCTTCAGAAAAATATAACAAACTAGTAAGACAAGATCTGCCTTGGCTAAAGTCATGTTGGCTTTCTCCCATTAAACCATGACTACCTACATGTTCAGTAATTTTGTTCTTTATAATGGTTTCTGCCATTTTGCCCAGTATTGATGTCAGGTTCACCAGTCTGTGGTTTCCCTGATCACCCCAGAACCCTTTTCAAAAATTGGCATTACATTGGCCATTTGCCAGTCTTCAGTTATTACAGATAATTTCAATGATAGTTCACAGATTACTAATAGTAGGCCTGCAATCTCATATTTCATCTCTTTCAACACCCTTGGATGTATGCCATCTGGTCCAGGTGATTTGCTACACTTTAGTTTATCAAATAGCAGTAATACATCTTCCCAGATTATCAATATTACTTTCAAGTCTTCAGATTCATCACCTTTAAATACCATTTCAGTCATGGATAACTTCCGTACATCTGCTTCAGTAAAGACCAAAGCAAAGAATTCATTCAGTCTCTCCATTATGGCCTTGTCCCCTCTTAGTGCCTCTTTTATCCTTCTATCATCTAATGGTCTAACTGATTCTCTCACAGGTTTTTTGCTATGAATGTACTTGAAAAAGTTATTATTATGTGTTTTTGCTTCCTCGGCCACCTTTTTTTCAAATTCTCTCTTTGCTTGCTTTATGAACACCTTGCATTTATCTTGCCAGTGCTTATGTTGTTTCCATTTTTCGTCAATTGACTCCTTTTTCTATTTCCTGAAAGTGGAATGTTTGGCTACAACAGCCTCTCTGACCTCACTTTTAAACCATGACTTCCTCCCACTTTCTTAAAGCATGGAATACATCTGGTCTGGGCTTCCAAGATAATATTTTTAAACAACGCCCAAGCTTGATGTAAATCTTTAACCTTTGCAACTGCTCCTTTTAGTTTTTTCTTAACTATTTTTCTCATTTTATCATAGCCTCCCTTTTGAAAGTTAAAAGATAGTACTGTGGATTTCTTTGCTATCCTTCCTCCATTGATTAAATCAAACATGATCATGCTATGATCATTATTGTCAAGTGGCCCCAACACCCTTATGTCTTGCACCAGATCTTGTGCTCAACTAAGGACTAGGTCCAAAATGGCTTCCTCTCTTGTCGGTTCATGAACCAGCCTCTCCAAGCAGTCATTTATTTCATCCTAGCATGTCCTACCGTGACACTGACACAGTTGATACAGGGGTAACTGAAATCACCCATTATTATTACTGTGTTGTAACTTTTGTTAGCTTCCCTGATTTCTTTGAGCATTTCATAATCCATTTGTTCATTCTGGCAAGGTGGTCAATAGTACACCCCCACTGCCATCGCCTTCCCCTTTCTACATGGAATTTCGATCTATAGAGATTCTATAGTGTATTTTGTTTTCTGCAAAAATGTTATCTGGGGTGACTCAATACCCTCTCTAACATAGAGTGCAATCCCTCCACCAATTTCATCTACTCTATTATTGTGATATAATTTGTATCCAGGTATCACAGTGTCCCATTGGTTGTTCTCCTTCCACCAGGTCTCTGAGATACCAACCATATCTAACCTCTCATTTAGTACTATATATTCTAACTCTCCCATCTTATTTTTTAGACTTCTAGCATTTGCATACAAGCATTTTAGAAGCTGTATTTTATTCATATTAATCTGATTATCAGTAGACAGGGGTAATTTGGAATCTTTAAACTCTGTCTGCTTTGCACTTAAGGGCAGTTGGGTTACTTTTGTCTTTATTGGAACCTCTCTGTCAATATGCCTTAACTTCAATCTTTTGCTAGTATCCTTCAAGAATACATCATTTCGAACCATGCTCTCTTGGGTGACTGTCAGCTTTCCCCTATTATCTAGTTTAAAAGCTGCTCTATCTCCTTTTTAAAGGTTAATGCCAGCAGCCCGGTTCCATCCTGGTTAAGATGCAGCCCATCCCTTTGGAAAAGCCCCTCCTTTCCCTAGAATGTTGCCCTGATCCTAGCAAATCTAAAACCCCTCTTCCTTGCACCATCATCTCACCCACACATTGAGACCCCAGAGCTCTGCCTCCCTTTTAGGTCTTGTGTGTGGAATGGGAAACATTTCAAAAATGCTATCCTGAAAAGTTCTGGATTTCAACATCCCACCTAAAATCCTAAATTTGGCCTCCAGAACCTCCCTCCCACTCTTTCCTATGTCATTGGTACCAACATGTACCAAGATAGCAGATTCCTCTTCAGCACCATCTAAAACTTTGTCTAGGTGGTGTGTGAGGTCTCCTACCTTCGCACCAGGCAGGCATCTTACCAGGTGATCCTCACATTCACCAGTGACCCAACTATCTACATGTCTATTTATTTTATTTATTTATTTAGACAGTTTTGTATACCACCTTATCCTTCAATCAAAGTGGTCACAACACAATTGGGGGATACATTTAACACGAGGGGATATGAGACACATACGCTAATACTTACAGGGAACATGGGCAATGGAGGGTTAAGTGGCTTGCCCAAGACCACAAGGAGCACCTGTGGGACTAGAAACCCCAGTCTTTCCGGCCTAACGATCGAATCACCAAGTATAATGGCTGTCCTAACCCTTCTCTCATGGGCACAGTGCGAGAGGGTTTTACATCACCTGGAGGACAGGTCCTAGCTATAGGATCACTTCCTGTCACTCCAGGATGATGCTTTCCTGTCACGTAACCTTTCTCTTCCATGGCTACAGGAAGGCTACCAGACTAGAGGTGGGACTTCAGTACTACATCCCTGTAGGTCTCATCTATATACCTCTCTGCCTTCCTTATGTCTTCCAAGTTTGCTACTCTGTGCTCCAGATATCGGACTTGTTCCCTAAGAGCAAAGAGCTCCTTATACCTAGTGCACACGTAAGACCTCTCACCAAATGAGAGAAAATCATACATGTGACATTCAATGCAAAAGACTGGAAAGCCCCCATCTCGCTGCTGAACTGCTGTCTGCATCTTAGTTTTAAGGTCTTGTTTAGGTATTTGCTGGAGGTCCTTATTCTAATACAACTATACCTAATACATTTAATGGCCTTTGTTCATCTTAAGATTAATTACTCTAAGGTCCTTAATTAATCTATTCCCAATGAGGATGACCAGCCGCACCTGAAAGTGAATATGGGCACCTCCTTCCCTTTAATAAGTTTAAGAGCCTATAAAGCTAAGATTATCCCTGGGGTGGGTGGGAGTCCGGTAATTTCATAATGTACATGACAATTTCATAATGTTGCTCTTTATATGTGAAGATGTTTGGAATACACAGATTTAAAGGGGCATATTTTGGGTGTTTGGGTAGATCAAAAAATTGTACATATATTTCCTCATTTTACAGTGGGAATATGAACGCATAGTACCAGAAATTTCCCCGTCAGCTTTTGCACCCCCTTTGAAGCATGAATAAAGTTGTACAAAGTGCTGGCTTGGGCCATGACTTGAATAATTGAGGGGGTAATTGTGTTTAGCCCCCTGGTACTTTTTTTCATCTTTAAAATAAAAAAATGTATATTTCAATGTCACCTGCTTAAGTGTCTAGAATGTGGCTCTTATATGTATAATTGTCAACTTATGGAGTGATTTTATAGGAGCTGCTCATTTTTGGGCTCCAACGGCACTCCTAAATGTCAGTACTTTAGTATTTATATATGTAAGTAACCAGATTAGTGTGAAAGTGCACATGCTGCTTGAATTGCATTTACTTTCACTGTGGGCATGCTGATGGACAGAGTTTAAGCAGGGTGTAGGTGGAGCATACAAACACACTATGAGCGTTGATTATAGAACGCTATAATTTGTGTGTGTCCTTGCAAAAATGTAGGTGTAGTAATTTACATTAGCTCTAGGGCTGATGTAGGTCATCACACCTCAACTTAAGGTGCATTCTTTACCACTATGCTACTATTTTATTGTCAAGTATGTGCACGTGTGAAAACGTGTGCTAACTGCATGCAACTTTATAAAATTACCTTCCACATGGGGAAGTAGCAAAAATCAGTACTTCCAAGTATAGTTACCAGCAAAAACACGTGGAAGATGCCAAGTGATAAGACTTTTTCTGGACGTGTAAGTTCTTCAAATTGCTACTTCCATTGTATGTGCTGGGAAATACATGAGTATTTCCCAGCATCCTTATAAATATTTTACAAGTGGCTTTTTATTCAGCAGGGGGAATTGTGAACGGCCTGACCTGGACTAGTTCACAAAGAGAAACAAATTTAAGGAAACATATAGGAAAGTGATAGAAAGCTGTCTTGGTAATAAGAAATTAGTGGAAACTTCAGTTCAGGAGACAAATACAGCAACCTTGATGGTTATTTTTACATTGTCTTCTGATCGAGTCAGAGTTTTGAAGATATCTCTATCAGAAGACCCGTGCCTATCAGCAAATCCAGATTTTTTTGCGTTTGAAAATCAACCAGCCTCTCCTTAAAGGTTTTTGTTGTTCTCTTTCTGAAGACTTTGGCTGTTTATTATTATTATTATTATTACAATTTCTTATATACCGCACTATTGTCAGCGCGGTTTACATACAACAAAATAACCATAACAAACTGCTTGGCTTCACATAGAACAGGAGTAACAACTTGGATAACATGTTTTGCTTTACAGAGAACAGGAGTAACAACTTGGATAACACGGGGGTTGCAAACTGAACTAATTACATATGTACAATGAGATTGAGTGCTGAGAATTTAGGGTTTGAGATTTCTTTCAATTGTGCCCCAGAGCCTTGTCCCTGGGGATGAATTTCTTTTTGAAATATCCTAGAAAATGTCTTATTAAGAGCAATGGGAGAGACCATGTATTCTTAGACCTCTTACAATTGAGAGTATTTTTGCAGAGCTTTGAGACATCCAGTTTCAATCGAGCAGAGGAGTCCCCTTTTCTGGTAGCTGAGGTTAATGGGGGCCATTAGATATCGGACATCTTTAAGTGAAATAATTGTGATTTCTGATTTCTTTTCTATCATCTATATTTGATATCTCTCCTCCCTTGAGGTGTTGTGTTTTTTTTTCCATTTCCTTCTTCCCTACCATTGCCTATGCAGCACTTTTTCTGTTTAATGTTTTCATGGTATTTTGATTATTATGATCATTTGTAATTTGGAACATTCAATAAAGATTATAATTAAATAAATAGAATGAGAAAGAAAAAATTTCAATCCTGCTCTTCTGAGCCTGCTCTGTACAGATGGATGGTTTGTCAACAAACAATTTGCTTACAGTATATTGCATCCAACTGTCTGAACAGAATATAAGAAAATAAAATCTTGAATTTAAATGCATGGTGATTTCACAGATATTGGCACTGACAGCATACTGCGTCGTTATATTACTGGGTAGTTTAACACAACTAACAATAGTTTTAGGATTTAAATGTTGCATTATACATCAAGGCCTTGAAGGAGGATATACTGACTGCTGATTAGGACATTGGACTGAGAACCAGTGAACGAACCAAAGAAGAAAAAGGGACACCCCTACAAGGATAAACAAGCGATAAACCGAGTAGAGGTACTGCTAGATCAGAAAAGGCTTTTATTATGCCTGACACGGCCGTGTTTCAGCAGAAATTGCCTGTGTCAGGAGCTAATGTATCAAACTACAGCTAAAGATCATAGAAAGACTGCTGAAATTGTGCTGATTGCATCTGTATGTACTCAAGAGTCAGGATATAGAGAATTCCCATAGTATTTTACAAGAGGCTGTGCCAAATGTACAATCTCTTGTAAAATCGGTGTAGGACTGCACATCTATGCCCTATGTTCAGCAGGAGCAATGTTTTTAAAAAGCTTTATGTGGGGAAACATAGAAATATCCCCTACATATGTGTGGAAGTTGCCTTCTAAAATCACTACTCCCACTATACATGGAGAGCCCGAGTCAGCAGGATGAGTTGCCCTCCAAAGCCCCCAACCTCAGTCCTTCCCCAGATTAACTATGAAGTCATTCAATCCCCTCCCACCACCCAAATTAGCGATCTCTCCTACCCCTTGAAAGCATCTGACCCCCCCCAAGAAATCTCCTCAGCATGAAGAACGCTTCTTCCTAACCTCCAAAAAAGGACCTCCCAAAGTCCCCCACCCCTTGATCCCTATCTCCAGGTTTTCCAGGGGTCCCTGGTGTCTAGTGGAGCAGGAGCGATCCTCAATTGCTCCTGTTCACCAGTCTGTGGATTGAAAATGATATCGAAGACCCCCACGACCCCTAGTGGTCGGCTGCCAAATAAGGTCAAGATGTGCATATATTTTAAAAAATGTCTTTGTCGGCTTTTCCATCAGCTCCCAGCCACAGTTAAATTTTGACAAAGTGCTGGTTTCAGCCAGGGTTTGAAATGAGTGTGAGAGAGGGTAATTGTGCTTAACCTCCTGTGATTTTTGGCCTTGCAAATGTTAAAATAAACTGTGGTGCCATGTCTACTTATATTTTTTTAAACTAGGGCTACTACAGGGGTCATTTTGGAAGCACTATTCATGCTCTGGACGTCCAAAAACAGGCATAGAGATCTCCGAAGCACAGAGATGTCTCCAGAGCCATTTTAGAAGCCCAGTCTTGGACGACCACAGTGTGAGGATGTCCAAGTCTGAATGAGGGCATGGTAGAGGTGTTTCCAGGAACCTGGACCTGCCTGTGCGATTTCAGAAACATCTTGGATGTCTGGCATCACGTCTAACTTTAAACCAGCTCCAGGCATGAAGAGGCATCTGAAAAGTGCTGGTTTTGGCTTTAAAAATATCCAGAGAGTGTAAAGAAGAAAGCACTCCACCACTCAGCACAATTTCAACGATAGCAGCAGTGGGAGTTGATCCCTGACCTCCCTGATTCTAGCCTACTACTCTAACCATTAGACTATTCTCACATGCCCAGGTTCTGAGATACCATTCTGGGGATGTCTATGTAGACGCTCCCACAGACGTCCATACTGGGCACATCCACGTTTGTGAAATCATGTTTACGCTTCGACGTGTCTGCTTTATGTTTCAGACGTTCGGGCTTAGATTTTCCAGATTGCATTTAGATGTCATTTCTAAATTTCCTCTCCATATGTAGAGTATAGTTGCTGGCACTTAAGCACGTCCATGTGCAATCACTGCTATCTAGAAGTCGAAGATGGCAAGTAATGCTGCTGATTTTTATGGTTAGTTTTCTGAAATCCTTGCTCCCACTATATGTGCCGGCAAATGCACTTGTATTTGCTAGCATGTTTATATGTATTTTACAAAAAGGTCTGCGTTTAGCCCTATGCAAAATGGGGCTTCATACCTATGTGAGGAAATTTCCCCCGAGCTTATAAAAATGGACAGACTTAAGCTTATAAGATGCTAGAGTTTTATTTTTCTTTTCTTGGGCTAAAAACTTGGTACAGCTTGCATCAGGATCAATGACATTCTGAAAACCTGCTTGATCAACTCTAACCCTGCCAGCAGTGACGGGGTTAACTCTTGGCCAGGTGGTTGTGAAATGAGGATCTGTTTCTGAGGCAAGCAGAGGGCAGGGGCCAGACAGAGAGAGAGAGGGAGAGACAGAGAAGAGTAATGGACAGATGGAGGAGTAAAGGGAGAGGAGCAAGCTCTTGATTCCCTGGGACTCCAAAGAACAGATACTGTGGTGTGCAAAAGTCTGGAATCACTTGTAAATTTGACATTTTTTCAACTTCGTGACCTTATATCTTAATTTATTTTTCCTCCCAGTGGCTTTTTCTGTGTATCTCATGATAAGTGATAGATCTGGCTATTAGGGCCAACTTTTAGTATTGGTTTGGTCCTTATTTTCTGAGTTTGTTCCCCATAGTTGTCCTGTTCGATTTTCTGTGAAAATCGCGTAATGTACATTGTTGGCCAACGATATATTATTGCAAGTATGCTTTAAAATATTATGGACGCATGCCAAGTTTCCTTCAAATTAATGTATGTGGCCTTGAAAAAGGCAGTTTTTATGTGTCAGTGATGGCTCAGTATTTGATGGGCCACCCTTTGTTCTTGATCACCTGACTGCACCTTGTCGGCATTGAATGAACCAATCTGACAAGGTGATCGTTGGTGACAATGTGGTTCCAAGCTGCAATGAGTGACTCAATCAGCTCACGCTTTGATGTCGGATGCCTCTTGGATATTTCCAAGGCCACCTTGTGCCACAGGTTCTCGATTGGATTCAGATCTGGAGACTGGGCAGGCCAGTCCATTGACTTGATGTTGTTCCGCTGCTTCCAGCTGATCACCTGTCTGGAGCGATGGCAGGGTGCATTGTCATCTTGGAACAGGAACTGGCCAGGAAACAGCTGGTGTGCTGATGGCACCATGCACTTTTTCAGTATGGTGATGTACTTGGCCCCGTTGACCATTACATTGACGATGTGAAGGCGTCCAACGCCTCTGGCAGCCATGCAGCCCCAGACCATGACCTTCAAAGGATGCTTCACAGTGAGGTTGAGTCACTCAGGCTTGAATTCCTCTCCAGGAAATCTCCTCACATAGGTGAGGGCCTGATTACCAAACAGGCAGAAGGTGCTTTCATCGTTGAATAGCACCTTTTCCCACATTTCAGTCAACTAGGTTGAGTGCTTTCTCGTCCACACGATCCGGTTGTGCCTTTGTATGTCAGTCATCAGTGGCTTATTCCATGCTTTGCAGCCCCGGAGACCAAACTGCAGGCATCGACGACAAACTGTTGATGAGCTGACACTGATCTCACTCTTGTCTGACCACTTTCGAAGTAGCTGAGGAGAGGTCAACTTGCGATTAGTCAGTGAAGTGCATCATAGTGAGCGGTCCTGACGTGATGTTGATGCATGTGGATGACCTGAATGAGGCTTGTCCACCACTGAACCCATTTCTTTCTTCTTCTGTACAATCTTAACAACAGCGCTCTGACTGAAGCCAACTTTCCTGGCTATCTGGCAGCTTGAAAATCCTTCCTCGCTCATTAAGGACACACGAACACGCTCCTCCAATGTCAGGGTCTGAGTCATCTTCATGGTCGATCCAGAAAGCATATGAAATTCAAAAATTCCATGCGTTTTTATAGCTGCACTGTTGGCTGGATATCTGCATTGTGATTGGTTAGTGAAACCAGCCTCCTGATTGGTCAGAAATAACGTTTGCATATTGGATAATCTCGATCCAGTTTTGACGCAGGATCCACAAAAATCACAGTAGCTATCTCCCAGTGTCTGTAAAGTATTTAAATTGGAAGCAAGGAATGCAAAAAAGTTAACTCTAATAGCCAAATGTATCCATTTTAACGTGGTAGAAAGATGAATATGCTGGGCTAACGCAAAATTTAAAAAAAAAAAAGCGTTAGAAAGTACGAAAAACGCAAAACTCACAAGTGATTCCAGACTTTTGCACCCCACTGTACATCTAAACTAGAAAAAGAAAAGTTGGACTGCTCAGAGCTTCATGAGAATACAGAGAAACAGGTATTTGCCTACCTGGCAATCCCAGGCTCCTCTGTAGAGCCTCACTTTTACTATGATCAAAGACCCGCAGAGACTTCTAGCTAAAACTCCTTATTTCCTGATCAGAGTTAATCCTTACAGATTCCATTCCACTTTTTTTTTGTCTAGAAGGGAGCCCATTCTTCAAGGACTCATGTATTTCCTCATTTTACTAGCGTGGGTATTGTGCTCTTCTTGCGCTTGGTGATGTTGATGTACTCAGCGCAGGTGCACTTAATGCAACCCACTGAGGTAGCGCTAAATGTTTCTGCACTGAGAGCCACCTCAATGGGTAGAAAGTGGCCATTTCACCTGCACTACCCATGATGTAGACATGTCGCCCAGGAACTGCCTGTTCTCCGCTCCAACTCATGCTGCTCGAGTTGCATGGGATTTTTTAGCACGGCCGCATTTTCAGTGCCTTGCACTTTTTACCATAGCACATTTGGTGCATGCTGAAACTTCACACTACCCATGCAAATGGGACCCATGTGCATGTTTGGGGGAATTTTTGATACTGCTGTAGGCCTGTGGTTGTGAAAAAATTTGTGGTTTAGGACATGACTTCCAAGAGTGGCCATGCCAAAAATAGTGAAAAACCCATAGGTATAAAAATGTCTTATATTGCCAGTCATGCATTGTGACATAATTTTATTACTGGAAACCTGATATCTTCCATTTTTGGAAAACTCTATTTTGAAGTAATTTTGATAAACGAAAACATATGTGTCAGTTTAAGTAACAGCACTAGCAAAATTTACTTTGCAGTTATAAAACAAGGGCTTGCAAAAAAAAAAAAAGACCTGTAGGTTAATACCACAGTTGTGGATAATGGGAAAAGACTGGAAAGACTTATTTATATGTAGAAATTTCAGGAAATGTTACCTATATACCTGATAAGGTTTTGTGGCTCTTGAGATATCTCCAATGGTACCTCAAAGCCACAAAACAGGTCAAGTTTTCAGGATGCACTATCTTCATTGCATGCAAATGCTAAGATATATTCATGAGGGATGTCCTGAAAATCCAACCTGTTTGCAGCCTTCAAATACTATAAATGTATACCACTGCTCTATGAGCTGAACAGCACAATATCTCAAGAAGGTCGAAGCTCAGCACAAGTCATCCATCTCTGAACCCCAGACCCTTCATTTCCCACTCTATCTATCACAGATCAGCATTCTCTCATATTTATTCACAAAAGAATGCAAAACTGCATAGCATGGAAGGATGAGAGGATAGAAAAGCACACAGTGCTTAAGACCCCCTTTCATACAGTCGATGCAATAAAAATGAATGGGCCTGATACTCCAAAAAAGCTGGGCTTCTAAATTCAGGATCCTAAGCTAGGCACCTAAATGTGTGTCCTTTCTTCAGCCAAACTTAGGAGCCAAGGTTTTCAGTTGACAATTCATCTTAATTCAGGAATCTAAAAGTTATTGGGTCAATATTCAGCCATGGGGGTCGGACATTTTTAAAGCACCTGCTGCCACAGCTAAAACTGAAACTAGATCTTTAGCTCCTTAACCCGGATATCCTCCAGTGCTGAATATCTGGGTTCAGCCCCGACTGCTATTGCTGTCCAGATAGTGGTGATATTCTATCTGGATAGTGAAAGTGCATCAATTTAGGACAGCCTCTCAGGTGGTCCTCAGGTGGTCTAACATTATGCAGACACTTACCAAATTAACGGACTGAAAATCTCCACTAACTGGTTAAGCATTGTGCTAATCCATGCCCCACCCACGGACAGCCCTGGCACTGTCCAGACAATGCTGTGGTGGCCCGAGGGTATATTCAATGGCACTGTCTACTTAGCGCTGCTGAATATCCCTCTAGGCAGGGTTTATCCAGTTGGCAGGAGTCAATAGATTCACAAGGCAAAAAATCCAGTTAGCGTGCCTTGGCCCGGGATGTCATGGCCCAAGGCGCCCAAGCTAGGGGTACGCTAAATCTGGGGTAGCTAGTCTGGGTATTCTGAGCCAGATAATCCTGTGGCAGGGGGAAGAGTTTGGAGGGGATCAGGGGTATTGGGAGTGGGGAGCATCGATGGTAAGGGAGGAATCAAGTGATGGGAAGGATGTTGAGCTGGGGTATCAGAAGGTCAAGGGGATCAACTGCTTGAGGGTGTCAGATGATGAGGTAGGTTAGGGTTACTCGGGGAATGTTATGCATTGGGGGGATCAAATGTGGGGAGTGTTGGGGATTCCAGGACCAGCTAGGCTCCCATGGAAATTTTGCGGTGTGGGAATAGGGAAAGATGTCCAATCCCCACTTATGCACTGACAGGAAAGGAGAGATTTTACTCACAATGCAAAAACTGGTTGCATATGACCATGGCGGTGTGTGCTGCTTGTTAATGCAGCAGTGATTTGCATGCCATTAGTTTAATGAATCAGAAGTCAAAGGATTTATTGGTCTGTGTGTTAGAATGCTGTGCACTTAAGCTTAACACATCAAGGCCCTTTAGATTCTAAACCCTTTAGGGACTACTGTACCTGAATGTAGCTTACCTTGAATTAACAATGAAAATGTGTAAGCTAAATATATATTAAAAAGAAAAAAAATCATGAACATAATAGTCACACCATTGAGCTTTCACCTTTCCATATAATACTGCTTTTACTACTTGATGAAAGCAGGAGCTGTTCTGTTGTGAACTATATTCATCCTGTTCTTTTAGTTGGCCAGGCAGTTTCCATCTTCTCTTATACTCTTCTAGCTTCATCAGAACTCTGGATGGAAACTGGTGCCATAAGACTTTATTTGCAACTACCTGCGGTATTGCACCTTTATATGATATCCCTCCCCTCCTTTGATGTTTAAAAGAGTGGGGCTGTCCTCGGTCAAGGGTAATGAAACCATTGTTCTTGAATCTACCACTTAGCTTTTCTTTCCCTGAAGAACGTGACCTCCACCTCTGGCCACCCGGTTTCCTTGAATCAAGCTCCATTCCTTCTTCATAGAAATGTGAAGCACTGCTGCTGAGCTACGGGGCCAGTGCATGCAGGCCTCCCTTACCTTCATTATTCCATGAATTTGGAATCAACTTCACACTAGTTTTAGTGATATGTCCTAAAAGCAGGTTTAGGACAATTCAAAATTCACTGTGGTGAACATCAAATGGAGGACATTCTCACCATCTCAAAGAGAGGGAGAGTACTGGTATTGTTTTGAATAATATCTATTGACCAGTCAATCTGCAGTGATAGTGGAGGGCTCCAGAACAGATCTCCAGGTGTATTACATGCGTATGCTTGAGGTGTTAGAGTATTTTTTAAGTTCCTTTAAAGGTTTTGTGGTTAATAAATAAACATAAAACAAAACAAAACATTTTTTGGCTAGCTTTTGTAGGCCAAAACCTCCTTCGTCAGGTCAGCACTGTCTTGATGCGAGGCTGGAGGTTTTGGCCTCCTTTTCTATATAAAATAGGAGTGGAAGTGACCAAAAATGCACATTAAATCTAGCCACGAGCACTTACATTACACGAGGTCTAGGGCTGGTGTAAATGCCTGCACCGAGATTTTTAAAGAACATACATAAATTATAGTATTTTATCATTTACGCACATAAATTGGCATTCTGTCCAAGCTTCACCCCATGCATATCTACAGCCAAAGTGTGTGCCATTGGACTAATGCATGTACTTATAAAATAGCATCTGGCTAAAGAACGCATGTAAACGTCTATCCACGTGTCAAAGTAATTGAAAATACATGATTTACACACATTGATGGCACGCATCTTTACTTAGCTCCAGATAAAATTACCCCCAAAATGAATTAAGTTAGTCCACCTTATTTTCTTTCTTTTTTGTTTTTCTTTTCTTTATTAACTGTTAAAGTGGATTAACATAGCAACCATACTACTTTATCCATGGTTTTCTGAGGAACCTTGAAATTGGTGTTTGGTGGCTATAGGAAGAAGGATTACACAGAAGAGATTAGTCTATATGATCAGCTGAATTAAATATTTAACTCGATTCTGAGCAACCTTGGTTAATTAATTATAGGATACATGGGATGCTTAGTTAGGTTATGAGCAAGCTGACTGACTGGAACACACAGAATTAATCCCTGAGCAATACAGTTTTCCCTGACTTAACTGGTTGGAATATGTGAACTGCTTTAAGAAAAGTCACCATGAACAAATCTGTTAAAGGCCCTACAGCGAATTAACCTTCTAATGACAACAATTTAAGATGGACGCATCATGAACTGTCACTTAATGTCTTGGGCTTCACCTCTGCCCAATGTATTTTTCAAACAAGATGTTAACTGCCCAGTACATGTCTGATCCCTCGGAGATTATTATGTAATTACAGTAGATTAAACTGTATCATGAAACAATACTGAAGGAAGAATCTCTCTTCCTCCAGCCAGGAAGCACAGTATTTAAACAACTCCACGCAGAGAATTTCCACGAGTACAATTTTTAGTGCAATTCATTTTTGTTTAGGTCGTGTTGCCTAGGATTCGGATTGTTTGTAGCAAAGAGTGACAATCTCTTTTTTATGCATATTCAGTGGACTACTAATTTAGAGTTTGCTAATATTGTTTTAAAAAAACGAAGAACCATGGGAGGGATATTCAAAGGCATTTACATGGTTTGCAGACTTACGAACATTGTTTGTGCCGCTGCATTTCCATGAGTGCTGCCAATACTCACCCTGATGCTGGGACATTCTTGGGTGGCAACATCGCTAATCGAGCAGGGGTGATATTGAGCTCTTGTTTTCATTTTGCCATTCCAATGGATGTTCCCGTCTGCAAACTAGCATGTGATATACGTTCCCACCCCAAAGTTTTGTAGCAGAGATGTCTATGTGGTTGCTGATGTGAGCACCCATGTTGTGGATGTCTATGTTTCTATAATCAGGCTGAAACACAAATGTCACCTGTGTTTTTCTGCACATTTTGTCCTAGACATGCCTTCTAAACTGCCACTTTAATAGGATTATTTTTGAAACTATTCTACTGCTACTACGCAGCACTGAACAGGCACATGTAAAAGCCGGTCCCTGCTCATCAGAGTTTACAATCTAGTCAAGACAGACAACAAAACAGCTGAGGGCAGGAATACATCAAGGAGAATGGTGAGGAAACAGATAAAAGGGATCTGCCAGAAGAGCAGAGTTCCCGAGGAGAGGTATAGGGAGAGATAAGAGAGGAAAGATATTGAGGAGCAGCAGAATGAGTGCTCTTATATGTCAGTAGGAGAAGTTTGAACTGGATACGGAAACCAATAAGGAACCGATGAAGCAACTTGAGAAGATGGGGCAA
Source organism: Ichthyophis bannanicus (assembly GCA_033557465.1). Classification (NCBI taxonomy): domain Eukaryota; kingdom Metazoa; phylum Chordata; class Amphibia; order Gymnophiona; family Ichthyophiidae; genus Ichthyophis; species Ichthyophis bannanicus. The sequence goes on from CM066031.1 coordinate 1,499,803,401, forward strand.
TATGAGCATATCGAGGCTGGTGGAAGTTTAGCGATGCAGCTGAGTTTTGAACAGTTTCAAGGGGAGAGAGATAATTCAGAGGAAGACCAGCAAGGAGTACATTGATGAGATGCTTCTTGCAGCAACCAAGCTCTCCAGCAGAGGAGAAGATGGGTGCCAACAGAATGTCGATGGTTGGACACAAGTCACCAGGGCCTGCAAAATCACCAATCCAACTTCTCCAGCCCTTGAATTGAAGAACCATTATGCAGCCCTGGAAGTGGAGGAGGTGAAAGCATCCCTGGAAAGGGAAGAACCAGAGCTCAAGTACCCCAAAGTTACAGAAACAGTGACCACAAGGAAACGAAGGGTAGTGGTGGTTGGAGACTTTCTTCTGAGGGGCACTGAGGCGTCCATCTGCCGACCAGACTTGATGTCCAGAGAAGTATGCTGTCTGCCTGGTGCCAAAATCCAAGATGTTACGGAGAGTTTGCCGAGACTCATCAAGCCCACTGACTATTACCCAATGTTGCTAATCCATGTTGGAACAAATGATACTGCCAGGTATACCTCGGAACGTATCAAAAGTGACTTCATGGCTCTGGGACAGAGGGTGAAGCAGTAAGGTGCACAGGTGATGTTCTCTTCAATCCTCTCTGTTGAGGGTAAAGGCCAAGGCAGAGAGGCTCGCATCCTGGAGATGAATGCATGGCTGCAAGGATGGTGTCATCGAGAGCATTTTGGTTTCCTAGACCATGGGATGCTGTTCCAAGGGTTGCAGAGTAGAGATGGCATCCATCTGTCCAAGAAAGGGCAACGCGTCTTCAGTAGTAGACTGTCTAATCTACTGAAGAGGGCTTTAAACTAGATTTGTTGGGGATGGGTGAAGAAAGCCCCCAGGTAAGTGAAAGCCCCCAGGTAGGTAATACATTAAATAACTTTATGGAAATGGGTAACAGGGGTAACATATGGAAAGCAGTGTGTATAAATGCCCGTAGCATGGGAAATAAGATCCCTGATGTTGAAGCTTTGGTGGGAGTGGCTGACTTGGATTTAGTGGCAGTTACAGAAACATGGTTCACAGAAAACCATGATTGGGATGTAACTATACCTGGCTATACTTTATTCAGAAAGGACAGGGTAGGAAGTAGGGGAGGAGGAGTGGCAATATATGAAAAACTACTATTAAAGCTTTGGAATTACAGAGCTTAAAAGGGAGAGGGGAGGAATTGTGGGTTAAACTAGAAAGAGGGAAAGAGAAATCTATTTGCATTGGTGTGATATACAGACCTCCCTCACAAGAGGAAGAGGTGGACAGAGAATTAATTGAAGACATGCGCAGCATTGCTAGAAAAGGGGAAGTGCTACTGATAGGAGATTTCAGTATGCCAGATGTTGATTGGCACATTCCTGCTGCAGTATCATCTAGAAGTAAGGAGATCCTGGATTCTCTACAGGGAGAACTATTCAGGCAATTGGTAACAGACCCCACACGTGAAGGGGTCATACTGGACTTGGTGCTTACTGTGATGTAGAAGCCCCTATAGAGCCCATGGAAATAGAAAGAAAGGAAAAGGTTACCTTTAAAACTGACAGTCAGCCAGCACACATAGCTCACTGTTTACAAGAGAAAGACAAACAGAGGGAGATTGGAGCAGAGCTGACACGCCCAAGCTCTGACGTAGCAGCAAGCCTGGAGCTTGATCACTCACACCTGTTCAGAAAGGCAGGGCCAAGCCTCAGGGAGCAGAAATATAAACGCTGGTTGGGAGCAAAGGAGGGGCAGCGAGGACAACAAGAGAAGCAAGGAAGGAAGCCAGAGAGGGAGCAAGAGGAAAGAGCTCCTGAGAGACGTGGTTGGAGAGGCTCAGGAACCCTAGAGAATTGGAGACTGGGCAAAGAACCTACCTGCAGTTCTGGGAGAGAAGCCGGCAGACTATAAGGTGGGAAGGCACAGCCTGTTGCCAGGAACCAGCCTGTGCAGAGAGAACAGGGAACCCTTCAGTCCTTACTGCCTGAGGAAAGGCTTCAGAGTTTGCACAAGTGGAGACCCAGCACCAAAGCAGGGAGGTTAAGAAGCTCTGCCTGGAACAGAGAGCCAGGGGGTGGCTCTAGTCAGGAATTACAAACGGAGAGTCACAGAACATTTCCTTATAACTGGAAGGAACTAGATGAGAGCCAGAGAAGAAGCTCCAAAGCCACAGGTATTTCAAACCCTTGTTGTCTAGAATTGTATACAGGGGAAACACCCAAGTTTGCAGAGGGAGGTTACCTTAAACACAGTAGTAACAGCTGGCAGCCAAGCTCAGTAAAACCTGAGCTCTAAGATATGCAAACGGACTGTAATGTTAATGACATAGCTGAAGTTCCAATGGATTGCACGCTTTGCTTAGCCGATGATATCGAGTCACTGTGTTCAGTCTTTGAGTTAAAGAGCTGTGAAACAGCAAAGGAAAAGAAGTTATTTTACTTTGCCAGAAGAAGCTGTTTGGTTTTCCCATCTTTGTTACCTAGAAAAGGCACAGCACGTGTTGGAGCCACAGTGTGAAGAGCAGCTACCTTATTTTGTTGTAAATAATCCTCAAGCAAACACCTGGACACTCTCCTATTTTGTTCTACACTAAGTCCTAATGTGAGGGGAATAAATTTCTTGTCATTTTGCCTTAAACACTCGACTCATAACTATTCCTATATCAGAGGTCTAAAAAGGGACTACAACTCCCAAGAGGCATTGCGAAAGCAGAAAGGTTTGGTCTCACTTTCTGATTAAAGGACATCATGGCAGACCAGCCCTCTTAGCCCTAGGCGGAGGGCTGACCTCGTGACAAGTGGCATAGTTTTGAGGATTTTTGGTGTGGAACATAAAGATATTCGAGTGGGAAAAATCCAGGAGATACGCCAGAGGTTTTTCAACAAGAACACCAAAAAAATCTGTCAAGCTGTGCACTGGAGAGCCGTGTGGGATATCACTGGCAATATCGGCCAGAGGGACCGAAGACCAGCCGGGAGACTCCTTTTTCAAAACCTGAATCTACACCATGCTCAGGTAAAGGGTATGTGGGCATGGATGTTTAGGATTCATGTGAGGAGGAGACCTCGTGACATTACCAATGGTGAAAGTGTGTCTGATGTTGTAGTGGGAGATCATTTTGCATCCAGTGATCACCAGATGGTGTGGCTCAGTATTAGGACTAGGGCTGTTAGAATCCATTCAAAGGCGAGGATCTTAGACTTTAGGAAGACTAACTTTGCGAAAATGGGCCAATACCTCAGGGAGTCGTTAATTGGATGGGAACAGCTGAGAGATGTAGAAAAACAGTGGGAAAACTGAAAGGGGATATTTTAAGGGCCACCAACCTTTTTGTTAAAATGGTAAATAAAGGTAAAAGGAAAAGGAGACCGCTATGGTTTTTGAAAGAAGTAGCTGAAAAAGTGAAGAAAAAGAGGAAAGCCTTCATGAAATACAAGAGATCACAGAGAGAGGAAGACAGGCATCTGTATTTGGAAAAACTTAGAGAAGCTAGCAAAGTAGTCAAGAAGGCAAAAATTCAAAAGGAGGAGAAAATAGCCAATGCAATAAAATGGGGGGGATAAGACATTTTTCAGATATATTAGTGAGAAGAGGAAGGGCAAGAGTGGTATTGTCAGACTCAAGGGTGCAGGGGAGGAATATGTAGAAGCTGATAAGGATAAAGCGGAATTGCTTAACAAATATTTTTGTTCTGTGTTCACAGATGAAGAACCAGGAGCAGGACCTCAGAAAACACCCACAAATAGGAACAGAAGCAAACGACATCTTGAACAATTTTCAAAAGACTTTGTTTGTGAGAAACGATCTCAACTTAAAGTAGACAAAGCGATGGGACCGGATGGGATACACCCGAGAATACTGAGGGAACTTGGGGACGTTCTAGCAGCTCTACTGACTGACCTTTTCAATGCCTCATTGGAGTCGGGAGTGGTGCCAAAGGACTGGAGAGAGGCTCATGTGGTGCCTTTACACAAAAGCAGAAGTAAGGATGTGGTTGAAAACTACAGGCCGGTTAGTTTAACTTCGGTGGTGAGTAAATTATTGGAAACGCTGCTGAAAAAGAAAATAGTGAGGTTTCTGGAGTCCAGAGGATTACAGGATCCGAGGCAGCACAGATTCACCAGAGGCAGGTCTTGTCAGACAAATCTGATTGATTTCTTTGACTGGGTGACCAGGGAGTTGGACCGAGGGAGAACCCTAGATGTGGTGTATTTAGATTTCAGTAAAGCCTTTGACACTCTTCCTCACAGGTGACTTATAAACAAACTGAGCACCCTAGGGATGGACCCTCAAGTTACTGCTTGGGTTAGAAATTGGTTGGGTGGGAGGCAACAAAGAGTACAAGTAAATGGAGCTCACTCTGAGGAGAAGGATGTTATCAGTGGTGTGCCCCAGGGATCTGTCCTTGGTCCGATTCTTTTTAACATCTTTGTTAGTGATATAGCAGAAGGGATTTCAGGTAAGGTTTGCCTCTTTGCAGATGATACCAAAATCTGCAATAGAGTAGACACCCAGGAAGGGGTAGATAACATGAGGAGGGATCTAGCTAAGCTTGAAGAATGGTCTAGAATTTGGCAGCTGGGATTTAATGTTAAAAAATGTAAGGTCATGCATTTGTGCTGCAGCAATCCAAGGGAGCAATATAGTATAGGGGGTGAAGTACTTTTGTCCACTAAAGAAGAGCGGGACCTAGGCGTGGCTGTATCTGATGATCTTAAAGTAGCTAAACAGGTAGAAAAGGCAACGGCAAAAGCTAGAAGGATGCTTGGGTGCATACGGAGAGGAATGGCTAGCAGAAAAAAGGAGGTGATAATGCCTCTGTGTAAGTCTTTGGTGCGACCTCATTTGGAGTATAGTGTGCAATTCTGGAGACCGCACCTTCTAAAGGATGTGAACAGGATGGAGTCGGTGCAGAGGATGGCTACTAAAATTATTAGTGGTCTTCATTATAAAGTATATGAGGACAGACTGAAGGATCTTAATATGTACACCTTAGAAGAAAGGCGGGATAGAGGTGATATGATTAAGATGTTTAAATACCTCCGTGCATAAATGTTCAGGGAGAGAGCCTCTTTCAATTGAAAGCAAGTTCTGCTACGAGGAGACATGGGATGAGGGTGAAGGGAGATAGATTCAGGAGTGATATGCGGAAATATTTCTTTACGGAAAGAGTAGTGGATCCGTGGAATAGTCTCCCAGTGGAGGTGGTAGAGATGAGGACAGTAACTGAATTCAAAAAGGCATGGGACAAACACAGAGGATCTCTAAAGGTAAAAAGGGGACTGTTGTAGTTGTTATGGAAGGACAGACTAGATAGGCCATGCGGTCTTTTTCTGTCATCATATTTCTATGTTTCTATGTTTCTATGTTTCTAAGGAGGAGGTTGCAATAGTCTAGATGGGAAGTGACTAAAGAGTGGATAAGTGTCTTAGTAGGGTGTTCAGAAAGGAAGGGGCAAATTTTGCTGATGTTATTGAGAAAGAAATGACAGATTTTAGCTATCAGTTGGATGTGTTTCGAGAAGGAAAGGGAGGAGTCAAAGATGACCCCAAGGTTGCGAGCCAAGGAAACAGGGAGTAGTAAAGTGTTATCCACAGAGACTGAGAAAGGAGGAAAGGGGGAGGTGAGTTTAGGGGGATAAATAAGAAGCTTGGTTTTGGCCATATTAAATTTCAAATGGCAGTGAGTCGTCCAGGCAGCAATGTCAGAAAGGCAGGCAGAGATCTGGGCCTGGATTGCCGGAGAGATTTCAGGTATAGAAAACTGAGGTGAAGAGGTGTACTGAAAACCATGGGAGGAGAGGAGTGCACCAAAGGACTGGGTATAGAGAGAGAAAAGAAGTGGGCCCAAGACAGACCCTCGGGGTACACCATCTGAGAGTGAAATAGCAGTAGAGGAGGACAGAGGCGTAGCGTGGGGGGTGCAGGGGGGGCCGGCCGCACCGGGCGCAACATGGGGGGGGCGCCAGGGCCGGATTTACCTATACGCCATGTACGCCATGGCGTAGGGCCCACAGCTACAAAGGGCCCACAAAAATGGAACAAGTTAGGCTTTTTTAAAAAAATAAAATTTAAAAAAACCTGCTGGCTGCCGCCGCGGGGCACCCTCTGCTGCCGCGGCAGCATGGACTGACCCGCGGGGGCCCCCTCTGCATGCTCGATCCCTCCCTCCGTGCCTCCGTGCCTCCCTCCGTGCAGGCTGTGAGAGGCGCGAAGGCAGACTGTCTCCTTCGCGTCTCTGTTAAGCCAGCAGGGGCTGATGGGAAATTTCCCATCAGCCCCTGCGGGCTTAACAGAGACGCGAGGGAGACAGTCTGCCTTCGCGCCTCTCCCCGCCTGCACGGAGGGAGGCACGGAGGCACGGAGGGAGGGATCGAGCTTGCAGAGGGGGCCCCCGCGGGTCAGTCCATGCTGCCGCGGCAGCAGAGGGGGCCCCACGGCGGCAGCCAGCAGGTTTTTTTTTAAATTAAATTTTACTTTAGGCAGGGGGAGGGGGTAGGACTGGTAATGGGCTATTGGGGGGGCTGGGGCTGGGACTGGAAATGGGTTGGGGGATTAAGGCTGGAGGTGGGCTGATGAGGTTAGGACTGGTAATGGGCTGTGGGCTGTGGGGGGGTTTAGAACTGGTAATGGGCTTTGGGGGGGGTTTAGACTGGTAATGGGCTGTGGGCTGATGTGGGCTGTCTGGTAATGGACTATGGGGGGGCTAGGACTGGAAAGGGGCTGGGGGGGATAAGACTGGAGGTGGGCTGATGGGTTTAGTAATGTTAAGGGGAGTTGGGGGGGGTTAAGAACAGGTACTGGGCTGTGTGGGGGGTTAAGACTGGTAATGGGCTGTGGGCTGATGTGTGCTGTCTGGTAATGGGCTAAGGGGGGGCTAGGACTGGAAATGGGCTGGGGGGGTTAAGACTGGAGGTGGGCTGATGGGATTAGGACTGGTAATGGGCTGTGGGCTGATGCGGGGGGGGGGGGGGTTGGACTGGCAATGGGCTATGGGGGGCTGACTGGAAATGGGTTGATGGGGTTAGGACTGGAAGTGGACTGATGGGGGGTTAGGACTGGTAATGGGTTATAGGGGGGGCTTAAACTGAAAATGGGGTGATGGGGGGTTAGGACTGTAAGTGGGTTGATGGGGGCTAGGACTGGTATTGGGTTGGGGGGTTGCTAGGACTGGAAATGGGCTGATGGGTGGCTAGGACTGGAAATGGGCTGATGCAGGGACTAGAAGGGAATGGATGCTGGGTGAGGCTGGAACTAGAAGGGAGCTGATGTTGGGGGAGGATTAGAATGGGATGGGGCTGGAAGAGTAAAATGGAGAAGGGAAAAATATTTTGTGTGGGAGGGATAAAAAATCTACAATTGGCCGGGTATTGGGAGAGTAAGTGGGGATTGAGGATGGAGGGGTAAAATTTGAGTGGATGAAATAGGAATGAGGAAAGAGCAAAAGGAGAAAGATTAGTATGTTAAAGCAGATGTAGAGAGAGAGAATGGAAAAAAACTAGAAGAGAGAAGAAAGGACAAATGGACAGCAGACGATGGAGAGTTAGCAGAAGACACGAAGAAACCAGAAGAAAGTGGCTGGAGCAATTGCAGCTGAAAAAAATGCACAAAAGGTAGAAAAATATCTCTTTATTTTGAATTTATTAATTGGAATATGTCAGCTCTGGTAAATGTGCATCATTAACGTCTGCGCTTTGTTTAGTACAAGAGCAAATTAATGTATAGTTTTATTTCTACAGTGTTGTACATTCCAAGTTTGGCTTTTGGGATTCCCAGTTTAATTATTGTCTTCCTGTTTCTAAAATGTGATTACTTGTTTGGTGATGGTCTATGTTCTGCATGTGCCTTTTGATTGGTAGAGTATGGTGCTTTGTGAGTCCTGGTAGTGCTGTTAGGATACGGTGGGTTTGCTATGGGTTCTAAATGGGCAGTGTTTGTAGTAGTTCCTAATGTGTCTGGCAGTTGGCACTGGATTATAGTAATGTAGAAATCTTTTAGTCTTTCTTTATCCATACACTCATTAAGAGGCACGTTTACTAAAAGTTAGTATATGGTAACATTATGCAAATATTTATGCAAATGAGGCCCCTTATGCAAATGAGGCCCACACCCCCTTGGGCCGCCCCTGCTGGGGGCCCACACAGTTGGTTGGCGTAGGGCCTCACTCAAGGTAAATCCGGCCCTGGGGGGCGCGCTCGCACTCGCAGCTCTCTGCAGTGCTGGCTGTGCGAATCCGTTCCGAGCCGCCGGGTCGCCGCCCACTGTGGAGGGGGGGTGGTGCCAGGCGTGCGGTGCGGTGGGTGCGAAGAGAGAGCGAGGGACTATCTGGGGGAGGGACAGTGCAGCGCTGATCGCGGGAGAGAACCACACCAGACCAGGGGGGTGCAAATTACTTGCCTTGCCCCGAGTGCTGACAACTCACGCTACGCCACTGGAGGAGGATCCAATAGAATAAACACTGAAAGTGCGATGGGAGAGATAAGAAGAGAACCAGGATAGTACAGAGCCCTTAAAGCTAAGCGAGGACAAGGTGGTGGTCAACAGTGTCAAAAGCAGCAGAAAGGTTAAGAAGGATGAGGACTGAGTAAAGACCCTTGGATTTTGCTAGGAACAGGTCAATGGAGACTTTGGAAAGAGCTGTTTCATTAGAATGTAAGGATGAAAGCTGGATTGCAAAGAGAATAGAAAGTCAAGGTAGTGAGTTTGAAGGAGGAAAGAAGTGTGGCTTCCTCATCAGAGATCTTAGAAAAGGAAGAAAGGGTGGCAGAGGTTGAGGGGAAGAGTTGGGAGTGAAGAGGAGGAAGAGAGGATGGAGCTGATCTTGTGGAGAATTGGAATATAATCTTGTGTACTTTGTCATGGAAATAGTCGGCTAAGGTTTGGTCAGAAAGGGAAGGAGGGGTTGGAGGCTTTGGATGTTTAAAAATGGACATCTAAAGCACTGAGACATCCCGAGAGCCATTTTAGAAACCTGCTCTGTGATGTCTCCAGTGCGAGAACATCCGTGTCTGAATGAAAAGATGATGTAGGTATGTTTGGAGCATTTTCAGACCTTTGGACATCTTTTCCTGACTTCAGTAACATCATTTCCAAGCTTATACCTGCTCCAGGCATGAATAGGCACTGGAAAAGTGCTCATTTGATCAGCCAGCCATCTGGAGAATGTGGAGGATATATGCTCATGAGCCCCCTACTTCTCCATGCTGATAACAAACAGTGAAGAGACCGAGGGCTCATAATATTGTTTTCCTACACCGCTGGAGATCCCCTTATGCTAGCATGTATGCAATGGATGTCCCCACCCTATGCTTTCTTAAGGAGATGTTTATGTGGCCGCAGGTATGGATATCCATACTAGGGGTGTGTACGTTGATTAAATCAGATGAAGACATAGATATCCCTAGTGTTTCTTGCCATGTTCTGTCCTGGACATCCCTGATTGGACTTGGATGTCTTTATAAAGTGCTACTTTAGATGTATAAATCTTTTTGAATACATGCTTGAATGTTTTCTGAGCACTCACTTTTACGCACCTTTAAATTATATGAGCATTCAAAACTCTTTTGCTAGTGTTTAAATTGCTTATAAAATTACTCTCTACCTGGGTTATGTGGTCAAAATGTATCCATTCCGTGCATGGCAAATTTAAAACAAAAGCACTGATATGATTGACACCCGATGCTGACCACATTAGTACTTTTGAAAGTTGAGCTCTAAGACTTTGGCAAACTTCAAAAAAAGATGTGCATACAAGTTGCAAGAAAAGCACGACAACAACATGTTTCAGTTTTGCAACCTCCAAACAAAGAACGGTTAAGACACAGGTATGAAAGCAGTGTGCGTCTTGCTCTAAAAATAAAAACCAAATCAATATCTTCACTTTTTCTCCAAGATCAACTGAAGCCTTAGTTGAGATCTTAAGATAACATAAAAAGGGAAGCTTTCTAAGCCACAACTCTTCTGTAAGGTGAGTGGAAAAAACAGGTGGTTTCCTTCTGCCTCAACTGTTCTACCTTGATCTGTGTCGGAGAAAGTACATAAATACATGAATACATTGTGCATTCTTCACAAAGTTTGACAGCTGAGAGAAAGAAAAAACAAATGCTAAATGCAATCTGTCTTGCAACAAGAAGCACAATGTTCGGATTAATTTCAGTTTAAAAAGGGACTGTTCAGAATATGCTAGATACATGCTGTTCAGTGATAATTCAGGATCCAACCAGCCCCGGATCTCTCACTACCTCAACAATGGGCATATGTTACATTTTTATGTTCTTATGTACCTGAGTTCATCCTTAACCATTGGACTATTCCCCTGGGAGCATTCTCTCCCAACCACAACATTTCTGTTTCCTGTGGATTTGATTTCATTTTACTGTGGGGCCGGCAGTCTGCAATGCTTAAGACCTCCTTTATCCCCATCTCTGTGCCCCAATAGTGGAAAAATAAGTTGTATGTCGTCCATATAAATAAAACAGGAGATCCCAAGGGTCGCAAATGTACTAGTGCTACTACTTAGCATTTGTATAGCGCTATAAGGCGTACACAGTGCTGAACAGATACATGTAAAAGACGGTTCCTGCTCATCAGCGCTTACAGTCTAGTCAAGACAGATAACATGACTGCTGAGGACAAGGATATATCTAGGTTGAATATAGGCTAAAGAAAATGGGGGGACCCACAGCGGACAGAAAAACGTGCAGACCTCTCTTGACCCCTAAACACCACTGAAGCTCTGCAGTCAATTGCTTTCACCTCACAGATTGCAATCAATGAAATCAAAGCTGCTGTAAGGTCTAACATGATTAGCAAAACCTGGGTCCCTATGTCCCTAAATTTCAAGATCTCGTCTTGCACAGCCAGCAAAGCAACCTCTGCCCCAAGACCTGGTTGAAAACCAACTTAGACAGGGCCCAAAACACAGTTTTCCTCTACAGATGAACTCATTTCCCAAAAAAAGTTCTCTCTAATGCTTTAGCCAGAAACTGTAAATTTGTAATTGGTCTATTACTTGAGCAGACTGCTGTTTCCCAAGTTCAATAACTAAGCGGCACGTTTTGTGGTTCCCAAGAAAATGAAGGTTTACCAGAGGTTTAGCAGGGGTAATCACATCTTCCAAACAGTTATTTCAGTATGCATCCAAACCTTAACTAATTGCATTGTTAACGTTCACATCAAACTCTCCTTTAGTTTTTCTTCAAAAAAGACTCACAAAGCTGTGTATGAAATTTGTGACAAGGTCCTGACCTCCCTGAGGTTAATGTTGCATTGCCCTGGTAGGGAAACAAGTCAGTAGTTTATAACAGGACGCTTACATAACAAGTTTCAAAAGCATGCCTATTTTAGGACTACTTTAAAAAGGCAATATAGGGCCCATATGTCTTTATAATAGAGGCACGCAGAACCTGCTCCCATAGAGCACTAATTCTGATGCACAAATTTACACCTCTACATGTGTATATGCTTAGTTTATGAATTATGTATGTGCATCACGACTCTGCTCTCCTCCATCCAAACAACATCCTGGGAACACCTACATTCAGCTTAGATGTAGACACACACTTTCTGTGTGCATACTTTTTGCATGTGTATGTAATTGCACAATTTTATAACAGCACCTTCATGCATGTAGAACAGTCTTTACACACCAAAATATCTTTTAAAATTATTTCCTTAGAGTTAAGACATAAATCAAGGGGTTCTTTAGGCAAGAATGCAAATGCTTTGGTACCATTCATTTTACTGTGGGGCACTCTCCCTTCATGGATATCTGTGAGCCCAACCTCTGTGACCTCCTTCTACTGGACTTCTGAATCCAGAGAAGTCCACTTCTAAAATCTGAAGCTCATCCTGGAAGGGTGTGGGTACTTTGCCAGAGCAGCAGACTTTTAAAATCTGTTGCAAAGCGAGTGCCCCTTCAGTACGGCGGCAGCCCCTGTAGAGAAGGCACCCCTAGGCGAAGTGGTTGCCCTGTCTAGTGGTAAATCCAGTCCTGAGAAAAATCAATACGATTTTGCAGTATTCTTTTAATTAAGTACAAATGCAAGGCTACTGTCTGTCATACTGTGAGCATAAAATATGCATTATTCATATTTTTATTTCAACTCATAATTTTTACTTATAAAATCAAACTAAGGGGCTTGTTTACAAAGCCGCGGTAGCGGTTCGCAGTCATTATCGGAGCCGCAGCCCCATTGAAATCAATGGGGCCGCAGCTCCGATAACGATCGCGAACCACTACCGCAGCTTTGTAAACAAGCCCCTAAGAGTTAGTGCCTGACAATGGAGTATTTCAGCCTCTTAATTCAATCAGTTGAAACATCACTGCCATTGCCAGACTCTTCAGATATAGCATCCTACATATTTCTTGACTTTGCCTAGGTCTTATTTGACAGCCACACCCTCGGTTTTTAAAAATTTCCTTTCCATGCTCTAATCTTCAGTTGCTCATTCTTGCATGCTTCAGTGTGACGCCTTCATGGGGGTTATGATAAGGAGCCGTGCTGCAGGTTCTTGCTTTACTTAGATTATATTATCATCATCACAATTTCTCTGTAACCATACAGAGCTATATTCAGGTAGAGTAGGTGCTTTCCTGTCTCTAGAGGGCTGACAATTTAAGGGACCCTTTTACTAAAGTCTGCTAAGCAATTAGCGTTATGTTTTGGTGCACGATAAATGTGCACTCGGGCCTCGGTAAATGTTAACACGGGGACATGACAGTTACCTCATGCCAATTCCTGTACTAACTGAAAATCACATGCTGGGGTGGGGAACAGGCGGGTTGGGGGTGGAGAGTGGGAATGGAGACATGCTGCAGTTAGCACAGGGGGAGTGGAGGAGTGGCCTAGTGGTTGGTGCAAGGTACCTCAGGCTGGAAGGTCAGGGGTTCAAATCCCACTAGAGGACAGCAACCTTGGGCCAGAAAGACTGGGGTTTCTAGTCCCACAGGTGCTCCTTGTGGTCTTGGGCAAGCCACTTAACCCTCCATAGCCCATGTTCCCTGTAAAAATAGTTATTTCCAAGTTATAATGCCCTGTTCAATGTAAATTCAGTTTGTTCAATGTAAACCACACTGATGCAGAATAGCACAGTATATAAGAGAATATAAATGAATATCATGTGCTGTCAATGATGCAATTAGCACAGGTTCACCTAATACTACCTTAATGGTTTGTGTTAGGTGCACCTGCGGTAATTGCACCATACATTAGGGTATGCATCCATGTGTTAACTGCCAGGAACATGCTGGACACACCCCTTACCATTAATGCAGAGGCTTTGCACTTAACACACACGGGTTTTCACATTAAAAGTATATTAAGTGCAAAATCCTAACACTTTAGTAAAAGGGCCCCTAAGTTTGTAACCAAAGCAACAGAGTGTTAAGTGACTTGCCCAAGACAACAAGGGATGATATTGGGATTTGAACCCTTCTCTGGTTCCTAGCCTACTAGTGCTAATCCAAAATTGTATATCTCTTAGTGCTGTTTAAATAGCAAGCAGGAAATACCCAACAAGGCCACTGAGAACAAAAAGAAAAAAAATAATTTATAGTGTTTCTGTGCACAGGAGACGGGCCTCTTTCCATGAAAACCAAGCTCTGGAAGAAGGAATCAAAGGATGAGGCTGAAAGGGGGTAAACTCGGGAGTAATCTAAGGAAATGTTTCTTTACGAAAAGAGAGCTATCTGTGGGGAACGAGGGAGATGATGGAATGTGGGTGGTATCTGAATTCAAGAGAACATGGGACAAGCAAGGAGGATCTCTGAGGGAAAGGAAGGAATTGCAGAGTTTGTTATTTGATGTGGATGGGAAGAATAGACAGGCCATATGATCTCTGCCATCATTTTTCTCTGTTTCTATATTTCAGTGGGGCTAGATTGAATTCCCTGTCCATTAGGACCAGTCAACACTGACCTCTCTGTATTGCTAGTGAACTCAAGCCAAAGGAAGGAGGGAAGATGGCTGCTGCTACTTCGGGAGCTCCTGCTTGCCTAAGAGAGGTCTGGATGAAGCTGTTCGGACATGCTCCCTCTTCCCTAGTACTTGGGAGGTGAGGGGTTTCTCAGAGTTGCATGTGCATGCACTCCAAGAATAATAGTGTGAGATTCATAGGTTAAGTGTAGAGAAGTCAAGGAGAAACGTTTCAGCACATTGCAGTACAAGTTGCATCCCAGAATAATAAAACTTTGGGAATCATTTTACAGACCAAAGTTTTCAGTTTCCCTGTGCTGCTTGCAGTTCTTGGGTACCATTTCTTTCAAGGGGAACTTGATTTCCCTTTGAAAATACACTTGATGTGCATAACACAGGTGCATCGGAACCTGCTTTTTTTGCAGTTGCATACGTTCAGTCCACCAACTTAACCCTGCCCTTTATTCATATGTTTAAGAGTACACCTTTCTCTGCCCTCGTTTGTGGACTGGGAACTTGTTAAAAGATAGAAAAGAGAGAGTAGGGCTAAATGGCCAATTTTCTCAGTGGAGAAAGGTGAATAGTGAAGTACCCCAGGGATCTGTGGTGGCCTGCTAGTTTTTAACATATTCATAAATGACCTGGAAATGGGAACAATGAGTGGAGGTGATCAAATCTGCAGATGGCACAACATTGTTCAAAGTTGATAAATCACAAAAGGATTGTGAAAACTTGCAAGAGGACCTTGAGAAATTAGGAGACTGGGTGTCCAATTGGCAAATGAAATTGAATGTGGACAAGTGCAAAATTATTCTCTTAGGGAAGAACAACCCAAAGTACAGTTACATGATGCAAGATTTCACATTAGGAATCACCACCCAGGAAAAGGATTTGGGCATCATAGTGGATAATACATTGAAACCCTCCGCCCAGTGGGCAGCAGCGGCCAAGAAAGCGAATACAATGCTAAGAATCATAAGGAAAGGAATGGAGAATAAAACCAAGGATATTGTAATGCCTCTGTACTGTTTCATGGTGCGACCGCACCTCAAATATTGTGTGCAATTCTGGTCACCATATCTTAAAAAGGAATTAGAAAAAGTATAGAGAAGAGCAACCAAAATGATAAAGGGGATGGAAGGATACCCCTAGGAGAAGAGGCTCAAAAGGTTGGGGCTCTTCAGCTTGGAAAAGAGATGGCTAAAGGGAGATATGATAGAGGTCTATAAATAATGACTGGAGTGGAATGGGTAAGCATAAATTGGTTGTACATTCCTTTAAGAAGAAGAAAGACTAGGGGATACGCAATGAAGCTACAATGAGCACATTTAAGACTAATCAGACAGAAATAACATAGAGCAAATTAGTACACGAAGCAATCTGATGGAGATTAACCCTCCATTACCATATGAAACTCCAAATCCACAAAGAATCAAGTAAACTGTAAACCTACGTACAAGTACTTCATCATGAACACTGTATATAGTTAAATTATAACACGTGTTTTAACATGTATTCTTCTATTATGTAAATAGTTTGAGTTAATTTATTGAGTTACGAGTTATTTGAAATTAATGTTACCTTAAAATGTTCAAAGTTATCTTCTTACTGTTACATGTAACTGCTAACTGTGCAGAGTTTAACTGTTAAATGTAAACCGCTGCTGATCACTGGAAGGAGCGGTATAAAAATGTGTTCAAATAAATAAATAAATAAATAATCAGAAAAAATATTTTCTCACTCAACACGTAATCAAACTCTGGACTTCATTGCTGGAGGACCTGGTAAGAGCTGTTAATGTAGCTGGATTTAAAAGAGGTTTGGAAAGGTTCCTGGAGGAAAAATCCAAAAGCCATCATTGAAGTGGACTGGGGAAATCACTGCTTGTCCCTGGGATAAGCAACATGGAATTTCTACTTTTTGGGCGCCTGAGAGGTACTTGTGACCTGGGCTGGCCACTGTTGGAAAAGAATGCTTGGCTTGATGGACCTTTGTTCTGACCTGGCATGGCATAGCTTATGTTTGTATGTTCTTATGTTCCCCCTTTGCCTCCCATTCCAACTTTCTCCCCTCCCTCCCTTGTGGCCATCCTTTTTTTCTCCCCTTGCTTCCACATACTCCTGTTCCCTCCATTACCCAGAAACAATTCTCTCCTTACTTTGTGGCTCATAGCTCTCCCCTATGACCCCCCCCCCCCCCAACCCTTTACTGTTCTCCTCTTCCCCTGTGTCCCATCTGCCCCATCCTCTCCTTCTCTTACAGTTTTTGTTTGCAACTTTCATTATGGTTCACATCTGCTGCTCTTTTGCCCACCATCCTTTGTGGCCTCTCAGTTCCTTGTCCTTTCCCTGATTTCTCTATAGAAACAAGCCTTATTGGTTTTGAGAACAAGCAGTGTTCTTTCACACGGCTGCTGTAGTGCAACCATTAGAAAGTGTTACTTTTTATATGCGAAATTCGCCTGGGAAACATTTATAGTTGCTGCTGTTAGAATCATCCATAGAAAAAAAACTATGGGTGTTAGGGTAGTGCATAGCCAAAAGAGGTTTGGTGTATGTTCATCTAAAACAAAATTTTCCTGATTTTCAGTTTGTGTTCATTCCACCTGTTCATGTTTTTAGGTTTGAATTGTCTGTGTGTGAGAACTTATTCATGTACACGATTGTTGTTACTGTGTGGTGATTGTACATGTGTTAAGTTATAGGATGCATGTGCAAGCGATTTGCATGCACGCTCGATTTTTAGGCTCCCAAATGGACAGAATGTGCACTCCCTAATGACTGTGTTAAAGCAGAAGGGAGTGATTTAATGGGAGAAATGCTCTAGTTAAGACTGTTCTTCAGCAAATATTACAGGTGGCAGAGCAAAGAGGGGAGGAATGCATGAACTAGCAGGTGTAACTTGTACACACTTCCTCAGTAAGTCCATGTGCCTAGTAGAGAATTGAAAGCTCAGGATGTACATTCATTAGAGCACATTCAGCTGATGTGCCTTAAAAGTTTTAACAAGTTAAAAATTGATTTAACGTGTATTAAGCAATGAATTGACATGCATAGAATCATTCTGTGTACATTAGTTCTAATGTGCTTTAAAGAACGTTATTAAAATGAATATGTGAAAGAACTCCTATCCTCCAAAATGCCTGAAATTTGGGAAAAAAGGCAAACAAACCGAAAAACGAATGGAACATTTTTGGCCTCTGCACATCCTTAGATGAATGTTAGTGGCTCAGAGTTCTGTCGAAGATGCAGATACAAAGGGGCATGTTTATTATGTGGTGCATCGCTAGTGTGCGAATGGCCTGAAAAGGAGCGCGGGGTGGTACTTGGCCCATGCTAGCAAATGGAGTTGTCCCCTGCTGCTTCCACGCTGGAGGGAAGTACACCCATACTAACTGCCACATTTACAGGGAATACGTACCAATAATGCCCGCGCTTCCCACCCTACAGAACTCCACTCAAGAACCGCCCATTTTATGCCCCAACCCATGTTGCTCGTGTAATGCGGGGTTTGTAGAATGGCTGCATTTTCAGTACATGGTATTTTTTCACCACGGCACACTTGGTGTGCATAAACCCCGTGCTACCCGGTAACGTGCTTTAGTAAACATACCTCAAAGTATGTCAAGCCATTTTAAAAATATCCCAAACTCTAAGACATAAAAAATAAAGCCAAGATAAAAAGCAACATTTGGTGTGGCTGTTGATGTGTACTCTTGATAATGTGAAGGGAATGTCCTTTAACATGCTGATGGCTCTTTCCATTAGTGGCTGTGGAGGCTTCTTCTTGTGCTATGAGTGATGCTGCTCTTTGCTGCTGCCAGATCACGCCAAGCTGTCGTACCAGCCATGGAGTCTGTGATTTCTCCTCGGCTCTGGCACCTTCTTTGCCGCCTTTAAATGCCATTTCAATACTCTGTTTCTTATCAAACTAGCTGTTCAAATTACATTGACTACTTGTTGCTGACAAGAAACAGGGCACTAAAGCAACATTTAGAGGCCTTCATTTTTGGTTTTCCTTTCTTTTCTTTATTTGTGTTTTCAAGATTTGCTAAATTTCCCCTTGAGTCAGGCTGGTAAAACATGGCCACATTGGGGTTTCTAACATTTTATCTGTGGTTTGCATTAACAAAGAATTTATTCTTATTTTTTCTTTTCTTTTTTTCCTCTTTCTCCTTCACTTGCTCTTTGAAACTCCAGATGAGATGAAAGCCCATCCCTCTCATTTTGCCTCTATTTTCCAGTCAGCTTGTGCCCTTTTCCATCATTCGCTTGCATTTTTTGCTCTGACACTCTAATTTCAAATGTGATTTCATAATCTTGTTGCTGGATGCTTCTCCATATCTGCCTCACAATTATAGTACCTGCAGAAAATGGAGGAAGTGAATATTTGGATAGGTACAAATGGGAGTATCTTTAGGGCTGCTGAATACTGGTGGTACTGCCGCTACACGCTCCCATGCTAAGTGGTTAGCATCGGGGATTTCTGGAGGCAGCACCTGGGAATAACCGGTCACTGGTGGTGAAAGTTAGGCACAGAAAAGGTTTCCTAACTTTCACTGCCAAAGCTAACCAGACAGCAGTTGAATATCGCCGCTATCCGGTTAGTTTCCTCCTTGGTGGCAAATCTGGATATTCAATGCTGGTGACCAGATATGGTCCTGGCATTGAAGATCCAGGTTTAGTGTTCAGCAGCGGTAGCTAGCCATTGTAACCACGCTAGTCACCGCTGAATATTGGGCCCTTAATGTTTATGCTTTATCGACTATAGCAAGGCTTTTGACTGTGTAAACCATGAGAAACTCTGGGCCACATTAAGAAGCATGGGTATACCAGAACACCTGATAGTTCTCTTGCGAAATCTGTACATTGATCAAGAAGCAACAGTTCGAACGGAACAAGGAGAAACAGAATGGTGCTGGCGGCGAATACTGTGTATACCATGGACTGCCCGAAGAACAAACCAATCAGTATTAGAGGAGATCAAACCTAAGCTTTCTTTAGAAGCTCAGATGACAAGACTTCGACTTTCATACTTGGACACATCATGCAAAGAGAGAGATCATTAGAGAAAGACATCATGCTTGGCAAGATAGAGGGTCAGCGCAGAAGAGGAAGGCCAGCAATGAGATGGATCGATACAATAGCAGCAGCTATGGGTACCAGTCTGTCAACAATGAGCCGCCTGACTGAAGACCGAACACAATTTAGGATGGCTATCCTGAGGGTCGCCATGAGTCGACTCTGACTCGACGGCACTTAACAACAACAACATTTATGCTAATATGCTGTAAAGGACTTTTTGCATATAAAGGCCTGTTTATGCTCATAAGGCAACATTTTACTTACCAGTTAATGTACTTTCCTTGAGCCCTGCTAGACCAGTCCAGATAAGTGGATTGTGTTCCCCTATCAGCAGATTGCTGGAAACAAAGAACCAATGAAACGTCCACGTTTCAATGACATCACTCCTATGCCTCTATTCGCCTCAGCCACCAGAGGTCCCTTCAGTATTTTTTAGTCTCCAGAAGATTGTGGGTGGCTTTTCTTTTCTCTGAAGAAAATCTGAGTATTGAGATGAAAAGCATATGGGAGAAACATGGCAAGTATCAAACAACCTCAAACATGGGCAGCAATGAGTGATCAACAGTAGAGAACTATGTACAGGAAAGCATAAAAAATAAGGCTGACAATAGACGATGAACCTGCAGAACCAAGTATAAAAATCAGAGTGAACCCAAGGGTACCACAGCAGAAGAACAGAGCAATACAGTTCCAGGGATGGGCTCTGGACAGGTCTAGCAGGACTCAAGGAAATGGCATTAACTGATAAGTAAAATATCACCATCCATATCATCTTGGCAAACTAGTCCAGACAAGTGGGATGTTCAAAAGCTACAACTCTACTGAGCAGGAAGACCTTTGAGCCAAAGGCCATGTCAGCCCTCACATGGACATCCAAGTGGTAATGCTTGACAAAAGTGGAGGTAATGCCCATGTTGCTGTCTGACAAATGTCTACAGGGGCTACCGAGCTCCACTCTGCCCATGAGGATGCCTGCACATGGGTAGAATGGGCATGCAAACCCTCCAGAACCAGCTGGTTCCGTAACAGATATGCTGAGGCAAAGGCCTCCTTAATCCAGTGCCCCAAAATCAATTTAGCTACCTTGTCACCCATGCATGGGCCAGCAAACAGCAGAAAAAGATGGTCAAAATTACAAAAGGAATCTGTAACCTTCAAGTACCAGAGAAGCACCCTCCAGTCTTAAAGTTCCCCTGACACTACTCCTTAGAGAAGGAGGATAGGCATACCACCTGGTTCACGTAAAAAGGGAGAAAGCACATTAGGCAAGAAGGAATGCACAGGTCAAATGGAAAAAGCCTCCTTGAAAAAGACAGATATTTATCTCAGCAAATAAATCCTGCAGCTTGGAAATCCACCCTGTGGAACAAATCGTGACCAAGGAGACCGTCTTGAGCATCAAATCCTTTAAAGTAGTGCAATTCAATGGCTCAAAGGGTGCCACCATCAGCGCTCTGAGCACCAGACACATATTCCAGGAAGTGATCACAGGTCAGAGCACAGATGCTGAACCCCTTGGAGAAAGCGCAAGGCATCCGGGTGCCACTGGATCTCAGAAACAAGCCAAAGCTGCTACCTGAACATTCAGGGAGCTAAGGGAAAGGTCCTTCTCCAGGCCATCCTGAAGAAAGGTCAACAGAGATGGCAGCTTGGCTGCTTCAGGAGCCAATTGCCAAGCACCACACCATCATTTAAAAAAGGCACCAGATCCGCACGTATGCTAGCTTGGTAGACCTCCTCCGGGCTCCGAGCAGAGTGGAGACCACTGTTGGAGAGTAACCTTTATGTACTAGCTGTCTCCTCTCAAGAGCCAAGCCATAAGTCAGAAGGGAACCAGGTCCTCCAGGACAATTGGTCCCTGCTGCAACAGGCCCCAAGAATGTTGGCAACCGAAGAGGAGGTACCTGTAGGAGCCACATCAGGTCTCTGAACTGTGGTCTCCACGGCCTATTTGGTGCCACCAGAACAATCCTGTCCAGGTGGTGTTCTATACGCCGAATCATTTGTTCCACCAGGGTCCATGGAGGTGCTGACTTGGCCAGGACTGGGTTGATGCCCTCTGACCTCATCTCCATGTGGCGACTGAAGAAGCGACAAAGTTTGGCATTGGAGCAGATCATCATCAGATCCATTTTGGGGCTACCCCAGTGGCGCAGAATCAACTGAAATGCCTCCTAACTCAATTCCCACTCTCCAGGATCAAGAGAGTGCCGGCTGAGGAAGTCCGCTTCTATAGTGTCCACCCCAGCAATTTTCTGAGCTGACAAGGCTAGAAGGTTCTTCTCCACTCAGGCAAACAGGAGAGCCAACTCCAGAGCTAACCCGGCACTCTTCATGTTCCCTTGCTAATTGATATAAGTCATCGTCATGGGGTTGTCTGAAAACACTCAAACCTCCGGCCCTCAATCAGAGGCCAGAAATGCAGAAGAGCCAACCTGTTGGCCCTTACCTTGAGGTGATTGATGAACCACAGCGCTTCCCTGCAGTTCCAAAGGCCCTAGGCCATATGGTCTTGGCAATGGGCTCCTCATCCTGAGAGACTGGCATCCATTGTCAGGAGGATCCAGGAGAAATCATCCTGTGGTACGCCCTCTCTCAGGTGACAGAGCTGCTCCCACAACTGCAAGCTGGATTTCATCATCAATGGAAACCCCTGAGAACTCAGGGACCACCGAGTCAACAAGGACTGCTGGAGCAGTCACATGTGAACCCAGGCCCATGGCACCATCACTATGGTCACTGCCATCAATCTGAGCCTGCTGCATACGGAACAGTGCCAGGCAATCCAACAGACTTTGACGTTCTCCTCTGGCAGGAAAATTCTGCCCACTCGAGAATTAAAATGTGCTCTCAGAAACTCCAGGTCATAGCTAGCTCTTACCTGATTGATCATCCAGTTCAGGCTTTCTAAGAAGGAAATAGATCCCTTGGCACCACTGTGCCATAGCTGCCACCATCATGACTTGGGAGAACATCTTTGGGGTGATGGAAAGCATGAAAAGGAGGACAGTGAACTGATAGTGAAAGCCAAGTATGGCAACATGCAGATATTTTTGTTGATCTGCCTGGATCAGGATATGAAAATATGCCTCGGCCAGATCCAGAGAAGCCAAGAACTCCCCTTGGTGCACTGCTTGAATCATGGAGTGCAAGGATTCCACCTGGAAGTGCAGGACACACAAGTGCTTGTTGACCCCCTTTGCATCCAGAATGGGCTGGAAGAAATCCTTTTGGGCACCACAAAATAGATGGAGAATCTGCCCAGTCCCACTCATCCAGCGGGAAGGCCATCACCGCTTTTAGGCACAGCAACTTGTCCATGGTGATTCGCACAGCGGCACTTTTGATAACAGACTCACAAGGGGAGATGATGAGGGCATTTGGAATCATCTCTTTGCATTCTAGGACATAACCGAACTGAATGGTGTCTAGCATCCAGCGATCCTTGGCAACCCAGACCCATTCCTGAAAGAAAAGGTGAAGCCTGCCTCCAACCAAAGGAACAAAGGAATGGACCCTAAAACATTCATTGCACAGTCCAGGAGGGTCCTCCTCTGAAAGGGACTGAGTTCCTAGGCCCATGCACTCCACAAAAGGACTGAAAATGAGCCTTTAAACTCAGTAGAGGGGAATAAAGGTGTTCCAGGTCAGTAATAATGAGAGTGTCAAGGATCTCGGGAATCCGGCCAGCACGCCCTTGGTGGATGGGTAGAAGCTGACGAGAAGGGGCATGAGCCCGCTTCACAGGTCCCTTGATCCCCTTGGTAGATTTGGTGTCGCCAGGTCCTTCATCAGTTTCTCCAAATCAGCTCCAAACAGAAGCTTCCTTTTAAAAAACAGTTGGGCCAACCGGGCTTTGGAAGATGTGTCCACTGCCTGGTGTTGGAGTCAAGTCCAATACTGTGACACTGTCATCAGGGCTCCATCCGTGGCTGCCAAAAGTACCAGTCATACATGACATCAGAAAGGAAGGCTGTAGTCGACTCCAAAAGAGGAGTAGTATCATCTGTCGGAAAAGACTGAATCCATAGGAATGGTGGTCCATCTGGTAACTGCTGTGACCTGGGCATCCACCTTGGGAATGCCAAACCACTCAATGCACTCCTCTGGGAGAGCAGAAATCTTCTTACATACCCCAACCATTTAGGCAGGGTGAGTCCCACTCCAACCAGATCATATCCGGAAACGGGAAGACAGTTGTGGATTTTCGCATCGTTTGAAGGAACAGGTGTACCTTCGGTTCCTGTTCTGTGCTGAACAGAAGCATCTGTCAAGTTCAAGATGGATGAAACCCTGGCAATCAACATCACCAGCTCCTCCTTCCATAATAGGTGGATCACACTGGCCTCCTCACAACATTCTTTTTTTTTTTTTAATTCTTTATTTTCATTATATAACAACAAAGGAAAAGGAAGACATACAGCTAAAAGACAGATACATAAAGTGTGATACATACACCAAAGTAAACCCCTACCACCCCCCGCCCCCCTGCTTCTTCTCTAGAAAACTAATCATTCCCGAAGCGGGCGTGTACTTACATTATTGTGTTACAAAACCTAACGGTGATCTGAAACATGATGAGTGCACATTAGACAGGCATGTTGGAGCAATGAGCAGATTGTACATAATCATTAAGCATCTGCCATTTAGACAAGCGAGAGTGAGGTTGGGCATGGGGAATAGCTCTCCGAGGTATCTGCTCATATTTACTATATAAGCAGACGAGGTTCCACCATTCATTGACAGTAAGTCGAGAGCTATCCTTCCAATTCCTCGTGATTAAGCATATGGCTATACCCAGCATGAAATCAAGGAGAAAGCGACCCTTCTTAGGAAGAGAGGGGACCTCCTCCGCCACAGAGCGGAGTCCCACGATCTTCCAAGAGAGAGGCTCGTGAAGGTGTAAGATAAGTTGAATACAACCCCAGACCCGCCCCAATAAACCTGCAGTTGAGGACAATCATAGATAACATGAGCGAAGGTTCCCACAGCAGTATGGCAAGACCAACACTGGTCCCTAGCATTTGTGTTCCATTTGGCTATTTTCTCTGGGGTATAAAAGCATCGGTGTGCAAAAAAGAAGAGAGTTTGGGTAACAGAGGCAGACCGGGAAACCCACACTACTTTGCTCCAGAAAACGCTCCATTGCACAGGGGTTAAAGTGGTTTGCAGTTCGCGCTCCCAGGCTTGTTGGGCTCTAAAAGTGGCCGTGTCTGTACCCTGACATAATATTTTATAAAAGTTAGAGGCTACCCCATGTGTACTACTAATAGAGTGAACTATCTCTAATAGCCCGTCCTCAGTAGAGGCAGAGGGCGGCATGATTCGAGCACTCTTGAGGCAGTGTTGAAGCTGCATCAATTTAAAGTAGTGTTTCGCTGGTAACGCAAATTCCTTTTGTAAATCAGAAAAGGTTTTACAAAGAGCTGCAGAGAAAAGCTGTTGGGGTGTCCAGATCTCCCTTGAGTACCAGGGTTTCCATGCTATCGTTCTATTTAGGACTTGAATTCTGGGGTTATTCCATAGCGGGAGTCCGTCCTGAGGACATACGTTCGGGCCCAGTGATAGGATGAGAGTGTTAAAGGCCGCAAGAGTATCGACAATCATTGGTGGATGGCGGGTGTCTACTTGATAGGACATACCGGGGAGATGGGTCAACGGAATTGGGCTACTAAGCTCCTCTTCTATGTCAAGCCAAACTGGTCTGCTGTCTGTTGAGGCATCTAGCCATCGGGCACCTTGCTTAAGTAGGAAGGCTTGATGATATCTAAGAAAATCAGGAAATCTGGTACCCCCTCTGCATGCAAAGATTTCCTGACCAGTATGGCAACCCCACATTTCTTAGAAACGGCTGGGGAATAGGCGGCCACCATGTAAGGTTTGATATTGAGTTTAAGAGTTTCCTTCGAATTTAAATGCGTTTCTTGGAGAAAAATCAGATCCGCAGCTTCCTGACTTAGGTAGCTTAGGATTTTCTTCCATTTTATCGGATTATTGATTCCTTTTACGTTCAATGAGAAAATCTTACATGGTGCCATCAATCAGTAATAGACATTTTAGGTAAGGGCGCTTGAATGCATACATCATAATCAGAATCTGTGCAACAATGACATAATCACCGAGTATTCTGGCTAAAACACCCCATATTGAAAAGTATATACCAAAGTATCTTAGAGAAGAAGCAAAAACCCCAATGAATATGGCGACCATATGTCTGCGGGAGGAGGCCCTAGAGAGGAGATAGAAAGACATAAAAAAGGAAAAAAAAAAACACCAGAGTCCGTAATTAACACTGTCTCTGATACTCATCGAGGCTACTGTGGGTAGATGTAGCCAGGTCACAGATATCATCAAAAGTAAGGCAACAACCTGCCCTCGCCAGACTCCTTGCTGGGCTGCGGCAGATCCAATATGGCAGGTACAGCGGATATGAGAATACTTGCAGGAATATTCTGGAAGTCAGCGCATCAAGTCGGCTTCTTTGGAATCCAAAAACTCCGCTAGCAGATCAGGGTCCTCAAATGTTCTTGTCTGATTGTGAAGCGTGACTCGGAGCTTGGCCGGGTACATCAGGCCATAACGTGCTTGTAGTTGTTGAAGCCTCGGCCGGAATTCCAGAAAGCGCTTTCGGCGGTCGACCGTGGGTTTTAGCCAAGTCGGGATAGAAGGAGATCTTGTGGCTCTCAAACTCCATATGGCCCTTTGCCCGAGAGGCATTTAAAATTTGCTCAACGTGTTGATATCTCAAAAGTCGAAAAATGATAGGCCGCGGGGTCTTCCTGTTGAGCGTTATGCTTGTGGGTACACGATGAGCGCGATCGATCTCCAAATCTTTGGTAAAGGTGATTTGGAGCAGGGAAGGGAGGATTTTGCATAAAAACTCTTTCATGTCTCCTGATTCCGCCCCCTCCGGTATGCCTACGAGTCGTATGTTGTTGCGGCGCGCTCGATTATTTCCATCTTCCACTTCTTTCTGCAAGGCCCGCACCTGACGTTCAACTTTGTCGAGTTTGGACAACCGGACCGCATGGGAGTCCAATATGCTCTCCATTTTGTCCTGACGCGATGAAAGCCCTTCTAGCTTGCTTTGCAGCACACCAAAATCTTCCCGCAGCGCTCGGAGTGCTTCACCGTTTGACTGCACGAGGTTTTTGACCCCTCTAATCTCTGCGAGGATTTCCTGCTGCATTTTGGGGCCCTCGCGCAAGGCCAGCCCCTTCTGCGGGGACGGAGGTTCAGTTTTGGAACGTTTGCCGTGAGAAGCCGCTGGAGATCCAAATTCCAAGCGCGTGGGTTTGGTCCCCGCCATCTCACCAATGTGCCCCGGCAAGATCAGAGTAGAAGTTCCAAGTATGTACGGTGTTAATTCAGGATTCTGAGTAGGCCTCTCGGGAGCCTCAGCGTTATGCGACCATCCCGCTGGACATCAGGCTCCGCCCCCCCTCCTCACAACCTTCTGAAGACAAGATTACTTCTACATCCAAGTCAGAGCCCAGTACCGAGCCAGCTGAATCCAAGTTATAGTTAAAATCTTGGATGGCTCCCAGCTTTTCCCATTTCCAGGGGGTGCCCCATACCGGAGGCACTTAGTCAAAGGCAATCAAACAGGACTTCCACTCTCTGCCTGTCCAGCACAAGACTGCACCTGGGAGCACACAGAGGCTGTAGGGTCTGAATTTCCATGCCAGAATGACCAGACCTGCTGCCAAAAAAAGGAAAGAATTACGGGGAGAACAATCTAGAATTTCAAAGTTCTCCTCTCAGAAATGGCCCCCAACACCAGAAAGCACAACCACCAAGCCCCCTAGAGGATGAAAAGCGACTCAAAGCATGGTGGCCGGATCCTATGGCCTGCTGGATATCCTTACCCAGAGTGCCATCCTCACCTCCTGCCCTAAGACAAGGCAAGGCCAGACTAATTGTTTCCCCTGACTGAAAGAGGGAGAACAGGCCCTTCAGGGACAACTCAGAAACTTCCATGCAAGAAGAGTAGAGTCCAGAATCCGGAGATGAGGCCACAGGTCAAACAGTGTTTTCTGGAAACTGTTTTCTGGAAGAAGACAGAGAAGTATCACAACAGTGCGCGCTAAGGCTGCGATGGCTCAAAGGCACACGTTAACTGTGTTTTTACTGCAATGCACACTGACTGCATTTTAATTGTGGTATGCATTAACCATGCTGTTACTGCAATGTGCATTACAGGCGCTAGGGTAGGAACACGTGTTGGAACTGATTGGGCAGAACATACATACAGACTGCGCAACTGCAAGGTGCACAAAAGGAGAAAACACTACTAATGCATGCAGAAAATGGCAGGAAACCCCCACACTGCGCCAACAGTCACTAGCAGTCTACCACAAATTATGTCCCACAGATATGGAATCAGGAGTCCCCAACAAGGACAATAAAGTGGTCAAGCCTTGGTGCTCACCCCCTGAGAGCTCCAGGCAGAGGATCCATGCCAGGCTCATCCTACTGGAACGGGTAAACATAGATTGATTGTTTACGTTTATTTATTTATTTTATTTATTTACATTTTCTTATATACCGCGCTATTCTGCATCAGTGCGGTTTACATTGAACAAACTGAAATTACATTGAACAGGGCATTATAACTTGGAGATAACTATTTTACAGGGAACATGGGCTATGGAGGGTTAAGTGGCTTGCCCAAGACCACAAGGAGCACCTGTGGGACTAGAAACCCCAGTCCTTTCGGCCCGAGGTTGCTGTCCTCTAGTGGGATTTGAACCCCCGACCTTCCGGCCTGAAGTACCTTGCCCCAACCACTAGGCAAGACTAGGGAACATGCAATGAAGCTACAGGGTAAACTATTTAAGACTAATAAAAGAAAATATTTTTTCATTCAACATGTAATCAAACTCTGGAATTTGTTACCGGAGGATGTAGTAAAGGCTGTTAGTTAGCTGGGTTTAAAAAAGGTTTGGACAAGTTCCTGGAGGAAAGGCCCATAAACCATTATTAAGAAGGGACCCAGGATCAATGCTTGACCCGATGCAAGCATTGTGGAACCTGTGTCTTTTGGGGAAACTGCTAGGTACGTATGACCTAGATTGGCCACTGTTGGAAACAGGATACTGGGCTTGATGGACCTTGGTCTGACCCAGTATGGCATATCTTATGTTCTTATGATACTGTTTCACAGGCTTTGGCATTTAAGGTGGCTGGCAGGCAGATCCCTCTGAGAGCCTTCTGCAATCTTTGGGAGAGAGCAGGGGGGAACAGAGGAGGAGGGAGGGGGCATTGAGGTTATGTGAGGTTGCTGCACTCTTCCAGATCCTTCCAATTTTGTGGTTGCTCAACAGGGTCTTATTACGATAAGAGCATGGAGCTGAACCAATTTTCCCTCCTCCTATGGCTACTGAAAAGAACACAGTCTAATGGAGCCTCCCACATTATGCTCAAGTGAGAGATTTACCCTCAAGGTGGTTGTTCACCAGTGTTTAATCAATCTTTTCATCTCAGTCCTCAGATTTTCTTCAGAGAAGAGAAAATCCATCCACCATCTGCTGGAGATAAAGAAATACTGAATGGACCTCTGGTAGCTGAGGCAAATAGAGGTATGGGAGTGATGGCATTGAAACTTGGGCTTTTAATTGGTTCTTTGTCTCCTCCAATCTGCTGGTAGGGGAACACAATCTACTTGTCTGGACTGGTATAGCAGGACGATATGGAAAACTGGATTTTATAAAATTTCGCCAGGGCAGTAGTGTAAGTTCTATTGGAGGCCACAAAGCAAAGTTTTTCTGACAAGGAGGTGGGAGGGTGGCCTGTCTTCCTTCCTTTCTTCTCTCCCTCCCCTCCCTCAGTGCATTGAAAAATCTTACTTTAAATGAAGTTTGCCTCCATCCCTGCTTTGTAATAAAATTCTTCTTCTCCGACAGCCATCACTTCCCTGCTGCTGGGCTGAAGTCTTACGATAACAGCCATGTGGTTTCATAGCTCTTATTGTGAGACTTCGGCCTGGCAGTGGGAGGTGAATACTGTCAGGCAAGAAAAGTATTACTCTGAAGCAGGGATGGGCAGACTTCATTTAAAGTACGTTTTTTGCTTCACTCTGCCTTGCCAACGTCGTGCAGGGTCCCAGGGGCTACTTGGGTAGAATTTACACCACACTGCCCCAGGAATTACACATATTAAAGTATGCACGGCACGGCACCAAGAATGTGTGTACCATTTACTTTTACATAACCTATATGTAGGCTTATTCTGGGGCAGAGTTTGAGTGGAGCATTTGTCTTAAACAGATACAGATGCATGTACCTTATGTATGAGCATCTACATTTGTTCCCAAGCAGGCATAAATATCCACAGCTTCAATCTTGGTGCGATTTCTGCCGCTTTGTCCCTAATATAAAGACATGAGGCACCTATATATCTTTATATTTTAGACTTAAAAGAGGCACTTACTTAGTCTTCAGACATAGATGGCCTGTTATAATACAGTATTAACCTCAAAGAGGTCAATATTGAGCAGAGTGGTCACCACTGATGAAGTTCGGTCAGACTATCCATACAACGGAAATGTCTAAACATGTGGTCTTAACTTTGTACAGATACGTTTTCTGTATATCATCAGACTATAACTTTATACAGATAAATTACGTGTTTAAAGTTAAGCCTGCTATTTCTCTGCTCAGACTTAACCACATAATTTATGCAGATAGAAACGGAATATCACTGCTATCTGCATACATTTTGGCGACAACTTTGGAATGCCCTGGGCCCCACTTCATGTACAGAAATAGATTTTGGCCAACACCTAATGGTGACCACATAGATGCTTTGGAATGTTGACTTCTGTATTTCTAAACATTTAACAATTTATGCTTCTTAATTATGGTCATATTTTGTGTCTTCATCAAAAGCAAGTCCAACTGTAGGTGCATTACTTTGCCTTGTAAAATTTCACATTCTTGTACACTTTTCACATTCTGATAAGTATTGTACATCTGTCTGCTGGTAGTTTCTCCCACTCTTCAATTGTGATTTGTTCCAGCTCATGAATGCTTCCAGGATTCCTTTTACCAATGGCAGATTTCAGTTCTTTCCAATGATTCTGGATTGGATTGCGATCAGGACTCACTGCTGGCCAGTTTAAAACTGCCCATTTTGTCCTTTATAACATTCTTTTGTACTTTTGGATGCATGTTTTGTGTCATTGTCCTGCTGGAGGTCCCAGGACCTTTGACCCAGACTTAGCTTTCTGACACTAGCTAGCACATTTCACTCCAGAATACCTTGGATGTCCTTCGACTTCAGGATTCCTTTAATACATTCCAGGCCTCCAGTTCCTGAGGCAGCAAAACAGTCCATAACATTACGGAACCTCCATCATATCTAACTGTAGGAAGAGTGTTTCTTTTTCCTTATAAACCTCATTTCTTCACCTGTAAATGTATTGCTAATCTACATTTCCATGTGTCTACAGAACATTTTCCCAGAAGGATTGTGGTTTCTCAAGGTGGTTTTGGGCAATTATGTCTGTCTTTGAGTAGTGGGGTAATCCTTGGCCTTTGCCCATGAAGTCCTTCTTTGTTTATTGCTCGGCATATGGTGCAGGGTGAAACCGTTACTCTAAATTGCTTCAGGTCAGCCTTGAGCTCTTTGGATGTTGTACGTAGTGTTTTTCATCAGTTCGCACTAACCTTCGAAGGCTTCTTGGATTAATTTTCTGCTTCCCACCACATCCTAGGAAGTTCTTGATAGTTCCAGGAGCAGAAAACTTCTTTAACATTGTAAACTATAGACACAGGAATCCCATCGTCTTTGGAGATGGCCTTGTACCCCTTTGAAGTTTGATGTTACATGATAATGCCTTTTCTGATGGTCTCAGGCAGCTCTCTTGTCTTTACCATTGTGAAAATGGAACAGGGAGTGAATGTGGCCCTTTAAACACTAGAGTCATCCTTCATTGGTTGATTCAAGTCATGTGAGTACTGACAATTGATCACAGGTGTGTCTAATTTTACTGCAGTGGGAATGTAGTTCTTCTGTTCAAACTGATTTGAATTGTTTATAAGGGTGTCAATAATCACGTCCTGGCAATGTCCCAGTTTTTACACTATTTCCTACTATTTCCTTTTTAATTGGTCTTGTTTTATTTGATTCTTTTATGTGTCAAACATGTGTGCATATATAGTCCAAAGTCATTTCACTGGCCACTTTTTTTTGTTAATATTAGACATTAAGGGGTTGAACTGCAAGGGTGACAATAATGTTGACCACAACTGTATAAAAAAAAAGGATATCACTATAGTTCTCGAAAGAAGTAGCTGAAAAGATGAGGAAAAAGAGTGACCTTCATAAAATACAGATCACAGAAGGAGGAAAACAAACATCAATATTTGGAAAAGCTAAGAGAAACTAAGGGGTATGTTAACTAAACAGTGGTAGTGGCAGAAGCCGCTACTGCTGTTTAGTAAACATACACCTAAGTAAGTAGTCAGGAAAAAGAAGGTACAAATGAATGAAACAATAGGCAATGCAATAAAATGGAGGGACAAAACACTTTTTTTCAGATAGGTTGTGAGAGGAGAAAGTACAAAAGTGGTATTGTCAGACTTGGGGGTGAAAGGGAGGAATATATAGCAGCTGATGAGGGTAAAGCAGAATTGTTTAACAAATATTTCTGCTCTACAGTATGTTGACAGATGAAGGGCAGGAGCAGAAAACACGTACAAATAGGAACAGAAATGAGCTGGATCTAGAAAGATTTTCAGAAGACTATGTTCATTAGGAGCTAGCTAAACTAAAAGTAGAGGAGTGATGGAGCCAGATGGGATACATCCAAGAGTATTTAAGAAATTTAGGGAAGTTCTGGTGACTCCATGACTAACATTCTCAATGCTGCTTTAGAGTTGGAAGTGGTCCCATGGGACTGGAGAAGGATGTATGTGGTCCCTCTAGATAAAAGCAGAAGTAAAGATGAGGTTGAAAACTATAGGCTGGTTAGTCTGACCTCAGTGGTGAGTAAATTAATGGAAACCCTGCTAAAATAGAGGATAGTGAGGTTTATAGATTGAAATGCATTGCAGAATCCAAGGCTTCATGGTTTTACTAGAGACAGGTCTTGTTAGACAAATTTAATTTCTTTGACTGGGTGCCTAGAGAGTTGGACTGAGAGAGAGCTAGATGTAGTATATTTAGATTTCAGTGACATTGTAATCTTAGCCCCACCCCAGCTCTGCCCCAGTCTGCTCCATTTTAGCTTCCCTCAACTACTGAGTCACCAATTGCCTGTGTCTATGTTCTCTGCCCACGCACCACCCAGACTCCAGCCATGTGCAAAGTTCACGCTATGAAGCAATGTGGTCAGTGGGCCCGGACGTGCGGGATGGAATCGGGCCTAATACAAATAAAAATGAAAACATAGGTAGAAATATTCCTTATGGTGAGGTTTCGACAGAATTTGTATTTTTTGTGAATATTTTATTAAATATATGCAAAAAAGCCATGAGATTTGAATGTGTGACAAAAAGCAGCTGTAAATACATGCATGTACTTTCGGTGGAGTAATTTGAAAGGGAAAGCATGTTTATACATTACCATGTAAAGCTAAAGTAACTTAGGCACATCACTATCACACAAATTCTCTTTCCTGAGCCTAATTTACTAAGCCATAGACATGGAGTGGGAGAGAAGCCTTAACAAAATTGATCCTGTATCTCTTAATGATGAATGTGCTTTTTCTTTCAAAGAGAATATCATCGTTCCATTTTGAAAACTAATTTTGGAATCCTACTGATATGAAACATCTTTTTTCTCTTCAAGGCTGTCAAATAAACCTTTGTCATTAGACTTGAGGTTTTGTCCCTAGTGCAACTTGACTTATCCCGAAGTACAAATATTCTGGTTCTCTTTTGATCTGTTTAGAATTCTGGCCTTGTCTCCAAACACACTTATTCCCTCTTTGCCTCCATGCTCATTCTTATGGATTTTTCTGCACCATTTGACAATCTTAATCACCCTATTATCATCTAAGAAGATGATTCACAAATGCTGCGTTCCGGAATTCTCTGGAATCTTGAACTTCTTCCTACCTATCCCTTTCACTTTTATCAACTCGCTCTTCTGAAAACCAAAATTCTATCCTTTCTTGCTACTGATGTTGCTAAATATATTTTACCACCTACTGTTTTGCATGTTAGTGGAAAAGTAGCCTAGTTGTTAGGGCAGCAACCTCCCAACCAGCAAGGCCAGAGTTCATAATCCCACTGGCATTCCTCATGGCTTTGGGCAAGTCACTTAGCCCTCAAGTGTAAACTTAGATTGTAAGCCCCCTGGGGACAGCGAAATACCACTGTACTTGAATATAACTCACCTTGAACTACCTTTAGAAAGGCCTGAGCATAGTACAAATAAATACATCTTTGATGCCATTGTCCTTTATTCCACGTTATTATTATTTAATACAGATTTTTGGAGAATTTACAACCAAACTGCATTTACAAACAATCCTCATAAAGATCTAGTACGAAGAGTAATTTAAGATTAGAACTATAGTTTCTAAACCCAGGGGCACAGGGAGATAAAATGAATTCCCCAATGTCACATAAAGTCACTAGCACAAGGGAGTTCAAAGATTTCTTCTGAATCAAATCCCAATGTTTAACTCTGTGGTTCTTGATCCAGTCCTTTGGGACAACCCAGATAGTCTGGTTTTTAGGATATATATGAATGAGATAGATTTGCATACATTGAAGACAGCACATAGAGATCTATCTCATGCATATTCATCCTGAAAACCAGACTGACTGGGTGTGCCCCAAGAAGTGGGTTGAAAACCAATGTTCTAACCATTAGACTAAGTGTCCCAATAGCAAAAAGATTTTATTTCCAGTTACTAGACATTTATATCTGGCTTTTTATTTGGCAAACTCCAGTCATGCCTCAGTTGTGTCTCTTTCATTCTTTCCTAACTTTTTCTATTCTGAATTTTCTTTGTTATATCTCTAGCCTAAAATCAACTTCATCTGGTTCTGTTTAGAATTATTGTACACTTGCTATCAGTTTGTGTAAGGAAATCTGGTGTTTTCTCTGTTTTAAGTTATCTCATTCAAGCAGGTCCTTTTTCATCTGAGGCTTCCCATAAAGGACCCTGCTGCTTATGGGCTATCAATGCAGTAGTGTACAGCTGATGACAGCTGCTTTTGAGCCTCGTAACTTCTTGCAAAATCCTAGTTTTGGTAAGGGACACTTCCACTCATAGAGTCCTTAAACCATAGACCTTGGTAACTTTACTTTAATATTCATCATCACAGAGTGATGCTTCATCCCTTTCGAAACTGTTTCCTAAAGTGATGTCAGATTTCCACCTTAATTAGGCCACTGTCCTTTCATCATTATTCCCTCACCTTCACTATCATAAAGAAGATACTGTTTTTTATATACTGAGCACGGCCTTAAGAAATCCACTCTGTTTTTGTTTCATGTGACACAATTAGTGCTCTTCCATTTCATTGATTTTCATTTTATCTAACTCTTATCTAATCAGAAAGGTCCCAATTCCATCCCACATGTCCAGGCCCTCTGTGCGTCTGGCCGGAACAGGACACACAGAGGGAGTCGTGGTTCTAATCCTGTGGGGCACATCTAGCCCCGCAGGATCAAAATTGCGAACAGGCCTGTACGTGCAGGCCGGGTTCCTGATTCTGCCCTGCCTGCACGTACAGGCCTTCCCCAGCTAACTCAGTCAAGACTCTCCATTGAAGAGCCGTGATCCTCAGAATGACCCCCAAAGTGGTTTACAGCAAATCTAGTTATAACAGCAAACATAATTATAAAGAAATAACTCAAAAATCAGCCCCTAGGCTATCAATTAATACATTCTGATGAAACTAAAGCGTATGTTTACTAAACAGCGCTAACGTCACAGTGGCGACGTTATCGCAAAATAAGTAACATTATCGTGCGATAAATTATATCGTGCGATAAATTATATCGCGCGATAATGTTACTTATCGCGCGATAATGTTACTTATCGCGCGATAACATCTCCGGCCGCTTTAAGGCACACAGAGGGTGGAGTAAGTCTCTCCATAGGGCGGAGAGAAGGGGTCAATGGGCGGAGAGTGGGCGGGGAGAGGCTCCAGGCACACTAAAGCTGAGAAATGAAGGTCTGAAAATTTAACAGCCAGTGAAAACCTCGGGAGAAACCATTTCAGTCAGCAATGTACAGCAAAGGCAGGGAAACCAAGAAAAGTGATAGTAGTGATATATGTGCAACAACAGCATAGTGGCCAAGTACGAAAGGGCACGATGCAAATGGGGTACAGGGGCTTGAAGGCGGGACATGCAGTGGGGCATCTGGGGAACAGGGTGGACTAGGCAGATGCCTAGGTGGCACATAGGAACGCAGAAACTGAAAATCAGCAAGACAGCAACTGACCAAGGTCAAACATGCCCACGGGTGTGTGTCCCACAGTGTCCCAGGGGACAGTACCCAGCAGGTACCCCAAAGGGCACATAACATGGGCAGGTGGTGCCGGAGGGAAGCACAGATGTTTATGTAGGCACCCCAACCCCAGATCCCACACCATAGGCAGCCACCTACAGGCACACTGGATGGCCTGGGACTGCGCACCACCAGCACCACTGGCATAAGGGCATATCAGCATGGTGGCGGAGGGGTGCTGATGGTGGAGGGGGCAGTGGCACCTGCCCACAGCATACCAAGGTCAAGCCCTGTTCAGGTGGGTGGCGTGCAGTGCAACAGACAAGGGCTGTCTGATGAACAGTAATGGTATCCCCAGGGAATGACCTGCCTCTGTGGCAACAGTTTGGTGCAGTACACACAGCCAGTGTGTTTAGGGGCAGAAGGTCACAGGTGCAAATCCCAGCTCTGGCTCCCACAGACCATGTCCCTATATTTTACCCTACAGCACACATACGCCATAAACATGTGCAGTCCCTAGAGTAGAGGTTCCCAACTGCAGTCCTGGAGGGCCAAACACCATTCATGGGTTCATGCTGTTCCTAATAAATATGCATGAGATACATTGCTATGCAGTGCCACCATTGAATGCAAATGTATCTCATGCATATTCATTAGGGACGGCCTGAAAACCTGAATGGTGTTTGGCCCTCCAGGACCAGAGTTGGGAACCACTGCCCTAGAGTATCGGCCAACAGGTGCACAAACACCCACACCCACAGGCTCCACTATCCAAAACCTCATGGAGAGTCAGGCTGTTGGGCCCTGCGCAGAGCAGCAGCTACCAATACTAGCACCTGCATACCTTAGCAATGCCTGCACTGTGTCCAGGACTGGTGTGGCGGCCAGGGCTGCCAACCACTGCTATCCTTGCACAATGCTGAAATAGGTATGGGAGTGTGTGTAAGTCTATCCAGTGTTTTGTGGCTGCCTTCACCTTACTGAGCCCCCAATGCTTGCACTGTTTCCAGTGTTAGCATGCCAATGTGCATAATGAGGAGCAAGGTATTGTGGGTATGGCCCGGAAACGGCAGTCTGGGCAGGATGCATCTGCACAGGGCATAGGGCAATGGCTGGGATATTGTAGTGCCCGGCCACCACCTGCATGGACAGGGTGGCCACAGCATGTCCTGCTGGGAGGTCACTCTCACCCTGACTGAGCAATGACCATGGCATGGTTAGGTTCCCCCATAGTGCTATATAGTATTTCTCTCAAGTGATATTTATGGGTTCTTGTTTCTGGGGCCCAATCACTGATTTATCTGCTTGGTGTGTGTGCTTACATCCCAGTTTTGGGTGCATGCATCTTCTCCAGGAGCATGCACTATGGATTAGCTAGCAGACTGTCTGCAGTTAGTATGTGTATGGCTGGAATACCTTGCAAGGTGCAGTGGCTGGAGACACGGACAGGGTGGCCACAGCATGTCCTGCTGGGAGGTCACTCTCGCCCTGACTGAGCAGTGACCATGGCATGGCTAGGTTCCCCCATAGTCCTATACAGTGTTTCTCTCAAGTGATATCTATGAGTCCCCTTTTTTGGGGCCCAATCGCTGATATACCTGCTTGGTGTGTGTGCTTACATCCCACTTTTGGGGACACATAGTTCCTCCAGGAACATGCACTATGTACTAGCTAGCAGACTGTCTACAGTTAGCATGTATATGGCTGGAACACCTTGCAGGGTGCAGTGGGTGGAGACTGACTGTGCCCTCTGCTGGTGAATTTCAGATTGTGGTGGGGAGCAGCTGAGCTTTACCAGGTCTGTCTGCCAGTGCCCTATGAAATACGTACAGATCTGCATTGACTGCCCTTGAGGGTGCCTATTCCCCAGCAGGACTGGGGTGGTGGTCCTCTCTACTTTCTCCAATGTAGAGTGTGGATCTGTTGGTGAGAGATCCTGTCCCCCAGAGAGGGCGGGTTGGGTGGTGCTAAATAATCTGCTTTTGGGTCCACACAACACCCTTCTCCTATAACATGTGACCATGGTAACCACACAGGTTATGCACTATTCTGGGTGCATCAGAATCCACAAGGGCTAGACATGACTGGGAAATATAGATGGACACAGGTGTATCCTAGGTGTGTCTACAAGGACTACCTGTCACACGCTGGCACTGATGGGGACCTGCAGCACAGCCTATCTCAACCAAGCCAGGTGCTGCGGACCTGGTACTGGGCGCCCCACC
Source organism: Ichthyophis bannanicus (assembly GCA_033557465.1). Taxonomy (NCBI): domain Eukaryota; kingdom Metazoa; phylum Chordata; class Amphibia; order Gymnophiona; family Ichthyophiidae; genus Ichthyophis; species Ichthyophis bannanicus. Next base: position 1,499,841,052 of record CM066031.1, read on the forward strand.
TCACCCTCAGGGTGAGCACAAGAACTGCACAGTGTCATGGTCTGTAGCTACTCTGTGCCAGTAACACACAAGGTCAGTTCCTCCTACCAGGCCGAGGTGCTGTGGAGGCGCATACACCATCTTGTGATCAGATGTAGACTGCTGATCTGCATGTGCAGTGCATCATGGGTACGGGTGAGTATACCCTATCCTGGTAACCACTGCAGACAGTTTGTGTAGTGACCTGAAGTCTTTCTGTAGCCAGCCAACACCATGTTAGAAGCTGTAGCCCACTGGTTACTACAATAATTCTGGATGCTAGAGGTCATGGGTTCAATCCCACAGTGGTGTTCTTTACTAAGGCTCTCTGAGGGGTTTCCTCTTAAATTTACATCAGTGCTGCCAGCAAAACCACCCTCACAGTGCCATAACCTTAAGGTGCCTCGTAAAGCGCCCTATAGGGCACATTATAAGGCGTCTTGGCAGACAGGGCACTTTATAATGTGCCCTATGGGACGCCTTATGAGGCACCTTAGGTTATGGCACTGTGAGGGTGTTTTTGCTGGCAGCACTGGTTCAAATTAAAAGGAAATCCCTCAGACATCCTTTTTAAATAACACCACCATGGGATTGAATTCATGACCTCTTCCTCCACAGTCATTGTCATAACCAGTGGGCTACATCTCTATAGTTTCTACCACAGCGCTGGCATGGACTTAAGGTTACCGCGTGTTAATGAGCCAAGGCGCCCTCTATCGCACGATAGATTCTTGCTACCTTGCCGCCGGAACGCCCACTACCTTATATGGCATTCTTCACATTAACGCTGCAACTAGCGCCGGTAACATTAAGACAGTTTAGTAAACATACCCCTAAGTTTTTAGACCATGCTGGAAAGTAAAAGTAATCAAATTGGACTTCAAATGTAGTTCCAAAGGAAACATATTCCACAATTGAGGGCCCATTATAGAAAAGACTTGTTTTGGACCTCATTCATCTAAATTTGGTCATAGAAAGGACCTGAAACAGATTCTCCTGTGAAGACCTCAGTGGCCAAGATGGTAAATAAGGCTGCATTTTATTTACCATAACTATAACTATATATATAGTATAACAGGTTTATAACTATATACAAAACATGAGGTGGTAGAAGGAAAACCTTAAAACTATTTACAATGCAATACGGATCATATTCATTTTGCTATAATACAGAGTATTTCCATTGAGGTTCATGGTGTATGGAACTTATCTATTTGATTAGTAATTCGGTATTGGACTAAGGTGTCTGTGGGAATGTGAGGAGGGTGGCATTGGGCTAGGTCGTATTGTAGCATTCTTGGAATAAGTATGTTTTTAGTTTTTTTCAGAAGGATTGGAGGTCCTTGTTAGCCCTTAGTGTGTCTGGGAGCTTATTCCATTGTATGGGGGCTATATATGTGAATGTTCTGTTGCTTGTCATTGTTTTGACATTGCGTATGGTGTGTGGAACGTGTAGCATGTTTAGGTTGGGTGTTCTTCTGTTCCTGTTAGGGGGTTGAATTTTAATGAGTTTGGAGAGGTATGATGGGGCTATGTTGTGGATTAATTTGAATATTGTCATTATTATTTTATATCTTATGCAAGCTTGGATGGGAAGCCAGTGAAGTTCCATTAGAATAGGTGTGATGTGATCCGTGATCTGCACTTTCATTAATATTCGTGCTGTGACGTTCTGCGCCATTTGGAGTATGTTGAGCATTTTTTTAGGTAATCCTTGGAGTATGCCATTGCAGTAGTCCAGGTGGGGAGTTATGAGTGCCTGGACTACTGTTCTGAAATCGGATTGCTCTATGATATTACGTAGTGGCTGTAAGATTCTTAGTTTGTGGAATATTGTTCTGTTTAGTAATCTTAGATGTGTTTCCATATTAAGAGTCTTGTCAAGAGTAACTCCTAGGTATTTTATTTCTTGTTTGATGTTGTATGAGTTATTGTTTAGAATAATTGTGGAGGGTGGCTTGAATTCTGGGCTTTTAGAAATGAACATTACTTCCATTTTCTTATGGTTGATGTTCTTGTTATTTCTTTGAAGCCAAGTTTGAGTTTCTTTAAGGCAGGTTTCTATGGAATCATATATTGGGTTGTCTATGTCCAGTTGAGTATACAGCATTATATCGTCTGCGTATAAATGGCAATTGAGTTTGTGCTTTTGGAATATTGCGCAAATAGGCCTTAAGTATATGTTGAATAGGAGGGAGGATAACGCTGATCCTAGTAAACACTGGAGCAATATGAGGATTTTTCACTAACCACATTGTTGTGCTTTGAATATGCTGCAATCTTTTCGACTCCTATGACACATACAGCATAGTGTGTTGCAGGAAAGAAAATGGCAAACTTGCCAAAGGCTCTTAGATGTCAAAAAGCTTTCTGGGAAAAAGCAGCAATTTGGGATTCAAAATCAAGCGACCAATCCAACCAAACTTATAGGCCTTTCACAAGAGAGATGCAAAGTAACTGAACATCATTAATTGAAAGATCATGTACATTGTTAGGAGCAAAAGTCCAATTTAAGAATCTATGACTTTAAAGATTTTAAACGTCTTGCATATTTGCACTCTTGCACAATTGACGTTCAATTGTTTTTCAGAACCTATGTGATAGAAGAAAATGCGACACCAAGTTGCTGTTTTTTAAGTTTATGTGTTTAGAAAAGAATTCCAGGGATGTAACCTAGAGGAGCCCTTTTTCAAAGGGCGCTATAATGTTGCACCTAACATGGCAAAAGCACTGAAACGATGGTGAATTAGGTGCTACACTGCTATGTTAACTATCAGGGGTGTGGAAAGCATTTTCCTGGCAGTTAAGGTGGAGCCCTGTCCCATAGCATGTGCCATGCTAGTCCGGGTGCACCTACACCACCTAGTGAAGTGGTGTTAGGTGATCCCATGCTGATGCAGTTAGCACATGGTGTGAACCCCTGCACAGAGCACACCACACCCACTCTCCGCCCCTACCCCACCCATTTGCAACCTTAACACGAGTTAGACTATTAGTGCAGAAATCATCCTGTGCTGTCATGGCCCTCCACTAGCTGGCAACGCGTGGCCCCAATGTAGTTCAGCGTGTGCCAGAACACGCGTTGTCACTTAATGCCCTATAGTAAAAGGGCGCCAGAGATTTAAAAGATGACCAATTGGTGCTCAAGGTACAGCCCAGCTGTCAGCACCCTAGAAATTCTTTCTATGAGTTTCCAAAACTACCTTTCTGTTTTCTGCGTAGTTTTTTTTTTTTTTGAGGGATCTTGTTTCATTTGAAAACGAAGAAAAGATTCCTTTGATAAAATCATTTCTCATATTGCCAGTAAATGACATTATTTTTGTTGTCCCCCCTTTCTAATCTTAAGACAGAATTTAGGAGCTCTTTTTAATAAAATGTGCCAAGCAGTCAGTGCATCAATCTGCCCATGCTTGTGGTACCTGTAAGCATGAGAATTAGGTCATGTGGTGATTGCATGTCCTGTTAGGAACCTGAAACAAGGTGGAGAGTGAGCCTTAGCTGCACAGAACAATCAGCACACAGGACTTCTGCATCTGCTATTATTTATTTAACAGGTTTCTTTACACTGCTTTATCCTTCAGCCAAAGCTGTTTACATTGTAACTTAAACCTGGCAATACACATTAAACAGGGGCATTGATAACTTGGAGTTTTCTGAGGCAATGGAGGATTAAGCAACTTGCCCATGGCAACATAGAATGCTAGTGAGAATTGAACCTGGGTCTTTTGGGTCCTAAGCCAGTGTGCTAACCATTAAGCTACTCCTCCACTCCATTGTGTGTGTGCTGGTATTGTGGCTGCATGTCTGCCATCACAAGATGTGGTAGTAAATGCAGCTGCCCAATCCCAATGCACCTACATCACCCCTGTTCCCACTGACGCTTTCCTCAATGCTCCATAGTGACTTCCTACCCCTGATCCCTCCATTCAACACTCCATAGAGACACCCCCCCCCCCCACCCCCCGATCTCCTCACCTGACACTCGATAGTAACTGTCCATCCCTGATCTCCCACCAAGCACTCTATTAGACCCCCCTACCCTTGTTTAGGAGTCATTTTAGAAGCTCTGTTTGTGATCTGTGCATCTGAAAATGTCCATTCAGATGTGCCAATCACTTCCATGGCTCAAAGAAACATTTTATAAAGCACCAAATTTACACGTCAGGGGGGATTACATCTATGTTGCATGGAGGTGTGATGGAGATAATAAAAAGATCCACATGCATCTCTGATTTCAAAATGGTGCCACATGTTGAAAACTACTGGTGGATACGCCCATGTCTATACCTGGCCCTTGGCAAGAATAGGAATTTGAAAAATGCAGATTTCAGCCAGCTTTCAACAATGAGGATAACAATGGCATTCCCTCTTCTTGCCAAAAATAATTTTTCCCCTCATAGGATAGCAGGCGAAGATCAGCGCCTCTTTGAATACTGCTGCAGCACCACATGTCTGTTTCTAAAATGGCAGGCTGGGACGTATACGCTGTAACACCGACGCATCTACTGTATGTTGCTGTGTATATTTCTAAAATCAGCTATCTCCCTGCACATGTCTGGGTCCTCATTCTGCATGTCCCTGTTTCTTTCTTTTTTTTTTTTTTTTTTTAAAGTCTTTATTTATCATTTTAATACATACAAATCATACATTCAAACAACAAGAACAACTGACCAACCAAACTTGACTATGTGACACATTATGAAAACAAAAGGATGGCCCAATATACATGCACCTATAAGCAGCTTGATAGACACACAATCTTATACATTACATTACCATCCTTGTGATTAACAGTACAGCCCTCGGCGATGGACAGAGGATCCCGATATCATTCACTATGAACTGGGAATAATCTTGGAGTCCAGGACAGCCCACTTTAACATCTTGCAAGTAAGATAGGGGTGTCGCTGCACATAAAGTCGCTCATACGTGCGATGGACACACAGCAAGTTCCACCATTGCTCATAGTGTAAGGAAGCAAAATTTTTCCAATGGCTCAGTAGGGCTTTTAACGCCAGTCCCAACAATAGATCCAAACTGGGATAATCTTCTTTGGATAGGCCTGGAATTCCCGCTCGCGAGCGGTAAATTATTATACGAAATGTCAAAGGGACATGGATACCTAGCAACAGAGAGATTCTATCCCACACTTGTCGCCAGTACCTGCGCAATTTGGAGCAGGTGTATAACATGTGCTCTAATGTACCAGGTTCGGCTTTGCATGACCAACAGAGATTATCAGCTTGAGCTTGCCACTTTGCCATTTTGTTAGGGGTCAGATATGCCCTATGCGCCAGAAAAAACAGTGTTTGTGTTAAGGAGGCGGAACACGCTATCCTAATCTGAGACTGCCAAAAGTACGTCCAATCTTCCTTTCCTTCCAAGCATCCAACTTCTGCTTCCCACCTGGTTTGTACGCTTGCACATGGCTTGCTCTGTCCCTCGCGTAGAATAGAGACTATTTTTGAAACAATCCGCGATCCCTCTCGCAACGCCTGCACCTTTATCTTCCAAGTGCTGGTCGCAGGAATACCAACTGGTGTGACTTCAGCCATCCCCAGACAGTGCCGCAACTGGCACCATTGGAACATCCCACTATCCGGGAGACCAAATTCCTGTTGTAACTCTCGATAGGTTTTAAACCGATCACCAACCATCAAGTGCCCCAGAGTGTATATACCGTGCTGGAGCCATTTAGGCCAGACAAAACATTCCCCCGCTATCTTAAATCTGCAATTGAGCCAAATAGGGGTCTCTGCAGTGAAACCCTGCCATCCTGGATCGGAGTTTTGTAGCACTTGAAAGGCTTGCTGCGTCGCTTGAATTACTGGATTGGATTTCCCCCCGGGGACCCCATTCGCCTCTATACAGTGTATCAGTGGAAATGGTTCACAAATTGTGGATTCGATTTGTAGCCAGTGAGGTGCAGTTGGGTCCACAGTTTCATCACTCCACAGACACCCTTGCCTGAGAATAGCTGACGCATGATACCAATAAAAATCTGGAAATTGCACTCCTCCATCCCCCTTAGCCAGCTTGAGTTTCCATTGTGCAATCCGAGGAGTTTTATTACGCCATAGGAAGGCAAACAGCATCTTACTCAGGGTTTTATAGAAACCGGGTGAGAATAACACTGGTATCATACTTAAAATATAATTAATTTTTGGAACTATCACCATTTTTATGGTCTCAAGCCTGCCCCACCACGTCAAGTGAAGGGGGTTCCACTTTTGAATGCATTCGCGCACTAGCTTCTCACAATGGATCTCATTGTGCCTCACAGTTTCCGACAGGGTGATATAATATTCGACTCCCAAATACTTGAAATGACTCGTCTCTACCTTGAATGGAAAATTCTCTAGCTGGCTGTCCATTACCATGCTGTTGAGCGGGATAGCCACTGTTTTGGCGAGATTCAGTTTGTAGCCAGAGACAGCTGAATAGAGTGCTATAATGTGCAATAGGGCTTCAATAGATTCCTGCTTCACAAATATGAATACATCATCGGCATATGCTGACAATTTGTAGTGGTGCTCATATATTTCAATACCGCGAATGGCCTCCTGCTGCCTTATACGAATAGCCAACGGCTCTAGAGCGAGATTAAAGAGTAGCGGTGATAAGGGACACCCTTGTCGTGTACCCCTGTATAAACGGAAGGCAGAAGATAGGGTCCCATTTGCCAATATCCGCGCACTAGGATGGGCATAGAGCATCTGTATACGTTTCAAAAAAAGGTCTTGAAAGCCAAACCATTGCATGGAGCGAAAAAGATAGGGCCATTCAATCCTGTCAAAGGCTTTTTCTGCATCCAATGCAAGCCCCACAAGCGGGTGTTTTATTCGCTGAGATTCCAACAGCACGTGAGCCAGCAGTCTTCCATTATCAACTGTCGATCTTCCTGACATGAAACCGGACTGATCCGGGTGGATGAGAGTATTCAGCACTTTGTTCAATCTATTAGCCAGGACTTTGGCATAAATTTTATAGTCCGAATTGAGAAGGGAGATAGGTCGATAATTCTCAATCCTTTGAGGATCTCTACCTGGTTTTGGATGTATAACAATCGTAGCCTCTGAAAGTGCTCCCGTATCTGGATATTCCTCATACAGTCGACTGTAATAGATCTGCAATTCGGGAATCAAAAGAGCAGAGAAGGCACGATAGAACTCCAATGGTATACCATCAGGACCACATGCTTTACCGTTAGCCAACTGATTCATGGCTTTATCGATCTCCGCACAAGTTATCTCCGCTTCTAGCCCCAATATCTGCTGTTGTGTCAACTGGGGTCTCTGAACATCGGAAACCAGATCTTGAAAAGTTTCTTCCTTCCAGGTTACTTCTGACTTATAAAGGTCTTGATAAAACTCTCTGCACTTCTCCAGGATATCCTCATCTTTCACCAGCACATGACCTTGCCCATCATCCAATCCAGCAATACGGGTACGCGATGGCTGTGCCCTCAGTTCTCTTGCTAAAAGTGGGCCAGCCCTGTTGTTCTCTTGATAGTACACACTTTGTTGTATTTGCTGCAAGCGCTGAGCTTCGCCACTCAGGATGACATTATAGTGATAACGAAGGCGCTGCAGCCGAATCAATACCATCGGGTCGGATTTCCTGGCTAGGAGTCGCTCCCCTACCCCTATTGAAGTTTGCAATTCCGTCAGCTTTTCCCTTCGTAATTTCTTCTGTCGGATATCATATGTTATCATGTGGCCACGAAGAGTCACTTTAAAAGCTTCCCACCAAGCCCATGTAGCCGTATCTTCAATCTTATTACATTCCAGATACGTATCAATGCATGTATGCATATAGTTAATAAACTCCGCATCTGCAAGCCATGCTTTATCCATTCGGAAATTCATACGCGATTGTCCTGTAGCACTGACTCCCAACCTCAGGACAATAGCTGCATGATCTGATATGGTTTTAGGTAAGATCTCAACCTCACTGATTCGAGGCACAAGTGTCTTGGATATCAAAAAATAATCGATTCTAGTTTGTGATTGATGTGGCATGGAATAGTATGTATATTCCCGAGCACTGGGATGCATTAATCGCCAGGGGTCCACAAGATCAAATGTCTCCATAAGTCCGTGCAATACTCCAAGCGCCTTGGGTTTATTCTGGGGCCGATAAGGGGTTCGATCCAGCAGCGGATCTTGGATCATGTTGAAGTCCCCTCCAAGTACCAGGTGCGCAGAAGTTGGTGCCTGCAGTTCATCCGCTAATTGTTGGAAAAAAGTCGGATCTTCAATATTGGGGCCATAAGCCGCCAACAAGACATAGTCCTCAGTGCCAATCTGTAGTCTCGCCTTAGCCCACCGGCCGCTAGGATCTATTCTAGTCTCCAAAATGATTGGCTGCAGAGTTCTCCGAAGTAGAATGATAACTCCACCCTTCTTATGTGGTGCAGGCGATGCCAAGATATTTTGATATGTACCACTGCAGACCTTACAGGACTCAGCTAGGGTCAAATGTGTTTCCTGTAGGTATATGACATCCGCCCCCTGCTTCTGACAGTACAGTAATATTTTTGAACGTTTGATGGGGTTATTAATGCCCTGGACATTCAAAGTTAGGAATTTAAGTCCCCCAGTCGCCATGATATAAACGATTCTCCGGTATCTCTATCCATCGCCAAGTGCTGACAGGCCAGTCCTGTTTACTGCACAGATAACATACACATAGCCAATGAACAAACAAAACTGTTAACCACCATCCCATTTGTGTAGTGGAGTACTCTCCCCTCTGCAATCAAACCACCCATCCTCCCCCCCTGCATTTATCCCATAACAGTAACAATAAAACATGTCAATACCCCTTTCTTCCCTTCTATTCTTACTTCCTCATGCAAATAAACATCATTACCATTTATTACTATAGGCCTAGATCTGAATACCTTCAGCTCCCCTCCTGCCCCACATCCTTAGGGACAGAGAGAGAGATCTGAAGGACTAGGGACATGAGGTTGTGCTCCCTGCAGATCTTCAGCCCATCATCATCATTACCGCCAATTCAGGCCCAGAAAGGCCCCCCAATTCCTCCGGCCTCCTGAAGAAACAATCTCAATCCGCCAGTGCGGGCAAGTTCCCTGGTGGCCCATCTCAACGGCCCACATCCATCCGGGAAAAGTCCTGCAGAAAGGCCCGCAACGTCGCAGCAGTTTCAAAGTTCCTGGTGACGTTATCCACTGTTACCCGCATATTCGCTGGGTAGAAAAGTCCATATCGTGCCTGTATTTTTTGGAGCATTGGCCGACACTCAAGTAACTCCCGACGCCGGTCTACCGTTTTTTTTGACAGATCTGGAAAGAAAGCGATCTTGTTGCCGTTCAACATTAGGGAGTTCCTCTGTTTAGCAATTTGCATGATATGCAGCACTTGGGGATACCGGAGTACCTTAATTAGCATTGGACGAGGTCTTTTTGCTGCCGACGAATTCAAAATGGGAACCCGATGCGCCCTTTCTATTTCAAAGGGGGCTGAGAATTTGATTTGAAGGAGCTCCGGGAGCATTTGCTCCATATATCCAATCGGGTCAGTGCCCTCGATTCCCTCCGGCAATCCGATTACCCGAATATTGCTCCTGCGGGATCGATTACTCTGCTCCTCCAGCTGCCCTTCAAGGATGGTCACTCTCTTTACAAGTGGGCCTAGTTGCGAGACCACGCTCTCATGTTTTTGTACCAAGGCCTCAACTTTCTCCAATCGACCGCCCATGTCCCCCAGCTTCTCACGTACTTCATGCAGCTCATCTTGTACTTGGGTTAAGGTTTCCCGTTGTTCACCATCATCTCCTTCATTACTCTCAACTCCGCAAGAATTTCACGCACCCCTTCACCAGCTTCCTTATCGGGCTTAGTCTTTTGCGGGGAGGCCGCGTCCTGCTTTAAGCGTTTTGTAGCTTGCCCCGCTGTCGGCGAAAACTCTAGCTTTGCCGGTTTTAGTGTCGCCATGCTCACAGACTAGCTCAATAGATTTAAATTGTTTATTCACCTCTGTATGTGGGAAGAAAGGGCGGATTCTGTGATACTAGGCAGGAGCGAGATTTTAAGCGGCCATCACGCTTCGCGGCTAGCTCCGCCCCCTGTCCCTGTTTCTTTCTATGTTTGTGGAAACGTTTAACTTTTGGGGTAGTGACAGGTCGATTTTAGAAGACACTTACACATGTCCATTTTCTCTGCTGCCCCTCCCACATAATTTTGGACATTTGACTTGGACGTCCCAGGGGGCACCTAAACAATCTTTCCAAAGTGTGTCTTCATATGTTTATTTGTACATTGCTGATAGCACAGCTGCAACTGCGCTATCAGCAATGCACTTTTAATGTGTGTTATGTCTGCCTTGCAAGGGCGTGATGGGGCAAATGATGACCACCTACACAGCGTTTGCACTTAAACTGCACATTAACTTTTGCATGTAATGAACAGCAAATGTACAACATTACTGCGCTTTTGTAAAAGTGCTCTATTGTTGCGTAGTCATATATGAGTATGTAGATTTCTGATGACAGCACCGTAATAGTGTCATATACAGTAATCCAACCTTCTTCCTTGTTCAGAAGTTGATCTTTGTTACTTTCTTTCTTTGCTAATCATAAAAGTGAGTTGCAGTTGGTTCACTGGTGTACATGTGCCCAACTATACATGCTCAATAGTATTTTCTGGAAACTTCTTCAGAATTTTTTTCAACAGTATATATGACACAGGTCATGTGACCCATATGCATGACTCCTTTAAGCTACTACCATCAGTGTCCAAACATTACAGGCAAATAATTTTGCATGATTGAAAAATAATTCCTTGCTGTCATTATTCTTTTTACACAAATATCAGCAACGTTAAGTTCCAGCAGAAAAATGATTTTATTCTGAATTTCCATGAGCATAAAAAATGTATAGCTTTCAGTCCATAATGCATGTTGATTTAAGACCTCACAATGTGCTGCTGTTACACATAGAAGTTCTTTAAGGGATTATGTTGGGTTTAAAATCCACATATATATTCAATAGAGTGAATATTTTATTATGGATGTTAGATGCATGTTATGTACGATGTTAGATTTGTTGCCTTGCCAGTATAATAACAACACAGTTGTAATCTGGTAAAGAAATTGTATCAATTTCCTCTGGGGAATTTAAAAGCGCGTTGTACTTTTACATGTCAATGATAAAATACTTGTGAATTAGAAACAAGGTCTAAGGATGCAAGATACATACTTTCAGGTCCGGTACAGATTCTAACATTTTTTTTTTATTAACCAAGCAGATTGAGAAGGATAGTTCCCATTATTTCTATCTTGCTGTCATCTCCGCATGGTCTCCTACTTCTGACATTTGTTTTGTATTGGCTAAGTAAAAGGTAGGCTGGCTGCCCTATTTCTGTCTGCTTTCATTACTGTGCTCCATTACTGTGTACTCCATCCTTTTCTCTCTGGGTGCCTAGTGGGACATTAAAGGCTCTGTAATTATTTCAATAAGATCAGAGTTATAGATTTTTTGTTCCACTTAGCTGTTTGCTAATAAACCTGTCTCCATGCTGAAGGCTAACAAATTTCTTACTTAACAGTGCACTTTTTCTGCATGCTATGGAAAATATATCAAAAAAGAATCTATGTTTAGTATGTGCGTGCATATATATATTGATGTGCATATTTCTTAATATGATAATTTGTGTAAAGCTATAGATGTGGAAGAAGTTACAACAAAAGAAAATAAATACCACATTCAAGAAGGGCTGGGCCAACCGTTACGCAAACTAGGCAGTTCCCTAAGGCGGAAACTTCTGGGAGGTGGCAAACAGCAGGGCATTCAAAGCTAAATAATAGATTTTGACAGCCGGGGGAGGGGGGGGGGAATGGGGGGGGGGGAGGTGTGTGTATGTATAGCTTACGGTCTGCCTAGGGTGCCAACACCTTGAATCAATTCTGGGGCCAGCCCAGCATGTGGGGAGTAATTTTACAAAAGCTTTCCTGCCTGTAACACCAGTTTTACATACAGAAAGGGCCTTTTATAAAATTGTGCCACATACTGTACTTATACACTTGCTGTGCATATGTGTTCCCAGGGGTGTAGATCGATGGTTTACCTTATCAGAATATAGAAAGACTAGGGGACATGCAATGAAGCTACAGGGTAAACTATTTAAGACTAATAAAAGAAAATATTTTTTCACTCAACGTGTAATCAAACTCTGGAATTTGTTACCGGAGGATGTAGTAAAGGCTGTTAGTGTAGCTGGGTTTAAAAAAGGTTTGGACAAGTTCCTGGAGGAAAGGTCCATAAACCATTATTAAGAAGGGACCCAGGATATCAATGCTTGAACCAATACAAGCATTGTGGAACCTGTGTCCCTTGGGGAAACTGCTAGGTACGTATGACCTAGATTGGCCACTGTTGGAAACAGAATACTGGGCTTGATGGACCTTGGTCTGACCCAGTATGGCATATCTTATGTTCTTATGTTCTTATGTTCTCTGAGCAGTGCAGAGGTGGAGTGATGTGCACACATTCTATAAAATATGTGAGCACACGTAGATTACACACTCATGGTTGTAAATATGTGCGTTGGCATTTGCACGCTATTGTGGGTGTTTCTGTGTGTCTACAGTATTTGATCAAAGCACATAGATTCCTATCTTGCCCTTATAAAACAGAAAGAAAAGAGATGTCTTTTGGACACCTTTATATAAGTGTCCTGTTATAAAATTAGGCCCATAATAACTAAAGGGGCCCATTTTACTAAAGGGTAGTAAAAGTGGCCTAGTGGCTGGGACAAGTTACTGTGGGCCACGGGTTAAATTCCCACTCATATACAGCAATTTCAGGCTAGAGGGACTGGAGTCTCTACCCCTATAGGTGTTCCTTGTGGCCTTGGGCAAGCCACTTAACCCTCCGTTGCCTCAGGTACACACATAGAATGTGAGCCCTTCAGGGACAAGGGAATATATCTAGTACCTGTTTGAAACCACTCTGCCTTTCAGCTTGGGCAGTATATCAAGAAATTAAATAAAGTGCACTGTGATTTTGCACCAGCACACCACTAGTGTGCAAAATCAAGACACGATAAGTGCAAAGCCACCTCATTAACTGTCGAGGGTGTGTACAGCATTGTCCTGGCAGTTAATGTGTGGCACTATATGGTAACGTGGGTGCTAATACTGCAGGTGCCGTTAACTTCTCCTATGGAGGGAGAGTTAATTGCACCCACACTAATTGGAAGACTGGCAGTCGGCGTGCGATATTTACCCATGTGCTCACTGCACGGTGCTCACTCTCTGCCCCTAACCTGTCAATTTTACACTCTAACACACAAGATGAAGTTAGCACGGAAATCAGCATGCATTGTCATGGCTGCATGCTCACAGCTATTGTGGGCCACAGCACGTGCCCAAATGTATGCTAACTACTTAGCGTACTTTAATAAACATGCCCCAAAATGTCCGCTATGCACCTTCTATTAGTAATTCCTTCTTTAGCTAAGCATTACATTACTTCTTTGAAAAAGAAATAATTTTTTCAAAGCCTTTATTAAATTAAATTAGTATTTTACTTTCTTCAGAACTTTCCAGTGCCAATATTAGAGGAGCCTCTAGCACCGTCAAGCATCATAACTGCAGCAACATCCAGGTAGTGGTAAGGAGGGAGGAAAAAACGCTCAACCCATCACATTAACTGAATGTTTAGATAGGATTAGGGAAATTAGGGGGACCATCCTTCTTGCAGGTGTACCTATCGCCTAAGAAGAAAGTCAATCCCAAATGAGTTTTTAACTGAAATAATTAGGACATCATTCTCCACTGGACAGAATTAACTAGCCTTCAAGAACTCCTCAATACTGTATCTTCTTTTAGCAGCATGTAACAAAACGCAGTAAACTGAGTATCTACTACTTATACATCTCAGGAATTTTGCAAATGAGGCTCGCATAGCAATAGTTTTATGTAATACACTACCATGTAAGAATAAGTAAAGCTTTTCAGTTTTACTTTCCAAATTCTGCTACTGCAACCAGGAGCTTTTGAAACTGAGAGGGGACGAGTGCAATGTACAGTAACTTTGAAACATGCACCCCTGCTTTTAGGACTATTTTGGTTAATTCCAGATTCAGTTTTAAAAGCTGCTAGTTACAGAAGGCCTGAATATCTAAATGTAAACTGCAGTCCTCCCTATATGCCAGTTTCTCAGACTGCATTAGCGGTCATACATTTGGAACATAGATGTGTTGATTCAAAGTTTTCAGAGCAGAACAAAAGCTATGCATTTATTATTTATTACAAATGCTATTCACTTATCTCAATAACATATTTAGATGGATCATTGGGTTTCCAAGACAGCCCAAGAAGGCAGACACAAGCCTTACTATAGAAATCCTTATGCTAGTGGGCTGGTGTTAGATCTGTAAATTGGTCTAAGTCTGAATCCTAATAAATGAGATTAGTAGAGCCTATTTACTGCAAAATTGAGGGCTGGCACCGAAAGGGTGCTGGCCCCATAAATGGGTGGCTAGGGGCAGAGGGCTGGAGCAAGGGAATTCCGATTGACGGGGACAGGGGAGCCACACCAAGATAAAGGGAGGATTTGCAGGTGTGGCAGCAGTTCCTGCTTTGATATAATGGGAGAAACATATGGAGGGCCCTCGCCACGTGTAGCAGGGACCTGGAACTGGAGCTGTTTACAGATGCCGCATGAGGGGTGGGTTATGGGATCTTTTTAGGGGGCCAGTGGTGTCATGAGAGGTGGCCAGTCAAGTGGCACGAGAGCAGGGTGATCCAGGATATAACATTCCTAGAGATGTTCCTGACTGTGGTGACGCTGGCAGCCCCAGTTTGAGAACAGTTGGGTAGTTTTTCGTATGGACAATGCAGCGATGGTGCTCGCCATCAACAAGCAAACAGCATGGGTGGGGAGGATGCTGCAGCCGATCAGGAGAATGGTTTTGCTTAGCCTAGAATTGAATGTGCTTATCACAGCCATCCATGTCCCAGGGGAGAGGAACAAGATAGCTGATGCCGTTTCTCATTTTCAGCTCCAGCGTTTATGGCAGATGGCCTCCAATGCTGCGCCCAAGGCAACACCAATGCCCGAGGAGATGTGGACCCTTGAAGGCTGAGCGTCAGCAGGATGTTAATGGCATCACTGTTAGCTGGTATGTGGAAGGCCTATTGGCGATCCTGGGGGCAGGTTGGAGAGATTCGCAGAGAGGAAGGGAGCCAGCCTCATGGGTGGAATTACACCAGGGCTCTTGCTCGAGTTCTTGACACGTATCTGAGCAGAGGGAGCCACGTTAAGGCAAGCCTGGATAATGCTGGTGGGGGCTGCATTCTTCCTGAAGTTTCAGGGCCTCAGGGATGTGACCTAGGAGTTCATAGTGAAGAAGTTGATGGCGGGCTGGGTTACGGAGGACACATGGTCGCCGGCCAGTCACCGTGCTCATGGTAAGGGTGGTGTCCATCACCGGGGACAAGTTTGAGGAGACACTGTTCAGGCTGATGATGTTTTTTAGGGCCTTCCACAGGAGTGAGGTTCTGCCCCGGTCCATGACAGACATGACAGGCAGAGCCATACGGGAAGAGGATGCGGCGGTAGTTGGGGACAGGTGTGTTTGTTCCTTGCTTAGTCCAAATGGACTGGCTTGGAAAGGAAAAGACGGCGTGGCTGAATGCCACATCAATTCAGGATTGTGTCCAGTTGCAGCCATGTGGGAGTACCTACGGGTGCGGCCGTTGGTGGGAGGCCCCTTGCTGCGGCATTGTGATGGGTACTGCTTATCACAATATCAGTTAAGGAGCACATGGCTGAGGATGGTAGAGGAGGCGGGGTTTGTGCTCACGGGACTTACACTACACTCCTTTTGAATAGGGGCCCACAACTTGAGCATGGGGGCAGGCTTTACATCAGACAATAAAGTGAATTGCTAACACTGTTTACTCTTGCCCACTAGTTCACGGAGTGATGTCAGTGTTGATCATAGGGAATTCCTGTATCTACTGGGCAGGACGAAGGGCAGCTGGTGGGCATTTCAGAAGGCAATTCGGCTTCCCCCTGACAGCGTTTGCATACAATGGATAGACAAGAGGGGGATGCAATGGGACCTGCTGAGGCTGGCGCTCACTGACTGTCGTCAAGGCAGCCAATCGCCAGGCGTGGTAGTTCTGCATCTGGGGGGTAATGACCTCGTGTCCACCCAAGGCATAGACCTGATTATCAGGATCACGGTGGATTTAGCCTGGCTGTGGACCGAGTTGGGGGCTTGGGTCATCTAGATCATCCCCCACCAACACTGGTGGGGAGCTGAACGGCCGAAAGGCATTGAGAACTTTAAGTGAAAACTGAATAGAGAAATCGGGAACTTCCTGTGGGCACTGGAGCACAGCAGCATAGTGACTGGTGGGACGATGGTTTATAAGGGGGACAGGGTCCATTTAAATGAGATTGTGTCAGAATTGTTCATTGAGGGCTTTGGAGGGCCATCGGTTTGGTACTCACTATGGGGTGAGTCGGGCTGTGGGCCCTCCTGGTGGCGGGACCTCACTGGGAAGGGGAGGGGAAGGGTGCCACAAAAACAGAGAAGAGGCCCAGGTACCAATACGGGGTGTTGGGGCCCGGTGACAGGGGGGCCAGGTACCAGGGCCCAGGGGTGTCTGGCCCTAGTTGCCAGGAGCATAGAAAAGGGGTGTGGCCCTGGTCATGGAGTGGGCCAGGGTTGCCGATCCCAGCGATATGAGAGGCGGGGAGGAGTGTTTGATACCCATCAATGTAATCTGATTAGCCTAACGTTATTAATATTGTTATACTGTTAATACTGTAATTGCGGTTAAGCTCATATGTGCAAAGTATAATATGATGGTTGTTGTATTCGCATGCTGTGGCTGACTTGATCCACTAATAAAGAATTGGAAAGATGGATCAGGCCTGTTTGTTCACATGTGCACGGGTGAGGGAGAGCAGGCCGGGGGGGGGGGGGGAGGGGGATGGGACAGAGAAGAGAACGGGCCACTCTGGCATGCCCCGTGTTATGTATTAAAGTATATTAGTACATCTTAATTTTTAAAAATACTCTCTCTTTCTATTTGGAAGTTATTTTAGAAGCCTTATTTGTAAATTCTATGTGGAAATCAGACATTTACAAATGGAAATGGCATACCTGTGTAAAAGATGATTTTAGAAAGGCCTGGATTTACGTGTGCATGTCCTTACTACATAGAAATTGCAAGGGGGTGTGTCAGGGGTGTGGTTAGGGAATAACCTGGGCAGGTCAAAAGTCTGCACATGTATCCCCCATTTCAGACAGGGAATACATGTGTGTGACTGCAGTTGTCCATATCGGGATTTACCGCTGCTCTCTGGCATGTACGGCCAGTCCTTTACAGGAGGGATTAAGGTGGTTATCCTCCTTAATCCCCTGTTTTTTTATTTCCCCCTGCACATTGAAATTAGAGAAAGACAGCGGCATCTGTAGTTAAATTAGTAGTACTTATATATGAATGGCTGACATAGACACGAAAGTGCTGGCAACTGCACGTGGAAGTTTTTATCTTTCCCACACCGATTTTTCCCATGTGTAGATTTGCAAAATGAGTCCCCCAGATCATGAATCAGCAAATGCACATGCACTCCTGCCCTATTTTAGGATAGGCATCAGATTTAGCAGGGCCTTTTCTAAACTATTGTGAAAATTATGTATGTTGCAACCTCAAAAGCTCAGTTCCAATCGCCGCATGCTACCTAAAATGTACCTTCATATTTGTAAACTGGTTGAGGATTGTAAAATTAATCAGAACAAAATAGCTACTTAAAATTTCTACAAGATGTCTAAGGATTACACTCTTATCTCTTAACACATTAGTTCCCAAATCTGTCCTGGGGGCTTCCTAGCCAGTCGGGTTTTCAGGATATCCACAATGAATATGCATGAGAGATATTTGCCTACAATGGAGGCAGTGTATGCAAATCTCTCTCATGCATATTCATTGTGGATATTCTGAAAACCCAACTGGCTGGAGAGCCCTCAAGACAGGTCTGGGAACTACCACCTTAACACATTATTTATGTGGGAGGAGTGGTCTAGTGGTTAGGACAAGGTACTTCAGGCCAGAGGGCCGGGGGTTCAAGTCCCACCTGGGGACAGCAATCTCAGGCTGGAGGGACTGGGATTTCTAGTCCTATAGGCACTCCTTGTGGTCTTGGGCAAGCCACTTAACCCTCCATTGCCCATGTTCCCTGTAAGTATTAGTGTATGTGTCTCATATCCCCTCGTGTTAAATGTATCCCCCAATTGACTGCTTTGACCTGGTGAAAAGCAGGATATAAATACAGCTAAAATAAATAAATAAATACCACCTACTCACAAAGTCCAAGGTGGACAACAAATAATCATAATAAAATATATTAAATTTCAAGGGAGTTCAAATCTTGTTGAAAAAAATGACTTCAATAGTTTCCTAAAACACATTAAGTCATCCAGCAAGCGCAAATTATCAGATAGTTGATTCCATAATCTTGGGGCAAAATACTTAAAAGCATGAGTATACATTGTACGCAGACAACTAGAGGAAGATAAGAGTATAACTAGGGAAGTCTGCATACCAGTGCGAATGGGATGACCAGAAGAATATAACTGTAAAAAACTAGTGAGACATACTGCTGAAAGATCCAAGTGTATTTTCATAATTACACATAACACTTTAAAGTGAATCCGCTGTGAATAGTCAACTGCTGCAGGTCTCGCAGACAAGGAGTAATATGATCATAACAGGTTTTACATAACATAGCAAAACCCGGCGACTGCATTTTCTACTAGCTGAAGGGCATGCAAGGTTGAATCAGGAAGACTGACCAACACAATGTTAGCATAGTCCAGAGCTGAAAACAAAATAGTTTGAAACACTGTACGAAAGTCATAATCAGATAGAAAGAGGTGAGAACCTCATTTGGAAAACAAGCGCTGCACAATAAGAACATAATAAATGCCATACTGGGTCAGACCAAGGTCTATCAAGCCCAGTATACTGTTTCCAACAGCATCCAATCCAGGTCACAAGTACCTGGCAGGTTCCCGAAAAGATACATAGGATCCAAAATGCTTGTCCTGGGGTAAGCAGTGGATTTCCTGGGTCCTCTTTAAAAATGGTTTATGGACCTTTCCTCCAGGAACTTGTCCAAACCTTTTTTAAATCCAACTACACTAACAGTTTTACTACATCCTCCAGTACCGAATTCCAGAGTTTGATTACATATTGAGTGAAAAAATATTTTCTCTTATTACTTTTAAATGGGTTATATTGTAGCTTCATTGCATATCCCCTAGTCTTTCTACTTTTTGATGGAGTAAACAACCGATCTACGTTTATCCATTCTACTCCATTCATTAATTTATAGATCTCTATCATATCTCTCCTCAGCCGTCTCTTTTCCAATTTGAAGAGCCCTAACCTTTTAAGCCTTTCCTCATAGGAGTATTCTTTCATCCCTTTTACCATTTTGGTGGCTCTTCTCTGTACCTTTTCTAATTCTGCTATATCTTTTTTAAGATATGGTGACCAGAATTGCACACAATATTCAAGTGTGGTGTGGTCACACCATGGAACAAAACAGAGGCATTATAATATCCTTGGTTTTATTCTCCATTCCTTTCCTTATGATTCCTAGCAATCTAATTGCTTTCTTGGCTGCCACTGCACACTGAGTGGAGGGTTTCAATGTATTATCCATGATGACAGGATAAGCAACATGGAATCTATGGAAACAGGATACTGGGTTTGATGGACCTTGGTCTGACCAAGTATGACATATCTTATGTTCTTAGTCATTCCTGCTCTTCATAGTGCAGGGTTTCAAAATGGCCACAATGACCCCTTGCGATAACCTCATACTATTGCTACTAGAGGTCAGGCTTCCATTTTGGAACTCAGGACCATGAAGAACAGGAGTGATTGGGGATCACATTTGTTCCTGATAGATACCAGGGACCATTAGACCCCGATAGGAGCTGGGGTAGGGGATCTGGGGTTGGGGGTCTCCCCAAAGGCCTATAGAGAGTTATATCAGGGGGGAGGGGGAGGGTATGCTGTGGGCCCGATTCTGTCCTACGAATAGCGGGGATGGACGTCCCAATGGGACGTCCATCCCAAATTTGTGCCCTCCCCACCGGCATCTAACCTCCCTGTTGGTTGTACAGGGAGGTTAGACAGGTTAGACAGGGGCAGGGAAAGGGCAGATTGGGGGCAGAGTTAAGGCAGGCGGTGAGCGGTCGCCGGCCCTGGATGTATAGGGCCGATTCTAATATCGACCCTGTACGTCCAGGGCCGGCGACTTGTGCGGGGAAGTTATTCCACCTCCAAGGTGGAATAACTGCCCTGGACATCTTTTTTCGGTGGCCAAAGCTTTAGAGGAAGCTTTAAATCCAAAACTTTAGAGGAAGTCTGGGGGAATTGTTGGTCGGGGGGGGGGGGAGGGTCGGGATGTTGATCGTCTCTTAGGGGGTTGGGAAGGGATCAGATGACTAGGGGGTTGGGTGACTTGAGGGGTGTTATGGGAACTAGCATAACTTGGTAGTGGATTGGGGTATCAGATGCCTTCAGAGGTGGGTCAAGGGGGGCAATGTTAGGGGAGACTATTATTGGGGGTGATCTGGGGGGGCTATGCTAGAGGATTGGGTGTGCTTAGAGCAGGAAGCAGTGATTTTTAAAAGCTGCTCCCACATACATGTGGACTATTGCAACATGCTTTGTCTAGCCACATGCACCTTTATAAAATTGCTCCTCCTTCTGGATATGGGGAACCATCAATGTGTAGCCCCTGCAACTATCTCGCAAGAGGCTAAATTCCCTCCATGTCCACTGAAATCTGCTTTACAGTTTCATATTTACATATGAAGATGCATTAATAAATTCACGCTATTAGTAAGACTTGACAACGAAGAGCAAGTAAAAACATTTTTAAAAAATAATGAGCAATTAAAATTATACCAAGAAGCCATCTAAACCATCAGCTTCATTGTTTTAGAAAAAAGCTGACTATTCTTAATTAAATTAACTTTAATGTAATTAAAAGTACATTTTGCAATTGTGAAGACTCTTCCTACTTGTTAGCCGCCACAACATAGACTGAAAGTAGCATCTCCTGTGCTGCTTGGTGACAATCAGAAAACCATTTTTTTTAGTGCCATCAAGTTACTGTTGACTCATAGCCACCCAGCTACCTCTGGGTTTTCTTGGCAATGTATCACTGGAAGTAGATTGCCAGCCTTTTCTTCCAAGGCAATGGAGGGTAAAGTGACTTGCCCAAGGTCACAAGGAATGCCAGTAGGAACTGAACCCTTGATCTTCTGGGTACTAGGCAGTTGCTCTAACCACTAGGCTTGCTTGCTTGCTTGCTTACTTACTTACTTACTTACTTTCAAACCCATTATCCAAATGTGTAAGCTTTTATGTACATTTTTTATGTACATTTTTATGATAAATGCATTTTTTTACCAATTAAAAATCCTTACGAGGTTGGTGGCCCACAATATAGCTGATTGACATAAAAACATGTAAGAGCATACGATCTACCATACTGGGTCAGACCAAAGATCCTGTTCCCAACGGTGGTAAGTATCTGTCAGGTTGCAAGACCTCGCACCTCATGCAATGTAAAGAATCAGGGAGGGAAGAAGTCATTGCACATTGCCATCAGTGCCACCCCTTTCCAGTCCCTGCAGCAGTGGCCATTACTTCGAACCAGCAACTCCAGCGCTGCATCACTGTTCCTGCTTCTGTCCCCAATGCAAACAGGAGGTCTGGAAAGTTGGTGGCATTGGTGGCAATGGACAACCCTCTGACCACTGGCAGCCTGGGTAACTGCCTGGCTTGCCTATTGGTAGCGCCAGCCCTGCATGGGTGGAGTCACAGTTTAAGCACATACATGTGAACATGTACACCTGTTATCGATCAGGCGTAAAGTTCTTTATTAACGTATTGGTTTTCAAGAGAGAACTACTTAAAACTGGTTGATGGAACAGGCAAGGGGAAGAGGCTCACTGAAATTACAGGACATTCAGGAGGGGCAGCCAGTTGAGTGAAGTGGAATTAGCACATCAGCATCCAGTGATCACCAGATGGTGTGGTTCAGTATTAGGACTAGGGCTGCCACTACATCCAAGAATAAAACTTGAACAAGGTTTCTAAAATAACCCCCATATTCAGTGACACTAAATATATGTATAGGTCATTGTCTGCTGGCAACTATATGGATAGTGGCAGTATTCAGCTGCTATCCATATAGCTGAGTGGTTTAACTTTGGACAGTCTTTTTGGCTGCCTAATTTAAACCACTTAGCCATAAGGAGAGCACTGGAATATCGCTGCTATCTGCATAGTTAGGTGAAATGCCCTTGTTCCGCCCTAATTCCACCCAAACACTACATGGATAGTGCTGGGGCAATTAGAGGGCTTTCCGAAGCACTATTTTCACAGCGTCACTGAAAGTCCATGAAGAGAGGAGTTAAATGTTCAGCGGCCACTGCTAAATATATTAGGAGGCGTGCTAACATTAACACAAGTTATTTTAGCAAAGGTCTCATGTCATTCAGTGGGTCCTAGTTATTAATAGCATGTTAACAGTGATTTAACATAGTTTAACGTTAGCATACCTTAGTAACTAGCCACAAAGTCCTTACAATAGTAAGTCCCGCATTTTATATACAGAGAGTCCAAACTTGGACAGGATTGTAACTCTTGTATATGAGTGCATGAGAGTTTGACAAGAGAGAAAGACACCAGTTACCATGTAAAGCATTCACAAGAGTAAGGCCTTGAAGCAAGTCTTCCATCCCTTAAGACTCAAAGAAGGTAAGGAGTGCTCTCTTACCTCCTGCAGCCCATGAAACATTCTCCAAAAGACAGCTGCCAAAGGCATCTGCTACAGACAGATGTTTAATGAATTTCAAGAATTAATTAATAGTAGCATCAATAATACACAGGATTTTAACTTGCAACAGACATAGTATTATATTTGGCAAATATACAATTCTGTAAGATCCCAACAGCAAAGCAGGGATAGGGGTTGACTAGGGTCTAGACTGAAGACCTCCAATGAAGGCTGGGAAAAAGGTAAGAGGTGTCAGTGGAACGCAAGGAGGGACTTTTCTATCTGAACTAGTACTGAGCCAATGCCTCATCACAGTATTAAAGGGAAGTGGCTTAAAAGAGCACCTTCTACAACATAAAGCCTTATTCATCTGAGTATTAAAGATTTTATGACACTTGTTTATTCTACTTGGCGTCATGTTAAATTTCAAAATTTCAAATTCCCCTCAAGATCAGCTTCATCCCCTCTTCATTACCAGCTTTTCCCCTCAACCTCTGTCATGTTTTATTCCTTTTCTAAGATCTCTGAAGAGGAAATCTCTCATATCATCTTTTTTTCTCCTCTAAACTTACTACCTCTTCATCTGATCCTTTCCCCACCCTTCTCCTTAACTCCATCTCCTCCTCTGTTATCCCTTCCATCTCACATATTCTCAACTTATCACTCTCCACTGCAACTTTCCCTACAGCCTTCAAACATGCTGTGGTCACACCTCTCCTCAAGAAACTTTCTCTTGACTCTTCTTGTCTGTCTAATTATCGACCCATCTCCCTTCTTCCCTTCATTTCCAAACTTTTTAAATGTTCAGTTCTCCACCGTTGCCTTGCTTTTCTCTCCTCTCAAGCCCTCCTAGATCCACTTCAATCTGGCTTTTGTCTCTTACATTCTGAAATGGCTCTTGCTAAAATCTCCAGCGACCTGTTCCTGGCTAAATCCAAGGGCCTTTACTCAACCCTCATTCTTCTTGACCTTTCTGCTGCTTTTGACATTGTTGACCACCACCTTCTCCTTGAAACATTGTCCTCACTTGGTTGTACTGTCCTGGTTCTCTTTTTATCTCTCCCATCATTCTTTCAGTGTTTATTCTGGTGGTTCCTACTCTACTGCTGTCCCACTCTGAGTTGGTATACCCCAAAGCCCAAAGGTCTGTTCTGGGCCCTCTCCTTTTCTCTCTCTATACCCACTCCCTTGGTGCCCTCATCTCCTCCCATGGCTTTCAGTATCATTTTTATGCGGATGATTCTCAAATCTATCTATTTACACCTGACATTTCTCTGACACTCCAAGCCTCTATCTCTGTCTGCTTATCTGATATCGCTGCCTGAATGTCTCACCACCATTTGAAATTGAACATGGCCAAAACCAAACTTCTTATTTTTCCCTCTAAGCCCTCTTCCTTTCTTCCTCCTTTTTCTATTTCTGTTGATAACACTCTTCAGCTTCCTGTTTCCTCAGCCCACAACCTTGGGGTCATCTTTGACTCCACCCTCTCCACACACATCCAGCAGATAGCTAACACTGGTGTGTCTTTCTCTATAACATTAAAAAAAATTGTCCATTCCTCTCTAAAAACACTACTAAAACACTTATCCACTCTTTAGTCACCTCCTGTCTCGACTATTGCAACCTCCTCCTTGCTGGTCTCCCTCTGAGTCATCTCTCCCCCCTTCAATCTGTTCAGAATTATGCTGTGCGGCAAATCTTCTGCAAGCCCCAATATACTCAAATAACCCCTCTTCTCAAGTCACTTCATTGTCGCCTCTTCCATTTCCATATCCAATTCAAATTGCTCCTTCTGCCCTATGAATTCATCCACTGTACTGTCCCTCACTACCTTTTCTCTCTCCTCTGTCCCTACACCCCTCCTCATGAGCTCCACTCTTCCACTGGCCTGCTTTTCTCTGCCCTTTTCTTCCACTGCCAACTCCAGGCTTTGATACTTTCACGTTGCTGCTCCTTATGCCTGGGACAAACTACCTGAATCTGTACGTCAGGTTTCATCTCTCCTCCTTTTCAAATCCATGCTAACTGCTCACGTCTTTGAGGCTGCATTTGGATTCTAATCCTTTGTTTTCCTTGTGTCTCCTTACCTTTCCCTATTTATACCCTTGTTGTCATCTATTGTACTGTCCTATCTTGATTAGATTATAAGCTCTGACAAGCAGGGATCATCTTTTATATGTATTTGTACAGTACTGCATATGTTTTGCAGCACTTTATAAATGATTAATAGTAGTAATAATAGTAGTAATTTTTCACATGCGTATTTCATGCCTACTGCAATTTATAAAATCACCTACAAGTATACTCTATTTTCTAAAATAGTGGTGTAAGTGCGAAGGTATTGTGCTTTCATTTAAGCTGTGAACACTTATGCCAGCCCTATAGCTGATATAGATGCCCACATGTACTTAAATTGTAGCATTTGATAATTTATGTGGACAACCTTGTGCTCCGCCCGGACTCCACTCCTCTACATGCTCACAGTGCAAGTATGTGCGATTGAGCCAACACACATATTTTCAGAATAGAGACCACGTCATACACACGCAAATGGCAACTGTATTAAAGTGGCTATATAACTAAAATATGCAGCTATACATGAATAAACATGTGTATAAATATAGGCGCAACTCAAAACTTTATCCTGAGGTACAATTGTCCTTCAGTTAAATAACCTAAGTATCCACCATCTTCAAATGCAAGTATCCTTACCAAATGTTCTGCATCATCACAGAAAATACCCGAGCAAATAAAAAGTTCTTCAGTATTTTATAAATGGCTAGTAAATGACTTTCTAGAAGAAGATCAAGAGGCAATCAATTCTAGTAGATAAGCCCAGTAAAGAAAATGTGGGCTCAGACCATGGTCTTCTTCACTGGGACCGAAAGAATCTCTTGACTGGTTGAGTGCAGAAACAGAGAACATCAACAGAACTGTAGCACTGAGGTCAGAGAGACGGGCTCCAACTCTCATATAAGTCTTAAACAGAAACTATACTTCATTGAATTGTATAGAATCTGCAATAAAAGACTTGCCCAAATATATAATATTACCACAATGAACAGTAAATAGTATTACTAAATAAGACAACCCTGATCCAACTACAGCTCCATACCCTAGCTGACCTCCTTACATTGGTAAAATGGTATTTAGTTCTACTCTTTGATGTTGATGTACTAACCTGTGGGATTCTCTTCAGGCTTGTGGTCTTGAGTGCAATTTTGACACATATGTAAATGAGTTAGGCAGAAAAATCACGCATGAAATTTTGATACTGATATAGCTTGAAAAAGGTAACTACATCTCATAGAAGTAGCTCTTTTTTTGCTAAATTCAGAATTAATGAGCTGCTTTGCATGATTTTACAGCACTGGAGTTCATGAATTCTAAATTTAAATAAACTTTTATGAATCGTGGATTAATAATAGAAGTTTACTACTGGGAATGGGAAATTTGCAAAACCTTTCGCAAAAGGGGCTTTATGAAATAAAAATGCAATACAGAGAGTGTACAAATCTGTATCATGCATTTTCATTGTGGATATCCTGAAAACTACACTGGCTAGGGTTACTCCAAGACTGGCCTGAGGAACATTGCATTATTCAGTGGTTCTCAGCCCAATCCTTGGGGCACACCCATCTACTCCGATTTTCCGGATATCCACCATGAATATGCATGAGAGCGATTTGTATGCACTGCCTCCTTGGTATGTAAATCTATCTCATGCATACTCCTTGTGGATATTCTGAAAATCCAACAGGATGGGTGTACCCTGAGGACTGGATTGAGAACCACTGCATTAGATCATTTCATTTTAATTGATAGACTATAAGAGTTGGAAATTGGACCTAAAGTTACTTCATGGCTTGTGTCGTATGTGGAAGATCGTTTACAAAAGGTTTGCTGCTCTGCTTGGGTTGCAATGCAGACAGGTGTCCTTCAGGGATCTGTCTTGTCTGCTATATCATTTAATATTTAAGAATATAAGAATTGCTATATTAGGTCAAATCAAAGGCCCATGAAGACGAGCATCTTGCATATAAACAGCGGTTAATTCAGGTAACAAGTACATGACAGAATTCCAAAAAGTAGCTAAATTCCACACTGCTTTTCCTAGGGATAAGCAGTGGATTTCCCTGTCCACAGTAACAATAGCTTATGGACTTTTCATTCAGGAAATTGCCTAGACCTTTTCTAAACCTAGCTATACTAGCTGCTTTAACCACATCATCCAGCAACAGTTCCAGAGCTAAATATGAGTTGAGAGAAAAAAAAATTATCCTGGGGAAGTAGAACAACAGTGCTGAAAACAAAAGAGATATTTTAAGAGCAACAATCTTTTTGTTAGGAAAGTAAATACATGTAAGAAGAAAAGGAGGCTGTTATGCTGTTCAAAAAGAAGTAGCTGAAAAGATTAGGAAAAAGAGGTTAATTTTCACAAATTACAAGAGATCGCGGGAAAGAGGAAGACAAACAGCAATATCTAGACAAGCTACGGGAAGCTGGTAAAGTAGTCAGGAAAGCAAAGATGCAAATGGAATTAAAAATAGCCTGTACAGTAAAACATGGGGACAAGACTTTTTTGTAGTTATGCTAGTGATATAAAGATGTGTAAGGGAGGCATTATGAGACTCAAGGATGAAGGGAAAGAATATGTAAAGGTTGATAAGGATAAAGTGAAATTGCTTAGCAAATATTTCATTTCTGTGTTCACAGATAAAGGACCTGGAATGGGACTTCAGAAAACAAATACAAATAGGCATGGAAGTGAGGTAGAACTCAAATGATTTTCAGAAGACTGTATTCATGAAGAGCTAGCAAAACTAAAAAAGGACAAAGCAATGGGGTCAGATGCTTCATTTTCTACTGTAGAATCCAAGGGATTACAGGATCTGAGACAACATGGCTTTACTAGAGCTAGGTCTTGTCAGACAAATCTAATTAATTTCTTTGGGTGACCAGAGAATCAGATCAGGGAGAGTGCTATACTTAGATTTTAGCAAGGCCTGTGACACTATTCTGTATCACTGACTTATAAATAAACTGAGTGTCCTTAGGATGGACCATAAA
Source organism: Ichthyophis bannanicus (assembly GCA_033557465.1). NCBI lineage: Eukaryota > Metazoa > Chordata > Amphibia > Gymnophiona > Ichthyophiidae > Ichthyophis > Ichthyophis bannanicus. The sequence continues at coordinate 1,499,868,997 of CM066031.1, forward strand.
GTGACCAACTGGGTAAGAAACTGGCTGAGTGAGAGGTGCCAGAGGATAGAAGTAAATAGAGTTCACTTGAAATATAGTGGTATTAGCAGTGATGTGCCTCAGGAATCAGTTCTTTGTCCTGTTTTTTTTTTAAACATTTTTGTAAATGATATTGCAGATGATCTCTCAGGAAATGTTGCCTTTTTTCAGATGATATCAAAATCTACGACAGGGTAAACACACTGGAAGGTGTAGACAGCATAAGTAGTGACCTAGTGACCCTTGAAGAATGGTCATGAATTTGGCAGCTGAGATTTAAAGTGGAAGTTTAGAAAGACATTCAAGTGCAACTGGGGATGTCCAGGGTGAAACATGGAGAAAATCATTAGGGATGTCCATGTTTCATCCCATTCTAGAAAGACAGATGCCCCTGATGTGAATGTCCGCAACCACATCCACAAAGATGTCCCAGCTACAGAACAGAGTGCTGGGGACATATAACACCTGCAAGGTTAAATACGAGAATGTCCAGTAGTGTGGCAAACTGAAAAAATGAGCCGCCATTTCTTGGAAGAATTCGCTGTCAACACAGAAAATACATGGGATAGGAGTTTACCTCCTCCACACCCTCTGAACCCTTTTCCACTGCCTCTTCATATCTGGAGCAGATATTTATTTATTTAACAGTGTTTATATACCGCCTTTCTACAAGGCAAGGCGGTTTACATTTAACAATGTGCGTGAAACAGGAACATTGCAACAATTGTGCTCTTTGCATTGAACAGTGATTTGGGGGGCGGGGAAGGGGAGTGGGGTTGTGGGTTAACTACGTACAGCATGCTGAGGTGGGAACAGCGTCTGCGTGTTGGATGGGGTGATGGCTTAGTGAGGGTATAAACTTCAACGCAGTTCGGAATATACACGGCAAGGACAGCTCGGTTCTTGTTAATGCCCCGATCATGCCTCCTTCATGCCCATGTTCAGATTTCGATGTTCTTGAGCTGGGAATGTTCACAGAACCAGCTTCTAAAATGGCTCCAGGGACATCATACTTTGGACATCTCCATGCCCATTTCAGACATTCAAAGCATGAATAAAGCTTCTAAAATAACCTCCTATATGCTAAAAAATGCAAGGTCATGCATCTGTGCTGCAAAATCCCAAGGGAGCGATACGGTATGGGGGTGAAATACTTCAGTGCACAAAAGAAGAGTGGGACCCATATCGGATGACCTTAAAGTGACCAAACGGGTAGACAAAGTGATGATACAAGACAGAAGAATGTTTAGGTGCATAGGGAAAGGAATAGCTGGTAGGGAAAGGGAGGTGATAGTGCCTTAGTATACGTCTCTAGTGCATAGGTTTTCAACCCAGTCCTCGGGGAACCCTAGGCCAGTCAGGTTTTCAGGATTCCCAGAATGAATATGCATGAGAAAGATTTGCATTCTGCCTTCACTGTATGCAACTCTATCTTATGCATATTCATTCTGGGAATCCTGAAAACCTGACTGGCCTAGGGTTCCCCGAGGACTGGGTTGAAAACCGTGAGTGCTCATTTGGAGTACTGAGTAGACAATCGCATGCATACCAGCCACACACAAAAAAACAAAGAAATGAGAGCACGCACCATGGTATACTAAAGAGCTCCGAACATCACTCCTATACCTGCGCAAGCTCGAGAGAAGATGGCGTCGAGCACGCTCTACCGAAGCACAAAGTACTTACAACGCTCACCTAAGAGCACACCGAGAGGAATTAATGAAGAAGCGGAAACAATATCATTCAGACATCTTGAAGCGGTCGTTAAACAAGCCTCACGACCTGTTCAATATAGTGAAATCTCTTATAAGAGAACCACCTGCAGACCAATCACATATGCCACAGCCCCAGGCATACTCCAACTACCTACAATCAAAAATGATCCAGACTGGTGCAACCTCAAGCCCCACAGACAACACCCTACGGCATAATCTGTCCCAACCACCGCCACTATCCAAATTTGACAAAATATCACGCAGAGAGATTGAAGACACTATTGCTGCAATCAACCCCACAACCGCGCCCAACGACCCATGCCCAGCTCTCTGGATAAAGGAGTTGCGCTGCGATTTAAGCCAATATCTGAGTGAATTAGTGAACCAATCTCTCACAACCGGATCGTTCCCACAGAGTCTGAAACAAACATCAATCAGACCACTACTGAAGAATAATAGGCTGGACCCAACGAAAGTAGAATCATACAGACCAATTTCAAGTATCCCCATGCTTGCCAAAATAATCGAAAAGATAGTACAGCGCCAAATTCAGCAGCATATTGACACTGTAGCCCCACTGGATCCATCCCAACATGGGTTCAGAGAAGCACACGGGGTGGAAACCCTCCTCACCACCCTATTTGACAACCTAGTCTCTGGAACCGACAAAATTCACTAAGGATTTGCCCTCATCTTCCTGGACATCGCAGCTGCCTTCGACTCGGTGAGCCACGAGATTCTCATACAACGCCTCAGCGAGAAAGGAATATAAGGAACTGCTCTAGACTGGTGCAAATCGTACTTGACTAATAGATGGCAACATGTAAGGTCTGGCTCCACGACCTCAGAACCATTTTTGCAAATCCAGGGTGTGCCACAGGGTTCATCACTATCTGCATTGATGTTTAACATCTACATGCAGCCCATGTGCACCCTAGTACGCTCGTTCAAGGTCAACTGTCTGGCCTACGCAGACGATATCCTGCTATACATCCCATTCAGGACCGACCAACCAGATTTATCCCCTCTAACAAGATGTTTTGAGGCAGTAGCAGACTGGCTCAGTACGCAAAACTTGCGAATCAACTACAGCAAAACAGATGTTCTTTTCATATCAAGGAACCAGGACTTCACCCCTCCACCCTCATTAAATATCGGCAACACAGAACTGAAAACTAAGCCCACAATCCGCTACCTTGGCATCACACTGGACCAATAGCTGGACTTGAAAACCCACATAAGAAACACCGTAAAAACAGTATATCTGAAAATAAGGACCTTAAAACACCTACGACCACTACTCGACTTCAGCGACTATCGTTCAATCTATCAAGCATTAATATTACCACATTTCGACTACACCAACATAATTCTACATGGTCTCCCTCAAGCAACACTAGCACCACTCCAACTCGCAATGAACACTGCTGCGAGAGTACTAACAGGAGCTTCACGGAGAGAGCATATAACTCCAGTCTTGATGAACCTCCACTGGTTAACTGTTCAAGCAAGAACCCTCTACAAAGTACTAACCCTGACCTTCAAAGCCTTAAACACTCAGACCCCCACAGCCATCAGCAAGATGATACACAATGTACCACATAACAGAAACAGAAGACCCACAATGCAAAACACCCTAGAGGTCCCAAAAGCAATGACGAAATGTACAAAAGCAACAACGAATAGGGCATTTATGATTTACGCACTTAGAGCATGGAATGCCTTCCCCACTTATATTCGAATCATCACCGGCATAACCCACTTCAGGAAGGCATTAAAGCATCATCTGTTCACTATATACTACCCCGAATCCAGCCTTAGTAAACAGGCATGGTGCTCCTCAGACAATCACCCACCGCACCTAACTAATCAGACCCAGCATGAAAAGGGATAATCAGCTCGGTCTCCCATCAGTACTCCCCAATATAGAATTTAGGCACCCAGCGTAATAAGATGTATATAGACCCTGCCTGAAAGTAGGTACCAGTGTAAATACGATGTAGATAGTTTCCCCAGTTACTTCCAAGTTGATCTCCCCGTTCATTGTAAATACAACTCAGAGTTCCTGCGTTGTATAGTTGATGTTGAATGTAAACCGCACTGATCTAAATAGCGCGGTATAGAAGAAATGTTAAATAAATAAATAAAATAATTCAGGAGACCACACCTTCAAAATGATATAAACAGCATGGAGTCGGCCTAGCCAGTGGCCTTCATCATAAGGCATATGGGGATTGGATTAAAGATCTCAATATCTATACTTTGGAGGAAATGTGTAAGAGGGGTGATATGATAGTCCAAGGCAAAAAGTTGGAGGAGGTGACCCTCTTCCATTTGAGAGGAAGCTCTGGAATGAAGGGCCATATGATGAAGGTGAACAGACTCAGGAGTAATCTGAGGAAATATTTCTGTATGGAAAGGGTGGTGGATACATGGAACAGACTCCCAGTGGAGGTGCTGGAGACGAGACCTGTATCTGAATTCAAAAAAGTATGGAACATATAGAGAGGATCTCTATGGGAGAGGAAGGGATTGTTATGGATGGACAGACTGGAAAGGCCATATGGTCTTTATCTGCCATCATTTTCTATGTTTCTATGTTTATATTGTGTCCCCTAGACTTTGTACTTTTTGAAAAAAGTAAACAATCGATTCATGTTTTACTGTTCCACTCGTCTCAGGCTTTTATGGACCTCCATCTTATGTTCCCTCAGCTGTCTCTCCTCAAATGGATGCTAGGATCCACATCAGGAGGCATGTTTACTAACGGTTAGCACGCATTAAATGCCGCTCTGCCCATAGTCATAAAAGGGTTATGGATACCTAACGTGTGCTAATTTTATTAATGTGCATTAAAACCTTTAATAAACATGCCCCCTATACCATCACCTAGCTATAGTTTGGGTTGTTCTTCCCTATGCGCTTCCCTTTGCATTCATCCATGTTAAATTTTACCTGCTATCTGAATGCCCCGTTCCACAGTCTAGCAAGGTCCTCCTGCAATGTTCACAATTCGCAAGTGATTTAACAACTTTAAATCATTCTTATCATCTCACTCAGTGCTCTTAGTTTATAAATTGTTTATCAATATATTCAAAAGCATGGTCCCAATACAAATCTTCCCTTGACTAAGACCATATTGACTTTGTCCTATTAAACCTTGTCCATCTATGTGTTCTGTAATTTTGGGACCGATTTTCAGAACTATTAGCCAATCAGCCAACAGGGGGCTGTGCAGATAGAAACATAGAAACATGATGACAGAAAAAGACCACATGGCCTATCTAGTCTGTCCTTCCATATCAACAACTACAACAGTCCACTTTTTACCTTTAGAGATCCTCTGTGTTGGTCCCATGCTTTTTTGAATTCAGTTACTGTCCTCATCTCTACCACCTCCACTGGGAGACTATTCCATGGATCCACTACTCTTTCCGTAAAGAAATATTTCCGCATATCACTCCTGAATCTATCTCCCTTCACCCTCATCCCATGTCCCCTCGTAGCAGAACTTGCTTTCAATTGAAAGAGGCTCTCTCCCTGAACATTTATGCCACGGAGGTATTTAAACATCTCAATCATATCACCTCTATCCCGCCTTTCCTCTAAGGTGTACATATTAAGATCCTTAAGTCTGTCCTCATATGCTTTATAATGAAGCCCACTAATCATTTTAGTAGCCACCCTCTGCACCGACTCCATCCTGTTCACATCCTTTTGAAGGTGCGGTCTCCAGAATTGCACTCTATACTCCAAATGAGGTCGCACCAAAGACTTATACAGAGGCATTATCACCTCCTTTTTTCTGCTAGCCATTCCTCTCCGTATGCACCCAAGCATCCTTCTAGCTTTTGCCGTCGCCTTTTCTACCTGTTTAGCTACTTTAAGATCATCAGACACAACCACGCCTAGGTCCCGCTCTTCTTTAATGGACAAAAGTACTTCACCTCCTATACTGTATTGCTCCCTTGCATTGCTGCAGCCCAAATGCATGACCTTACATTTTTTAACATTAAATCCCAGCTGCCAAATTCTAGACCATTCTTCAAGCTTAGCTAGATCCCTCCTCATGTTATCTACACCTTCCTGGGTGTCTACTCTATTGCAGATTTTGGTATCAGAGGCGCTGACTGTGACATTTAGAGGCAGAATCCAGATAGTGCCACTGAATATCTCCACAGACCACCCCAACACTATCCCAGCAGGCATAGGCATAAGCAGAGAACGGGCATGTTGGTGCTATCTGGATAAATACGGTCAGCACGATATTCAGGCAGCATCTATCTGGGCAACTTGAGCCATGCGAACAGCAGGTCTACGTTGCAAGTTGGCTAAGTGCCAGCTGAATACTATGCTGATTGGATAAGTGCTGGCATTTAATTGGGTGGTGCTTCTCAGTTGGCATATTCAGCAGTGGCTCCTATCCGGAAACTTCCACTGACTATCCCGCTGATATTTCCAGTAAGTGCCGTGGCTCACCACCATGGTATTTGAATATCAGTCTTTTTGAATCTTGGGGCCCTTTGTTCTTTATGATGGTTTCTACCATTTTGTCTTGCACTGAAGTCAGGCTCGGTAGTCTATGGTTTCCTGGAACACTCCTGAAACCTTTTTTAAAATTAGCCTTATGTTGGCCACCCTGCAATCTTCAGTTCCTGCAGATGATAGGTTACAGATGACTATGCTGAGAACACCACTACCACTCTCCACCCCTAACCTGCCACTCTTGACTCTAACGTGGGTTGCACAGTTAGCGGGGGAATCATCCTGTGCTGCCATAGCCCTACACTTGCTGACAATACATTTCCCAGTGTACCTTCAGTGTGCGACAGAATATGCGCTGTCAGCTAGCACCTGTCAGTAAAAGCTAGTGCCCTTAGTGTTTTAGATTCGTGGCCTATGGATATTTTTAAAAAATAAATTAAATATCATTGATAACTAAACACAAATTATATAATTCCTAAGGAAATTCAGATGAATCCCTTTGTGCAGCAAGAACGATGACAATGGGTATGGAATGGGTCCTCTATGAAGAAAATCTTAAATGAGTAAGGGTTCTGTTTGGAAAAGGCACACACAGCTTTACAGAATTATGAGTGATATGGAACTAATTAATAAAGAACTCTTTTATCTTTTCACATAGTACTAGAAATAGAGAATAGTCCATGAAACTAATGGATAACAGCTTTAAAAGAAATTTAGGGAAAGTAGTTTTTCAGTCAATGTGCAATTAAGCAGTCCCCAGACAGAACTGAAGATTAGGAATTTTCACAGACAAGTAAAATTTGGTTTCCAATCTTTCCCAATTTGGGGGTGTTTTTTCAGATAGTTTCTCACATTTGTTTGAATAGGGAATTTCTAGTGCAGGTTAAATTGATTTAATGTATACTAACAGAGGAGTTAAGGCATGGTAAGTTGATCAGTGCATGTTGAATCAATTTAGCAGGCACTAATTTTTTAAGGTACACTAACGAACCTAATGTGTATTAAGGATCGCCACCTCTTACTTTTGGAAAAGAGTAACAAGGTAAAGATATTCTCATTAGGATCTGCCAGATACTTCACATGATCCAGAGTGGCCACTGTTTGAGACAGGATGCTGGGTTTGATGGACTATTTTCTTATTTGATATTGTCCAGCATGATCCTTAGGCTCTAAAGGGTATCTGGCTGCTTCTGAGCAGAAAGTAATCAGAATCCCAAACCAACATCCCACTGATGCAGAAGAGCCACCCAACAAGACATCTGGAGGGTCGTTTTATAAGGGGGTGCCTGTTTAAAGCATGTTTTAAAGCCCCTAAGTTAAGCTTATTTTATTAAGAGAAATAGGAGCTTACTGGTCTTTATAAAATACTAGCAAAAGTTGCCAAATGCAGACATTTGCACCAGGTGTAAATGACCGCGATTATATTTTTCAAGTATGCATGTAAATTATAGTATTTTATAATCTACATGTGTACTTGTGTGCTCTATCCACCATCTACCCAAACTCCATCTATGTGCACAACCATAGACAAATTAGGCACCACCATGGGGTTCATTTTAAAAGACTTATGGGTATATTTATTAAAGGGCGTTAAGTGAGCAAGTTTGCCTTTGACGCCTGTTATCGGCACTCTTGCACCTTTAATGCTGCGAAAAATCTGCATTAATGAGAGTTAAAGGCTCCTGCAGCGTTAAGGGAACAGTAGGCAGAGAGTGGGCATTAACGGGGCAGAGAGTGACGTTAACAGCGGGTGCTCCCTTAATGCCTGTTGCATTAGTGCTCTTTAACAATGGGAATCCTAACACCAAGTAAAATCTCACAGAAAGGGGTTATTTTGAGGGAAGAGAGCCTATTTAAATGTCTGCAATGTGATACACAAGACAGGTGAGCCCAAGATAGTGATAGTAGTGCTCCATGTCAGCATGGTGTGAGAGTGTTGGCATACAGAGCATGGCGACATACAGACCGGTCAACACATCCCCCTCCACCACCCACCAAACACACCTTCTCTGACAAGTATGGCTCACGGCATGCAGAGATCACAGCAGACATAGGAAGACCCCTACTCATGCCTGCATTCACCCTGTCAATGATCACAGCTCCACACAGGGACTACTAAATCCATATAGCAGTTTAGTGGTGCAACACACAAAGTCAGTAGGTAAATGAGCAGAGGGTCAAAGGTGCAATACCTGGCTATAGTTTTTGTCCCTGTGGATAAATTTTAGCCTACAGTGCAGGTACAGCACCAGCATGTGCAACCCCCAATGAATCGGCTAGCAAGGGTCCAAACACCCATCAGCAACACAGACAGGCTCCACTATCCACAGCTGGATGGAAAGGCAGACTGATAGCACCGGCACACTGAGCGGGTATGAATGTCAGAGCACTCTACTAGTGCCTGCACAATGAGCACACGTTAGGAATGCCTGAGCTGGTATGGACACAAAAGTGGCAGACAGAAATGCTAGCCATCCCCACGTTTGCACAGCACAGCGATGTGAATGTGTGTGTGTGTCTCTCCAGAGTTCTGTGGCCTTCTGCACTGCACTGTGCCCCATATTGCCTAGGCTTTTCCCAGTATTAGTCTGCAAATATGCATGATGAGGAGCAGAGGACTGTGGATATGGCCTGAAACAGAGTGGTTTGCCCAGGATGAATCTGCATTGGAGGTCGGGTCAATGGCTGAGACTTCATAGTGCTTCTCTGCCACATGCATGGCCTGGGTAGCCACAGCAGTTCACGCTGCGAAGGTACTCTCACTTTGACCAAGCTGTGACCATGGCACGGCTATGTATCCATATAATACTTATATAGTGTCAAGCTTCAGTATTGTGGGTGCTTTTGCGGTCCTGGCATTTTAAATGCTGGGTGACCATGCTGTCTGCCCTAAGCCAGGGTGTACATGGTTGCTCAGTGCATATGCATTGTGTATAGACTGGCCATGGGTGGTATGCGCATGGCTGAAACAGCACTGTGGTGGAGCAGCAGGTGCAGTCTGAGTGTGCTTGCAGTGGTGGTGTTTCCAGATGGTTGGGACAGCAGTTGTTCCTGGCCTGTTCACTGTGGTCATGGGGTAGGACCAACAGGATAGCAGCAGCAGCCCCATGCAAGCCTTGAAGCTCCCACTGCATTCGGCATCAGCTGCTGCAACACTGAGCACTGATATGCACTGTTCTAGGAGAGTCCCTGTCCAACAGGGGCACAACACAGCACCCAGATGTGACAAGTACCTAAGGCATTGTGCAATTGTGCATGAGACAAGATGACTAATATAACAATGCCTGCCACATGCTGGCAGGGATGTGGTTCTGCAGCACAGCTCACAGAGACCATCTCTAACAGGGTAAGCTCCTGGGACCAGGTGCTGGGCACCCATCCTTACCCTCAGGGTGACAGCTGAAACTGCTCAGTAGCATGGCTTGTAGTTGTTCTGTGCTTGTAGCACACACTGTCAGTGCATCTTACTGAGCTGATGTGATGGATCAGTGCAGTCTCCATTTGGTGATCAGCTATAGACTGCTGCCCCAAATGTGCAGTGCCTCATAGGTACTGGAGGGGCTAACATATATTGGCACAGGCAGCATTTTAGGCAGTGACCTGAAGTTTCTTTGAATCCAGACATTGCTTTACAGCAAAGTATGGAGGTGTAACCTAATGGCAAGTGCAATGTCGCCATAAACAGGTGACAAGGGTTTGCTTCCCACTTTTTCATTTTGGGCCTGTGTGCTACTCAGGTCATTTCCCAACCTGTAACAGTCCAGGCTCTGCTGTGACTTGCAGAAACACATCCTTCTATTTTGTTATGCATTCTGGCCACACTTTGGGTCAGCAAATATGCTATTCCCCATCATGCCCTTCTGAGAGCATGGCTTTATTGGTTCTGCAGCAGCCCATTGCAGATGTCAGGCACCTGCTTGGAGGCGCGGTGTAATGGTCATGGCAAAGACTGAGAGACCAAGATACCAGGGTTTGAAGCACACTAGCACTCCTTATGTGACATTTTGGAATGTGTTACTATCGTATTTCATGTCTGCCACAACCTTCATTGACTGAAAACACCCCCTTGTGACCTTGAGAAGGTCACTTAACCCACCAGTGGCTCAGCTGACTGCAGATCCGTACAGTCCCTGTTTATCATCCGATATTACCAATTCGTTGGTACGATGTACCCAGACATGACTGCACTGATACAGTGGTATACTAACAGGCAGTTACATGCATGCAGCTGTATCCTACATGTGAGACATGAGTCACATATGGCATCATGACTGTGACTATACAGCTTTGACTCCATCACATCTCTGCAGTACATGTGGACACATCCTACCCCTTGGATAACCACCTGCAGGTATCACCTCATATCCATACGTGCCCCATTTGCCCAGTTTGGATGACACCTGTCCAGTTGTTATCTGCACATTTGTCTAGGGCGTTGTATGGTGGCTGTGTGGCGAGGACAGGTATGAGACCCACATGTCTGGTATCAGGCCTTCCACATGGCACTGCCACACATTTTCCTACACAGTAAAAATACATTGGGGATGGCACCTATGGCATATTGGTGCTGCCAGCCCAAACCACTCTCTCCTCTGCCGCCACCCTTCCTTCAGCCCATCCATCTGTCTCTGTCGGCTGTGTTTTAGTCGTGTCTTCTCATGCAAGTTGCTACACCATGACCTACACAGGTACTCTTTCCCGCATTTCAGCTCTTCATGCACGCCTCTCATGTGCCTGATCTGCACGTCACCATTCCTGCTCCTTCCGCCTTTCGCTGCACACATCTTGACACTTCTGACTCCGCTGGGGGACAGTCTTCCCCTTCCTATGCCACACACTGACATTGTGCCGTTTTACATTGGCACCTCCCAGTGCATCGGTACAACTGCCTCCCACATGCTCATCCAAATTACTGGCTGCCATGTGGGGTGCCCATGGACCCGGCTCCCACCTATCCTTCCATCATCACCTTTACATTGACTTTCCTTGGAACTCACTTATCCAGCGTTAGGGTGACTGCCGTTTTCAGACATTAAGGTGCATGCTTGACACCTTAATGCCCGATGTCCTGTTAAAGAACATTAAATGGCCTTTTGTGCCCTTAACGCCACAATGCCTCCTACCCGCCCAACACACATGTAAAACCCTTTATTGCTGCCATTAACGCCTGCTACCTTAACACCCTTTAGCAAACATACCCTTTAGTCATGATTTGGATGTCCAAAGACATGCACGTGGATGACCAAATCATGGAAACATCCCCGGAGTCATTGTATAAATGACTCTTAAAAGACCTTTCTGGTGCAGGTATATCCAAATAGTCAGGGGATGTGGTGGGGGGGTGCAATGAACTTAGAAGTCCCCTCTCGATTTCAGAAATGTCAGGGATGTTTGTGACCCTGTCCACATTCAGAACTGCTCCGAGCATGGATAGGCATCAGGAAAATGCTTGCTTTGGTCTTAAAACATCAGGTTGCTAAGGAGCAGAACTGGGATTTGAACCCTGACCATGTGGCTCCTAACCTGCTACATCCCTGCTTTAAACTATTAGTCTGGGGACATCTACAGTATGCAGACATCCCCATAGACATTCAGATCAAGCATGTCCATGTTTGTAAAATTGTGCTTGAAGTTGCACATGTCTGCTTTTTTTTCAGACATTCTGGCTTGGAAATCCCAGATTGCACTTGGACATCCCTGGTAAAATGTGCCTTCATATAAACACACTTCATTTAAGCTAGTTTGTATTTTCTACAGGCTATTCATGTGCATATGTGGCCACATATGTGCAAAAATGATTAAATATCATTAAAGTACGTTCCCCCCTTATAAAATTACTCTAAAAGGTAAAATTTATTCCAAATGAGTGTGAAAATATAAAACAAAATATACCAGAAGAAAAAGAATGTCTAAAGTTTAAATGAAAAAATAAACAATACACCAGAGACAGTTAGGGAGATATTTTCATAGAATTTAGCTAATAGTGCAGCTGTTGAGATATTACTGTTGCTTGGGTTATTAAATTTAATTGGGTCAGATATACTGTTTTTTTTTCTACAGATACAAAATGGAAGAGACTCCTCATAGTGCCTGACCTTTTGTTACAATCATCTGTTAAAAATGAAAGGAAATCCTATTAAAAAAGTTATGTCAAAGGCACTGACTTGCTAAGTTGATTGATGCAAAACATTTTTCATTTAAGCGTTGGGTTCAACTACTGTGGTTCAAAATGAAATGTTTATTTCGTACTCTTTGCACAGTTCTGCCTAGATACACTGATATGTCACTTCCTGCCTGTCACCATGGGGCAATGACATTGCACTTTGTTCCACTATACTAACCAGAAATCATGTATTACATTTCTAGATCAGCATGTACTAGAAAGGAAAACTTAAAGTGATGTTCTGTTGGGGAATTTGCTGACGGTACAGTCAATAAAAATGAGGTTTTGAATTTCAGAGCTGGTTTTGTTGTTCATTATTTGAAAAATAAAGAATAAAAATCAAGGATAACGAATGGATTCCATTTTTCACAGGTAAATTAATAGCAGGTCCCTTGATGGTAAAAGTGTCCCTTTGCAACGAAGGGGTGCTGAGCAAAGAGTCATATTTTCTCCTGTATGCTAACATACAGCATAGGGTTTAATATATGTTAAGTGCGCCATGGTGATGCTTACCACATGCCAAAAATCCTGTGCTAGCTGCATAGCACAGGTTGGGGCAGAGAATGGGCCATTCAGGGGCAAAGTTAGTGTGGGCATCTTCGGTGCATGCTAACTGGCAATGCTGTATTTAGCACAGGTGTACTTACTGCTACCTCAGGGCGTGGTGTTAAGTTTGCCCATTGACCACAACAAACAGCATAGTGTGGGGATGATGCAAAACCCATGCTAGCTACATGGGCACATGCTAGGTATGCTCCCATTTTGTAGTGAAAGTTCAGGACCACCCCCGCATTCATTTTTCAGGGTTGAATGCACAGTAGGACCCCTCTGGGTTAGCAAACTTGCCCCAAAGACTACATTGCACATATTCTGTACCTTTTAAAATGCTGCACATGACAAATGATACATGCAGTCATGAATTATGCATATGCAGCAGGGCTCGCCATGTCTATTACCTTCCTGTGGAGAACTTCTTGACCGGAACCTTACAGTAACACCACTTTACTTCCCTCGAAGTCTGCAGCATCTCTGTCACACAGAATCCACCACACTTTCTGCAGGTAAGTGGAATACCACACTCTCTTTAAAATCAGAACCAGAAGAAGAGCTATGTAATTTTACGCAGTTCTTACCGTCGTAGGGAGTAATGCCATGTCCCAGTACAAACAGGTTTAGCGAAATTGTTCTTCACTGGTTTGCGTGTGGCAGCATGAAAAATTTAAAGACCTTCAGAAACTGTATACATGTGGAACATGTCGCATCATAATGGTCAGCCATTGTGTTGCTACAACACAGTCTATATTCTACTTACATTAATAAGCATCTTACTCTCCAGTAAGCCTTAAACTTCACAAAAAAATGGAATATTCTGAATTAACAATCTGGAGAACGTAATTATGTTTTTCTTATCAGCATACAAAGAGTTGTTAACTCTGTTATTTTAGGGAGAAAGGAATTGTTTTAATACCCGAGGGAATCACGTGGTCCTTTGTTTGCACTTTCAAAGTGAAAACCAATGACTTAGTCATTCCAAAGGGCAAAAATGACTTCAGATTATTGCCTCCACCCCTTTCCCCACACTCATCTGTTCTCTTTTTTAATTTTAGATGGAATATAGATATAGTTTTTCCCCTATGGCTTTTATTGCCACCAAATATATTCACTAGCTGTACAGTAATTAACAGCTCTCGACTGGAGAACTGCCAACAAGTACAACGTGACACTCTTCTTTTGAACACTAACAAAGTGCATAAGTAATTTATGTTGGATTAAATATCCTTAACAGGGGCCCTTAAGTAACCCAATCACTTTAAACAGGCTCCACATGTGTGCTCCTGTGCAGTGAAAATGTCAGACAGTGATAACCTGCTAATAGCACAATTCTAACTATATTCCAGCCATTAAGTATTTTATGACATCAATCGTCATTAGACCTGGCAAGGAAAAAAAAAGATACCAATGTTTCCCAGTGTTACGACCGAGGTAGAAGAGAAACGGAGAAAATGTAGGCAGGTGCTATCTACTGAAATGGATGAACATTTTTTTTTTCTAATAAACGTGGTTGCAATTTTCTGTTAGTATCTTTGTTGGTATTGAAAAAGGAAGGACAAAGAGGTACAGGGCTACAAGGATCTCGATGGAATCCAGCCAAGAAGGAAAGAAAAGGCCGGTATTTCAGCCATTGTGCTCGCTGCTAGAGCACCGTGCCAACTCATCTTCCAGCCCATTATATGAAATTTAATTTAACCTGCTATGCAATTAATTCAGATGCTCAGCCTATTTTTCTCATGGCAGAATCCCTCACACAATGCCTTATTTAAATATTAATCAGTCCTCTTTCAATTAGGACTAATTTGCTTCATGGGGTTTCTCTCATCTTCTGATTGCAGGAAAATGGAGGTAACTTGCAACGTTTGAGGATAATTAACATGGTATTTTTATAATACTGATACATCAAATGGGACCTTAATGAACCCCGCTGATTCCATTTAGTAAAGCATGCCTCAAAGTTATAATCAAGAGGAAAGCCGCTGCCATCTGTTTAAAATACGAAGAAGCCCAATGTAAACACAGGGTTGGTATTTCTCTAAACTGTCTATTGTGAAGGTCTGCAAAAGTCACTTTTTATATAAACTAATTGTAAGGCATTTTAATTTGAACCTTTTATCACATATTTACAACTGGTGACATCTTAAGATGCATAGGTCTTCCTTAATTAAATGCTGACAGCTGACGGTATTAGGAACACTAAGGCTATTTTTTTTTCAGCTGGCTGTTTATTTGCTGCAAAAGCAGCATAGTCAAATTTCCGTACTCACAGAACGTAGCAATTTCTCAACTTTTGTGCAACGCTTGGGCAGCAGACTGCAACGAGCCACAGGGCATGAAAGCCCGGTAAGAGTGAAACGCATCAGCATATGTTGCTCATGTGCTTGCCATTCTATTAGAAAAGGTAAACAAGTTAACATTTACACATGACCAATTGTTCATAAAATGTTCCATCTGCTGCAGAGAAGGTCGAAGTTCACCTCTTTATACAAAGAATAGCTCGAGAGCTCCTAGGAAACCTGCAGTCTGGACCAATTCCATGTGAGTAAGCAGATCAGATCATGAATTCAATGTCAATAAAAGGATGTAGTGAAAAATGATGGCAACAAAGCCATCAGTCAAAAAGAGTCCCTACAGAAAATGCTCTCAAACGCGTACGTATTATTAAAGATCTGTTGCAAGACTGAAAATACTTGGATATCGTCCAGCCGATGTTTCTGCCAAGTTGCGTGGGGGTCCGCCTGCCACACTGCTGCCAGTAGGTGGAGGCACTGCGATGCCACGCTTTAAGTAGCGAGGAGCAGGCAAGTGGAGGACTCCCATGCAACTTGGTGTCAACTTTGCCTTCTAGATTGTAGAAAACAAGTTCTTCTCTCACTGTTTTTGCAAATTATCCTACTACATGCTTCTGCAAATGGAACCATAGCGAGCTGCATTTAAATCTGTCAGCATGGCTCAAGACTAAGCAATACAGAATGATATTTCTCAACCCAACAATGAAAAGAGAGATTTTGAACCATCGGACAGGCTTTGGAGCTCTACATATATGATATAATTCTCATGGCCTTTATGTAGATCTGGTTTTCAGCACAACCGGAAACAATGGCATCAGTATTCAGTGGCAACAGTCAAGTGTTTTCAAAGCACCTGGCTCCCTCCACTGAAATGAAACTATCTGGCGTCCAGTGCTGAATATCCACTGTTTCCACTGAAAAGAACTGCTATGTGGTTAGCGGCAATATTCAGCTACTAATGGGATAGCAAAACTACATAAAATTAGGACACCCATTGAGCTGTCCTAATTTTATGTGGTTTAGCTATCTGGTTAAGGAGTGGAGGAGTAGCCTAGTGGTTAGAGCCCTGGCTTGGTAACCAAGCAGCCAGGGTTCAATTTCCACTAGCACTCCTTGTGGCCTTGGGCAAGTCACTTAACCTTCCATTGTCTCAGAAGAAAGGCCTGACAATCTACTTCCAGTGACACTGCCAAGAAAACCCAGGAGCTTCTGGGTCACCAGGAGTCAGGACTGACTCAAAGGCATGCATTGCATTGCAGCTATCTGGTTAATGGCTGAATATGACTGCAGACTGGTTACTGTCCCAGCTCTGTCCACATGCTATCCTGAAAATAACCAGCTGTTTTCAGGGTGGTCTGTGCAGATATTCAACAGCACTGCCTGGTTAGTGTGGCTGAACATTGGGATCACCAGGATTTATGTGGTTTCCAGGTCCTGCAAACTGTATATACCCTTTTGAATATCAACCACAATATTTAATACACATATTTGCATACAAAGACAGCTAATTTACATGCTTAGGATTATAAGACTAGTTTGCAGCTCTCAAGTAGCAGAGTTTGACACCCTGCTTAGATTACAAATAATTGGAAACTATCCTGCAGTCCTTTGAACAAACGTTCTTTTGTAAAGTCTTCCGCAGCAGATTCCAACTGGTGCCTCAACAAGATTGCTTGCTATCAGAAACCCAAGTTTTTAAACTAAGGATATCTTTACTAAAATGTTGCCAATTGTTGTGGTCACTCTGGAAGACATACAACTGTAACCCCAACAAAACAGGAAACCCTGTATCCCCCCAAAAAATATTTTATAGGGCTATCTTCAAATGTTAATATTAACCATAAGATTAAGGGGAGGAAAAAGACCTCAGAGACTGATGTTACTGGCTAAAAAATCCTTTCATATGTCTTCCATCACAGGTCATAAAAAAACCTCCACACTTTCCTTGGATCACTTCAAAAAGTAAAAAAAGTCTATAGCATCGGCAAATCCAAATACATGCTTACACTTTCCCTTAGTTATTTACATGCAAAATGCTGTCATTAGAGTGCAAATATCAATAGGGCTGCTATCGCCCAACCCGCAAAGGGAATACCTCCCCTCTTCGTAGATGATACCAACTCAAATGTCATCAACTCTGACACTATGACATTGTCAGTGCTTCACAGTCAAAAGCTGCATCATGGAGACAGCACCTTTCACTCACGCCACTCATAGTTATGAGTTTCACTGCAGCAAATAGAGAGTAGCATGACTGAGATGTTCTGTCTCCCTAATACAGCTTTTGGTTGCGAAACACTGGCAGCATCATAGCGCCGGAGTTGATGACATTTGAGCTGGCATCATCTACAAAGAGGGGAAGTGTTACCTGTTTGGGGTGATCTAAGTATAGTGATTATGGGTTGAGCGATAGCAGCCCTATTGATACATGTCACTAGAATGACAGCATTTTGGATTTGTTGTTGCTATGGAATTTTTATTTTTATAAAGTGATCTAGGGAAAGTGTGGAGGGTTTTTTTGACTTATGATGGAAGATTTTTAAAATGCTTTTTTTAGCCAGTTTCTCTAGGAGTGAGGAGTCTGAGGAGTTACAGTTGGCCTGAACCTTTGAGTGCCTCGGTGCTGCGGCTGACATCACTCGGGACTTTAAAAGTTCGGCCCTGACCAAGAGATGCGGTTGTGGGTGCATTCCTGTGGGTACATGCCCAAAGGGGCAGGTCACACCCCTTTGGTGTTATCCCTTTCTACGACTGTACGCTCTGACTCTCCTACTTTGTTATTTCCCACTGGGGGGGTTAACCTAACCCCTTCCATCTGATTTTTTGACTTTAGCAAAGTGGGGAGATTTCTCCTATAAAGGTTTCCCCCTCCCTGTCTCGCCTTCGGTGCCCATTTAACCTCTACTTAATATACAAATAAATGTCCTCCCAAGGATTCTTTTGCCCAAGGTGTTTGAGTTGCCGACGCCAAGTGTGGGCAGTCGGCAGGAAGATCTCTCTGCTAGGGATACTTCCCTGAAGGACATGTGGGCTATGATTTCTCAGACAGAGGCTATTTTGATGGGCACTTTGACTCAGTTACAAAGGTTTACCAAGGACTCTGGCTAAATTTGTTGATCAGGGGTGCAAGGTGGAACAAGTTGATGTGAGACTTGGCAAGCTTGAAACTCAGTTGAATACTGCACAGACTGCCTCTACTGCTTCTATTAAAGATAGTCTCATACTGCCATCAGCAAATGGAACATTTGGAAAATGTTTCTAGAGGGCGGAATATTAGGTGTCTCAGTTTTCCTGTGACTCATTATTTATCTCCAATGATTCTTTTTCATAAATATTTAAAGAAAGTTCTATTATTTACTAATTCTGCAGAGTTCCAGATTAGTAGTATTTATTATTTGCCACAATGCAAGAAAACTGTTACAGCAGCTGAAGGAGAGCTAGACCAGGTTTCTGTTGTGGACAGTCTATATTTATCAAATTTTTTGGAATTTATTTAGCTGTATTTATATCCCGCTTCTCACCGGGTCAAAGCGGTCAATTGGGAGATACATTTAACACGAGGGGATTATCCTCTGAGGTGGAATAGGTCCCTATGGACAGCAGCAAAAGTGGACTCCGGGGCCTGCAACAGAAGTGAAGGGGTACAGGGGGTTCCTCGAAGCCCGAACCTGGCCACAGCAGGTCCGATCAGGGGTCAGATAGCAGGGAAATGAACATTGCTGTGACTGCTGGGGATCAAGACTCTTGCAAGGAGCTGAGGTGCCATGGCCCTGCAGCTCCATGCAGGAGTCTAGCCGGGGAAGTGCCTGGACATCCGGGATGCCTGAATTGGGGCATGTCCTGGACGTCCAGACCATATGCTACGATTCGAAGGCACACATTGCATTTGGAGTGCCCAGACATGCACCTACAGAACTGACCTGTACGCCTTTATTTTTTTCTTTCATTCTGTAATTTTGGTGTTATGTAACCATTTATATCAGTCTCTTTTTCCTTCCCTTAATCTTATGGTTAATATTCACATTTGAAGATTAGTTATTTAACATTTCTTATATACCACCTTTCAGTGGTATCAACCAGTTTACATTGAACAAGAACAACAAAAGTTACACAGAACATGGTACAACTAAGAGGGTACATGCAATTTGGATCCCAGTGCAGTTAACTATTTACAGTTTACAGTTTAACCGATAGACAGTTAAGGTGTTATTCTGAGCCATGTATAGTGGTTAGATTATGTATACTCTTGAAGGTGTTCATGATTGATTTGTATTGTATTCATGCTTGGATGGACAGCCCGTGTAGATCCTTTAATACTGGAGTAATGTGCTTTTGTCTAGGTGTCCGTGATATCAAGCGAGCTTTGGGCTATCCGAAGTGGAAGGAGTGGTAGTCCTTGGATTACTGAGTTACAGTAGTCCCAGACTGGAGTAATGATTCCTTGGCAGATCATGCGGAATAGGTTATGGTCCAGCAACGGGTGGAGGTTATGTAGAGTTCTTATCCTTTGATATGTCACTGCAGTTGTTTTCTTAATGTGTGCTTGGAAATTGAGTTTCTGGTCTAGTGTCACACCTAGGTATTTGATTTCAGATTAGATGGGGATACCGTGGTTGTTAAAGGTCAGTTTCTCTAAAATTATGAAAAGCTAGATGGACTGTGAAGCTATGAATACAGCTCTATCAAATATTTTTTGGAGGGATGCAGGTTTTCCTGTTTTGTTGGAGTTACTAAAATGTTTACATGCTAGGTTACTTGCTAAATTACACAAATACATACTACCAACAGAAAACTGCATGTTCAAAAACTGATATGGAATAGTGACTAAATAAACATACCAATGAATATCACTATGACATCACACAGCTGTGCTATGCCCTATTGAACAAATGATACAAAGGGTCAAATTTCAAAGAAATCTTGATACGACATTACACTCTTGGTATTCAGTTGTATTTATTCCATCCAGCTCTGCATTCTAGCTTCACAGTCCATCTCGCTTGTCATAATGTTAGAGTTCAGATTCAAAATAGGTTCTTTCCAAAGTCTCAACTGTGCCAGGAGCTAGCATGGTGGAGCCACCCACCTGCTTAAGTTAAACTGGATTCCAGATAAGCTGATTTCCAGTTAATAGAGATACATCACTTCCTTGTATCTCTGCTGTAATTGACCTTTGGTGATACAAAACTCAGGATTTTATAGTAAATAATGCTCAAAGGGGCATTTTGGTAACAGAGATGTAATAATGTATGATGATACTTTAGATTTATTCCCTCCAAAATTGGAAATCATTGAAGGGGTACAATAGTTTTGCAAAATCTATGCTGTTTCTTAAAGCAGCAATTGAGAAGACAGCAGTTGACTCAACAAGTTTTTCTTAAGTCCCAGTTTATTTGATTTAAAAAAAAACTATGCAGTCATATAGTCAGCAAAGATCCAGCTTATTTTATTTCAAAGACATTATGCAATCATACAATCAGCGAAGATAGGATACAGATGGTTGCATAACCCCACCACCACTACCATATCAAGCAAACCAACATGTTCCATCTGCCTGAAACAGTATTAAAAAAAATCCAAAAGATGCTCGTATTAGAACACTTCACTCTAAAGAAGCCATAACTGGAGCCCATGTTTTAACAAACAGCTCAAGATTTCATCTCTTCTCTGCTGCAACGGACTCCAATTTATAGAACAAGTTCCTGGAGGAAAGGTCCATAAACCATTATTAAAAGAGTCCCAGGATATCACTGCTTGACCCAATATAAGCATTGTGGAACCTGCTAGGTACTTAGGTACATTGGGAAACTGCTAGGTACTTATGACCTAGATTGGCCACTGCTGGAAACAGGATACTGGGCTTGATGGCCCTTGGTCTGACCCAGTATGGCATATCTTATGTTCTAACAGATAGGCAGAATTCCACCAGAAGGGCATACTAAGAAACACATTGCTTTTCCAGCAGCCCAAAAATGGCCTGTAGAGCCAGTGAAAGCAACATATCAGAAAGCCTGGAACACGTGACTTTAAGAGATCATGCATGAGACTGCGATCAAAAAATCACAGTCTCATATCTCATATGTCATATGTACAGCACATCTCAAATTTTGCCCCACATTTGCTGCCAGAAGATCTGAACTGCCACAATAAAGTTCCCACCTCATTTGGACTTGATCTGATTGATCTTATGAAGTTTTGAAGGTGTCCACATCACCCTATGTGCCAGGAAGAAGAGGACCAGTGACAGCAAGGCTGGAGGAGGGCATCACATTGTCTTTTTCCAGAAACCACGCCAAGCTTCCAATGGAATCTACTAGCCAAGATCCACTTCAAACACACATCAAAGGCCCAGATCTACAGGGCCCTTAGCAAATGCCTGAATACCCAAACCATGCAGAGTAGAGGCAGGGAGCAGCCCAGAGTAAGAGCATCTCCACTTGCACAAAAATGCTGTATGTGATAACTCCAGTCTCTTGAAACATTGTGAAAAAGGTGATTGTATTTGTGACAGAGCTCGTTAAAATGATGAGTGTCATCTTGCAGAACATCCCCCACTGTCAAAATTCCTTTGTGCATCATAAGTACCAATCTAGGATTACACCACAAAGGGGACTTCCAAAGGGATCTTCAGGTTCAAGTGAAGGATTTAAGATCTCCAGGGCTTTCTGCATTGACAACAGAATGGGATGTAACTGCAAATACTGAAGAGGTTTCATGCAGAACGGAAAGGATGACTTCAAGGGCACCACCAAGACAGATTTTAACTGGAACCAGCTCAGTAGAAGCTCATCAGACACATTGCACATCCAGAGTAACCCTGATGTAAAAGGAACGTACAATGATGCTGCAAAAACTGGGAAAAATAACTCCACCGTATTCCTTGGGCAATCTTAACTTTCTTTTTCCACAAAAAACCCATATGAATTCTGTCCAATTCTTTATAAAATTAAGCTGAAAAGAACAGTGGAACCAAAATGGTACAGTATCATTGGAGCAATGGACATCTTGATCACTTCCACCCTGTCCCACTAAATTATGTATAAAAGGAGCTCACCTTGCACATATGTGTACCACAAACAGTTTGCAATAATTGAGACTCATTTTCCACAATAGTTAATGAAATATCACTCCCTAACACTATGCTGAGATACAGCATACCCAGCAACTTCCATTGAAATGAACATTGCTTCACCATATCTGAAGTAGAATGCATATTCAATGACATAATTTCAGACTTAGATCAGTTTAGTTTATAACTAGCGAACACACCAAATTGACCAATAGTCTGTATTAAGGTTGGTAAAGTAGATTCTAAATTAGTGAGCTAGAGCTGCACATTGTCTGCATACGTAGACAGTTTATAAACCTTACCCTTCACAGTGATACCTACAATCCCAATCGCTCTGTCAGACTGCCAGTAACAAAGGCTCCAAAGCCAAAATAAACAGCAATGGAGAGAGCAGGCACCCCTGCCTGGTACTCTGCCATAGGGCAAATGAACTTGAAAGTGAATTATTCAGGACAGGCAGACTAAAGTTTGATTATACAATACTGGAATACAAAGGCCCACTCAATTCTATCCAAAGCCTTCCCTGTATCTAATGGCACAAAGAGGTTGGCTCATCCCATAAATTTGCCACCTGCATCAGGTGAAAGCAAGAGATGAGTATTATGCGACAGGATGGATCAAAGATGAAATTACTCAGTCCAACTGAATAGCTAAGATTTTTGCTTGAATCATGCAGTCTGCATTAATTAATGAGTTTGGTCTCTATTTAAATACTTCTATAGGACCCCTTCCCATCTTGGGAGTAACCACTATCATCACTTCAGTAAATGATCCCTTCACAGCACCACCATCCAGGAAATACTGAAACAGTCCTTTCAAATGTGGTGTCAAGGACAAAAGAAACACCTATACAATTCCATCACTAATCCAGCCATCCCAAGGATCTCATGCTTATTTGGAGAGAAACACTGCAGCCCTGATTTCATCCTTATCCATGGGCCTATCCAACCTAGTCATGCACTGACAACAAAGACAAAAAGAACATCCCAGCTGAAAGTCCCTTTCAAGTACCAGACTTACACAAACACTCATAATACTCCAAAATTATAGAAAGAGAGAAAACATATGGTAAATAAAGACCATATGGCCTATCCAGTCTGCCCTTCCATGTCAATTATTAAGTTTTGCTTTTCTTTTCCTTTTTTCCCCCTTAGTGATCTTCTGTGTTTGTCCCATGCTTTCTTGAATTCAGATACAGTCCTTGTCTTTACCACTTCCACTGGGAGACTATTCCATGCATCTTCTGAGTCTATCTTTTTTCACCTTCATCCTATGCCCTCTTGTAGTTTTCTTTCAATTGAAAGAGGCTCTTCTGTGCATTTAAATGTCTCTATCATATCTCACCCTCCTTTTTTCGAAAGTATACATATTGACATCTTTTAGTCCATCCCCATATGCCTTATGATGAAGACTACTGACCATTTTGGTAGCTAGTCTCTGCACTGACTCCATCCTTTTTATATCCTTTTGAAGGTGGGGTCCCCAGAATTGCACGCAATACTCCAAATTAGGTCTCACCAAAGACTTTTACAGGGGTACTATCACCTCAATCTTCTTTCTGGCCATCCCTCTCCCCATGCATCCAAGCATTCTTGGCTCCCGCTGTTACCTTTTCTACCTGTTTAGCCACCTTAAAACCATCAGGAATGATCACCCCGAGGTCCCACTCTTCTTTTGTGGACAGAAATACTTCGCTCCCTATACTATACCTCTTCTTTAGATTTTTGCAACCTGAATGCACACTAACCAAAATACAAATAGCAATGCTTTATAATGCACAGCTAAACAAACACCAGAGCTAAGGATGAAGGGAATGGCCTCAGTGATGTTGACTTGAGTTTCGCCCTCCTTTAAGGCTGCATCAGGACAAATCCCAGAAAAACCTCGACATCCATATAACAGAGGTAATTTCACACCGAGCTCTAAGGATTGGGCGTTTTGAAGTCTTCGCTAGAACCAGCTAAGTTGTTTGATTCTTTTAAATGCATTTATAAAATTCAAAAACTGGTTGGTAGGCCTATGATTGATAAAATGGGGTTTACATTCCAGTAAATTATTTGCGCTTAATATTTCTTTTTCCCCAATTCACTGAGGCCATTCCCTTCATCCTTAGATCTGGTGTTTGTTTAGCTAGGCATTATAAAGCATTGCTATTTGTATTTTGGTTAGTGTGCATTTATTATTTTTGCCCCTAATCGGTTTAATGTTATTTACTTTGTTCACTGTGGCTTTCGTGTATTTTCATTTTTAGGATTACCTTTGAAGCATGAGCTAAACATGGTGGATCATCGATATTAAGATATGTCATGTTTTGAATTCCGTATGGATGGATTTTTAAAGTATGTTAATGACTGATGGATTATAGCATTTTTTTGAAACTTGCAACTGAGATAATATTTATTTATTTATTATTTTTATTTATTTACCCATCTGGGCAGCAGCAGAATGGGACAGTGTTGACGGCGGAGGATCACATCTTTGTGACAACGGCAACAACACCAAACTTAAACTGCGCGGAAGAAAGGCCCGGCAATCTACTTCTGTATCTTGCCATGAAAACCCAATGGATAGTTACAACAAAACAAATTGTGCTATGGTGCTGGAAGATGAAACCTCCAGGTCAGAAGGCACTCAACTAGCTACTGGGGAAGAGCTGAAGACTTTTCAGAGTAAAGCCAGCATTTATGATGTGGTTGGATCAAAGCCCTTGGGAAGTCTGACTGCTGATGTAGCTGCATATGAAATGAGAGTCAGAAGCTGTAAAGATGTCTTACACATTGGAACATGGAACGTACGAAGCATGAACCAAGGGAAGTTGGAGGTGGTCAACAATGAAATGGAACGTGTACAACTTGATCTGTTGGGTGTCAGCGAACTGAAATGGACTGGCATCGGGCACTTTGCATCAGATGATCACATGGTCTACTATGCTGGAAATGAAAGACAAAGAAGAAATGGTGTTGCATTTATAATAAAGAAGAAACTTGCAAGAACTGTAATGAAATACAATGCAGTCAGCGAACGCTTAATCTCTATTCGTCTATGAGGATTGCCTATCAACACAACTATAATTCAAGTATATGCCCCAACAACAGCTGCAGAAGAGAATGAAATTGAAGAGTTCTATGAACAAGTACAAGCTGAAATTGACAGAACATGCAAACAGGATATCCTGATAGTCATGGGTGACTGGAATGCAAAAGTTGGCAACAAAGAAGAAGGCAAAGCAGTTTGAAAATATGGACTTGGCAACAGAAATGAAGCTGGAGAAAGACTTATAGAATTCTGCAAGACCAATGATCTATTCATCTCAAACACCTTCTTCCAGCAACACAAGCGGCGACTACACATGGACTTCACCCAATGGATTGTATAAAAATCAAATTGACTACATCTGTGGAAGTCAACGATGGAAAAGCTCTGTAACATCAACAAAGACAAAACCTGGAGCTGACTGTGCTACAGATCATCAACTACTAGTATGTAAACTCAAGCTAAAGTTGAAAAAGAGCAAACCACTCATGAATGCAGCAAAATATGACCTTGAGAATATACCACTGGAATTTAAAGACTGCCTGCAAAATAGATTTGCTGCTTTAGATACAAATGACAGAGCTCCAGAAGAGTTATGGAATGACATCAGGAAGGCTGTGTTGGAAGAAAGTGAGAAGTCTCTACAAAAGGTGAAAAAGCAAAAACGGCCAAAATGGATGACGGAAGAAACTCTGAAAATTGCCCAGAAACGCAGAGAAGCTAAAGCCAGAGGAGAAAGAAAGATAGTCGCAGAACTCAACAGAGATTTCCAACGTGCAGCAAGACAGGACAAGGAAAAGTACTACAATGACACTTGCAAGGAAATAGAAGCAGAAACTATTAGAGGAAGAACAAGATTGGCTTTCCTAAAGCTACAAGAGTTAAAGAAAAAGTTCCAGCCTCGAATTGGAATGTTACAAGATGCTCAAGGTTCTATGTTGAATGATGCTGAGAAGATCAAGAAAAGGTGGAAGGAATATACAGAGTTTTTATATGATAAAGATCAAGTGGACCAACAGCCGTTTCAACCTGTACCTTATGATCGGGAACCATTGGTGATGAAAGAAGAAGTTGAAGCAGCATTGAAAGCCTTATCAAAGAACAAAGCACCAGGCATTGATAGCATTCCCAAAGAAGTATGGCAGCAATCTGATGCAGCTGTTACCGTACTCACAAGGCTCTGCCAAGAAATATGGAAGACAACATCATGGACAACTGACTGGAAAAGATCTGTGTTTATACCAATACTAAAGAAAGGTGATTCAACTGACTGTGGAAATTATCGCACAATCGCTCTGATCCCACATGCCAGCAAGATTCTACTGAAGATTATTCAAAAGAGACTACAACCATACCTGGAACAAGAACTACCTGAAGTGCAAGCAGGGTTCAGGAAAGGGCGAGGAACAAGAGACATCATTTGCAGATGTGAGATGGATCCTTGAAAAGACTAAAGAATACCAAAAGGATATCTATGTGTGCTTTATCGACTATAGCAAGGCTTTTGACTGTGTAAACCATGAGAAACTCTGGGCCACATTAAGAAGCATGGGTATACCAGAACACCTGATCGTTCTCTTGCGCAATCTGTACATTGATCAAGAAGCAACAGTTCAAACGGAACAAGGAGAAACAGAATGGTTTAAAATAAGCAAAGGTGTAAGACAAGGCTGCATACTTTCCCCCTACCTGTTTAATTTATATGCAGAACAAATCATCAGAGAAGCAGGATTGTATGAAGACAACAGAGGTGTGAAGATTGGTGGAAGACTCATCAACAACCTTCACTATGCTGATGATACCACATTACTGGCTGAAAGTGAATATGATCTGAAACATTTGCTTCTCACAATCAAAGAACATAGTCTCAATATGGGCCTGCACCTTAATGTAAAGAAGACAAAGATCATGACCACTGGCATAATCAACAGGTTCATCGTTGAAGGAGAAGAAATTGAAATTGTGAACAACTTTAACCTACTTGGATCAACTATCAATAAAGAAGCAACAAGCAGTCAAGAAATCAGACGACGCATTGCTCTTGGCAGAATGGCTATGAAAGACCTGGATAAGATTCTCAAGAGCAGAGATGTCTCTCTCCATACAAAGATTGGACTTGTTCAGGCCATGGTATTTTCAATAACATCATATGGATGTGAAAGCTGGACAGTGAAAAAGACAGATAGGAAGAAAGTTGATGCCTTTGAATTATGGTGCTGGCGGCGAATACTGTGTATACCATGGACTGCCCGAAGAACAAACCAGTCGGTATTAGAGGAGATCAAACCTAAACTTTCTTTAGAAGCTCAGATGACAAGACTTCGACTTTCATACTTTTGACACATCATGCTAAGAGAGAGATCATTAGAGAAAGACATTATGCTTGGCAAGATAGAAGGTCAACGCAAAAGAGGAAGGCCAGCAATGAGATGGATCGATACAATAACAGCAGCTGCAGGTACCAGTCTGTCAACAATGAGCCGCCTGACTGAAGACTGAACACAATTTAGGATAGCTACCCAGAGGGTCGCCATGAGTCGACTCCGACTCATCGGCACTTAACAACAACAACAACAACGTCTCTTCTATACTGCGCTATTCATATCAGTGCGGTGTACATTTAACATAATCATATACAGTGCAGTCGGGCTGCATTGTATTTACAGTGAACAGGAACTAAAACTTGAACATAACTGGGGTGCCATTTTACAAATTATTTACACTGATTACTATACTTTCCAACTATAGCCTATTCGGGGCTGGGCAGGTGGGGCTGGCTGCATCTTTTCGTGCAGGTGAGTTATTGGGGGGATCAAGGTGACTGGAGAGAGTGTTTGCTGCCTGATTTCTATAGCCGGTTTCTGGGTAGTGACTTATGAACAGGTAATGTTTCAGTTCCTTCCTGAATTGATATATAATATATATATGATATATATTGATATATAACAATTCAAATGAAGAAAATGGGCTGGTGTGGTATGACCAAATGGTTGTCACGGCATATGCACAGAGTACCTTCCTTGCCATTGGTGAGCTTCTGCCCAATATTTAAAAAGTTTTTTTGTATGGCTGAGTAGCATTATTGTTTGGGGAATGGAGTGAGTGCTTGAAATTTCTAAGGTATCAATAAAGAATTTTTCTGCATTTTTTTAAATTTATATAGTACCATTTTGCAGGGATTGTGTGGTGTTGCACTGATAATACCTGATGACAGCAAATGCTAACTACCACATTAAACACCTAACATAGAAAATCTTATTGGGGCATGCTATTAATGGGGTGGGAGGTGGAAATGAGTGGGGGCTACATCTTGCAGGTAAGTTGAGAGATGGCGACTACACAATAAACTAATGTGGAAAATAATATGGTGCAATTAGCTACACCCCCAAGTTGTAGCTAACTACATTTCATGTTACCGGCCATGCTGGGAGCATGCCCTAATGATCTTTGCTTCATGTTAACTGCAGAGCTGCCTTCCCCGAGGTTCTGGGAATAGGCTCAACAGAAAATACTAAGTAAGGAGGGAGGAGTGGCCTAGTGGTTGGGACAAGGTACTACAGGCCAGAAGGTTGGTGGTTCAAATCCCACTAGAGGACAGCAACCTTGGGCCGGAAGGACTGGGGTTTCTAGTCCCACAGGTGCTCCTTGTGGTCTTGGGCAAGCCACTTAACCCTCCATTGCCCATGTTCCCTGTAAGTATTAGTGTTCGTGTCTCATATCCCCTTGTGTTAAATGTATCCCCCAACCGCTTTGACCCGGTGAAAAGCGGGATATAAATGCAGCTAAATAAATAAATAAATAAGTTGCAGGCAGCATGCCTTGAATTAAGGCTTAATCACTTGCACCAGCCCAACAGCAGCTGTAAATGACTGCATCTGCTTTCTGCAAGTATGCACATAAATTATAGTATCCTATAACATACTTGTTTGCACCATCCATGCTCTACCTAAACGCCACCCATGTGCACACCAAAGCACAATGAAAACAATGCTTTATGTATGTAAGTGGCCCCTTACCCATGGAAATGACAAAAATACCAATAGTTATTGGTATTCTTTCTGTCTAAAACTAGGTAGCTCCTTATAAAATTACTTCTACTACTGAGCATTTGTATAGCGCTACCAGTCGTATGCAGCGCTGCACAGGCATGTAAGAGAGAAAGTTACCCCCAATGTGCCTTAACTTTGGATATTAACTTGTTTTAGGTTCAAAACCATGGAATAAGTAAATAAATAGGCCTTAACGCTCAACATGAGTAATTCTATAAGAAGTCACGTAGATTTATGTGCCCTTTGTACACACAGATTGAGGCATTTTAGCCAATTCCACATGTAATTGACATGGGCATGACTATACAAGTGTATGTGTGACAGCTCTCATGCATACTTTCGCTGTGGGTGTGCACATCATTGGAGTGCAAATTTAAGTACATATTTTCTAAGTATCGTATTTTCGTGAAAATAACGTGTCCATGTATGTAACGCGCACACACATATAATGCATGGAAATGATGACGTTCTGTTCTAGAATCTTAGCATTACACGCCCACGTGTATAACGCGCATGCACATACCCTTTTTGCTGTTGACCGTGCTAGAAATGAAACACAAGTCCTACCCTTCCAACTTCAAACTAAAAGTCATTGTAAGGGCAGAAGAAACAAGCAACATTGTGGCAGCGAGAGAGTTCGAGGTTGGAGAGTCGTCCTTTCGTGAATGGAAAAAGGAGAAAAAGGAGCTTGAGAAATAAAGAAGTTATTAAGAAATTAAAAATGACTCAGAGTTTCTATTCAAGTTGTGTTCATAATTACATATATAACACGCTCACACATATAATGCACGGGGTGGGGGCAGGTTGAATGTAAAAAAACATATAATGCACGTATTATATCCGAGAAAATATGGTATATCCAATTCTAGAGCTGATGTAAGTAGCCATGGCTTAAACTAATGTACATTAGTGGCCATGCAGATTTGACTTTATAGAATAAGCGCGATTAAGGCTCTTTAATTATGTGGCTCCTTATAGAATTACCCTCTACTTGTGAACTTTTTCATATTTGCAGCAAGCAAAATCAGATGTACTTTGCTACCGTATGTACAAGAATTTATTCAAATTCAAAGGTAATGATTTGCTCTGATGCAAATGCAGCACAAAATGCATACCAAATGGCCTCAATAAGCCACTTTTTGCAAAATAAATTGCTATCCTTCAGTGAGGTGTAGTTATTTTTGTTGTGAAATGCAGCAAGAAAATCCCAACACTATATACCAGACAGCACATTTCAGTGCACTCCCTATAAATAAGCCACTTTGATAGCTGCTTATGTTTTCCTTACTTACAATAACAAAGGGGCTATTTTTTTGTCGACCCATCGTTCCATTTAATAGCAGAATCCATGAAGTACAAAGAACTTTTACACTTGACAATATCCAATGATCTAATCAACATGCCAGGTCTTTCTTAGGATATTAGAGGCATAAGCAAATCTATTCAGTATGGATAGAATATGGAAATAAATATTTAAACTTATTTCTACAATGAGCATGCCGGTATTTTCATCTATATGTTAATCCGGCATGTCAACACATTTTTCCACACTTCTGCAGACCTCTATTAATTACTATTGAATGCCTCAGCTAAGGTTTGCATGTGTCAATAATGCAAGGGGCTTAGAGGCCCTTTTACTATAAACCGCTAGGTGATTAATACCCCTTTTAGCGTGCACTCAGTTTGTGGTGATGCCTAATGTGTGGGCAAGAGAGAGCGCAATCACTAGATGTGTTAATCGGTCATTGTGCTCTAGTGCAGTGAGGGGGTGGGTTGGGGTAGAGCGTGAGCACAGTGAGATATTGCCAGTAGCGCAAGAGCAGTTGCCACACTGCCACTAAGCATGCGGCAATTCACGCAGGTACACCTGATGATACCTCTATGGGTATTGCAAAGTGTTCCTGCATTAACTGCACTGCACATTACTGTAGGCATCTGTGCATTAACTTCCTGGAACATGCTGGTCACGCCCCTGACAATTACCATGGAGGCGTTGCATTTACCATGTATTAAAAATGCAAGTTAAGTACACAACCTTACCGGGACTTAGTAAGAGAGCTCCTTACATTTTATAAGGCAATGAGAGTATTTACAGTATTTAGAAATATAGGAAGGAGATATTCAAAGCAACTAATGTGGTTGACTTGCTAACCGTGTTAATCGTGGTCACCGGGATAAAGTACTGATTGGGTTAGAAATTGGTTTAGAGGGAAGTGACAAAGGGTACAGGTAAATGGAGCTCACTCTGAGGAGAAGGAAGTTACCAGTGGTGTGCCCCAAGGATCTGTCCTTGGTCCGATTCTTTTTAACATCTTTGTTAGTGATATAGTGGAAGGGCTTTCAGGTAAGATTTGCCTCTGCAGATTATACCAAAATCTGCAATAGAGTAGACACCTGCTTTGATTTCAGGATAAGGCGGTATAAAAATCAGGTTAAATAAATAAATAGATAACATGAGGATGGATCTCACTAAGCTGGAAGAATGGTCTAGAATTTGGCAGCTGAGCTTTAATGTTAGGGAGGAGTGGCCTAGTGGTTGGGGCAAGTTATCTCAGGCCAGAAGATCAGGGGTTCAAATCCTACTAGAGGACAACAACCTTGTGCCAGAAGGACTGGGGTTTCTAGTCCCACAGGTGCTCCTTGTGGTCTTGGGCAAGCCACTTAACCCTCCATTGCCCATGTTCCCTGTAAAATAGTTATCTCCAAGTTATAATGTCCTGTTCAATGCAATTTCAGTTTGTTCAATGTAAACCACTTTGATATCATGAAAGGCAGTATATAAGAAATGTTAAATAAAAAAATGCAAGATCATGCATTTGGGCTGCAACAATCCAAGGGAGCAATATAGCACAGGGGTCAAAGTACTTTTGTGTCTGATGATCTTAAAGTAGCTAAACAGGTACAAAAGGCAATGGCAAAAGCTAGAAGGATGCTTGGCTGCATAGGGAGAGGCATGGCCAGCAAAAGAAAAGAGGTGATAGTGCCTCTGTATAAGTCTTTGGTGCGACCTCATTTCGAGTATTGTGTGCAATTCTGGAGACTGCACATTCAAAAGAATATAAGCAGTTTGGAGTCGGTTCAGAGGGTGACTACTAAAATGGTAAGTGGTCTTCATTATAAAGCATATGAGGACAGACTTAAGGATCTTAATATGTATACTTTAGAGGAAAGGCAGGATAGAGGTCATATGATTGAGATGTTTAAATAGCTCCATGGCATAAATGCACAGGAGAAGAGCCTCTTTTGATGGAAAGCAAGCTCTGCTATGAGAAGACATAGGATGAGGGTGAAAGGGGATAGACTCAGAAGTAATATGTGGAAATATTTCTTTATGGAAAGAGTGGTAGATGCATGGAATAGTCTCCCAGTGGAGGCGGTAGAGACGAGGACAGTATTTGAATTAAAAAAAAGCATGGGACAAACACAGAGGATCTCTAAAGGAAAAAAGGGGACTGTTGTAGTGGTTGATATGGAAGGACAGACTAGATAGGCCATGTGGTCTTTTTCTGCTGTCATGTTTCTATTTGTTAGACCCTGATATTCAATGCCAGTGGCTGGGTATGGCCCTTGCATGGAATATCTGGTTCTTCAGTTTGGTGACTATGGCTAACCACCACCACTGACTATCAGACCCATGTTCTTTAGATACTGCATATAATGCTTTTTCTCTCCTGTGGGCAATCTTCTCAAGACAAGACTTTTGCATTCCAAGTGAGTACCATTGCCAGATATTTTATTCCAAAGCAAGTGCTCTTACCATATGCAATGCAATGTGTGCCTTTGAGTCAGTCCTGACTCCTGGCAACCCAGAAGCTCCTGGGTTTTCTTGGCAGTGTCACTGGAAGTAGATTGCCAGGCCTTTCTTCCAAGGCAATGGAGGGTTAAGTGACTTGCCCAAGGCCACAAGGAGTGCTAGGGGGAATCAAACCCTGGTTGCTTGGTTACCAAGCCAGTGTTCTAACCACTAGGCTACTCCTCCTCTCACCGTATAGCTTAATTTAAAATAAAATGTAAATGTATTGGTCTATAATGGTACTCATTTGGCACAGCAATCTGGTAGTCTTAAAGCCACATTTTAAAGTATAAGCCTGTAGGTAGCAGAAGTCCCTTGTTTAAGTTTCAGGTCTAGTATGAGCTTAGAATGTAGGAACGTGGCACACACATATATATATATATATATATATATATATATTATTTTTTACTAAACAACAAAAGATTTATTTCTTGGGTTTTGCAGCCGTGCCAGAGTTTAAAAAAGTATTCTTTGTTTTTATGTCCAGTTTTGTGTGCTATTTATTTTGCCTTCGTTATTCATACCTAGGTCTGTGTTTGTCTCTATGTATTTGTAAGAATCAAATATTCTACAGTTGGTACAGCCTCTGGACAACATTAGGGTGGTTGACGACCGCAGAGCAGATGAGAGTTGGTTATTACTCTCAGACCATAATGCATGGTTGTACTCCAAGCTGCACGTTTCACATAGGAAGAAACCCACATTATTATAAAGTACATCAAGTTCTTCTGGCATACTGTCAAAGGCATTGTGTCACAAGGGAATAAGCCAAAAGCAATCAGAAAGACAAAAGTTATCGTTATAGTGCCAGGCTAAGTAGAAGGCCGCAGTCTCTCATTGCCATGGTATTTTTATAAAGTGATTCCTGTGTTTATATGGTCATGTGTGCATGTAAATGACATCTTATAAAATGTTGGCCAGTGCAGGCTTCAGCATCAAGGTGTGCACTTTGCCGGTGGGCATGTGCATGGGTGGAGTTTTGGTGGACTGTAAGTGGAGCATGTAAGTACATATGTAGATTATAAAATACTATAATTTATGTGCGTACTTGAAAAATACAGATGTGAACATAGTCGAAATGGCCGCACCTGCAATGTAGGAGCAGGTTAGGCCACTCAAGCTAGTATTTTATAAAGACAAGTAGGTGCCTACTTGTCTTTATAAAATAGACTTAAAATAGGCACTTTAAAAACGTGCTTTAACTAGGTGCCCTCTCATAAAATTACTCTCTGTCTGGGGAACTGCAGTGTACAATGAGCATAATGGATTTTGCAGCCCTTTCACTAAATCTCGTTAGGGATGTGCTCTTAAGGGCTGATTCTGTACAGCACATTCAGGATGCTTCATGCAAGAAACACATATGTCTCTGTTTTAAAGGACTTATGTGCATGAATGGGAACTTATGAGTGAGCTATTCAGTAAGTGTGTATGTAAGTCCCATCGCATGTAATTTCAGTTCGGGTGTGCATGGGGACAGAACTTGGGCAGCGCACAGGTGGAAACTAGATTTATGTGCGTAACATATAGAATACTATGACTTATGTGAGTCACGGCACTAATCTAGGTGTGCCTGTATGCCTCTGTTCTATAAAGCTCACGTGTGCTTTAATTCACAGAAAAGGCCCCAAATATGCAAATGGCAATATGCTTTGCCTCTGTGCAAGATTATACAGCTACCTTCCACATGTGCATTTTTAATATTTATTTATTTAGACAGTTTTTGTATACCGCCTTTTCCTTCAATCAAAGTGGTCACAAATATGCAGTAAGTTCACAGCCTCCACAATAACTACCAGGGGCATGGCCAACATGTCCCCAGCAGTTAACGCACAGATGCATACCCTAACATGCAGCGCAATTAACGTGGGAGCTCCTAACAATATTAGGTTCAACCATGCTAAGTGCCACATTGATGGCGAGTGCTCGCTCATATGCCTGCACTAGCTGCAATGTGCTCACTAGGTCCACACTCCACCCCTAACCTGCCCACTCTCTGCAAGGCTATCGGGTGTCCTACATGAAACGTCAGCCTTGAGCCTCCTCGCAATTAGTTGTAGACCCCTTGCACCTCCTCCTCCAAGATTTGGTTTATTAAACTCAATTATAATCATCTCAACATCATCTCTCCCAGAACAGTCCTATAAAAATGCACAATTAGACATCACACCTTTAAATCTTAAATGTAATTTTGTAAATATA
This sequence comes from Ichthyophis bannanicus, assembly GCA_033557465.1. Taxonomy (NCBI): domain Eukaryota; kingdom Metazoa; phylum Chordata; class Amphibia; order Gymnophiona; family Ichthyophiidae; genus Ichthyophis; species Ichthyophis bannanicus. The sequence goes on from CM066031.1 coordinate 1,499,904,364, forward strand.
TACATCATGAGGGTGATTTCAAAAAGCCACCTACAAGGGAAAATAAATGATTTCCACATTGCCCATTCTGCCCGCAGGTAGAAGAACACACTGATGAACCTTTGAGTTTGTGTGGCCGCCAGGACCCATTGCTTTGCCTTGACTGTAGCTGCTCCTAGCTTGCCTGGTGGTTGGGAACAGGGGCGGCCCAAGGGGGGTGCGGGGCCATGTGCAGAGACTCGGTGTAGGGCCACATTTGCATAAGGGGCCTCATTTGCATAAATATTTGCACAATGTTACTATACACTAACTTTTAGTAAACATGCCTTTTCATGAGTTTATGGATAAAGAAAGACTAAAAGATTTCTACATTACTATAATCCAGTGCCAACTGCCAGGCACATTAGGAACTACTACAAACACTGCCCATTTAGAACCCATCTAAACTGACAATACACCCTATGGAATCAACTCAATTAAATCTCAATGAATTACTTGATACCCAAATACCAGAAATACTGTGTAAACCTATAATATGACTTATAATTTTTTGTCGGATCGCTCACCGATGAATGGAAATTTTACCACTCTCGAAGTGAGCCCTCCATTTTATTCAAGTAATATTTAAAATGGCCCATCACAGGTCATTGTATCAGGTGCACAGCACATCCAGCCGTTGCTCCTGCACTGCGAGAACCAAAGTCCATGTAAAGGACGTTTCCAAATGGTTTGTAAAAACCTTCAAACCTTCAAACACGGCTTAAAGCAATGAAAATGACTTTAAAGCCATCGATAGAGGCACTCCATTAGAAAGCTCCAATTAGGAATCATCCCATCAGCCGCATAGAGTGATGGAAACTGTCCAATCTACTATACCAGATCTTCTTAACCAGTGAAGGAGACATATGATTCAAAACGCTAAAAATTATAAGTCATATTATAGGTTTACACAGTATTTCTGGTATTTGGGTATCAAGTAATTCATTGAGAGTTGACATTTAGAACCCATAGCAAACTCATTGTATCCTAACAGCACTACCAAGACTCACAAAACACCATACCCTACCTATCAAAAGGCAACACTGCAAATATTAAACCAATACATTTCAGAGAATAACAATACATGACCTACTTGGGAAAGAGAACAAGTGGCAATGTCAAATAGGAATTACATAAACAGAATACCTCAGCTCAGTTACACATGCAGAACATAGACCATTACCAAACAAGGAATCACAATTTAGAAACAGGAAGACAATAATTAAACTCCCAAAAGCCAAACTTGGAATGTACAACAACAACACTGTAGAAATAAAACTATAAATTAATTTCCTCTTGTACTAAACAAAGCGCAGACGTTAATGATGCAATTTCCCAGAGCTGACATATTCCAGTTAATAAATTCAAAATAAAGAGATATTTTTCTACCTTTTGTGCATTTTTATCAGCCACTTTCTTCTGGTTTCTTCGTGTCTTCTGCTAACTCTCCATCGTCTGCTGTCCATTTGTCCTTTCTTCTCTCTTCTTTTTTTTTTCCATTCTCTCCCTACATCTGCTTTAACATACTAATCTTTCTCCTTTTGCTCTTTCCTCATTCCTATTTCATCCACTCAAATTTTACCCCTTCATCCTCACTTACTCTCCCAATACCCGGCCAAATGTAGATTTGTCTTCCCTCCCACACAAAATATTTTTTCCCTCTCTATTTCCCTCTCCCAGCTCCATCCCATTCTAATCCTCCCCCAACATCAGCTCCCTTCTAGTTCCAGCCCCACCCAGCATCCGCTCCCTTCTAGTCCCCGCATCAGCCTATTTCTAGTCCTAGCCCCCCATCAGCCCATTTCCAATCCTATCCTAGCCCCACAATCAGCCCATTTCCAGTCCTAGCTCCCCCATCCATTTTCAGTCCTATCGTAGTCCCTCTGTCAGCTCATTTCCAATCCCAGCCCCCCATCAACCCATTTCCAGTTATTTCCTAGCCCCACCATCAGCACATGTCAAATCCTAGCTCCCCTCTACTCAGCCCTTTTCAAATCCAAGACCCCCATGAGCCTACTTGCAGTTCTAGCCCCTCCATGAGTCCATTTCAATCCAAGCCCCCACCACAGCTCATTTCCAATCTTAGCACCCCCCAACAGCCCATTTCCAGTCCTATCCTAGCCCCTCCATCATCCCATTTCCTGTCCTAGCCCTCCTCAGCCCATTTCCAGTCCTAGCTCCCTCCCCTCACAGCCCATTTCCATTCTAAGCCTCCCACCCCATCAGCTATTTGCAGTTCAAGCCCCCCTTCCACTCAGCCCATTTCCATTCCAAGCCCCCATCCCTATCAGCTATTTGCAGTTCAAGCCCCCTTCCACTCAGCCCATTTCCAGTCCTAGCAACCCCCCAGCCCATTACCAGTCCTAAGCCCCCCATAACACATTACCAGTCCTAAGTCCCCCACCACCCCATTTCCAGTCCTAACCCCCCATCATCCCATTTCCAGTCTTAGCCCCCCCATAGCCCATTACCAGTTCTAACCCCCCCATCAGCCCACCTCCAGTCCTAACCTCCCATCAGCCCATTTCCAGTCATAGCCCCCCATAGCCCTTTACTAGTCCTAACCCCCCCATCAGCCCACTTCCAGTCTTAGCCCCCACCATAGCCCATTACCAGTCCTACCCCCCCATAGCCCATTACCAGTCCTAACCCTCCTCCCCCCATCAGCCCAGGTAGATTAAAAACACAAACAAACCGGCTGTTGCTGCCGCCATAGCAGCGGCAGAATCAAGCGTCCCGTGGGGCCCCGCTGCTCGGCACAGCCCTTCCTGCAGCATCAGCTCCCAAAGCACAGGCTTTTCAGAGCCAAGAAGGGAGAATTTCCCTTTCTCGCAGCACTGTTAAGCCCGCCGGGGCTGATGGGAAACAGTAAGTCCCATCAAACCCAGCAGGCTTAACAGATCCGAGAGAGAGAAGCTCTCCCTTCGCGGCTCTGAAAGCCAATGCTGAGGGAGCTGATGCTGCAGGGAGGGCTCTGCCGGGCAGGGGGGGGGCCACATGGGACGCTTGATTCTGCTGCTGCTAAGGCGGCAGCAACAGCCGTTTTTTTTTTTTTTAATCTACCTGGGCTGAAGCAGAATGTTTTTTGCGTGGGGCCCCCTGAAATGCGGGGCCCTGTGCAAAAAACATTCTTGTTCAATGGACGGGCTGGCCCTGGTTGCGAAGGTCCTGCTCTCCACGATAGAGTGCAATTGGAAGTAAATGAGCATTTTAGTGGCTGGTAGTTGGCATAATAATCAGTTAGTGGCATTTAATAAAAAGGTCCCCTTATCATTTACCATTTAAACAGGAGTAATTGGGACTTCCGGTGACGTCACGGAGCTGATGGCAGCGTAGTTGCCTAGCTCCTGTCCGAACCCCGAATTAGAGCAAATTTACTGGATCCCCATGAACATAAAGTGAAAGGGAGGCGTGCAACTTACTCGGCCATGGCAGCGAGGAAAAAACTGGCGAATTTTCAGTCGCCATATGTGCGGAGGGAGCTGTTGGGGCGGCAGCCGAAGAGGCGGACCCCGGAGGGAGAGTGGAGTCCGGGAGCTCCGATGAGGAGGATGACATGAATATTGAGGGGCCGGAGGTGCTGCTGTTGAAAGCGTGGCTGAAAGAGTTTAAAACAGAAATGCAAGGTGCGATCAAGGCGTTGAGAAAGGACTTGAAGGAGACATTAGTGGCTATACAAGGGGAGGTGTGCTCCCTGGGGAAGCGGATAGAGGACATGGAAGGCCACGTGGAGCAGCACGAGGGGGAGATCCGAGAGATGGCGATGGAGCAGGATAAGATTAAAGCGCAGCAGGAGGAGATAAAAGAAAAATTGGAGGAGATTGAAGACAGGGCACGGCGCAATAACCTGAGGATAAGGGGGGTGCCTGAAAGTGGGGAGTCAAAAGACTGTGTGCAGCTTGTGCAGCACCTGGGCAGCCATATTCTGAGACTGGAAGAGGGCAGAGGTGCCAAGACAGTCACAACAGGAGTGGAGAGAGCGCACAGGAGCCTTGGGCCGAGGAAGGAGAAGCAAGGGAGAGATATTATTGCATGCCTGAGCAGCTTCCCCATTAAAGAACAAATTTTACAGATTGCCCGGAAATATGGCAGAATTGCGTGGGAAGGGTGTGAAGTGGAGGTGTTCAATGATCTCTCGAGGGGAACGCTGGAAAGGAGAAGAAACATGAAAGAGGTGACTGCCTATATGCGGGGGAAAAACCTCCGGTATAGATGGATGTTCCCCTTTGGCATTTTGTTGATGGTGAATGGGAGGTCCAAGAGAGCTAAGACGGTGGAAGAAGATTGGTTGGCACTGGAGGAGCTGGGATGTGACAACCTGCCCCAAGTGAAGAGAGGAGAGAAGCAGGGGCAAAACAGTACACTGCCGGGGAAACAGCTTGTGGCTCAGCAATGGCAGAGAGCGGGTGAAAAAGGAAAGCGGTTGAAGAGGATGCCTCAGGACTGTGAAAGCGGAAAAGTGTTGGAGGAGGCGTGAAGCCCGAGCGGGGGGCACCGTTGTTGAAAGCAGAGTGTGAGTATGGAGCGGTAGAGCTCTATGTCTAACAGAATTTGGACACTGGACTTATAGGGCTGAGAGGGGATATTGGGGGGGATTGCATGCCGTCCCCATGTAAAGCTGGCTAAGTAAGGGAAGGGGATATTGTTAAGTGGTAGGACACATGGGTCACGGAAGGGATGGAGGGAGATGTCAGACGGGGAGGGGAGGAGGGGTTTGGGGGAAAGATGGGGGGGGAAGGGGGGAAGAGGAGGGAAGGGGAAGGGGGGGGTTGTGGGGGTTGGGGTGAAGGGAAAGGGAACTAGGACTCAGCACACAGGGGGGTGGCAGGGAAGTGGGTAGGGAGATGATTCGGGTAGGCACAATAAATGTGAAAGGGTTGAATTCCCCAGTTAAGCGGAGTTTGTTATTTAGGGAAGTCCAGAAGAATCAATGGGATGTAGTGCTGATCCAAGAGACCCATTTGAGGAGGGGGGATGTGGGGAAAATGCGGAACAGGCTTTACCCGGAGCAGTTTTATGCTTGTAATAAAGAGGGGGTAAAGAAGGGGGGGTTGCTCTATTGGTAAGATGTGGGAGTGGGATTCAAATAGGGGGACACTTTAAGGACGGGGAAGGGAGAGTGGTGAGGATTAAAGGGAAATGGGGAGAGCAAGATATAGTAATAGTGTCGGTGTATGGACCCAATGGGAACCAAGGGGCATTCTGGAAAGAGGTGGGAGAATTGATTGGAGAGGTGGGAGGGGGAAGGGTGCTGGTGGGCGGACACTGTAATGTGGCTTTGGATCCAAAGGTTGATAGGAATTCGAGGGGGGGAGATGGTGGAGGTAGGAATAGGCAAGGTCTAAGGAGAATGATGAAGCAATATAATCTGGTGGATGCGTGGAGGGTTCTCAACCCCAAAGAGAGGGAATACACTTATTACTCAGCACTGCACAGAAGTTGGAGCAGGATTGATATCTTCCTATTAGATAAGGAGTGGATGCTAGATGTGGAGAGAGGTAATATTGTAACGATTGGGTGGTCGGATCACGCGGCAGTGGAAATGGGTTTTAGGCGGCCAAAGCGGGGGGGGGGGGGGGGCTGGTCTTCTGGAGGTTAAATGAAAGTTTGCTTAAGAATAGGGAGGTGGTGAGGGACTATTTAGCACTTAATGATGGGGGGAGGTGAGAGTGTGGGAGGGGCTGAAAGCGGTGGTCAGGGGTGGTTCATAATGTGGGGGACTAGGAAGAAGAGAGAGAGAGAGAGATGAGGGAGAAAGGAAGAAATTGACAGAGGTGGAGGAGGTGTATCGGAGGACGGGGGGTATGAGGGATAGACGGGAGATGGAGAGGGTGAGGGAAGAGTTACAAGCCCTGCAGGTAGAGCAGGTGGCATTTGCTTTACAGAGGGTGCAGCAGGTGTATTATGAGTTTGGGGATAAGTACGGCAGGTTGTTGGCCAGGAGGTTAAGGCAGCAAAAGGGGGTTGCGATGATTTATCAAGTTAAGAGGGAGGAGGGTAAGATTTGTAGGGGAGATGACAAGATTCGGGAGTGGTTCAGGGAATACTATCAGGAACTATACACAGGAATGCAGGGAGTGGGTGAGGAGAAGATAATGGAATATTTGGAAGGGATACAGTTGGCTACGTTACCGGAAGAGGCGAGGGATGAGTTAGAGGTGGGCATTACGGTGGAGGAAATTGGGAGGGTGGTGAAGGGGATGGCGGGGGGAAGGCACCAGGATTGGAGGTCCTGGGCAGTTTCTATAAGGTTTTCTTGGGGGAGATTGGGGGGCTCTTAGTGAGGGTATTCAATGGGTTGCTGACTCCAGGGGTGGAGTTGTCGCGGAACATGCTAACCGTGGGGATCACTGTATTATTGAAACCGGGGAAGGACCCCTTAAGCTGTGGGTCATTCAGACCCATATCCCTTCTTAATGTAGATGTTAAAATTCTGGCTAAAATACTGGCAGATAGATTGGCGGGGTGGTTACCAGGGATTGTTAAGGAGGATCAGGCGGGGTTCATTAAGGGGCGGCAGGCAGAAGATAATATTAAAAGAGCGATGGGGGTGGTATGGGAGGCTGGCCAAGGAAGGGAAGATTTTCTCCTGATGTCAATCGATGCTGAAAAGGCGTTTGATAGGGTCCATTGGGGTTTTTTAATGGCTGTGGTGGGAAAGATGGGGTGTAGTCCAAATTTTTGGAAGTGGATACAGGGACTTTACAGGGGGCCGTGGGCCCGGGTTAAGGTTAATGGGAGATATTCTAGGGACTTTGAGTTGGGGCGCGGGACCAGACAGGGGTGCCCTTTGTCCCCGTTGCTATTTGCAATGGTGGTAGAGCCGTTAGCGGAAAGGATTAGAATGAAAGAGGGGATAGTGGGATTAGAAAGAGGGGGGCGCTCACATAAGATTTCCTTATATGCAGATGATATTCTCCTGTATATAAGTAAGCCTCAACGGACATTGCCAGAAGTGCTGAGGGAGTTGGAGAACTACGGGGCAGTGTCGGGGTTTAAAATGAATATTGAGAAGACAGAAGTAATGAAGGTACAGATGGGACGGGAGATAGAAGAGGAACTGAAGAGGGCATACCCTCTGAGGTGGGTAAACAAGTCCCTGGAGTACTTGGGGGTAAGTATTATGGGTAGATACGAGGACATGTACAAGGCAAATTATCCGAGATTGTTGAGGGCCATTGGGAATGATCTGGAGGGGTGGATGAGGTTGGAGACATCCTGGATGGGCAGAATAGCTGCTGTTAAGATGAATGTTCTCCCCCGCCTGCTGTATTTATTCCAGGGTCTACCAGTGGAGATCCAGGATGGGGCGATGAGGGCTCTGCAAAAACAAGTGTTTAGCTATATTTGGAAAAGGAAGCCCCCACAAATTTCCAGGAGGGTCATGCGTACAGCTAAGGAGAAAGGGGGGTTGGGGGTTCCGAATTTGCTGGAGTACTATCGAGCGGCACAGTTAAAACATATAATAGAGTGAAGGGAAGGGGGTGAAATGAAACCTTGGGTAAGCTTGGAAAAAGTGAGGGTACACGGAGGACGCTTGGATGCGTGGGTATGGGCACAAAAAGGGGAGAGGAGGGAATTAGGGGGGGGGGACGCCGGCGATGTGGCAGGTGGCGCAGGTCTGGGATAAGGTTAGAGGGCCAGAAATTAAGAGGGGGGGTTGGGGTTTTCGGTAATGATGCCCTGGAGGGGATGGCGGGACTTTAAACCTGGGTGGGAGGGGGGCGCTTTGATATATGGAGTGGTAAGGGGTTAAGATGTGGATATCAACTAATGGATGATGGGGAATTTCGGAGATTTGAGGGGGTGAAGGAAGAATTTGGTCTGGGGGAGGGGGACAGGTACGCCTACACGCAGGTATGATCCTTTTTGCAGAGGGTTATGGGGAGGACGGGGTTGGGAAGGGAGATTTCAGGGATTGAGGCTACCTGGTTTGGGGGAGGAGGTTCGAAAGGGATGATTTCGGAGCTCTATAAGGTGGTAAATGAGCAAGGGCAGGGGAAATTTAGGTATATGGTGGAGTGGGAAAGGGATCTGTGACTCGCCTTAACGGAGGTGGAGTGGAAGAAGGTGTGGGATCAGATTAAGAGGGGACCCGATGCTAGTAAGTTTAAAGAGAATAGTTATAAAGTGCTGATGAGATGGTACTATACGCCTGAGAGACTGCATAGGATTTATCCAAGGGTTTCTCAACTCTGTTGGTGGGAGTGCGGGGAGGTTGGGTCTTTCTGGCATGTATGGTGGGGGTGTACAAAGATTCAGTGGTACTGGGGAGAGATCAAATTGTGGATTCAGACCAAGCTGGAGGTGGCGGTGGACCTATCCCCGCAAATCTTTTTGCTGTCTTGGTGGGGGGAACCCAGGGGCAGACGGGAGGAAGAGTGGTGTTGGCTTGTTTGAGTGCCGCCCGATGTGAGGGGGTGGCGGTGTGGAAGCAAAAGGAGACGCCCTCGATGGAGCAATATGAGCGGAGGCTGAGGAATTTGACTCTTATGGAGAAGTTAACTGCAGTAAGAAGGCAGAGAGGGGCGAGGTTTGAGGAGGTATGGGGGGTGCTGTGTAAGGTGCTTGAGGTGGGGAGGGAGAGGGAGTGGAGAGGGGGGAGGGGGAGGTACATGAGTGAGGGAAAGAAAGGGAGGGGCGTTTAATGATAATGGGTATAGGCGGACAGGGGGGAATTGAGGGTGTATACGGGATTACAGGGGTTGGTGGGAGGCTGGGTAAGACATTAATGTTGGCGGAATTTGGGTGTCTGAAGAAAGGGCACTGCATGTTTATTGTGGGCTGATTATATTTGGGATGATTGTTTGCACTGAAGTGGACATGAGGTTGTCTTGTCCCTTTACTGTTTATATGCATTTATTGAAAACTCAAATAAAAAAGAAAATATAAAAAAAAATAAACAGGAGTAATTGAAATACAGAATATTTTTATTTGTTTTATTTGGAAGGAATAGGAGCATAGAAGTAGAATACAAAAACAGATGATGACCCTAAGGTCCATCTTGTCTGCCCAATTTATTTCCTATTTCTATGCCATATACCCTAGTTGATATCTGCCTTGTCTTCATGTCTTTGCAACTTGGGAACCTCGGAATTTATCCCAGGCTTTTTGGAATTCTGTCATTGTGTTGGTCTCTACTGCCTCTTTGGGAATACCATTCCCACCATTCTTTCATAAAAAGATATCATGGTTTTGCTCATGTTGAGTCAGACCAAGGTCCATTGAGCCAGCATCCTGCCTCTGTCAATTTCTACTCTGGGTCACAAGTACTCAACAGATTCCAAAAAGTAGATTTATTTCACATAGCTCAGTTGCAGAGATGAGCAATGGCTCTAAGTCCTAACTTCCTATGAGACCTGCTGTGCTACTTTATTTATTTATTTATTTTTCTTATATACCGCGCTATTCAGCATCAGCGCAGTTTATATGTAACAGTAACTGTTCAGTGAAGACAATCTACACTAAACTTACAATATAACAGAAATGTACAATTTTAACAGCATAGCTACATTACACATAACTTATGTTGAGGAGTAGCTAACTATTTACATGTTGGCTTATCTGAGAATTGCCTTGACCACATCCTCCAGCAACAGATCCCACAGTTTAATTATGTGCTGTGTGAAAAAAAGCTTTCTATGATATTTTTTTCAAACAACAGGTCATTAGTTTCATGAAGCATTCTCTTGTTTTATTCTCTTCTGGTGAGTAAATTAATGGAAACGCTGCTAAAGGTGCAGTTTCTGGAATCCAAGTACTTATACGATGTGAGACAGCCTGGCTTTACTAGACATAGATCCTATCAGATGAATCTGATTGATTTCTTTGACTGGGTGACCAGAGAATTGGATTGGGGGAGAGTGCTAGATGCGCTATGCTTAGATTTCAGCAAGGCTTTTGACACCATCCTGCACTGGCAACTTATAAACAATGGACTGCCTTTGGGATGGACCCTCAAGTCACTGGGTAAGAAACTAATTAAGTAAGAGGTAACAGAGGGTAGTAGTAAATGGAGTTCAAGTATTTTCCAATGCCTCATACACCCCACCTCCAACCCTTGCTATTGGTGATCTCTCACTCACCATAAAAAAACAAGTGAAATATCTTGGTATTATCCTTGATCAGAACCTCTCCTTCAATGATTGGATAAAGAGAACCTCTAATTCAATATACACAAAGTTACGTACCCTTCGGAACCTCAAACCTCTCTTAAACCCTGACTCTTTTCGTACTGTCTGTCAGGCCCTTACAATCCCCTCTCTTGATTACTAACCATATCTACCATGGCCTTCCCAAAAACAGCATACAACCGCTCCAACTGGCCCAGAACACGATATATATCCAACAACCCCAGACGATCCCACATCACACCAGTCCTCTATGATCTCCACCGGCTCCCCATTCAATACAGAGTTAAATTCAAGGTACTTACCCTTACACATAAAATCATCTCCAATGAGTCAGCTCCATGCCTCTCCCTACTCCTTCCCTCCACCAATAACACAAGAACACGCCGCTCCATTATCAAAAACCTACTGACCATCCCTACAAATAAGAGATATAGCAAACAATCTACTAGTAACAGGGCCTTCTCCCTCTATGCCCCATCCTTATGGAATGCCCTTCCTCACAAGCTGCGAAACTGTTCTGACCATTCCGAGTTCCGAAAGAAGTTAAAAACTCATCTCTTACTCGAACATTTTTCCCTACCACCTTAGTACTTAGCCCTCTGCCTCCACCTCCTCACCCCTGCCCTCTCAAATTCTATCATGCAACCATGTGGTATTCCTGTATGTACCTATGTAAATAGTTGATCATTGTAAATAGTTTCATATTTTTCACCTATGTATCCTTGTTACTTTGTTCCATTGTAAACAGTTGAAACATAACTGACATGAAAAGTTCTATGTAAACCGTCTTGATTTGCAGAAAGACGGTATATAAAAATTGTTAAATAAATAAATAAATAAATAAAATGGAGTTCACTCTGAAGATAGGGGTGTTACCAGTGGTGTGCCTTAGGGATCAGTCTTTGGTCCTGCTCTTTTTAACATGTTTGCAATTGATATTGCAGAAGGTGTTTCAGGAAGGGCATGCATCTTTGTAGATGATACCAAAATCTGCAACAGAGTAGATACTCTAGAAGGTGTAGATAACATGAAGAGAGATCTAGCAAAACTTGAAGAAAGGTCATGAATTTGGCACCTAAGATTTAATGCTAAAAATTTCAAGGTCATGCATTTGGGCTGCAAAAACCCAAGGGAGCAGTACAGTATAGGGAGTAAAGTACTTCAATGCATGAAAGAAGAGTAGGACTTGGGATAACATGTCAGATGATCATAAAGTGGCAAAACAGATAGAAAAGACAACAGCAAAAGCCAGAAGGATGCTTGGGTGTATAGGGAGAGGAATAGCCAGCAAGAAAATGGAAGTGATAGTGCATTTGTCTAAATCTCTAATGAGACCTCATTTGAAGTACTATGTACAGTTCTGGAGACCACACCTTCAAAAGGACATAAAAAAGATGGAGTCGGTCCAGAGGACAGCTCCTGAAATGGCCAGTGGGCTTCATCATAAGGCATATGGGAATAGGCTTAAAGATCTGAATATATATATACTCTGGAGCAAAGGAGAGAGAGGGATGATATGAAAGAGACATTTAAATACCTCCGTAGAATAAATGCAAGTTGAAAGGAAGCTCTGGAATAAGGGATCATAAGATGAAAGTGGAAGGGGATAGACTTGGGTTGCTTAGATTGTAAGCTTTTTTGAGCAGGGACTGTCTCTCATGTATATACTACAGCACTGGGTATGTCTTGTAGCACTATATAAATGATATGTTGTAGTAGTAGTAATCTGAGGAAAGCATGGGACAAATACAGAGAATCTCTGAAGGAGAGGAAGAGATCGTAGAACTTAATAGCTCTTATGGATGTGCAGACTGGATAGGCCATATGATCTTTATCTGCCATCATTTTCTAGGTATGTTTCTGTGTTTGTTCTCTGCTTAGATGTTCCACCCCACTCACGACTTTATAACCTTCTATCATATTCCTTTCTCAGCTGTTGCTAAATACGATGGCAAGACTGTTAACTGGGATGCTGGAAACAGGATACTGGGCTTGATGGACCTTGGTCTGACCCAGTATGGCGTATCTTATGTTCTTATGATGCATAGATACGATCATATCATGCCTGTTTTTCAAGATCTTCATTGGCTCTCAATCAAATGCAGAATTGATTTTAAGGTTTTAATGATTATTTTTTTGATATTTTTAGTATAATAAACCAGCTTATTTAATGTCTAGTTTAAAAAATGATGTACCGCAAAAAATATTAAGATGATAAAATCAATTGTTACTGCAAGTCTCTTCACTGTATGAGATTAAACGCATCTCTACTTGCTGTCTTGCTTTTTGGTTACCGTTGTCCAGTTTTATGGAGTAATCTGCTATTTGAGGTACCTGAGTAGCAGGAATATTTATGATTTTGGAAAAGGGTAAAAGTGGGACATTTTTTCAGGCTTTTGGAGAATAACTTTTGAGTTTGTGCGTATGGAATGATAGAAAAACTTGATTTTTTGGATTGATAATCTTAAATGAAATTATTTATATTGAAAGATGTGAAGGGGTGTTTCAGAAAGGACATCTAGATGCTATCTGGGATGTCCAGTTCAAAATGTCCCTCAAAACAGCCAACATGCTGAAGGTCAGAGATGAATTCAGAAATGTTGGTGTTCCCGGTATGGTTGTCCTAAGGGACAACTACATGGATGTCCCCACAATGGTATTCTAGACAGTTATTCTGAAAGCTCAGACGCTGGGCAGCACTGTGAGCAGGCAACATGTTTCCTTATTTCCAATCACTATCCTTTTTGGTTGCAGACAGTGCGGGAGATATTAGTGTATCAACTTCTCTACACCCTCTGGCAGCTGTACTGGCAAAATGAGCATTGGCAGATATAGACATGGATGCTGGTAACAAGTTGCAGGACATTTCTGAAATCGGTTGCACACGTTTACGTTTGGAGGACCTTACCAGTCATGCCTCTGCCAGGCCCTCGTTCCTGCAAGGATGTCCTCACGCTGGGGATGTATCCAAATCAGGTTTCTAAAATGGCTCAGACATCCAAAGCATGAATAGGGCTGCCAAAAGGACCCTCTTATTGCTTTAATGCACTCCGCCTAGATATGAAAATGTTAAGTGTATAAGTAAATTTAAAAAACTTTAAAAAGTCATCTTTTCTCTGACTGGAAGAGCCCTAACCCGTTTAGCCTCTCTTCATATGGGGGGTATTCTATCCCCTTTATCAGTTGTGTTGCATTTCTAAGAATCTTTTCTAGCAGTACTGAATCTTTTTTGAGATGGAGCAACCAGAATTGCACACATGAAGAAAGTCCAGTTTCTCCTGCTAGCACTCCTTATACCCTTGGGCAAGAAACTTGTGGGGTCATTCCGACCACCGAATAGCGGGGATGGACATCCCAACGGGACATCCATCCCTGCTATTCATGCCCCTTCCTGCCAGTGGCTAACTTCCCCCCCAGTTGTACAGTGAAGTTAGACAAGAGCGGGGAAGGGACAGATCAGGGGCAGAGTTAGGGTGGCTGGTGGGCGATCGTTGGCCCTGGACATACAGGCTGATTCTAATGTCGGTCCTGTACGTCTGGGGCTGGTGACCTGCATGGGGAAGTTATTCCACTTCCAAGGTGGAATAACTTCCCTGGTCGCCAGGGGTCGGTGGGCTCAGGGCCAGAAAGTGGCAGGAGGGGAAAGTGAGCATTCCCCGCAGCCCAACCCTGGCCTTGGGAGGCCAGATCGGGGGTCGGGCTGCAGGGAATGCAGTGCAGGAGCCGGCGGCCAGGATCGCTGCTTTACAATTGAGCTGTGGTGCCATGGCAACTGGACGCCATGGCACCATGGCTCCATTGTGAAGCCCAGACTAAGTTAATCTGGCATGGCCTGTATGTACAGGCCAGGCTGAATTGCTGTCCCGGTCTGCACGTACAGGCCTGATTGCGATTCTGATCCCGTGGGGCTAGACGTGCCCCATGGGATGAGAATCGCGACGCCCTCTGTACATCTGGTTCAGACCGGCCGTACAGAGGGCTTGTATATCCAAGATGGAATCTGGCCTTTGATGTCTTCACTGACTCAGGTACAACTGAAGCAGAGAAATGACTACAGTAGCTGACCTCCCCTTGAGCTCAGAATTGGGGAGAGTAAATAAATCTAAAAATCTAAAATCCAATCCCAATGCATGTCTTCATAGCAGCCTTTCCTGGCTCCATGCAATACCTTGCATTGTGCTTTAAGAACACTTATAATGTTAATATATGTTGGAAAGCATATGGCATGACTGAATAGAAAGTATTTTTGTGATTAATAAAACTCAGAATAAAAGGGTTTGGCATAATATCAGAGTAGCAAATATCCCAAAAAACACCTGCGGGAGCCCCAGCAAACTTCTCTCCCCCCCAAGTGCACCAGTGTTGCTGTTCCTGTCCTCTTGCTGCCGTTGTGCTCCTAGCATTGTCTCCTTCAGCCTGTGTGGGTCAGCAGATCCAGAAAACAAGAGGATCAAGTAGTAGGAGGAAGAGGACAGCAACACCTACTGAACGGGCTGGGGCGTGAACACTAGGGGTTGCATCAAGTATATTGCAGGGTCTGCAGCAGCCTTCCAATCCTGGCACCACAGAAGCGGTCCCATGGTGGGGTGCACATATACACCATAACACACATGTATCCTGCCACTTGCCAACAGACAGACACCCCTTCCCGCTACACTCCCTCTCTATAACCATTGTAGCTTGTAATTATGGCCTTTGGGCATGGAATTCCGTTATCTATCTTGCCTGCATCATTTATAACAATATGTATTTTGTACAATAATGCATAATAGTGCTATGAAAGAACATTTTGATAAATAATGTCAGAATGTAAAGTACAAGGTATATTTGATGAAGAAAAGGTAAAATCGTGTTAGCCTGATATATATGAACCAACAAAAACATATTTAAAAAAAGGAAAATAATCAGTGTACAATGATTAGAATGAGTTAGATGGCTAGATTCCCTGTTTGGAAATTGCTTTTCTACTGAACAGCTAAATACACCTACCTGGGTTTACTACATGACTATGTTTAGCTGCTCTGGATATAGACATTTCCGATGGCATCTTGGCTAGGGGAGAAAACTGTTCAGCTATTGAATATTTCAACAGACATGCACAGCTACTCCTGCCTTGACTAATCCTTTATAATTGCAGGGACAAAATATGTGGGTGATTTTGTATCTGCATACCTTGTTGTGAGTTTTCAAAGTAGAGAAGAGAGAAGAGGGAAAAAAGACTGAAGGCAGCGAAGTAAAATGGGGAAGGATAGCAGGAGGGAAAAGAAAAGATTGGAGACTGGAAAGAAGCAGGAGGGAAGAGAACGACAGGAAGGAAGAGAAGAGCAAACATATAAAAAAAGACAAAAAACCCACAAAAAACATAACACTATAAGATGAAACTATAGAAATGACAGTTAACAAAAATAAAACCAAAAAAGAAATATAAGGAATACCTTTTTATCAGACTAAGGGCCCGATTCTGGGATGCAGGTTGCGGTGGGATGTGCAGCCCCCGCAAGCCTTCCAGGCCAGATTCCCCCTTCAGCTCTCCCTGTACGTCCTGAGCATCAGGATGGGGAAAGCTGGCAGAGGGTGGGAGGGGCGGGATCTTGGCAGAGCAGGGCTGAGCCAGCCCGGCAGGACGTACAGGCCGATTCAAGTCACAGCCCCATATGTCCTGCAAGGTGATCGGGCCTGGGGATCCCCCCCGGGGCCAGTGACGGGTGCAGGGGGGTCCCTGCTGCCCGGCTCCAGGCCCCAGCAGGCCAGCCGTGGGTCAGGTGGCAGGGAAGAAGGGGACCGAAGCCGCGGGAGTTGGGGGAACATGCTGGGAGGACATCCCTGCAGGCGGCAGGGGGACGGGCCCGGTTCTGTGCACCACAGGAATGCTTTGCTCCCATGGTTCAGAATCGGGTCCAAATGGGTCCTCTTGCTTGGGGACATCCAGATGGCCCGGACATCCCCCTACCTGAATTGGGCTCTACCTATATATATTTTTGAGCTATCTTTCAGGAGGCTAAAACTGCCTACTTCAGAATGTAGGGTAAACATATTTCTTTCCCTGGCTCTTAGAAAATTTGCTGAGCCACTGCTTTCTTAATATTTTTACACAAAGGGTATTCTTGTGCAATACATTTCTATATCGATGTTTCTGAAAGGCAGCTCTGGCTGTATTATAGTATTCTGCAAACACTTTCAGCTAGAACTGGCTCCCACGTGGGGTCAGCAGACGTAGGTGCAAGGAGCCAGCAGCAGGAAAAGCCCCAGGAAAACTGAACCTAGAAATGTATATGTGTTATTGTTTTCACTGAACAATGCCGTTCTTGAATAAGACAAGAAAGGAATGAGAAGACACACCGACACAGGCGAAAGGGATGGGCAAAATATGCAAGAAAACCAGAAGACGCAAATAGAGTATACAATCAGAGGAACTAGAGTAGAATGTTGAACAAAATAATATAGAAAGAACAGAGAATTGTAATATATAAAAAAGGGATGAGCAGAAAATGAAGAAAAAAATCATTAAAATACAGATGATGAAAACACAGTTGACAGGTGAATTAAAAAGCACAAGGAACAGCAATGGTAGTTGGAATTAGAGAATTTCAAAAAAGAAATAATTGAGATTTGAGTATCTCTGTGTCATTAAAAATGAATGTGTTTTATTAGAATATTGAACTCGAGAGAGTGAAAAGGAATGGAGAAATAGATGAGCTAAAAGCAAGAAGGCTGAGTTTAGTTCTCAAGGGGGCATGTTTAGTCGGTTGCGCTGCTAACGCACATTTCAGTGTGCACTAACCAGCATGTGCGGACCTGTGCTTACACTTACTGTGAATGCAAAACAGACAGTACGTGGTTAATTCCATGCTTCCATCCCCATGCAAACAAGCAGTCTGTGTCCAAGGGGGCAGAAACACAAACAGCATGCTGTACCAGAGATTTTGACAAGCGCTGCATTGCTGTTTAAAGTCATTGTTGCTGCTGCAGGCCTCAAAGAGGGGCAGCACTGAGCCACCCTGGGACCATTGACACTCTAGGTGACAGCCTAGTTCACCTAGTGGTAGCCCCCGCCTTAGGTGTTTATAATGTAGTTAATATTTTAAACAAGTGAGAGTGTGTGGGAAGTAAAGCTTGCAAACCTTTCTTATTAAAAAATCTCTGCTTATCTTTGTAATTCTCAGGAGGAGGAACACAGAAAAATATCCAGGCATGCTTATTAAATATACACTAACATAGGCACACAAGAGTAAATGGAGTTCAGTGTATGCTATTGATGGGGCTTCTGCTCTTAGGTATTTATAAATTGTATGCTTGGGTGTTTATTTTTCAGTTAATTAGGGGTTTCCAGCTAATTAGAGTACAAAATCATTGGCATTTTCAGAACCCTGGTATTATTGCTAGGCATCTTTTCTGTTGGAATTAAATACATAGATTGTGTCATCAGCTTAGAAAAGGCATAAAAAGGGAATGGATAACACAAGACTTTTTCTCCATTTCTCCTTCTTTTAGGTCCGCTTTATAACAGTCTTAATCAGCATGTCGTATATTCAATGCAATAACTGTGGTGCTTTCATTCTAAGAAGAATCATTTGTCCTATATGCCTCAAGTTATCTGCTATGCATAAAGAATTGACTCTACTAAGGGAAGAATTAGCTGTAATTAAACACACCTCTTCTAGGGTACAAACTGAACAAAATCCACCACTGCTCCCACAAAGAATCAAACAGCCCAGGAACAAATGGATCACAGTGGGCTCTGGTAGGTTGTGACCTGTAACATGGAGACACCCTCTACATCAAGAGATATCCTTGCATAATGCCTTCTCTGCCTTGGATAATGAGGGTGCCCAATCCGTGGAAACTGAAGTGCCCTTAAATGAGTCAATGCCCAATCTACTGATAACGCACCAATATGAAGAAAAAATTACAAAACAGAACACTACTACTTCTTGGAGGTTCCATCATCAGAGGCACCAACTTGGGAACAGTTCAGAGGAGAGAAGATGGTCAAATGCCTCCCAGACTCTTCAGCCAGCAGGAATATGAACCAAATTTTTTTGTATAGTTAGTGCAGAAAGTGAGCACTCCAAAATTGATGTTGTCATCCACTTGGGTAGAAATGACCTAGCTAGAAACAGTGCCTCTGCAGTTCAAAGGGACTGCCAGACTCTGGGAGAGAAACTCAAGCCCATTGCTAACACTATAACATTCTCAGAAGTTCTACCTGTTCTTGGTAAGGGGGCAGAAAGGCTGCATTGCATAAACAACTTTAATACATGACTCCAAACCTGGTGCAAACAAGAAGGATTTAGATATATAGGCGACTGGGGAAACAGATGGATCAACAAGAGACTATACTGTGCTGATGGACTACATCTCTCTATCACAGGGAAAAGGATACTAAGTGAAAAATTCAGGCAGTATGTGGATAGGCATTTAAACTAGGGAAAGGGGGTGACGGATGGAGAAGGACAAGTTCAGGATGTCACTCCCAGCAAAAGCATAATAACATTGGAATCAGCCACACTTTTAAACCACACATCAATGGCAAGTGGGAAGAGGCATGTAGAACAAAATACAGGCAAAATACAGGCAAGCTAGTCAACAAATGCCCAAAGCCTAGCCAACAAAGTTCCTGACCTGGAAGCCCTAATGGTGGAAATGGACTTGGACACTGTAGCCATTACAGAAACATTGTTTAACGAGTCACATGAATGGGATATAATCATAGCTGGCTATAATTTATTTAGGAGAGATAGAGAAGGCAGAAAAGTAGGAGGAGTAGCCCCATATGTCAAAAGCAATATTAAAGCAGCTGAAACGCAGGGGACATGGGGAAAAGAAGAAGCGCTGTGGATTGTTTTGGAAAGAGGAGATGGCACTGTCATCCATGCTGGTGTAGTCTACAGGCCTCCAACTCAAACCAAAGAAATGGATAGAGACTTGATCATTGATATTGCAAAGGTAGCCATGAAGGGGAAGTGATCATACTGGGTGACTTTGCTCAATATGGATTAGCATATTCCTTATGTAAATCTGAAAAGAAGTAAAAAAATTGTCGATGCCCTCCAAGATGCATTGCTTAGACAAATGGTGGAGGATTTAGTACTCGCCAATGGAGAAAGTGTGTCGAAGGTTCAGGTGGGTGCCCATGTGAGCAGCAGTGATCAATGCATGGTATGGTTTGATATAAAAGCCAAGGCAGAGTCCCCTCACAACAAGCTCAAAGTCCTAGACTTCAAAAATTCAGACTTCAGGAAGATGGCCAAGTGACTGAAGGAGAAGTTGGCAGGATGGGAGGAGGTAAGGGAAGTGGAATTGCAGTGGACTAAACTAAAGGAGGCAATAAAAGGGGCAACAGATACATATGTAAGGAAGTAAATAAAAACAAGAGGAAAAGAAAACTTATTTGGTTTTCTAAAGGAGTGGCTGCACAAATAAAGGCAACCCCCCCCCCCCCCCAGCTTTCACAAAATTTAGAAGTTTGCAAACAGAGGAACACCAAAAAGAATAGAGGATAAAGCTAAATGAGGCAAAAAGAGAAATAAGGATAGCAAAATCAAAGGCAGAAGAAAAGATGGCTAAAGATGTGTAGTGTGGCAACAAAACCTTTTTCAGGTATATTCGGGAGAGGAGGAAGATCAGAGATGAAATTGCAAGACTCAAAAGTGCTGAGAATGGATTAGTGGAAAGTGACTTTGAAGAAGCAAAAATGCTAAAAAAATACTTCTATTCTGTTTTTATTAAAGAAAATCCTGGAGAAGGACCACCTGTGATTGACAAATATACAAACTGAAATTAAGTAGATACTACACCATTCACAGAAGATGATTTGAACAGCTTGCAAAACTGAAAGTGGACAAAGCCATGGGATCGGATGGGATACATCCCAGGAGACTGAAAGAGCTCAGAAAGGTTCTTTCGGGGTCTTTAAAAGATGTTTTTAATAGATCCTTGGAGACAAGAGAAGTTTTGCAGGACTAGAAAAGGGCCAATGTGGTACTTCTTCACAAAAGTGGTAATAGGGAAGAAATGGCAAACTACAGGCCAGTAAGCGTATCTCGGCGGTGGGAAAAGTAATTCAGGCCCTCCTGAAAGAGAGAATAGTGGACTTTCTTGAAACCAATAGGTTGCATGATCCAAGGCAAAATGGTTTTACCAATGGACGATCGTGCCAAACAAATCTGATTGAGTTCTTTGACTGGGTGACCAGAGGACTAGATCAAGTGCATGCGATGGATGTGATCTACCTAGACTTCAGCAAAGCCTTTGATACTGTTCCTCATAAGAGACTTATCAATAAACTGACCAGCCTGGGGATGAGTCCCAAGATGGTGAACTGGATCAGAAATTGGTTGACTGACAGATGACAGAAGGTGATGGTAAATAGAACTCACTTGGATGAAAGTAAGGTGATTAGTGGCATGCCCCAGGGATCAGTCCTGGGGGTGGTACTGTTCAATGTATTTGTGAGTGATATTGCTGAAGGACTGAATGGAAAAATCTGTCTTTTTGCAGATAACACGAAAATTTGCAACAGAGTGGACTCCTCTGAGGGAGTGGATAACGTGACGAAAGATCTACAAAAGCTGGAAGAATGGACTAATGCTTGGCAGTTAAGATTTAATGTGAAGAAGTGCAGTGTCATGCACTTAGGATACAGAAATCTAAGGGAATTGTATGAGATAAGGGGCAATAGGTTGGTGTGCGCGGTCCAGAAGGACCTTGGAGTAATTGATTCTGAGGACCTCAAAGTGGCGAAACAGTGTGACAAGGCGGTGGTCAAAGCCAGAAGGATGCTGGGTTACATACAGAGAGGAATTACCAGCAGAAAAGAGGAGTTACAAGTCGCTGGTGAGGCCTCACTTGGAATATTGTGATCAGTTTTGGAGACCATATCTCACAAAGAATATAAAAAGTCTGGAAATGGTTCAGAGAAAGGTGACCAAAATGATTTGGAGCCTGCGCCAGAAGTCATATGAAAAGAGACTCCAAGACCTAAATATGTATACCCTAGAGGAGAGGAGAGACAGGGGAGATATGATACAGACCTTTAAATACATAAGGAGTATTAATGAACAAACAAACCTTTTTCAAAGATTGGGAAGCTGTAAAACTAGAGGGCATAACATGAAGCTGCAAGGAAGTAAACTGAAAGGCAACGTTAGGAAATTCTTTTCACTGAAAGTGTGGTGGTTGCTTGGAATGCCCTCCCGATGGAAGTGGTGGGGGCAAACACAGTGACAGAATTCAAAATGGCATGTGACAGACGCAGTGGATCCTTTGTATATAAACAGGATAAAATCAAAATAAACTAACTGTCTCTGCAAGTAGAGGTGACCTGAACGGAGCGGTGGGTACACCCCTAAACAAAGGCATGAGGAGGGGTGACCTGCACCGAGCAGCAGGCACACCTACTCTTGCAGCCTTGCTGGCAAGACCAGATGGACCATGATGGTCTTTATCTGCCATCAGGTACTCAGAGAAGTGGTACTTTTCTGTTTTTTTTTATCCAATAAACATCTTTTTTTAAATATGTCTTGTAACCACTTTTTCCTCATTTTATTCTTTCATGGACATTCCACCAATGATTTAGATTATTTAGAAACAGCATTCAAAACTGGCACCACTATAGCTTTCAGGCCATAAAAAAATAAATATTTTAATAATGAAATGAAGCTTCATTTCCGCTAACATAATTCATCAATGAAGCATGAGATACAGTGCAGATGTAAGCTCTGTTTAGCAAACCAAGGTGAACAAAAACCCTTGAAAAGGATCACTACAAACCTTTTACGACCATCGTAGTGTGGGAAGAAATGATCTAATCAAATACAGCATGTAACTCATCAAGGTAAACTATGTGGGTTAGCCATGCACACAGGGCCAACATTACTGTTAGGCAAACTAGGCTGTCACCCAGAACACCGGCCCTCCAGGGACACCCACTGCCGCTGCTGCCCGCCCCTCTCCACGGCCAGCAGCGGCAGCAATAGTCCCCAAACCATGATACAGCACTTATTTTATTTATTTATTTTATTTATTACAGTTTCTTATATACCGCGCTATTTAGTATCAGTGCGGTTTACATCATAACATAACGACCATAATGACAAGCTGTCAGGTTTTACATCGAACAGGAGTACAAACTTGGATAACAGGGTTAACTATATACATAAGCTATTTACACTGCAATGATAGGTAAAAATCAGATAATGCATGTAAGGGCCTTTCTAGAGTGGGTCATTTCTTGAGAGGGATATCTAGGTTCAATTGCTGGCTGGGAAGTATTGGAGGAAAAGGTGGGTTTTGAGAGCCTTCCTGAACTGATATAGATTTGCAATGGTCCTAATGTCAGGGGGTAGAGCATTCCAACATTTGGGGACATAAAAATTGAACGCCCTGTTTGTGGTTGTCGTGTTGGACTTTGTCAATGCCTTTGGTGTTGTTAGCAAGTTTACAGCTGTTGCTCTTCTGCATCTGTTGGGGGGCACAATGTGGATAAGATGCGTGAGTGAGGAGGATGAAATACCTTTGGTTGCCTTAAATGCTAATATAAGGGTTTTGAAGGTGATCCTCCCATGGATCGGTAGCCAGTGCAGCTGTTTGAGAATGGGGGTCACGTGGTCATTTCTGGATGCTCCGTAAAGGACCCTAGCTGCGGCATTCATGGCCAACTGTAAGGGGGTTAGTGTGGATTGGGGGAGACCTTGTAAGATGGCATTTGCAAAGTCAAAATGTGGCAGGATCAGCGCTTGATATATGGTTCGGAAATCATCTGGGTCCAACAGGGAGCGTAGGTGCTTGAGTGAACGGATTTTGAAGTAGACGGCTTTGACTATGTTGCTTATGTGGCGTTTCATATCTAGACGTTGGTCCAAAGTAACTCCCAGGTATTTTATTGCATCATTAGTTTGCAAGTCAGCTTCCTTGACACTGACGTGGGATGGGGGAGTAAAGTTGGAGTCTCTGGTGATGAATAGCACCTCTGTTTTTTTATGTTGAATGCGTAGGTTCTGTGTCTGGAGCCATGTTGAAACTGCATTGAAGCAGTCTGTGAGTGGGGCCAGGTCCATGTGAGTTGTAGAGAAAGGCATGTATAGAAGAATGTCATCTGCATATATCAAGCAGTTCACATTGAATGATCTTATGATATTGCAGATGGGCTGCATGTAAATATTGAAAAGTAAGGAGGATAACGAGGAGCCTTGAGGTACCCCTTGCTTTTGATGGAAATGTATTGACTCTTCTGATCCAGACTTCACATATTGCCATCTACTGTCCAGATAAGATTTACACCATCCTAGTGCACTGTCGCAGACGCCCTTCTCTTTCAGTCTTCTGAGGAGAATTTCGTGACTCACGGAGTTGAACGCCGCGGCGATGTCTAGGAAGATGAGCACAAAGCCTTGATGGATGTTGTCAATTCCTGTGATGATATCGTTGAATAGACCAGTGAGTAGTGTCTCGACACCATGATGTTCTCTGAACCCATGTTGGCAGCTGTCTAAGGGGGCAGCGGCATCTATGTGATCTTGAATTTGCCGTTGTGCCTCTTTCTCAATTATTTTGGCCAAGAGGGGGATACTGGCTATTGGCCGATAGGAGTCAACTCTTTGTGGGTCAAGTTTAGGGTTTTTCAATAGTGGCCTAATGGAAGTCTGCTTGAGTGAAGTGGGAAAATATCCTGTTGTGAAGGAGAGCTTCATTATATTTGCGATGACAGGGCTGAACACATCACGTAGCTCCTTGATCCAAAAAGCTGGACATGGGTCAGTCTGTGCAGTGGAGGTGTTGAGAGATGCTATGGTGTCCTCGATACATTTAGTGGATGGTGTGTAAAATATGTTCAGTGGGGATAGTCCCGTTGGTTCTTGATATGGGACTGCTGAAACTTTGTTGGTTTGTACAATCTTGGATTGCAGGTAATCAGCGAATTCTTGCGGGTGAATCTCGCTGTGTTGTTCGGGTGATGGTTCCTTTGAGAGGGATTTGACCAAGTTGAAGAGGTCACGTGGTTTATTCAGAGACCTCTTTAGGGTGTCAGTGTGATATTGTCTCATTTTGGTAGTGATTGTTTCTCGGTGTATTGCAAGGTGGGTTCGGTAAGCGGTCTGATCTTCAGCCACTGTCTCCGGGGCTGCATCGCAGTTTCTCTGTTATTGAATCTTCTACTTCCGCCCCCTGCAGCGGCAACCAAACGTTATGTCAGAGGCGGTGGAAGTAGCAGATTTGACAATAGAAAAACCACGACACAGTCCCAGAGATGACAGATGAGTGCTGTGTCATGGTTTCAAGGCCATTGCTGCCTCGCACTGCGTCAGAGGGTGAGGGGCAGCAGCGGTACTGGGCATGCAGGGGGCAGCAGGGGGGGGGGCCGCAGGATGGAGGGCTCGCCTAGGCTGCCTCCAGTCCTTGCACTGGAACTGCATACACACTCCGCCCCACCCAACCCAATATTGATTTATGCCTTATGAAGTCAGAGAATAAGATTGAGAATACAGTATGTTAGACCATAAAAGTTTTCACTTTTATAACTCATCTTATAAATAGGAGATAGATGTTTAGGCCAGTGCAGTTAAAATGACTTTAGCAGTTTATAAATGGCTCAGCGAATGTAGGGTTATTTATAAAATACACATAACATCACCAGAGAAGCACATATAATTGATGCCATTCGCAACAGGGAAAGCCATTGACGTCTTTTTAGAAATGAACATGCTATAAAAATCAGCGCCATCACTAAGGGCTGCTATGTACAAGTAGCTCTATATACATTTATAAGATGCAGTTTTACTACATAAATGTATACATGGAACCACTTACACATATAGGTCCGGATTTTGTAAACCTTCATGTCCACTAAGAACTGACTAAGAAGCCATCCTCCAGAACCCAAACTCTTTACATAGGAGGTGGTTTCGAATGGCAGAGAGGTCAGTACAATTCCCCCCTCAAGCACCCTTCTAAACTCCCAGTAAAATCAAGAAGTTATCCAGGGGTTCTGTGTGACGCAAAGCAGGTTTAAATGCTGACAAAGCATTTTTTGAGGTGTATGTGTATTGCCATTCTAAATGAAGGGCACCCAAACCATACCCAGAACACGCCTCCTTTCAGTTTCTGTCTCCTGCCACATATCCATGTATCGCCTCTTCTAAAATTGCTATTTACAAGCATATGCTAATTTATTACACATGTAAAGCGTGCCTAAGTTTTTCGCTGAGTAAAAGTAGGATGATCCTGAGTTAGTCCACTTAGAAAGGTGATAGTCTTTTATTGAATAAATCTAATATATAGGTGGCTAGTTTTAAAGGGTCATTATTGACCCCTATTCCTCTACTGTTATTATAAAGTCGTAGAAGCCTGCCAACACAGAAACGGATGACAGATGAAGACAGCTAGGTCCATAGACCCTGCCTATTCTTCCTCCCTACTGCAGTTTAGTAAAACCATCATTGAGTTCTGACTTCAAAATCCATTTTCAGTTGCAAAGCCTCTTCTATTCCGATCCTATGTCTATTTGAATTCTGATGCAGCTATTATCCCTACTACGCCCTCTGGAAGACTGTTAAATGAATCTTTTACTTTCAACCTTATTTCTGAGTCTATCTCCTCTAAATCCACCTCATGCTCTACATATTAGAATGATTTT
Source organism: Ichthyophis bannanicus (assembly GCA_033557465.1). NCBI lineage: Eukaryota > Metazoa > Chordata > Amphibia > Gymnophiona > Ichthyophiidae > Ichthyophis > Ichthyophis bannanicus. The sequence goes on from CM066031.1 coordinate 1,499,930,149, forward strand.
CCCTCTCATGCATGCTTTTGTATTCTTGCTGCATCTATATTTCTCAAGAATCTTCAGCTGTCCTGAATAGCTTGGCTTTCAGCTGATCTCTGAAGCTAAACAGGGTTGGGCTTGGATAGTATACCACCTATGAATGGCAGGGGCTGTAAACTCACAATGAGGCACATTCCAAATGGGATGTCCAGGTGCAAATTGGGATGTCAAAGCCAGAAAGTCTGAAAAGAAAGACAGGTCCAGCAAGTTCAGGCACAATTCCAGAAATCTGGACCTGCCTGATATGCATATGTACCAAATGTTTATATTGATATCCCCAGGAAAGTATTTCAGAACCAAAATGTCTAATAGCATAATGTTTAGGGTAGTGGCTTAAGAGCTGGGTGGCCAGGGTTCGCATTCCAGTGTGGGACTTTAAAGTCTAAAGCAGGGGTCTCAAACTCAAATTGCTTTGAGGGCCAAATGAGGACTTGTAAAGTAACCCGGGGACCGCACAAGACGCGGGCTTCATTTGCATAAGTGGCATCATTTGCATAAATATTTGCATAATGTTACCATACACTAACTTTTAGTAAACATGCCTCTTAATGAGTGCATGGATAAAGAAAGACTAAAAGATTTCTACATTACTATAATCCAGTGCCAACTGCCAGGCACATTAGGAACTACTACAAACACTGCCCATTTAGAACCCATAGCAAACCCGCCATATCCTAACAGCACTACCAGGACTCACAAAGCACCATACCCTACCTATCAAAAGGCAACACTACAAATATTAAATCAATAAATTTCAGGGAATAACAATACATGACCTACTGGGGAAAGAGAACAAGTGGCAATGTCAAATAGGAATTACATAAACAGAATACCTCAGCTCAGTTACACATGCAGAACATAGACCATCACCAAACAAGGAATCACAATTTAGAAACAGGAAGACAATAATTAAACTGGGAACCCCAAAAGGCATACTTGGAATGTACAACACTGTAGAAATAAAACTATAAATTAATTTCCTCTTGTATTAAACAAAGCGCAGACGTTAATGATGCACATTTCCAAGAGCTGACATATTCCAGTTAATAAATTCAAAATAAAGAGATATTTTTCTATCTTTTGTGCATTTTTTTTTCAGTTGCAATTGTTCCAGCCACTTTCTTCTGGTTTCTTTGGGGCATGTTTACTAAACGGCGCACCTGTGCGGGGCGCACCTGAGCGCCCTAAAATGATGCATTTAAGTGCTCTTAAACGCCCCGTACACGTGCGGGTCACATTAACGGGCCCCGCACACGTGCGCCGACAACGCGCACATTTGCGGGGCGGTAATGTGCGAAAGAGGCGTGCCAAGGCGAAATGAGGGCGGAGGAAGGCCCCCTAGGGGCGGAGAGACGGGGTCAGTGGGCGGAATGTGGGAGGGGAGAGACTCGCCGCACAGGAGCGTGCCCGAATCTGCAAAGAAATTTACCGCCAGTGAAACACTCGCGTTAGAGGTGCTGTGCAGGGAAAAGAAACCGTTTCCGTCAGCAATGTGCAGCACAATAGTGGAAGCCCAAAAACCGTGAGCAGTGTGATCTATGTGCACAGATCAAACGCCGTAATGTCACAGGGCACTAACCACACGGGCGCCGCGCACCTTAGCGCATCTGTCAATCACAGCTTCTGTTCTTCACGACGGAACGCCCACTCCTTATACGGCACCCGCTCGGTACCGCGGACCGCACAACACCGGCCTTTAGTAAACAGACCCCTTTGTGTCTTCTGCTAACTCTCCATTGTCTGCTGTCCATTTGTCCTTTCTTCTCTCTTCTAGTTTTTTTTCCATTCTCTCTCTACATCTGCTTTAACATACTAATCTTTCTCCTTTTGCTCTTTTCTCATTCCTATTTCATCCACTCAAATTTTACCCCTCCATCCTCAATCCACACTTACTCTCCCAATACCCGGCCAATTGTAGATTTTTCTTCCCTCCCACACAAAATATTTTTCCCCTCTCCATTTCACTCTCCCAGCCCTATCCCATTCTAATCCTCCCCCAACTTCAGCTCCCTTCTAGTTCCAGCCCCACCCAGCATCCGCTCCCTTCTAATCCCCGCATCATCAGCCCATTTCCAGTCCTATCCTAGCCCCACCATCAGCCCATTTTCAGTCCTAGCTCCCTCCCCTCACAGCCCATTTCCTTTCCACGCCCCCCTCCCCATCAGCCCATTTCCATTCCAAGCCCCCTTCCACTCAGCCCATTTCTATTCCAAAACCCTGTCTCCATTAGCTATTTGCAGTTCAAGCCCCCCTTCTACTCAGCCCATTTCCAGTCCTAGCAACCCCCCAGTCCATTACCAGTTCTAGCCCCCCATAGCCCATTACCAGTCCTAAGCCCCCCAACAGACCACTTCCAGTCCTAACCCTTCCATCACCCCATTTTCATTCTTAGCCCCCCCATAACCCCATTTTCAGTCTTAGCCCCCCAATCAGACCACCTCCAGTCCTAACCCCCATCTGCCAATTACCAGTCCTAGCCCCCACCATAGCCCATTACCAGTCCTAACCCCCCATCAGCCCATTTCCAGTCCTATCCCATCACCCCATTTTCAGTCTTAGCCCCCCCATTACCTGTCCTAACCCCCTCCCCCCCATCAGCCCAAGTAAATTTAAAAATTAAAAACAAAACAAACCCCTGGCTTCTGCTGCTACTGCTGCCGTCATGGCAGTGGCAGAATCAACTGTCCCGCGGCCCCTTCCCGTCTGCCCGGCAGAGCCCTCAGCTGTCAGCTCCATCAGCGGCGGGCTTTTCAAGCTGCGAAGAGAAGAGTGATTTCTCTCTCACGGCTCTGTTAAGCCTGCTGGGGCTGATGGGAACAGCGACGGGAACCCATCAGCACCGGCAGGCTTAACAGAGCCGCGAGAGGTAAATTCTACTCTCTTCGCGGCCCTGAATGCTGCCGCTGATGTTGCTGACAGCTGAGGGCTCTGCCGGGCAGACGGGAAGGGGCCGCGGGACAGTTGATTCTGCCGCTGCCATAGCGGCAGCAGCAGAAGCCAGGGGTTTGTTTTGGTTTTTTTTTGTTTCCTCTCCGTCGCAGGCCGCACAAAGTTCTGCGGCCCGCGGGCTGCATGTTTGAGACCTCGGGTCTAAAGCTAGTTACTTAATTCTCCATCTCTGGATGTGAAAATAAACACTTTCCTGATACCTATTTCTGCCCGGAGCAGTAATAAACATGCCCGTGCCTGCAGATGGCTCAGTGGCTTCTGGGATCGAACCAGGACATGTAAGTCTAAGGCCCCTCCCCAGACATACCGCCTTCACATCCCTGTGCCTACTTGAATGTTCCTGTACTGGACGCATCTATGAACAGCATTTGTGGAATGATTATGGAGACATGTCCCAGATTTCGACCTCCACGTGCATATCTGCAGACATAGTAACATAGTATACGATGGCAAATAAAGACCACCATGGTCCATCTAGTCTGACCAGCATGGTGGCAAGAGTAGGTGCACCCACTGCTCCATGCAGGTCACCCTTCCCCATGTTTCCAGTCTTTTTATGTCATTTGCGAGATATGGTCTCCAAAACCAAACACAATATTCCAAGTGAGGTCTCACCAGCAACTTGTACAGTGACATTAGTACCTCCTCCTTTCTGCTGGTTATTCCTCTCTGTATGCAACCCTGCATCCTTTGGGCTTTGGCCACCACCTTGTCACACTGTTTCACCTCCTTGAGATCCTCAAAGTCTCTTTAGATTTATTTTTATCTACAGTATAGAATCTCAGTGGTATGGCACTCTTTTTATCTGTTTGCAGCAGATTCAACAATCCTGTTCATTTTAAGGAAAAAAAGATCTCTTCACTATCATCCATTAGTCCATAATGAGTTAGATGACTAGTGTAATTTCCTGTATCAGTAAATTCTATACATAGTTATTAAGAGAATGCAACTTTAACACAGCAGTTAAGCTTCTAATGAGGAAAAACACAAGTGATCATCTTACTCCAATTCTGAAGGAATTTCACTAGCTCCCTGTGAAAAGTAGAGCAAGGTTTGAAGTTCTTATGTTGGTTTGTTGATTCCTATACTCAGCTACTCCCTTTGCACACACACATAACGTGTGCCAGTTGACCACACACCCCTGATCCTTCCTCATCCACACACATACTCCTGCTTTAGACATCTGTCAGTCCCAGACATATCTCCACACACAACCAACTCCCTGACTGGAGCTCTGAAGAGCCCTTCCAGCTCCCTGAGCAGAATTCTGATACAGGATCTCCCTTCCCCAGCCCCCTCTAGTGACCTGGGGGAGGGGATCATCTTATCATCCCTTACCTCTGGCAGCAGATTGCCTTGAGCTGCTGCTGACTGTATTTAGTGTGGTGTATTTCCAGTAGTGATTTAAAATTGCATCATGAAATAATATTTCTCATTTACCTAAAATCTGTATATTACATCCATGTGCAATTTCTAGCAAATATACAGCACAAAACATGCTCAATAAACTAAATCTGTGCATATCTGTTCACATCCTAAGCAGAAAGCTGAAATCTTGTTTGTCTTTCTGGATTTAGATTTGTTTTAACACTAACAGCACCAGTAAAACAGATTGCAGTAGGTCTTACTCACTTCCAGGGCATTGGTGGACCCTCCCTTTACTGAGATTCCCCAACATGCTATGTTACAAACCACTCTGGACTCTCTGAAGAGCATTGACAAAAGGAAATGTGAAAAGGACAAACGAATGGCGGGGGAAGAGAAGGAGTGGGGGAGGAAGCACAACCTAAAGACATTGCAGGCCATGGGTACCAGCAGGCTACAATTTCTGAGAAACTGATGATGCCCATGCTGGCAGGTCAATGGTGGTAGGGTACCATCCAGCAACAACACGGTACTTAAGACATTTCTCCTCAAACGGTTTATTTTGTTGCACACTTGCAAGTTTGCTCAATTTTCCAAACCAAATTTATTCCATACTCTGCCCTCCCTCTGCCATCGGGAGGAGGAGGTCAGCACTTTTTCCTTGTGCGCGCTTCATTCTGTCAGTTTCAGAGTGACATCTGATTATGCAGAGGGCCTTGTGAGATGATAGGGTCCCATGCATTCAAGCACACAAAATGAAGTCAGTAGAGAAGACGCACACAGGTAAACATAAGGATTGCCATACTGGGTCAGACCAAGGTCCATTAAGCCCAGTATCCCGTCTCCAACAGTGGCCAATCCAGGTCACAAGTACCTGGCAGGTGAGAAGCAGTACTCTTCTCCTACCAGTGGGAAGGAGGGATGGAGGGCAAGGTTCCTTGATTTCTGGTGGGTGAATTTGGGACACTCGTTCCCTCTCACACTAGTACTGAGCAAGCAGTTTGTTTAGTTGAGACAGAGGGAAAGTCAGGTGGATTGCCCCAGTGGAAAACTGCATCTAAAAGCACTTTCTTCAAAGTTTGTTGCCATAAAATATGTTTGAGCCAAATCAAAGAGCTGATAGGTATGCCCTGCCTACAAGAGAATTACACCTCAGAAAACATCAAATTAGGCAACAAAATCCAACTAATCTCAGAATGTCAATTCTATGAGGGAAACACAGCTGGTTAGATTCAAAGATATATAGACTGAGGACTTATCAATGTTCCCCATCAGGCAATACAAGTTTCCAACCTTTGGTGTTTCAGGCCTTCATTTCTGGCTCAATGTGCCCATTGTTTTCTCATTCTCTGGGGTCTGCTCTCTGTTTCCTTTTTTCTTTCCCCTTTCTTTTTCTCTCTGGTGGCCATCTTCCTTTCTGTTTCATTACACTGCCTTCTTTGTCTCTTTTCTATACTTTCTCTTCCTTCAATCTTTCTGCTTCCCTTGCTGCGTTCTCTTTTTTTCTCTTCTTCCTTGACTCTTCTGCTTGTTTTTCCCCTTCCCACCTGCTCTTCTTTTGCTATTCCTCTCCTTTCTCCTCCATTTCTCATGCTTCCTCCCTCCTTATCATCTACAATTCCTCCCCCCTAAATTCAGAGTCCTGTTTTTCTCTCTCACTCACCCCTCCCCTCAGCCTTATGGGTATGTTTACTAAACCGGGTTAACCGTTAGCCCGATTTAGTAAACATGCCCCTTAGTCTTCTTGCCTTCCTGTCTTTTCTCTTGCCCATCACATGCCTAGGTTCCCTCTTTCTTTAGCCAATACCCAGTTCTCTTTCTTTCTTTCTCTCTCTCTCTCTCCATCCTGGATGTTCTCTCCCTCTCATTCCCTCGTTCTCCATTTTCCTTTACCCACAAAAATGGTTTAGAAAATTACCCTCCCTAGAATTTTGTTTAAATCAAACTGGGATTCTTTCTAGTAAGCATCATTTACTAACCTTGCATTTTCAAGCACTAGTCCTTGACTGTGGAATTAGCTGTTATTCCGTATTTACAACTCTACCATATTCAGCGTTTCCAAATGACCTGAAGCCATTTCTTTTACATTAACCTTTTTAACCACAGTTTTAAAAAATGTTTTAAAAATTGCTTTTGGTGTACAATGTGCTAATAGTTATTTTATTATCATTAACATTGTCTTATCACTGAAATGTGCAGTTCTATGATCTGTTTTGCATTTAAACAAGTAAAATAATTTATAAATATATGTCTAAAATAGAATTAACTTAGGCCAGCATGATAGCTCATCGGGTATGCCAAGCAAGAAATTCAGGTTAAATGTGTATCAATGTGTATCAACGTTCTCTCTTCTGTCTCCCCACTCCCACCTGCTAATCCATAGACTCTGTCTCTATCCCCCTCCCTCACCTTTTCCCTATCCATAGAAGATCCAGAACTTTCTCCTTCCTCCCAGGTATAACCTCTGCACTCTTTCCCTTCCCTGACTCCAAAATTCTCCCTTCTGTTCTCCCTGGTTTTCTGACAGCCCTAGGTGATACATGATTAGACATGCAAACAGATTTCAGTGGATGGAACTGGGGATTACAAATACCACAGAGGGTAGGACTAAATGGCCAATTTTTCCAATGGAGAAAGATGAATAGTGGAATACCTCAAGGATCTATGCTGGGTCCACTGCTTTTTAACATATTCATAAATGACCTAGAAATGGGAATAACAAGTGAGGTAATCAAATTTGCAGATAACACAAAATTATTCAAAGTTGTTAAAGCCCAAGAGGATTGTGAAAACGCGCAAGAGGCCCTTGATAAATTGGAAGACTGGATGTTCAAATGGCAGATGAAATTTAATGTGGACAAGTGCAAAGATATGCACCTAGGAAAGAACTATCCAAACTAGGGTTACACGATGCAAGGTTCCACATGAGGAACTACCACCCAAGAAAAAGATTTAGGCGTCATCATGAATAACACATTGAAACCCTCTGCCCAGTGTGCAGCAGCAGCCAAGAAAGCAAATAGAATGCTAGGTATCATAAGGAAAGGAATGGAGAATGAAACAAGTGATATTATAATGCCTCTGTATCGTTCCATGATGTGATCGCACCTTGAATATTGTGTGCAATTCTGGTCGCCACATCTTAAAAAGGGTATAGCAGAATTAGAAAAAGTACAGAGAAGAGCCATCAAAATGGTAAAGGGATGGAAGGATATCCCTATGAAGAAAGGCTTAAAAGGTTAGGGCTCTTCAACCTGGAAAAGAGACGGCTGAAAGGAGATATGATAGAAGTCTATAAATTAATGAATGGAGTGAAACGGGTAAACGCAGATTGATTGTTTACGTCATCAAAAAGTAAAAAGAGTAGGGCACATGCAATGAAGCTACAACGTAACCCATTTAAGACTAATAAGAGAAAATATTTTTTTCACTCAACGCATAATCAAACTTTGGAATTCGTTACCAGAGGATGTGGTGAAAGCTGTTAGTGTAGCTGGGTTTAAAAAACGTTTGGAAAGTTCCTGGAGGAAAGGTCCAGAAACCATTATAAAAAAGCACCCAGGAAATCCACTGCTTGCCCCAATACAAGCATTATGGACCCTGTGTGCCTTTTTGGGAAGCTGCTAGGTACTTGAGACCTGGATTGGCCACTGCTGTAAACAGGATACTGGGCTTAATGGGCCTTGGTCTGACTCAGTATGCCCAGGAGTGGCTATACTGGGTCAGACCAAGGATGGACTCTGATCTGATCCAGGAGTAGCCTAGTGGTTAGAACACTGGCTTGTGAACCAAGAGACCAGCATTTAATCCCCATCAGCAATCCCTGTGGCCTTGGACAAGTCACTTAGCCCTCCATTTCCTCAGAAGAATCAAAGTTATCAGTGTCTCTTTTTAATGTACATTACCAAGTTTAAGTTACAATGCAAACTGATTTAACTAAAAATGATAAAGCGGTATAAAAAAGTTGTTAAATAAATAAAGTTCTTATGGGCCCAATTGTCAAAGGCATTTACATGGGCAACCGCCCTAGTTACCCATGAAAATGCTTTTACAGGGAATTTTCGAAGGCACCTACACAGGTAGTGCCTTTGAAAATCCCCTGGTTTGTCCCTTACGTGCCCCGATGCTATGTGGTTAGCGTAAGGGCATGTTGGGGGCGGTGCGGAGGGAAACCTTTGCCTATCTGTAAGGTACCAGGGCTAACCGTGTAACATCGAAAATCGGTGCTACACAGGTGGCTCCTGCAGCCTCATAGCTGTGCGGTGATACCTGGATTTTCAATGTCAGGGCTGCATTAGACCCCGGCATGGAAAATCCGGGTTAGGCAAGAGGGGGGCGGGCTATGAGCCGACATGGCGCTTAGCACCGCCTAGATCAAAATCGGACCCTATGTTCTTTGGGATCAGAATTGGTTAAAAAATCTCTTTCTTGCAACCGGGTACATTGGCAGCTCTTAATAAATCACTCACAGCTCGCTGACTTGTATTCCTGGGTATCTCTTCTCAGCTGGGTTCCAACCCCTAGGATCCCAGATAGCTGCAGGCTGAGGTGGGTCTGTTTAAGCTCCCACAGAGAAGGAGAGGTTGAGGCTAGAGAGGACACCGCAAAGCAGAAAACTTTTGCTCTGCTCCCCTCTCTAGCCTTTTCCCTATCTGAATGAGAGAGGCTGGATCAGTAGACAGTAGTTCCCATGTATGAGGATCAAATGGCATAGGATTCACATGGATTCTTCTCGGGATGTGCACAGGGCAAAATGTTGGATTGTTTTCATTTTGTTTGGCTTTTTTTCCGATTTCCAGCTGTTGTTTCAGTTCCTTTCACACTTGTTTTAATGAAAGCTTTTTAATACACATTAAAACATTTTAAACATACATGAATCAACTAACATGTTAATTCATAGATTTCTGCGCGCTAACTTGATTTATTACACACTAAATTTTTTAAGGCATACTACTGAACTCATTGTGCACTAATGAATGTACATCCCTATATTCTTCCAGTGTTGTGCGAAGGTGGATGAGACCTAACCATATCAGATAAAGTCTGCCCCTTTAAAGACAAGAGATTCACAGTAAAATATTCCCAGAACACCCTGCAATTCCCAGTTATCTCTGCCTGTTTGCTCTTGTAGTTAATGCCCTGTGAAACATGGCTAGCTTATTTATTAAAATAAAAATAATGGTTCTAGACTGCTTGGAATCATGAATACTGTTTGCAACAGTTTCAGCTTTATAGAATTGACTGTGCAGCTGCTTGTAATCAAAGTGAACCTGCTCATCTCAGAGAGCGGAGTTCTGGGCCTATGCAATTTAGCTTGGGCCATATTGTTGTAATGAGAAAGAGAATGTTTCTTATTGCTAAGACTGACAGCAATGTCTATTTGTTCAGGCTTCTGCAAGATTTGAGAAAACTGGTTCAAGCAAAGTAAATGAGCATCTGTCTTTTGGAGAGGCTTCTGCATATGAAGAACTGCTGCATTTATTTACCTTTAGATCAAATACTGAATGTATTGTAAAGCCATCTGGCATTTTTCAGGCCTGCTACTGCAGCCAGGACTATACCAAGCTAAAAATGTGCCCTGTGCAACTAACGAATCTGGTGTCCCCCCTCCACCCAGCTACGTGCAGTAACTTGCTGGTTTTGAGCTTCCTGGAAGCCCAGTGATGATATCAGTGCCCCTTTCTATGCTTGCGGCCTGTGCGGCCGCACCGCTCATACAATCCTTGGTACGGCCCTGACTGTGGTTCCTGAGATGATTCTGCCTTTCTTTTCTAAAGTGTACACATTGTTGATTATGGAATAAATAAACACATATCAAAATCTCACTTCCTCAGAAGTAACAGTGGTGTCTGAAATTTGGTACTGGAAGTTTGCGTAAATCTAGTTCTGAATGTCACTCATCAGAAATACCTACAGGGCAGTGTTTATTTATTTTATTTATTTATTTATTTATTTATCTAGGTTTATATACCGCTTTTCACCAGGTCAAAGTGGTTTCCAGAGAACAGAACATTTTACAGTGAACATGTCTTGTACAAGTAATTTGGTAACAGTTAACATTTAATATCATTCGAACATTTTATTAATAGAACATTTTAAGTGATATAAACAACTATTTACAATTGTGGGTTTGTTATCATAGCGTTATGTTGAATGAAAAATTAGGTGAAGGGACCAAAGTGTTCAGTGAATAGATGGGTTTTTAGGTGTTTGCAGAATGCCGGGAGATTGGTGATATTTCTTAGTGTGTAGGGGAGGGAGTTCCATAGTGAGGGAGCATAGAGCTCAAAAGCTTTGCTGCATGTTTTTTGGTACAAAATCTGGCTCTCTCAGGAGAACTGTCACTTTTAGAGTGGAGAGCGGAAGGTTGGGACAGGACACATACTCTGAAGGGAGGTCTAGAGGGCCATCATTTCAGATCCTAGCTGTCAAGTGTCAGTGATGGGGTCATTACAGGTTCATCCAAGACCGAGAGCACAAAAACTGAAGTAGATTAACTGCATGAAAAAGAAGAATAATTGTCAATTTGCTACATTTTTACAAGCAATAAACATAATTCTGCATCCCTTAGGCTGTCCAGCACACTCTCCTGTACAGCATCCTTTTTGAATAGCATAACAACATGAAATCTCTTATACAGTTATCTGAGAAGAACAGCTACCATGTTCCAGGAAGAAAAACTACCTTTAGCCTAGCTGGAGCTTGAGGCACCATTCAGTAGAGAGGCAGCTTAATCCAGGCCCCTGCCACATCCCAACTGGGCCCCTATCAGGTGTAACACTCCCGATTACATCCAGACTGCCATCCCCCAAGTGCAATAGCCACCAAATCACATTAACAGCTTGCCAAGGGCTGGGAGGGCTGAAAATAAACCATAAATAAGCAAAAGGAGGGAAGGCATCTCATGGTTTTTCCTGTGACAGACCACACCCCACTTCTAAGACCCTCTACAGGTCTCCACCAACCAGAGGTGAAAGAATTCCTGCCATATGGTTCAATAGTAGATTCAAAAGGCTTTGGTTCCAGTGGCTGCAACAACTTCTCCTTGTTTTCTCCTCTTTTCCACTGTCAGTACATGGGTTAGTCAGAACGATTGTGATCGGACCCAATGGCACGTTACCCTCGGCAGCAGTAGACCCAGCCAAGTTCTCTCATCATAATGTCTGTGAAGCCAGCTGAAAATATTTCTGAAACCTAGCACATCATTTTAGCAATCAACTTCAAGGTTATGCCCACTCTGGAGGACTTCTTTTGAGTTGGAGTTAAAAAGTGTTTTGTACTTTCCTCTGATATTTTTAAAACAGCTGAAGAATTTTAGCATTCTAGATGGGTTACGTCTGTGAAGCCGAACAATTCCACAGAATTAAGGTCACAAATGTGCTGTACATAGAGCAATGCAAAAAGGCTTCCTTGATGAATTCTGAATTCCACTCTACTAAGATGAATTCTACCAGAAAACAGAAATGACAGAACCTTATCATGAAGTGATTACTTTGTGTTACCTTCTGTACAATTTCTCTCAAAACAATATAGCACTATTTTATCTAAGAATTTTTTCTCATAAGCAAAAGATGAGAGATAGCTCTTTGAACATGGGACCCTTGAATGCCCAGCAATAGTTTTAACCTTTGTGTAAACCTTGCACCGTACAGCTCTCATTACTTCTTATCAAAAAACAGGGCCACTTTGCTAGAGCTGGTTCTCTGTTTTTCTACCGGCTGCTCTTATAACCCTAGTTATAGGTTCGTCCATGGGGGGGGGGGGGGGGGGGGACGAGAAGAATAGACTGTGTATGTCTAGAGATATCTTAGCATAACTTCACTGTTTCTAATTGCACGGTGCTGTTTTTCCTGAGTATAAGTCCTGATCTGATTAGCAGAGTGTAAATGAAGATCTGTACTAATTGGTATGCCCATGCTATAGAGACACATCAGAAGATTTTTTGAATGGTCTTCTGTTCATGGAAGACAGTATTTATGATTAACTTGCCAAATTGAAAGTGGACAAAGCCATGAGGGTTGGATGAGAAATATCCCAGGATACTAATGGAACTCAGAGAAGTCCCACAGATCTGCTTAAGGATAAGTTTAATAGATCTTTGAAGGTCGGAGAGGTTCCACTGGAATGGAGAAAGATGGCTGTAGCCTCTCTTCACAAAAATAATGAGAAAAGATGGGGAAAATAGATGATGGTAATTGATGGAAAGGATAGTGAACTATTTACAATCCGGTGGGCTAGAGGATCCAAGGCAACATAGATTTAACAGAAGCAGGTCATACCAATGAATCTCATTGCTTTCTTGGATTGGTTGATGAATAGAAGATCAATGGCATGTGCCTTTGATACTGTTCTCCATAGAAGGATCATAAATAAACAGAGCAGCCTGGAGTTTGATCCTCGGGTGGTGAACTGGGTTAGAAATTGATTGTCTGACAGATGACAGAAGGTAGTAGTAAATGGAATTCACTCAAAAGAGAGATGGATAAGTAGTGAAATATCTCACAGATCAGTCCTGGGACCAATGCTGTTCAATATCTTTCTGAGAAATATTGCTGAATGGTTAGAGGAAAGGTTTGTCTTGTTGTGGATGACATGAACATCTGCAATGGAGTGGATATCAAGGAGGGAGAAGACAAAATGAGACGTGAACTACAAAAACTGGGAGTCTGGTCAAATGCTTGGCAGTTAAACTTTAATGCAAAGAAGTGCACAGTGGTGCATTACAGGAGCAGAAATCCAAAGGAACTATACACGATAGAGAAGAGAGGCTGATGTGCACAGACCAGGAGAGATTTGTAATGATAGTATATGATGATCTCAAGGTAGCAAAACAACGTGACAAGGCAGTGGCCAAAGTCAGAAGGAGGCTGGGCTGCACAGAGAGAGGAATAGCTAGGAAGCTTACTCCTAAGCCAGGGTATGTGGACTATGATTTCAGTCTCTCAAATTTACTGTTAATGCTTGCAGTAGTATTTGCATCGTGCCAAAGAAAGCTTCCTTTTGGAATTTATAAGATGTAACACGTGGGTGACTTTAATCTACCCGATATGGATTGGAGTATTTCTTCTGCAAATCTGGAAAAAAATAAAAAAATTGTGGATGCCTTCCAAGATTCATTACTTAGAGAAATGGTGATGGAACCAACCAGGGAGTACTCGGTACCGGATTTAGTGCTCACCAACTGAGATAGCATGTCGAATATCCGGGTGGGTGCCCATGTGAGCAGCAGCGATCATCACATGGTGTGGTTTGAGATAAAAGCCAAGGTAGGATCCAATCACAGCAAGCTCAAAGTCCTTGACTTCAAAAACACTGACTTCATCAAAATGGCCAAGTACCTGAAGGAAGAGTTGGAAGGGTGGGAGAGGATAAGGGAAGTGGAATTGCAGTGGGCTAAACTAAAGGAGGCAATAAAAGGAGCAACAGATATGTATGTAAGGAAAGTAAATAAAAACAAGAGGAAAAGGAAACATATTTGGTTCTCCAAAGACGTGGCTGCACAAATAGAGGCAAAAAACACAGCTTTCACAAAATTCAAAAATTCACAAAGAGAGGTACACAGAAAAGAATACAGGATCAAATTAAAAGACAAAAAAGAGAAATAAAGATAGCAAAATCAAAGGCAGAAGAAAAGATGGCTAAAGATGTGAAGTGTGACAACAAAACTTTTTTCAGGTATATTCGGGAGAGGAGGAAAATCAGAGGTGGAATTGCAAGATTCAAAAGTGCTGAGAACGGATTTGTGGAAAGTGACATTGAAAAAGCAAAAATGCTAAACAAATACTTCTGCTCTGTTTTTACTAGAGAAAACCCTGGAGAAGGACCACCTGTGATTGACAAATATACAAACGGGAATGGAGTAGATACCATACCATTCACAGAAGATGATGTGTTAGAGCAGCTTGCAAAACTGAAAGTGGCCAAGGCTATGGCACCGGATGGGATATATCCCAGGATACTGAAAGCGCTTAGAGAGATTCTGGCAGGGCCGTTAAAGGATGTTTTAATAGATCCTCGGAGACAGGAGAAGTTACACAGGACTGGAGAAGGGCTGATGTGGTATCTCTTCACAAAAATGGCAATAGGGAAGAAATGACAAACTATAGGCCCGTGAGCCTTACCTTGGTGGCAGGAAAAATAATGGAGGTGCTCCTGAAAGAGCTAATAGTGGACTTCCTCGAAACCACAGGTTGCATGATCTGCGGCAACATGGTTTTACAAAAGGACAATCTTGACAAACAAATCTGATTTAGTTCTTTGACTGGGTGACCAGAGAATTAGATCAAGGGCATGCGATGGATGTGATTTACCTAGATTTCAGCAAAGCCTTTGATACTGTTTCTCATAGGAGGCTTATCAATAAACTGAACAGCTTGGGGATGGGTCCCAAGGTGCTGAACTGGATCAGGAATTGATTGACGGACAGAGGACAGAAGGTGACGGTAAAGGAACTCACTCGGATGAAAGGAAGGTGATTAACGGTGTGCCCCAGGGTTCGGTCCTGGGATTTGTACTATTCAATGCATTTGTCAGTGATACTGCCGAAGGACTGAATGGAAAAGTCTGTCTTTTTGCAGATGACATGAAAATTTGCAACAGAGTGGACTCCCCTGAGGGACTGGATAACATGAAGAAAGATCTACAAAAGCTAGAAGAATGGTCTAATGCTTTGCAGTTAAGATTTAAGGTGAAGAAGTGCACAATCATGCAATTGGGAAGCAGAAATCCAAGCGATAAGGCGTGAGAGGTTGGTGTGGATGGACCAGGAGAAGGACCACGGAGTGATTGTTTCTGAGGATCTCAAGGTGGCAAAACAGTGTGACAAGGCGTTGACAAAAGCCAGAAGGATGCTGGGTTGCATACAGAGAGGAATTATCAGTAGAAAGGAAGAGGTTCTAATGCCAAATCGCTGGTGAGGCCTCACTTGTAATATTGTGTTCAGTTTTGGAGACCATATCTCACAAAGGACATAAAAAGGCTGGAAACAGTTCAGAAGAAGGCGACCAAAATGATTTGGAGCGTGCATTAAAAGATTTATGAGAAGAGATTTGAAAGAGGAGGGACAGGGGAAATATGATTCAAACCTTTAAATACTTAAGAGTATTAATGGACAAACAAACCTCTTCCAAAAATGGGGAAGCTGTAAAACTAGAGGGCATAACATGAAGCTGCAAGGGGGTAAATTGAAAGGCAATGTCAGGAAATATTTTTTTCACTGAAAGGGTGATGGATGCTTGGAATGCCCTCCCAATGGAAGTGGTGGGGGAAATACAGCGACAGAATTCAAAATGGCATGGGACAGACACAGTGGATCCCTTTATAGCAACAGGATAATATCAAAACAGACATAACTACCTCTTATATCTCAGTAAATAGGGGTGACCTACACAGAGCAGTGGGTACACCCCTAAACAAAGGCATGGGGAGGGGTGATCTGCACAGAGTGACAGGCGCACCTACTCTTGCCGCCTTGCTGGACAGACTAGATGGACCACACTGGTCTTTATCTGCCATCATATACTATGTTACTATGTCATATACTATGTACAGGCAACTTGTCAAGGGGCTATTGGAAATTCTTCTTAACCAGGTCCTTGGCTTCCAATATGATGGGAAATATTTCTGTTCTTTTCTGCCACATTTTCTTGGTCTCGGACTGCATTTCGAGGTATCTGAGTATCTTCTCCCTCGCAATGCGATTCACAGAATAATCACTTTGGAACTGACACCTTTATAATCAGTACCATTCTGGTATTTTTCTCCTTTACCACTATGTCCGGTTTCCTTGTATCCAGCGTTTTATTGATGGAAATTGGAGTATCCCAGGTCACCATAACCTTTTCAATCTCCGTAATTCTCTTAGGGGCAATTTTCTTAGTGTTGTGGTCCCAGTGCTTTTCCAGTACAGCAATACTGTTGTGTTTACAAATGGATAAGACATGCCGCTTTATTTTGTATAGAAATGTTCTGCCATCACAATTTTGCAGCTTGTTGCAAAATAAGTAACTGTTTCCAGCTCTTTATTACAGAATCTATTTATTTGGGAGTGCTTGCTATGCCACTAGTGGAAGGAAACCTGCATCTTAGCAGTTTACAATACCGGCAAAAAAAAGTAACAACAATTAACACACATCACACTTCTAAAACATAACAAAGAAACACAACGAAGGAAATGCATAGATCAACAAAAAAATCCTAAAAATAACCACATCCAGAACATGAAAATGTCTAAGTGCTTTAGGGAGAAAAGCCATGCTTTCAGTTTGGAGGCTGTATCTCAGGGAGAATATTAAGAGACTGCAAGTGACCCAGAAGAAAATGATCAAATTGGCGTGGGGTCAGCAAGAAAAGAAATACAAAAAGAGACTTGAGGACCTAAATGTATCCTAGAGGAGATGAGGGACGTGCAGGTACAGATGCTTAAATCTTTAAAGATATTAATGGTCAAGAAGTGAACATTTTCCAAAGGGAAGAAAGTGGAGACCTAGTGGGCAAAATTTGAAGCTGGAGGGAGAACGATTCAGGAGCAGTGACTGGGAACATTTTTTTCATGGAAAAATGGTAGATGCTTGGAACTCCCTCCCAGATGGAATTCAAAACGGAGTGTGATATACATAGAGGATCCCTAAAAGGCAAAAGGATAGAAAGCAACCATTGAGTTCCTCAGCTCAAAACGGCACTGAAATGACTTTTGCACCTCTTAAGGAGGCCTTAACTGCGTGGAATGGTAGTTACAATCATAAACCAAGCCATTGCGAGGTAAATTGCATAAAGCAGCAGTTACAAACCCAACCGCCTTACTGGGCTGACCGGATGTGCCATTTTGGTCTTTATCTGCCATTGAGTACTATGTTACTATGTTACTTTGAGGGTATAGCAACATTTATGTAGGTGGGAGGTGTGCTTGTGAGTGTTGTGAATGGGTGTGGATATGATTGTGTGTACCTGAGTATGTGAACTGAGAAGTGTGGGGAAGGAAGTTTGGAAGGCACTTTTTAGCATGATTCTTCTCCAGCTACATCCAATATTTTCCCTGTCTCCGTTTTGGAAGGTAAAGGCATGGGTGGGTGCGGGTATACTAACAACAGGTGGGTATGTATGTGTGTATGTATTTGATGTGGGTGGTGAGGCTATGGGTATATGAGGCAGAGGGTATTGGGTATTTAGGGATATGTAGATGTGTATATGTCTGGAAGTGTTTGGCAAGGTTGTTTTGAAGGTGCCGTCTTAACCCTTCATTGTCTCAGGTACAAACTTAGGGGCCCTTTCACTAAAGTTAGATAGTTTTTGCCTCTGATGCATGTTCTGAGTCTGTCAACAAGCGTTAAGTGCCACCACACTGTGGAAATTGCCGGGGGTATGGCCAGCATGTGCCCAACAGTTACTGTGCAGGCAAGCCCCTGAGTATGTGTTTCAGCTCTTGGTAATTACTGCAGTTGCACCTAATGCCAGCTATTGAGGTGGCACTAGGTGTACCTGCGCTAACTGAAACACTGGTGATTCATGTGTACCACTGATACCAATGCTAACTGCAATGTGCAGTCAATGCCCTCTCTCCACCCTGACCCTTCCCTTGAAATGCGCATTAACTGCTTAAGGCACTTTAGTAGAAGGGCTCCTTAGATTGTAAGTACTCATTTATCTACTGTACATGAATGTGACTCACACTGAGCCACTGCTGAAAAAGGCATGAACTAAATTCATAATCTTTGTTATTGCCATCCTTCATGTATCTGTTTTCGTTTTTTCTCCCTGCTGTGTTGCACGTGAGGGGGCTTTTGGAATGGCATGCTGGTCAACATTCTGCAATTTCTGTCTCCAAAAGTATGCAAGGGGGATTATTGGAGACTTGCTTCACTGAGAACACTAATCTGATATTTCTAGTTTTTGAGATTGCCAGAATTTCAAGTTTGCTGAATTGTTTCTATAAAAAAGAGGACTATTGTAATAGTTGATATGGACGGGCAGTCTAGATAGGCCATGTGGTCTTTTTCTGTCGTCATATTTCTATGTTTCATCCCTTTTTTAGAGAGCTACTGTGCCTATGAGACATATATATTGCTTTTACATAATTCTTTCCATTCTATATATTGGAAAGCATAAAGTCCACAAGTTATATTGTTTGAACGGTGGATTTAATCAATCAAGTAATTTAAATAGTGGAATGATAGCTACTTAATTTAGATTTTTTTAAATTTCTATGCTATGTACTGAGGAAAACATGGATATTCTCTCTATTCTCCAAACTGAATACCTCTTCTGTAAAAAAAAAAAAAGAAATATCATCAGATTCCTAAACCATGGCATTTTGTCTCATGCTGCAGAAAAGATAGCTTGATGAGCTTTGTGGGATAAAAACACAGGAACATGATGGCAGAAAAAGACCACTTGGCCTATCAGGTCAGGTCAGCCCTTCCATATCAACCACTATAACCGTCCTCTTTTTTCCTTTAGAAGTCCTCTGTGTTTGTCCCATGCTTCCTTCAATTCAGATACTGTCCTCATCTCTACCATCTTCAATGGGAGACTATTCCACGCATCTACCATAAGAACATAAGAACATAAGATATGCCATACTGGGTCAAGCCCAGTATCCTTTTTCCAACAGTGGCCAATCTAGGTCATACATAACTAGCAGTTTCCCCAAAAGACACAGGTTCCACAATGCTTGTATTGGGTCAAGCATTGATATCCTGGGTCCCTTCTTAATAATGGTTTATGGACCTTTCCTCCAGGAACTTGTCCAAACCTTTTTCAAACCCAGCTACACTAACAGCCTTTACTACATCCTCCGGTAACAAATTCCAGAGTTTGATTACACGTTGAGTGAAGACATATTTTCTTTTATTAGTCTTAAATAGTTTACCCTGTAACTTCATTACATTCCCCTAGTCTTTCTATATTCTGATAATGTAAACAATCAATCTACGTTTACCCGTTCCACTCCGTTCATTAATTTATAGACTTCTATCATATCTCCCTTCAGCCGTCTCTTTTCCAGGTTAAAGAGCCCTAACCTTTTTAGCCTTTCTTCATAGGAGTATCCTTCCATCCCCTTTACCATTTTGGTGGCTCTTCTCTGAACCTTTTCTAATAACGCTATATCCTTTTTAAGATACGGCGACCAGAACTGCACACAATATTCAAGGTGTGGTCTCACCATGGAACGATATAGAGGCATTATAATATCTTTTGTTTTATTTTTCATTCCTTTTCTTTTGATGCCTAGCATTCTATTTGCTCTCTTGGCCACCTCTGCACACTGGGCCGATGGTTTTAACATGCTAATCACAATAATGCCTAAATCTTTTTCCTTGGTGGTGGTTCCTAATGTTGAACCTTGCATCGTGTAACCATAGTTTGGGTTGTTCTTCCTTAGGTGCATAACTTTGAACTTGTCCACATTAAATTTCATCTGCCATTTTGATGCCCAGTCTTCCAATTTATCAAGATCCTCTTGCAATTTTCCACAGTCCTCTTGGGTTTTAACAACTTACCACTCTTTCCATAAAGAAATATTTCCGCATATTACTCCTGAGTCTATCCCCTTTTGCCCTCATCCTATGTCCCCTCATAGCAGAGCTTGCTTTCAATCGAAAGAGGTTCTCCTCCTTTGCATGTATGCCATGGATGTATTTAAACATCTCAATCATCTCTACCATATTAGGCTGGAGGAGTGGCCTAGTGGTTAGGACAGGGTACCTCAAGCCAGAGGTCTAGGGGTTCAATTCTCACCTGAAGACAGCAATCTCAGGCTTAAGGTACACATAGATCGTGAGTCCTATGTATTCAGTACCTGCTTGTAGTGATTGTAAACTGCTCTAATACCCTTCAGCCTGGGTGGTATATCAAGAATTTACTTAAACTTCTATCACACTTTTCTTCTAAAGTATACATAATAAGATCCTTAAGTCTGTCCTTGAATAAGGAAGACCACTAATCATTTTAGTAGCCACCCTCTGCACCGACTCCAACCTATTTATATCCTTTTGAAGGTGCAGTCTCCAGAATTGCACACAATACTGCAAATGAGGTCTCACCAAAGACTTATATAGAGGCACTACCACCTCCTTTCTTCTGTGGCCATTCCTCTCCCTATGCACACCAGCATCCTTCTAGCTTTCGCTGTCACCTTTTCTGTTTAGCTACTTTAACAGAGTGGAGGAGTAGCCTAGTGGTTAGAACACTGGCTTGGTAACAAAGCAACCAGGGTTCATTTCCCACTAGCACACTTTGGGCAAGTCACTTAACCCTCCATTGCCTCAGAAGAAAAGCCTGGCAATCTACTTCCAGTGACACTGCCAAGAAAACACAGGAGCTTCTGGGTCACCAGGAGTCAGGACTGACTCAAAGGCACACATTGCATTTTTACTTTAAGATCAACAGACACAATCACGCCTAGGTCCCACTCTTCCTTTGTGGACAGTACTTCACCCCATACCATATCGCTCCTTTGGATTGCTATAGCCTAAATACATGACCTTGTATTTGTTAACATTAAATCTCAGCGGCTGAAACTGAGCTCCTTACTGTATCTTTCCCCCTAAACCCACCTCTCCCCTTCCTCCCTTCTCTGTTTCTGTGGACGACACTACACACCTCCCCATTTCCTCAGCTCGCAATCCTGGGGTCATCTTTGATTCTGTCTTTCTCTGCAAACATCCAACAGATAGCTAAAACCTGCCGCTTCTTTATCTATAACATCAGCAAAATGTGTCCCTTCTTTTCTACTCACACTACTAAGACTCTTATCCACTCACTAGTCACCTCCTGTCTTCTTGTAACCTGCTCCTCGCTGGTCTCCCTCTGAATCATCTTTCTCCCCTTCAATCTGTTCAAAACTCAGCTGCATGGCTTATCTTCCACCACTGTCGCTATGCTCATTTAACTCCTCAAGTCGCCTCCATTCCACCTTGCTGCTCCATATACATGGAATAAACTACCCGAGTCAGTTCATCGGTCTCTTTCTCTTGCCCTATTCAAATCCAGGCTAAAACCCACCTCTTTGAAGCTGCTTTTGGATCCTGATGCTCCTCACTCTCTTGTCCACTTCTTATGTGTATCTTACCATACTCTAGTCCCAAGGTTCGCTATGCGTTTTGTCTTGATTAGATTGTAAACTCTGATGAGCAGGGACTGTCTTACATCTATACATATTGCGCTATGTACACCTTGTAGTGCTATACAAATGATTAGTAGTAGTAGTAGTAGTGAGCAATAGGTTTTCCACCTTGTGCTGTGCATATTATATGCACTTCTCTATGAAACAATGCCTATTAGCCTTGATTCACTTTGTGTTAATGCATTTCCACCGAGCCTATTTATAATTTTGAATGCATTTATCAAGGCAGCAGGCTTCATTAAGAATTTTATCATGTATTTAAATCAGGGATATAAAGCAACAGCAACTGCAGTCTGCTGGTAAGACTGACATGTATTCCATAGATACCAATTTAAGTAAATTGAAATTGTTTCTAAGGACAAATCACTGACACAGTTTCAACCAGAGCAAAGACTTATCAGTCGAAGAATATAGTATTTTATGAACCTGGTCAGGGGATGGTAATGTGTGCAGATGTTTGAGATGGTTTTCCCAGCATAACACCATACTTTGCATTTATTTCTCTTCTGTTTGGACTTATTTTCATGGACTGGAAGTACTGGCAAGAGGAAGGGAGAAGCTGGGGGGAATCCAAAGGCCCTACCTTGGGGCGAGACCTCTATTGTTGATTTTGGGCATCCTCAACTGTCAACCAAGATCCTGGTGTTGTCTCCATGGGCCCAGAAGGGGAGGGAAGCCCTTTTAGCCTGGAACAAATATCGCACAGCCTCAATCCTTGTTCCCTTCCCCCTCCTCTACAATGAGCTTGTTATTTGGTCCTCTTTTTCACAACAAAAATTAAATTAACTGTAGAAATTTATATAATTTTTCAACTGCGATCACATAATCACATTTGTATTCAAATTATGATGCATCTTTTAGTCTCAGCTGCTGGGGTGGTTCAGGAGGTAGTTGGTGCTGCCTGGAGATCATGTGTTGGGATAACAGTTAGTTTCAGAATGGACAGGCCCTCTTTTTTTACCCTCATATCCATTTGGGAAGCTGTTTCAAGGCTGTGTCAGATTTTGACCTCTCAGATTTCCCTGACTGGTGGTAAAAACTGCATTTTGGAAAGCAGAGTTAAAGAGCAGAAGGTTCAAGTACTAGATATCACCAAGCATATGGAGATGACAAAATAAGATCAGGGAGTTGAAGGGTGAAGAACTGATTATAAAGGATAGTTTCTTTGTACTAAGATGAAAATTTAGAGAATTTCGTTAGACAATGTAATTTATGCTTTATAAACTCTCCTAAGACAAACTATATTTCTGCTTTACAGATATTTAAGCGTTCTCTATTGGAAGTCCTCAGCACCCCATCTCCACTTTCAAGGAGTGAAGGATTAGCCCACTGGGTGGAAGTCGGGGAAACCTATGTTCAAATGCCACTGATGATCCCTGTGGCCTTGGGAAAATCATTTAAATTTGCATTTCCTCAGTTACAAACCTAAGGGTATGTTTATTAAAATACAGTAGCTTACTGCACATTCCCCCCCAAAACTTAGTATGGGGA
The DNA here is from genome assembly GCA_033557465.1 of Ichthyophis bannanicus. Lineage (NCBI taxonomy): Eukaryota > Metazoa > Chordata > Amphibia > Gymnophiona > Ichthyophiidae > Ichthyophis > Ichthyophis bannanicus. The sequence goes on from CM066031.1 coordinate 1,499,953,109, forward strand.
TAGCGCTCGACCCATGCTAATGAATAGGAGTGTGCAGGGTATGTCTCCATGCAGTTATTATGTGACCCGCATTAACGTCCATACTAACAGTAATGCACAGTCACCACCCCCACTCTGCCTCAAACTCCCCCCCCCCCACTCTCCATCTCAACCCATGCTAAGCGGTTAGCAAGCTATTTTTAGCACAACCTCACTTTTAGCTCGGGTAGCATTTACAACAGTGGGCTTGGTGTGTGGTAAACCCCATGGTAAGACTTGGTGTGTGGTAAACCCCATGGTAACCATTAGCATGGTTTGGTAAATATGCCCCTGAGATTATAAGCCCTCCTGGGACAGAGAAATACCTACTATACCTGAATGTCATTCACCTTGAATTACTGGAAAGGTGTGAGCTAAGAATAAAATAAAATATTAGCTTCTTTTGCATAAAAGAAGTGACCTCACTGGAACCGTTGTTGAACCTTCTCCAGTTCTGAATGGCAGTCTGGACGTGAGCCTCTACTGGAAAATGTTTGATAATAAGCTTGCAGTTCCTTCATTTCTGGTTGTCTTTCTTATCATGGAGCCAGCTAGAGACCGGTTATTAATAATGTTCTTAGGCATCATGAAGAGAAAGTTTTGGGACTAGCAGAGTTTTTCCTGATATCTCTACTTAGTAAAAGAGAAGATGATTTCTGTTGATGAGCTTTAACTGGGGACTTTATACTGGGAGCTTTAACTGGGGGCTTTATTCTTTCTAAAATGTCCATGTAGATGTTTAATTAAATATAAAAATATTTCCTACATTTTTTTTAACTTAGCTAGCTGGCACTGTTTCTAAGTGGTTCAGGAAGACCAATAGGACTGAATTAGATATTATATAGACCTATGGGCCGATATTGAGTTGGAGGCTATGCATCCTATGGTGCATAGCCCTGCCCACCAATCCTTAACCCCAGATATTCAATGCCGGGATCATTTGCGGCCCTGACATTGAATATCCAGGGATCACCGCACACGCTGGAAGCCACAGTAGCTACTTTGGCAGCAGTGATATTGCATGCAGCCCAGTTAGAAGCCCATTCTGAAAGTGCACGTCCAGGAGCAGAATCGCAGCACAGTGGCTGGACATCCTGGCGGTGCCCCAATTCTGACACCCCAGATGTCCAGCCACTTGCCTGGCTAACTCATTAAGGAGCCAAGATCCCTGGCCACCTGCAACAACTTTCTTTTTCTGCAGCCTTACCCCCGATGCGGCCTTCCAAAGGCAGGGTCGGGCTGCCGGGAAGCTCATCCACCCCCTCGTCCCACTGACCTAGTCCTGCACTGCCACCCCCCAGCGTCCAGGGGGACTTATTCCACCTCTGAGGTGACCCTGGATGTACAGGGCGAACCTCCTCCCTCGACCTGCCCCGTCCCGCCCCCGTCCAGAGCTCCCCACACATCTCCTATGTACGTGCGGTGAGCTTTGGACAGGGGATATGTTCCCGGCATTTAGCAGGGATGGACATCCAACCCAGACGTCCAATCCCACTAAACATGACTTGGAATGACCCCCTTAGCTCCTGCGCCTTAAAGATAGATGAGGGTTTTTCTCGCCTATCTTTTATGCACAGGTCACTAACCAGGCAGTATGCAATATTCTTGCTGCCCAGTTAGCAACAGTCTTTGGCTCGGCTCCACTGCGGAACGCCCCAACACACCCCGATGCTAACCGGATAGCATCGGGGCACGTAAGGGAGTTAGACGGGATATTCAAAGGTACTAACTGTGAAAGTGCCGTTGAATATCCTCATTTAAGGCATTTACATGGTTTACTGAGCTGTAAACCGTGTAAATACCTTTCGAAAATTGGGCCCCTTATTCTTATATAGTAAGTGGTCAAACTCAATCACTGAGATATTTCAAGTGAAAAATAATTATGAACTGTTCTTGAGTAAATATTTCCTGTATTTTAGAATATTAATTCTCTGATAATATATTTTGTATGGGGGTTTCTTCTGGATAATGTCTTCCTTATTGAAAATATTTTTTGGCTTTTTTTTGCCTTATTTTGTGGACCAGTGTGGTATAAGAATCTGTTTTTATCTTGTTATCTGGTTTGTTATAATTGCTATTCCTATAACAAAAAAAAAGATGTCTGTGCAACTTAGACATAGTAATTTATGAGAAAAAAAAACAAAACATGACCTGGATAGGATTAATGGCATCCTTCACTAATATATGTTTGCACAACCCTTCGTAATGATGACAGCCTCCAAACGTTTCTTGTAGCCATCTGTAAGTTTCGTATGTCTGTCTGCTGGTAGTTTCTCCCACTCTTCAACTGCCATTTGTTCCAGCTAATGAAAGTTTCCAGGATTCCTTTTACCAGTAGCAGATTTCAGCTCTTTCCAAAGGGTCTTGATTAGACTGAGATCAGGAGTCATTGCTAGCCATTCTAAAGCAGTCCATTTTTTCCTTTTTAACCATTCTTTTGCACTTTTGGATGTATATTTTGGGTCATTGTCCTACTGGAGGACCCATGACCTTCAACTCAGACCTAACTTTCTGACACTAGGTAGCACATTTCACTCCAGAATACCTTGGTAGTCCTCTGACTTCATGATTCCTTTAATATGTTCCAGGCCTCCAGTTCCTGAGGTAGCAAAATAGCCCCACAACATTATAAACGTCCACCATATTTAACTGTAGGAAGGGTGTTTTTTTTCCTTATAAGCTTCATTTCTTCACCCGTAAATGTATCGCTTGTCTATATTGTCAAAGAGCTCAAGTTTAGTTTCATCTATCCACAGAAAACACAGGTCTGCAAAAAAATTTTTTTTGAGAGCTGTTTTGGTTATTCCACATAATCTTTATGTTTTTTGGTGCCCTGAATCCGAAAATGACCTCCATTTTGTCATAGGACATCACGTTTCCTGACAATTTAGGTAACTATGTTAAATAAGGCAATACCTCAAAATAAATGGAAATAGACTTATAAAATTAAAATTGTATTACAATATTTTCATGAAAATCCTTTTTTGAACTGAAATGAGCTCACCTACACACACTAAACTCGATTCTTCTTCCTTGTGAGGCTCCTCTTTGTGCATTTACGCTTGTGAGTAGCATCTGGAATGTCTCTCTGAAGCATCCAACAGTAGTCTGCCATCATTGTAATGCTCCATTTTCCCTGGTATCTCCTTTCCATCTCTTTAATGTCTTGGTGGAATCGTTCACCTTGTTCCTCACTCACAGCTCCCAAATTTTCAGGAAAGTAGTCAAGGTGGGACTGGAGGAAATGCACTTTCAAACTCCTCAGGCAACCTAAAGCTTGAAATGCTTTCAGCATTCGTCCGACGATCTTTTTGTAGTGAGGATCTTTGTTATTGCCTAAAAATTTCTGTACGACTTCTTTAAATGCAATCCACCCTTCTTTTTGAGGATCCGTCATGGTATTGACAAACTCTTGATCAACTATAAGCCTTCTAATGTCTGGTCCGACGAACACACCTTCCTTCAATTTTGCCTCCGACAGGCCTGGAAACTTGGTGACCAAGTATTTGAAGCATTCTCCATCTCTTGGAAGTGATTTTACGAATTGCTTCATCAATCCCAATTTTATGTGGAGAGGTCGTAGAAGAACTTTATGGGAAGGTACCAAAGTTTCTCGGAGGACATTTTTTTCACCGACTTTTAACACCCTCGGCTGCCAACTTTTCTTGGTCCAGTGATTTTGTCGGTCTCGACTGTCCCATAGACACAGGAAACAAGGATATTTGGTATACCCAGCTTGTTGCCCGAGCAGCATGCACAAGACCTTCAAGTCCCCACACACTTGCCAACCATGGTCTTCATATTTAAGTTTACGAAGAACCAATTCCAAGTTCTCGTAGGTTTCCTTCAAGTGTACGGAATGACCTACAGGTATGGAAGCGTAAAAACCGTTGTGGAGTAAAACTGCTTTGAGACTTCTTTTTGAAGAATCTATAAAAAGACGCCATTGCTCTGAATCATATTGGATTTTAAATTGACCCATCAGACCTTCGACATCGATGCAATAAACCAACTTGTCTTCCTGGGTGAAGTAAGGAATGAACTCCTTTTCACGATGTCTGAACCATGAAGATGACACTCCTGGCAACAATAAATTCCTGCTTTTCAGCCTTGATCCGAGTAACTCAGCAGCATCTTTGGGAAGATTCAAGTCTCTTACCAAATCATTCATCTCCTCCTGAGAAAACAATTTTGGTCTTGTATCATCTTCAGAGTCAGAACTTGATTCGTTATCTGGTTCAGGTATGACTTCACCTTCATCGGAGCTAGGTATCTCTTCCAAGGTAGCAGGGGGCTTGGGTACTGGTATATCTGTGCCATGGGGGATGGAACAAATTGCCGAGTGAAGATTGGGGTATGAAATGGAATGCTTCCATTTGGAATTAAACCCTTTCACATCGCATGAACAAAAATAACAGTCATCACTATGGTTCTTTTGCTCTCGCCATACCATAGGAATCCCATAACGGAAAGATTTTTTCTTACCCTTGAACCAGTTTCGGAGGTCTTCAACATACCGTTTGCACACTTTATGAGGTGCCCAGACTTTATCTTGATCTCCAATTTTTAGTCCAAAGTATGCAAAGTATACTTTTTTCACAAAGTCTGTAATATTCTGCTGTTGCTTCAACACTGTATATTCACCACAGATGAAACAGAAACTGTCTGGCGAATTAATACACTTTCGCGGAGCCCTAACATAGCGGTTGAAGAATGACGAGCTAACACGAATTGCGATGAAAAAGTGTGAACAGCCTAGAACCAAGAACCTGATGATGATTCATGCACAAGTGTGGCATGCAGGAGAGAGCAGTTCTGTGTCTGTACACGAGAGACGTCACAGTGCTGGCCACGCCCCCCCCTGCACTGACCGGAGCTGCTGCTATCTGCCCTGTGTCTCCCTCCCACTGGATTCTTCAGGAAAGATTAACCCCTTCTACCATTAGAGGCACGGACTTAAAACTTGCTTAGCTTATGTATATATTGCTGACCATCAGATTTACAGTGCTATATTTTTTTTACATAACTCGGACAACCCCTTTAAGGTTTTTTGTCATTTTATATCTTATGTGAATTAATTAATAGTAATTTGAATTAATTAATAGTAATTTGAAAAAATTTGATAAATTTGAAGACAATTTTGCAAGTTGTGGCAAATCATGACGTCTAGGAGTTTTTTCAATATTTTGTTTGTTTTCAGCAGACCAAAATACATGGAAATTAGATGAAAATAATCAAACAGCTTTTTAGTCGCAGACCTGTGAAATTTTCCCAGAAGGACTGTGGTTTTTCAAGGTGGGTTTGGGCAAAGATCAGGCGTGCCTTTTTATGTCTGTCTTTGAGCAGTGGGGTCCTCCTTGTCCTTTGCCCATGAAGTCCTTTTTTGTTTAGTGCTTGGTATATTGTGTGGGTTGAATCTACCACTTCAGATTGCTCCAGGTCAGCCTTAAGCTTGTTGGATGCACTGGTGTTTTTCCAACAGACACACTAACCTTCGAAGACTTCTTGGATTAATTTTCCTCTTCCCACTAAGTCCTGGGAGGTTCTTGACAGTTCCATGAGCAGAAAACTTCTTAATGACATTGTAAACTGTAGACACAGGAATCCCAAGATCTTTGGAGATGGTCTTGTACCCCTTGAAGTTTGATGGTTAGTGATAATGGCTTTTCTGATGGTCTCCGATCTTTACCATTGTGAACAAGGAACAGGGAATGAATGTGGCCATTTTAAAAATTAGAGCCAGCATTTATTGGTTGATTCAAGTCATGTGAGTACTGACAATTGATCACAGGTACATCTAATTTTACTGCAATGGGAATGCGGCTCTTCTTTTCAAACTTATTTGAATTGTTTATAAGTGTGCCAATAATCATGTCCTGGCAATGTCCCAGTTTTTATACTATTTCCTACTATTTTCTTTTTTTAACTAGTCTTATTGTATTTGATTCTTTTATGTGTCAAATATGTGTGCATATATAGGCCAAAGCCATTTCACTAGCCACTTTTTTTTTTAGAAGATATTGGACATTAAGGGGTTGAACTGCAAGGGTGCCAATAATATTGACCACAACTGTACATGTTTTTTTTTCTTTCATATACCCAATATTGTTCTCAGGAGTTTTTGTCTTTGAAGATTTGTAAAAGTTTGAAAAAATAAAAAGTGTTAAATATCAGGAGGTATCCCTATGTTCATGGTCCATTTTTTGGATCATTTAGCACAAGTGATAGAGCCCATTGTCAAGAGTGTGTACATCTGTTTACAGACACAGAATTTTAGTCATATTGACCAGGGGAAGTGTGCCTAAATGCAATGCGTCTACCATGTGTTTTATACAGTAAATTGTTTAACTCCGTGTCCAAAATAAAAATAAAAGTTTGCATTTTTATTAGGAATTATACGATACATCTCTAAAACAGAAAACTATAAATTTGATAATCCCAAAATTGGTAATCCTAAGTCTCAGGGAGGACAAATTTTGAAGCCAGCCTCCATCAAGGTGGAGGAGTAGCCTAATGGGTTAAAGCAGCGAGATGAGAACCTGAGAAATCAGCATTCAAATCATGCTTCTTCCACTGCTGCTCCTTGGTCAGGTCATTTCACCCTCCTTTTCCTCGGATACAACATAAACCTAAGTCTACTTGGAGAAAGAAATAGTAGGTGCACGTGTTTGCAATTGACTGTGAACTCAGATTGGGCAAGGGCAGGTAGTTAAATCCACTCCAAATCCCAAAGCAGCACAAATGGGTTTTTATAAAACCCCCATCCTATACCCGAGTAACAGTATATGCTTGGTGGCATCCATGGGTACCTTCATCTGCTGTGTTTTCAGTTTGAAAACAGGAATGCCACAACTTAGCAGATGTAAATGTGTGCAGGAACTTTTCCTGGGATAATTTCCAGTGAAAGGATGCACATAATTTTTACCAATGCCAGCAGTTATAAAATTACTCCCATAAGGTCCACTTTCAATTAAGAGGAACTTCGGAACTGAGGGCATGATATTTAAAGTGATTGACATGGTTAGCAGTCCTGCTAACCATGTTAATCGCACTGACTGGGTTATTCAGCGGCACTAAAATGGGCGGCATTGCTAAATATATGCGAGTGCCGCCGCTGCATAACCCGATGCTAACCAACCAGCATCAGAATATTCCAGGGGCGGAAAGGGGGAGGAGCTCAGGGATGACACGGCAGTGGCAATATTCAGCTGCTGCCCGGTCAACCCTAAACGGCACAGTAAAGGCGGAATATTCTTAAGCCAATCCAGATAATATTCAGATGATAACCAATTAAAAATGTCTAAAGATCCTCTCACAGTTCCCCCATAGAATTGCAGTATGCAGAGTTAGATCAATATTTCATAACAATATTATAAGCAAGATATATCATTCAAATGCAATATGCTACATTGAAGAAATAAATCAATAGCTTAATATTTTTTTCAACAGTTCTTTATAAAGTAAAACAGTGGATTTTGTGCTTTCTAGTTATCAATATAGAGTCTAACTGTCTGTTTTGTGGGAATTGTTAATATAAAGTTTAACTGTGGTTATAAATTAAGCTTGAGGATATTCAGCCTACTGGAACCTGAGTATCCAGATAACAAAGGTTTAAATCTGTTGGAGAAGGCTTGCTCTTTCTGGGCGGGGGAGGTGAAAGTTTTTGCTCTCGGTTTCTGCTCTCAGGCAGGCAGGAGCTAATTTGAGCCCATCTCACAACCTGACCAGTGGCCACACCTACAGGTCTCTGAGGCTGGCTGCAGGAGCTGTGGATATTTCACAAAGCTAAGACTCTAATTTTCTCTCTTATTTCTGATGCTTTCTAGTTATCAGTATAGAGTCTAACTGTCTGTTTTGTGGGAATTGTTAGTTATCAATATAGAGTCTAACTGTCTGTTTTGTGGGAATTGTTAATATAAAGTTTGACTGTGGTTATAAATTAAGCTTGGGGATAATCTGGCTGTCTCCTTTTCTGGGTAGTCTTGGAGCATATATCTGTGGGTGCCCACAGTTCAGGAACAGCCTACTGGCCAGAGACACTTAGGTTCCCTCCCACCCTACCCCTCGCCCCACCCACCCCAGGGGCTGCATTGCCTATATAGTACTCGCATATGTTGCCATCTATCCTCTTAACTTAGGTTACAGTCCACATCTTCTTCCTCCTTCCTCCTTCCTTCTTCTTCTTCCACTTCTCCTTCTAGGACTGCTTATTCAGCATGTCGTGTATTCAGTGCAATAACTGCAGTACTTTCATTCCAAGACGAATCATATGGAACCTCAGAGCTTGTCCTATGTGGCTCAGGTCAGCTACCATGCATAAAGAACTGACTCTACTAAGGGAAGACCTAGCTGCCATGCATAAAGAGGTGACCCTACTCAGGGAGGAACTGGCTGCAATGAAGCGCACCTCTTCTAGGATACAAACTGAACAATGCCCACCACCGCTCCCACAAAGCATCAAATATCCCAGGGACAAGGGGATCACAGTGGGTTCTGGTAAATTGCGACCTGTAACGCACAGACATCCTATGCATTAAAAGATACCCCTGTATAATGCCTTCTCTGCCTTGGCTATTGAGGATGAGGAACTGAGGGAGGAACTGGCTGCAATGAAGCGCACTTCTTCTAAGATACAAACTGAACAAAGTCCACCACCACTTCCACAAAGAATGAGACACCCCAGGAACAAATGGATCACAGTGGGTTCTGGTAGATTGCGACCTGTGACACAGAGGTATCCTATGCATCAGGAGATATCCCTGCATAATGCCTTCTCTGCCTTGGCGAATGAGGATGCCCAATCCAAATTTATTTATTTATACAATTTTTCTATACCGCCACTTCCAGAGATCAGTAGCGGTTTACATGTAACAAAAGTTAATAATAGAGAAGCTATTATTTTACAGCGAACAATTTTACAGAGAACAATTTTAGAACAGAATTAACATAGAACTCAAAACCATATAGAAACTGTTGATAACAAACAATGAACTTGGAGTAACATTTGGTAGAACTCAGAACCATATAGAAAATGTTGATAACAAACAATGAACTTGGAGTAACATTTGGTAAAGAAACTGAAGGGCCCTTAAATGAGACTAACAATGCCCAATCTCCTGCTAAAGGACCAAATATGAAGAAAACCTCACCAAACAGCAAACTACTTCTACTTGATGATTCCATCATCAGTGGCATCAACTTGGGAACACAGTTCAAAGGAGAGAAGATAGTCAAGTGCCTCCCAGGCTCTTCAGCCAGCAGGAATAAAAACCACGTTGTTGAAGTAATTAGTGCAGAAAGTGAACACTCCAAACTTGATGTGGTTATCCACTTGGGCACAAATGACCTGGCTAGAAACAGTACCTCTACAGTCCAAAAGAACTTCCAATCTCTGGGAGAGAAACTCAAGCCCATTGTTAACACTGTTACATTCTCAGAGGTTCTACCTGTGCTTGGTAAAGGGGGAAGAAGGCTGCATCACATTAACAGCTTTAAAACATGGCTCCAGACCTGGTGCAAACAAGAAGGATTCAGATTTATTGGCGACTGGAGTAACAGATGGAACAACAAGAGACTATACTGTGCTGATGGACTACATCTCTCTGCTGCAGGGAAAAGAATCCTAAGTGAAAAATACAAGCAATATGTGGATATGCATTTAAACTAGAAAAAGGGGGTGACAGATGTGGAAGGTCAAGCTCTGGACGTCACCCCATGCAAAAGCAGATTAAAATCAGAAACAGCCACACATTTAAACCACACATCATAAACAAGTGGGAAGATGTAGGCAGAACAAAATCAATGCTAAATACACGCAAGCTAGTTAAATGGTGGAAAGCAATGAGCATAAATGCTCAAAACTTAGCCAACAAAGTTCCAGACCTAAAAGCCCTAATGGTGGAAATGGATTTGGACATTGTGGCCATTACAGAAACATGGCTAAATGAATTGCATGATTGGGATATAGTCATACCTGGCTATAATCTATTCAGAAGAGACAGAGAAAATGGAAGAGGAGGAGGAGTAGCCTTGTATGTCAAAAGCAATATTAAAGCTACTGAAATGCACGGGGCATGGGGAAAAGAAGAAGCACTCTGGATTGTGTTGGAAAGAGGAGATGGCACTGTCATCCATACTGCTGTAGTCTACAGACCTCCAACACAAATTGAAGAGATAGAAAACAAATTGATTATAGATATTGCCAAGATAGCCACAAAGGGGGAAGCAATCATATTGGGCAACTTTAATCTACCCGATGTGTATTGGATTACTCCTTCTGCAAATCTAGAAAGAAGCAAAAAAATTGTGGATGCTCTCCAAGATGGTAATGGAACCAACCAGGGAAAGCTCAACGCTGGATTTAGTGCTCACCAACGGCAATAGCATGTCGAATGCGTGAGTGCCCCTGTGAGCAGCAGCGATCATCACACGGTGTGGTTTGAGATAAAAACCATGGTACAGGCCAATCATAGCAGGCTCAAAGTCCTAAACTTCAAAAACACCAACTTCAATAAAATGGCTGAGTACTTAAAAGAGGAACTGACAGGGTGGAAGGAGATAAGGGAAGTGGAATTGCAATGGGATAAACTAAAGATGGCAATAAAAGAGGCAACAGATAAATATGTAACAAAAGTAAACAAAAACAAGAGGAGAAGAAAGCCTATTTGGTTTTACAAAGAAGTGGCTGCTCAAATAAAGGCAAAAAACACAGCTTTCGCAAAATTCAAAAGCTCGCAAACAGAGGAACACAGAAATGAATACAGGATCAAACTCAAAGAGACAAAGAGTTAAGGATAGCAAAATAAGGATAGCAAAATCAAAGCCAGAGGAAAAGATGTCTAAAGATGTGAAGTGTGGTGACAAAACCTTCTTCAGGTATATTTGGGAAAGGAAGAAGATCAGAGGTGGAATTGCAGGACTCCGAAGTGCTGTGACCGGACTCGTGGAAAGTGACATTGAAAAAGCAAAATTGATAAACGAATACTTCTGCTCTGTTTTTACTATAGAAAGTCCTGGAGAAGGACCTCCTGTGACTCCCAAATATAAAAATGGGAATGAAGTAGTTACCACACCATTCACAGAAGATGAGGTGTTAGAACAACTTGCAAAACTGAAAGTGGACAAGGCCATGGGACTGGATGGGAAACATCCCAGGATACTGAAAGAGCTCAGAGAGGTTCTTGCAGGGCCGTTAAAGGATGTTTTCAACAGATCCTTGGAAACAGGAGAGGTTCCTCAGGACTGGAGAATGGCTGATGTCGTACCTCTACACAAAAGTGGTGACAGGGAAGAAGTGTCAAACTACAGGCCTGTGAGCCTTACTTCGGTGGCGGGAAAAGTCATGGAGGCGATCCTGAAAGAGCGAATAGTGAACTTTCTCAAAACCAACAGGTTGCAAGACCCGAGGCAACATGGTTTTACCAAAGGACAATCTTGCCAAACAAATCTGATTGAGTTCTTTGACTGGGTGACCAGGGAGCTATATCAGGGGCATGCGATGGATGTCACCTACCTGGATTTCAGCAAAGCCTTTGATACTGTTCCTCATAGGAGGCTTATCAATAAACTCAGTAGCTTGGGGATGGATCCTAAGATGATAAATTGGATCAGAAATTGGTTGACTGACAGATGACAGAGGGTGAGGGTAAATGGAACTCACTCGGATGAAGGAAAGGTGATTAGCGGGGTGCCCCAGGGGTCGGTCCTGGGCCCAGCACTGTATTTGTGAGTGATATTGCTGAAGGACTGAATGGAAAAGTCTGTCTTTTTGCAGATGACACAAAAATTTGCAACAGAGTAGACTCCCCCGAGGGAGTGGTTAACATGAGGAAAGATCTACAAAAGCTGGAAGAATGGTCAAATGCTTAGCAATTAAGATTTAATGCGAAGAAGTGCAGAGCCATGCACTTGGGTAGCAGAAATCCAAGGAAAATGTACGCAGTAGGGGGCGAGAGGTTGGTGTGCATGGATCAGGAGAAAGACCTTGATGTGATTATTTCTGAAGATCTCAAGGTGGCAAAACAGTGCGACAAGGCAGTGGCGAAAGCCAGGAGGATGTTGGGCTGCATTCAAAGAGGAATCACCAGCAGAAAGGAAGAGGTACTTATGCCACTGTACAAGTCACTGGTGAGGCCTCACTTGGAATACTGTGTTCAGTTTTGGAGACTGTATCTTGCAAAGGATGTAAAAAGACTGGAAGCTGTTCAGAGGAAGGCGACCAAAATGATTTGGAGCCTTGCTCAGAAGACTTATGAGAAGAGACTTGAAGACCTAAACATGTACACTTTGGAGGAGAGGAGGGACAGGGGAGATGTGATTCAGACCTTTAAATACTTAAAGGGATATAATGAACAAACAAACCCTTTGGCGTGGCCCTTAGGCGTGGGTCCGTGGCGTGTGAGTAAAACCTATTTTATATTTGTGTATGCAACTATTATGCTGCTATATTATGGCTGTAATCTATTGTTCTCCTTTCTTCTTGTCTCTTCTATCCTTTTGTCTAGTACTGTATCTCTTATTCTGTCCTATCTTATATATGGCGTTCTTTTCGTATCTTCTATAATTATATTGTATTGTAAACCGCTCTGATGCTTTGGCCTGAGCAGTATATCAAATGATTAAACATAAACATAAACATAAACCGCTTCCAAAGACGGGGAAGCTGTAAAACTAGATGGCACAACAGGAAGCTGCAAGGTGGTAAATTGAAAGGCAATGTCAGGAAATACTTTTTGACAGAAAGGGTGGTGGATGCTTGGAATGCCCTCCCGATGGAAGTGGTGGGAGCAAACATGGTGACAGAATTCAAAATGGCATGGGGCAGACACAGTGGATCCCTTTACAGCAACAGGATAAAATCAAAATAAACGGAACCATCTAATTTCTCAACAAATAGGCTGTCCTGCATGGAGAAGTCGGTTTGCCCCTAAACAGGGACGTGGGGAGGGGCGGCCTGCACGGAGCGGCAGGTGCACCTACTCTTGCCATCTTGCTGGGCAGACTAGATGGACCATGCTGGTCTTTATCTGCCGTCATTTACTATGTTACTATAGTTACTATGAAACTGATTGACCTTTTGGTTGCATTTCAGCCATTATTTTCCTCCATAATAATTTTTTGCAACCAGGGCCCTTAAGGACTTACTTAAGAAAACTGACTGTGACATGGAGTTTAGCTGGGAAGAAACAGACATATTCAGAGGTTAGAATTTTCCTAAAGTGCAACACATTTCTTTCTTTATCACTAAGTAGATTGAGACATATGATGGAAACTTTAATGCAAATGCTGAACATTTTCCTGTTTTTAACCGAAGAGATCATCACATTCTTTTCAGGCTCTGTTCAAAGATTTTATTAAAGATGACCCTCGCTTCTAATGACTTTTTTCTTGACTGATCATTTCTTTCATTGCAGAAGACCAGTGCAATTGTAGAGATGTTTTAATGATATCGAACTTCATGATGAATTAGACATTCTATTGGCTTTGTTCTTATCTAATAAGTGGTCAATCCCAATCACTGAGATATTTCAAAGGAAAATAAATATTTTCATGAAGAGTTCTTGGGTAAACATTTCCTGCATTTTAGGACACTCAATCATCTTACACCTTTCAGCATCTATCTAATTGGTCAAGGCCTTGTTCTGACTGTGGATTAAATCATTATTGTTTATTAAAGTCTGTGCAATATGGAGGCTAGGGGGTATGTTTACTAAATTATGCTGATTTGTGGCAAGTATCATGCATTGAGTGTAAAAATCAATGCATGATATGTGTAACAGTTGTGCACTAATTGCATGTACAACATGGACTAGCAGATACTGCACTCATTTGTTCCCTAACATGCCAGCAGCAGTACTACTTACTACAGATGAGGTGGCATTAAGCGCGCCTCTGCAAACTGCAACGTTGATGATGAACACACGTTAACAGCCCTGCACTAATCGCAATGTGCAATCACGCCCATGCTCTGCCCCACCCCTTTTCCTTCTCTATCACATGCTAACCAGATAACGCACAATTAACCACACACTGTCCATGCTGGTTAGTATGCACTCAAATGTGTATTAACAGTTAACACAGCTTACTAAACATGCCCCATGGTATCACAGTAGATGATGGCAAACCCGGTTTTCCCAAAATTTCTGGTGAAACACTGCAAAGACTATATTTCAGTTGTGAATCATAGACGTTTGACCACTTATAGTTCTCGTTTTCACTCTCTTTGATCCTCTAAGTTCCCCTACTTAATATGACAACCACCACAACTAGCAATCCGCCCTTCCACAGTCTTCCCCCAAAAATGTCCTATCACCAACTCTATAATAATTTAAACAGCTACCAAAACTACTAAGGCTGTTGCTCAAACATCTGGTTATCAAGGTCCCAATGTCATTTCAGATTATTTCGTAGGACATCTGATGTGGCTGAATGCTCTCACCAGGATAGGATGTCCTGGGTGTGATTCACTGCAGCTACACTGGGTGAGATATCTAGAGCTCTAGTTGGGAGTGGTTACCCAGAAGGAGAGTCCAGAGTGTGACTGAGTGCAGTCATAAGGACCTAAAAACCTAAGATATGCCATACTCGGCCAGACCAAGTGTCCATCAAGCCCAAAATTGTGTAACTGTAATATAGGTTTTTGTTCTCTAAGGGCCTGATTACCATCGGGGCATGTCCAACCAGACATCCAAAATATGGATAGGCTGTATTGGCACCTGATTCTGAACCTATGGGAGCTATACATACCCGCAGGACCAGAATCAGGTGCAATGGGCCTTGACGTGCAGGACGTGCCCCGATTTTGTGCCGCTGCATGTCTGGCTCCCTCCCCATACAACTTTCCCAAGGCTCCAGCATGGAGCCCCATGCAGTGGTGTCCCATTGCCATGGCACTGGGATGCCATATAGGAGCCCCTATCTGCAGCATAAAATGGAAACTGCCTTTCCCCGCCACCTGATCCCCAATCAGGCCTACCACAGCTGGGATCGAGCTGCTGGGATCCCCCTCCTCCACCTCACCTCATCGGTGTTGCCCTGACGTGCTGTCCTCCAATGTTGGGGGGACTTATTCTACCTCTGAGGTGGAATAAGTCCCCCATCTAAGCTAGTAACCCCGGACATACACGGCTGCGACTAGAATCGGCCATGTATGTCCAGGGTCAGGGTCCCGCCCACGCTCCTCCTCCAGTCTGCCCACTCCTTCCCCTGTATAGAGCTCCCCGCACATCTCCCCTGTACGTGCGGGGAGCTTTGGGGAGAATCCGGCAAAGGCGTTTAGCAGGGATGTACGACCAAACTTTGCACTTGTCCACATTAATTTTCATCACCATTTGGACACCCAGTCTCCCAATTTCATATGGCCCTCATGCAATTTTTCACAATCCTCTTATGTTTTAATAGCTTTGAATATTTTTGTGTCATCTGAAAATTTGATCAACTCACTCGTTCCCATTTCCAGGTCATTTATGAATATGTTAAAAAACAGCATAGGTCACCTTTCTTCATTGAGAAAATTGGCTATTTCGCCCTACTCTGTTTTCTATCTTTTAACCAATTCCCAATCCATAACAGGATACTGTCTTCTATCCCATAACTTCTTAATTTTCTCGTCTCTCATGAGAAGGCACCTGGATGATAGCAAAACTCCACAGCATGGTGCCTGAAGGCTAGTTTGCCCTGAAGCTTAGCCCGCCTTTTTAAGTACGTAGCATTGGGATTGCATAGGTGCCAGCAGTAAGTGAGAAGTGGAGCCTTATGATTAGAGCAGTGAACCAGGGAAACTAGGCTCTAATCCATTGCTGTTCCTTGTGATCATGAGCAATTCACTTAACTCTCCATTGCCTTAGGATAGGAACATACTTACTATACCTGAATGTAGCTCATCTTGAACTTCTGAGAAAGGCATGAGCTAAATACAATTCCATTACCACTTTGTAAACTGTTTGGCTTGGGAATTGTTTTGTATTTATTAATGTTAATAAAACTGTTCCTTGACATGTCTGTATCTTTTGTCTTGTATTTTTGTGTGTGTGTGACTGTGCTGACATGAGACTCTGTGAAGAAGTGTGTGTGCAAGACAAAGGCCAGATAGCTCTGGATGACTTAGGGAAAGAAACACATTGCTAACCTCCTTCAGAATAGTCATTCCGAGCACTATTCTTAGTCACTGTTTCATCGCAAACCTAAGTTATTCAACCACTAGTTTGACTATAGAATCTGGGGAAATCCCAAGTTCATTCCCTTTTCAACACATTTCCGATGGAGCGCTATTGGAAACAGCCACTATTCTCTTATGAAGCACAATTGTTAGAAGGCATGAATAATACCCAAGGCCAGTCCTGATAGAGCACAATATTAGATCAAACACATGGATCATAATTGCACATATTTTAACCCAACTGTACTCTGTCTGTTTGCATCCACCAACAATTCTCACAGCTTGTAAAACAGTCATAAAGCAAACATGGTAGATGCTGCTGCTTTCAACAAAGTTCTACCGTTTCCGAATGGTCTTAAAGAAAGAATGATATCAAACAATTATAGACTCTATTCTACAGGGTGGCCCAAAAAAAGTGAGAACATCTTGTAAATTAAAAGCTTAAATAGTTTACTTATTTACCTTTTTTAGCTATATAACGTCTTTATTTTGGCAATTTCCGGTCACCATCTTTTTTTTTTTAATTTGTCAATTGTTTACATCTGTCTTTTTGAATTTTTAAATAACTTATATGCTACAAGATGTTCTCAGTTCTTTTTGGGCTACCCTGTATGTGCCATCAGTCGTTCTCTGAACCACATTATTTTGACATATAATGTGATTATTTTTATTTGGCAAAGTCACAGAATATCCTCCTAGCAGAGAATTTCTTAAGTTCCAAATTTGGGAGAATTAGACCCAATGAGCCAGGTACAGTAATTAGTTTTAAACCAATTTCCAAATGTCAAATGTTTTTTCTTAAAGAAAAGCACATTGCTGTTTAAACTTGTTTGGACTACTTTTCACAAAAATTCAGTGAGGAATGCCCTATATGCTGCCACCATGTTCCTCTTATCCTTGCTACCTAAAGTGATGGAATGGACAGTTCACTTCTCAGTGGCCTGCAGTAGAATCATTTAATCTCTTTGAATCTGAAAAACGTCCTTGGTATTGTTGTACACTGACCATTATGCATCCATGGGGATGGATAAGGGTCAGTGTACGAGAATATCGTGATTACAACCCTTGCAGAAGTGGTATGACTGCATCAAGTCAAAGGCATTTCGGATAGCCTGCATGGAGTGGTGGTTATGACCCTATGAGCCTTGCTTCTAAGAAATCATTGGGGTACCTTGCGCAGAGTGGTGATTACAACCTAAAATTAGTGGTATGGCTGTGTTGGTTCCAAGAGGCCACTGGGGTAACCTACATGGACTGACCATGGTTAAAACCCAAACTGCAATGAGCATGGGGAGGAGGGATATTTTGGAAAATGGCTTTGTTAGTTTTAATAGCTATTTGTATTATGAGAAAACTAGGCTGTAAGGTACCTAGATACTGGATTTCATGTTGATCTTTTAAGAATCATAGAGGGAAGTGACTAGGCTAGAACGGCCTTACAGAGGAATTGGTGGAAGCTAATATCTTGATAGATTCTGGACATGAGAAGGAGAAGAGTAATAGGAAGAGGGCTGAAAATTAAATTCAGGTAAGGAACATAGGAGGATGGGGATCTGATGTTGGGTAAGGATTGAAAATCATGCGTTCACTTTCCCAAAGTGGAAGAATTGCAACTTGGTAGATTAAGGGAATCATCCTATAAGCCATATTTAGGATTTAGATATGTATATGGACATTTTAGAAATGACTCCATTTGTAAGTGACTGTCCTTACTATGTGGAAGTTTCAAGACGGCATATCAGAGCATAATTAGAGAGTGGCTTTGGTGGTTCAAAAATTTATATGTGCACCCTCCATTTCAGATAAGGAATACACCTGTATGGGTGAAATTGTGCACTTCAAGATTTACACCTACTCTCTGTCACACATAGGGGTATGTTTACTAAACTGTGGTAACGTTACAGACCACGCGTTAGGTAACGTTAACGCGCGTTAGGTAATGTTAACATGCGGTAACGTAACATTACCACGCAGTAACGTTACAAACCGCGCGGAAGCATTCCACGGGGCGGTACACATCGCAGAGGGAGGAGAGAGGGTGGAGAGCAGGGGTCAATGGGCGGGGAGTGGGCGTGGAGAGGCTCCCTGCACACTAACACGCTGAACTGAAGGGCTGAACCCTACCGCGAATGAAAACCTGCCGTTAGCTGCACATTTGCATAAGAGAGAAACCATTTAAGTGTCAGCAATGTACAGCATAGGCAGGGAGCCCAAGAAAGGTGATAGTAGTGCTCCATTTGCAGAAACAGCATAGTGCCCAGGTATGAAAGGCCACTATGGTGATGGAGCAAATGGGGCATGGGGGCTGCAGGTGGGACATGCAGTGGGGGCTACTAGGGCATGGGGTGGACTAGCCGGTTGCCTAGGTGACACATTGGAACGCGGAAAACGGAAACCAGCAAGACAGCAACTGACCAGGGTCAAACATGCCCATGAGTCTGTGTCCCACAGTGTCCCATCCAGGGGACATTACCCAACAGGTACCCCAAGGGGCACATAACAGTGACAGGCAGTGCCGGAGGAAGCGTGGACAGCTATGTAGGCACCCCTACCCCAGAACCCTACCTTAGGCAGCCACCTACTTGCCTCCTGGATGGCCTGGGACTGCGCACCAGCAGCACCAACAGCATATGACCATGGCGGCATGGCAGCATGGCGGGGGGGATGTTTGTGCTGGCACCCACCTGCAGTGGACTTAGGCCATGCCCTGTACCAGTACGTGGTGTGCAGTGCAACAGAAGAGGTCAGGCTGGGGAGGGGAAGGGTAGCTCCAGGGACCACTATGCTGTTGTGGAAACAGCATGATGCAGTACACTCAGCCAGTGTGTCCCAGAGCAGAGGGTCAGAGGTTCAAGTCCCAGACTGTGGATCCTGCAGAGCATCACCCCATAGTTTTATCCCACAATGCAGCCACAACAACAACATGTGCAAACCCCAATGCAGCGGTGCACAGGGGTGCAAACACCTACTCACACGGGCTCCACTATCCATGGCCTCATGAAGTGTTAGGTTAGTGGCCCCAGCATGGAGCTGGGCTTATCAACGGAGCACTACTACTACCCCCTGCACAGTTTAGCACTGTCGGCACTGTGATCAGGACCAGTGTGGCAGGTAGGGTTGTCACCCACCTCTATCTCTGCACAATGCTGAGATAGGTGTGGGAGTGTGCGCATGTCTATCCATTGTTTTGTGTCTGCCAACACCTCACTGGGCCCACATTGCTCACACTGTTTCCAGCGTTAGCCTGCAAATGTGCATAAGGAGGAGCAAGGTATTGTGGGTATGGCCCAGACAGGGCAGATTGGCCAAGATGCATTTGAACAGGGTGGAGGACAATGGCTGGGACACTGTAGTGCTCGACCACCACCTGCATGGTCAGGGTGGCCACAGCATGTCATGCTGGGAGGTCATTCTCACTCTGACTGAGCAGTGACCATGGCATGTCCATGTTCCCACATCGTACCACACATTATTTGTCTCCAGTGATACCTGTGTGTTCCTGTTTCTGGGGCCCAATCATGGTGGTACCTGTTTGGTGTCTGTGCTGTGCATCCCACCTCTGGGTGCACAGGGTTCCCCCGTGAGCATGCACTATGGACTGGCTAGTGGGCTGTCTGCAGTTAGTCTATGCATGGTGGGACCACCCTGTAGAATGCTGCAGGTGCAGTCTGATTGTGCTGTCTGCTGGTGGCTGGCAGACTGTGGCGTGGGGCAATTGAGCCTTCCCCTGCCCACCCCAGGCATCACTGCTGGTCTGCCACTGTCACAGGTATGGCTCTGGCCCATCAGCCCTGGAGGGCTGTCATCTGCCAATGGGACAGTGGTTGTTGGTACTACAGCCATTCCGCAGGGCGCAGGTATCTGTCCCTCCACATTCTCATCTACAAAAGGGGTGATTGTTGGCCCCTTGGGGTATATAGTGCATACCATTTAGTGGAAGTGCTACCTAAAACTCATGTGCATCTAGACACCCTGCTGCCCTGATAACAGATACCCATGGCAGCCAGACCTTAACACTGCATATGCACTAATCTGGGTGGTGCCCGGTCCCGCAGGGCCACATGTGACTGCAGAACACAGATGGGAACAGAAGTACTTTCAGTGGCACTGCTGGGAGCACATGTCACACACTGGTAGTGATGGGGATGTGCAGCAGGACCTATTAGAGTATCACATGTACTGTGGACCTAGTGCTGGGTGCCCATCCTATCCCTCAGGGTGAACATGGAACCTGCACAATGGCATGGTCTGTAGTTACTCTGTGCCAGTATCACACACTGTCGGTCCATCTTACCATGCTGCAGTACCGGAGAGGTGTAGACCCCATTTGGTGGTCAGCTGTAGGCCGCTGTTCTGCATGTGCAATGCATCATGGGTGCTGGTGGGGTTACCCTATCCTGGCACACAGAGCAGAAGGTTTGCGCGGTGACCTGCAGTCCTTCTGTACCCAGCGATTGCTGTACAACAAGCCATAGAGGTCTAGCCTACTGGTTAGTACACTGACACTCTAGGCAGTGGTCATGGGTTCAGTTTCTCATTGTTCCTTCCTGTCCATGTCAGATATTTTGCATGCCTGTGACAGTCATATCTTTGCAGATCCGTGATGCCAGCCCATAATACCCTCACCACAGTTGCAATCACTCCTTACAAGGTGTTACAAGGCACCTTATTAGGCACAGTACAAGGCATGTTATCAGGCACATTACAAGGCACGTGCCTAGTAAGGTACTTTGTAACGTGCCTTATAACGTGCCTTGTACTGTGCCTAGTAAGGTGCCTTATAACGTGCCTTGTATTGTTCCTAATAAGGTGCCTTGTAATGTGCCATATAACGTGCCTTATGATGTGCCTTGTATTGTGCCTATTAAGGTGCCTTGTAATGTGCTTTACGAGGCGCCTTGTAACGCACGTTAGCCTAAGGCACCTTGTAACGCGCGTTAACTGACACGGCTTGCCATAATGATGCACCGCCCATTCCCTTATATGGGCATCCAGGGAACCTAACGCAGGGAACGTTACCGCAGTTTAGTAAACATACCCCATAGACTTCTAAAAAAACCTGCATATCTCAGCCAGCCCCCTAGTTTATTTCTCACTCCAAATTTAACAGATAAAAATAGCGACCTCTGCAGTTACCTGGTAGCATTTTACATGTGTAAGTTCGCAGAATGTGTAAGCTACATGTGTAAGTGCTGGTATTTAGATATGGAGGTTCTGAAATGCCAACTTTCAAATGCAAGTGGCAAATATACTAAAGTGCGCTATATGGTTAACATGCATCTCAGTACACGTTAACCACTTCCACGGGCCCATGGTAAATGTTACTGTGCAGGTAGGACAATTACTGCCTGCTGAAAAGCACATTAACTATGTATCATACAATGGGGCGGGGTCTGGGTGGGGTTGGACAGAGAGTGGGCGTTGACTGCACGTAACAGTTAGTGCAGCTGTCGGTAGCATACACTAATTGTCAGTGCTGAAGACAGTGTGGGTAGCGTTAAGTACAACCATAGGATTTCCAAGGTTTGGAACATGCGCTAACCGTTACTGTTGGTAACCGTCACACACATGCTGGCCATATCCTTGACAATTACCATGGTATGGATGCATCAAACGCACATTGATTTTGACTCACAATGGATTATAGGGGCAAAGATCTATGCACTTTAGTAAACAAACTCCTAAGTGTCGATGCTTATTAGTGGGAAATACCAAGCTGTCCCCATTTATTTTTCTGACTTGTAAGCTTGTAAAAATGGCTCCCTCAGCTCCACATATCGGCATATACATGTGCATTCCTACACCTCCATATTCAGTATTTTAGAAAAGCATGCATATTTAGCGGAGCCTTTTCTAAAATACCACCAGAATTGTAAATGTCACCACCTCAACATCTTGTTCCAGCCTCTGCTTCTTTTCAAAAATAGAAAAAAAATTGATGAATGTAAAGGCCTTTCTCTCTTATTATTTATTATAAGCCCTATACTGGAAAAAAGCTGAGCTCCTGGATTTAGGAACTTAAGTTAAGTGCCAAAATTAATCCCCAATTTCATCCAAACGTAGGAGTCTTGTTTTAGATCTTAAAGTGTTTGTTTACTAAAGTTTAATGCATGTTAAGTAAAGTTAATGTGTGCTGACTGCTGCAATGGCCCATCAAAATGAATGCATACCAAAAGAGTGAAGTGGATTGCACCAAATATATTTATTGAGGTAGATGCTAAGATCAAGGGGTCCCGATATGGCTGCAATTTGGTGTAGCCTTCGTCAACGCTACAGGCGTCTAAGAACAAATAAAAAAGAACACGAAACTGGTAATAAACAAAAAAAGTTAAAAAGCATATACATTAAATATTACATAAAAGTATACACATAAATGTGGAATCCATCTAAAAGAATTGATTCAAAATAAGAACAAATTAAAAACAAATTAAAACCAAGCCATTCATTTAAAAATCATATACCAATTAAAATTATTCTATAAATACCAATAGATTGAAAACACAATTAAAGTGCAGACAGGGCTTCAAGTAGAGGTGAAAAAGAACAAACATGAAACATTGGATGCCACTGCCTATAAGTAATAATATGAAGGTAGTATACCTAGAAACATTAAGGAGGCATCTGTATCACTAATACATTCAATAATTTAATAAAGGTATATGCTTTTTAACTTTTTTTGTTTATTACGAATTTCATATTGTTTTCATATTGTTTTTCATTTGTTCTTAGAAGCCTGCGCCCCTGACGAAGACTAACCCGAAATGCGGCCATGTCGGATCCCCTTGCTCTTAGCATCTACCTCAATAAATATATTTGGTGTATCCCACTTCGCTCTTTTGGTCTGTGTTTCTCCTGCGAGTGTGCTTCCTATTTGGACCCATAGAAATGAATGGGCACTGGAAGCACTTAACCCGCGTTAACTTTACTTAACACACGTTAACTTTTAGTAAACATGTCCCTAAAAGTTATGCTTGTAATTTTAGACCTGTCATTCATTTTCCTAAATTTAGGATCCTAATTTAGTTGCCTAAAGCTGAAAATCAGTCCAAAGCAACACATTTTTATTTTTTTTGGTAGGCGGGCTGCATTTGTGAACACACATTCAATTCATATGGGCACCAAAAATTTAAAATGCATGCAAATTTCTTGTACACACATACGCCTATAAATTAGCACATATAGACTGATTTGCAGATCTAAAAAGTTCTCGCCTGCATTTATGGCACACACAAAAAATAAACACAAAAAAAGGCCAAAGGCATTGTGAAAATGTGTTTAAAATCAGCACAAACTGAACTCGTTATTGGCAATGCACACCCCTATAACTTTCACCACCCTAAATGCACCCCGGTTGGCCACCCATTTTTAGGCTTCTAAATTTAGGAGCAGAGCAGAGGAGTAGCCTAGTGGTTAGAGCAACTGCCTAATCCCCAAAAGATCAAGGGTTCAAATCCCACTGGAACACCTTGCAACTTTGGGCAAATCACTTTACTCTCCATTGCCTTAGAAGAAAAGGCTGGCAATCTACTTCCAGTGATACATTGCCAAGAAAACCAGAGGTAGCTGGGTTGCTATGAGTCAACACTGACTTGATGGCACAAAACAAAATGGAAACTAGGAGCCATAATTCAGGAACTTAGTCCTAGCAATTTTCAAGAGGTCAATTTAAGAGCCTAACTCTCAAAGTTAGGAGTCTCAACCCTTCCCACATTGGCCTCACTGTTTCTGTATTACTCTTTCTACAGCACATAACAACTGTGTCAGGGATTTTTCTCCTATTGTATATCCTTACAACATATCTAATCTGGTCATTTCAGCAAAGGTCCTATGCCAGGGGCCATGCATCAGGGTTACTTCCAGAACCTTGCAATAATGGAGTCTGAATCCAGCCACTATGTGATCTACCGTACTTAAGCAATAACCATAACTCCCTTTTCTTAGAGGGCTATAACACTAAGGAGTCTATTTACTGACCCACAGTTAAACACATGTTGTTGTTTTACCATACAAATATTTATCACCAGTCACTAAACTGTGGTAGTTCAGTACCTAAGTTAGTGAAGCCTACAATTATTTGTTAGCATTCCTGCGGCTGGGAATATCACTATCACAAATTCCCCCTCTCCCTTGTTTGATAGTCTAAAACCCTAGCAGAAGTAGCACAAAACTACCGCGAGGGGCTGGGGCTACAATTTTGAATCAGGCTGCCAGGGCAGTAACATTTGGTAATCACGCCTACCCTCCCACTACCAATCAGGTAACCCCCTGGTAGGTGTGCGGGAGATTCAGGTGGTGGGGAGTATATTTTTTACAAACAGTCTGACCCTTTAAGTTGCTTCCAGGAGGAAAGATAACAACACCTCTTGAGGTGTTATTATCATTCCATGAATAAGACAGCTTGGAAGGTTTAACACAGGCTACGTTATTTATTTTTGCATAATAATGATCTGCTTTAGAAATACTGGCATGCTTTACATCTCATTATTATTTTAGGTGTGTTGCAGTCAGAAAGTCTCACGTAAAGCCAGGTTGTTGGCAAATAACACACTACTAAACCTCATTAGATTGCACACTATCTGCACAGTAACATGGGCCAACTGCAAAAATGCAGCAATTTTCTGTGCTATTTGCAGAAAGCATGCTATCTGCAGGAGTGTGCCTGCAACGCGCAGTTCCCACCTCAACAGAAGACATTAGCTGCATTCACAATGCTGCCCGACCACATTTGTCTACTGGGGAACTGCTATGTCCACCCCCAACAAATAATGTCATGGCATTTGCAGCTGATGGTGCTATCTGTACTTTTTTGGCGCATTAGCTACAAAAGCCTAATGTGGTTTAGTAAACATGCCCCATGGTGATGCAATTAATGTTTGTTAATTGGTAAATAACATGCATGATTTCTAGAACAGCTTAGGAAAAGGTAAAAATCTCGTAGTGACTCTGGTATTCCACAAGCTTTCTTTTTGCGTTTTTTTTTCCTTTATCTACATTACATTTCCACAGCTTCACATCTCTCAGTATTTTTAGGACTCTATGTTACAACACGTTCCCCTCATTATATGAGTTATATCATCTTTCATAGTAGTAACACTTCTAATCCATCTCAAATAAAATATTTTAGGAACAAACACTTTAGTTTCTATTTCACTCTTCCCATTTCTCTACTTAGGTCCTATCTGTAAGCCTGTTAAAACATAATTTCAACATTTTACACATAGCCCACAATAAGAACATAAGAAATGTCATACTCGGTCACCAGACTGTATCTAGCCCTGTGCGAGCTATGTGGCCGCACAAGGTGCAAAGGTTTAAGGGGCGCATTTAAGCTATCTGCCATCGCCTGCCACCCTGCCGTCGCCTGCTGCCCCTTTTTCTTCACTCAGCAGCAGCAAGCAACTGCTGACAGCTGAAATGTGCCCATTAAGCCTTCTCACGGCACTCTAAGCAGATATGGTCCCTCCCTCCTCTGATGCGACATCAGAGCAGGGAGGGACAGATCTGCTTAGACTGCTAGCAACTGTACATCAGGCGTGCCTCTTCTTGCCCGCTGCCGTCCAAAAAGTGGCTGGATGGAGGTGCGGGGGCGGGGGGGGGGGCACGCACCCAATGTGCAAGTCACACAGGGCGCGATTCACGCTTGGTATGGCCCTGCTTGATCAGACCAAGGTCCATCAAGCCCAGTATCCTGTGGCCAATCCAGGTCACAAGTACCTAGCAGTTTCCCAAAAAGATGAAAAGATTCCACAGTTCTTATACTGGGACAAGCAGTGGATTTCCAGGGCCCTCTTTAATAATAGTTTATGAACCTTTCCTCCAGGAACTTGTCCAAACCTTTTTTTAAACACAGTTACACTAACATCTTTTACTACATCCTCCAGTAACAAATTTCAGAGTTTGATTATGCATTAAGTGAAAAAATATTTTCTCTATTTAGTCTTAAACAGGTTACCACGCAGCTTCATTGCATGTCCCCTAGTCTTTCTACTTTTTGATGGCATAAACAATTGATCTACGTTTACCAGTTCTACTCCATTCATTAATTTATAGACCTTTATCATATCTCCCCTCAGCCGTCTTTTTTCCATGTTGAAGGGCCCTAATCTTTTAAGCCTCTTCTCATAGGGGTATCCTTCCATCCCCTTTACCATTTTGGTGGCTTTTCTCTGTACCTTTTCTAATTCCACTATTTCCTTTTTAAAATACGGCAACCAGAATTGCACACAATATTCAAGGTGCGGTCACACCATGGAATGATATAGATGCATTATAATATCCTTTGTTTTATTCCATAGGTTGAAGAGCCCTAACCTTTTTAGCCTCTCTTCATAGGGGTATCCTTAAATCCTGTTTACCATTTTGGTGGCTCTTCTCTACTTTTTCTAATAACGCTATATCCTTTTTCAGATTCGGCAACCAGAATTGCACACAATATTCAAGGTGCAGTCGCACCATGGAACGATGCAGAGGCATTATAATATCCTTTGTTTTATTTTCCATTCCTTTCCTTATAATTCCTAGCATTTCATTTTCCTTCTTGGCCACCACTGCACACTGGGCAGAGGGTTTTAACATGCTATCCACGATGACGCCTAAATCTTTTTTCTGGGTGGTGGTTCCTAATGTGGAACCTTGCATTGTGTAACTATATTTTGGGTTGTTCTTTCCAAGGTGCATAACTTTGTACATTTAAGTCCGAGCGCGGAGTCGCGAGGGACGCCGGTAACCGGGCGGTCGGCCCGGTCCCGGTCCGTCCTTCCGGCTTCAAAGAAGGAAGAAGAGGGGGGGGGAGGGAGGAGGAAGGAGCGTGGAGGCTGCTGACGCCGGCAGCAACGTTTGAATGGATTGGCTCCGCAGATGGGGAGAGCGGAGCCAATCAGAGCTGCCAGCATTAGACGAAGGTTTTAAAGAAGGAGCCACTGATGCTCACCCCCTTTCGTCGGCAGCGATTTCGGAGACGGTAAGCCTTCGGGTGACGACGTTGTAGGGAGAGTGCCGGGCAAATAAAAATCGGGCAGCGTGGGAAGCGGGGTGCACGCTGGTTGGGACAGCCGGGGACGTTTATGGGGCCTGTGTGGTGTTAGCTGGGGGTGTAGCTGCGGGCTTGGTGCGCTCTACGGCGTTTTTTGCTGCGGCGGTCTGGTCAGCTGAGGGCTCAATTTGCAGGGGGTTAAAGGGGTCTTCGGGGCAGCAACTTAAAAAAAAACAAAGAAACAGAATAATAAAGAGCAATAAGAGTTTGCTGGGGGGCTGGTCCTCATTGTTGAATGGCACGTGGAGTGAGGGCTGGGGCAGCTGGCCCTGATAGGGCGGCGCAGGCAAAGGGTGCTCAAGCGGGTAATAGGGCTGGGGCTCCAGGGAGGGGGGGTAGCGGGGGGGGCCGGAGTCAGCGAGGCACGGCCAGTCGGAGGCTGCCTCGGGCAAAGGCACCTCCGCGTGGTCGGGGAGAAGGGTTGTCATCGCTGCGGGGAAGAGGGGCTGTGGGACCCAGTGCGAAGCGGCAAGCTAGGCGGGGACAGTCTCAAAGGGGAGGTGAGGGATCTGATCCCGGGCCTTCGCCCGGGGTTGTAAATGAACTTGGATCTGCTAGGGATGGGGAGGAATTAGTGGGGGGGGGGCATGAGCAGGAGCAAGGGTGTTTAACGCGGGGGGGATGGGGTTATGGGTCTATGGGAGTTGGACCTATGGTCGGGCCAGCGGGTGCACAGCCCATAAATACTAGCGACAGGGCGTACTGGGAGAGTGTGCAACGGGGCTATGGTGCCTATGGGGCATGGAGTGGTCCCTCTCCATGGGGACACTGGTTAGGGGGTGGGCAAGGTTCTTCCAGAGCTGAATGGTTGGATGCATGGCAGCCGGGGTGGTCTTCGCCTGTTCCCCCTCCCCCTCTTTTTCCTATTATGTCTCCACAGGGTCCACCGCCATTATCAGGGAGGACCGACAGTGGGCTGCGGCGAGTAGAACGAGTGAATTCGACTTTGATACGGCAGCGGGAGTTGCCCAGTGAAGGTGCGGTTCGAGAAGCTGGCGGACAGGAGCAGGATGCAGGGCTCAGTACCGTGGATGTGGGCCGTGATGAGGTGGTGGCGTTGGCGACTGGTTTTGCAGGTGAGTTACAGGTGGACTCGGGTGAGAGGAGTAGAGGGAGTGGTAAAAAGGGTGCAAAAAGGACAGCAAAACGGAAACATTCCTGTAGAAGGCGTCACAGGGACAGTTCTTCGTCGGCTTCGTCCTCGGATTCGTCTTCTTCGGTGACGTCATCGGAAGATAGTATGTGTCGGCAGGGGAAGGGTGACGCAACGGTCTCAGGGAGGAGTACAGAGGGTGGTTTGCCTTCGGCTGTGGTAATTTCAGAGTTATGGGAAGGAGTGCCACGGAAGTTGCGACAAAAAATTAAAAAGCGGCGTTATATAGATATTTTCCGGTTGCTAGAAGGTCGCAAACGATCGGGCGAAAGTAGGAAAAAACGTAAGGAGGACGAAAAGGCTGGGCGTATCAAGAAAGTTTCGAGAAATGTGGTCAATTGGACACGGGCTTTTTTGCGTTTGACTAGTGTTTGGGGACAACATTACACGGGACAATACGAGAGGCTTTTATCCTACGCGGATTCAATCTTGGAGGCGTCGCAGACGCATGAAGGATGGTCATGGTTAAACTATGACGAGAAATTTAGAGACAAGATGGAAGGGAATAGACTTGTGTCTTGGGGTACGCAGGACATTAATTTGTGGTTGACACAGATGTCGGCCAGGAGTGGTGTCGGAGGAGGGGTAAAAGGGGCAGTCGTCAGCGGGGGGGGGGGACGGGTCGGTCCTTTCGTGGGGGAGCGAGTTTCGTACAGCAGCGTACAGGGGGCAATGGGGCAGGTGACCTTTGCTGGAGGTTCAACAAGACCTCGTGCCCTTTCCCAGATTGCAAATTCCGGCACGTCTGTTCCCTTTGCGGGGGAGCGCATCCAGCCGTTAAATGTGTCAAAAAAGGGAGCTCCCTGCCCCCTACTTCTGGCACAAAATAATGCAAGGTTTGGCCTCGCCCCTACGCCTGTTAGAGTGTCAATATTGAATGCATGGTTGGGCCAGTACCCTCGACAAACCGATAGAGAGGCTTTATATTTTGGTTTTAATTATGGTTTTGTAATCCCGGTATGTGGGCAGGTGGGGGGGTCGGTGGGGCGGAATTCAGTGTCTGTGAAGCGATTCGCCTCGGTGGTGAGAGAAAAGTTGGCGGCGGAATTGTCGCTTGGTAGGGTAGCGGGCCCATTTGTCAGTCAGCCATTTGAAGGAATGGTGATTTCTCCATTGGGTATCATACCAAAGAAGGAGCCGGGGAAATTCCGCTTGATACATAACTTGTCCAGCCCCATAGGAGCTTCGGTCAATGACTGTATTCCGCGGGAATTATGTTCCGTGCGATATGCATCTTTTGACAAGGCAGTGAACCTCGTACGATCCGCCGGGCGCGGGGCACAGATGGCAAAGGTAGATATTGAGTCGGCGTTCCGGCTACTTCCAGTGCACCCGGCGTCGTTTTACTTGTTGGGTTTTTGCTTTGAAGATGGTATATACTTTGATAAATGCATGCCCATGGGCTGTGCCATCTCGTGTTCATACTTCGAGAAGTTTAGTACTTTTCTACAGTGGGCACTTGAACGTAAAGTTGGTATAGCGCAGGTGGTGCATTACTTGGATGATTTCTTATTTGTGGGATCGGAACACTCTGAGGAATGTCGTGTATTGCTGGATGGTTTTGTGGATTTGTCCAAGGAATTGGGAATACCGTTGGCAAAAGAAAAGACGGAAGGTCCTACTACGCGGATTACTTTTTTGGGGGTGGAGCTTGATTCAGACTTCATGGTGGCACGGCTTCCACAGGAAAAAATTCGCAGATTGCGGGTGTTGGTGGCCAATGTGCTGGCATCATCGTCCTTGACACTGAAGGAGGTGCAAGCTTTGTTAGGCTCGTTAAATTTTGCTTGTCGGGTGATACCGATGGGCCAGGTATTTTTGAGGCGTTTGGCGGCAGTTACCGCGGGGGTGCGTAAGCCTCATCATCATCTGAGAGTCTCGAAGTCAATTAAGGCGGATTTGCGGATTTGGCAGGTCTTTTTGGAAGAATTTAATGGGACCACAGTTTTACTGGAACCGGAGCTCAGTAGTGCGGATTTGCAATTGTATACTGACGCGGCGGGGGGCATAGGTTTGGGCATTTACTTCGCTGGGGCTTGGTGTGCGGAGCGTTGGCCGCAATCCTGGTGCGAGTCGCAGCTTACCAGTAACATAACTTTTTTGGAACTGTTTCCCATCTTAGTTGCCTTGGAATTGTGGCCTGATAGATTTGCTAACAAAAAGGTTTTGTGGTGGTGTGATAATGAGTCAGTAGTCCAGGTAGTGAACCATTATTCACCGCACTGTCTTTTGGTGGCTAACTTGATGAGGGAAGTGATTTTAGCTTGTTTGCGGTTAAATGTGTACTTGAGAGCTCAACATATTCTGGGGTATGCTAATTCCATCGCTGATTCTCTTTCCCGTTTCAAGTTCGAGCAATTCCGTCGATTGGCACCACAAGCAGATGCAGAAGGAAGTGCGGTCCCTTGGAAGTTATGGAGTCTTGGCCATCCGGAATGAAAGACTTGTTGCGGTGTTCTGTAGCAGCTGGCACCTGGGCGGCGTATCGGCGAGGATGTCAGAAGGTGGTGGAATTTTTGGAGCGATTGGGTTGGTGGTCTGGGCCGGTTTCACCTCAGTTGCTGGGGCAATATGTGGTATGGGCAAAAGAGAATGGAGTGACTCGCTCGGCAGTGCGCAGTCATTTGGCAGGCTTCGAGTACTTTGCGAAGGCAGTGGGTTGGGATTTCCCGTCAGGGGGTGCATTAGCCCGTCGGCTCTTGCAAGGATGGGGTCGGGCAGTGCCTGTACATTTAGATGCTCGGCGTCCCATCACGCATGATTTACTAGAAAAGATATGCAAGTCCTTGGCGGTGGTGGCCTCGTCGCAGTATGAGGTGACGCTTTTTCGAGCAGTTTTTACTTTAGCATTTTTTGGGGCTTTTCGCATGGGTGAGCTGGTGGCGCGATCGTCCAGGGCAGGAGATGTGGGGATTCTGCAGCGTCAGCATGTTTGCTTTGAAAAAGGGCGATTGAGAATTTTGTTAGCAAAATCTAAGACTGATCCCCAAGGCAAAGGTTTGTGGGTATGGCTGAGTGGGATTCCAGGGTTTCACACTTGTCCGGTGAGCGCAATGAGTGCTTTCTTACGGGTCCGCCCATTGCGGGTTGGGGGGTTGTTTCTGCATGCGGACGGGCGGCTGCTTACACGTTTTCAGGTGGTAGCAGTTCTGCGGTTGGCATTGAAAGCTGTAGGGGAGCCCCCCGAACATTATGCAGCTCATTCTTTTCGTATTGGCGCGGCCTCCAGCGCTGCTGCGGCAGGCTTGTCCCAGCAGGACATTCAGAGTATTGGGAGGTGGCGTTCTCAGGCTTTCCGGGGTTATGTTCGTTTATAAAAAAAAATATATATATAATAATAATAACAAAGCGAAATATGGATTAACTCTTGTTTTCTTTTGCAGTTGCAGGAGGGAGTGTCCAGAGCGGTTGGATGATCGGGCACTCTTTCATGTACTGGGCCGGCCGGCGAGCGGCTGAGCGGCCATTGGGGACTAATCTGGGGCTGGATCCTGCTCAAGTGTCGCTGCTATGGCTGGGTGAGAGAGGGTTGAGGTGGTCTCAGCTCCTGCCTTTGCTCCGGCACCATGAGCGAGTGAGGGGCAAGCCACGGCTGCTGCTGTTGCATTTAGGTGGCAACGACCTAGTTACATGGACTTGTAAGCAATTCATACGACTTGTTATCAAAGACTTAACTATGTTACTGCATATGTTCCCGGGAATTCAGTTAATTTGGTCGGACATCATTCCAAGGCCTGTTTGTGCGGCCCAGCGGCGTTGGTCGCGGGGTCTTACAAAAATAAATCGTCAAATAGGACGGTGGTTAATGGGACAAGGTGGGATTCAAGTTCTTCACCCGTGGGTGGAAGTGACTTGTACGGGGTTGTACAGGATTGATGGTGTTCATTTGTCACCTGTGGGTGTAGATCTACTGTTGAATGATTGGCAAGAGGCCTTGGAAGGTGTTTTACACGGGGATGCCAACTGGTCGCAGCAGGGCATAGGGGGGGCGGCACAAGGGCATTAAAATGCCAGTGCCGGTGGCGGGATCCCGGAGGTTTCCGGGGCCCGGATCCGTTTGGTCATACTTGGGCGGGGGCGGGGTGCCCCGACCCAGATAAGCCCTGCTGGCCTTTGCTAGTCATATGGCGAGGTCGGGGAAAGGGCGGTAGGAAATTGGCCGGTGGTCAGACACGGCCGGAGCGGATGCGACCCCACTTTGCTAATTATGGCTGGGGGGGTATCACTCCGCTGGTGGGAGATTGTTTATAGAACGGTTTGATATTGTAAAGTTAATTGTTTGAATTATAATAAAGCTGCGACCGGTTGGTACTTCCAATAAGAAAATTGTGTCTGTGGAATTTGTAAATCTGGGAAAAGGGTGTGGGAGGGGTTGAGAAGAATGAAGGAGGTGGGGGGTGAGTAAGGACGGGCATAGGGCACCGGATGCAACCTGCCACGGTTAATTTAAGTCCGAGCGCGGAGTCGCGAGGGACGCCGGTAACCGGGCGGTCGGCCCGGTCCCGGTCCGTCCTTCCGGCTTCAAAGAAGGAAGAAGAGGGGGGGGGGAGGGAGGAGGAAGGAGCGTGGAGGCTGCTGACGCCGGCAGCAACGTTTGAATGGATTGGCTCCGCAGATGGGGAGAGCGGAGCCAATCAGAGCTGCCGGCGTTAGACGAAGGTTTTAAAGAAGGAGCCACTGATGCTCACCCCCTTTCGTCGGCAGCGATTTCGGAGACGGTAAGCCTTCCCACCCCTCCTCCCTCCAATTTTGGTATGTAAGGGGTGGTGTTTTTTGGGGTGTCGCAGTGGGGTGGGGTTGACAAGGCGGGATCCCGGAGGTTTCCGGGGCCCGGAGCCGTTTGGTCATACTTGGGCGGGGGCGGGGTGCCCCGACCCGGATAAGCCCTGCTGGCCTTTGCTAGTCATATGGCGAGGTCGGGGAAAGGGCGGTAGGAAATTGGCCGGTGGTCAGACACGGCCGGAGCGGATGCGACCCCACTTTGCTAATTATGGCTGGGGGTGTATCACTCCGCTGGTGGGAGATTGTTTATAGAACGGTTTGATATTGTAAAGTTAATTGTTTGAATTATAATAAAGCTGCGACCGGTTGGTACTTCCAATAAGAAAATTGTGTCTGTGGAATTTGTAAATCTGGGAAAGGGTGTGGGAGGGGTTGAGAAGAATGAAGGAGGTGGGGGGTGAGTAAGGACGGGCATAGGGCACCGGATGCAACCTGCCACGGTTATTGTCCACATTAAACTTCATCTGCCAATTGAACATCCAGTTTTCCAATTTATAATGGTCCTCTTGCAGTTTTTCACAATCCTCATGGGTTTTAACAACTTTGAATAATTTTGTATCAGCTGCAAATTTGATTCTCTCATTTGTTATTCTCATTTCCAGGTCATTTATGAATATGCTAAAAAGCAGCGGACCCAGCAGAGATCTCTGGGG
Source organism: Ichthyophis bannanicus (assembly GCA_033557465.1). Classification (NCBI taxonomy): domain Eukaryota; kingdom Metazoa; phylum Chordata; class Amphibia; order Gymnophiona; family Ichthyophiidae; genus Ichthyophis; species Ichthyophis bannanicus. Next base: position 1,499,986,903 of record CM066031.1, read on the forward strand.
TACTCCACTATTCACCTTTCTCCATTGGCAAAATTGGCCATTCAGCCCTACCCTCTGCTTTCTATCTTTTAACCAGTTCCTGATCCACAATAGTACACTGCCTCCAATCCCATGACTTTTTAATTTCACCAAGAGTTTCTCATGAGGGACCTTGTCAAAGGCTTTCTGAAAATCTATATATACTATACCAACTGGCTCACCTTTGTCTACCTGTTTATTCACACCTTCAAAAAAATATAACAGATTAGTAAAGCAGGACCTTCCTTCGCTAAATCCATATTGGATTTCTCCCATTAAACCATGACTATCTACATGTTCAGTAATGTTGTTCTTTTAGGCATTACTTTTCCTCACTTTTCTGTCTCAACAACCATTCTTTTTAAGGTTTAAAAGTATCTGTAGTTTGCTTAAAGTTCACTCTGCTACAGTCTTCGTGGTTGATTCTTAGTCTGAGAGTGGAAGGGAGGTTGGGGTGAATAGTCACTCAAGAAGAGTAATAGAATGAAAGAAACTATTCACTGTTTCAAGGGAGGTTGAGTAGGAGGCTGACCAGCAATGAATCTGATAATAATGACTAGTGTAACAGAGTGGTGGGCAACAGGTATGTCAGCCAGCTCAATCTCCTAAAATAGAGAAGAGCAGTGATGCCTACCAAAAAAAAAGAAAGAAAAAGAAAAGCAGGGAATTAACCATCAAGAGACATGTTATAAACCCAGGGAGAAGTAAGTGGATTATAGAGTAAATGATTACAAAACATTTAAGAGGTGTATTTATTAAAGCACATTAAAAATGCACATCATGTTTTTAACGTGCATTAATGTCCCGTTGCGAATCTTGTAGTTACCAAAAGGCATTAAGCTCATGCAGGGCGAAGGAAAGCATCAGGTTAGTCAGTAGCATTTTAAATATGGGCACCGGGAGGGGAGGGGTAGGAGTAAATGGATACTGTTCCTGCCCTGGGGCTCCTGTCACCTAAAATCGTGGGTGAGGAGGTCCAGGGAGGAGGTGGAGACATGGGTAGATTTTATATGCTTTCATGTGCTTTACTGTACATTGCTTTGAGCCTGAGGGACAGGCAATAAATTAAGTCTGAATAAATAGATAAAGCTTGCTGGGAGTATGAATGTGTGTCTTTTTTTTTTTTTGACTAATTCTTTCCTTAGCATTTGCTGGACTCAATTCATTAATGCCTTCTTTTTTATGCTTTTCAGACAGACCCAGTTCCCATCACCCAGCTGCTTCCTCTCCAGGTGTTGGAGTGGGACAATTTTACCTACATGGTATTTGAGTATTTGCCCATACATGTCTTTCATTGTCTAATATTATATATATATATATATATACCAAAAAAGTTCCAATTAGGGATAGACAATATCCAAAAATCAATATTACCCGCAACTCCAAACAATTTTTTTTTGGACTTTGTTCACAATCTATTTACCAACCATTTCAAACTGGTCTATTCTACCTTATTATATTAACACTAGAAGCCCCAAAGTGTGTCAATTGATGCAAATGCATCTTCAAAGTTGTATACCAGCGCCACTGCTAGAATCATGTCAGCCGTAACTTTGTTAGCAAGGTCAAGATGTTCAAATATGTGCATCGAAAATTAATGACAGATGCACCACCTAGCAGGAAAATGAATTTATACCTAGAAGCCCCAAAGTACGTCAATTGACGCACTCAATTGTCTTGGATGCGTCAATTGACGTACTTTGGGGCTTCTAGGTATAAATTCATGTTCCCACTAGGTGGCGCTTCTTAATCACTGTTTACAGTTTTACTCTGACATTACAAACAATAAACACATGATGACATCATGTAATGATGTCACATACTGCACGTGTTTAACAAATAAGTAACTTCACATTAATTCACATCTGCATTTCATGCTAAACGCAGTCGTCGTGATAATGTGTCAATTGACGCACTTTGGGGTCTCTAGGTAAAATTCCTTTTGGGGCTTCTAGTGTTAAGGGGTATGTCTACTAAGGTGCATTAGCTTTTAACATGCCAAAAAGGATGGGAACAGCATGCTGCGTTAACAACTTATGCAGGACAACTGCAGATAGCACAGCAAATTTTTGCACTATCTGCAGACCACACATTAGGTGCTTGAGTGGGTAGAGTGTTGGCAGCACGCAGTAACTACTGGTTTTGCAGACATAGCAGGTGCAACTAATACCACCTCAATGGGCAGTGTTAGCTGTGTCCATTGCTTTTTCCATACATTCTCTGCCAAGGGAAATTCTGTGCACGTTTTCAACAGACAACGCAGGGCTATCGTGCCACATTAACAGCAAACGCCTATTGTGGTTTAGTAGACAGGTCCTTAGGGGGTCATTCAGTACGAATAGCGGGGATAGACATTCAAACTGAACATCAATCCCTGCTATTTGCTCTCTTGTCGGCCCCGGCTAATGCCTCCATGTACAAATAGCGCGTTTGTACGAGGAGGCAGAGATGGGGGCGGGAGCGAGGGCAGGCCATAGGCGGGCCACAACCCTGGATGTACAGGCCAATTCTGAGGTCGGCCCTGTACATCCATGGTTGTGAACATGGACGTGGGACGTATTCCACTGCAGAGGTGGAATACATCCTTCTGGATGTTGGGGGATCCTGAAGCTGGACCGGGACAAAAAGGTAGAGGGTGCAGGAAGATCCTTGCAGCCGGACCCTGGCCATGGGAGGCCGGGTCTGGCTGCGGGGAAAGAAGAACATCTGCGACGGCCAGCATTTGCAGCTCCTGAATGGAGTCGCGGTGCCATGGCCTGACTGAGGTAGCCAGGGATCTGCTGGGCATGCAGGCTGACCAGAACTGGGGCTTGGCCTGCACGTTCGGGCTGTAGACCTGATTCTGATCCCACAGGCACATCTAGCCCCCGCGGGATCAGAATCGGGTCTAACTCTGGGCGTCCCACTTCTGGTCAGCTGTACAGGGGGCAGGACAGAAAAATCAGAATGTGCCTCCACATGTTTTTCATATATAATAATTTCCCAACACAAAATTTAAAAAATATCCAACATTCACACCATGCTGAAATATTACTATACAAAAATCTTATCGACACAGTACTGTGTTTCAAACTTATGAGTCACGGTTCTGCTTCAGGTGGTAAACTTAAAAGCAACATCAGAAAATATTTTTTCACGAAAAGGGTGGTGGTGGATGCTTGGAATGCCCTCCCAATGGCGATGGTGGGGGTAAATACAGTGAAGGACTTCAAAATGACATGGGATAGACATAGTTGATCCCTTTATAGCAAGAGAATGAAATCAAAGCAAACAAATATCTTTAGTATTTCAATAAATAGATGGGGGGGGGGGGGGAGACTAACCTGAATGGAGCGGCAGGTACAACCCTAAACACAGGCATAGAGGGGGATGACCTTCATGGAGCTGGCCACCATTCTGGACAGCTTAGGTGGACCACACTGGTCTTTATCGACCATCATTTACTATGGGCCCTATTTTTGAAGGCAGTTTCATGGGTAACCCACGTAAATGCCTTAACCAGGATATTCCAAAAGCACCTACACGGGTAGTGCCTTTGGAAAATCCCTGTTAAGTTCCTAATGCGCCCAGATGTTATCCGCTTAGCATCGGGGCGTGTTGGGGACATTCTGGGGTGGGGCTGAGGCAGGGAATGGCACTAAGCAGGTAGCAACAATTTTCGATGCTGCCTGCTTAATGCTCTGTGCCTTAAAAATAGGCAGAGAAAACCCTCGCCTATCTTTAAGGGCTGGGACGAAATGGGCAGCTGCTACCCACTTAGCCCCGGCATCTGCCGGCCTGTGCAGCGTGACCCAGATTTTCATTTCCGTCGCCACGGAAATGAAAAGCCGAGGTTAAGGGGTCAGCGGGAAGGGCTAAGATGCTACGGTGCTAAGCCCTGCCCAGATGAAAATTGGGTCCTATGTTGTTATGTAGATCACTTATCTGTATTTCAACTTCCATGAAATTATTTTTCCACAAAAATGACAACTGGCCTTAAGAGATCCGACAATATGCTTAGTTTCACGATATGGCTTCCTGATGTAGGTATTTTACTCTGGAGTTTCAGACTTTAATTCCAGTTGGTGAACAGAACCTGTCTCTTCACTACACTCTGCACTTTTTGCACTACGTATTAGTTGCCCAACCTGTAAACCAGAGCTCAGGCATCTTTTACAATGCCACATTAATCCGTGTGATTCAATATCACTACGTTACATCTGAAATCTCATTTGAAGTTTCAAGGAGCTTACTCTTCACTCTCAGGGTCATTCTGAGGCCCGAATAGCGGGGATGGACATAGTGGGGATGGATAGCATTGTATGGGGAAGTTAGATGGGAGCGGGGCGGGGCAGGGACAGTGCTAGGGCAGGCAGTGGGTGGTCGATGGCCCAGATGTACAGGGCCGATTTCAATGTCGGCCCTGTACGTCTGGAGCCAGCGGCTTGAACAAGGAACTTATTCCACATCGGAAGTGGAATAAGTTCCCCTAATCGGGTGGATCGGGCAGGCCCGGGGCCCAAAATAGGTGGTAGGGGTAGGGGAAATTCCCCGCAGTCTGACCCTGGCCGGGGATCGCAGCTTTTGAATGGAGATGCGGTGCCATGGCAACCGGACACCATTGCGCCGTGGCTCCATTCAAAAGCCCTGACTGAGCTATCCGGTCAAGGCCTGTATGTGCAGGCTGACCTGAATCGGGGTCCCAGCCTGCACGCAATTCTGATCCCACAGAGCTAGACCTGCCTCACGGGATCAGAATCACGGCTAACTCTGTGTATCCAGTTCAGACCGGGCGCACAGAGGGCCAGGACAGCCAGGTCTGAATCGGCCCCTTTGTATCTTCAGTTTTAGCTCAAAGTTCAGTTAAAGTATTGGGATACTTGCTGATCTCTTATGACAGACACTTGACAACAGTATTAAATATACAAAATAAATACCATAAGCACTCCTATAAGGAAACCATTAAAATTAAGATCTGGAGATTTTTGTGAGATGCATATTCAGACTGAGTCAACTCATTTTAATTATTAATAAAATATTTGTGTTATTGCAGCAATAAATAATTTAAGACACATTTAGCTAGCATCAACACTCCTCACAAGACCAAAGTTGTGTTGATTAGAATGTTGGAACCAACACAAAAGTGACACACTCCCAGCTGGTATTTTTTGCTCTACAAAACCTGAATTTTTTGCTAGTTGAGAAAATCTACAATATTGTTCAGTTATCATGGACTGCAAACAATTACAGTGGTTTGCATAATGATTCCTGCCTTTGTTTTTCACTTTCAGCAATATCATGGTATAGCAAAAAAAAAAGATTTTTCTTTTTACTGTAAAAACTATAGTCATGTGACTTACCAATTGCTGGGTTTTGTTACTTAAAATGGGATCTGGTCTATAATCTTTCAACATGAAAAGGCTGACATAGTTAAATATGCTATTACAATGTTTACTGAAATTTCTAGAAGGTAGGCTTCTATTAGTTTAAATTTTTTTCTTTCTCTCTGCTGTTCTGAGAAAAGGAAGAATGAAAGAACAGTTCTGAGAAAAAAAAGATTAAAAGAGGAAAACACACAGTGACCACAGAAACATAGTGCTTCTCAAGAACTCAATATAATATTTCAAAAACAAAATTGTCAAACTAAATAACCTCATCTGACGAGAGCCACCACTGTAAAAAATATGTTTCACAAATATCAGAATGCAGCAGTCAAAACTACACCATTGGTTATATTACCAGTTGGAATGCTTATGCAAGGGCAAAAACGTGATAGTAGTGATACATGTGCACAGAACAAAAAGGCAAATAAACATAGAAAATGACCTGAACCACATTTAAAATCCCAATAACCAAGCTGGCCAATAGTGATATTAATGAGAAACATAAAGAAACACTACTGAGAAAGCATAAAAAAGGAGATATCATGTTTGGAAGAGTCTATGGTCTGTCCCCCTACAAGGTGAATGATTCCACACTGAAATAGCGGTGATCAGGGTTTTCCCTTTACATTGGGCAGGTTTGTTATGGTGTGCACATGTGCCGCAACAGCAGGGTGGGCATGTAGAAAAGGGCAACTGTACAGATGCTGGAAATGGGATACAGAGGGCTTCAGGCGGCACATGCTGTGGTGCAGCTGGGGCACAGTACGAACTAGGCAGATGCCTAGGTGGCACATAGGAATGCTGAAACTGTAGAGCAGCCAGACAGCAACTGATGAGTGTCTAACATGGGTACGCCATAAGAAATTTGCCCAATATAAAGGGGAAACCCTGATCACTGCGGGATCATTCACCTTGTAGGGGGACAGACCATAGACCCTTCCAAAAATGATATCTTTGTTTTTATGCTTTCTCAGTAGTGTTTCTTTATGTTTCTCATTAATATCACTATGGGCCAGCTTGGTTATTGGGATTTTAAATGTGGTTTAGGTCATTTTCTATGTTTATTTGCCTTTTTGTTCCATGTACATGTATCACTACTATCACATTTTTGTGTTTCCTTGGCTTTGCTGTACATTGCTGACTGAAATTTATTTATTTTCTTTTATATACTGTGTTATTTTGCATCAGTGTGGTTTACATTGAACAAACTGAAATTACATTGAACAGGGCATTATAACTTGGAGATAACTATTTTACAGGGAACATGGGCTATGGAGGGTTAAGTGGCTTGCCCAAGACCACAAGGAGCACCTGTGGGACTAGAAACCCCAGTCCTTCTGGCCCAAGGTTGCTGTCCTCTAGTGGGATTTGAACCCCTGACCTTCTGGCCTGAAGTACCTTGCCCCAACCACTAGGCCACTCCTCCTCTCCTTGGTTTCTCTTTCCTGCAAATGTGCCTAGCGTGAGGGTTCCACTCGTGCTAATTTTCTGCCCTTCATTTCATGGCATTAGTGTGCAAGGAGCCACTCACCGCCCACTCTCCGCCCATTGACCCCCTTCTCTCCGCCCTCTGGGAAGCCTTACTCCACCCTTCAGAGCCGGATTTCACAGCGTTAGGGAGCGATAATGCTGCACGAGAATACCGCCGCTGCGACATTAAGACGTTTTAGTAAACATACCCCTAAAGTTTCGTTACCGTTATTTACATAGTTTTACTGTTTCATGTAAACTGAATTGTACTACTCTGTACTGTTCACATTGTTCATCTTGTTCATTGTAAACCACATTTGATCTGTAAGTAATTGCGGTATAAAAATGTTAATAAAATAAAATAAATAAAAAAAAATTATTTCTTTTTTTGTAATATTACTAGTAATGCCTGCTTACAATGTTCAAATTTCTGAGGAAGAGGATAGTTTCAAATTCCCAGGACCCAAGATATCAGAAAAGACCTTACAAGTTGGAGCTCTAAAATCTTGCTGATAGCACTGTTTCCTTTCAGTTTAATATTTCTTGCAAATTTTTGTGTCTTTGCAGGTTTGTTTTTTTCTTTTTTTTTGTATTACACATCTTAAATTTGGTACTAAGGAGATAGAACACTAGTTGGAATTTTTTGTATTATATAGTTCAGAAATCCTTCATAAAGTCTTACGTTTGACCTATGCATGAAACAACAGTGGAGTCCATTTTTACCTCTCCTTTCTCAAGAGGAAGCTAATTTAATCTTGGAGAGCTGGTGTTCACAAAATGAGTTAAAAGGCCAAAAATAAATAAACAAGGCATTGAAAGGGAGTTATACACTCACCAGCAACCAGTAAACATATAACTTCCTTGGATTATCGACCACGTATGCTCTCCTCCATTATTACTGTCATGATTTGCACACCGCATACAAATGATTTTCAGCACTGTACCGAGAGACACAATGGACAGTCCTTCCTACCCATACAAAGGTCTGATATAGGTACAAATGCCTAGAAATGGTTTGTTTCATAGGGAAACTGATGCATTATGGTTAACAGTGAATAATGTGCAATTTAAAAGGCCATTATAAATTTATAATCATCATATTACACTGCAGGAAATATGATTTTAGGTCTGAAATGTTATTATTGATCACATGCAAAGTGTTTTTTTCCCCACAAGAAACATGAAATAAAATATTTATAATTTGTTTCTATTCTGCCTATATACTAGACAAGGTATCCTAGAATACAGCAGACAAAATTCTGGCAGGGTTCTGGTTTGCTTCTGAAATCAACTAGGCATCATAGTTTAAATGTGAACAAGTCTATTTTCTGGAAATAAAAAAAGGTTTCCCTTACCATTAGCTCAGGTTTCCTAAATTTGGAACAGAAAACTAATTCTGGCAGAGAGCTATTTACCAACATCGGTTCATAAACAGAATTACACCCTATATTTAAAAGCGCATTTCAGAGGCTCTTTGTACGAGTGTTTGTAAAAACAAATAAGCCCCCATTACATGAGGTTTTAGGCCAACCACTGCTTAGAATCCCACAAAAGATCATCTGCTTTGATAGATTATGAATATGCAGGATTATTGTAGATTTTTATGGCTTCCACAAAAGGTGTGGATGTGTCTAAGTATAGCCCACTAATGAAGTTGATATGGCAATCTTTGGTGAGCATGACTTAAAAAGCACTGTTTAAAAAAAAGAGCTATATCAAATATTGTACGGCATCAGTCTTGTGATTAAGGCTAGATATCTGCAAAAGGGATGCAGCAAGAACAACCAAGATCAATCACACACACTTGCACATAAACTATGAATCCATCTTTGGTAGGCCAAGTGATTAGGAAGTCACATCATACATCAAACTCTCATGCAAATCCTCTTGTACTCTTTATACTATCATTTGTATCTGGAATGTTTGAGAGTTGAGGGTCCTTTAAATTCTCTTCTATAGTCTCAGGACAGTACATTTCACCAGGGTTTAAGATTAGTGGGAAGGAATTATGAACGTGAATGATCTGCAGTTAGGCAAAGAGTACATTGATTTCTGATGCTTTGTATGCTTGCATGGCTATATATGTTCTTGAAAACACAAAGAGGAGCGCCTGCTCTTGCAGAATAAACAGGAGAACACAGGAAGCAAGAGTCGTAGATAGGTGGAAAAGGTTTTATTAAACCCCTACGCGTTTCGGCCGTAGCCTTCTTCAGGGGGCATACAGCTGAATGAAATAATGTTGAATACAAAATATAAAATTGTAAAAATATAAAATAATAATAGTTCATTAAAATCATAAAAATACATAAATTGTAAAAACATATAATATAATTAAATAAGAAACTACTTGTAAACAGACCAAAGTTGAGAAATGTTCATAAAAAATTATAAGAGATGATATAAATAACATATATATATATTATAAACAAATTAAAATGTATAAAACCAAAACGCAGAGTGGACAGAAACCAGATAAATGTGCTTAATGAGACATGCAAGTTATGCATTGAACAGGCTACATGATCTCCACCAATTATATAGGTGTGAACAATGTGTCTATTGAAGAGCATATCTTAAAAAATTCTTAAATTTTTTTTTTTATATATGTGATCTTATACATAATCCTCATATGCTAGAATCCCTGAAGGGGAAAGGGGGGGGGGAGGAGAAGGGGAGGGGAAGCTGGAGGAGGGGGGAGGGGGGAAGGAAGGGGGGGAGAGAGGGGGAGGAGGAGAGGGGGAGGGGGGAGAGGGATGGAAGGGGAGGGGGGAAAGGGGAAGGGGAAGGGTGGAAGGGGGAGGAGGGAAGAGGAAGGGGGGAAAAGGGAAGGAGGAGAGGGGGGAGGGGAAGGGGGGAGGGGGAAAAAGGGGGGAGGAGGGGGAGGGGAGGAGGGGGGAGGGAAAGATGGGGAGGGGAAAGGAAAGAAAGAGGGGGGGGAAGTAGGGTGGGGGTAGGAAGAGAAAGACCAGTGTACAAAGAGGCAAAGGTGTGAAATTGGTGATAAAATAAAATGGTGTTTTTGTGGGTAAAGGACCTTACATTAATTGCATATGTTACTCACATGTGTGACACTGGAGAGAATCTGCAGACGCTATTACGCGTATGGGAAAAGTGACTAAGAGACAGAGATAGCCCATTATAAAACTAACTCACTGAACACATTAGCCTTTCTTTTTAGAAAATAACATACCGAATAGGACCATAAACATTAATGTCAAAGAACTTAGTGGCACAATTAAATACTATATCACCGCCTGTTAAACACTGCTAAAGATGAATTTAAAAAACAATTAAAAATAAAACACATTGGCACCCGAGCTTTAGAAAACCACAGAGAAAGTTCCATACTGAATAAGGGCGCACTCAAATGTTGAAACTATGCTGTGCAATAAGAAAATACATAGTTACAAACCTGGGCTATGCTAAGACCGAATGTTAAGGCAGTATAACATGGCACAGTGATACATAAGCAAACCCAAATGAATGGTTTTAACATTGTGTGAGATGAGGAAGGGAATGAATTACATTATGATGCATCTTCTTACTTACATATAAAACCTCTGAAAGGGGACACGATAGTCACAATGTGAAGAATCACTAGAAAAAATAATTACATAATCAAAGCTAAAGGGGATACAATAGCATATTGTGTGTGAAGACAGTGTACAGACCCAAGGCCTTCATGGTAAACCTTCTTAGACCAACATTTATGAAAGGTGTAATTCCGAAGTAAAACAGTAGAATGCGCGCCAAAAGGATGTGGCATTACAAAGGAAACTTATTATCAAACTAAAAAACTTAGTCTGCGTACCTACAAAAATGTATAATAGTGCAAAACAAAACGCTATACCATTTTGAATTAACCAAACTACTGTTTTACTTCGGAATTACACCTTTCATAAATGTTGGTCTAAGAAGGTTTACCATGAAGGCCTTGGCCTTTAGCTTTGATTATGTAATTATTTTTTCTAGTGATTCTTCACATTGTGACTATCGCGTCCCCTTTCAGAGGTTTTATATGTAAGTAAGAAGATGCATCATAATGTAATTCATTCCCTTCCTCATCTCACACAATGTTAAAACCATTCATTTGGGTTTGCTTATGTATCACTGTGCCATGTTATACTGCCTTAACATTCGGTCTTAGCATAGCCCAGGTTTGTAACTATGTATTTTCTTATTGCACAGCATAGTTTCAACATTTGAGTGGGCCCTTATTCAGTATGGAACTTTCTCTGTGGTTTTCTAAAGCTCGGGTGCCAATGTGTTTTATTTTTAATTGTTTTTTTAATTCATCTTTAGCAGTGTTTAACAGGCGGTGATATAGTATTTAATTGTGCCACTAAGTTCTTTGACATTAATGTTTATGGTCCTATTCGGTATGTTATTTTCTAAAAAGAAATTTCTAAAAAGAAAGGCTAATGTGTTCAGTGAGTTAGTTTTATAATGGGCTATCTCTGTCTCTTAGTCACTTTTCCCATACGCGTAATAGCGTCTGCAGATTCTCTCCAGTGTCACACATGTGAGTAACATATGCAATTAATGTAAGGTCGTTTACCCACAAAAACACCATTTTATTTTATCACCAATTTCACACCTTTGCCTCTTTGTACACTGGTCTTTCTCTTCCTCCCCCCCCCTACTTCCCCCCTCCCTCTTTCTTTCCTTTCCCCTCTCCCTCTTTCCCTGCTCCCCTCCTCCCCCCTTTTTTCCCCCTCCCTCTTCCCCCTTCCCTTCCCCCTCCCCCCCTCCTCCTTCCCTTTCCCCCCTTCCTCTTCCCTCTTCCCTCCTCCCCCTTCCCCCTTCCCCTTCCCCTTTCCCCCCTCCCCTTCCTTCCCTCTCCCCCTCCCCCTCCCCTCCTCCCCCTCTCTCCCCCCCTTCCTTCTCCCCTTCCCCCCTCCCCCCTGCTCCCCCTTCTCCTCCCCCCCCTTCAGGGATTCTAGCATATGAGGATTATGTATAAGACCACATATATAAAAAAAAAAAATTAAGAATTTTTTAAGATATGCTCTTCAATAGACACATTGTTCACACCTATATAATTGGTGGAGATCATGTAGCCTGTTCAACGCACAACTTGCATGTCTCATTAAGCACGTTTATCTGGTTTCTGTCCACTCTGCGTTTTGGTTTTATACATTTTAATTTGTTTATAATATATATATATGTTATTTATATCATCTCTTATAATTTTTTATGAACATTTCTCAACTTTGGTCTGTTTACAAGTAGTTTCTTATTTAATTATATGTTTTTACAATTTATGTATTTTTATGATTTTAATGAACTATTATTATTTTATATTTTTACAATTTTATATTTTGTATTGAACATTATTTCATTCAGCTGTGTGCCCCCTGAAGAAGGCTATGGCCGAAACACGTAGGGGTTTAATAAAACCTGTTCCACCTATCTACGACTCTTGCTTCCTGTGTTCTCCTATATATGTTCTTGGTAAGCCTCATTTACTTTTCTATAAAAACTCTTGTGAAATAAAATCACAATTGGCAAAAAGATTCATGATGGGTCTTGTTGAGGGACATCATCAAGAGTTTTTGGATGGAACTGCACCAACCATACCAATTACAGGTCCAAAACATAAATTGTAATTAAAAAGTTATTTAACTGATGGTCACATTGAACAGTGAGGTTCATTATTGTTGTGGCCTCACAAAACTAATCTATTTGGAGACATTCCTCTCGAGTATACGATGAAACATCTTTACACATTCTACAAACCTTCTCCAAGGACAGATACCCAGTCACAAAATCTCCTTGTTAGAAATGCTTCATCCTTAGAACTGCTATTGGAACTAAGAGGCAATTCTAATGAGGAGATATTTTTGACTGTGTGTTTTGTCCCTGGAACAGATTAGTGAAAGATGACCCTGTGTCAGACTTAAGGACCGAAAAAAGTATAAAGATAGTTCAAAGCACATTCCTGTATGTAGCCTTCAGTTAAGCAACTTTTAAATTTCAACTTCAGAGGTTGGCTTGCTAAAATATTGCTCTTGAGCCACTGATTATATGTTGTGAATTTGCAGCTGATGCAGCACCATACCAGCACTTATTCTCTTACATAAGAACATAAGAAAATGCCATATTGGGTCAGACCAAGGTCCTTCAAGTCCAGGATTCTGTTTCCAACAGTGGCCAAGCCAGGTCACAAGTACCTGGCAGGTCCCCGAAAAGGCACACAGGTTCCACAATGTTTGTCCTGGAGTAAGCAGAGATTCCCTGGGTTCTCTTTAATAATAGTATATGGACCTTTCCTCCAGGAACTTGTCCAAACCTTTTTTAAACGCAGCCACATTAATAGCCTTCAATACATCCTCCAGTAATGAATTCCAGAGTTTGATTACTCGTTGAGGGAAAAAATACTTTCTCTTATTAGTCTTAAATGGATTACATTGTAGCTTCATTGCATGCCCTCTAGTCTTTCTACTTTTTGATGGTGTAAACAATCTACATTTACCCATTCCACCTGTTTATGGTGGTCCTCAATTTAACATGAGGGGAATTTTATAACAGGTCACCTAGGCTGAAAGGGCAAGAAGGTGCTTATTCTAGATGCTTATGTGTCTTTATAAAATTACCCATCCAAACCTGCAGAAATCAAGGTTAAAAGGAAGCCAGGGACATTTGTGCGGAAAGTATGGGTGGAAGGGATATGTTTACTAAAGTGCGCTATAATTTTACAGGATTGCACGTTTAGCATAGATATCAATATGCGGTGCATACAGACGTCATGCGCATCCTGTCGGGGGCATATATAGCATGTCTCCAGCAGCAATGCAGATGCACTTAATGCCACCTTTTGAAGTGACATTATGGGTGCATTAAGTGCACCCATGTTACCTGCAACATTGATGACAAAAGTGTCTGTCAACACCCACACTAAACATGATATGCAGACACACCCATGAACTTTACCCCTACCCTGCCCATTTCACTCCCTGTTGCGTACTAAGCAGACAGCATGGAATTAACTCTGCACTCTCTATTTAGCGTGTGCGCCATTATCGCGAGCCATTACTGTGCACTCAAGCCCATGTTAATTGCACAGCTGAATAAATATGCCCATAAATCACAACTCTGTTCATACTCCTGCCAAACTCCATCCCCCAAACGTGCCTACATTTAAGTCACATAAAAGTATGTGCATTCCTCGAGCTTGTATATTTCTCATACTTTTATTGTGTTACCCATGGGGTAGCATTATGAGAGACTTTATGTGGGCAAAATAGGGTTTATGACCAAACAATCCATTAAAAATGTTCCCTCTATACTTATAGAGTGCTGAAGATTCATGAATGATATAAACACTGAAGCCAGCATTTTTTTTTAAACTGACCTGATGTCACAGTTAAGAAATCAAAGCTGAAAAGTGGCTGGATATTTCAGCAAGACAATAATCCAAAACATATCTAAACACAGTCATGAAGTACTTACAGAAAAGAAAAATAATGATTTTAGAATGACTTTGACCCCAAACTTGAATATTATTGCAAATTGGTGGTGAGATCTGAAACATGCAGTGCATGCAAGAAGACCTAAAACTATTTCTGAGCTAGAAGAGTTTGGCAAGGAAGAGTGGGAAAAAATTCCAAAAACAAGAATAGAAAAACTGAACTGGCTACAGGAAATATTTGGAAGTTCTTATTTTCATCAAAGAAATTATTACAAAGTACTAATTGAAAGGGTGTGCCAATGTTTGTCACTGTTTTCTTAATTTGAACCTGTAAAAAGCTGCAAATAAATCATCAATGAAATATATGAAGCTGCATTATAGAAAGGTCATCTAGGTGCAATCTGGGATGTCCAGGCTTGAATATCCCAAATACCATGGGAGCGGCAGCAGAGAAGGTGGGTATGTGTACGATACACGTGTCTAGAATTTTAAACAAAGATCGCTTCATGCAAAACAATAGGCCAGGCATATGTAAGTTTCAGGCTGATTCTGGAAAGTTGGACATGCCCAATATGGATGGCGATGATTCAAGCAACATAGATGTTCCCATGATGGTATCTCAGAACGAGCACATCCATCTCATGCAACATACATGTCCCGGACTGCCATTTTGCAGTGGCAGTTGCAAAATAAGTATCTTAATTTACCTCCTTGTTTCTTTACTGTTGTGAAAAGTATTGGGGACATGAAAGCGCCTTCTTCTCTACTCCCACAGGTGTTTGGTGCTGGAACAAGTGCTTTTCTGATGCTTATTCATGCCCTGGAGCAGGAACAGACATTGACATCACTGTTGGCAGGCTGAGTTGTGTGGGACATTTCTGAAATCAGGTGCACATGTGTATCTTTTAAGGAGCATCCTGGACACACCTCCACTATGACCCTGTGCAACATGGATGTAATCGCTCTGGAGACATGTAACTTTGTGGCTTTCTAAAATGGCTCCTGGGACATCTCAGTGCTTCTGACATCTGAGTGGGTGATTGTAGGCATGGAAGTGACAATAGAGCTTCTAAAATGATCTCCTTAGTTTGTCCAGGAGTGCCCAGACTTTTGCACATAACTGTATCAGCATATGATTACGGACAGAACTTTGGGAGGAAGGATGACATGTAGGAATATTGGATGTCACCCACTATGTAACTTTCTTGACAATAAAAAGCAGAATAACACACAATACAAGTGTAAAACTGTTCATGTAGCAAGGTGCTCATCCATAAACAGGAATTTGCTACCCATAACTTTTAAAGAAATCTATTTCATTTTATTTTAGATATTAGTATTTAGATAACGCCTTTCCAGTAGAAATTCAAGGCAAGTTACAATCAGGTACAGTAGTTTTTTTTCTGTCCCCGGAGGTCTTCTAATCTAAGTTTTTGTTCCTTACCAGTGTCTTCACAGACTTACTGGCATAATTTGTAGTATGATGGAGCTCACCATAAGTGAAGAGAGGGGGATGTCTGAGCCATCTGGATGACTCCGAGGAAGACGGGTGCACCTGATTCTGGACCGCGGTAACAAAACATTCGCACGGTGCACAGAATCAGTCCCATAGATGGCCTGCAGGGACATCCTCCCCACAGGCCCCCCTCTTCTCCACCGCCCAACCCATGGCTGGCCTGCCAGGGCCTGGATCAGGCAGCAGCCTGCACCCAGCCCCAGCCATTGGGGGGGGGGGGGGGGAACACAGGCCCGATTGCCGGGTCGGTGCTGCTTTGAGGTGGAATAAGCAGCATGTCCCCTTTCACCCAGCAGGATGTACAGGGCCGTGAACTGAATCAGCCCTATATGTCCTGCCGGGCTGGCCCACTCCCTCTCTGCCCAGATCCCACCCCCTCTTGCCCCCTACCGGCTCTTCCCATCAGGATTTACAGAGAGAGCCAAAAGGGGAATCGGGCCAGGATGGCTTGTGGGGCTGCACGTCTCGCTGAGAATCAGGCCCATAATGTTTATGCTTTTGTAGTTTATTCATGTTCTCTTTGCTTTTACATAGCTGCTAAGGCCCACAGAAGGCTTGGGCTGTGCTGCGTCTTATGCAAATCTGTTTTACACCAACTCCCTTACTGAGTCATAGCCAGTGAAAAACCCTGTGAGCGTGCCTAAATTTAAAACAATGCAAAATGCACTCTATTGGGCCAAAAATACTATATGCCTGCATGGGTATAAGTCTCTGAAGATCAGCAGAAATATTTACATGCATATCTCTTGTTACAATCAAATGAGGTAATGTAGCATCCAGATATGGATTAAGAGCATAAGAATATAAGATATGTCATACTGTGTAAGACCAAAGGTCTATCAAGCCCAGTATCCAGTTTCCAACAGTGGCCAATCTAGATCACAAGTTCCCAAAAGGTATACAGATCCCATGCTGCTTGTCTCAGGCAATGGATTTCCCCAGTCCATTTAATCATGGTTTATGGACTTTTACTCCAGGAACTCAGTCAAACCTCTTTTAAACCCAGCTACACTAACAGCTTTTACTACTTCCTCTGGCAACAAATTCCAGAGTTTGATTACTAGTTGAGTGAAAAAATATTTTTACTGATTAATCTTAAATGTACTACATTGCATTGTAACCTCATTGCATGTCCCCTACTCTTTCTACTTTTTGAAGGAGTAAACAAACAATCTATGTTTGCCCGTTCCACTCTATTCTTTATATTATAGACATCTGTCACATCTCCCCTCAGACATCTCTTTTCCAATTTGAAGAGCACTAACGTTTTAAGCCTTTCCCCTTTATTTTGGTGGCTCTTCTGTGTAGTTTTTCTAATTCCGCAATATCCTTTTTAAGATATGGTGACCAGAATTACACACAATATTCAAGGTGCAGTCGCACCATGGAGCGATACAGACACATTATAATATCCTTGGTTTAATTCTCTATTCCTTTCCTTATGATTTCTAGCATTCCATTTGCTTTCTTGGCCACCGCATACTGGGCACGGGGTTTGAATGTATTATTCTTGATGATGCCCAGATCCTTTTCCTGAGTGGTGATTCCTAATGTGGAACCTTACATAGTTTGGGTTGTGCTTCCCTAAGTATATAACTTTGCACTTGTGCACTTTAAACTTTCATCTGTCATTTAGATGCCCAGTCTCTCAATTTTTCAAGGTCCTCTTACAATTTTTCACAATATTCTAGTTAACAACTTTGATTAATTGTATCATCTGCAAATGTGATCACCTCACTCATTATTCCCATTTCCAGGTCACTTATAAATATGTTAAAAGGCTACAGGTCCAACACAGATCCCTGGGGTATAAATTGACAAATTTAGGGAGATGATGATGATGGATCAAGAAGGCAGTAGGGAAGAGCACTGATGTGCATTGTCTGAGTGCGAGCTCCTGAAACCTGGAGTTTCTGTTGCTGGCATTATGGGGCACAGAAAGCATAAGCAGCTGGACCTACCCTCGGGTCCTGTTGCGAGGAGTTCCTCCAGTCAAAGGACACTAGCATCTTGTGGCTTTGCTTGCAGTACTGGAGCGGCATCTTCAGCGGGGCCAGCAGAAGATCCGTCGTCTTCGGGCGCTTCAGGTGTGCAGCTCTCCTGCCGTGACCCAGAAGCGAATGTCCAGATGGAATTGTGCTCCCCTCCGGCTTGCCGACAAGCACACCATTGAAGGGGAGTGAAGGGGGCTCTCCTCTGGTGGGGTCAGTGTCTCCGGCATTTGGGACACAAGGAAATGGTTCTGGTGTGGTGATGGCCGCCGCAGAGAGTGCAGTTTTGGTGCAGGCTGGAGTTTCAACATCTTCTGGAGTTAAGTCCTTGGTAAAACCTGCGGTTGTAAGTTTGGATGCGCTGTGGGAAGCAGTTGAAGTGGTGAACTCTTCTTAGTTTCTTTATGGTTTCATTGAGTGCTGACTTGAATGGTGTTAAGACTGTATATACTGAGATTTTTCTCGGTGAAGGAGCAGAAAGCAGGGAAGACTTTCCTTATGGAACAAGAGCTGGGCCATCTCCGGGGATTAGTGGAGGCCCAGATTAAAGACAGATTGGTGTCTCAGAGGAAGATGGAAAATTTGGAAAATCAAGCTCAGCTGTGTAACATGAGGTTTTTGAATTTTCCAAGATCTCCTGTTTTATCAGCAGAGCAGATGCTGAGGAAATACTTTGCTGAGGTGTTGAAACTTCCTCAGGAACATTTTCCACCTGTAACTCGGATTCAATATCTGTCTTTGGGGGTTGGGTCCCTGGTAATGTTCCTGGCTCTGTTTCCTTATGGGATGGGGATCTAACTAGTTTCTTGGAGGATTCTTTGGAAGTAGTCACAGGTAGGGCCACCTTGCTTGTTACCCTGGCCTTGGAGTCAGATAAAGCTTTAATTTTCTGCTCTTACTTTAGAAACGTCAATCAGTCTTTTCTCGGCTCTCAGGTTAGATTATTTCCTGATTTGTCTAGGGGTTCTCAGTTACGGAGGAGGGAGTTCATGGGCCTTTGGTCTAGGGTTTTGGCCCTTGGGGCTTCCTTTCAGTTAAAATTTCTGGTTAGATGTTATGTTTCCTATAAAGATAAGGTTCATGTGTTCTTTGAGCCCAGACTACTGTTTAGAGAAGAAGTATGCATACTGGCTGATGTTCTCTTTCATATGGCTGATGCATAAGTCTTTACCTGTCTTTTTCTTTTTGCTTTTTTTGAAAGGGGAGGTTGGGATTTTGTCCCAGCCTCTATTATGATTTATTCTTATATCTCCCTTTGTTATCTCCTTTATTGTGGACTAAATAAGATTTGGATGTTTATTTTCTGTATATTTCTTTTTCCTTGGTATTTTGATAGTATTCAATATCTTTGCATTCATGGAATTTTTCTTTGGATGTGTAAATTTGAAATTGATAAATAAAAAAAAATAAAAAGAAATTGACAAATTTAGCCATGAGCAAGCTGTGGGAGAGCCCTCCGGTTGGAAGTGCTGTGATAGCAAGTTTTTAGTGACGAGTGGGCAGGCAGCATCTACTTCTCATGACTGAAAACATGATATCGCAACACCTCCCACTATCGGCAGCAGTTTGGTGGGAGGATTCTTGCACAGTTTGGTGGGAATGTTGGCTATGACTTAACCATGAAATTCCCCTATAAAAAACCTACCTATTTCTAATACGTAATTAAAATGATTACACTTTAAGGGGATAATTATACAAACTCTCACGCAGTTAATGTGTCGCCATGCCCGTATTTGGGGTCTATTTTATAAAGTGAGATTTGTCCTTTACTTTATAAATAGGGGTGTGAAGACGTACCTCAATCTAGTTGTGGCAGTTACGCCTGCTGTAGAGCAGGAATAAGTTCCTGTGTCTAGACTACTCAGAAATATGCAGATTATAACATTATGTAACTTATGCATGTAAATTTAAGATCCACCTACACTCCATCCAAGTAGCCCTACCCCTGTGCACACCCAAACTGAAAGTACATGCGATAGAACTTACATGTGTACTTAGAGAACGGTGACTGCCTAAATTGTGCATGAAGTAGCCATTCACATGCATAAGTCCTTTAAAATAGGGACTTGTAAGCCTAACTAGTGCATAACTTTCCTCATGCCTTTTATAAAAGCAGCACCTAAATCACTATGGGAAATTATAGCACTCAGAGACTTTTTTCTCATTTTAAAATACAAACAAAAATGAAATTAAAAAAATTATAGAACAGAATGTGAATGCATGCACCTCAACAGATTGTTTGATTTACAAAACTTCTATTTACTTAATGCATTTTAAAAAAAAGTATATCTATATATCTATCTGGCTGTAGACAAACAGAGGTAGAGAGAGAGAGACTGATCCTCTCTCTCAGTATCTATAGATAGATGGACATAGATCTCAATTTTGCGATATAATTCGTTTTCATAAGGGGCCCACTGAAAGGGGATTAAAATTGACTCCGCCCCCAAAATTCACATTTAACCTACAGAAAGAGTTGCTTCAATAAGAAGATTTCCACAGACTAAACATGCCAGCAGTATTAGAGAGGAAGTGAAACAGAAAATAGTGGCTTCATCCAGACCTGTGCAAGAAATCTGTATTTACTTAAACTGCTTGGCAGAAACCCTGATCTCATTCCAGCTGAAATGCCTTCACGGAAACACCATTTCACAGAGATAAAGAAGAAAATGCCCCTTATACCTATAGAATACAGACGAGAGTTACAGGTTGCTGAACACCACTATTCTGCAACAGTACTACAATATCCTTGCTTTTCATGAATTTTCATTCTTCTGCAGTTCTGTGGGTTTGGCTATGTCTGCAACCAGAAGACATTCTTCCAATGCAGTGCATGAACAATGAGCATCCATGTGGATTGGAAAGAGATGTTTTATATAGAGCAAATAAAGGGATACATTTAAAAAATTTAGAAAAAAGTCAACTTGTTACTTTTCCAAAAACCCAACAACATATGATTATACTGCACCATCTACTGCACTTTCTCCTTCGTCAGGTCATTTGAATTTATTTAAAGGTAGAAATCCAAAACAATGGCCTGACTGTGCTTTGTTTGCACTAGAATACTGCATCATCTTGATTGCAACATAACAACTTTCCACTTGAAGAACATAGTGGGAAAAGGGGAGGGAGGGAGGGAGGGAGAGAAGGCAGTCAAAATGTGTCGACTTTAGCTTATACATTACCATGATATACTACTGAAGGCACACTAATTTTATATCTGGAAGGCAAAACCACATTTTCAAAAGAATAATCATATGTTCTTTTACGTTCCAATCTTTTAAATCCAGGCTGCTCAATATTTGTAGTAACAATTAATTTGGAATGTTTTTCGGGCATCACATACCAGTAATTATGTGCTGTGCATAAGAAGCCCTGAAAGCAAATTATCCAAGTACATGTGTCGAATCGAAATGTTAATTCATAAGTTTTGTTAATGCATGACTGAGCACAGCTCTCTCAAGTGTTCCTGCTATATGTTTGGCGTTCCCACCTCTAGAAATATACCCTGGGACCTACTGCTTTCATGTGTATGGCTCAGTGCTGAACACTCAGGAATCCGTGCACTGAACTTAAGCTCCACGTTAATAGATTATGTAATCATAGGTTCACTGTATACAAAGTATGTAAAAAAAAAAGAAAATGTGAGTTGAGATAAGAAACTGCACTATTTTTTTCAATGCTGCAACAGTTCAGAAACTTGCTCTGCAAAGGTTGCTTAGAGATTTCAGACTGCCTCAAAGTGAACTCAATCTTCTTTGTAACCTGCTGGGCAAAAGTATATTCCAAATGCTTTTGAGAAATAGGTCAAGAATTTTAGTGATTTCTGTTTTATTTGCAGAGGTAAAATAAGAGGGACTAAGAGCTAACGCAATTGGATTACTAACTGCTCTTCTTGAATTACCCTTTTCGGAACAGGCACCTCCTGCTCTGCCTTAGAGTTCCTTTCTCTCCCTTAGAAATCTTCTGTGCTAGCACCAAGCTTAATTTAATTCAAATAATGTCTTTGTCCACGCCGCCACCACTACTGGGAGAATGCTTCACACATCCACAACCCTTTCTGCAAAGAAATATTTCTATCCACAGGACTGGTGCAATAATTGGGGGCACTTTAGGCAGGTCCTTAATCTCGTAACCCCCACCTCTCATTGCCGTCACTGTCGCCCTTCTCTGGGACTAGCAGCGGCAGTAATCGTAAGGGAACTGCAATGCAGTACTTGCCTAAAGGAGTCATTCTGAACTGCATTTAGCGGGTCTGGATGTCCAATCCGAACGTCCAGACCGCTAAATACTCGTGTTGCCTGCAACAGTTTGTACAGGGAGCTCGGCCAGTTTGTATAGGGAGCTCTGTTCATGGGCCGGAGGGGGAGGGCTGTGGGAGGAGCGAGGGTGGGCGGTGGACGGCGACTGACATACAGGGCCAATGCTGAGGTCGGCCCTGTACATCCAGGACTGGCTGCTCAGATGGGGGATGCAGGAGCCAGGGTGTGGCAAAGAGATGAGGGGGCGCAGGGGATCTTTGCAGCTTGACCTTGGCCATGGGAGGCCAGATCACGGGTTGGGCTGTGGGGAAAGAGGCTTTTCAGTTGCAGTCGGGGCGCATGGCCCCTGAACAGAGCCATGGTGCCATGGCGATAGACACCATGGCACTGCGGCTCTATTCAGGGGTCTGGCTGAGTTGGCTGGGTATGTGGCTGGCTGTGCAGCCGGCCATTATCGGGGCCCAGTCTGCACATCCAGGTCATAGACTCGATTCTGATCCTGTGGCCACATCTACCCCCCACGGAATCAGAATTGGGTCTACCTCTGTATGTCCTGATTCTGATCGGCCATGCAGGGGCTGGACGGCCAGTACAGAATCGGCCTCTAAGGCTCTGGCACTGCTTCACAGTTCCAGTCTGCGATTATCTGCCATTTCTGACCCTTCTCATGCAGGGAGGGCAGCAGGATGGAGGGCCCACCTAGAGCGCCTCCAATCCTTGCACAGATTCTGGGGATAGGCTTAGGAGTAATTAAAAGAAATATTGATTTGCAGAAAGGGTGGTGGATGTATGAAGCAGTCTTCCTGTAGCAGTGGTGGTGAGGACAATGTTTTCTTGCATGCAGCGCATAGTTAAGCTGTGAATCTGTTATAGGAGGATGTGATCAATGTGACTAACATAGCAGGGCTGAAAAGTTGCAGATAGAAAAGTCCTTAATAAATGATTAGCTAGGTAAATTTGGGAGAGCCATTCTACATCCCTGGAAAAGAGCTATGGGAAACAGATTTCTATGTTGGGAACTGCAGGTGCTTGTGACCCAGATTTACTACTATCTTGATGGTCTGACTCAGCATAGTTTTCTTATATTTTTATGTTAAGACCTCTTGGGGCACTTTTAGTAGGTTGTTGCACCTAATGTGTCAAAAGCACTGAAACTAAAGTGTGTAAGGTGCAACACCACCTCCTTAATTGTTGTCAGTGTGGAAAGCATTTCCCTAGTAGTTAACATGCAGCACTTCCCCCTAACATGGGCAGACTAGTGTCGGTGCACTAAACTCCACTTACTGAGGTGGTGTTAAGTGAACCTGCGCTAATGCACTTAGGGCCTGATTCTGCAAGGCGACTAGCAGGGCTGTACATCCCAGTGGGACATCCAGCCCTGCTAACCACCTGAACCGTATGCTGCCTCCAGGCCCCCCCTGCACACACAGAGCCACTGTGCATGCTGCAGGGGATAGGGGCTGCACGTGGGGCAGAGAGTGAACGGAGCGTGGATGGGATTGACCCCCAAATGTACAGGGCTGATTCTGGCCACCCCTCCAGATCAGCCGGTCAGCCCCCCAGCAGCGATGGTGTTGAGTAGGGTGAGTCCCTGTCACCTGATCCGGGCCTCGGCTTCCCCAGTCATGGTTGGCGGCAGGGAAATGGGGGCTCCAAGGCAGCAGGCAGGTTGTGCCGCGGGGAGGCCATCCCCATGCAATGCAGGGGCACACCAGGCCATCTCCCAGGTCCTGATCCTGCATCTGTTGGCTCATCTGGCTCCTGCAGTGCAGAATCGGGTCCTAACAGGCCCATCCTATTCGGAGCCATCCAGACAACCCAGACGTGCCCCTATGTGCTGTTGTGTGAACCCAGCACTAACTGTACTACTGAGCTCACCATGCCCACTCTCCGCCCCTAACCTGCCCACTCACAACTCTAACACAGGTTGCACTGTAAGCATGGGAATCATCCGTGCTAACTGTAATGGTCTTGTGCTAGCTGGCAATGCACGTCCCAGCATGCCTTCAATGCACACAGGAACATGCACTGCCAGCTACACCCCTTAGTAAAAGACCCCTTAAGTGAACAAATAAAAACCAAATACATAGGTAAAGGATGCCATCTTACAATTTACATACATACATTCTCTTATATACCGCGCTATTCTGCATCAGTGCGGTTTACATTGAACAAACTGAAATTACATTGAACAGGGCATTATAACTTGGAAATAACTATTTACAGGGAACATGGGCTATGGAGGGTTAAGTGGCTTGCCCAAGACCACAAGGAGCACCTGTGGGACTAGAAACCCCAGTCCTTCCAGCCCAAGGTTGCTGTCCTCTAGTGGGATTTGAACCCCCGACCTTCCGGCCTGAAGTACCTTGCCCCAACCACTAGGCCACTCCTCCACTGATGCTATAAACAGTGAAATAGAAAGAAAGAGGAGCTCTGGAGTCCAAGAGAAACATCAAGAGATAGCTGCTGGGAGAGCCAGAGTGTTTGGAAGAAGTAATCGCACAACACAGAAGAAGAAGAGCAATATAAGGCAGGCCAAGAATCAGGCTAACAAAGAAAGACAAATGAGAAACCAGGAGATGTAACAACTGATAGCTGAGCTCCTAGCTGGTAGGGAGATGGACAAAAATGTTGGAGTTTGAAGAGGGTAAGACTACCTAGGATAAATCTGTTAGACAAAGTAAAATGCATGATCAGTAAAATCTGCCTAGAAAGAACACTAATTAATACTATAGAAAATTATTACCCAGAAAATTTACCTGCATAGACTAAAGGCCGACCCTTAACCCCTGATGTTCAATGCTGAGGTCATATGTGGCCCCAGCAGTGAATATCTGGAATCGCCACACAGCCTTCGCAGCCGCAGTAGCTAACCGCGCAGTGGTGATATTGCATGCTGCCTGTTTAGCTCCTAGAGGTAAAAGTTAGGCCAGCCTTTGCTGTGACAATATTTACCTGCAGGTCACTGACTGGGCAGCATGCAATATCGCTACTGCCCAGTTAGTGACTGTTGCCGCCCCAGAACACCACGGAATGCTCATGACACGCCCCGATACTAAGTGGTTAGCGGTGTTAATCGGCGATATTCAGCAGCACTAACCGTGCAGCATTTACACAGTTTATAGGTCTGTAAACCATGTAAATGCCATTGAATGTCGGGCCCTATGTGTTGTCCGCTATGTGCAAATATTCAGCATTAATGAGCCGCTCTGATGCAAAATCATGCAAAGTGGTCATTAATAATGCATTTTGTTAAACCCTATAAGCAAAAATGACTCCGCAAACCAGTTTTTGTAAAGTAATTAACGGACTTCAATGACGTTTTTGCAAATCATCTGTAAGAAACATCTGCAAGTTTCCTACTGGGTTCATTCAAAAGAACAAAGCAGAAGGTCACAATTTTACTATAAAATTCTGTACATCGACCACATAGGAGGATAGGGCCTGATATTCCAAGGCATTTACGCGGTTTATGGACCTGTAAACCATGTGAGTGCTCCTAACCATGCTAGTGCCGCTGAATATCTCCGGATACTGCCACTATACGCCCCAAAGCTACACGGTGAGCATTGGAGCGTTCTGAGGGCGACACCCATTGCTAGCTGGTAAGCGGCGATATTGAGCCGCTGCCCAGTTAGTGACTTATGGGTAAAGATAGGCGTGGAAAAAGAGAGCCTATCTTTACCTGCCAAAGCTAACCGGGCAGCAGCTCAATATCACCGCTGACCAGTTAGCTTCCAGGCTGTGCGGAACCCGGATATCAATGTCAGTGGCTAGATATGGCCCCAGTACTGAATATCCGACTTTAGTGTTCAGCGGTGATGGCTAGGCTCTGTAATCATGCTAGCCACCGCCTCTGAATATCAGGTCCATAGTATACAATCTTCCTCTGCTACTTACTATATAGCAAGAATGGATTGAAACACACATCTGAGGCCCTGAAAGCTCATTTATGGTAACATCTTTGGAATACGCTTATGCTGATCCAACCTGAAAGAATCCAGATTAAAAACAATCTAAACTATCTAATTTAAAAGGGGTAACATTACCCAAGACAGAATATTTCCAAATTTAATTAAGCATTCTTACTTGAAATCCATTTTTGTAGCAGTTACTCTGTTTCATGATATTACGTGTTTTGCACCAAGAATTCAATAGCAGTTCTTTCACCCACACAATCCTGTTTTGCCTATTTGACAGGTTTACTGCTTAATAATGTAGCATTATTCTAGCATGCAAAATCCGCACACTGAAATATACAGAAAATAATATGTACTTCATTAAACTACATTTATATTTCTGAAGAATGATGAAGGAATTCAAGAAATCTTAAGAATTTTTTGCATTAATCTGATCTACCATTCTCTCCCACCCAAAAAGAAATTTTGAACACTTCTCATCTTTTAGTTCAACGTCTTGTCTTTATTGTACTCCTCCTGTAAGAATTATTCTTTCCCAATCCCTACAGTGTAGGTGAACTACAGTATGTACCAGATACATTTGTCATTATTAATGACTAGAGTTCAGAGAAGTAATAGTTGTAGAATATCTATTCACATTTTCAGTTCAACATATTAATTTTTAGACTCTTTAAAATGACAAAATGATTTGAAGAAGAATTATTTCTCAGTGGACTCAGGATATCCAAATTGTTCTTGGTCTATGTATGTATGATTTTGATCCTTTGATAGAGCCTACTGGTTTGGAATGAATATATTTTTGTATATAGGGTAGTGTGTCTGTAGTATTGTGAAGGAAGTATAAAGCGAGTCATGCAAGTGATATGGTGATCTTGTGTTTCCATAAGTGATGAATATCTTCTCCTGCTGTCACTTTTAACTTAGTTCAAACATTCATCTACAGACTCTAATTAGCACTCGCCTTATTTCTGCCATGATATGAATCCAGGTATTGTTATCATCCATCATCTGGGTCTGCAGCACAGTCCTTAGGTATAATCTTCCTGGTACCCCCCTCCCCCACCCCAATACCTACAGCCTACCCTTGCCTCTTCTAGATGCCATCAGAGTGCTGTCAGAGAGAAATAGGCATATATGACATTCTGGATAGTACATATATCACTGATGAAATGTACGATACTACCCTCTGCCCTTCTCAGCTTTGCCTTCACCTGAGAATGCAACTAATTACACTGGCTGGGGATTACCTGCTTACTAAAGGTTGACTTTCCAGGCACTTGATAACTGGGCGCTAAGAGATGCAGCAGCCTCTTAAACCTTACATTCACAACCAAATGCAGAGGCTAGTCATCCAGAGCAATCATTTCCCCATTGCAGTGTGTCACCACCTTAAGTTACCTGCCTGCTGCTTGCCCTATGAAAATACTAACCAATCCCACACCATTTCCTGTATAGTGACTTGCTTTGACACACATCGGGGCTTTTGACTGCCACTTCACCGGGGCTCTGCTTGGAAAAACAATTTCCTTTTTTCCCACCACTGGATTGAATCCCCAGCCTAGAATCAGTACTCCCCCTTGAACTCTTCTGGAAAGGGTGCTCTTTGTACAAATGATGCTGCATGCCACTGTTGGTAAGATAGACCATCAGCTTCCCTTTACTAATCTGTTTCCTATATATTTGTATTCTACATACTGTGGATCCTGGGTGACCTTAAAATGTTTCCAAATCTCTGAGGTTTTATGAGACTTTCTCTCAACTTCTTGTGGGGGGGGGGGGGGGGTGGAGAGGGGATTGTTGCTATTATGTTGCTGCTGCTGGATCTGGGGCTGAAGATGAAAGTCCACGGGAACCTATACCTCTCTATACTCTCTACCTTCCAGCTCTTGTCCTTGACAGTGCAAGTTTCATTTCCTACTTCCTCACCACTTAGCATGCTAACAAGATCTTCTAAACACTCTTCAGCTATTAAACTTTCAATATCTGATGCTTCTGTGAGCAGCAGCAATCATCACACGGTGTGGTTTGAGATAAAAGCCAAGGTGCAGTCCAATCATAGCAAGCTCAAAGTCCTAAACTTCAAAAACACTGACTTCAGTAGAATGGCCAAGTACCCGAAGGAGGAGTTGGCAGGATGGGAGCGGATAAGGGAAGTGGAATTGCAATGGGCTAAACTAAAGGTGGCAATAAAAGGGGCAACAGATAAATATGTAATGAAAGTAAATAAAAATAAGAGGAGAAGGAAACCCATTTGGTTCTCCAAAGAAGTGGCTGCTCAAATAAAGGCAAAAACCACAGCTTTCACAAAATTCAAAAGCTTGCAAACAGAAGAACACAGTAAGGAATACAGGAGCAAACTAAAGGAGACAAACAGAGAAATAAGGAAAGCAAAATCAAAGGCAGAGGAAAAGATGGCTAAAGATATGAAGTGTGGCGACAAAACTTTCTTCAGGTATATTCAGGAGAGGAGGAAAATCAGAGATGGAATTGCAGGACTCAGAAGTGCTGGGAACGGATTTGTGGAAAGTGACACTGAAAAAGCAAAACTGCTAAACAAATACTTCTGCTCTGTTTTTACTAAAGAAAATCCTGTAGAAGGACCATCTGTGACTCCCAAATATAAAAATGGGAATGAAGTAGATACCACACCATTCACTGAAGATGATGTGTTAGAACAACTTGCAAAAAAGAAAAGTGAACAAGGCCATAGGACCGGATGGAATACATCCCAGGATAGTGAAAGAGCTCAGAGAGGTTCTTGCAGGGCCGTTAAAGGATGTTTTCAACAGATCCTTGGAAACAGGAGTAGTTCCTCAGGACTGGAGAAGGGCAGATGTGGTACCTCTTCACAAAAGTGGTGACAGGGAAGAAGTGACAAACTACAGGCCCATGAGCCTTACCTCTGTGGCGGGAAAAGTAATGGAGGCGCTTCTGAAAGAGCGAATAGTGGACTTTCTCAAAACCAACAGGTTGCATGATCTGAAGCAACACGGTTTTACCAAAGGACGATCTTGCCAAACAAATCTGATTAAGTTCTTTGACTGGATGACCAGAGAACTAGATCAGGGGCATGCAATGGATGTCACCTACTTGGATTTCAGCAAAGCCTTTGATACTGTTCCTCATAGGAGGCTTATCAATAAACTCAGTAGTTTGGGGATGGGTCCCAAGGTGGTGAACTGGATCAGAAATTGGTTGACTGACAGATGACAGGAAATGGGGCTCACACAGATGAAAGGAGGGTGATTAGCGGGGTGCCCCAGGGTTCGGTCCTGGGTCCAGCACTGTTCAATGTATTTGTGAGTGATATTGCTGAAGGACTGCATGGAAAAGTCTGTCTTTTTGCAGATGACACGAAAATTTGCAACAGAGTGGACTCCCCTGAGGGAGTGGATAACATGAGGAAAGATCTACAAAAGCTGGAAGAATGGTCTAATGCTTGGCAGTTAAGATTTAATGCGAAGAAGTGCAGTGTCATGCACTTGGGAAGCAGAAATCCAAGTGAATTGTATGCGATAGGGGGAGAGAGATTGGTGTGCACAGACCAGGAGAAGGATCTTGGTGTGATTATTTCTGCAGATTTCAAGGTGGCAAAACAGTGCGACAAGGCAGTGGCAAAGGCCAGGAGGATGTTGGGTTGCATATGAAGAGGAATTACCAGCAGAAAGGAAGAGGTACTAATGCCACTGTATAAGTCACTGGTGAGGCCTCACTTGGAATACTGTGTTCAGTTTTGGAGACCATAACTTGCAAAGGACATAAAAAGACGAAACTGTTTAGAGGAAGGCAACCAAAATGATTTGGAGCCTGCATCAGAAGCCTTATGAGGAGAGACTTGAAGACCTAAATATGTACACTCTGGAGGAGAGGAGGGACAGGGGAGATATGATTCAGACCTTTAAATATTTAAAAAGAAATAAGGAACAAACAAACCTCTTCCAAAGAAGGGGAAGCTGTAAAACTAGAGGGCATAACATGAAGCTGCAAGGGAGTAAATTGAAAGGCAATGTCAGGAAATACTACTTCACTGAAAGGGTGGTGGATGCTTGGAATGCCCTCCCGATGGAAGTGGTGGGGGCAAATACAGTGACAGAATTCAAAATGGCATGGGACAGACACAGTGGATCCCTTTACAGCAACAGGATAAAATCAAAATAAACTTAACTAATTTTTCAACATACAGGATGTCCTACACGGAGCAGTGGGATCACCCCTAAAACAAAGCATGGGGAGGGTTCACCCCTAAAAGAAAGACATGGGGAGGGCTGGCCTGCACGGAGCGGCATGTGCACCTACTCTTGCTATCTTACTGGGCAGACTAGATGGACCATACTAGTCTTTATCTGTCGTCATTTACTATGCTACTATGATACATTATCCCCCCTCCAAGATCCAGCAATCCAATCCTGACAAACTTTATAGCGCACTTTTCATTCTGCTGCTAACATAGAGATCTGTGTGCTGTTTGGATGATTTTTTTCTTCCTTTTTTAACACATCATAAACCAGAAACCTTTTTGCTGACGACCTGGAACAACCAAGCAAGAGGATTCCTCTTTCTCTGCCCTGATCCTGTGCTTTTCTCTTCCTGCCTAGCTGGTGACATCATACAGTTGCTCATGGTTTTTGGATAATAAAGCAGGGATAGATTTGTCTGGCTCCTTGTCAAAGAGTTTCTAGAAGACTGGCTGAAGAGCCTTGTGCTTCTGGCTTGTCTCCTGCAGGGGTGCCATCTAGAAAAAAGGTGATCCTGGATTCTCTATAGAGAGAGAGAGAGCCATTCCAGCAACTGATAATGACATGCAAGAGGAGGTCATACTGGACCTGGTGCTTTCAAAATGGGAGAGTTTCCTGATGTTATAATGGGTGATAATCTCACTTTCGGTGATCACCAAATAGTGTGGTTCAGTATTAGGACAAGGACGGAGAGGATCATTCAAAAGTGAGGCTCACAGACTTTAGGAAAATTAACTTATCAAGATAGGGAATACCTCAAAGAGTTGTCAGCTGGATGGGAACAGCTGGGGGATATAGAAAAGCAGTGGGCAAAACTTAAAGAGGATATTTTAAGAGCAGCGAACCTTTATGTTAGGAAAGTAAATAAATGCAAAAAGAAAAGGAGACAACTATGTTCCTGATCGTCCTCCAGGCTAGTCCTGGAAACTATGGGTTGTCAACCTCCTCTAGCAGCTTTGGAGACTGAGAAACTTCTTTTTCGTGATGTCATCAGTATATAAGGGCTGGCACCACCTCCATACTCCAGTTTTTATCAGTCTCCAAAGCAGCTAGGAGAAGGGTGAGCCCAATAGGCTCTGGGCTCACTGGAGGAACAATTTTGGAGTGCTGGGGTACTACCTCTTTAAATCCGGAAAGCTGGTGACATTGTCTCCCTGCAGATTCGGGGGACTGCTGCTTTCTGTATGCCCTGAGGTCCTCTGCCCTTGATTTCATTTATTTCGGTTAATTTGTTTTAATTTGTTTTTGATTTATTTCCCCTTTAATTTCTTTCTTTTCTATTTGGCCATATTTTAACTTCCGGGGTGAGGACCGGTCGCTGGTTACCGTCCCGAGTCGAAGGGGACAGGAACCGGCACCTTGCTTAGCTCAGCGCGTGCAGAGGGACTGCCTGCCGGTGCGCTGAGCTAGCGGGTACAGCCGCGGCAAATTTTTCTGCTTCGGTCTGCTGAAGTTCCCGATCAGATCCGCAGCCGCTGGGGTCTTCTCGAAAGTGCAGCAGGAGACCCGGTGGGCACTCACCGCTGTTTTTGCAAGCCGGCTGTCAGCGCTGGAGGTAAGTCTCGCTTCGGCGGGAAGCAGCTGTGTTGCAGAGGCAGGCCCAGCCGCGTGTGCTGAGAGCGGGAAAATCGCGTTTTTTTCTTCAGGCCTTTGCCGCATTCCTGCTCTGCATCAGAGCTTCGTTTACAGTTGGTTTCTTCAGGGGGGACCTGGGGGAGCTCCTCTGTGGGGACTGGAGTAAAAAAAAAAACCAACCCGCTATTTTTGCCTCAGCCCCACGGCCTGTCCGGGCCTTAGAGGTCTGTGTGGCATGCCTTCCAAGCAGATTTGCCTCTTGTGTGGGGTCAAGCGCAGCTCGGTGTCTTCGGAGGGAGTTTGTAGGGGTTGCGCTCCTGAGGTGGAGCCCCTTGAGGGACTCCCGGACTCGGGGGCGACTGGACAGGACCCGTTACTGGAACTCAGGGTCCCTAGCCCATCCCCCCTGCCTGTTCCGGAGCCGGGGCTCTGAGCCCCGGGGCCGCCAGAACTTCCGTTTGCCTCTCAGCCGGTGGCTGGGGGGTTGGCGGCGATTTTTTCGGCGGATTTCTTGGCGCTGCTTCAAAGCTCCTTCACGGCTTCGCAGGGGACGCCGGTGGCGGGTCCCTCCGGGGCGGGGCTTGGGCAGAAGAGACCCGCTTCGCCTTTGGCAGCGGAGGGGTCGGCTGTTTTGGCCAAGAAGGCCAGGGCTGATGCGGATCGGCTGGATCTGTCCGTCGGCTCAGAGGACCTCCGGTCGGAGGTGGCCGAGACGGACAGGGATCTGGATGAGCTAGAAGAAGGTGAAATTAAGGAACAGGAGGATCAAGCGTGGATAGTTAGAGTTTTTCGGAGGGAGGAGCTCTCGGCGCTTATAGTAGAGTCGCTTAAGGCTCTTAATATGCCGGAGGCCGAGCCGGCGCAGGATTCTACTCTGGAAGATCCGCTGTTGCAGGCGGTTCGAAAGATGCAGAGAGCTTTCCCGGTGCACCGGGTGTTCCGGGAGATGATTCAGGAGGAGTGGGATATGCCAGAGGCCGCTTTAAAGGGCTCTCGAGTTATGTCTCGACTCTACCCTCTCCTGGATCAGGACTGGGATTTGTTCAAGGCTCCGAAGGTGGATGCGGCAGTTTCCGTGGTGACCAAGAAAACTACCATCCCGGTGGAAGGAGCGGCGGCGCTGAAGGATGCGCAGGACCGCAAGTTGGAATCCTTGCTGAAGCAGGTCTTTGAGGCTAATGCCCTGTCGTTACAAGCTTCCATTTGTGGGGCCTGGGTGGCCAGAGCCTGCTTGCGTTGGGCGCAGCGAGTGCAGGGTGACCTTTCCGGATAGGGATCGGAAGAGGCGGCTCGCTTAGAGTCGGGAGCGGCTTATCTCGCTGACTTGCAGTATGACCTGATCCGTGGTTTGGCAAAGAGTATGGCTTCCGTGGTCGCGGGGAGGCGCTGTCTGTGGCTCCGTAATTGGGCAGCGGACGGTTCTTCCAAGGCGCGGTTGAGTAAGCTTCCTTTTCGCGGTAAATTACTTTTCGGGGAAGATTTGGAGAAATTGGTGAAGGATTTAGGTGAGTCCA
Organism: Ichthyophis bannanicus; assembly: GCA_033557465.1. Lineage (NCBI taxonomy): Eukaryota > Metazoa > Chordata > Amphibia > Gymnophiona > Ichthyophiidae > Ichthyophis > Ichthyophis bannanicus. The sequence goes on from CM066031.1 coordinate 1,500,020,178, forward strand.
AGGGCGGTAGATTGCCAGAGGACAAGCCGAAACAGAGCAGACCTCCTTACGGGGTGCGGGGCCCGCTGCGTGATTTTCGCAGGTTTCCGTCCCCGAGGATGAGTCAGCCGCAGCGGGGGCGTTTTCCTGGTCGGGCTCCGAGTTTTTGGGGGTTTCGTGGAGCCAGCAGGGGTTTTGCAGCGGCATCCTCGTCTTCCACCTTCAAAAAGCCCCAATGAAGTCACGCGGGTCCAGGGAGGGCTAGTTCCCGTCGGGGGGCGACTGCGGGAATTTTACCCTGCCTGGGCCCAACTCACGTCAGATCAGTGGGTGTTAGAGGTGATCCGCGAAGGTTATGCGCTGGAGTTGCAGCATCCGGTCTCCGAATCGTTCGTTCTGTCCCCATGCAACGCCCCGGTGAAGCGCGAGGCTGTGCGGGAAACGGTTCAGCGGCTCTTGTGCCTCGGAGCAATTGTCCCGGTTCCTGCCGATCAGTTAGGTTGCGGTCGATACTCGATTTACTTTGTCGTCCCCAAGAAAGAGGGGACATGGCGTCCCATTCTGGATCTAAAGCGGCTAAACCGCTGCCTGCGGGTGTCGCATTTTCGGATGGAAACCCTTCGCTCCGTCATTGTGGCGGTGCGGAAAGGGGAGTTTCTGACGTCCTTGGACCTATCGGAGGCGTACTTGCACATCCCGATACGACCAGAACATCAGAGGTTCCTCAGGTTTGCAGTTCCCATGGGGCATTTTCAGTTTCGGGTGCTCCCGTTTGGTTTGGCAACGGCACCGCGCACGTTCACCAAGGTGATAGTGGTGGTGGCGGCGGCCTTAATGAAAGAGGGAATTTTGGTTCATCCCTATCTGGACAATTGGTTAATCAGGGCAAAGTCCAGGGAAGAAAGTGTGTCGGCCACAGCCCGGGTGATAGCTCTGTTGCAGAGTCTGGGTTGGGTGATCAACGAAGCAAAGAGCAGGTTGGTTCCATCTCAGGTCCTGGAGTACTTGGGAGCACGTTTCGACACCAGCGTGGGTCGCGTTTTTCTGCCTCGGCAGCGGGTGCTGGGGCTCCGGCTCTTGGTGCGGTGGTTTCTCAGCCGGCAGTGGCCTTCGGCTTGGGATTATCTGCAGGTGTTAGGGACAATGGCGGCGACTTTGGAGTTGGTGCCATGGGCGCGAGCCCACATGCGTCCGTTGCAGCGGGCCCTCTTACGGAGGTGGTCGCATCAGCGGGATTCGTTGGCCCACAGGTTGCCGTGTCCTCTATCGACTCGCCGTCAGCTCCGTTGGTGGCTGTCGCCGGGAGTTCTGGAAAAGGGGATGCCGTTGGAGGCACCAGCGTGGGTGTCTTTGACGACAGATGCCAGTCTGGTCGGCTGGGGGGCCCACTGTCAGGTCCGCTTGGTGCAGGACTTGTGGTCGGACCAGGAAAAGTCGTGGTCGATCAACAGGTTGGAACTGCGAGCGGTAGCGTTAGCTCTAAGGGAGTTGCGTTCCATGCTGCAGGGGCGGTCCATTCGGGTGTTTTCGGACAACGCGACGGCGGTGGCTTACGTGAATCGTCAAGGGGGCACCAGCAGCGTGGCGCTGGAGACCGAGGCGGAGAGTCTGTTCGACTTGGCCGAGGCCCATCTCGTGGCCCTGTCCGCGGCGCATGTCGCGGGAGTGGAGAATGTCGAGGCCGATTTTCTCAGCCGAGTGCGAGTGGACCCCGGAGAGTGGGTCTTACACCCGGACGTTTTTGCGATGGTGGTGCAACGCTGGGGGACGCCAGTCATGGATCTGATGGCGACCTTTCGGTCGGCACAGGTCGATCGGTTCTTCAGCCATCGGCGGGAGCGCATGTCAGAAGGACTGGACGCGCTCATTCAGCGGTGGCCCGAAGAGCAGCTGTTGTATGTGTTCCCTCCGTGGGTCTTGATAGGTCGGGTGATACAGCGTATCGAGCAACACAGAGGATGGGTGATTCTCATTGCTCCGGATTGGCCGAGGCGGCCCTGGTACGCAGACCTGGTGCGCCTCTTGGTGGGGCAGCCCTGGAAACTACCTCTTCACGTGGATCTGTTGACGCAGGGGCCTCTCTCCATGCCGCAGGTGGATCGATTCTCGCTTACGGCCTGGCCCTTGAGCGGGCTAGGTTGAAGGCGCGGGGTCATTCGCCGGCGGTGATAAGTACGTTGCTCAGGGCTCGGCGGCGTTCTACTTCTTTGGCTTATGTCAGGGTTTGGCGCGTTTTTGAAGATTGGTGTGTCGAGAGAGGCTTGGTCCCATTGAAAGCGACGGTTCCGCAGCTGTTGGCCTTTTTGCAGGCTGGCTTTCAGAAGGGTTTAGCAGCATCCTCCTTGAGGGTGCAATTGGCGGCGCTGTCCTGCTATCGAGGGAAGGTTCGGGGAGTGTCGCTTGGTAGTCATGCAGATGTTAAGCGTTTCTTGCGGGCCATGAAGCTTCTTCGGCCGCCGCGTCGACTCACTGTTCCGGTGTGGGATCTGCTTTTGGTCTTGGAGGCCTTAGGGAACGCTCCTTTTGAACCTTTGGCGGAGGCTTCTTTGAAGGACTTGACGTTGAAGGTGGTCTTTTTGGTGGCGGTGGCTTCGGCGCGGCGCGTGTCGGAGCTTCAGGCGCTGTCGTGTCGGCCGCCCTTCCTATCTTTCTCCGACTCGAAGGTGGTGTTGAGGCCTGTTCCGTCCTTCTTGCCTAAAGTGGTTTCTGGTTTTCATATGAACCAGGTAATTTCCTTGCCTGTGTTTTGCGGTTCTGGGAAAGGGCAGGGGGCGGATCAGCGTTACCGTTTAGACGTTCACCGGGCTTTGAAGAAGTATCTCGCTCGTACGGCGTCTTTCCGCAAGTCCGACAGGCTGTTCGTGCTGTTTGCGGGGGCTCGTAAGGGAGAGGGGGCCTCTAAGGGCTCGATTGCCCGCTGGGTGAAAGAGACCATCGCTTCCGCCTATATTTTGAGGAGTCAGCCGGTGCCGGCAGGTTTGCGGGCTCATTCCACTAGGGCGCACGCGACGTCTTGGGCGGAGACTCGCTTGGTTCCTACAGTAGACATTTGTAGGGCGGCGACATGGTCGTCGCTGAATACCTTTGTGAAGCATTACCGCCTGGATGTGCAGGCGGACAGGGACACCTGTTTTGGTTCGGCTGTGCTTCAGGCCGGCCTACCAGGTCCCTCCCGTTGATGGGGTTTTACTGCTCTGGTACGTACCCATAGTTTCCGGGACTAGCCTGGAGGACGATCAGAAAGAGTAAATTAGACTTACCTGCTAATTGTAGTTCCTGGAGTATCTCCAGGCTAGTCCCGGATCCCACCCTGTCTTGCGGGTATTTCCGGGCCTGAAGGAGGTGGACGGTTACTGGTAAGTGTCTGTTTTTCATTATTTGGTCAGCGGGATTGTCGTTGGGACGACTTTTTGCCTACAATTTTGGGGGGAGTGGCCGGGCAGGAGAGCTCATGGCATCCCTAGAAGCAAAGTTTGCACATAGTTGGGCCTGCGGGTCTTTTGGGGTATATGTATTTCTATATATATTTATATAAGGGGGCGTTGGTTTACAGTTCATTTTTACTTCTTACTTGTTGCTCCGGTGAGTCTGCTTTGTCAATAGATAAACTGGAGTATGGAGGTGGTGCCAGCCCTTATATACTGATGACATCACGAAAAAGAAGTTTCTCAGTCTGCAAAGCTGCTAGAGGAGGTTGACAACCCATAGTTTCCGGGACTAGCCTGGAGATACTCCAGGAACTACAATTAGCAGGTAAGTCTAATTTACTCATTCTCCAAAGAAGTAACTGAAAAGATAAAGAAAATGAGGGTGACCTTCATAAAATAGAATAGATCACAGAACGTAGAAGACAAGCAACAATATTTGGAAAAGCTAAGAGAAGCTGGGTAAGTAGTCAGGAAAGCAAAGATATAAATAAAAAAAATAACAGCCAATACAGTAAAATGGGAGGACAAGTCATGTTTTTAGATAAGTTAGTGACAGGAGATGCAAAAGTGGTATTAAGAACATAAGATATGCCATACTGGGTCAGACTAAGGTCCATCAAGCCCAGTATCCTGTTTCCAACAGTGACCAATCTAGGTCATACGTACCTAGCAGTTTCCCCAAAAGATACAGGTTCCACAATGCTTGTACTGGGTCAAGCAGTGATATCCTGGGTCCCTTCTTAATAATGGTTTATGGACCTTTTCTCCAGGAACTTGTCCAAACCTTTTTTAAACCCAGCTACACTAACAGCCTTTACTACATCCTCCATTAAAAAATTCCAGAGTTTGATTACACGTTGAGTGAAAAAATATTTTCTTTTATTAGTCTTAAATAGTTTATCCTGTAGCTTCATTACATGTCCCCTAGTCTTTCTATATTCTAAATAAGGTAAACAATCGATCTACGTTTACCCGTTCCACTCCGTTCATTAATTTATAGACTTCTATCATATCTCCCCTCAGCCGTCTCTTTTCCAGGTTAAAGAGCCCTAACCTTTTTAGCCTTTCTTCATAGGAGTATCCTTCCATCCCCTTTACCATTTTGGTGGCTCTTCTCTGAACCTTTTCTAATAATGCTATATCCTTTTTAAGATACGGTGACCAGAATTGCACACAATATTCAAGGTGCGGTCTCACCATGGAACGATATAGAGGCATTATAATATCTTTTGTTTTATTTTTCATTCCTTTCCTTTTGATACCTAGCATTCTATTTGCTCTCTTGGCCGCCGCTGCACACTGGGCTGAGGGTTTTAACATGTTATCCACAATGATGCCTAAATCTTTTTCCTGGGTGGTGGTTCCTAATGTGGAACCTTGCATCGTGTAACCATAGTTATTCCCCTTTCCAGGTCATTTATGAATATGTCAAAAAGCAGCGGACCCAGCACAGATCCCTGTGGTACACCACCTTTCTCCATTGGGAAAATTGGCCATTTAGCCCTACCCTCTGCTTTCTATCTTTTAACCAGTTCCTGATCCACAATAGTACACTGCCTCCTATCCTATGACTCTTTAGTTTTGCCAAAAGTCTCTGATGAGGGACCTTGTCAAAGGCTTTCTGAAAGTCCAGATACACTATATCAACCGACTCACCTTTGTCCACCTGTTTATTCACACCTTCAAAAAAACATAACAGATTAGTAAGACAAGATCTTCCTTGTCTAAAGCCATGTTGGCTGTCTCCCATTAGGCCATGACTATCTATATGCTGAGTAATTTTGTTCTTTATGATGGTTTCTACCATTTTTCCCGGTACTGACATCAGGCTCACCGGTCTGTAGTTTCCCGGATCACCCCTGGAACCCTTTTTAAGGATTGGCGTTACATTGGTGATCCTCCAATCTTCAGGTATTACAGATGATTTTAATGAAAATTCACAGATTACTAATAGCAGGTCTGCAATCTCATATTTCAGTTCTTTCAACACCCTTGGATGTATACCATCCGGCCCAGGTGATTTGCTACTCTTCAGTTTGTCTAATAGTTGTAATACATCTTCCTGATGTATCGATATTTCCTTCAATTCTTCCGCACCTTTAAATACAACTTCAGTCATGGGTAACATCCCTACATCTTCCTCAGTAAAGACCAAAATATTGTCAGACTTAAGGGTGAAGGAGAGGAATATGTAGAAGTTGATGAGGATAAAGTGGAATTACTTAACAAATATGTTTGTTCTGTGTTCACAGATAAAAGGCTAAGAGCAGGATCTCTGAAAACACACACAAATAGGAGTAGAAATAAGGCAGAAATAGGACAAAACAATAGGGCTGGATGGGATATATTTGAGAGTATTGAAGAAACTTTGGGTAGTTCTGGAAGCTACAGTGTCTAACCTCTTCAAATGCTTCATGGAATTGGGAGTGGTCCCAGAGGAGTAGAAAAGGGAACACAAAAGTGGAAGTAAGGAGGGGGCTGGGAATCACAGGCTGGTTAGTCTGACCTCTGTTATGATTAAATTAATGGAAGTGCTACTAAAACAGAAGATATTTAGGTTTCTTGAATCCAATGGATTGTAGGATCTGAGGCAGCATGGTTTTACTAGAGGCAGATCTTGTCAGACAAATCTAATTAATTTCTTTGACTGGGTGACCAGAGAGTTGGACCGAGGGAGAGGACTAGATGTGGTATACTTAGATTTCAGGAAAGCCTTTGACACAGTTACACACAGGTAACATAAATAAATTGAGTGCTTTAAAGATGGACCTTAAAGTGACAAATGGTATTAGAAACTGGTTGAATAAGAGGCAATAAAGGGTACTGATAAATGGAATTCACTCTGAGGATAAGGACATTACCAGTGGTATGCTGCCGGGACCAGTTCTTGATCCGATTCTTTTTTTGTAAGTGATATTGTAGAAGAACTGTTGGGTAGAGTTTGCTTCTTTGTGGATGATACCAAAATCTGCAATAGAGTGGACACAGGAAGGTATAGATAAGATGAGGAGGGATCTAGCAAAGCTTGAAGAATGGCCAATAATTTGGTAACTGAGATTTTATGCTAAAATATGCAGGGTCATGCATTTGTACTTCTGTCCATGAAAGAAGAGAAGGACTTCTAGGTGATTGTTTCAGATGATCTTAAGGTGGCTAAACAGGTAGAAAAGGCAGCAGTGAAAGTCAGAAGGGTGCTTGGGTGCATAGGAAGATAAATAGCCAGCAGGAAGCAGGAGGTGATAGTGCCTCTGTATAAGTCTCCGGTGAGACCTCACTTGGAGTACTGTGTGCAATTCTGGAGACTGCACCTTCAAGAGGATATAAACAGGACAGGGTCAATGCAGAGGGCAGCTACTAAAATGGTTAATGATCTTTGTCATAAAGCATATGGGGCAAACTTAAAGATCTCAAAAGGTATTTTTTTGAAAGAAAGGGGTGAGGTGAGATATGATAGAGATGCTTAAATACCCTTTTGCATAAATGCAAAGATGGAAATACTCTTTCAATTGAAAGCTCTGGGATGAGAGGATAGGATGAAGGTGAAAGGGGATAGACTCAGGAGTAATCTGAGGAAATATTTCTTTATGGAAAGAGTGGTGAATGTATGGAATAGCCTCCTAGTGGAGATGGTAGAGATGAGAACTGAATCCGAATTCAAGAAAGCATGGGACAAACACAGAGGATCTCTAAAGAATTGTAGAGCTTAGTAGCTGGTAAGGATGGACTGCTGAGGAAAGGGAATGTGCCACATGGGGCAGTCCAAGGGTCCAGGCACCCTAGGCAGAGAATCCGGCTGCCCCCCTCCTGCTGAACCCAGCTGTGGAGGAAGAGGCTGATGGCACCAGCAGCTGTAGCCCCCCAGGTAGTGCGATATGCGGGCGGCTGGGGAACTACCACAGCAGTAGCGGTCATCCTCTCCCAAGCTGTATCGGTGGCAGGCAGGATGGGGTCCCTGCAAAGGCAGATGGTGGGGGGGGGGGGCTGCCTAGCCAACCATGCGTGTCTCTAACCACCCTCTGGACCTTGTGCCCTAGGGACTCACCAAACCTGCATGTTGGACAGGCTAGGATGGCACACCTCCACTACCGACAGCATGTGGGTATGTCAGCAAGGTGTAGGGGTGTTAGGGCACCCGTCAGCAGCAGACCAAAGCCATGTCCAGGTCCTGTGTGCCGTGCACATTGAAACATGTGCCAGGGTCTGTCTAATGGGAAGCATGTCAGCCTCAGGGATTGCCATAGCCATATGGCAGCACTGTGGTACGACAGTCAGTGTGTATCTGAGTAGAGGGTCCCAGGTTCAAAGCCTGGCTGTGGATCATGTTTTTCATGTCCCTGTGGCTAAGCTTTAGGCTACAGTGCAGGTACGGCACCAGCATGTGCAACTCCCAATGAACCTGTCAACAAGGGTACAAACCCCTATCAGCCACACAGACAGACTCCACTATCCACAGCTGGACAGAGAGGTAGGCTGATAGCAAAGGCACACTAAGTGGGCACTAACAACAGGCGGTCTTGTCAGAGCACACTAATAGTACCAGCACAATGAGCACATATTTAATAATGCCTGAGTTGATATGGAGACCAAAGTGGTAGGCAGGACCGCCAACCATCACCACTTTTGCACAGCGCAGCAATGTGAGTATGTGTATGTGTGTGTGTGTTTGTCTCTCCATTGTTCTGTGACTTTCTGCACTTCACTGTGCCCCATATTGTCTAAGCTCTTCCCAGCATTAGTCTGCAAATGTGCATGACCAGGAGCACAGGATTGTGGGTATGGCCTGGCACAGAGTGGATTGGGCAGGATGTGTCTGCCACAGTGGTAGGGTCAATGGCTGAGACATAATAGTGCCCGTCTGACATGTGCATTGCCTGGGCGGCAACAGCATGTCATGCTGAAAGGGCACTCTCACTCTGACCGAGCAGTGACCATGGCACAGCTATATATCCACATAGTGCTATATAATGCAAGGCCCCAGTGGTTTGGGTGCAATCTCTGTCCAGGAAGCCCACTCACTGAGTTACTGCTGGGTATATGTGCAGTTTATCCAAAGCCAGGGTACACATAGTAGTTCTGTGTGCCTTGGTTTGAGATAAACTGCATCTGTGGTTGATATGTGTATCACTGAACAAGCTCAGTGATGGGCAGCAGATGCAGATTGACTGAGCTTTCTGTGGTGGACTGCTCTATATGGTTTGGCAGTAGTTATTCCAGGGGCTATTCACTGTGGTCATAGCAGGACAGTAGTAGCAGGCCTAAAGGGCCCCCACTGCATTTGGCATTAATGGCAGCAGTTTTGTAACACTGGGCACTGACATGCACTGTTACAGGAGGGTCCCCACTCAACAGGAGCAGGATACAGGGCCCAGTTGTTAAAGGTACCAGTAGCATGCTGCAATTGTGCAGGAAACAAAGGGGACTTGCATAACACACTTCAGACACTACCTGCCACATACTGGCAATTATGTAGATCTGCAACATGGCCGGCGAGAACAGCTTGAGCAGTGCAAATTCTGGGCACCAGATGCTGAGCGCCCATCCTCACCCTCAGGGTGACTGCTACAAGAGCTCAATAGCACAGTTTTTAGCTATATACATGTAGCACAACTGTCAGTGCATCTTACTGAGCTGATGTGATGGATCAGTACATTCTCCATTTGGTGATCAGCTGCAGACTGCTGTTCTGCGTGTGCAATGCCTCATGAGTACTGGAGGGGCTAACCTATACTGGCACACACAGAAGACAGTTTAGGCAGAGACATGCAGGCTATTTGAATCCAGACATTGCAGCATGGAATGGTGTGGAGCTGTAGCCTACTAGTTAGTGCACAGCTTTCATAAGTGGGGGACAAGTGTTCAATCTCCACTTGTTCATTTTGCACCTGTGTGCTACTCAGGTCATTTCCCTGCCTGTTATATTCCTGACTCTACTGTGACTTGCACACACTCATCCTTCTTCGTTTTTATGCATTTGGGTCAGCAAACATTCTATTACTGTAGATGTCATGCTTGAAGGCATGGCGTGATGGTCATGGAAATGGCTTGGGGCCAAGGTACTACAGTTTTAGCCCAACTACCACTCCATATGTGACATTTCGGAATGTGTTACTGTCGTATTCTATGTCTGCCACAACCTTCATGGACTGCAAAACCTCCTTCTGACCTTGGGCAGATCACTTAACCCACCAATGGCTCAGCAGACTGCAGGTCCATACACTCCCTGTTTATTTTCAGCCATTATCAATTGTTGGCAAGATGTACCCCAATGTGACTGCACTGCTTTAGTGGTATACCGACGAGCAGTTATATGCATACAGCTGTGACCTACTTGGGCAACATGTCCTGTACGACATCATGACCTTGACTTTATAGCTTTGCCTCCATTACATCTCTGCAGTACACGAGGACACATCCAACCCCACAGATAGCCACCAGCAGGTCTCACATATCCGTACATGCCCCATTTACCCAGCTTGGATGACAGCTGTGCAATTGTTATCTGCACATTCATCTGAGGTGTTGAATGATGGCTGTGTGGGTGGGACAGGTGTGTGCACCACCTGTCTGATATCAGGCCCTCCATGTGTCACTGGCACGCATTAGCATGCACAGTACATATATGTTGGGGATGGCACCTATGGCACATCGGTACTGCGAGAACATAGCACCGTCTACTCATTTGCCATTCTCCCTTCAGCCCATCCATCTGCCTCTGTCGGCTGTGTGCGGTCACGTCGTCTTGTGCAGGCTGCTACACCATGGCCTACACTAGTACTCTTTTGTGCATTTCAGCTCTTCATGCGCGCCTCTCCTGTGCTTGATCTGCACGTCACCACTCCTACTCTGTCCTCCCGTCACTGCACACATCCTGCCATCTCTGGCTCTGCTGGAGGACATGTCTTCCCTATCTTATGCCAATGGCATCCCCCTGTGCATCGGTACAGCATCCTCCTACATACTCATCCACTTTACTGCCTGCCACATAGAGTGCCCATGGATCTGGCAGGTACATTAGCTCCCACCTGTCCTTCCATCCATCACCTTAAGATTGACTTTCCTTGCTGCTTCTTTCTCCAGTGTTAGGGTTAGAGCCATTTCCGGATGTTAAGGTGCATGCCTGACACCTTACCATCCGATATCCCGTTAACGCACGTTAAGTGACCCATAGCGCCCTTTACGCCAGAACACCTCTTACACACCCAGAGCCCTTTATGCACAAAAAACCCTTATCCCTGCTGTTAATGCTTGCTAATGCCTGCTCCCTTAACCCCCTTTAGTAAACATACTCCCTAGTTTGCCTAATGGTTGCACCAGTCCTGATCAGATGGCTTTTCATCTACTCTTCACAAGACATGATTCATCTTAAACAGGAGGTGCAGAAACCACCACTGTCGTTCTCAGGAACAGGAAGTGCAGAAGCTTTCCAGTCCCCCCACAGTGCTGATGTCTTTGCAGGCTAGTTTGGGAATAGCAACACTTTAACTACTATCCTGGTGCTTCAAACATGGGAGAACAGGAATAAGAAACACAAGGCCAGGGGGCTGGAAAACAGCCTAGATCACTGTATACTGTGCTGACTGCTCTGTTGTGTGTTGCCATGAAGCTGCACCTCCACTCCAGCATTCCTCTGCACAAAGAGTGTTGGACGACATACATTGGTTTTTATTTGGTGGTCATGTGCTGGTGTAAATTTCTGCACCTATATTTTTCAAGTATGCACATATACAGTAGTATTTTATAATCTAGCTGCCTACTATGTGTGCTCTGCCCAAACGCTGCCAATGTGCACACCCACCATCAAAGTTCATAGCCAGCAAATCAATGCACACATTTTTACATTAGGCGCTATTTTAAAAGAGATCATTTATACATAAATGACTAAAACAGCGCATTTTAGGTAAAAAACTATGTGCCACCTTCTGAAACTATCTGCTGTGGTCATCGGACAGACTAACCACAGTAATGAATGTCAGCAAAAAGATTCCAAGCCATGTTCTCTGCCACCTTCTACTATATCTGCTCCACCCACATCAAACAGGGGTAGCCATCTCAAAGAGCCTTGGATCAGCAGTGGAAAGGCTGCCAAAGCATATCAAAGATATCGTGGGGTAAAAAGTGCTTCCTTAATATCTCTCCAGCTTCTCATCAAAATCTTCTTTGATATTAAGGAAGCTACTTCTTGGTCTCCCCGTAACACCTCTCTTGAAGACTGTGGGAACTATCTGAGACTATACAAGATATAGAACCCATTCAATCCACTATGGGGGTCATTCTACACAATGATTAGCAGGGATGTACATCTGGTTTGGACATACATTCCCTGCTAATCACCTGGGGCCAATTCTTGCCCCAGAGCTCCCCACATGTACAGAGGAGATGTGTGGGGAGCTCTGTATGGGGGTGGGGAAGGCCAGAGCAGGAGCATGAGCAGAGCGGGGGTGGGACCACATCCCCAAATGGAAAGAGCCTATTCCATTCACGGAACTTATTCTACTTTGGAGGTGGAATAATTCTCACCACTGGAGATGACTGGCACTGGTGGGCCCGAAAAGAAGGTGAGTGTCAGAAGAGGGTTCCCCACAGCCTGGACCCCGGCCATGGAAGGCCTCTCCTGGAGTCGGATTGAGTGACGGTGAAATTGTCTAAACACAGTGCAGGGCTCCTGCATGGCATCCCAGTGCCATGGTGACAGGAAGCCGTGGCACTGGGGCTCCATGCAGGAGCAATGGCTGGGTTAGGCGGGGTGGTTGCCGTACGTGCAGCACTTCTGAATCAGGGCACATCCAGTCTGTCCATTTTCCCAATTCTGCCCCTGCAGGAACATATAGCTCCCACGGGACCAGAATTGGGTGCAAATCCGGCCCATCCAGGTTTTGGACATCTGGGCGGGCCAGACATGCCCCGATCAGAATTGGCCTCCACGAGGGTCATTCTAAAAGATTTAGTTGTGGCTTGGACGTCTGCAGACATGAACATCTCTGTAACCATTCCACAAATGCCGTTCCCAGACGTCTCCAGGACAGGGACATTCAAGAAGGCATGGGGATGTAGCAGAGGCATGTCTGGGGAAGGGCGATGGACTTACAGGTCCCCATTTGATCCCAGAAGCAGCAGAGACATCTGCAGGAACATACATGTTTATTCCTGCTCCAGGCATCCATAGGTATCAGGAAAGTGTTAGTTTTCATCTTAAAAACATCCAGAGAGTGTTTATGTTTATGTTTATTTGAATTTGATATACTGCTCAGACCAAAAAGGTATTAGAGCGGTTTACAATACTTCATCATTTAGGGAAAAAGAAAGGAACGCCAATTATAAAATAGGACAGAGTAGAGTACAGACACAGTCAAGCAGATAAGAGGAGAAAGACACGGAACAGCACATTACCCAGATAAATAAGCAGGTCTTCAATATAGCCTCCAGAGACCGACGCCACGAACCAACGAGTGTAGAAAAGATGGAACATTAAGTGACTAGCTTTTAGATTACAGAGCCTCATACTGGGATTTGAACCCTAATCAACCAGCTCATAAGCCATTACTCTATCCATTATGCTTAGACATTTTGGTTCCAAAGTGCTCTCCTGGGGACATCTATATAGACATTTAATATACGTGCATATCAGGCACGTCCACATTTCTGGAATTGTGCCTGAACTTGCACGTGTCTGCCTTTCTTTTCAGACGTTCTGGCTTTGATGTCCTCAACTGCACTTGGACATCCTATTTGGAATGTGCCTCCAAGGCTATAAATGTGCGGGGATAGTCCTTAATTTTTATTTCTGATGGGAGTATTGTGCCTTGCACATTCAAAAGTGTACAACAATGTGAGAGAAACTGCTGTGCTTCGTGAACCTTTTGCTTAAAAATTAATTTGCATTGTATAAATCAACACAGAAATATTTTTGAAGAGTTGCAGGAGACACTTGTGCCTCTGTTGCATTTTCTTATCTCCATCTCTCCCTTCTTCTGCATTCCACATCCCTCATAATGCTTCTAGTAGCGGCAGCCACAACTCTTCCATCTGTAAACATCCCAGTGCATCTTGGGGAATCTTTGCTAAACTGTGCTAAGCAATTGTCTCTTAATGCATGGCATGCAGTAGACAAAAATTAACATGAGGGTCAGATCCGACCCTCATTGACTAATGGGAGCATTCTTGGTATGTTCCCATGCTGTTAACGTAGGTCAAAGTATCCTGCCACACTAAATAAGCAGCCATCAATATCGCAGGTGTACTTATCACCACCCATTGGGGGTCAGTAAGTGCACCTGCACTAACTGGAGAAAGGACAGTTACCGTGAGCTAATGGTGCCTGCACTAACTACTTTATGTAGCCGATGCTCACTCTCTGCCCTAAACCCCCATGTCTCCACCCCTAACCGTGCTAAGCCATTACTGTAGGATTTTCACTGTGTCAGCTGTTTTAGCATGCGGTAATGGTTACCGTGGTCCCTCACTTACCACTTAGTGTAGGATTTAGTGAGCAGTAACTGCTACCATACTTTAGTAAACATGCCTCTCTGTTAGCTGAATCCTTTCAATCGTGAGTGAATGAAAGTATTTCTTTATTTATATTCTTGCACACATTAATTTTACCATGCATATACTTACATACTTATCACACAATAGCATCTTGTTTTGTCTGGTTTAGCATTACATTAGGATCTTCTTGCATAACACACTTTTTTTTAGCACACTATGGAAGACGTTGAATAAGCAAACTAAGCATGTATAACAATGCAGACTTGGCTTTACTGTGTAGGCCCTTTAGATTCTAAGACAACTTTTCTTCCTGAAGGCTGTATTTAGAAAGGTTGTGTCCAAAAAAGGCCAATAGTTATACTGAATTTGTTAATACCTAGCAAAGGACTACTGCAGAATTTCTTTGGAGAGAAGTGGGTGAACTTATGGCAAAAGCACCCAAGGAGCTAGTCAACAAGCAACTGAAAATGAATGAAGAGTCATGGATATTGGCACTTATGTGCTTTCTCCTTCATATACAAATATTGTGTCACTTGTGGTTTGCAAAGGCATCTCTTTATTTTCTTTCTTATTTATATTGATACAAAGCTGTCAGGTAGGTTATTATAATTTCCTAGAAACAATCTTTTTCACACCATAAATTTAAAGGAATAAATAGATTTGGAGGTCTCTGCTAAAGCCACCAATATGCTCAGTTAAGTCTCACTAGTCTTTACACAGCCTCACTACAATGTTTTAAAGTGTTTTATTGACATGTGAAAGTTTAAAAATGTCAGCTCCTGCCAGTGAGGCAGTGTGCAAGGATTATTAGTCGTTCTCATAGGAAGCGTAAAAATATTTTATAGGTGCAATTTTTTTTTCAACAAATCAAAAGAAAACTGTTGAAGCCACAAGCCCTCCAAAACACATATTGAAATGCAGCTTTCCCTAATTGCATGCAAAGAGGGTAATTCTATAAACTCCCGTGCAGGTAATGTGTCTTGCTATAAAGTAAAGTTTGAGTGTGATTTATTTTCTCGAATAGTGACTGCCTAAAGCATAGCATGTAACCTTCTGCATGCCTTTTACAGAATCAGCCCCGAAATGTTTAAATAAAGTTTTATTCAAGACTAACATATGTGATGTAATAGCAAATGCAGGTCCTAGTCTCAAAACAGATTTACTGTTGACACAATGGAACTCACTGTTGCACAAAAAAGGACCTTCTGGAAATTTCTCTCATTCCATGGCTCCAAGAAACATTTTTTTAATATGAGGCACTGCGTGGCTCTATAACTGCTATTAAACATATAATCAGATTAACAGCCACAATCATACAATCAAATAACAGCATAGGCAACATATTGAGAAAGGAGGCATTCTTAAGCATTTGTTCGATGCTGGCTAATGTAGTTCCCCCAACAGCAACTGATTTAGGGAGACAGATATGACAGTAGACAGCCACTTGCTTCGACCTGGCCTCAGTCCCTCTCTAATTAGCATGCCCTCCGGCCATGGCGCTTCAGAGTGTAGTCAAATAGGCCTGCCCCCAGTGTGGAATCATCAATTACTCATCTCAAAGGCCAGTGATTTCTTCTGCCCTGTGCAGCGAAAAATATTTTGCAGAAACCCTTTAAATTACACCAACTCCCCATAACATTGCTCCAGCAGGGAACTGAGCAGCAGCTGTAAAGCAAACCTATCAGCTGAGCATGAATTACTTACAAGCCGGCGCATGACAGTCCTGCAGTTACACCATTTACATTGTTTTGCTTGTCCAGTTGTATTTTGGCCTCTGTGTTAATTCATCTGTTTTCCTTTTTAAGCATACTTTGCCACATGAACAAACAGAACAGGCGTACTGGAAGATTTTTCCCATTTTGGGTCAGACAGACATTAAGGGGCTTGGTCACTAAAATGCACTAACGTTTACGGTTGACAAAAGTGCACGCTAAACAGCTCGAGACTGCGGTAACTGCTACTACATGTTAAATCAATCAGGGTGGTAAATATCCTGTGCTGACTGCTTAGCATGCAAAAGGGCAAGGATTGGACGGGTTAGGGGCAGAGACACATTGGGCCTGATATTCATAGGGCAGTTACACAGTTTACAGCCCTGTAAAGAGTGTAACTGCCACTGAGAGGGATATTCAATGACATTAACATGATTAGTGTCGCTAAATATCTGTGATTATCTCTTTTACATGGCCTGATGCTAATCGCTTAGCATCGGGGCGTGTCGGGGACATTCCAGGGAGGAGCAGAGGTGGCGACTGTTGCTAACCGGGCAGCAGCGATACTGCATGCTGCCCGGTTAGCGACCTGCACCTAAAATATAGGTAAGGAAAACCCTCACCCATCATTAAGGTGCAGGAGCTAACCAGGCAGCATTCAATATCACTAATACCCGGTTAGCTAATGCGGGTTCCAGCCTCTGCGGCAAACCACGGGTATTCAATGCCAGGGCCGCATATGACCCCAGCATTGAATATCTGGGATTAGGGGTCAGCAGGCATGGCCCCTAATCCCATAGCACGCCTAATTGAATATCGGGCCCATTGTATTAAGCATGGGAGTGAATAGTTGCTGTCACAATTGCAGCCAGCACTGGCACACTTACTGCCACCTCAGTGGGTGGCATGAAATGCACCCACATTAACTGAGGTTGCAGTTTTAGCACAGTGATATGCTTGTAGGCGGGACATGCAGGGCACATCTCAATGGTTAGTGAGGTCCATTTCACCTTCTGTGCTAACGTTTGCCTCTTAATGCATACGAAGGCATCAAATCTTACCACTCATGCACGTCACATTCCCAGACTGATCACTCGCAATCACACCTTCCCCTCCAACCACCATGAGAAACGTATGCAGTGCCGCATAACTCATTATATTGTTGCATAAAGTAGACTGTATTTATTCATCGTGTCTCCTTGTTAAGGGACTGGTTATTTATACCCTATTTTACCTGTTATACCTGCTTAATGCATACCCAAGTTTAATTTTCCTGTTTAATGTATACCCAAGTTATTATACCTGTTTCACTGTAAAGCACAAATCACGAAATTGAGATGTGCAACTCTTATGTTCATTGTAAACCGCACTGATGTCGAATAGCGCGGTATAAAAGAGACTGCAAATAAATAAATAAATAAATAAATAAAATGAGAGAAATCCTTTGTGCATGCGGTCCAAAGTGTGTCATTTGACTATATTGAGCATATCTCATTTTCAGGAATGTAAAAGTATATGAACTACCAACATTTTCTAAAACAAGTTAATCGATACCATGTCATCCTAAAAGCTGGAAAAAATATCGTGGTCCTAAATAGTTTGTACAAACAGTCAAGCAGATTGGCTCAGGTCAAATGAGCAAATCTGAAAAATGAGATCACTACGTTTTCATAGCTTGATAGCTTAATAATAAATAATGTGCTCCTATCCAATCTGGGGATATAGCAGGTTTGTAGACCTGCAAACCACCTAAATGGCACTCAGCAGGATATTCGGCGGCACTAGCATGGTTAGTACAGCGGAATATCCCCAGTGTCGGCTAGCGTCAGGGCCGGCCCGTCCATTGAGCGAGAATGTTTTTTGCACAGGGCCCCGCGTTTCAGGGGGCCCCGCGCAAAAAACATTCTGATCCTAAAGTTAAATTTAAAAAAAAAAAAAAAAGCTGTCTTCTTCCGCTGCCGGGGGCCGCCGCGGCAGCATCGAGTGTGCCGCGGGGCCCCCCCTGCCCAGCAGAACCTGCCCTCCCCTTTATCACCTCTGTCTCTCGTTGTAGCTTCAGTCACACGCGCCGGCTCTCAGAGCGCGAGAGGAGAGTTTCTCCCTCGCTGCTCTGTTAAGCCCGCGGGGGCTGATGGGAAGTTCCCATCAGCCCCCGCGGGCTTATCAGAGCCGCGAAAGGGAAACTGGTCCTTTCGCGCTCTGAAAGCCGGCGCGTTTGACTGAAGCTACAATCAGAGACAGAGGTGATAAAGGGGAGGGCAGGTTCTGCTGGGCAGGGGGGGCCCCGCGGCACACTCGATGCTGCCGCGGCGGCCCCGGCAGCCGGAGAAGACAGCTTTAAAAAAAAAAATTTCCCGGGCTATGGTGGGGGTTAGAAGTGGTGATGGGCTATGGGGGGGGGGGGGTTTAGTAGGGGTGTTGGGCTAGGGGGGGGCTATGGGGGGGGGGGTTAGAAGTGGTGATGGGCTATGGGGGGGGTTAGGAGTGGTGATGGGCTATGGGGGGGTTAGAAGTGATGGGCTATGGGGGGGTTAGAAGTGGTGATGGGCAATGGGGGGGGGTGGAAGTGGTGATGGGCTATGGGGGGGCTATGGGGAGTTAGGAGTGGTGATGGGCTATGGGGGGCTATGGGGGAGTTAGGAGTGGTGATGGGCTATGGGGGGGGGTTAGGAGTGGTGATGGGCTATGGGGGGGTTATAAGTGATGGTCTATGGGGGGGTTAGAAGTTGTGATGGTAAAGGGGTGGGGGTTGGTAGAGTTGATGGGCTATGGGGGGGTTAGAAGTGGTGATGGGCTATGGGGGGGCTATGGGGAGTTAGGAGTGGTGATGGGCTATGGGGGGCTAGGGGGGGTTTAGGAGTGGTGAGGGGCAAAGGGGGGTGGTTAGGAGTGGAGTTGTGATATGGGGGAGCTAAGTCTGTATATGGGCTGATGGGATTAGGACTGGCAGTGGGCTATGGGGGCTAGGACTGGTAATGGGTTGGGGGGGTTGCTAGGACTGGAAATGGGCTGGGGGGATTAAGACTGGAGGTGGGCTGATGGGGGGGGTTAACACTGGAGGTGGGCTGATGGGGTTAGTACTGGTAATGGGCTGTGGGCTGATGGGGGGTTAGGACTGGTAATGGGCTATGGGGGGGGTTAGGACTGATAATGGGCTGTGGGGGGCTAGGACAGGAAATGGGCTGATGGGGAGGGGTTAGGACTTGAGGTGGGCTGATGGGGTTAGGACTGGTAAATGGGCTGTGGGCTGTTGGGGGAGGGTTAGAACTGATAATGGGCTATGGGGAGGTTAAGACTGGTAATGGGCTGTTGCTGATGGGGGCTGTCTGGTAATGGGCTATGGGGGGGATAGGACTGATAATGGGCTATGGGGGGGGCTAGGACAAGAAATGGGCTGATGGGGAGGGGTTAGGACTTGAGGTGGGCTGATAGGGTTAGGACTGGTAATGGGCTGTGGGCTGATGGGGGGCTTAGGACTGGCAATGGCATATGGGGGGCATACTGGAAAAGGGTTGATGGGTTAAGGACTGGAAGTGGGCTGATGGTGGGTTAGGACTGGAAGTGGGTTGATGGGGGGGGCTAGGACTGGTATTGGGTTGGGGGGTTGCTAGGACTGGAAATGGGCTGATGGGGGGCTAGGACTGGAAATGGGCTGATGCAGGGACTAGAAGGGAATGGATGCTGGGTGAGGCTGGAACTAGAAGGGAGCTGATGTTGGGGGAGGATTAGAATGGGATGGGGCTGGGAGAGTAAAATGGAGAGGGGAAAAATATTTTGTGTGGGAGGGATAAAAAAATCTACAATTAGCCGGGTATTGGGAGAGTAAGTGGGGATTGAGGATGGAGGGGTAAAATTTGAGTGGATGAAATAGGAATGAGGAAAGAGCAAAAGGAGAAAGATTAGTATGTTAAAGCAGATGTAGAGAGAGAGAATGGAAAAAAAACTAGAAGAGAGAAGAAAGGACAAATGGACAGCAGATGATGGAGAGTTAGCAGAAAACATGAAGAAACCAGAAGAAAGTGTCTGGAGCAATTGCAACTGAAAAAAAATGCACAAAAGGTAAAAAGATCTCTCTTTATTTTGAATTTATTAACTGGAATATGAAAGCTCTGGGAAATGTGCATCATTAACGTCTGCGCTTTGTTTGGTACAAGTGGAAATTAATTTATAGTTTTATTTCTACAGTGTTGTTGTACATTCCAAGTTTGGCTTTTGGGGTTCCCAGTTTAATTATTACCTTCCTGTTTCTAAATTGTGATTCCTTGTTTGGTGATGGTCTATGTTCTGCATGTGTAACTGAGCTGAGGTATTCTGTTTATGTAATTCCTATTTGACATTGCCACTTGTTTTCTTTCCCCAGTAGGTCATGTATTGTTGTACTCTGAAATGTATTGGTTTAATATTTGCAGTGTTGCTTTTTGATAGGTAGGGTATGGTGCTTTGTGAGTCCTGGTAGTGCTGTTAGGATACGGCGGGTTTGCTATGGGTTCTAAATGGGCAGTGTTTGTAGAAGTTCCTAATGTGCCTGGCGGTTGGCACTGCATTATACTGTAGTCTGGGCAGTGTTTGTAGTAGTTCCTAATGTGCCTGGGCAGTGTTTGTAGTAGTTCCTAATGTGCCTGGCGGTTGGCACTGGATTATAGTCTGTCTTTATCCATACACTCATTAAGAGACATGTTTACTAAAAGTTAGTGTATGTTAGCATTATGCAAATATTTATGCAAATAAGGCCACTTATGCAAATGAGGCCCCGCACCGAGTCTCCGCACATGGCCCCGCACCCCCCTTGGGCCGCCCCTGGCTAGCGTCAGGGCATTCCGGGGCAGAATGGAGGCAGAACACGAGATGACCAGCTTGCAGTAATATTCGGCCACTAGCTGGTTACCCCAAAGCGGCTTAAGTTAGGCACTTTAATGGCTGGCCTAATTTTAGCCACATTAGCTAACCAGCCAGCAGCTGAATATTGCTGCTAATCGGTGTGGCAGGGTCAGCCACAGAAAGCACACAGAGCACACTGCAGGTCCCAGAATCCCTTAGGACAGGGATAGGAAGGCCCCTGCCACAGACAAAGCCTAGGTGATTCAGAGTAGGAGGAAACACCTAAGAAAGGGGGAGCTGGGTGAGTTTCCCAGAGTAGAGAAAGCTGAGTTCATTTCCCCTGAGCTAACATGGAAGAAACCCAGGAGTGGGTGGAGAGCAGCTGGACATGGAATAAACTCTACTGGAATATTCCCCAAGGTAATGAGCTTATGGATTGAAGACTGTTTGGGGTTAAAGCCCAGTGACCATTGCTGAACTTACCCTGTTGATTGCTGCCCTGTGGTGTGCAATATAAACCCCAGAGGAAAGGGGGAGGGGGAGCTGTATCTCTCGGTGCAGGAGCAGAGTAACGGCTGGAGTTTGCTGAAGCTGCCTGGAAGCAGTGGACTGGACTAGACTAGAGGCAGCCAAGTCTTTACCAGCCTTAGTGGAGGTATGTTAATGGTGTAGTTCCTCCTTATGTTGATCAAGAATGGAGAGTCCTGCTGGCCGGTGGCAGAAAACGTCAGTACTTTTGTTGTTTAAACGCTGCCTTGTTACTCTAATAACAGAGAGTGGATAATAACAGCTCATTTGGAGCTGTGGCTTGAGGATATGCAGAGACACTGATATCCTCAGCGTCATTAAACACTGGGAGCCTATGTAAAATGTTGGCATAGCAATGATGATATGCTTTAGTAAAAGTAATTGCAAAAATGAATTGGTGTGTTGGATTCATAGATAACAGTGGAACAGCCAGTTGAGGCAGTGGCCAGCTTACCAGCATAACTTGGATTAAAGTATACAGTGCATCTGGACTGGAGAGTGCCCCCTGGTAGAGACACCGGTCAGCTAACGCGCTATCCAGCCAACCCACATATTCAATGTCCGTGGCCCGATATGGCCCTGGCATTGAATGTCTGGGTTCCATTTTTAACTTGCTAGCTGCCGCTGCTGAAACATAGAAATATGATGACAGAAAAAGACCACATGGCCTATCTAGTCTGTCCTTCCATATCAACAACTACAACAGTCCCCTTTTTACCTTTAGAGATCCTCTGTGTTTGTCCCATGCTTTTTTGAATTCAGTTACTGTCCTCATCTCTACTACCTCCACTGGGAGACTATTCCATGGATCCACTACTCTTTCCATAAAGAAATATTTCTGCATATCACTCCTGAATCTATCTCCCTTCACACTCATCCCATGTCCCCTCATAGCAGAACTTGCTTTCAATTGAAAGAGGCTCTCTCCCTGAACATTTATGCCACGGAGGTATTTAAACATCTCAATCATATCACCTCTATCCCGCCTTTCCTCTAAGGTGTACATATTAAGATCCTTAAGTCTGTCCTCATATGCTTTATAATGAAGACCACTAATCATTTTAGTAGCCACCCTCTGCACAGACTCCATCCTGTTCACATCCTTTTGAAGGTGCGGTTTCCAGAATTGCACACTATATTCCAAATGAGGTCGCACCAAAGACTTATAGAGAAGCATTATCACCTCCTTTTTTCTGCTAGCCATTCCTCTCCGTATGCACCCAAGCATCCTTCTAGCTTTTGCCGTCACCTTTTCTAGCTGTTTAGCTACTTTATGATCATCAGACACAACCACGCCTAGGACCCGCTCTTTAGTGAACAAAAGTACTTCACCCCTATACTATATTGCTCCCTTCGATTGCTGCAGCCCAAATGCATGACCTTACATTTGTTAACATTAAATCCCAGCTGCCAAATTCTAGACCATTCTTCAAGCTTAGCTAGATCCCTCCTCATGTTATCTACACCTTCCTGGGTGTCTACTCTATTGCAGATTTTGGTATCATCCGCAAAGGGGCAAACCTTACCCGACAGCTCTTCCGCTGTATCACTAACAAAGATGTTAAAAAGCATCGGACCAAGGACAGATCCCTGGGGCACACCACTGGTAAAATCCTTCTCCTCAGAGTGAGCTCCATTTACTTGTACTCTTTGTCGTCTTCCACCCAACCAATTTCTAACCCAAGCAGTAACTTTAGGGTCTATCCCTAGGGTGCTCAGTTTGTTTATAAGTCGCCTGTGAGGAACAGTGTCAAAGGCTTTACTGAAATCTAATTACACCACATCTAGAGCTCTCCCTCGGTCCAACTCCCTGGTCACCCAGTCAAAGAAATCAATCAGATTTGTCTGACAAGACCTGCCTCTGGTGAATCCATGCTGCCTCGGATCCTGTAATCCGCTGGACTCCAGAAACCCCACTATTTTCTCTTTCAGCAGCGTTTCCAATAATTTACTCACCACAGAAGTTAAACTAACCGGCCTGTAGTTTTCAACCACATCCTTACTTCCGCTTTTGTGTAAAGGTACCACATGAGCCTCTCTCCAGTCCTTTGGCACCACTCCCGACTCCAACGAGGCATTGAAAAGGTCTGTCAGTGGAATTGCTAGAACGTCCCCAAGTTCCCTCAGTATTCTAGGGTGTATCCCATCCGGTCCCATCGCTTTGTCTACTTTAAGTTGAGCTAGTTTCTCACGAACACAGTCTTCTGAAAATTGTTCAAGATGTCCCTCGCTTCTGTTCCTATTTGTGGGTGTTTTCTGAGGTCCTGCTCCTGGTTCTTCATCTGTGAACACAGAGCAAAAATATTTGTTAAGCAATTCCACTTTATCCTTATCAGCTTCTACATATTCCTCCCCTGCACCCTTGAGTCTGACAATACCACTTTTGCCCTTCCTCTTCTCACTAATATATCTGAGAAATGTCTTATCCCCCCATTTTATTGCATTGGCTATTTCCTCCTCCTTTTGAATCTTTGCCTTCTTGACTACTTTGCTAGCTTCTCTAAGTTTTTCCAAATACAGATGCCTGTCTTCCTCTCTCTGTGATCTCTTGTATTTCATGAAGGCCTCCCTCTTTTTCTTCACTTTTTCAGCTTCTTCTTTCGAAAACCATAGCGGTCTCCTTTTCCTTTTACCTTTATTTACCATTTTAACAAAAAGGTTGGTTGCCCTTAAAATATCCCCTTTCAGTTTTGCCCACTGTTTTTCTACATCCCTCAGCTGTTCCCATCCCACTAACGACTCCCTGAGGTTTTGGCCCATCTTCACAAAGTTAGTCTTCCTAAAGTCTAAGATCCCCACTTTTGAATGGATTCTAACAGCACTAGTCCTAATACTGAACCACACCATCTGGTGATCACTGGATGCAAAATGATCTCCCACTACATCAGAAATTCTTTCACCATTGGTAAGCACCAAGTCCAGTATGGCCCCTTCACGTGTGGGGTCTGTTACCAATTGCCTGAATAGTTCTCCCTGTAGAGGATCCAGGATCTCCTTACTTCTAGATGATACTGCAGCAGGAATGTGCCAATCAACATCTGGCATATTGAAATCTCCTATCAGTAGCACTTCCCCTTTCCTAGCAATGCTGCGTATGTCTTCAATTAACTCTCTGTCCACCTCTTCCTCTTGTGAGGGAGGTCTGTATATCACACCAATGCAAATAGATTTCTCTTTCCCTCTTTCTAGTTTAACCCACAATGCCTTCTCTCTCCCTTTTAAGCTCTGTAATTCCAAAGCTTTAATAGTAGTTTTTACATATAGTGCCACTCCTCCTCCCCTTCTTCCTACCCTGTCCTTTCTGAATAAAGTATAGCCAGGTATAGTTACATCCCAATCATGGTTTTCTGTGAACCATGTTTCTGTAACTGCCACTAAATCCAAGTCAGCCACTCCCACCAAAGCTTCAACATCAGGGATCTTATTTCCCATGCCACGGGCATTTATACACACTGCTTTCCATATGTTACCCCTGTTACCCATTTCCATAAAGGTATTTAATGTATCACCTACCTGGGGGCTTTCACTTACCTGGGGGCTTTCTTTACCCATTCCCAACGAATCTAGTTTAAAGCCCTCTTCAGTAGATTAGCCAGTCTACTACCGAAGATGCGTTGACCTTTCTTGGACAGGTGGATGCCATCTTTGCTCTGCAACCCTTGGAACAGCATCCCATGGTCTAGGAAACCAAAATGCTCTCGATGACACCATCCACGCAGCCATGCATTCATCTCCAGGATGCGAGCCTCTCTGCCTTGGCCTTTACCCTCAACAGGGAGGATTGAAGAAAACACCACCTGTGCACCTAACTGCTTCACCCTCTGTCCCAGAACCATGAAGTCACTTTTGATACGTTCCGAGGTATACCTGGCAGTATCATTTGTTCCAACATGGATTAGCAACATTGGGTAATAGTCAGTGGGCTTGATGAGTCTCGGCAAACTCTCCGTAACATCTTGGATTTTGGCACCAGACAGACAGCATACCTCTCTGGACATCAAGTCTGGTCGGCAGATGGACGTCTCAGTACCACTCAGAAGAGAGTCTCCAACCACCACTACCCTTCGTTTCCTTCTGGTCACTGATTCTGCAACTTTGGGGTACTTGAGCTCTGGTTCTTCCCTTTCCAGGGAAAAGGAGTAAGGGGGAATTGAACTGGTACACTGAAGAGCCCAAACACAGTTCACTGACACCAATACCAAACCACTGAGCCACCTGCCCACCCCTCAAGTATTTAATATGGCTTTAAGGTTTTCTGTTTCAGCTGTGCCCGTTACAGGGTAGTCACAGAAACTGACACGTGTATTTCCTGGATTACTATGCCGTTATAAAAATGTAAGGCTCAATATTCGAAAGGTATTTACATAGTCTACAGCCAAGTAAACCATGTAAATGCCTTAAACAGGGATATTCAATGGCATCTACATGGTTAGTGTCATTGAATAACCCCAACTATTTCCCCTACATGAACCAATGCTATCCTGCTAGCATCAAGGTGTGTTGGGGTGTTCCAGGGTGGAGAGGAGGCGGTGACTGCCGCTAACCATGTAGCAGTGATATTGGATGGCTACAAGGTTAGTGGTCCGTGGCTAAAACTAGGCCAACTTTTGGCTCGCCTAGTTCTACCATGGATTACTAACCATGCAGTGGCCCAATATCACTGCTACATGGTTAGGCTCTGCGGCATTGACACCTTGGCATACAACCTGGATATTCAATGCCATCACCATGGCATTGAATATTCAGATTAAGAGTGAGCAGCAGGGCTATGCGCCTTAGCGGCACAAAGCCCACCTAGAAGAAAATTGGGCCTGTATATAATATAGCAAAATGGAGGCTTAATCTAATCTGTTGATGAATGCAGGATGTTTGCAAAAGGCTGAGGGTCCTAAAAGTGGAAGAAGGATTAAGGGACTGATACTGAGAGCGACTAGCATAGTTAGCAGACCTGCTAACCTTGGCTGGGATGTCTCTGGGTACCGCTGCTAGCTGGCATTGGGGCATTCCAGGGGTGCTCTGGGGGAGGTACCCATCAATAACTGGGTAGCAGTGATAGTCAGCTTCTGTCCGATTTATCATTAAGCATCGAAAGTTAGGAACTTTAAAGGAAAGCCTAACTTTTGCCACCAAAGCTAACCGGGCAGCGACTAAATATTGTCACTGTCTGGTTAGCTTTGCCGCAATGCAGCCAACCTGGATATTCAATGCCGGTGGTTGGATAGAGCCCCGGAGTTGAATATGCAGGTCTTAATTTTAGTGCCGATGGCTTGCCACTTTAGAATGGCTAAGCCACCCCTGCTGAACATCAAGCCCTATGACTTTAGAGTCGTGTCCGTTATTGGTCAAAAAGATTAACTAAACAATCAATGATGTTACACGCTTGTTATATTTCAATAGACTTTGTAAAACATTATATGCTGTGAGCTGTTTGACTAACAGATATCACCAGTTGACAGACATCTGTTTTATATCAAGCCTGAACTATCAGAACTGAAACTTAACTTGCAAGCAAAGACAGCAACATAAATATGGGCTACAATAAATGAGGAGAAGAATTCTTTCTTTTCCTGCAAAGATCTTCAGCTGTAGTTTATTGAAACACCATGCATACAATTCTAAACAGCAGGACTGTGAACCATTCCTCGAGGCTTGTATCTCAGACGGAAGAGGCAAAAAGATTGGCAAATAATCAAACTGCCTTTTGGTGCAAATACTACGCGCACTATTCCCCGTGCATGGAATTTAGTGTACTGTAGCAGGAGCAATGGGTGATTGATATCTGCACCTACTTCTTGGCACAGGAACATTTCTAAGGGAAGTTCAGCGATTTGATAATGCAATCAGTGTGCATTATTTTCCTGCCTAAACCTCAACATGCCCTCGGGAACACCTCCTGTGCATGCAAGCAACACCATACACCATGCAGAACACCACATGTAGTGTCGCTCGCATCGAGAGTCAGCAGTTTTCAAAAAGCTTATTTTCAGAAGCAAAAGGTGTTTTGCCAGTAGAAGTATTTACTGTATTTATAGATTTTCTTTTTCAATTCTCATGCTTTTAGCAGGTTTCAAGTCTTAAACGAACATAGGTTGGGCTCATCAGCACTTCCCTGGTTTGCAGGTCCTAATAACTTGATAATCCCTTTAGAATATCAGTCCCACTATTTATGACAGATCTTTTATGATTCCCCACTTACATTTTCTACTCAAACTATGACTGTCTTACAAGAACACTAGTGTGTACTGCATAAATTGAAAATACATATTCTGACAGGTGAAGTGCTATTACCGAAGAAAAGCATAGCATTTTGCCCTTGAAATGTTAGCATGTAAACGCCATAAAATATTCAAATAATAATTTACTCAATCTTTCAGGGTAATTAATTAAAACACTCCAGGCATTGCAGAAAATCACCTTGAGCTTATAACTGGAAAGCCACTGCTTTTCCTTTGCATGCAAGCTGCTCAAATGGACTTACCACGTGCTATTTTAGTTATGGTTTTGATTTCAGCAGATAATAGATGGCCAGGGATCTAATTTGGCCATGTCACAACCAATTATGTTTCACAAGAAAAGGTAAAGTACACACTTTTCAGATGAAGGTGAATCCTAAAACTACTTTAATTTACATGGTCGTTTATCGTTTATTACATTTTGATATACAGCCCTTTGGTATGTATGTATGGCCATACAGAGCGGCTTACAAAATGAACTAATCAAAGAAATAAAACAAATTAAAACTAACTGTACAATCAAATTAGGGTAAGAACTACAATAGGTATAGGAAAGTACTGCAAGAAACTAAAAAGGGAAATAGGTAAATATAGTGCACACTCGAGCAGTGTATGCATGCGTTCGCCAGTCATCCCTGGACTGCTCTTTCTTCGAAAGCCTGCCCAAAAAGGTGTGTTTTCAAAAGGGTCTTCCCTCCAGTTGAATAGGTAATGGGAGACTATTCCCGAGAGAGGGGCCGCACAGAAGAAAGCCGAGTTTCTGGTAGACTTAAGTCTAGATCTGGATGGAGAAAGAGAGAGAGTGGGAGTGAAGACAGCGAGGGGGAGCGTAAGTGCTAACAAGGGTTGACAAATATTCTGGGGCTTCATTATGTAAAGCACGATGTACCAAAGTAAGGATTTTAAGATGGACTCAAAGAGACTGGAAGCCAATGATACTGAATAAATAAAGGAGTGGTATGGTCAAATTTCCATGAATTGGAGAGGATTCGGATAGCTGTATTCTGAATCGCTTGGAGTTTCTTAAATTGAAATGCAGGGAGCCCAGAATAGATTGTATTACTGTGTTAGAAGCAAGGAAGTCCAAGCCGCTGAATCCAAGAGAGGGTGCAAAGCTCTAGCATGGCAGAGAGCGGCAAAGGCAGAACTAGTCAACTGATTTAACTGACCACAGAAGGAAAGTCAGAGTCAATGAGGACATCTAAATACTTGAAAGAAAAGGAAAGTGAAATGGGGGCACTACCAAGAAGAGGAGCAGTATTAGGAGTTATAGATGAACCTGTCAACCAAGAGGCAGTTGTTTTCTGCGGGTTCAGCCTTAATGCGTTATCATGAAGTCACGGTGACACTTTCTCTAGGCAATCATTGATTGCCGAGAAATTTGGAAGGGAACTGTCCAGGTGACTGATGAGGAAAATATCATCTGTGTAGAAATATGCGGAAATACCAGTAGACTGTATAAGGGAGACCAAAGGACTAAGAGAAATATTAAAGAGCATAGGGGACAGGATAGAACCTTCTGGCACCCCATACTGCAAATGTTGAGGGGAGGACTGTAAATGGTCAAATGAGACCTTGAAAGGACAATCTGTTAAGTAAGATCAAAACCAAGACAGAACCTTTCCTCGGAGGCCAATATTATACAGGCAGACAAGTAAAAGGTATGGTCTATGAGGTCGAACGCTACAGAAAAGTCTATGGAAATGGCTAAGGAAACCTTACCAGCATCATGGGCGCAGTGGACTTATTCAGGACTGATGTTACTAATGTTTCTGTACTGTGATAATGTCTAAATCCAGACTGTCACGGGTGGAACACAAGAGAATGCTCAACAAAGTCTGTTAACTACGATAGGACAATGTGTTCTGCCAGTTTGGAAAGGAACTGAAAGTTTCAGATGGCATGGTAGTTTTAAGGAACTGATAGATCTAACTTGGGAACTTTAAGAACAGGGTGCACTACTGCTTCCTTCCACGCAGATGGGAATTGGCCAGTAGTAAAGCTCTTATTGATGATACTCTGAGGAAAAGGATGTGCACAGATTCTACTCAGTTTGGTGCACAACAGTAGTAACTGGTATATTCTTGGCTGTCATGTGAACATACAGTATATAGCCCAGAAAGACAAAAATATCTGCCAGCAAGGATGGATTGCAGGGTCGAGACGGATATCTTTGTGCATATGTTTTATACAATTGCAGAGACAAAAGTTTACTGGAATAAAATGTAGACATATGTTAAGGTAGAGGTTTCATATGAGAATGGTTGGTTTTGATCAGCCTTGTTAAAGGACCAATTAATGGAAGATCCAATTAAGCTATTTGATTTTCTTGCTATGGTGACCCCTGCAGCAAACATTGCCTAATTAGAAAACAATGCATTACTTAATATGTACAAATATGAAGCCACAGTAGTGGAATATAGTAGAAGTGTGGGGCAATCTGTAAATGTTTGGACCACATAGATGAATTTTGTAAGATAAAAGGAGAGGGAACTTCTGTTGGTTTGAAGTGGCACCATAAGCCTGCACAATTCGTGAACTGTTATGTGTTTGATACGTATGAAGGCCAATTTTAGATAGTATGTGGAGATCAGAATTGAGCCATCAAAGGTTGGGATATACACAATTCCAGCAGTAATTTAGAAAAGGCTCTGCCAAACATGGGGCCTGTTCTAAAATATGTACAAGGGGGTGCAGAAGGACACATGTATTTGATGACACAAAGAGCCAGCGAGACCATTTTGCAAATCTGAATGTGGGAAAAATCAGTGGAGGCAACTCGGCAACTTACATGTGTTCTTACGTAAGTTGGTATTTTGCAAACCTATACAAATAATAAATGATGCCAATTAACTGCAAGATCTGCTGTCTCTAATTCATTTCAGTTAGGAGGGGGGAATAGCAATGGGGGATTAAGGAGGATAACCCCCCTTAATCCCTTTTGTAAAGGGCTGGCACTTTTTAGAAACCTATACATGCCAACAAACAGTTGGTAAATCCCTATAGGAATAACTTTGGTCATGCATACACATTCCCTTTATGAGAAGGGGGAAACATGCAGATTTTTGACTTGCCCAGGCCATGCTCTAACACCCCAGGCCATGCTCCCTTGCACTATGCACATCCATGTGTAAATTTAGCCCTCTCAAATCTCACCATTTACAATCATGGATGCCATTTCCAAATGTAAATGCCACATTTTTCACATGGAAATTGCAAATAAGGCTTCTAATATAACCCCTGTGGTGTTTCTCTTGGTAAATGTGTAAATCAAAGCAATACAAGTTTTGCTGAACTAAAATAAAAAAAATACCAGCCAGGACAATATCGTAGAAGAAATATTTACTGTCACGGAATTGTCTGCCCTTTTTTCATCTTTTATGACCAGGTTAACTGTATATACACTTATCAGAGAAATGGAAAGAGAACAATAAATGAGCATGAGGCTGGTTATGGCATTGTTTGAGAGAAGTCATGCTGGGCTGATTTATGACATTTGTAGATACTTTCGCATCTTAATGATAACACTAAGTACACTCATAACAGTTTATGTTTTTGTTCATTTCTATGACAACTGTTGAAGTCGGCAAGAAAATGTTGCCAGCACCATTAAAAATAAAACCAGGAAGGAAGTTAGAGGAAGAAGAAAATATTTTTGAAATCTGGCTGAAAGTTAAAACAAAAAAAAAAGCTTAGCAGAAGAACAAGGGAAAAAATACCTGGTTATCTCAGCAGGCATTACAAGATTAAAATATATATTCTGTTTTTAGAGTGGCCTTGGGCAAGCCACTTAACCCTCCTCTGCCTCAGGTACAAACTTAAGATTGTAAGCCCTTTGGAGACAGGGAAATAACTAGGTAAGTGAACGCAACTCGCCTTGAACTACCACTGGAAAGACATGAGCTAAACAAAAATAATATAAATAAATTTTCTCATTCTCTTATCTAAGAATTTTTATATATTATTTTTGCTAGGACTTCTAGTTATGCATTGATTCTCTTTTTATTTCCTGTTAGAATCTTGTATTTGTTCTTATAATCTTTATTTTGTCTGCATTACATTATCAGGGTCATTCTGAACATCATTTAGCAGGTCTGGATGTCCAATATGGACAGCCTGTCTGGGACAGAGTTCCCTGTACAAACAGGCGATTTGTACGGGGAGCTCTGTTTGTGGGAGAGAGGGCGTGGGACAGAGGCAGAGCGAGGGCGGATGGAGGGCGGAGAGTGACCCTGGATGTACAGGACCGATTCTGAGGTCAGCCCTGTATATCCCTGTATGACCGATTCTGAGGTTGGCCACAGAGATGGGGGACTTCTTCCAACCCAGAGGTGGAATAAGCTCCCCTGGACATCGCTGGACCACGGCACCAGGCAGAGACAAGAGGTGAGGGGGTGCAGGGGGATCCCCGCAGCTTGACCCTGGCCATGGGAGGCCAGATCGTGGGTCAGGCTGCGGGGAAAGGAAGTTTTCTCTGGCGGCTGGGGATTGCGGCTCCAGAATGGATCCACAGTGCCAAGGCGATAGGACACCATGGCACTGTGGCTCCATTCAGGAGCCTAACTGTGCTAGATGGGGATCGGCAGGATGTGCGGCCGATCCTAATCTAGGCACAGCCTACACATCCAGGCCAGTAGACCTGATTCTGATCCCATGGGAGCTAGACATGCTCACGGGATCAAAATTGGGTTTACCTCTGTATGCCCCAATTCTGATCGGCCATACAGGGGCTGGACGGCCAATACCGAATCGGCTTCTATGGGGGTCTTTTAATAACAGGCGATAGCTGGCAGCTCCTGTTCTGGTGTGCTCTAAAGGCATGCTGGGATGCATGTTACCAGCTAGTGCAGGGCCATGACAGTGTAGGATGACTCCCCCGCTAACTGTGCAACCCACATTAGAGGTGCGCGTGGGCAGGGTGAGGCGGAGAGTTGACAGTGCAATTAACGCTGTGTTTACACTGCATTCTAACTGCATTAATGTGGGTTCACCAAGTGCCACTGGCTTGGGAACCAAGAGACTAGGCCTTGGTCAAGTCACTAAATCCTTCATTGCTTCAGAAGAATCCAAGTAATCAGTCTTCCTGTTTAACGTACATTACCAGGTTTCAATTACAATGTAAATGCTTTGACTAAAACGATAAAGCCGTATAAAAGGCCTTATAAATAAATAATGCAGCATGTATAATGGGACAGGGGCTCCATGTTAACTGCCAGGGAAAAGGTTTCCATGCCCGACAGTTAACACAGAGGTGTTAATGTGCCATGATTTCAGTGTTTTTGGCGCATTAGGTGCAACACCTTAGTACCCATTAGTAAAAGATCCCCTATATTTCCTGATGTTGTTGCGCTGGGCTAGATCAAATAAAAAAGAAAGAAAGAACAAGAATTTGGGGATGGGGTTTTTAAATGAAATAATGTTTCTCCCAGTGTAAGATGGTTAAGGGAATATTATTTAACCAGTACACAAAATCGAGTGATCACCATAAACAATTAGGGCAGCAAAGAGAGGAAATATTACACAGCTCTGCTTGGAACAACAGGAAAACAAATGTATTCTGTCTCATGACCCTTCTTTGCTACATAAATTTAGAACATAGATGCAGCCCTTCTGCCCAACAATCCTGCACATTATTAATCACAACAGCATTTTAGCATCAGCAAACTGATCCCAGTCAAAGTGAACACGATGAAATGGTGCCAATAAAAGGGATGGCCACCGCTTCTTCCTATTCTAAATCAGGATTGCAGATCCAAATGGCCTTCTTCCTGTGCTAAGGTGTTGCACCTAATCTGACAATAGCATTTCATTGGCTCTCTATCTATTTCCGCATCCAGTTCAAACTTCTACTACTGAACTATGTGCCTTCATTCAGTTGCTCCTCACTACCTTTCCTCTCTTTTATCTCTCCCTACACCCCTCTGGTTTTCTGGATGACTCTTGTTCTTTACATACCCCTTACCTTATTGGATTTTTATGTTGTTTGTACTTTAGGTTGTCTTTTTTTGTCCTGTTAACAACTGATTTGATTGTAAACTGCTATAATGCCATATATTGTGCCTATAGCAGTATGCCAAATGTTACACATGAATAAATAAATACAACTCCACTGTTCTGACAGATCCCTTCTATCTGTGCCCTTCTCTTCCAGTGCCAGCTCCAGACTTCGATCTTTCTACCTTGCTGCTCCTAATGCCTGGAAGAAACTACCTGAGTCAGTATGTCAGGCTCCATTTTGGCTGAAAACTCACTTCTTTGAGACTGATTCTGCCCATAGCCTCCTGTTCACCTATGTGTTCCCTTACCATTCCCCTAGATATATCCTTATTGCGTTGTCTGTCTTGACTAGACCATAAGCCTTTATGAGCAGGGACTGTCTCTTACATGTCTCTGTAAAGTGCTGCGTATGCCTTGTAGTGCTATATAAATGATTAGTAGTAGGGAGGGGGGGGTGGGTGTGGAATATTCATGGACTGCTATATGCACCTGCCTTGCATCCTACTCATTCATGAATGTGGAATTTCTGAACTGGCTTTCCAGACAATTAAGTTCTTATAATGTCCAATTGGAATATGCATGCAATAAATAGGAACCCTGATTTATATCCCACTTTTCACCAGGTCAAAGCAGTTGGGGGATACATTTAACACAAGGGGATATGAGACACATACACTGATACTTACAGGGAACATGGGCAATGGAGGGTTAAGTGGCTTGCATGTTTTGGCAGCAAGCACAAGCTAAAGAATAATGAGATACAAAGCAAGCAAATGCATGCAAAGCACCTCATTACTATGCAATCTGAATAGCACAACTTGTGTTTAAGCTTGCAAACTGTGCTGTTTGTGGAAAGATAATACCAGTCATGAGCTAGTGTTATCTTTCCTTCTTGGGAGCATCAGGCCACTAATGCGCAGCGTGATGCTCTCAGGGGCCATCATAAAGGGACTGTGAAAAAAATGAGGAAACTCCATCTTCTAAGGGCCAAATTCTGTTCCAGATGTAGATCCCCTCTGTACGTCGGGTCTGAACTAGACGTACAGAGGGGATTGCGATTCTGATCCCATGCGGCACGTCTAGCCCTGTGGGATCAGACTCGCAAACAGTCCTGCATGTGCAGGCTGGGACTGCGATTCAGTCTGGCCTGCATGTGCAGGATTATCCCTGGCTAACTCAGTCAAGGCTCTTCAATGGAGCCACGGCGCCATGGTGTCATGTTGCAATGGCACTGTGGTTCCACTGAAGAGCCACGATGCCGGCTACCTGAAAAAGGGGTTAATTCTCTGCAGCCTGACCCACGAGCTGGCCTCCTAAGGCCAGAGTCAGATTGCAGGAAATGTCCCCTGGCCCTCTCTGCCCCATCCGCGCCCTGGGCAATGAAAAAAAACACATCCAGGAAAGTTATTCCACCTTGTAGGTGGAATAACTTCCCCACACATGTTGCTGGCCCTGGACGTATAGGGCCAACATTTATAATTGGCCCTGTATGTCCAGGGCCAGTGACTGCCCACTGCTCACCCAGACTCTGCCCCCGGGCTGCCCATTCCCCGCCCCCAGACCGTCCATTCCCCGCCCCATCTAACTTCCCCACACAACCGGCGGAGAAGTTAATCAGAGGCACGAGCCATCCAGCCCCGCTATTTGTGGCATAGAATAACCCCCTAAGCCTCTTCCCAACAGCCCATACATGCATTCCCTCCCACCCCTAATCCCACCAACACTCCATCCTTCTGCCCTACAATCTATCCATACATTCCTTCCCACCCCCAACCTCCCTGACAGTCCCTGCATATATTTGCACCCAAACCCCAAACCCAATCCTCCCTGATCCCCTCCCTGATTCTTACAGGGACTTTCCCTGGTGTCTAGCAGGCTGGCAAGAGTGATCCCCAGGCAGTCCTACCCAATCAAGTTGGATTTAACATGATGCCAGTAGAGCTTGCAGTACCATTACCAGGGTCAAACTGCCAAATACCCTAACAATTTGATCCCTAGTGGTAGTGAGGGGTCAAGAGGCACCATTTTGAATCCAGGCATTCCATGAGGTAGGCGTGAAGCATGATCATTCTCATTCAGTGAACCATTAGGGCATCACACAACAACCACCTAACTGCAATCACCAAGATACATACACCAAGCTCCCTACTATGCACGCACCCTGTATGCCACGATAGCACATTCAAACCTCAACTAGCGCATGTATATAACTACCTAAATGATGTAAAATACCTTTACCCCAGATCTTGCATATAGTTTCCCCAGTTAATCCAAGCTGAATAACCCTGTTTTCTGTACGTCCAACACGGACGTTTACCTGTGTCTGAACAAAGTTGATGTTATTTGTAAACCAAGCTGATACCAAAGAGCGTGGTATAGAAAAATAAATAAATAAATGATCACTCCTGCCTGCCTGCTAGACACCAGCAAAAGCTCAGGTGGGGACTGGGGAAGAGATTGGGCACTGGGGGATGGGTGCAAATATATGAATAGGCTGTTAGGGAGGCAGGTCATGGGGGTGGGTGTGAATGTACTGCTCTTCAATATATTGCCCTTCCTTTTGGGGTCTTAGTTACTACTTTTATTGTAACCTAGGTTTCCCTTTCCTTGATTCTCTTTGTTCAGTTTTGTGTATTTACTTGTTTTTATGCTTATTACCTGTTTTTATTTTTATTGCATACTGCTGAGACATTTTGTTTGATCAGCAGGATATCTAGTTAATAAACTGTAAACTGTAACTGTATTCATGATTCCTCTTCTTCTCATTATTCAGCAACACGGTATCTCTTCACACTTTTATGCAGATAATATTCTTCTTATTCATCATACAAACTCTATTTCTCCAGATCTGTCCTCCTTGAATGCCTGTCTGTCCAGCATTTCACAATGGCTTTCAGGAAATTTTCTCCATCTGAACCCCTCTAAATCCACTGCACGCTGCGTAACTTTTGGTAGGCCCTCACTTTCCTTGGCTCCTTCTTTCCCTGATTTCCCTGGATAGTTACTATGCGATACCTCAGTGTTATACTGGATTCGTCACACTCCTTTCGGGCTCACGTTTGCTCCGTTCTTCGTCGCTCCTTCTATGCGCTCCGCAGGATTCATGCTGTTCGCTCCTTTCTTTCCTCTTCATTCCTGACTACTCTGCTTCTTTCTCTTGTAATATCTAAATTAGATTGCAATATCATCTATCTCAGTCTCCCCCAATCTCAGCTTCATTGCCTACTACTCGTACAAAATACAGAAGTTTGCATTCTGTCACGAGCATCCTGGTTCGATCATGTTACCCCTCTCTTGATCTGTCACCAGTGGCTTCCTATTGTATCCCAGCTACAGATCAAACTCTTGATCATAGTTTTTTGTGCACTACATTCAGTAACTCCTCAATATTTATCTGATCTGTTGCTTCCCCATGCTACTTATCGCTACCTTCGTGAAATTCGTGAAAATAGACTCCATCTTCCATCTGCAAACCAGGCCCATCTCATACCCACCTGCTCTGCTGCTTTCTATTTTCTCATTCCAGATTCATGGAACATGTTACCTCAGGCTTTACTAATGGAATTATCATTTGCAAATTTTAAGTCCATGTTAAAAACTCACTTATTTAATCAGACATACAATATACCAGTACCTTGATACATAGTCGCTTGGCCTCTCTTCTTATTTATTGTCTGTATCTGTCTCTTTTTGTGTGTATGAATGAGTACCTGTGCTATTCGACCATTGTAGTTCCTTTTTTCAGTTTGTGTTTTTATTCTCATTTTTAAATTGTAAACTGCTCTGCTATGTTTTTATCGAAGGGTGGTCAATCAAATTGAATAAACCATAATGTATACATGGGCTGTCAGGGGGGTTGCAGCAGGTTCTTTTCACCATTGCTGCTTTAAGAGATAGGGCCTGCTACCTTTCAATATGTCAATGAGGGGTGGCCCTTGACATTAGGGATGCGCGAAGCCAAATATAAAGATCAGTTCATTTTCAGTTTAACAGAACTTTTCCCAGTGTTCAAGTTTTTTTTCAGGTCATTTCACAGATTCATTTTTTATGGGTGCATTTTATGCACACAAAATTTTTTTTACATGCATGAATCAATTGTACACACATTACGTCATAGGTAAACAAGTGTGCATGCGATCTGCATGCACTTAACATTTTTAGGTGCCCAAATGAATTGAATGTGTGCTCATGAATGTCCACCCCTACTTGACATGTGTGCTGGGAGACTGCTTTTGGATCTTCAGCCTCTCTATACTCAAGTGTTGAGTGTAAATGAAATTTGAAGATAAATCTCAAGAGAGGAAAAGAAAGTTGTAGAAAACCAGGAGTCCCAAACACATAGCCAGCTAACATCGGGGCATGCGGCGGTGACCCTCAGGGATATTCAGCATCACTAACCACATTAGTGCCGCTGAATATCCTGGTGACTGTGATTAACACGGGTTGCTAACCACGTTATTCGTGTTACATATCCCCCTCCCCCAATATTTTTGTAATTGGGACTTATTACTCTGATAGTCTAATATGCTTGGCCTAGCTCTGTGCATAATATTTCATGTTTTACAATGCATGCACAAATATTTGTTTTTATTTAAACTAGGAATACCTATTATGTATAGTTTAATTATTTACAACATTCATATATTGATACCTAGTCAAAACCACTCACAATGTACAGTCATAATATAGCATAAAACCACAATTTACATAAAATACATTTTAAACAGCAATTAAAGCATTAATGAAAATCAGTGTTGATCAGGTGTTGTCAAAATAAATAATCCAGTTGAGTGTATCAATTTTTGCAAAACACTTTCTTCACATAGCATTACAGTCTGGTATTACAGACAGCATATCTTTGCCTAAAAGTCGTTTAGCTCAAATTAACTGCTAGGGGTGTGCATGGTCAAAAAACATTTTGAGTTGTGCTTATTTAAAACAAAGTTTTCCAAGTTTTCAGTTATTTTTTTATGTTTGTTTCACATGCACTACATGCATGCTAGATCTTTTAAGGAACAAAAAAATAAGTGGTTTTTCTCACTAGAGTCAACCAAAACTCAAACAGTCAGAAGTACTGAACTCCACCCATGCGTGTATTCAAGCAACTAAAGTGAAAATGAAAGATTAATTTTTGTCAGACTGCTCACTGCCAAACTCGATATTCAAATCGCATCACTGTCTGCTTGAGTACATTTTAATAAAAGTTTAGTATAAAAACAATTTCTTAGTCTGTTCACAAAAATCTCCAAGGTCAAAGCCAGTACTTTCAAGCCCATACAGTGCTATGTTTTGGATGATATAAGTACTCATAAATCATCCTGCACCAATCTGTCCGTGTTAAATCAGCAATTTTTGCCACCCCTTCAGTATTCTTTTAATCAACAACGGCTAATATCCCATTTATTTCACAGAACCCTTTTAAAGCACACAAATTGATTGTATACATACTGCTTCATAAGTATATATCTGTACAAGCGATTTGCACACACTTTAAATTTTTAGGTACCCAAGCAAACTGAAGGCATGCCTGCCAATGTACACCCCTATTAACTACTTATTTAACAATCAGCTGTTGTATCTCAAATATGTAATTAAGTTGGCAATCTTCATGCAAAATACCATGTTTTCAATATGATAATATTCAATATGAACTGGAACCATGCAAAATGCAACATTCTGAGGAAAAAAGGTTCAATCAAATCAGGTAACCTTTGTATGCTTGCTTAAACTCTTTGATACAGAAAATTACCTCTATTTTACAAACTACAGCCCTTGAGACTCATTCTCTAGCTATTTAACAGATACATTCATAGAACCTCTGTCAAAAAGCAGGAAGGGGGAATTAAACCAATGTTTAGTATTTAGATTGCTTTCTTTCAAACATACCAGAATAAATCTATCATCATATTCTTTTAGATACATTTGACTTAGATGCTGCAGGCCATTTAATATTTGTGCATAATTTTTACTAGGTCATCCCTCTTTCGGTGGCTACCAGTCTTGTTAAT
This sequence comes from Ichthyophis bannanicus, assembly GCA_033557465.1. Classification (NCBI taxonomy): domain Eukaryota; kingdom Metazoa; phylum Chordata; class Amphibia; order Gymnophiona; family Ichthyophiidae; genus Ichthyophis; species Ichthyophis bannanicus. The sequence goes on from CM066031.1 coordinate 1,500,059,366, forward strand.
CTCATCTAGGCTGTCAGGAAGTCCAACCCAGGGTACACTCATTGTTCTCACTGTGATTTTGTATAACTGTTGTTTACATGTATACATTTAAATATATTGAAAGAGAAGTGGAAACCACCTAAGATATCTTGACATTTAATACTTTGAACATGCAGGGCCTATTTACAAAGCTCCATCAGTTGTTAACCTGGGAATTCACATAAACACATAGAAACATTGAAAAATGATGGCAGATAAAGACAATACGGCCTATCAAATCTGCCCTTCCACACCTACTACTAAGCTTTACAGTCTCTTTTTTTTTCCCTTAGAGATTCTCTGTGTTTGTCCCATGCATTCTTGAATTCAGATACAGTTTTAATCTCTACAACCTTTACTGGGAAACTATTCCATGCATCTACCAATCTTTTGAAAGAAACTATGTGTATAGCTGACCCTAACCGTAGATAATGATGAGCTGTCCACACACCCTGCGACAGACAGCTAGATTGTACATAGTTACGTTGTTAGACCTGTAAATAATGCTGAGCTGCCCATATAGCCCGTGACAGCCAAACTGTACATAGCTTCCCAGTTAGCCCTGTATAAAGAACCCCGTTTTATTGTAAGTCCAGTGCAGACCTGCCGGCACTGCACAAATGTGTTACCTGTAAACCGCACTGACGTTAAATAGCGCGGTATAAAAGAAACATTAAATAAATAATAAATAAACTATTCTATGCATCTACCAATCTTTTGAAAGAAATATTTCCTCAGATTACTCCTGAGTCTATCCCCTTTCACTTTCATTTTATGTCTCCTCAATGCAGAGCTTTCTTTCAATATAGAGAGGCTCTTCTCCTCCGCATTTATGCCACAGTGGATTTAAACATTTTGATGATGCCTCTCCTTTCCTGTCTTTCGTCCAAGTATACATGCGCTAACAGTCAACACAAGCACTGTGCTAACAGTTAGCATGATGCCTTAGTAGTTGGCGGGTGATTTTATGAGGTGTCTAGTTTTAGGTGCCAAAAATGCGCATAAAGGACCGCCTATAAAATACGGACTACAGTAAACGTACCCACATTGAGCTCTGCTTACTAAGCACTTTTCCCATAGACAAAAAATAGGAGAAGACCTTTAGTAAACGGGGCCCACTGTTTGCATTGACGTTCTTTCACTGCGGGCATCCACATTGACGGAGTTTGAATGAAATGTGAGCGGTGCGAGCAAGTATGGGTGCAGATTACAGAATACAATAATTTATGTGCATACTTGCAAAATGTAAGAGCAGTACTAGCTCTAAAGTTGGTGTAAGTCATTACAGCTTAATTAAAGGAGCAGTCTCTGCCACTTATGTTAGTATTTTATAAAGTCAAGTATGTGTGTAAAATACTGGCAAAGGGAAGTGAAATCGAAGGGGGCAGAAGCAGGAACGGCACCGCAATGCCAGAATTGAAAGTACCTCTGCCATTTTGGTGCCATTTTAAAAGCATTGCCAGCACTACACATCCCGGTGAGAAGCGGCAGCAGCCACAGCAACAATGGCCAGCCCTGGAAAGCCAGAGCTCTAGGGAACCGCCTAGTTCACCTAATGGTAGCCCCAGCCCTGGATAAAGGGCAAGAGGCTGGTGTACATGGACCAGGAGAAAGATCTCAGGGTGATAGTATCTGATGATCTCAAAGTAGCAAAGCAGTGTGACATTGGCAGAAAGATGCTAGGTTGTATAAAGAGGTTTAATCAGCAGAAGGAAGAAGGTGTTAATGCCCCTGTACAAGTCGTTAGTCATTGTGTTCAATTTTGGAGACTGTACCTCATAAAAGATATAAAAAGACTTGAAATGGTTCCGAGGAAAGCATCTAAAATGATATGAAACCTGCGCTAAAAGATGTATGAGGAGTAACTTGAAGACCTAAATATGTATAGCCTAGAGGAGAGGATGGACAGGGGAGATATGATACAAACGTTTAATATTTAAAAGATATTAATGAATAAACTGACCTTTCTCAAAGACAAAGAAGCTGTAGAACTAGAGGACATGAAATGAAGCTGCAAGAAGGTAAACTCAGAAGAAATGTTAGGAAATACCTCTACAGGGAAAGGATGGTGGATGTCTGGAATGCCCTCCCAGTGGATTTGGTGGGGGCAAAACCAGTGATGGAATTCAAAAAGGCATGGGACACACACATAGCACCCTTTATAGCAAATGAAGGGACTCAAAGCACACAAATAACTTTTACATCTCAAAAAAATAGAGAAAGGTGGCCTGCAAACCTTAAGCAAAGGCACAGAGGGTAGCTAACCTGCAGGAAGGGTGGGAAGAAGCCTTGCAAGCTCACTGGGCAGACTACATGGACCATACAGGTCTTTATCTTCCAACATTTACTATATGTTACTAAGTGGCAGATTATGTACGTTAATGGCCTCTTATAAAATACCAACTTAAAAGTACATGCTTTGACATGAAGGTAGTGCTTTGCTGCTAGCTAGGGGCATAGTCTGGGCAGACCATGCGCAGAGTTTCCAAGTACACATTGATTAATTTACACATGTAGTTTAGTACTCCAGGTGGAAATATTTGCTCTAAATTTAAGGCACCATCTCTGACAACTCTACTAGTATTTTCTAATCTAGAGAAAGCATGTGGAGGAGCATTTTAGAAAGGACGTCCAAGTGCAAACTGGGATGTCTAAGCCGAGAACATGTGAAAAAAGCAGGCACATCTAGGTGCAGACATGATTTCACATACATGGACGTACTGATATGGATGTCTGCAGGAGGGTTTACAAAGACATCCCCAGAATAGCAGTTCAGAACTTAACCATGTAGCAATAACATACTGGCTTAGCAGTGATAGATAGCAGTGGGCTAGGAACAGGGAAGCCAAGGTTCAAATCCCACCACTACTATCACTATGATCGTGCTGAGTCATGGGGATAATGTCTCTATGCCTGTTTTCAAATGTCCAAAAAATGAACAGGACTCCCATGTCACAGGACTTTTATAACATATCTTAAATCAGCCAGGTTTCATGTTTGCATGCAGGAACAGGTATCAAATCTTCACTGGGTGTCTCAGACTTAAAAAACAAACAAACAAATGTTTATCACCTTACCTTACAATATTTTACTACCTTCAGCTACTGGCTAAACTCTTTTCAAATCTTTCAAGGTTTAAACATGCTTCTGCTAAACCAAACTGTTCACACTGCACTCTTAATGGCGGTTCATTGGAACAGGAGGACAACATTCCTTAAGCATATAAAACACACTGAAGCTTGTGGCTGCCTCAGCTGAAATATTTTATGACCTGCATCTCAAAATAGGGACTTTTTTGAGTGGGGGCAGGGCGGGATTGTGGTGTTATTCTGAAGCAACAGCAGGTTGGGTTTGACTTGTTCCACAACAAGCAGAGAATCAATAGATTGCACAGCTCGATTTCAGCTGCTTCTAACAAAAGAAATTAATTCATATTCAGTTCAGAAATGACTTGGCTGGAAGTGGTGAACACATTGCCGGCTTTCAAAATCAGCTCAGTATCCACTCATTGCAAAACAAGATGAACTCCAGCTAATACTGTATTCAGTGTGTTCTAATTTATAGAAAATGTTTATAGACTCTCACACATGCTTTCTTCACAAGTTTAGTCATTTAAACGGAGTGTGGCTGTCTCTGCAATACGGAAAAGTGTTCATTTGGCACATGCAAGGAATATGATTGATGATTTAAAAAAATGTTCTCTTCGAGAATGGGACTTCTCTGTTAACTATGTTCCTGCTGTCAGAAACTTTGCTTTTTCATGCTGTCGGTGTGTTCTAAGTTACAGTTTCAAAATGAGGCAAGGGAAAGTGTGGATTAGACTATAAATTCTGTAAAAAAAGTCATCGTCACTCAATGAGGACGGTTTGCTACTTTAGTACACAAATTCAGAAATGATAAATAAATACAAAAAAACAAGAATGATGAGTTATGATGAAAGGACACAATGATTTGTATACCATCTTGTTGCTACGAAGGGCGGTTAAGCTTGATAATAAAGATAAAGATACTCAAGGTAGACGATGCACTTCTAGAAGATAATTTCATTACAGTGAGCCTAGACTGGAAAGACACAGAGATGCATATTACATACTTCTTTTATAACAACATCATATAAGCCTCTGCAAAATAGCTCACCTGAAAGCCGCTGCAAAAAGGTGCACTTTCTCCAAGACCCACGTGTATAAGTACGAGTAAGATTTGGCATTTATGATGCATTTTATAAGATGCAAGCATACAGTAAGTGCAGATTCCAAACTTGCTCTACCCATTTTTCGCCTTTGGGAATGCCTACATGTATTTTGCATAAAAGTAGACACTTTGGGCCAATATTCAGCCATCACAGTCAATGTATTTTCTTAAACACTGACTGTGATGTCCAAAAAAATTCAGGCTGTTCATCACTAGTATCCAGATAGTGGTCGGTGCTGAATACCTGGATAATGAGGTGACTGGCACCAGAATTTTGGTATCAGTTATACCCTATCTCCTATCCAGATAGCTATCTGGATAAAGTTAGGATGGCCCAGGGACTAACCTGGGACTATCCAGATAGTGTGGAGATGGTTAGAAGGATATTCAGTGGAATTATGCATAGGGGCAATCCATCCACTAGATGGATAAGGTGGCCGCCTATGGCAGCAGACCCCAGTGGGTACCATGATAACCCCTTCCCCATTCTTCAAAGCGGCAGTTTTTGGCCACTGCTTGGTTCTGCAATGAGCCTTGAAGCATGCATGTACGTGTGCACGCTCATAGCCTGCCGCTCTCTTTCCATCTCACTCAGTTTCCTGTCGGAGGAGGTAGGTGTGGCGCCAGCAGAAAGCTGATGCTTTGAAGAATGGGGAAGGGGTTATGTGCCACTCCCCCAAGGTGAGATGATGGATGCCGGGGGGTGGAAGGGTAGGACCTGGTCCGCCCTGGAGAAACAGCATTAGGGGAACAGCATTGGGGGGGGGGGGGGGTCATCAGGCCTGACTAAGACAGCAGAAACCCTTGGATGAGCCTTCATTATGCGGATAGTATCACTTAATATCGTCAGATCTCCCTAGCCAGCAGCACATCCGGATAACAGGTATTGCTATCTGGATAGGTACCTTTGAATACTATTTACACCTGTGTTTTCTGAGTGCGTACGTTTATATGTATATACCCCCTGGACAATTTTATAAGTGCCTACTGAAGCACATAAAATGCTTTTCTACATGCCCAAATCACCTACAAAAGTACCTCCATTAAATTGCCTTTCTGCTAGATAAATTAAATCAGTGTAATCACTTCAATCCCAGATAACCCAGGGTAGAGAAAAGTTCTTCAGTTCTAATAAATGTTTCCCCAGGTCTTGCTTTAGATTGCTGCCACAAAAATCAGAGATGTGCAAAAAAAATCAAGCCATCAGGAGTAATCTAATCCGGGTAAACACAAAAATTACGAATCTCCGTTCACTATATGCAAGTCAGGTGCTCTAGAACTGAGGCCCTGGTATTACAAAAACTACATCCATCTGTAATGCTAGATTGGCAGAAACTATTTAAGCAGTTCCCCACACATTCTTTGCCAGATATTACTGAGTGACTCTGCTGGACTCTTCTACATGTATCAGGTCAATATCACCTGAACTCAAAGAAACATTTCTCAGCTAAAAGCATAAGCAGAAATTCACACATTTTCTTGGGAAGAATACTTAATAACTGTGTCATAAATTCAGACTGATGAGGAATTAGAATAACTGTCTTCTCTTTCTCTACTAAAAATAAAGTTTGTCTCCCTATTTTATGTAGGTTACAAAGCTAGACCTGCTCCAAAGCAGGAGTAATATTGTGTATGTATGCACACATGTTAAGTGACAATCCCCACCCATTCTTCACCCGTCGGAAAGTCTACAGTATATCGCTAGTCATCTGACACAATCACCATATTAAGCTAAGCACTGTCATCATCATTTGACTTAGGAGTCATTTTAGAAGCTCTATTCATGATTTGCACATTGGCACTCAGACGTGCCAATCACAGCCATGTCCCGACAGCCATTTTAGAAAGCCCCAAATTTATATGTGACCAACGCAATGAGGGCATGGTGGAAGCATGACCAAGATGTTCTAAAAAAGATACACGCATGCACTCAATTTTAGAATGGCGTCACACATCTCAACCCGCCAACAGACACATTCATATCTACACCTGCTCCCAGGAACAAATAGCCATCAGAGAAGTGCTTGCTTCACAATCTAAGAACTGCACAGAGAAGAGGAGAATGTCCTCTCATTTCCCAAATAATGTTTGCTCTTTCAGAAAGGCATGCCAGTAAATTGAGGGGTCCATTCCCTAGCTGCCACGCCAGGACGTCTATGTGCATATTCTGAAACAGTGTCGCAGACACGTCTATTTTCCCAGACCTGCCCCCCATCTACATCTTACAGCTACTCTGACTCTGCCCTTAATCCAGCCCATAATTATAGGAACAGTATTGAACTGTCAGGCAATTTAAGCACCCAGTACTATCCAAATACCTTGTGAAATTCTATGTCATGTGTTCACTGGATGCCAGCAAATGCATAATTGGTTTTGAATATTAGCCCGTATGTTTTCTGCGCACCTACTTTTATGCATGTATATCCCCTGCCATGTTTTTAAGCATCTCCTTGAGAATGAAATGCTGTTCTACATGCTCAAGCCGCTTATAAAATTAAACCCTAATTACAATCAAAAGCCATATCTGTACTACTCAGACAGCATAACATGCAGCAGCAAGATCAGTACAATGCTAGAATGAGAGCACTTGGGGCTATTAAAAAGGTTGAAACAATTAAAAGCACAGCCTCAAAGAGACAAAATGCAAGGGGAAAAGTTTTATATTGCTGCTGCTCTGAATTTAAGCACAATATACTAAAAATGTCTGTTTGCATTGAGGAAGAGCTGTTGACAGCTGTCAGCGGCCCTGAGCAAATGGTGTATGTAAAAATGTAATAAGAACTCCAGGAGTATATTTCAACCCATATAATAAAACAATTGTGGAGATGTAATTGCAGTCTGGTTCCACACCATCTGAGGGAAGAATGAGAAGGCAAGAAAATATCAGTCTCTGAATTATTTTGTAAGCAATTTCTGCAGAACTTCAGCCTCTTGGAGTATATAGCGTTTGTCAGAATAATAAAAAATAATGGCGTTCACCTCCAGCAAACCTCAATGACAGACTTCCCTTACAAAATAAACCCAGGTTGCTTTACATTGGCAAAAATATTCCATTGTGCTAATGAACACTTTATACTGTCAGTCTTTGCGCTGCAAAAGTTTTGCACAGAAAGACTGCCCATGGCTGGGCAATATCCTTAGTGCAACATGTCTCCTTGCCTAATTTCAGAACTGAGAATGCCCAGGAAAATCTTTATTTAAAAGGCTTAAACATCATGCTGGGGCATAGACCACATGGCATAAATACTGGAGGAGAATAATTACGAATCTACAGTGGTTGCTCGCATTTTAAGTATGCATTATTCTATCTGCCAGTAGTCTTATTACACAACAACCTTCACGGCAATGATCATCCCTGTATCTTATAAGCACTATGAGGTTCACTTACAAAATAAGCATTGTCTGAAATTTGCGCCCCAGTAAAGTGCCAATTAACTACATGTTGTACTACTGAATAGCAATTAAAAGGAGTTGAATCTAGGTTGCCCATTCCCTCCCTCTTCTCCTGAGACACATACCTGATTGTAAATAAAATTAGGAGCTGACTCTAATGCCAATGCTACTTATAAGACTCGAGTCCATGGAATGGATTTGTATTGTAGATTTAAGGACTCATCTTTCCAAACCCACTCACACTATTTCACTTAAATACAGTACTGGTCCTAATATAAAATGGGTAGCTAGAGCAAGACAGTGGACACCCTAGGCAAACCTTCATCCTCATGGCCTCCCCCACCCCCCAAGGTAATCTGATTATTTGAAAACTACCCCTCCAGCATTCAGATACAGTAAGTATTTCCCTATCCCAGAGAACACCTGAAGCAATGGAAGGTGGAACAAAAGAAGACCACAAGGCACATTAGTGGGAAAGGTGGGATTATGAACCCAGGCTTCCCTGGTTCTCAGCCCACTGTTCTAATAATGTAAAAAATGCAATGTCTGCCTTTGAGTCAGTCCTGACTCCTGGCGACCCAGAAGCTCCTGGGTTTTCTGTAGTAATAGGTTATTTCCCCAAGATATATTTAACAAGAAAGGAAGTCTACAAAGCTGTCCTCAGTAACTATCCTCCCCCTCCTGCCCTCTCCTCCAATGGGCAGCTGTAGAACAAACCTCACTGCTTTCAATGTGGAAGCTGGTTTGTTTTATTTAACTTTACAGGCAAATTTGCCCCTATGTTTCAGCAGTGGTAAATCTGAAGTGCAAAGAAAGCTAGGTAGATATAATTTAGTCATGAAAATGTTACTAAATAAGCCTTCTTGCCCTGCCTTCATTTCAATATTACAATCAAGATGCACTAGTAAGACATGCATTAAGGCTGTAAATTGTGACCCCTTGCAAATAACCCTTAACATCTGCACTAACAGTGTTGGTGCTTGGTTTGAAAGGCAAGTAAATATTCTGCGCTGGCACCCCTGGAATGCCAGTGCAAAAGCAAGCAGGAATGAGTCCCAATATTAGGCTAATGGTGATTATTTAAAGATGTTGGTTAACTGCAACCCCCACTCCCACCTATTGTGAATTATGGGGTAATAAAATGACATTAGGTCCCAATGCCATCTGCTTTAGCATTTATATGGAAACATCTAAAAATGAGAGCCTCCAGTTCACTTGACATCATGTGAGAAAAGCACTACTGCTGAATTTATAACCCTATTGCCCAGCTACTGTAGCTTCAAATGTAAAGTTGCCCGTCCCCCATCCCCTCCTCTCCACTCCTCCTCCCCCTCCAAATCCAACATATTGCTTAAATAACCCTGTCATAAAATTATTGGGGATTTCTCTTTAAATGCACCTTTCACCATGCTGTACTTAATTTAAAAGCTAGCTTTAGAGAACACATATGACCCGGGATAAGCTTGCACTGGGACTGTGATGTCATAATGTGAACCTACATTCCTGATAGCAATTGTGGCCTCACAATCAAATCAGAATGGAATCTTTGGCTTGGAGTTGCAGCTGTGAAATTAAACTTTCACAAAGCAAATGTTTGAGGTGCACTTATCTGTCATCCTGAAGTGCTGCAGCGCTTTACTTCTCTTAGCACATCTAAATTTCTAATGTATTCTTAATCTGACAAAGAAATACCTGTTCACATACAGATCCCTAGTTCCCCTCCCCCTACAAAAACAGGAAAGCACTCTCTTTTTAATTCTTTTCCAGTGACTACAAATGTGAAATGTCAGTCTAATTCAGTACATTTTTCTGTGGGCTCTATTTGTTAGGTACTTTGCTGTTGAAACTAGTCTTCAGCAAATGCTGGAAAATATGTTCTCATGCTCTCTGCCCAGTTTCAGGATGATAGTAAGATGGCATCATATAAAGCAACTTCTAAACAATGCTGCATGGTTGTGTTTCAAAATGTCATCACCCACTTAATGCCAGCTTCTAAGCTCTTTTGGAAGTAGGACCTTAGATCTTCAAGTTCAAGACTTGAGGGACACAAATTATTTCTTTCTTTTTGAAAATGAATCAATTTCTATAAGACTATCAATTTTTTCTTTTTTTTTGTGCAACGGGGTGGAGTAGTATAGCTGACTTGTAAAGATATGGAGCTAAACATTAATGAATCATAAGCAAAGCCAGTGAATCTACTGACTGATATACACACATGATATGCAATTAAAATCTCTACTCACATTCCTACAGGGTTGTCAATCAGGAGAAAAGCCTTTCTGACAACATTCACTGAACCGTGTGGACTAACCACTGAACAGGAACTTAAACAGTAACAGCTTTTGTTACTAGCAAGAAGTCATTCTTACTGAGAGGGGGTGCAATTTCTAATAAGAAAAATCATTATACAGCCTTTAAAAAAATTATTTTAGAATAAAAATATGCCCAAAAGTCCTTTGAATGCGAAGCTGGCATATTCTATGATTCACAAAAGCTATGAGATATATTTGAAAAATTGTAACCTTTCTCACTGTAGGAAACAATTTAACCTTTCACATTTACTGTAGAACAATGAACAATGACTTAAGAGACAGGCATGGGAAAATGGGGACGTTTTCTAATAGAGCTGGTTTGAGCATGCACAAAGATATTCCAGTTATTTTCAAGTATATAGAGACTAACTGAAGTTACCAAAATAAGTCCTGCTATTTAAACATTTGGTTGTATATGTAAATAATGCATACACTTGTAAGAAATAATGCCTTCACCTAACTCTATAATTTATGGAGTATTTTGACATAACTTCTTTAAAACTGCAAAATAAATGTATAATGGAGTCACTTCAATAAGACATGCTTTCCACTGGTTAAGACAGAACTGTAATTTTTAAATTTGGGGATGGAGTGTGGGGGAAGAAAATTTAATGTCACTGGATGTTAAAATATTTACCTCCTTCCTTATCATGTCCCGTTACTGGAGAGAGAGAGCAGATGCATCCTGACTATTAACAGTCATGACAAATTGCCTTGCTAATGAATGTTGCACACTGAAAGTGCCATAACTGATTAAACTACACTTTCCCACTCCTAGATAGAGAGAGACTTGTTCTGCCAGCAGGCCCGCAGGGCATAGTAGGGGTACTTAGGAAACCAACACACTGGAAATCCCATGCGAATATATTCCTAGAGTCCAGGTCCCTACATACAACAGGTTTTTAAGAACATCATATGAAGTAGCTTAGTTCTGCAGCTGATGAGCCCTGTAAAAATAGCTACATTTTTCCAATTTCAGTGGCATTGCACGGGATGTGGGGAAGGAATATTTTCTTCTTCTGTCCTTTTCTTCTCTCCACCCCCACCCCAAGCACTGCTTGTACTTTGCATTTCACATAAAAAATCTTTCTTTCTTTTGTCAGGACCCTTTTGTTGGTGCAAAATTGGCAGCAGTTCAAATTAAAAGCACTCCTATTCATTTACTGGCCATTAAACCAATGTCCCTCTTGTTCACATCAACCGGAGAGCTAAGCTCTGGAGAAAAGAAAAAAAACATAAAAGACTTGCTGGCAAATAATGTGAACATTTTTACAGAGCTTAAACCTCGATGCTTTGCCTGAAACTAACAATACTGTATATATGATCATTCCCTTTTCACAAGCAGGCAGCTGCTGAAACGCTTGCCACTTCAAAATATCAATTGCTTGCCAGAGTTGTTCTCCACACACCCTGTCAAACTAATGCATATTGTGCACTGAAAAGGGTGCAGGAGTGAAAGCCAGAAATTGTGTCAAATTCTGCTGTAAGACTATGACGTGCAAAGAACTATGTATGACAACCGTGGAAACTACAAACAGCGCTGGAGCCTAAGCCTCCATCTATCAGAACCATGCCGATACCTCTTTTCCTGTATTTGTTACAAGGTGAATGCATGGCAAATGCACTTTTGTGGGCCACGAACCAGAGGAAAACAGAAATCATTTGCAAAGAGTTGCATATAATTTTTTTTTACAAAAAATCTAATTGGGTTTCCTTTCCTTGCAAACCAGAGATGAGAAAAAAATGTAGGGTCGCCAGAATGAGTTACACAAGAAAGCAAGTAACAAAGTGCAAGATGTGAAAATACAGCCTGTGCAGGTTTTTTCTCTGTTTACATTTAGGATTCTCTGTGAGTCCGGCTTATCTAAAGGACCATCTTAAACTATGCAAGAGAACTCTTAAAGTATCCCTGTGTCTTTAATCTGCAGACTGCCCAATTTTGATGCTAATGAAGGCTGGCTTATTGATTGGCAAGTTTTCCATGACAAAATGGAAATCTCATATGAATATGGTCTTTGTTACAGAAAATATAGAGCAGAAAATTGTAGTTGCTCTGTTAGTCCACTTGGATGTGTGCAAATAAAGACAAACAATAAGATGCAGGTGATACCTTTTTATTGAACTGCTAATATGTATAATACGTAGGTCCAAAACACACACACACACACATAGATAGATAGATAAATACACAGAGAGAGAGAGGGAGATGTTTGTTAAAAATATATTACGTTAGACCAATAGAAAGTTAGTCCAACTTGTTTACTGACCTTTATATGTAGAAAATAAAGAGAAAGCTTTTACAAAGCTAGCTTTGTGTTCTGAAATGAGAAATATCCTCAAAAAAGATGAGTCAGAGTTTCACATTTAGAAATGGAAAGCCAGTGGATAATTACCTTCCTACAATGTTACTATTTTAATTAACAAACAGATAAACACAAATGCTAGGTACACTCTCATGTGTTTATAATGAAAGGACCGTGGATTCTTAAAAGAGAACATGTACTATGTAATATTTGAAAATGTGCACAAGTCCAATAGTAATATTGATTGCATTCCGGTTAGAAACAATCCCTGCTAAGTCATAGATTTGACCTGTCTTTAAGCCACTCTCTTCCAGCATTTTCAGCTGCTGTTGTGGCAGTAATAGTCACAAGCTACCTCATGCAATGGGGTCACACTTGCCCATATTGGCTTTGCTGTCGCAAACACCATCATACACTAGCGACAGATCAGAGATAAACCATTTGTGACTATTCCGAACATCGCTGCTGACTTGGATGCATAGAAATACAAAGGGGCAGCCTAAAGAAATGTACAAATAATTTAGTGAATCTATTGCTTCCATTGCATGCAGATTTCTCTCATGCATATTTATTGTGGATATCCTGACTGGCTTGGTGTTCTCCAAAATAGATTAAGGAAGAACTGTTGCACAGCATATGGGGGTCTAGCATTTTTCTAAGACAGTGGGAGTCTTAGAAGGAGGGCCAGTCCAATAGAAAACATCATCCCATAACTTGAAAGAAATATTTAACGCTTGATTCGTTATGGCTTTAACCCCTTTCTGTGTCTACAGGAAAATAGTTTGATGGATTATGGAATCAGTCCTCAGCTTTGTGTGTTTTGGTTCTGAATTATTTATTCATTTTATTTTGGGATCTGATGGTTCTTTGCAGTCATCTTTATTTGTGACTATACTCTCAGAGGGAGATTTTAGAAAGGACATCCAAGTGCAATCTGGAATGTCTGAGCCAGAACTTCTGGAAATAAAGCAGGCATGTCAAGGTGCAGACATGATTTCACAAATGTGGATATGCCCGAAATGGATGTCTGTGAGGGCTTCTACATAGACATCCCCAAAATAGCATTCCAAAAGCCAGACATCTGGGCATAGCCTAAAGGTTAGCATAGTGGGCTCCACATGGGGGAAGCCAATGTTCATATCCCACTGTTGCTATCATTGAAACAGTTTTAAGTACTGGGGATGAGGGAGTGTTTTCTTCTCTACACATGCTGGATGTTTTTCAGCCCAAACAAGCATTTTTCAGGTGCCTGTTCATGCCTGGAGAAGGTCTAAATTTAGATGTGACTCCAGACATCCAGGACGTTTCTCAGATAAAACGGGGACATCCAGGTTCCTAGGGATGCCTCAGCCATGCCTCCCCCATACCCCCTTTCAGACTTGGATGTCCAGACCTGGCTTCTAAAATGCCTTTGGAGACCTCTCTGTGCTTCAGACATCTTTATGCCCATTTTTGGATGTCCAAAGCATGAATGGGGCTTCCAAAGTTACCCCCTCAGTGTCCTTAGTATATCCTCTGTCACTTCTCCTCTTTTTCACTGTTCAGGTAATGGAAACTCCCATGTTGCAATGCTCATAGCAGTACTCAGAAAATCAGAAGGTATTATGGGAAGATGGCCATATTTAAATTAGATCTCCTAAATTCTGAGTGCTGTAAAGAGTGACCTGTAGACAATTTAATTAATGATTCCTAATGTGGTATTCTTTAATTTGACCCTGAAATTCATTCAATGCTATCCTTAACTAGCAAATTATGGACTGGGCTCAGTAGGGCCAGTACAAGAGTTTTAGGCACCCTAGGTGAAACTTCAGGCTCACACCCCCCACCTGAGATTTTTGATAATTCAACTCAACAATCATGATCATGGAAACAACACTACAACAATCTCATAAAAATATATAATTGGGCATCATGGGGGGCATTTTAGAAAGAATGTCCATGCCTAAGCCAGAATGTCTGAAAAAAAGCAGGCACGGCTAGATGCAGATACAATTTCACAAATGTGGATTTCTCCAATATGGACTTCTGGGGGGGGGGGGAGGGGGAGGGGCATCTACATAGACATCCCCAGAATAGCATTCCATAACCTGGATATCTATCAATAGTCTAATGGTGAGTGTAGTGGGCTAGGCCCACTGACACAAGGGTTCAAATCTCATTGTCACTGTGATTGTGCTGAGTAGTGGGGATGATGGCGTGCTATCTTTGTATGTGTGTGTGCCTTCTCTCTCTCTCCAGGGAAAAGAACATGCTGATGGTTCCTTGAGTCTGTCAAGGTCTATCATTTTGCTTTGACAGCTGCTGCTGTTTGCTGCCCCTCATAAACTGCTGTCCTAAGTGACTGCCTAGTCTTGCCTAATGGCTGGGCTGGCCCTGGTGTTCATGAATCTAGAATTATTTTTTTGGTATATTTTCAGATGACTAACATACCAAGCAGTGAATCTATTGGATATACAGGAGAAAATTGGAGACTGTCCTATTCAGATTTTTTCTAGGTGATATTCAGTCACTGGAAAGTATAATCCAACACTGTATGATCCATGGATCAGATCCAAAAGCCTCCTAATGATTTATAAGTCATCTTCAATTGCACCATGCTACTCAGTGATCCGTGAATCACAGAGAAACTTTTATGACTCATGATTCAAGGGAGATTCTGATTAGCATGGAGTGATCTGATCTCATTATAAAGAGGATTTTTCAGTCACTACAGTGCTAGTCTCCACTCAAATGGAGTATCTGATTGGACTGAGTCAGAGAGGGAAGAGATCATGAAATGCCTCACTCACATATCCACCGTATTTGGGCATATATGTAGCACTTCTTTTTAACTTACCAGAAAAAAATATTCATTAATGCCTGCATTGTAGAGATGACCTCATCTACTTTGATCTTACACAAATAGCATGTTTGCAATCAAGTATTTATCTCACTATCCATTAATCTTTCACATTCCACACTGGACAACAAAATATTTTTCATGCCAGATTATAAAGGCATTAAGTGGTTAAGGTTTTGCAAGAAAAGTGAGATAACAGCCAGATAATGTGCAGTAGCTGCGAAATCTGCATGGTAATTCTTGAGGGCATTTAGGGCCAAGACCTCTATTGCATGTTAATGGCATGGGCAATAATATGAATGTGGTTAGCTACACCTCTGGAGGCGTTGCTAACTCAATCACTTTATCGGTCAAATTAGCAGTTAACACTCAGTAATAGCTTCCAAAGAAAGGGCAAGTTCATAAACTGACATGACGTTAACACATGTTTTATAAAGTCAAGTGTGCGCATTCTTGATGTTATATAATACAGCATTTGGCACAATCAGTTATATCAACCCTAAAGCTGGTATAAATGAATGATTTGTGCCTACTTTTTGCAATTACACACACAAATCTAGGTGGCTCTTTAAAAACTTATCAGCAAAGTGAGGAATTCATGACTAGTTAACATAGGGGTCATTCCGAGCCGTGAATAGCGGGGATGGATGTACCCCTTCGCACTGTCAGTTAACTTCCCCGCCGGTTATATGGAGAAGTTAGACTGGGCGGGGAAGAGAAAGATTGGGGGCGGAGTTAGGGCAGGCAGTGGGCAGTCATCAGCCCTGGACTTACAGGGCTGATTCTAATGTCGGCCCTGTAAGTCCAGGACTGGCGACCTGCACAGGGATGTTATTCCACCTCCGAAGTGGAAAACCTCCCTGGTAGCCAGGGATTGGTGGGCCCGGGGCCAGAATGCAGCAGGAGGAGGCAGTGAGCATTCCCCGCATCTCAACCCTGTCCTTAGGAGGCCAGATTAGGGGTCAGGCTGTGGGGAATGCAGTGCAGGAGTCGGCGGCCAGGATCGCAGCTTTATAATGGAACCACGGTGCCATGGAAACCGGACACCATGGCACTGAGGCTCCATTGTAAAGCCTAGACTGAGTTAGTCGGACATTGCCTGAATGTGCAGGCAGGGCTGAATTTCAGTCCCGGCCTGCACATGCAGGCCTGATTTTGATTCTGATCCCCGGGGCTAGACGTGCCCCATGGGATCAGAATCGCGACACCCTCTGTACGTCTGGTTCATACCGGGCGTATGGAGGACTTGTATGTCCGGGACGGATTCGGGCCTCATGTGTTTTCATGTGCATATTTTATGCCTGCTTTATAATGTCAAGTATGCACATACTTGACTTTATAAAATACTAGCAGAAATGGCAGAAAACATGCCTTAATTTCAGGTGCCATGACTTGCACCAGCTTTATAGCACATAAAGGGAACCTTTTGCTAAAGTTATAGCTATGGTTATGGTTATGGTCTATCCCTCAGTCCATGCGGTTCACAATAGTTAAAATCAATAGAGTGAAAGGAACTCCATATACAAGATAGGAAAGTGACAGTGTTCAGGATAAGAACAGAAAGCATGAGAAAACATGCGAAAACATGTCACAAAAACACAAGGGTATCAAGATCAACAACTGCTAAAACTGGCACAGAGCACCAAGCGTTTACGAGGACAACTGAAGGTGAAAAACTGATTTGAAGAGAGATGTTTTGAGCATCTTCTTAAAAGCCTTATAATTCAATTCAGTGCGCAACGGTGCTGGCATTGCATTCCACAAAGATGGGGCAGCGGCTGAAAAGGCCATTTTCCGCATCGACTCATATTTTATTTCTGCTGGGGAGAGGAAGTGAAGTCGATAACCATGTAAGGAGCAAAGTGATCTAGCAGGCACATGGAGAGTAATTAGAGAAGAGAGATAGTCTGGGGATGCATCGTGGATTGTTTTATGTGGGAGAGTAAGGGCTTTGAATTGAATCCGAGATATCATGGGCAGCCAATGATACTGTATAAAAAATGGAGTAACATGGTCAAATTTATTGGCTCGGGTGAGAATGAGAATAGCCATGTTTTGGAGTGTTTGAAGATACTTGAGTTGAAACTGAGGAAGTCCAAGATAAATTATATTACAATAGTCCAGTCTTGATATTACAGTGTAGAGAAGAACAGTGATCTGAGCAGCTACGAAAATGGCAAAGTGCCATAAATGTGGATTTTGAAACATGGGCTAATTTTGAGGAAACGATTGAGGAAGAAACAAGAAGAACACCTAGGTAAATGAATAGATGATTGCAAGGGTAGTGAAATGCCTTCTAGAATTGGGGTCTCTGAGAGGAACTGATTGGTGCCTGTGAAGCAGATTGCCATTGACTTAGATGGATTTAATTTTAGTGAACCGTCCTGCAACCAGGATGAGATGCAATTTAAACATTGATTAAAGGGGGAAATATCAATGGAACATTAATTTGTTGAGAACGATACTGGGATGTCATCTGCATAGGCGTATTATCAAAAATTAAACCTCTGTGAAATGAACACACTATATATCTAGAATCTAAAGATCATTCACTGTCCCATATAATTCATCTATCTTTGTATAGAACAGGAAAAGTTTTCCTGTTCTATACAAAGATAGATGAATTATATGGGACAGTGAATGATCTGCATAGGCGTAGCAAGATATGCCAAGATCTTGTATGAGAGTAAACAGAGGGCTAAGATAGATATTGACCAAAGACCCTTTAGATCATTAGAATAGCCCCTGATAACTCTGCCCAGCTGTAAACAGACTGAAACAACTGTAAATAAGTTAAGCAATTTGTAAATAGGTTATTACCCTGTTGAGTACCCTGCATGCCAACCCTGAACTTTGTTCACTGTATCCTGTTTGAATTACAATGTAAACTGCCTTGATTACAGGATAAGGCGGTATAGCAATCAGATTAAATAAATAAATAAATACAATATTGAACAACAAAGGGGAAAGTATAGAGCCCTGAGGAATACCACAGAGGAGATCCTGAGATGTTAAGGTAGCCGACTGGATATGAATTTGAAATAATCTAGTCTGAAGATATGATGTGAACCAGAAGAGTACTACCTCGCGAACACCGGTATCATATAACTGGGAGAGAAGCAGGCTGTGATCTACCAGGTCAAATGCTGCAGACAGATCTAGGGAGATTGCAAGAGTATACTTACCCCTGTTCAAAGCTCTATAGATTTCATTAAGAACTGCTGTAGTACTGTTTCTGTGCTATGCTGTGCGCAGAAGCCGGACTGTCATGGGTGTAGGGAGTGTGTATGTTCAATATGATCTGTCAATTGTTGAAATACAGTCTTCTCAACCACCTTAGATACAAAAAGAAGGTTTAAGATGGGACAGTAGTTTTGAACATCCTGAAAATCTCCTTTTGGATTTTTCAGGAGGGGTCTAAGTATGGGGTTTTTTTCCAGTTAGTTGGAACAAAGCCAGTTGATAGGCTTTGACTGAGCAGTAGGTGTAAAATAGGAAGCAAACCTAGCTGACGTTCGCTCAACCATGTAGAGGGAATAGGATCCAATGTGTGCCAACAACATGTACCAAATGAGCATTTAGTGAAAAAACTAATGTTTGTTAAGTGCAAAGCTTCTGCAGTAATTGTCAGGAGCATGACCAGCATGTTCCCAACAGTTAACACATCTATTGTGGTGGCTCTAGGTGCCTCCATGCTAATGGCAACATTGACAGCACACGATATGTCCCCCCCCCCCTGTGCTAACTGTAATGTGGTCACCATGCCCACTCTCTGCTCCTACCTATCCATTCAGCACCCAAACGTGTGTTTGGCCATTAGCATGCAAATCTGCATGCAGTAACTGTCAAGCCTCTGCAAGAGCAGTTACCGCGGGCCCAATCAGGCAGTTACATGCACAAAAATACACATTTACTGCTTAGTACACTTTAATAAAAGAGTCCCAAATTATCATAGTCTATAATCTATGTGCCTAGTTGCTTGTACCGCCCATGCTCTATGAAAACTCTGCCCATATGCATGCTCATGGTGAACGTACTCATGATGCAAGCAGTGCACACTGGTTGGTATTTTATGAGCTGGTTTAAGCATGTAAGTGGCCTTTATGCATGTAAATGACTAATAAGAACATAAGAAATGTGTCAGATCAAGTCCATCAAGTTCAGTGTCCTGTTTCCAGCAGTGGTCAGTCCAGGTCACAAGTACCTGTCAGGTTCCTAAAAAGGTACACAGATTCCACACTGCTTATCCTGGAGTAAGCAATGGATTTCCCTAGACCTCTTTAATAATGGTTTATGGTCTTTTCCTCCAGGAACTTGTCCAAACCTTTTTTAAATCCAGCTACACTAACAGCCTTTTCTATATCCACCAGTAACAAATTCGAGATTTTGATTACTCGTTGAGTAAAAAAGGTTTTCTCCAATCTTCATTGTACGTCCTCTAATCTTTCTTCTTTTTGAAGGAGTAAACAACCAATCTATGTTTATCTGTTCCACTCCATAGACCTCAGTCATTTCTCCCCTCAGGCGTCTTTTTTTCTTCATAAAATACTAGGGGCAAACCAACAGAAATTGTGGCTAGATTACAACCATGAACATCTGCATCTCTTTGGGAGCAGGTGGCAGCATTATTACATGAAATATATGCATACATGAGTATTTTATAAAATATGCATATAAATTGTGACCCCGCTTGTGCTCCCCCCAAACTCTGCCCCAAAATATGCCTACAGCTGGGCCAATATAAGTGCACATATGCTTGTCACCATGCGTACTTTTATGTGCATAACTCCTGTAGTAATTTTATTAAAGGAATAGCCCCTGAGAGAAAAGAACATTTTTTGTTGGACCATATAACATATAATCTAGCCCAGTTCAACTAAGGTCCATTTTACTCAGAACAGAGAAATGTTCTTTTTTTAAGGTTCAGGTTTTAATCTCAATTTATTCTGTCCCAAAAATTGCATTAGAAACAGGAATCAAAACCAGCAATTGTCAAGACACAGCACTGTGTTTCGAACCAAATCGTGAAATATTACAGCTCTGCATCAGGGAAAACACTATTCAGGAAAAATAATAAACTTTCAAATACTCATCTGTCGAGCTGCAGTTTCTTCAGCAACAGGTTTTCAATGATCTGTATGTTCCATATCCTACGGCCTGAGCACACTAATAGAGGAATGTTTACTAAAGTGCACTAATGTTTAGCATGGCGTTTGCCACATGAAATATGGGCACTGATGACAACACATCATGGTTAGCATGGATGTCATTGGTGTGCATTACCATGAATGTTTCCATTAGCATGGATGCATTTACTGCCTTCTCAATAGATGGAGGTAAAGGCAGCCACATTAAGGGGTGCATTCATGCAGGGCAAAAAGCATATAGCACAGCAATTTTCTTTGCTATCTACAGAATGAGTATTAGCTGCATGCGTAGGTGGAGCGAGGGCATTTCTGCACTGTGCAGAGATGCAGACAGCATGAATGCATCCAATGCCACCTCAATGGGTGGCATTAGAGCATCTCAGTTGCTGTCTGACTGCACTCTTTGCATTTTTGGTGCGGTATCGGCTAGGGACAAGTTGTGCATGCCCCCAACAGATACTGCACAGTTTTTGCAGCTAATACAGCTATTTGTACTAACATGCCACATTAGCTGCAAAAGCCTAACATGGTTTAGTAAACATGCCCCTAAGTGCAGTAACTGCAGGGGGAGGGGGCATGCCAGGCACACCCCCAAAGTTAGTGTGTGCCTACACTAACTTTAAGGATTTAAAGCGCATTATCATAGCGCATTTTAGTAAACATGTCCTTTAATGAGCCGTGTTAAATGCTAGAATACACTTAAACCAAATGTAAACCTTAATGCAATTTAATAAAGGGCTCTTAAATAATGTAAACAAACACAAAAATATATTTTAAAGATGTTAATAAATATTTTGGAAAAGGAATAGATTTAGGGTTTTGAGGTGCTGACCTTTGCTGTGTTTATTAGTGAGACAATAATGCATTATTAACACACAGCAGCTGTACCTGAACTGTGGCCATGAACATAACAGGCTTTTATAGCCACCAGGGGAGTGAAATAGGAGGCCTTTATTAACCACTAGGCATGATTAGCACATTATGTGAATTTTAGCAGGCAAATTATCTCTTCTTGAAATATGTCGCTTGTAACTAATGTAAACATCATCTTAAAACTTCTCGGTGCAAAAATCTGTGTTTTATTATCATTTAGCAAATCGCCAGTAGACAGTTAAACACCAATGAAACAACTGCACTCTTAAAGATCTATAAATTCTACACGGATCAAACTAGAAAACAATTGATGAATTCCAGTTAAGTACACTTCGGCTTCTTTAGAAAAGCATATAGCGTAAACACAGTACTAAGCAATAACCGTGAGTAATGTTTGATAGGCTTTAAATATGCTATTTTGCTTTCTATTAAGGCTGCAAGCATTTTTCCATGGACCGGCTCTCATGATACATTTTTTAGTCGTTAACTTGAAAAAGTGGTATCATAATTTACTTCAAAAATAGCTTAATTCTGGCAAAGGAAAGATTACCTCATTAGCCTTAGTAACTGAACACGACAGTGAAAGTCCATTATGAGAAGTCTTTTATGCTCTTGCAGAAAGTCATTAACATAAAATAAATCATTAACTTTGATATTAAGCTTCTACTTTTGGCAAGTTTTTATGATTAATGGTCATGACTGTATCAGTCAAAGGATAAAATATCTCTCTTTTGGTTGAAACACTATCTTGCTTTTATAACATTTTTTCTGTTTAGCTGGAGAAATACCTTGGCATAGATAAAAAGCGTTAGGTTTTTGTAGTGTGCAAATATTCTAAATACGTATGCCATCCAAGCTACATAATTTATGTGAAAAAATATTCCATTAAACTACAATTGTTTTGTGTCTCATTTTAGGCACTTCTTAATTCAGCACCTTCATTTTTTTTTTAAAGACCCAAACTGCTTCAGCGTCAAATCCTTAGCCCGCGGAGCTGATGTTTTACTAGGGCAAAGGATCGCAATGGTGAATTACTGTGAGCGCTGGAGCATTGCAAAAATCCTCCAATGGGGATACCATGCGGAGTTCTTACATATAAGAGTGAAAAATAAATTCAATATTTGTTTTTTTTCTTCCAGTAAATGTTTGAAAAACTCTCATAGTGCATGAATTCCATGTGCTGCATTAGCTGATTTTATGCAACCAGGCTACTGTATGATTACTGCTATTAGAGATGTACAGGAAAATTTTGGGGGTTTTTTTGTGGACTTTCCACTTTAAGGGCATTTTTTTCAGTTTGTTCCAAACATTTTATTAATAAATATTTTTAATATATTAGAACTTTTTAATGAGAAGAAATTGATTTTGTAAATGCTACTTCATAGGTTAACATGCATTGAATAGATTTTGCAGGCACTAACTCTTTTAAGGTGTGCTAATAAACCAAATGTACACTAACAAATCTTTTCGACTTTCCTTATTTAAGCTCAATGAAGAGCAATAGAACTTAAGGGAGAAGACAACATGCCTAAGAGCCAACATAGCAAGAAACACGCACAGCTTGATAAAACCAACCACAGAACTTTAGCCTATAAAATGTATCAACATCAAAAGTGTCAGGTTGGGCTACCAGTTAAGGACCTGAAGAAAGACAAAGGATTGTGACATTTTTGTTCCCTGTGGTACTGAACTTCATACATGCTATTTGACTTTTTGTGACTTTTTTGTGTCTTCTTAAGAGGAAACCAAACTATCAAATTCTGACTCAATTCTTCCAGAAATACTGTAAAAAAAAAATCTCTCTAATATTACAGTTGTACCAAAGCTCTTAACTTTGTGAAAACAGGAAAAATCAAATATTTTGGTAACCGATTCTGTAGCCTGTCAGATCCAACTTACACTATCTAGGTATCTCTACCTGTTGCAGATCAGCGTGTGCTGCCTGCATTGACTGGTTAAGGAGTGTAATAGACAATAGACTAGCAGTGTATTGGAGCTCTCCCTATCCACCCTGTACCTCCGCCATGATCCTTGCTTCTCTCTCCTTCTAACCCCTCCATTCTGACCCCTAGTCCTTTCTCATTCTCCCTTGAGCCTCCCCCCCCCCCCCCAAATAGTAAAGGGACCGTGGTACTCTCTAGACTTCATCTGCTGCTAGCCTAAATTTACAATTCAGACATTATTCTGTTCCCAAAGGGCTCTGCATTCTGGGAAGCTTCCCCTCTCACCACCCCTTAGGTATGGACCTTATGGATATGGTGTAGTTAAACCACTGCTTATAAAAATTTGTGACTGTAGCAATGAGCCAATGAACTATAGCAAATAAGCTCTAAGATGACAAGTGGTGGACGGTTTGTGCTCTGTCTGTGATCTAGTAGAGTACCGGTAAACATGAAATGGCACATAACAAGATGTGACAAACACAGGTCTGAGGAGACGAGGACATAAGAATGTTTTTTCCCCCCACACAATGGAGATTTTAGTGTGGTTTTCTTTTTTACATCAGTGTCTGAGCATGTGGAGACTGTTATAACCCATGAGAAAGTACTTTGGATTATAAGGATTGTATTTCTGAAAGGACAATGGAAGATTTAAATCATAGTTGATAGCATATCTCATTCCTTTCCATTCTCCTTCACTTTTCACTTAAAACTATATCACGAGTAATGATTCTAGAAGGTCTCCAAGATTTTAGTCAAACACTGCACAGCATATTCCAAGGATATTTTCCAAAGAGCAGCCAGTAATTATTACTGTAATTAGCCAAGTTGCAAATGTATCTAAGCCTCTAATAGTACAAAAACGTAGGTAGGTATGAACTCACAACAATACTTTATTGATCCATATATGTAAAGGGAGACCTGACCCGACACAGGCCGTGTTTCGATAAACTCTTCTTCAGGGGTTGGCTCACCTTATACTAAAAACACATTATAAATAAATTAAAACACAAGCATAAAACCATAAATAAACGAAATACATAATTTGAAAAACTGTAAGAACACGATAATAAATAAATGATATGTAAGATATACATAAACTCATGAGCAAAATCATATATTAATATGTGTCACACTAAGACATATAAAAGCCTAAATGTATGAAACATAAAATCTATTAGGTGCTGAAACAAAGCTCCCTTTTAAAACTAAAATAACACAATGTGTATGTAAAACAATAGTGACGAGCAGATATTAATCTAAAACTAATAGATCTAAATAAAAACAATAATTAAAACCATATTATAAATACCATTATCACCACATGAAAAAAGTACAAGTAAATGTGTCAATTCAGCAAGGAGAAAAAGCAGGAGAGATGGAGGACAAGGAGCAGGAGTGAAAAAACTATTACCTTAAAACCATAATAGGGATACGCCAATGAAATTAAATTGTTGCACTGAAAGTTAAACAACTTTCTGTAACTGCAAATTAGATGAAAAGAAGAGGGGGTTATATATTGGAAAACTTATTACATGTAGAGAATTCATTAATCTATTCAGACCCTAAAAGTGCCATTAATTGAAAACATACTAGGCTGTCATGATATGAAAAACTGAGGAGTGGTGTCATTTAAAAAAAGGAGAAAAAGAACCGTCTGGATACGGAATTCAAGGTATGATATCCCACTGACAGCGTATGGTGATCATAATTTCATAAACCTAGGGGACACAATTATATTAAAACAGATCAAAAGCAACCTTCTATGTGTTGGCCAAATACTAAGTAACCAGCATATTCGTGGTTAAAAGAACAACGTATTTCTTGTTATATAATTCTCCCTACAGACTGAAAGTAACCGCGTGCGCTGTCATTTTGTCTTTGCAAACCTTTCTCCGATGGACCAAAACAGACTGATAGCTTAAAAGTTGGCATGCAAACATATCATACCTAACAGACTACCAAACAAACGAAGTAGGTGACTATGTAACATATTTTCGCCAATGTATGAAAACGTACATTACTGAATAGTTATACCAAAGGGAAACACACCTGAGACGCTACAGTGTCTCTCTGTGGGACCTACCGCCGAAACGTATTACCACCTTCAAAGAGAAATATTGTCTAAATTATTTTAAAAGGATCGCATAAATGACACCCTAAGACAGCCTAATAATAATCGTAGATGCAACACGTTTTAAAAGAGCTTACATCCGCAAACTGCCAATGCTTCTGAGACCCGGAGGGCAGCATCAAAATGTTAGCGGCAAACCACCCATTAAAAAGGTGCCAGCGCATGCGTATAAGTCTCAAAAAACGGCACGGGAAAACTCGCAAAAATGAAATGATTATATATTTGGTAAGAAAAAATGAATGCACCAATCTTTATGAATAATATCATCAGACACAGGCTGTGTTTCGATAAACTCTTCTTCAGGGGTTGGCTCACCTTATACTTAAAACCATAATAGGGATACCCATAAGAAAGGGAAATAAAACCGGACAATAACTAAAAGCGGCAAATGCATAAAAAACTAACCAACTGAAAATAAATAAATAAGAACCCTGCGGAATGAAATAAAACTTTGTGCTACAAGGATTAAAAGTCTTGTTTTGTGGAAACTAAAACTCCAATGCTTCCGAAACCAGGAGGGCAGTATCAAATGTCAGCGGCAATCTGCCCATTAAAAAAATGCCAGCGCATGCGTATAAATCTCAAACCTTCGTGGGCAAACTCGCAAAAATGAAATGATTATGTATTTGGTAAAAAATAGTATTAAAAAATGAATGCACCAAGTAACCCTGCGGTATGGAATGAAACTTTATGCTACAAGAATTAAAAGTCTTGTTTTGTGAAAACTAAAGCTCCCACTATCATTATTGGCATGACTAAGGCTATGCCGTAAATAACAACAACACCAGCACCATTATTTACAAACACAAATATAGACAGATCGTGGCTGATCAATCAAAAATTTTGTGTTATTAAAAAAGTGAGATTGAATTGGAGAGGCGGAAATATTGAGAAGACCATTCTCCGGTTGGAACAGAAATATATTTTTGCTCTCAACACTCTCACTCCACATGGTTTGCATTCCGAACGAGATTTTTCCGTTTTTTTGTAAGGATGCTAATATTGTGATAACGTATTTGTCACTTGGATCATTTCAAAGCTCGGTTTGCTTTTTACCCCATGGCGTGTTTTTATCTATTTATTCGTCTTAGTTATTTATTTATTTATTTATAGATTGACATATATGGTTTATATTTGTTTAAAGGCGCTGGCTTATATAAAAGTCGGTGGTTTTTATTGGTTGTTCATTATTTATTTAATTGATCAGCCACGATATGTCTGTATTTGTGTTTGTAAATAATGGTGCTGGTGTTGTTATTTACGGCATAGCCTTGCAAAATGCAATGTGTGCCTTTGAGTCAGTCCTGACTCCTGGTGACCCTGAAGCTCCTGGGTTTTTTTGGCAGTGTCACCAGAAGTAGATTGCCAGGCCCTTCTTCTGAGGCAATGGAGAGTTAAGTGACTTGCCCAAGGCCACAAGGAGTGCTAGTGGGAATTGAACCCTGGTTGCTTGGTTACCAAACCAGTGTCTAACCACTAGGCTACTCCTCCACTCCATGGCATAGCCTTAGTCATGCCAATAATGATAGTGGGAGCTTTAGTTTTCACAAAAAAGACTTTTAATTCTTGTAGCATAAAGTTTCATTCCATACCGCAGGGTTACTTGGTGCATTCATTTTTTAATACTATTTTTTACCAAATACATAATCATTTCAATTTTGCGAGTTTGCCCGCGCCGGTTTGAGATTTATACGCATGCGCTGGCATTTTTTTAATGGGCAGATTGCCGCTGACATTTGATACTGCCCTCCCGGTTTCGGAAGCATTGGAGTTTTAATTTCCACAAAACAAGACTTTTAATCCTTGTAGCACAAAGTTTTCTTTCATACCGCAGGGTTCTTATTTATTTATTTTCAGTTGGTTAGTTTTTTATGCATTTGCCGCTTTTAGTTATTGTCCGGTTTTATTTCCCTTTCTTATGGGTATCCCTATTATGGTTTTAAGTATAAGGTGAGCCAACCCCTGAAGAAGAGTTTATCGAAACACGGCCTGTGTCTGATGATATTATTCATAAAGATTGGTGCATTCATTTTTTCTTACCAAATATATAATCATTTCATTTTTGCGAGTTTGCCCGTGCCGTTTTTTGAGACTTATATGCATGCGCTGGCACCTTTTTAATGGGCGGTTTGCAGCTAACATTTTGATGCTGCCCTCCGGGTCTCAGAAGCATTGGCAGTTTGCGGATGTAAGCTCTTTTAAATCGTTTTGCATCTACGATTATTATTAAGCTGTCTTAGGGTGTCATTTATGCGATCCTTTTAAAATAATTTAGACAATATTTCTCTTTTAAGGTGGTAATACGTTTCGGCGGTAGGTCCCACAGAGAGACACGGTAGCGTCTCAGGTGTGTTTCCCTTTGGTATAACTATTCAGTAATGTACGTTTTCATACATTGGTGAAAATATGTTACATAGTGTGATAAGGAAGCTTATCATAGCTCAGGTAGGAGCTATAGAAAAGATGATGTGACTCTGAACAAGCAACCTGTCAGTTCTGGTAGAAGCAAGAAAACAGAGTTTTCACATAAAAGACTACCAGTCCCAGAATGCACCAGGTTTCCAGCAGCCATGAGGGGGGCTGAAGTGAGAAAACGTGTGTGCAATCAAGAGAGCTATGAGGTAATCCCTAAGCACTCATCTCAAAGGGCAGGGCCTGATTCAACACAGCTGCGCTGTGTTAGGGAGGAGCACACATTAGGACAGAATAAGAATAGAGCTTATTCTTCAGATAACAGCTACAGAAAGAGCTTCAAAGACAGAGACAGCAACGGCTACAAGCTCCAGTCCAGCTACAGGTTTAAGCATCACCTGGAGAAGCAGAAGCCAAGCCAAGCGGATAGAGAAAGAAGGAAACTCTCTGGAAGGAAGAGAAGAAAGGCCATTGGAGGGTCTGGGAGAATCCAAGGCAGTACCCATACTGGGAGGTATTCCAAGTGCCAGCAGAGTCCATTGGACTGGAGTCAGCCAGAGGAATGGAATGGCAGAGATAGGAATCACCAGTGGCTACCTGGAAGAGAGAAGACTGCACGTGGAAGGGACTTTCAGACCAAGGCCAGAAGGTATGTGAGAGGGGATCCAGTGTCCAGGGATCAAGATTGGAAGGCTGGACATCAGAATTGGATTACATACTGGCCAGGCTATACAGAGAGGAATTATGATAGCAGGAGAGGCTCAGATATGAACACTGATCCAGACCCTATCTATAATAGTGAATGGCAGCAAGGGAATAAGCATTCTCATGATAGTGCCTTATGGAAAGACTCGTCTGTGTCAATGTATGATAGTGACCCTATGCTGATTGATGAAGGGGGAGATACAGCAGATGAAACTATTCATTACATGGACTGTTCTCTATCTAAATGCTATTGCTAGCTTTCTGTGAGCAAACACCTCAGCCATCATAAAGAAACCTAACTTTGTTCTTTATTTCCACTGCAAACAGCTCTTAAAGCAGGATTTGGGTTCACACAGTAGCAGCCAGCCAGCTAAAGGGTTTCAGCTGGTCAATTGATAGTAATTAAAGCTGCACCTGATTGTGTGTGTGAGCAAGAGAGAATCACTGCAGGATCTGTGTGGAAAATAAGCAGAAGTTAACCTAACAAGCAAAGTTCATTTATTTCTTTGTGCCTTTTTATTTGGTAATTATTTGCTAAGAAAACATTAGCTAATTGCCTGACAAGCTGAAGGTTGTTTTCTGGTTTGCTTTGAGACTTTATGTTATCCATTTAAACACTGCAATCAAGTAACCTCATTTATATTGCTACCAAGCATATTTGTGCTGGGTGAATTAAACCCCATCAATAAAAGAAGAATTTTATTGGCCTTACCACTGGTATCACAACTCAATTATTGTCTTCAGCTGTGTTTGGGAGTGAATGAACTACCTTACCCACAATACCTTGCAAGAATCATATGAATATATGCATCGTCAAGATTGTGTAAGTTCTCACCCTAGGCAGCCGTCTGACAATAGTCACCTAC
Source organism: Ichthyophis bannanicus (assembly GCA_033557465.1). Classification (NCBI taxonomy): domain Eukaryota; kingdom Metazoa; phylum Chordata; class Amphibia; order Gymnophiona; family Ichthyophiidae; genus Ichthyophis; species Ichthyophis bannanicus. Next base: position 1,500,088,499 of record CM066031.1, read on the forward strand.
TTCGTTTGTTTGGTAGTCTGTAAGGTATGATATGTTTGCATGCCAACTTTTAAGCTATCAGTCTGTTTTGGTCCGTCGGAGAAAGGTTTGCAAAGACAAAATGACAGCGCATGCGGTTACTTTCAGTCTGTAGGGAGAATTATATAACAAGAAATACTTTGTTCTTTTAACCGCGAATATGCTGGTTACTTAGTATTTGGCCAACACATAGAAGGTTGCTTTTGATCTGTTTTAATATAATTGTGTCCCCTAGGTTTATGAAATTATGATCACCATACGCTGTCAGTGGGATATCATACCTTGAATTCCGTATCCAGACGGTTCTTTTTCTCCTTTTTTTAAATGACACCACTCCTCAGTTTTTCATATCATGACAGCCTAGTATGTTTTCAACTAATGGCACTTTTAGGGTCTGAATAGATTAATGAATTCTCTACATGTAATAAGTTTTCCAATATATAACCCCCTCTTTTTTTCATCTAATTTGCAGTTACAGAAGGTTGTTTAACTTTCAGTGCAACAATTTAATTTCATTGGCGTATCCCTATTATGGTTTTAAGGTAATAGTTTTTTCACTCCTGCTCCTTGTCCTCCATCTCTCCTGCTTTTTCTCCTTGCTGAATTGACACGTTTACTTGTACTTTTTTCATGTGGTGATAATGGTATTTATAATATGTTTTTAAATTATTTATTGTTTTTATTTAGATCTATTAGTTTTAGATTAATATCTGCTCATCACTATTGTTTTACGTACACATTGTGTTATTTTAGTTTTAAAAGGGAGCTTTGTTTCAGCACCTAATAGATTTTATGTTTCATACGTTTAGGCTTTTATATGTCTTAGTGTGACACATATTAATATATGATTTTGCTCATGAGTTTATGTATATCATACATATCACTTATTTATTATCGTGTTCTTACAGTTTTTCAAATTATGTATTTCGTTTAGTTATGGTTTTATGCTTGTGTTTTAATTTATTTATAATGTGTTTTTAGTATAAGGTGAGCCAACCCCTGAAGAAGAGTTTATCAAAACACGGCCTGTGTCGGGTCAGGTCTCCCTTTGCATATATGGATCAATAAAGTATCGGTGTGAGTTCATACCTGCCTACGTTTTTGTACTGTTTGCTGTTTGCCTGCGTGGCAGTATGCTGCTTTGCCTTGGTGTCTAAGCCTCTAATATCCTTGGCTTCTGGCACATATGTATGTGTTAGAATTTATTGACCATCTTTGTGAAGATATTCACCTATGTGAAACTTCTGAACACCAACAGTCATACACACTAATAAAAATGTGCATTTAGCTAAAGTAAAAACACACGTGGCCAGGATCAATGTACAGCTCATTATTGTACTGTGAGTCAGCAACAATTATAACATTGTGATATAAATTCTGGACTATCAGATATCCCATAAGACACTGGTACTGAACCTGATCTTTACCCATCCTCCCCCCACTTCAGTCCCCCCCCCCCACACTGTCATTTTGTATTTTCAGGATATGCATTAAGTAAACCTGCAAACATTGAGAGACTCAATATATTCATTAGAGGTGGCCTAACTAGAGGGGACTAAGTACAGCATCAAACAGCATTGCCACAAAAGATATTTTTGACAAAAAGAATAAATTATATAAGGAGGTGATCTCCTAGAAAAGTCAGTGAGAATGCTCTTCTTTTAATCTTATATTAGCATTTTCATTGGGTCTAGTTTCTTGATAGCAATAGCAGTCTAGGGGTGATTTTGTACATTTCCCACTGGTAAAGCACATTTTACAATCGGAAAATGGTTCTTATTAATCTTCATGGGTATTGACCCTCATACAAGTATGTGCCAAAATGAGCAAATGTACGAGTCATGAGTAGGCATTCATTGAGGTATAGTCTGGGCAGAATTATGATGTACAAACAGAAAAGGCATCTATTTTATGTCTATTTTATAAAGGCACCTATCAACTTGGCTTTCGGAACTCTCTCTGACAGCAAATAAATGTTCAAGCACAAACTGACACCTGCTATGAAGGTGGTACGCACATACTTTAGAAACTGTGGGTACATCACAGCTGCACCCCTGCTTCACCCAAATTATGGAATGCCTACACGTGATGCATGTAGCCAACATCTTGCCAATATGCATACTTATATGTGAGTCTTCGGCCACACAGTTTTAGGAAAGCACTTCCCTGCATGCACCACAGGCTTTACACATGGGAAAAGCTTTATAGAATTTCCCCACCAGAACACACACCCACTTATACCTTCTTTAGAGCAGATTCAAATGTATCCGAAGACTTCTGTGCCATGAATAGTGGGGATGGACATCCCAACGGGACGTCCATCTCCGCTATTCATGCCAGCTTCAGCCCCCAACTAACTTCCCCACCGGTTGTGCAGGGACGTTAGTGGGGGAATGGATGGCCTGGGGGCAGAGAGTGGGCGGGCAGTGGGCAGTCGTCGGCCCTGGATGTACAGGGCTGATTCTAATGTTGGCCCTGAATGTCCAGGGCTGGCCAAATGTCTGGGGAAGTTATTCCACCTCCAAGGTGGAACAACTCCCCTGGACGTTTTTTTTGTTTGTATTTTTAATTCGGGGCGCAAAAGAGGCTGGGGCGGAGGCCAGAGGACATTTCCCGCAGCCCAACCCTGGCCTTCAGAGGGGATCATGATTCTGATTCCGTGGGATCAGAATCGCGATCCCTTCTGTGCATCTGGATGGACATGCGGGACAGAATGTGTATTTCTCTCAAACAGCCTGCAGAGTCTATTAGAGGCCATTGTTTTCCCTCCCACTGGGGAGAGGGGTAGGGAGTAAGACCCGTTTATTAATAGGGACAGTGACCTTTATTTTACATGGTCAAAATATAATTATATTACTTCTTGTGATGCATACAATAAAATTTGGGCAAGTTTGCAAGATTAGGAAGCATTAGCTTATGCTGGGTTTAAATAGAATTTGTAAAAGGAAAGTCTCTTCTGCAGTTAACTGTATCTCATGCAAAGGCAAGGACGTATTATTCCCAGTAAGTGCTGTTTTGACAGTTCTTCAAAGTGTAGCGCATTTCCACCAAGCTTCTCTGTTTTGATTATCTGTTCCTATTTTGGTTTTAACATTCAGTTACAACAAATGAAGACGTGCTGCTTAAAAGAGACATGAATGACTGGCTGCTATCTTAATAGTCCACAGCTGTCAGTTACATTTCCAGTAATAAACTGCATTACTCCACGTTTAAATCTATCTAGTCGACCATCTCCCCTCTGTGGATGGTAAAGATGACCTGTGCACAGCAGCATAGCAGCCACTTCTTTCTGTTTGTGCAAGGAATTCCTCACACAGTTGTCAGAATCAACACTGGTTGCATTTTTTAAAAATTTATTTTACTTTCCTTCCATCTTTTTAAGTGAGAACATAGAAAATGCCCTATCTTCCTCCCGGAGAAGGCAAAGCCCAAAAACTTTCATCATTCACTTTCAAGTCAGTGCTGTCATGCGTGGAAAATGGCTCGACTAATCAATCTTCATTTCACTTTATTTCAAAAGAAAACTCCAAGTTCAGTTCTTTCTTATTGACTGCATAATACACAGTCCCAATTATCAATTCAAATGCCATTTGCAAAGTGAAACATTACCACATGCCACTTTCAGAACTAAAAATACCTTATGAGTCAAAAATTAGTTTAAACACATTCTAGCCCAGAAAGAGTTTGGAAGAGAGTAGTCTGTCTGGGACAAAGCTTACATAACTTATCCACAAAATAAGCAAATACAATTACTTGAAAGACCCCTCAACAAAGCAGTTGGGCGGAGAGGGCATCTTTTATCAGACTACTCATTATTTGGCGATGCAAACTTTTGGGACTGTCGAGGTCCCTTCATCAGGCTTCAGAAAAAAAAAATCTTTACTGGTTGATGCAATTAAACAGAAGGCTCTGTTTTTAAGTTCCTCCACAGGGATAAAATAGGATAAACCTTTTGATTTTAGCGCCATCTTCCCCGTAAACCAGAATCTATTCAATTTGTTTTTATTTCCTTCAGGCATAGCAGTTCTGAGAACTATGATGGCAAAACCCATGCAATGGCCACCCCCTGGGGAGCTGATAGTTTTGAAACAACTGGGCAATTTGAGTGAAACAATTTTGGCGTTCTGATCGTGACAGCAGGGCTGGGGCTGCACCATATGAAAAATTCATGGAAAATATGCCTTTCAAGGGCCTAACAAACCCCCTCTTAGCTCATCCGTAAACGGTGACAAATCTATAAAACAGACTAGTAGACAAGAGTGCCGTGAAGTCGGCCAGACCTGTGTCCAGTCTCCTCCATGCATAGTATAATAATACAATCTGATCACTCCACATTTGTATTTTATTAGTGCATCAAGCTACAGAGCAGCTGCATTTGCATTAAAAAAGAACAGTTTGGGCCCTTTGATATGCGGTATATACATTACAAGAAAACACACCCACTTACTACAAAGATCTGCAAGAGACATTTCTAAATGAATCTGTCTGATCTATAGGGCAGCCACCCAAAACATATTTTAGGGTGCTTAAAATTGGGAAAACAAGCATATTCTATCCAGGTAATATAAAGCATTGAACTAGTAAATGAAAGTTAGCACAGATGCTCAGGCGTATGTCAATCACTGTCCACTTTTAGAAGGCTAATATCACTGATTTACAGTTTCTTCGCCTTAGGGATTAACACACCTACTGATGCTCAGGGCATTATTTCTCCAGTGTCTACTTTTTATTACTTTGACATACTCCTATGATTATCTCAGATGTGCTAGCTAATCAAAAAACACATTATTACACGAGTTGTGGGTTCAAAGACATTTCACCCTAGCACTACTAAGCACCTAAAGTTCACCACTATGCAACGGGACCTCATCTCCCCAGGAGGAATGAGATCAAATGTGATGAAAACATCTTTTATAAATCTGTCCCTAAATACTTCTCACAATTAGTTCCTCCATACTCTATGCCTTAGTGGATAGCGGTTGGGGGGGGGGGGCAACTTAGGCCCTGTTTTCGAATGCTTTGCTAGTGCTGCGTAAGGAAGGAACAGCTTTACAAAAGAGAGGCCCTACGCTATAAAGGATAGCATGGGTGATCTCTCCTCTGTCGCCTCTATTCGGCAAGAAGTTGGTCTTTATGAGCAATAAGCTTCAAATGCTTTGAAAACAATCAGATGTGTGAAGCTGGATGTTCAACTCTCAGGGCAAACTTTCTGGGAAGCGTGCACACTTGGAAAAATACAAATAGCCTTGAAAATGATTCTGGTGGGAAACCTGTATTGCATTCTACAAATTCATAGGGATATGCTTGTGCATGACATCTCATACCTCACATGTCAAGCCTGTGCAGATGTAACTGGGTGTGTCTTTACTATAAATCCTTTCTAAACTTAACGATCACATCTCACACTTACATTTCTTCAAATACAGTACCCGAGCAGTAAGTTACCATACCCTCTAGACAGGGCGCTTTGAAACAACACAGTGGCTGGAAAGCATTGAGTCAATCAAAAATATTGAGTCATAGAATACGAAGCCTATCCTTACAGCACAGTATACCAGTTCTCCGTTTTAAAAAAACCCCAAAAGTCCTTCCCCTGTCTGCAACAAGGTAGTATAACAAAAGCACGAAAACCACATTTGCCCAAAATGTTACATAAACAGCTTTCCTCTCTGGGCGAGTTGTAATTTTGAATTGATAGATTTGCCTATTCTGTTGTGGGGGTTTTTTGTCCCCCTCCCTTTCTGGCTAGTTTTTTCGTTCGTTTGCAAAGATGATTCCGAAACGGGTGCGCGTGGGGCCCGGGTAGAGGTTCTGCACAGCCAGCGAACAATGCAAAGCGCCGTGCCGGCTTCTGGGACAGAGCGAGAGAATACACGGCTCTCCGTATCACAGGCGCACATGGGCGTCCCACTGTGACACCAATGGCTTCTCGGAACTAATAACAGTAATTCTAAATTTCATAAGGGGAACTTTTGGATTTCGGCAGCTCCTCCCTTTGTGCCATGAAACTTGTTTCTAGACACAAACCTGGGTGTTTGGAGTGGTTTCATTTCACCGCGTAAAAGGGGGTGGAGTGGGGGCTTATTCAAGCAAGTTATTCGGGTCCTGAGGGCAAGAGCACAGTGCAGCTTTTCTCTACGCGAACTTTTGGGGTTAACCAGAATAATTTGAAGTTCGATCGGGACGGCTACATGCAGAATTTGTTGGAAGTCCCAGCAAAGGGGTTAAAAATCATAGCTGGTCATTTGCTATCGTATGTTTCGCTTCAGCAAGAGTTAGCAGAAAAAAAAGGAAACCTGTCCACGAAATCGCTTACAATTGCATCTCTCCCACACAGTTTCTCAGCTTCACTCATGTACTTTAAAAAGAAGAAAAAAAAAACCCAACAGCGATTGTAGGGGAAAGTACAAAAATACTTTCCTACCTCCCTCCCCCAAAACTACCGAGAGGATATGTTAAGATATTCTTTCTGCAAATATATCGGATCAGTGTCAGATCTAGGAAACCAGCAATGAGTGAATCAGGATAAACGCTGCTACTACTCTGCCCGGTCCCAACATTAAATTGCAAAACTGAAAGAACTGCATGCTTTCGTTAACTCGCCGGTCCTAAGCCCCTCCATGCAGCAACAAACAGTACATAAAATCCCTCTACAGACATGATAACGAGAAGAACAAAAACAAAAATCACCTTGTTGCAATAGTATGGGTCCAGGCAGGGAGAAGGTCCCAGGCAGGGAGGATCTGAAGCGGCAGCAGGCTGTGGTGGTAGATAAAATCTTACGTCCATTTCAGTGCAAACATCAAGCAAACTCCTTTCTTTTTTTTGTTATGGTTCAACAGAAAAAAAACACACACACACAGACAGTAAATGAGGTGAGTTTAAGAGTAAGAAACCCCTTCCCTGCCTCACATCCGTTTGCGGTTTGCACACACACAAAAAAAGGAGTTTAAAAAAAATCCTCTTCCAAAAGGCACCAGTCTACGGATATTTTATGCAGAAATGGAAAATCGCTCTTCTCATAGCAGATCAGGCAACGTAGAGTAGGTCTGAGCTCCCTGCTAGTTAATAGATCTATTTGGTAAAAGCAACAACCATATATAAATATTTCAGGATACTGCAATTCCCGAAGTTGCTGGGGGGGTTGAATGTTTGGTTTTTGCCTGGTTTTCAGAAAAGTGGGGGTGAACGATAAGCCGAGATAGGGTAGCGGGGGTCTGTCCGTGCCCCGGGCTCCCTGGGAGGAGGAGGAGAGGGGCAGCGAGTGCGCCCGGCTCTCGGAGCGTCTCACACAAAGGGGCGAGAGGCAACAAGAGCAGAAGCGCCTGGCGCCGCCGAGCGCGCTCCCCCGGGCTGCAGATAGGGGGCGCTGCGGACAGCCGGCCGCCGGGTGGGTGCGCGGGGGGGGGGGGGGGGAAGCTTAGCAGCACAGTGTCGCTTGAAGCCGCGAGGCAGGGAGGAGAAGCGGCGCATCTGGCGGCCCGGGGAGCGTGAGGCTGCACCGGATCCAGCAGGAACCTGGAGACATTGCTGCAGACCTTAGGCAGGAGGACACAAAGGAACACCCCTTCCCTTTCCCGGCGGACTTGCACGTGGAGTCTTCTGCTTTATAAGGATCTGGGGGTTTGGGGGGGATAGGAACGGGGTGGGAGGGAGTACCCGCATTCGGGTGATGCTGTTTCTGGATGCACCACTGCAGCAAAAGTAGCTACCTCGGGCTTAAAGATGACAGCGCCTGACATTTTTTTTAAATACAAGTTCTACCGTTTTGCTGTTCAGCGCTGCTCAAGCAATCTGGACAGTCAGCGTGTTTTTAGACGTTTAATCATCTAGCTAAACCTTAAACCATTTAGCTGCTCATGGAACTGGGAGATGGAGCAAGATTGAGCACTGGAAGGAACAATAGAGCTGTGTTTGAAATGCACTGACCTGGAGTAACTTTTCCATAATACCAGAGTGGAGAGCCTTCATTAATAACGACAAAGAATATACCCTTTTTCCCTAAAGAAGGGAGTACCAGAATTTTTCATATTAAACAGTACTTAAATTGAGGTGTGAAGATGGTGTTGGGTACTTACCTAACATAATTTCCTTCCCTTCCTTCTAAGTGCACCAAGATTACCCATGAATCACATCTGTTACCATCAGCAACTGAAGATTACTGTTTTCAGTAGATTCCCCTCTTGCTTTTGCAATTTTGAGTAAACTCTGGAAAATACTGTTTAGTAGCTTCTAGGGCACTGACTTTATAACACGTATTTACACCTATGGGTGATTTCCTTAAGCTTTCACTCACCTTGTTCAGCCATTATGCACAGGGACGTTGCATTTCATGGCTTGTTTCTTTATGAGGTAGTTTAATGTGAATTTCAGTGCCCCAATCTGCAAATACATATTTCCCACTTTAAAGCACACTGCATTTGTTTCTTATATTCTGTGACTGGAAAAAGCCTTAGTAAACCGGGGTAAAGTCCGCTAAGGATTTGCAAATAGCATGCCAAACATATGCACATTCTTTACAGAATCTCCGTGTTAGTTGATGGAGGCATGGCCAGCATATTCCCGGCAGCTAACATGCTTCACCAAGGCGTTAAGAGCCGTGTTGCCACTGAGCACGGGGCAATTGTCTGGGATCTGGCAGTAATACAATTTTCATACCCACGGTCCACCCATTCCCTGCCCCATCCCGCCATTGTCAGTTAAGAAGCATTTTATCATGCGGCTGTGGGCCCCTTCCTGACGTCCTGTTGCTACATGTGGCTCTTTAGAGGGTGACTGGGAAAACAGTCTTTTGTTTTGAGGTGTGTCACTTCCTTCTTGGAAGTCAGCCACAGTTATGCACGTCTCCCTGTGCAGCCAGTTATTGCATAGCATACATCAAAAGGGTAATTTGCTTTAACCATTTTCATACCTACGTTTACAGAAGGCGCATGCAAGGGCAGAATTTGGGAGAGAATGGGCAGAGTCATGAAGTACGTGTGTATTTTATAAAACACATACATGCACTCATAAACCATGTGCAGATATTTTTACCTGCTGTGGATCAGGTGTAATGTCTGTGCCTGCAATCAAGGCATGATTGGGTTCGATTCCCACTAGCAACTCCTTGTGGCCTTGGGCAAGTCGCTTAACCCTCCATTTCCTCAGAAAAATCCAAGTTATCAATGTCCCTGTTTAATGTACATTACCAAGTTTAAGTTACATTGTAAACAGCTTTAATTGAAATGATAAAGTGATATTAAAAACAACAGCTAAATAATATGTTATAAAAACAAGTAGGTGCCAAGTTATCTTTATAAAACAGACTTAAAATAGGCACCTTCCTATCCTATTAATCTAGGCATCATGTCATAAAATTACCCCAAAAAAGAGTAATTTCATAATGGAGTGTTTATGTAAAATGTCCAAAAAGGCATCTAATTTATGCCTGTTTTACTACAACTTCTACTACTGCTACTACTACTACTACTCCTATTACTACTACTACTACTACTACCACTACTATTACTACTACTATTACTACTACTACTACTATTACTACTACTACTACTTATCATTTGTATAGTGCTACAAGACTCACACAATGCTATAAAGTCAAGAGACACCTATGCGTCTATATAAAATAGGTTTGTACGATAACCCCCCCAATAGCACACAAATTCTCTCACACAAATTTACACCTCTTTTGAAGAAGATATAAATATGTGTGTCCGTACTTTATGGGAGATAATTTGATAAAGTTTTTTTTGCATGTAAAGAAGGGGTCCCCAAACTATGGCCTGCAGGAAGGGTGTGCAGACAAAAACATTTCATTTTGTTTTATTTCTTGTTTAGTTTGCAGGGGGGGGGGGTGTCATTTTATTTTGTTTCATTTTGATACATTTTCATTTTGTTTTGATAAATTTTAATTTCAGAGAAAGTTTGTTAATTAAAAAGGTAACAGTGGCTGCTGCCCAAACAAAAAAAAAACTTTAGCTGAAAGGTTACTAAAGATTTCAGGCAAATAAAATAAAACTAGCTTTTTTTCTTCAAGGTATGTTTACTAAAGAGGGTTAGGCTTTTGCAGCTAACATGGCATTTTTGTGCAAATAGCATGGTGTTAGCTGCAGATGTGATGCACTGTGTGTTGGGAATGTGCAAAGCATTTGTGCAGCAGAAAACACACAAACTGTAGAGAGCACAGCCAGGCAGAGCTATGGATGCACATAATACCACCCATTAAGGTGATGTTATCTGCACCCTTGCTGTCTACAACTCTGGTTATTGTATGCTAGTGATGCCTGCAGTAACTGCTCGTTGCAACATTCTCATTCTCTGCCCATTTCCCACCCACTCTGGCAGTTAACACATTTTGTACAGTTAGTACAGAAATTTGCTGTGTTATCTGCATTTGCCCTGCACTATCTGTTAACGTGGCCAGATAGCACATGCTATCTGCCACGTTAACAGGTTGCACAGCTTAGTAAACATTCCCCTTACAGTCAGAGGCTGTCTTGAACCAGAGTTAGAAGGCAGGCAACTTGCAGAAGAGCCATCATGTCTCCATGGGCATGGTTTAACCAGCCTGCTGTATTGCTGGTGATCCTGATTGTCCAATTAGCGATGATAAATCAGCATCTGCATTAGACTTGGTAACTGTCTCTAATAGTATACTTCATGGCAAAAGAAAAATCTTTGGAGTAAATCTCTACAGCAGGAGTCCATAGATGCACAAGGCAAAAAATCCAGCTAGCATTTTAAAGAGAGCTCCAGCCCAGATAAACATTGGGTCAATCAGGAAACAGGCATGAGGATCACCATCAACACAGAGTTTCCTTTTTATTTATTTATTTCCAGTTTCTTTTATACCGCGCTATTCAACATCAGTGTGGTTTACATAAAACATACAGTTGCACATTGCATTGGCTGATCTGTGCTTATATGGAACAGGTACTAAAAACTTGGATAACCTGGGGTAACTATTTACATCTAGGCGTCATGTGAAGTCGTCTCGCTAGTCATAGTCAAGGGTGTCTTGTAGGGTAAAATCAATTGTTTTTCTACATTTTCATTTCAGGGCAATTTTGTTAATTAAAGAGGTTCCTATGATTGCTGCGTAAACAAAACATATAGCTGAAAGGTATCAGGCAAATTAAAAAAAAAAACTCCAAAAACCCAACTGGCTATCTTTCTCTTAATCAGTGGCTGATCTCAAATGAGTGACCTTTGGGTTAGAAGGCAGACAACTTGCAGAAAAGCCATCACATCTCTATAGGGCTGGTTCTAGCTAGTCTGATGTTTTCTGTGAAACCATATCTAAATATACTATCAGAGATGTTCTAAGTATACTATCAGAGATGTTTATCAAGCCTAATGCAGATCCTGGTTGATCATCACTAATTGGACAACCAGAATGTGGACTAGGCTTGGCAAATGTCTTCCGACCACATACTTAGACACAGTTTCACAGAATGTCTGGCACAAGAACAAGTCTCTCCAGCAGGAGTCAATAGATTCATAAGGCAAAAAATCCAGTTAGTGTTTGGGAGAGGGCAGATGGAGGACCAAGAGGGTTGGAAGGAGAGAGAGGGACAGACATCGGACCTACAGAGGAGGAGGGAAGAGAGGAAAGAGAGAGATGTTGCACCATGAGGAGGAATGTGCCAGTGATTCCCAAACTATTGCCCAGAGATTCAGCAGCATTTGCTGCATGGGACTCGGGAAGAGAGGGAGGAGAAGCTACATTTTTTTAGGGAGGAGGGGAGGGGGACACTTCTGGCTCCACAACCACTTTGGCCTTTCTAGTAATCTGATAGGTCCAACATGGCATCTCAGTCCAAACATTTGAGGAACAGTGATGTAAAACTTCTTTTACACATAGAGAAAGCCTTTTATATAATTTAGTGGCTGTAAACATGCATATAAGCATGCTCGGCATCAAGATGGCACACACGTATATGCATGCTGCATGCTAGTGTTCCCAGAGCATAATCTGGGTGCAGCAGAGGTGGAGTTGCAATGTATGTGCTTATTTTATAAAACATATGAGTACGACGGGGGATCCCAGGATAGTACCAGTAGTAGATATGTGGTTGGTCTGTTCCCAGAAGTTGGCTCTTTCTGAGTTTTGTTTTTTGATCCTTTTATCATAGCATAGTTTGAGGAGAGGCATGGCGGGATGGTAGCCCCCGGAAATGTTGCAAGTACTAATGGTGATCTGGTACCCCTGTCCCCACTGTCTATATGGTTTCCTTACCTTTTTCCACCCCCACTCCCCCAAAGTAGGAAGGCAAATTACACCAATGCCTTTTATTGCTGAATGGACATAAGGAAGACTGAATCATGGGGGGAACCCAAAGCCCTTACCTCAGATCCAAACTTCTATAGCTCAGTTTGAGATGCCCTCACCTGAGGTCTGGGGTTCTCCTTGCTGGCAGTATTGGGACAGGAGGTCCACCCAGCCTTGAAGGAATCACGGCTGGGTCCAGATTCCGACTCCTTCCTTTACTTTTGCAGACAAGCTCCCCAGTTGAAGCACTGACAGGGATAGTGTGGTGCTGGCATTGGACCTTCAAATGGAGATGAGCCACAGAAGAGAGCATTTACAGTCTGCTGTGTCAGTGAAAGAGACTGGAGAGAGCCAAGGCTTGCTCAATCATTATGTAGAAACATAGAAACAGAGAAATATGATGACAGAAAAAAGACCACATGGCCTATCTAGTCTGTCCTTCCATAACATCTACAACAGTCCACTTTTTGCCTTTAGAGATCCTCTGTGTTTGTCCCATGCTTTTTTGAATTCAGTTACTGTCCTCATCTCTACCATCTCCACTGGGAGACTATTCCACGGATCCACTGCTCTTTCCGTAAATAAATATTTCCGCATATCACTCCTGAATCTACCTCCCTTCACCCTCATCCCATGTCCCCTCGTAGCAGAACTTGCTTTCAATTAAAAGAGGCTCTCTCCCTGAACATTTATGCCATGGAGGTATTTAAACATCTCAATCATATCACCTCTATCCCGCCTTTCCTCTAAGGTGTACATATTAAGATCCTTCAGTCTGTCCTCATATGCTTTATAATGAAGACCACTAATCATTTTAGTTGCCACCCTCTGCACCGACCCCATCCTGTTCACATCCTTTTGAAGGTGCGGTCTCCAGAATTGCACACTATACTCCAAATGAGGTCACACCAAAGACTAATACAGAGGTATTATCACCTCCTTTTTTCTGCTAGCCATTCCTCACCGTATGCACCCAAGCATCCTTCTAGCTTTTGCCGTTGCCTTTTCTACCTGTTTAGCTACTTTAAGATCATCAGACACAACCACGCCTAGGTCCCACTCTTCTTTAGTGGACAAAAGTACTTCACCCCCTATACTATATTGCTCTCTTGGATTGCTGCAGCCCAAATGCATGACCTTAAATTTTTTAACATTAAATCCCAGCTGCAAAATTCTAGACCATTCTTCAAGCTTAGCTAGATCCCTCCTCATGTTATCTACCCCTTCCTGGGTGTCTGCTCTATTGCAGATTTTGGTATCATCTGCAAAGAGGCAAACCTTACCTGAAAGCCCTTCCGCTATATCACTAACAAAGATGTTAAAAAGAATCGGACCAAGGACAGATCCCTGGGGCACACCACTGATAACATCCTTCTCCTCAGAGTGAGCTCCATTTACTTGTACTCTTTGTCGCCTCCCACCCAACCAATTTCTAACCCAAGCAGTAACTTTAGGGTCCATCCCTAGGGTGCTCAGTTTGTTTATAAGTCGCCTGTGAGGAACAATGTCAAAGGCTTTACTGAAATCTAAATACACCACATCTAGGGCTCTCCCTCGGTCCAACTCCCTGGTCACTCAGTCAAAGAAATCAATCAGATTTGTCTGACAAGACCTGCCTCTGGTGAATCCATGCTGCCTCGGATCCTGTAATCCACTGGACTCCAGAAACCTCACTACTTTCTCTTTCAGCAGCATTTCCAATAATTTACTCACCACCGAAGTTAAACTAACCAGCCTGTAGTTTTCAACCACATCCTTACTTCCGCTTTTGTGTAAAGGCACCACATGAGCCTCTCTCCAGTCATTTGGCACCACTCCCGACTCCAACGAGGCATTGAAAAGGTCAGTCAGTGGAGCTGCTAGAACGCCCCCAAGTTCCCTCAGTATTCTAGGGTGTATCCCATCCGGTCCCATCGCTTTGTCTACTTTAAGTTGATATAGTTTCTCACGAACACAGTCTTTTGAAAATTGTTTAAGATGTCCTTTGCTTCTGTTCCTATTTGTGGGTGTTTTCTGAGGTCCTGCTCCTGGTTCTTCATCTGTGAACACAGAACAAAAATATTTGTTAAGCAATTCCGCTTTATCCTTATCAGCTTCTACATATTCCTCCCCTGCACCCTTGAGTCGGACAATACCACTCTTGCCCTTCCTCTTCTCACTAATATCTGAAAAATGTCTTATCCCCCCATTTTATTGCATTGGCTATTTCCTCCTCCTTTTGAATCTTTGCCTTCTTGACTACTTTGCTAGCTTCTCTAAGTTTTTCCAAATACAGATGCCTGTCTTCCTCTCTCTGTGATCTCTTGTATTTCATGAAGGCCTCCCTTGTGATATTGATGGGTCCCTGTGTGGGGCCCAGTCACTAACCAATCTGCTTGGTGTGTATGCTGACACCCCTGTTCTGGGTGCCTGCATCCCATTCAGGACCATGCACTCTGGACTAGCTGCTGGATTGTCTGCAGCTAGTATGTGCCGTGCTGGAACACCTCGCAGTGTGCAGCGGCTGAAAGGGTGCTGCTGAAGAGTGTCAGAAACTGTTGTGGGGTATCTGGGCATTCCCAAGCCTGTCAACTATTTCCCAATGGATGTGTAGTGCTCGGTCTGTTCCCCAACAGGACGGGGGATGATGGGCCCCCCTACAGCTACCACTGCAGTGAGGTGGACCTGTCCTGCATATATTTTTATGTTGGTACCAATGACATAGATGTTGGTACCAATGACATAGGAAAATGTGGTAGGGAGGTTCTGGAGGCTAAATTTAGGCTTTTAGGTAGGAAGTTGAAATCCAGAACTTCCAGGGTTGCATTCTCCGAAATGCTTCTTGTTCCACGCGCAGGACCCAAAAGGCAGGCAGAGCTCCGGAGTCTCAATGCGTGGATGAGACAATGGTGCAGAGATGAGGGGTTTGGATTTGTTAGGAACTGGGGAACATTCTGGGGAAAGGAGGGGCTCTTCCGAAGGGATGGGCTTCACCTTAACCGGGATGGAGCCAGGCTGCTGGCATTAACCTTTAAAAAGGAGATAGAGCAGCTTTTAAACTAGATATTAGGGGAAAGCCGACAATCGCCCAAGAGCAGATGGTTCGGAAGAATGTATCTTTGAAGGATACTACCAAAAGCAGAGAGGTTCCACAAAAGAGTAAAGTAGCCCAAATGCCCTCAAATATGTAGCAGACAGAGCTTAAAGATCCCAAATTACTCATGTCTAACAGACAAATTAATATGGATAAAATACATTCTCTAAAATGCTTGTATGCAAATGCTAGAAGTCTAAAACATAAGATGGGAGAGTTAGAATATATAGCACTAAATGAAAGGTTAGATATGATTGGAATATCAGAGACATGGTGGAAGGACGACAACCAGTGGGACACTGTGATACCTGGGTACAAACTATATCGTAATGATAGAGCTGATCAAATTGGTGGAGGGGTTGCTCTCTATGTTAGAGAGGGCATTGAGTCAGAAAGGATTAAAGTTTTGCAGGAAACAAAATCTGCTGTAGAATCTATATGGATTGAAATTCCATGTAAAAGGGGGAAGGCAATGGCAGTGGGGGTGTACTATCGAGCGCCTGGCCAGAATGACCAAATGGATGATGAAATGCTCAAAGAAATCAAGGAAGCTAACAAAAGTTACAGCACAGTAATGGTCCCCCCCAACA
The DNA here is from genome assembly GCA_033557465.1 of Ichthyophis bannanicus. Lineage (NCBI taxonomy): Eukaryota > Metazoa > Chordata > Amphibia > Gymnophiona > Ichthyophiidae > Ichthyophis > Ichthyophis bannanicus. The sequence continues at coordinate 1,500,104,448 of CM066031.1, forward strand.
GAGCAAGAAGAACATCAGCTGTAAACTTGCTAGCAATACCAAAGGCTTCAACAAAGTCCAACACGAACACCACAAACAGGGCATTCAGTTTTTATGTACCAAAATGCTGGAACACCCTACCCCCTGACATTAGAGCCATTACCAATCTATATCAGTTCAGAAAGGCTCTCAAAACATACCTTTTCTGCCAATATTTCCCAGACAGCAACTGAACTAGATATCCCCTCCAAGAAATGACCCAATCTAGAAATGCCCTCACACTGCAGTGTAGATAGTTTATGTATATAGTTAACCCAGTTATCCAAGTTTGTACTCCTGTTCAATGTAAAACCTGACAGTTTGTCGTTATGGTCGTTTTGTTATGATGTAAACCGCGCTGATTCTAAATAGCGCGGTATATAAGAAACTGTAATAAATAAATAAATAAATAATAATGGTGATTTCAACTACCCCGGTATCGACTGGGTCAGTGTCACGTCAGGACATGCTAGGGAGATAAAGTTCCTAGATGATATAAATGACTGCTTCTTGGAGCAGCTGGTTCATGAACCGACCAGAGGGGAAGCCATATTAGACCTAATCCTTAGTGGAACACCAGATCTAGTGCAAGAGATAAGGTTGTTGGGGCCACTTGGCAATAGTGATCATAGCATGATCGCCTTTGATTTAATTAGTGAAGGAGGGATAGTAAGGAAATCCACAGTACTACCTTTTAACTTTCAAAAGGGAGACTATGATAAAATGAGGAAAACAGTCAAGAAAAAACTAAAAGGAGCAGTTGCAAAGGTTAAAGGCGTACATCAGGCTTGGCTGTTGTTGAAAAATACTATCTTGGAAGCCCAGACCAGCTGTATTCCACGCTTTAAGAAAAGTGGAAAGAAGTCCAAAAAACTGCCAGCATGGTTTAAAGTTGAGGTCAGAGAGGCTGTTGTTGCCAAAAAAGCATCTTTCAGGAAATGGAAAAAAGAGCCAAACGACGAAACCTGGAAACAGCACAAGCACTGGCAAGTCAAATGCAAGGCATTGATAAGGCAGGCAAAGGGAGAATTTGAGAAGAAGCTTGCTGCAGAAGCAAAAACGCGAAGTAAAGACCTTTTCAAGTACATTCGTAGCAAAAACCTGTGAGAGAGTCAGTTGGTCCATTAGATGATAAAGGGGTTAAAGGAGCACTAAGAGGCGACAAGGCGATAGCAGAGAGACTGAACAAATTCTTTGCTTCAGTCTTTACTGAGGAAGATGTAGGGATGTTACCCATGACTGAAGTGGTATTTAAAGGTGCAGAAGAATTGAAGGAAATATCGATACATCGAGAAGATGTATTACAACTATTAGATAAGCTGAAGAGTAGCAAATCACCTGGGCCGGATGGTATACATCCAAGGGTATTGAAAGAACTGAAATATGAGATTGCAGACCTGCTATTAGTAATCTGTGAACTATCATTAAAATCATCTCTAATACCTAAAGATTGGAGGATCGCCAATGTAACACCAATTTTTAAAAAGGGTTCCAGGGGTGATCCGGGAAATTACAGACCGGTGAGCCTGACGTCAATACCGGGAAAAATGATAGAAACCATCATAAAGAATAAAATTACTCAGCATGTAGATAGTCATGAACTAATGAGAGACAGTCAACATGGCTTTAGACAAGGAAGATCTTGTCTTACTAATCTGTTATGTTTTTTGAAGGAGTGAATAATCAGGTGGACAAAGGTGAGTCGGTTGATATTGTGTATCTGGACTTTCAGAAAGCCTTTGACAAGGTCCCTCATGAGAGACCTTTGGCAAAACTAAAGAGTCATGGGATAGGAGGCAGTGTACTATTGTGGATCAGGAACTGGTTAAAAGATAGAAAGCAGAGGGTAGGGCTAAATGGCCAATTTTCCCAATGGAGAAAGGTGAATAGTGGTGTACCCCAGGGATCTGTGCTGGGTCCGCTGCTTTTTGACATATTCATAAATGACCTGGAAAGTGGAATAACGAGTGAGGTTATCAAATTTGCAGATGACACAAAACTATTTAAAGTTGTTAAAACCCAAGAGGATTGTGGAAAATTGCAAGAGGATCTTGATAAATTGGAAGACTGGGCATCAAAATGGCAGATGAAATTTAATGTGGACAAGTGCAAGGTTATGCACCTAGGGAAGAACAACCCAAACTATGGTTACACGATGCAAGGTTCCACATTAGGAACCACCACCCAGGAAAAAGATTTAGGCGTCATTGTGGATACCATGTTAAAACCCTCGGCCCAGTGTGCAGCGGCGGCCAAGAGAGCAAATAGAATGCTAGGTATGATAAGGAAAGGAATGGAAAATAAAACAAAGGATATTATAATGCCTTTATATCGTTCCATGGTGAGACCGCACCTTGAATATTGTGTGCAATTCTGGTCGCCGTATCTTAAAAAGGATATGGAGTTATTAGAAAAGGTTCAGAGAAGAGCCACCAAAATGGTAAAGGGGATGGAAGGATACTCCTATGAAGAAAGGCTAAAAAGGTTAGGGCTCTTTAACCTGGAAAAGAGACGGCTGAGGGGAGATATGATAGAAGTCTATAAATTAATGAGCGGAGTGGAACGGGTAAACGTAGATCGATTGTTTACCTTATCAGAATATAGAAAGACTAGGGGACATGCAATGAAGCTACAGGGTAAACTATTTAAGACTAATAAGAGAAAATATTTTTTCACTCAACGTGTAATCAAACTCTGGAATTTGTTACCGGAGGATGTAGTAAAGGCTGTTAGTGTAGCTGGGTTTAAAAAAGGTTTGGACAAGTTCCTGGAGGAAAGGTCCATAAGCCATTATTAAGAAGGGACCCAGGATATCAATGCTTGAACCAATACAAGCATTGTGGAACCTGTGTCCCTTGGGGAAACTGCTAGGTACATATGACCTAGATTGGCCACTGTTGGAAACAGAATACTGGGCTTGATGGAGCTTGGTCTGACCCAGTATGGCATATCTTATGTTCTTATGTTCTTTTTCTTCACTTTTTCAGCTACTTCTTTCGAAAACCATAGCGGTCTCCTTTTCCTTTTACCTTTATTTACCATTTTAACAAAAAGCTTGGTTGCCCTTAAAATATCCCCTTTCAGTTTTTCCCACTGTTTTTCTACATCCCTCAGCTGTTCCCATCCAACTAACGACTCCCTGAGGTATTGGCCCATCTTTGCAAAGTTAGTCTTCTTAAAGTCTAAGATCCTCGCCTTTGAATGGATTCTAAAAGCCCTAGTCCTAATACTGAACCACACCATCTGGTGATCACTGGATGCAAAATGATCTCCCACTACAACATCAGAAACACTTTCACCATTGGTAAGCACCAAGTCCAGTATGGCCCCTTCACGTGTGGGGTCTGTTACCAATTGCCTGAATAGTTCTCCCTGTAGAGAATCCAGGATCTCCTTACTTCTAGATGATACTGCAGCAGGAATGTGCCAATCAACATCTGGCATATTGAAATCTCCTATCAGTAGTACTTCCCCTTTCCTAGCAATGCTGCACATGTCTTCAATTAACTCTCTGTCCACCTCTTCCTTTTGTGAGGGAGGTCTGTATATCACACCAACGTAAATAGATTTCTCTTTCCCTCTTTCTAGTTTAACCCACAATGCCTCCCCTCTCCCTTTTAAGCTCTGGAATTCCAAAGCTTTAATAGTAGTTTTTACATATAGCGCTGCTCCTCCTCCCCTACTTCCTACCCTGCCCTTTCTGAATAAAGTATAGCCAGGTATAGTTACATCCCAATCATGGTTTTCTGTGAATCATGTTTCTGTAACTGCCACTAAATCCAAGTCAGCCACTCCCACCAAAGCTTCAACATCAGGGATCTTATTTCCCATGCTACGGGCATTTATACACACTGCTTTCCATATGTTACCCCTGTTACCCATTTCCATAAAGTTATTTAATGTATCACCTACCTGGGGGCTTTCTTCACCCATCCCCAACAAATCTAGTTTAAAGCCCTCTTCAGTAGATTAGCCAGTCTACTACTGAAGACGCGTTGACCTTTCTTGGACAGATGGATGCCATCTCTGCTCTGCAACCCTTGGAACAGCATCCCATGGTCTAGGAAACCAAAACACTCCCGATGACACCATCCACGCAGCCATGCATTCATCTCCAGGATGCGAGCCTCTCTGCCTTGGCCTTTACCCTCAACAGGGAGGATTGAAGAGAACACCACCTGCGCACCTAACTGCTTCACCCTCTGTCCCAGAGCCATGAAGTCACTTTTGATACGTTCTGAGTTATACCTGGCAGTATCATTTGTTCCACATGGATTAGCAACATTGGGTAATAGTCAGTGGGCTTGATGAGTCTCGGCAAACTCTCCGTAACATCTTGGATTTTGGCACCAGGCAGACAGCATACCTCTCTGGACATCAAGTCTGGTTAGCAGATGGATGCCTCAGTACCCTTCAGAAGAGAGTCTCCAACCACCACTACCCTTCGTTTCCTTATGGTTACTGATTCTGTAACTTTGGGGTACTTGAGCTCTGGTTCTTCCCTTTCCAGGGATGCTTTCACCTCCTCCACTTCCAGGGCTGCATAATGGCTCTTCAATTCAAGGGCTGGAGAAGTTGGATTGTTGATTCTGCAGGCCCTGGTGACTTGTGTCCAACCATCGACATTCTGTTGGCACCCATCTTCTCCTCTGCTGGAGAGCTTGGTTGCTGCAAGAAGCATCTCATCAATGTACTTCTCACTGTCTGGAATGCTCCTCAGCCTCGCCACCTCCTCTCTGAGTTCCTCCACTTGTTTCCTCAGAGCTTCAGCATGTAGGCACACTGCACATGGAACTGGTCCTTCAACTGGCATTAGGACCTCTGTCTGGACCGAGGCAGAAGCTGTAACGGGGGCAATAGCTTTAGCGATATGATTTTTCGCAGCCATTTTCTGTTCGTGGAGCTTAGGTATTGTTGGTTGATCTGGAAAGCTCCTGTAGGAAAGCCTGAACAGGGAAGGGCACTGGAGCCTTTTATGCAGGCCCTCAGCTGCTCTCAGGAAATCAGGCCCACTAACTCCTGATTAGGTGTTAGCAGTTCCCAAAGCTGAGGAGGTTACTGGAGTTCAACCACCTACTGTGCTCAAGGAAAGTCCCACTAAAGCAGATTAGGTCATTGCCTATGGCAGAAGCTTCTTGAGGGCAGGAAAGAGAAGTTGCAGTCAAAGCAATTCAGGGAATCCAAATAGCCACATAATTCAAAAACTCATCAGTGCTTACTTTTACCTGCAGGAGAATGGACACGTTGTACATACTCCACTTACCCTTTTAAGTGGCTTTGGAAATTTACCTTATTATGTATATATTTACAAAAGAAAGCGTAATATTTAAAAGTATAAAGGCCCATTTTTGAATGGACATATTGCTGCAAAATGGGACATCCAAGTCAAAATATCCAATATGCAGTGGGAAGGGCAGCCAAGAAAGTGTTCACTTGTAAGAGCCGTGTAAGATCTACCTTTCTACACTCTTTGTCGTCTGCGTAATAGAAAAAAATGGTGAAGCACAGAGTTATGGGCTAGCCATGTGTAGGAAGTATCCACATTTTAGAAACTTGAAAATGTTGTATATGCATGTCCATAGAATAGGGAACATAGACATGCACTTTGCCCTATCACAGAATGCAGCTGTGGATCTCTCCCCCTTTGCACATCCCAGCCTTCCATTTTACAAATGGAGATGTGTTGCTGCAAAGATACCTGGAGAAATGCGTGTCATATTTGGCAGGTATCTGTGATGAAGTGAAAAATATCGATGACGTGAATAGGCATTGCCCTCTTCATCATACTGTTTTAACGTTGCTGAAACATGCACCTTTATAAATCCTATTCCTGTCCTGTAGCAGATATAGCCATGGACATTCCCGATGATGATAGCAGATTTGCAGCGCTAGTCAAAAATCGTGTGCGCGTGTATCTTTACAGACCCACCTCTGCCACCAGACATGCCCATTGCTGATTTGAATATGATTTCACCTATATATGTATCTTCCAGCTTTCTAAAATGGCTCTGGCGATGTCTTTATGATTTTCAGTCTGAATGCCTGTTTTCAGATGTCCAAATCATGAATAGAGCTTCTAAAATGATTGACATAATACTGAGATTAAGTTTAGTTATCAAAGTCTTGGGAAGAGAAGTGCTAAGGGTCTAAAATATAAGGAGGCAGAAGGCTGAATGTTCACCTAGGGCATCTAATACCCTTGCACCATCCTTGGAGAGCCTCTGGAGGGGTCTTGTAGGAATGGCAACATCAGTGGAAATGAGAAGGATGGAGAAGCCAGAGGTAATTATCCTTGAAACCATTTGGCAAGCTATAGTAGGGCTTGAAGGACCAGTGGCTAGCAAGACTGGAGAACTAAAACACGTGGTGGGAACAGTAGAACAACAGGTGATATCTATGGAGGGCTGCATGAAGGGACATAGTGATCAGATTAAGAGGCTGGAGATTATTCAAGGAGATTTCCAGACTGTTCAGTTTAAGGTGATTAAGGACTGTTTTGCAAAGTGGAATTGCTGGAGATAAGGAAATATCAAAATGCTGACTTTCCTGCACATCTCTAATATACTTCCTCATAAGCTTCTGAATAGATATTTTATGGGTTGTTGGAAGATCCTTGCTGATGCAATACTTCCACTCAGTAAGGTTGTGTACCCAGGGCTGGCCACAGAGTTGGTTCAACATGTTGGCATCCTAGGTCAACCTTAAGCTTTATACCCTTCTGGCTGTCAAAATCTGTTGTTTAGCTTTCAATGCCCTGCTCTTTGCTGCCTCCAGAAGTTGTGACCCTAGGCAGCTGCCTAGTTTGCCTAGTGATTTGCCAAGCCCTGTTTGTACCTCTCCTTTTAAGGAGGATGGGATGGTAAAGTCACCCTTTTCAACACTCTAATCACAGGAATAGATATCATCCGACAAGGCTTCATCCTTATATTTATGGACATTTCGGATGTGTTCGATTCCATAAGTCATCAAATACTCATCGATTGTCTCGAGAAAAAAGGAATCTTTGACTCTGCACTGAGCTGGTGTAAATCTTACCTGTCCAACTGATGGCAACAAGTGAGGACCGACGCCACAACATCAGATCCATTTCTACAAGAACAGGGTGTGCCTCAAGGCTCTTCGCTCTCCGCATTAATGTTCAACATCTACATGCAACCTATCTGTGACCTAGTTCGTTCATTTAACGTTGCATGCTTAGCCTATGCGGATGACATTTTCCTATATATGCCATTTACAATCAACCAACCCGACTTTACCCCACTGGTGAGCTGTTTCGAAGCAGTCGAAGAGTGGCTCCTCACACAGAACTTACGAATCAACCATAACAAAACTGACGTGCTGTTCATTACGAGGAACCAGGATTTCACACCCCCAGCCACATTAAAGATAAAGGACACAGAACTAACGGTTAAACCCACTATTCGATACCTAGGTATCACCCTGGACCAACGACTAGACATGAAAACACACATAAAAAATACAACAAAATCAATATACCACAAAATACGTACACTCCGGCATTTACGACCACTACTTGAACCCTCGGATTTCAGAACCATCTACCAAGCCTTGGTGATGCCACACCTCGATTTCTCAAATGCAATCCTATATGGACTCCCACAAGCAACGCTAAACCCTCTCCAACTGGCAATGAACACAGCCGCCAGAGTATTGGAAGGAATTTCGAGGACAGACCACATTACACCAATCCTGAAAAGACTCCACTGGTTACCGACCCATGCCAGAATCCAACATAATATCATAATCACAACCTTTAAAGCCTTGAACAATCAATCTCCTGCAGCCATCACCGAACTATTACGCACCTCACCCCCCAATAGAATCAGAAGATCCGCAGCAATAAACAGCCTAATTGTCCTAAAAGAAATAGCAAGATGCACAAAGGCAACATCTAAAAGAGCTTTCAGCATTTATGCCCCAAAAGCCTGGAACACCCTCCCACCAGACCTGAGAGCTACTACCAACTTAACCCAATTCAGGAAAAAGCTCAAGCACCACCTATTCACAAGTTATTTTCCGATTTAGACTCCATAGTGATTTACACACTCCAAGCATATAACCAGATATTTTAACTATGTAAATAACTGTAAATAGTTACCCCTGTTCTTCCAAGTTTCAACTCCTGTTAAGATGTAAAATACACTACAGTTACCCTGTATGTATAAATATGTTCAATGTAAACCGCGCTGATGATAATAGTGTGGTATAAAAGAAATGTTAAATAAATAAATAAATAAATAAAATAAATAAAGTGGAGGATGTGGTGAAGAGTAGAGGTATTAGCAGTTGGTCCAGATGTCTCAGCAGTGTTAGAAATGGCATCAGCAGAAGTTCATGAACGCACAACTCTTCTTATTACATTTGTGTTTCAGAATGATAAAAATTCTGTTATGCGATTACTTTTCTGTAATAGAAATTTGTTGTTTATGAGGCAATGTAGTTGGTGCTTTCCTGATATGTCTAGGGAGACACAGAGGAGGCAGAAGCTTTTTATGCAACTTTGTCAGTGCTAGTTCCAATAGAGGTGAATTTTTCCTTAGGTTGCTAACTAAGAGTTAAGTGAAAATTTTGAGCGTGCAATATGTTTTCTATGGCCCTATACATTTGAAAGAGTTTATTTCTAAAACTTTCCACAACCAGATGTACTAGCAAGGCTAGTATTAGTACTGGCTAATATAAATAAGATCTTTGTTTTTCAGGATGATAAAGTTGGATGTTTCCGATGGATATGTTACATAGTAAATTTATTCCCCTTTGCTTTCTCTTGGAGACCCTTTACGGTATGCTTAGTAGGGAACTGCTAAGTTTAGTATACTATACTTTATTTTCCTGTTGCTGCAATAAAATAAGAACCACACATAAACTTAGCATACATTATAAACATACATTTTTTTCGAGGACTATCAATTTCAAACATGAACAAACTCATTAATTTCAGGCTCTCAAAATGTCATCAATGATCCAAGTTTTTATCCACACCATTCAAAGTGCTGTCTCTTTCAGAAAAAAAAATCAATCCAACTTATTTGACTCACGTGTTTTGAAGAGTTTTGTCTTCTGCGCCAGGGAGCTTCATTTCCGTATCCTTCCCCCGAGGCTGCTCCTTAGAGAAGGAGGGCAGGCAAACCACCTGGTTCACATGAAAGGGAGACAGCACTTTAGGCAAGAAGGAAGGCACAGGCCGAATGGAGACAGCCTCAGTTGAAAAAGACAGATAAGGATCCCGGGAAAAGCTTTTATTTGGCGCATCCAAAAGCAAAGAAAAAAAAATGGTGTTGCCATTTAAAACATATCACTACAATTACTACTGAGTATTTGTATAGCGCTACAAGACGTATGGAGCGCTGCATAGATATGTAAAAGACAGTCCCTGTTCATCAGAGCATACAATCTAGTCAAGATAGACAACACAGAAGGTGTAGACAGGGATATCATATGATTTCTGCAACCGATCAGAGCAAAGACTGCCACTCAATCTCGAGATTTAATCCTTTAGGAGCTACTGAATCCATTTTAAATAACCATGATTGTTCCTTATAATTCAGTGCTTATTCTCTATTTCCTCCCCAAACTGATTCTCTACAATAGTCTACAAATTTGCCATCTCAAATCTTCAATAGTGGGTTATTTCTCTCCAATTCTCTCCTAATGAAGCAGACATTGTCTTTCTTACAATCCTGCTACAATACTTATTAGGCTGCAGTCGAATCTTACCTTTTATGTTGCTATCCTTGCATTGTGTAACTGTAGTTTGGTTCTCCTTCCCTAAGACCGCTTTGATTGAAGGATAAGGCGGTATACAAAACTGTCTAAATAAAAAAAAAAATAAGAGCATAACTTTGCTCTTGTCCACATTCAATTTTATATGCAATTTGGATGCCCATTGTTCCAATTTCTCCAGGCTCTCTTGCAATTTTTCACATTCCTCTTTGAATTTAACAGCTTTGATTAGCATTGTGCCATCTTTAAATCTGATCACCTCACTCATTCCCCTTTCCAGGTCATTTATGAATACGTTAAAAAGCAGCAGGCCCAGCACATATCCCTAAGGTAGAACCTCTGAAGCTGCTCTCAGAACCTGGTGAGAGGCTGGCTACATTTGTAATAGCCATTTCCCGCATATTAGACATGCTTTACACATGGAAAGTGCTTTAAAAATATTACCTCGAAGGGCTTCTTCCATATCACATGTCGGTGAGGCGATTTCTGGAACTCTGGGCCGGCCCAAAGGTTTCTGCTGCCCCGGGCAAGAGCCCTGGCTGTTCTGACACCCCCCCCCCCCCCGACTGAGCTGAGCCATCCCCCCCTGTGTTGGTCTTGAAAGAACTGAAATATGAGATTGCAGACCTGCGATTAGTAATTTGTGAACTATCATTAAAATTATCTGTCATAACTGACGATTGGAGGATCGCCAATGTAACGCCAATTTTTTAAAAAGGTTCCAGGGGTGATCCGGGAAACTACAGACCGGTGAGCCTGACATCAGTATCGGGAAAAATGGTAGAAACCATCATAAAGAACAAAATTACTCAGCATGTAGTCATGGCCTAATGGGAGACAGCCAACATGGCTTTAGACAAGGAAGATCTTGTCTTACTAATCTCTTATGTTTTTTTGAAGGTGTGAATAGATAGGTAGACAAAGGTGAGTCGGTTGATATAGTGTATTTGGACTTTGAGAAAGCCTTTGACAAAGTTCCTCATCAGAGACTTTTGGCAAAACTAAAGAGTCACAGGATAGGAGGCAGTGTACTACTGTGGATCAGGAACTGGTTAAAAGATAGAAAGCAGAGGGTAGGGCTAAATGGCCAATTTTCCCAATGGAGAAAGGTGAATAGTGGTGTACCCCAGGGATCTGTGTTGGGTCTGCTGCTTTTTGACATATTCATAAATGACCTGGAAAAGGGAATAACGAGTGAGGTTATCAAATTTGCAGATGAAACAAAATTATTTAAAGTTGTTAAAACCCAAGAGGATTGTGGAAATTTGCAAGAGGATCTTGATAAATTGGAAGACTGGGCATCAAAATGGCAGATGAAATTTAATGTAAACAAGTGCAAAGTTATGCACCTAGGGAAGAGCAACCCAAACTATGGTCACACGATGCAAGGTTCCACATTAGGAACTACCACCCAGGAAAAAGATTTAAGCATCATTGTGGATAACATGTTAAAACCCTCTGCCCGGTGTGCAGCGGCGGCCAAGAGAGCAAATAGAATGTGAGGTATGATAAGGAAAGGAATGGAAAATAAAACAAAAGATATTATAATGCCTCTATATCGTTCCATGGTGTGACCGCACCTTGAATATTGTGTACAATTCTGGTCACCGTATCTTAAAAAGGATATAGCGATATTAGAAAAGGTTCAGAGAAGAGCCACCAAAATGGTAAAGGGGATGGAAGGATACTCCTATGAAGAAAGGCTAAAAAGGTTAGGGCTCTTTAACCTGGAAAAGAGAAGGCTGAGGGGAGATATGATAGAAGTCTATAAATTAATGAACGGAGTGGAACGTGTAAACGTAGATCGATTGTTTACGTTATCTGAATATAGAAAGACTAGGGGACATGCAATGAAGCTACAGGGTAAACTATTTAAGACTAATAAAAGAAATGTTTTTTTCACTCAACATGTAATCAAACTCTGGAATTTGTTACCGGAGGATGTAGTAAAGGTTGTTAGTGTAGCTGGGTTTAAAAAAGGTTTGGACAAGTACCTGGAGGAAAGGTCCATAAACCATTATTAAGAAGGGACCCAGGATATCACTGCTTGACCCAATACAAGCATTGTGGAACCTGTGTCTTTTGGGGAAACTGCTAGGTACTTCTGACCTGGATTGGCCACTGTTGGAAACAGGATACTGGGCTCGATGGACCTTGGTCTGACCCAGTATGGCATAACTTATGTTCTTAACAGAACTGTCCCCCCCAGTCGCCATCACTACCAATTATGTCTTCTGAAGGGGTGGAGGCGGGCGGCAGCGATGGCAGTTTAAAAGCATCGACATGCACACTCATCGGAGAGGGGTCAGAAGCAGCAGGCCATGTTTTTCATGCCATGGGCACTCAAGCGCCTGCTTCTCTTTGGGATCAATTATATCGCTCCTCTGCCTCAGTTCTGGGTGCCATGATGAGAGGCATAAGCCATCTCCTAAGAACATATTCTCTGTCAACTGCAAGAGATGTGGGTAGAATGGACATTGGGGAGGAATGCACATGGTTCTGGATATAGCAGTGTCTTGACTCCTGACCTATGTGCTGCAATATTTATTAGACCTTGCTATGCACAGCTTCAGGCCCATGGATGTCTATGGCTTCTAACAATCCTCTCCCTCCTCTCCATGGGTGACATAAGTGGCAAGTAATGCTCATAGAGATGGAGAGATTAAGGGTTTTCATCTGTCTTATTCAAGAGACTCATTTGACAAGGAAGTGGGAGGGCTTGTCCACCACAGGAATTTTCTTAGGAGATACTTGGCCCTCTGATAGTCAGGGAGAATGAAACATAGAAACATGACGACAGAAAAAGACCACATGGCCTATCTAGTCTGTCCTTCTATATCAACAACTACAACAGTCCCCTTTTTTACTTTATAGATCCTCTGTGTTTGTCCCATGCTTTTTTGAATTCAGTTACTGTCCTTATCTCTACCACCTCCACTGGGAAACTATTCCACGGATCCACTACTCTTTCCGTACAGAAATATTTCCGCATATCACTCCTGAATCTATCTCCCTTCACCCTCATCCCATGTCCCCTCATAGCAGAACTTGCTTTCAATTGCAAGAGGCTCTCCCACTGAACATTTATGCCACGGAGGTATTTAAAGATCTAAATCATATCACCTCTATCCCACCTTTCCTCTAAGGTGTACATATTAAGATCCTTAAGTCTGTCCTCATATGAAAGGAGGGGTGGGCATAATGTTGTTTAAGGAAATGAAGGTCCAGAATAAGAAGATGTGGCGGGATCGGGAGGAGAGATACATTATTCTTAAAGCAATTATAAATAAAGAGGAGTTTACCATTCTTATATATATGCAACAACTGGACTCAACTGGACAACAGTGGGTGACTAGGAAAAGAGATTGACTATTTTGAAGTCTGATAAATTAATGTTGGGTGGGGATTTTAATATTACTTTAGTTCCTGCCAAGGATAATACTGGGGGGAGGGGGGCAGGGAAGAGAGGAGGTTGGGTAAAGTGAGAGTAAAAAGATTCATGCAATATGTGGGCTTAGTAGATGTATGGCAGATGATACAGTCAACTAAAAGGAATTATACTTTTTATTCTCCCCACAGAATAGATCTGTTGTTAGTAGGGTGTAACTTGATACCTCAGGTGGGGGATGTACAGTAAGTATAGATTTAATAACCTAGTCAGATCATGCACCAGTTAAACTAGAGGTAAACCAGGTGAGATGGACTTTGGGTAAAGAGTTTGGCGTATTCATGAGAGTTTGTTAGAAGAGGAGAAAATAGTTGAGCATCTTAAAAAAGATATTCATGACTAATTTTCTATAAACCAAACTGGGAGGTTTCATTTGCCACAATTTAGGATGGATTTAATGTGATGGGAAAGGGGAAATGAATAGCATAGGAGGCAAAAAAGAAGAAAGAAAATGTGACAAAGTACCATGATTCACCATAATATACAATGTCTGGACAATCTCCAACTAGTGAGTGACAGATCTAATTAGCAAAGGAACAGGAGAAATTAAAGGCTTTGGAGGTGGAGGAAATGAATTTACAACTTTTGAAAGTTAAGCAGACTTACTGAGAATAGGTCAATAAGGCTGGTCATCTATTGGCATTCATATTGAAGAAACAGAGTTGATTCAGATAAGGGATCTCTCAAGGGTGGGTACATAATGATTTGGGGAGCATTAGAGAGGCTTTCCAGGGGTACTACCAGGAGCTTTATACAGCAAGAGATCTGGTAAGCAGGTGTGAGATAGAGAACTATCTGGACTCTGGCAGGATGCTGATGCTCCTCACACTCTTGTCCACTACTTATGTGTATCTTACCATATTTTAGTCCCCAGTTTCACTATGGGTCATTCCAGAACAGGAATAAGCCCTTGGACGTGCAATGTAGACATTTTTCTAGCGAAAACATCTACAATCTTATTCTGATATACTCGTGGCCCTCCATGTACACGGCACTAGCATGGGGATCTCAAAATGTGAGCGGGAGGGTGCGGAACGGGGCATGGTCAGCAGTGGAGACATGCAATGCATATTCAGAAACATGTATGTTTTGCGTGTGTCCCACGGATGTCCACGTTATACCAACAGAAATGTGGAATAAGGCCAGGACTTAGAAACTGTTCTGCTCTGCTCTGCAATGCGTCTCATAGAGATGAATGGCTATGACAAAGATGTTGTGATCCGGTGTGTCTGCAATCTGGAAGACCACAAGATGCACTTGTAAAGAACAAAATGGAGAGGTGGGGGAAGGTTGTATGGTTAAGACACATTACTAAACACCCCTACAAAAATATTCAGAGGTGCAATGGTGATTATTCTGGCTATGCTGACATTTGCTGTGTGAGCTAGAGGAGGTGATCCAAGGGCACCCTAACAATCTCTGTCATCTGAGAATTGGGACTGTTGATTTAGGGATTATATGTAGATGAGTATAGGACGGATGCATGTGTGGGTGTGAAACGCAGATCAGATTAGTAGTCCTGGGACCCCATGCCATCATGTTATACCAGTTGTTTTCTAGAGGTGCAGGGCATCTGTACATGTTATACTAGTTGGTTTCTAGAGGTGCAGGGCATCTATACTGCAGATGTATGTTTTGTGTGACTGCAAGTAAGAGTGTGTGTGTATGTGTGTGTGGTTAGAGGGATGCATGGGGGGATCTGGTGTGCAATTATAATTTTGAGGTGACATTAGTGCCTGGCCAGTACCTGGTCCATAGGGATGACCGCAGCATGACCAGGTGCCAGTGTGATTGGCTAGGATACATCAGGAAGGGGTCTCTATGGCTAAATGTCAAAGCATATCCCTGTCAGCGATAAGGGACCTGCAGAATCAGGGCATGCAACAGGGCACACAGCACCATCAGCGGTCTCACAAATGTGTACATTTGTATCAACAGATGTTGGTGCCCTTGGGCATCTAGTGGTGCTGTTTGCGCTGGTGCATGTGCTCAATCTGAGGGTTCCTATTTAATGTCAGGGATATACTCTGACATTTAGCCATAGAAGAGCATTTCAAATTTCTTCTGGTCCATACATAGCATTTTACAGACCATTGTCAGAGATGACCAATGCAAGCACAACTAAAATGTTCATCTACTGCTATGTATGTTGTGCTGCAAGGTATGTCATAACACTCATATCACTTTCTACTTGCTGTTGTAACATCTCTGAGTGCACCGAGATCACCTTGCAGTGTCCTGGTCATGCAAAGGACTAGCTTATATGGTCTAATTTGCATAAGCACATCTGTCTCTTCCATTTTCATGAGTCATTGGCATGGGTGCCACACCATCAGTGTGAGGAGCAGCTTCAGGGATACATGTTTTAACTGAGGAGGCATGGCCGCACGGAGATAGGCAGCAGTGGAGCCATGCATATTTTTGGAACTTGCCAAGGGCTGGGATGTCCACACTGCTTGCTACGTAAACCCGTGTCCCGGGATTTGAGCGTGCCATGCAGAGCACATCTCCTTCTCCGATTCTGGACCTGTGGGCAATTCCAGACCTACACATGTGGAATTTGTGTCAAATGGGTCCCGTTTTTATTTGGATGTGACCACGGGCTGGACATGCATGTTATGGAATTGCGCTCCATGTGTTTTGTCTTGATTAGATTGTAAGCTCTGAAGAGAAGGGACTGCAGCTTACATCTATATGTACAGTAGCGCTATACAAATGTTTAGTAATAATAGTAGTAGTATCCTGCAAGGAGAACTATCTCTGGAGGAGGTAGCAAGGTTAGAAGAAGATATTACAGGGGAGGAAATTAGGGACACCACTAAATCCTTGAAGTTTGATAAGGCACCAGGGCGTGAAGGGTTGTCAGCTAAATTTTACAAAACCTTTGAAAAATTATTGGTGGGACCTTTGGAGGAGCTTTTTTATGGAGTTTTTTAATCACTGGGAGGAAGATAGCAGAGACTATGGGATAGGCAGGTATGACAGTGTTAAACAAGGAGGCCAGAGATCCTGCATTATGTGAGTCTTACCAAACCATCTCATTGCTTAATCTGGATATCAAACTGCCAGCAAACGGTTTAGCAGTAAGGTTAAACAGAATCATCCTGACTCTGGTCCATGAAGACCAAATGGGGCCATACTGGGCAGATAGGTGGGAGATATTATTTGAAAAGATTTGAATTTAATATGTGCAGCATAGAGACATTCAAGCTCTGCTTTGATCATCCTCTCAGCTGACTTTGAGAAGGCATTCAACCAAGTTGATTGTACCTACATGTTCAAACCCTGAAGTGGATGGGGTTATGCCTAGATTTCTAGAATAGATGAGAGTGATGTATAAGAATCCCAAAGTCTGCATGAAAGTTAATGCAGGGCATTCAGACTTCTTCTCTCTGGGTCACAATACTTGGCAGGATTGCCCACTCTCACCATTTCTGTTTGCTCTTGCCATAGATCCCTGGCTGCCAGAGTTAGGATGAGCACTGTCATTAGAGGTATTGAGGTAAGGGGTGTGAACTATCACATTATCCTATTTGCGGATGACATTTTGTTTACTGCAAGGTGTCCACACATTACAATCCCACTAATGATATGGGAAATGAGATAATATGGTAGGCTATCTGGTTTTACAGTGAATATGAGCAAATTGGAAATGTAAAAAATACCTCTGGACAAGGATTGGGATGAGAGGTTACAGAAGAGTTTCCCTTTCAAGTGGGCAACTACAAACATTAAATACCTAAGGGGTTAAAATTGCAGTAGGACAAGCTTACCTATATTGTGGCAAGGTCATCTATCCTGAGTATGGGGGAGGTGAGAAATGTAAAGAATTCACCCTAGTAAAGGGTCCCCTTTTAGGAGTGCAGGGTGAGAAAGCCACAGCCACACCTAAGAACCAGAAAAACCCCAGCTGGAACAGGTTTCATGCAGTGTCTAATAGAGTAAGAGAGAGAGAGATTATGGGCACGAGGTCCAAAATCCTTACTTCAACAAGTTCCCTGATTACTCAAATACCAGAAGGCAGGGGGATTGCCAACACCTGGGAAGGAAGGAGGTGGGGCTAGAACCCTGGAGGCATAAGCCTATGCTAGAGTATACAGACAAGAAGAAAGGAGGAGAGGGAGGAGAAGGCAGAGACCGGAGAGGGGAAGGAGGTAGGGAAGGTGCTGACATGCAGAAGAGCCGAGCTACCAGGAGCTGAGAGGGTTGAATTCCCTGCAACAGGTTGGCAGCAGAGGTTGGAGCCAGGAAGTGGAAAAGCTCTCAGAGCACTGGAGAGGTTGTCAGCTGAGCAGTCTGACTGAGTGGGTGAGTCAGAACCCATGCAACTGGGAGAGCCAGTGGCAGAGTTGGGGGAAGAAGACATCCTTATGGATTGCTCTCTGTGCCAAGCTTTAGACATGGAGTCTTGAGGAAAAGCCAGCCCTGAAAGAATGATCCTCCTTGAAAAGGTAACCATAAGAAACAGGCAGTGTGGTGGTAAATTCCCATATGTTTTTAAAAGGGAAGTTTACTGAAATTTAAGGATAAGCAGGAAGCTGTGATTCATGCTTGTTATCCACCTGTGGTTTGAACTGTGAAACGGCAAGAAGCCAATTTACCTGCTAGAAGAAGTTTTCTTTGCTCCTCTGTTATGTTACAAGTCTGTTGAGAGTTTTTGAGGGCAGTCTGAATGTTTGCTTCTTGTTTTGAGTTCTGTTGTACCTGAAATGCAGCCTAGAAAGAATTGAGGCTGATAGAAGCCAAACTGCCACAGAAGATTAAGCTTGTTTGGACTTAATGCTGTAATTAGCAAGGACTAAAAGGAAGGTGGCAGCCTTGATATCAAAGGTTGTATTTCTGAAAGTAAGAAGACTTTAAACAGCCATTTTTGGGGTTCATTTATTTACTTTGCCAAGCATCTATTGTACCTTGAGCAAATCTTACAAGAATAATCCTGTATCTGGTACTTTGAATCTTTTTGTTCGAAATAAAATTTCTGTTATATGCCTTACTTACCTCGGTGGCCTTAACTACAACTTTCTACCTGAAGCACAAACACATCTTAGCAGTACTACACTTCCCAGAAGACACCACAAGGAAATAGGCTGCTAAGGCTGATAAGGGAAGGTTCCTCCAATAACCACGCCCCTCTAAAACTAGAGGCGAGTGGTGAGGGCATTTGACAATATATAGAGAGTTATAAGCATTTAGTGGAGAAAATGGATTTGGAATTGGCAGGGTGGGCTAAGCTTAATTCATCATGGCTAGGCAGGATAGCTAGTGTAAAGATGGTGGTTCTTCCGTGATGTTCATACTTTTTTCAGACTCTACTACTACTACTATTAATCATTTATAAAGTGCTACAAGGCATGCGCAGTGCTGTACATACACATATAAAGATGGTTCCTGCTCATCGGAGCTTACATTCTAATTAAGACAGACATATAACAAAAGATAAGAAGAGGGCAGAATAGGGAAGGGTAAGGAGACACATGGAAAATAAGGGTTCAGGATGCAAAGGCAGTCTCAAAGAGATGAGCCTGTAGCATGGTTTTGAAAAGGGGCAGAGATGAGGCCTGACCTACAGATTCAAGTAGTTTGTTCCAGGCATAGGGAGCAGCAAGGTAAAAGAATCGAAGTTTAGAGTTGGCAGTGGAAGAAAAGGGTGAAGAGAGAAGTAAGCCAGAAGAAGAGTGGAGTTTACGATGAGGGGTATAGGAAGAGAGGAGAAAGGAAAGGTAGTAACGGGTAGAATGAATACATTTATAGGTTAGAAGGAGAAGTTTGAATTGGATATGGAAATGGAAGGGAAGCCAGTGAAGAGATTTGAGAAGAGGGATTATATGAGTATAGCGTGGATGGCGAAAGATTAGTTGCACAGCAGAGTTCTGAACAGATTGAGGGGTAGAGAGGTGACTCAGAGGGAGACCAGTAAGAAGGATTCTGCAATAGTTGAGACGGCAAGTAATTAGAGTGGACAGGTGTTTTAATAGTATGTTCAGAAAGGAAGGGACACATTTTGTTTATGTTATAGATATAGAAACAACAGGATTTAGTGATCTGTTGAATATGTGAGGAGAAGGAAAGGGAGGAGTCAAAGATGATACCAAGGTTATGGGCTCAGGAAACAGGAAGTAGAAGAGTGTTATCTACAGAGATAGAGAAAGAAGGAAAGGGGAGGAAGGTTTAGGGGGAAAAATAAGAAGTACATTTTTGGCCATATTTAATTTCAAATGGCAGTGAGACAACCAGGTGGCATTGTCAGACAGGCAGACAGAGATGCTGGCCTGGAGTGATAGAGAAATATTAGGTGTAGAAAGATAGATCTGAGAGTCATTGGCATACAAATGATACTGAAATCCATGGGAGGAAATGAGAGTACCAAGGGGCTGGGCGTAGAGAGAGAAAAGGAGAGGGCCCAGAACAGACCTTTGGGGTACACCAACAGAGAGAAAGATAGCAAGTAGAAGAGGAACTACCAGAACATACACTGAAAGAGTGATGGGAGAGATAAGAAGATAACCAGGACAGTGCAGAGCCTCTAAATCCAGTGAGGACAATGTATCACGGAGAAGGTGGTGATCAACAGTGTCAAAAGCAGCAGGAAGGTCAAGAAGGATGAGGATAGAGTAAAGGCCCTTGGATTTAGCCAGGAATATGTTGCTGGAGACTTTGGCAAGTGCCATCTCAGTAGAATGTAAGGGATGAAAGCCAGATTGAAGTGCATCCAGCAGGGCTTGAGAGGAAAGAAATTCAAGACAATGGCAGAGGACTGCATGCTTATGAAATTTAGAAATGAAGGGAAGAAGGGAGATGGGACAATAATTAGAAGGAAAACTAGGGTCAAGTGAAGGTTTCTTGAGGAGAGGTGTGACCATAGCATGTTTGAAGGCTGCAGGAATAGTAGCAGTGTAGAGCGAGAGGTTGAGGATATGTGAAATAGAAGGGATGACAAAGGAAGAAATGGAGTTAAGGAGATGAGTGGGGATAGGATTGAAAGACAAGTAGGAAGTTTAGAAGAAGAAAGAAGATGAGAGGTTTCCTCATCAGAGATCTTAGAAAAGGATGAAAGGATAACAGAGAATGAAGGGAAATGTTGGTATTGAGGAGGAGGAAGAGGGGGTGAAGCTGATCTAGTGGGGAATGGAGTGTAATCTTGTGAATTTTGTCATGGAAATAGTCGGCAAGGGTTTTGGCAGAAGAGGAGAAGTAGGAGGGGGAGGTGCCTTGAGGAGAAATCTTTGAGGCTACATTCTGAATAATCCAAAGGAAGATTTTCAAGTTTATATGGACATTCAGTTCACCAAGGGCTGTCCAACACGCTTTATACCAATATAAGCAAGCAGTAGGTCTGACTGTTTCAGATTTTAAGAAGTATTATAAGTCTGCCCAACTAAAAGCCATCTATGAGATGCTCAGGAACCCTGAAAAATCTTGGGTTGTGAGAGGGCACTGGCAGAATGGAAGAGACTAAATTATATCCTTTGGTTGTCTAAACAGGCAGGAGGAATGGAGACAATTGTTAACCCAAATACTAAGCTAACCTTCTGAATATGGTTTGCAACCCTACAGGCTGATGCAGAAAACTAGCATGGCCTTTAAGCATAGATAACGCCACTATTAAGCACACTTACTGCTTCCGTCAAATGCAGAAACAAGACGGACACGTGCAGAAACAGCAACGGAAAAACTTGCGCACAATTACCGCCAAGAGTATTTGAATTATAGGCAAATGAACTGCACATAATAAACTGGTATGCAAATATTGTGTGTGCACAATGCAGAGAAACGTGTAGAGGATTTCACAACCAGCCTTAGCACCAATATATTTATGCCTGGGTCTGAGGTGCCATGGCATTGGATGCTTTCCACCATGCCTGGATCATCTGAAGGGAAATTTAAAGATGATCTAGGCATCAGGGAAAGCCCCCAGCAGCACCAATCCCCGACCCCTGTCCCAACTAAAAATCAACCTCATGGCCCAGTAGCCCCAAATTCCCCACCCCTCCCAAATAAAAATAAACCTTGTGGTCCAGAAGCCCAGAACCCCCCACCTCCATCCCGGTATCTTTAGAAATGAGCAGGAGTGCTGCCCGTGTGCTCCCGCTCTTGCCCCGCCATCTTGAAAAGTGGCAGTGCTTGGCATTGTGTGGTGAATTCTGGGATACACCGGGCAAGGTCAGACTGCAATATAAGGTAGAATATGCCTTATGTGGGAGTCTGACCTCTCCCAGGTACTGCCATTTTTCTAGATGGTGAGGCAAGAGCGGGAGTGTGTAGGTAGTGTTCCCTCTCATTTCTAAAGGCACCAGGTAAGGGTGGGGGGTTTGGGGTCATTGGGCCACCAGGTTGATTTTTAACTGGGAGGGGGTGGGGGATCACGACCGCTGGGCTACCAGGGATTCACTTTCTGTCAGGGGCATCAGCCCCTGACAGTATTTTGATGGCACTGGGGGCTTTCCACGATTCCTGGATCATCGGGGGGGGGGGGGGGGTTTGATATTTCCCCTCAAATGATCTAGGCATCGGAGAAAACCCCAGATGCCATCAAAATACTGTCAGGGCTCATATACAAATTAGTCATGTGGTGCCCCAGTTTCTCTGGGATAGCATGCCAAACTAGCACTGAGTTCTTGTGCACATGTGTTTGGCTTGCTCTCCTAGTTTAACACTGCCATTTGCACACAGTTTAACAAATGGCTAGCGTGTGGCTAATTTACATATGATTCCCTTCCTGCATGCCCGCACTGAAGTTGCAGGCTATCAGTGTACAGCAAATAGGCATAAAAAGTTGACAGAGCACATCTTCAGTGCCAGTTTTCTGCATCAACCTACTAGAGTCTATTATGGAACATTCAGGGGTATCAGCATTAACACCTATTGGACTTCATTGAGAATTCCTCCATGGTTGGGCACATGGCTTTTCCAAAAATGGGAGAGTTGGGGACTTAACAGGATGAGGCAGTTTATAGTTTAGAGGGAGGTCACATCTTTTGAGAGAATTAGATTAAAATATGCCCTTGATTCACAAAACCTCTTTGGATTCTTTTAGGTTCGCCATTATATCGACATGGAGAATAATTTAGAGGGGTTACGGGGAGATAGAATGATATTTGAAGCCAAATGTCTTGGAAATGTTGATAGAAGTGGGTGGATATTTGAGACCTGTGTAAAGCTGGAGAAGCTACACAAAAATTTAGCATATATGTGTAAATGGGAGGAAGAACATAAGGGTAAATGGGGAGTAAGAGACTGGATGGAGAGTTACCAAAACATTAAGAAAATTTCAGTGGTCACCAATATGGTAGAAAATGGTTTAAAATGTTGTACTAGTTACGTACACTCTACTCAGGAGAAATTACAGAAGATTTATGCCACTACAGGGAATAAATGTTGAAGAAAATGTGGCCAAGTTGGAACATTTTTGCATTTGTGGTGGACATGTCCCAAAGTTCATACGTATTGGGCAAAATGCACAACAGTGATGGAGGAGGGGGTCTTGTATTCCTAGAGTTCCAAAGATATTTTTTTTACAGCAATATAGTTCCAAAATTGATTTTAAAAAGGAGGAAGCTACTTAAATATTGCATTGTGGTAACTAGATGCAAAACTGCATCATATTGGAAGAATGATGAATACTGGGAGTGGAGGGCTATTGTCAGTGATTAAATTATATGCCAGGAGTAAACTAATCACTATATAAAAGGAATTTAAAGGTGAAAAAAGAGATATGGGGAAGATATTGGGAATGGGTCCTGCGAATTTGGGGATTCAGTGTGCTTGGAGTGTATGGAGGGATATGGGTGATGATGTTCATCCAGTTATTTAGTAGCCTAGTGAGGGGAAGGGGAAGGGATGGGGGGAATAAACAAAATGGGTAGAGACAATAATTGATTGAAATTGAATAAAAGCTTGGTTTGGTTGCTATGGATATTGCTTATTGGTATGTGTTGCAATATGTGTTTGCTTCTTGGAAAATTAATAGAGCATATAAAAAATAATTTGTAACTATAGGGTGCTTTTAATGGATTAGAGTTGTTTTTGGTTCTTCCATGATGTACAAAAATGAAATGAAAAATGAGAATGAATGAGTTTTCTTAGGTAAGTACAGCTTCCAATATTTCTTTGTTTTTCCCTGTTTCTCAGCTGGATCCACATAATCATCTTGCTGGGTGTTAATATGATCTTTTGCAGCCTTATCTCCTGAAGTTGTGCCAGTCTTTGATGTCCAGTGGAGTAATCTTTTGGATTCTGAAGATGAGGTTCACTAGGCAGCGTGTTCATGGTATGTGACATGTTGCACAGTACATGCAATACATCTTGTCCGAAGACTAACCTATAGGAGCAAGTAAAAGAATGTGTGATGTTCCCACCATTCAGAACTGGACACTGTGAAGACATAGCCCACTGGAAGGCTAGAGAATACCCCCAAGTTTAAATTTCTTCGCTTTTCCTTGAAGAGTTTAGCAGAATGAAACTGGAGGTCTTAGGTACTGTCTTGTCTGAAAGTGGCTGAATGGCAGGTATTCTTTTAGATTTATTTAAATGTATTTTAAAGATCAGATTCACTTAAAATATAATCGAGGAAAAGCATGATTATTTGACACTATGATAAATGTTCTGCATCAACATGTATTTTTTTGTGTTTTGTGCGCAGAAAAGTGCAGTTTTGTATCCTTTTCCATAAATGTATGTGCCAGAAAATATCTTTTAATGAATTGACTTGAAATATGAACAATAATGATGGTGAAAGGAGAGTGAAATGAGGCAGATAATGTATTTCATGGTCCATAGTGGGGGGTCGGCTTTAAAAGCCTTAAAATGAAAAAGTCAGAGGGGTCATTTCAACCCCCTGTTTTTCAGTCTCCCTTGGGTGAATAATGACAGATATTAGGTTTTCCTGACTAGCAGCTGTTGTAAATCAGTATATTTGGAAGCTATTCTGAGCTCACAAAAGGATGTTCATCACTGCATGAATACAGATATTTGGAGTGAGCAGGTGGAGCTCCATTACCGCTCTCTTCTCCACTGCTGCATCAGACCAAAACAGCTTCTGCTCCCAACTCATATAGGTTTTAATTTTATTCACCTCCCAATGGCCTCCGTTTCTAAGATGTTCACACCTATGTTAGCCTGTTAGGCCTCCCTTATGTAATGCAGTTCTTATTATGCTCTGGGGGCTATGTTTACTAAGCAACAGTTGCGGCTTCTGTGCAAATTCAATAGGGCCGCGGCTCCAATATCGCATGGAAGCCGCTACCGCTGTTTAGTAAACATACCCCTAAGAGAGGCAAAACTGTTCATGAAAAAATATAGATTTTTTTCCTTCCATGGGAAGTTGTGTCAGACAGGCTCTGCTACTTGTTTTTTGGCTCTTTCACATTTTATCCAGAAGTATCAGGGAAGAAATCCCCAGAGGTACCATTTGCTTGGTCTTTCTGGTTTCTTGATAGAAACGGTGTTACTTTTTCTGGCACATATCATGGCTTTCAGTCTCATCTTTTTAAATGCATTTTTTAGATGCTAACAACTACGTGACTAACTTGCTAAGTAACCACCCATGCCCTTCCCTTAAATCCATGCCTCATCTACATATCTTCTCCTCTATGCATACCCATACAGTACCCATGCAGCCATACATAGGCATTCAGCAAATGTATTTACATACAGTACCTATAAACCTATCATAAAGGATATAGGACACATATTTTAAATAAACATTTAAAATTGCTGTGACAGAGTTAGAGCTCTATGAGGGGACAAAGGATGAGAGTGAAAGGGGATAGACTCAGGAGTAATATGTGGAAATAATTCTTTACGGAAAGAGTGGTAGATGCGTGGAATAGTCTCCCAGTGGAGGTGGTGGACACGAGGACAGTATCTGAATTCAACAAAGCATGGAACAAACACAGAGGATCTCTAAAGGTAAAAGGGGGACTATTGTAGCTGATATGGAAGGGCAGATGGGATAGTCCATGTGGTCTTTTTCTGCTGTCATGTTTCTATTGTGTCAAGGAGAAGGAAGGCAAAGCAACAGATCAACTACAAAGACCAGTGACACAGTGTTGCAGTCCCCTAGAATCTAAGTTCCCAGTATTTTTTGGACCCATTCTTAGCCTCCAGAAAGTTCAGGGACTTCCAGTTTGCCACTACTCTTCCCTCCTCCCAGCACCCCCATATGAAGCCTGACTCTACTAGCAGGATCTCCATTCTTCCTTCTTTCTCTTAATGGCCTCTCTCTCTTCCTGCGTCAGTCCCCTCCAATCTCAGTGTCTTTCTCTATCCCTCCCAACCAGTTCCCTCAGTCTCTCTATTCTCCCTCAGTAGTCCCCATTAGCCTTTCTTTTTTTTATTTCTTTTTTTGTGTGTCCTGTAGTCTCATGGTAATGGTCTCACAGATCTCCAGGAGTTCACAGACCACAGATTGAAAACCATTGCCCTAGAGCAGGGGTTTTCAGGTTTTCAGCATGGCCACAATGAATAAGTATAAGAGAAATTTGCATATAATGGAGGCAAATCTTTCTCATGTATATTCATTGAGGCTATCCTGAAAACCTGACTGGCTAGGTGTGTCCCAAGGACTAAGTTGAGAACCCCTGCTCTGGATTAAAACTAAGAGAAGACACTGGAAAGGCTATATCTCTGAGAAAGCATAGGGAAGGAGGTAGAAAATGGAGCTCTGCAGCAGCATTATTGATGGATGTCCCCATGCAAAAGGAAGTTGGCATCTGACATTGGAGGAGGAGTAGCCAAACAGCCTTGCAGCTCCAGAGGTTTAAGGTAAGTACTGTAGAGCTGTTTGAAGTCATTGACACTACTGCAGGTCTTAGAGAGAGAGGCAGCAGTGGCAGCAATGGGCTGTCCCTGGACTATTTGTTCTCTAGGCAGATGCCTAGTCTTCCTAATGGTCACATTGGCCCTGTTTCCACCATTTCCCTTACAGTCAACCTTTTGTTGGAAACATCAATAGTTTCAGAGGCCTAGAGCTGTTCATAAAAGTAGAAATATGAAGGAGAATGCTAATCACAAAACATTCAGCCAATATCTTTGGCTTTGATGGATATTTTTGAAAAGTGGTCAAGTAAATCCTTGGAATAAATACATAAATAGACACAGAAAGCATGGTATAGGGATGTGCATGGACAAAAATGTTAGATTTGATTTATTTTCAGATCATTGACTTGTTTGGTTTGTTTCTGAATTCTGAATTATTCAGATCATTTGATTTTTTTTTTTGTTTGTTTCCATTCAAGTTAAGGGGTAAGCAATTCTGCATTCTTAAACGGATAATTTTCTAAGGAGGCACCCGCTTTAAGCCTGAAAGCAGGTACCTATTTAGGCACTATTTATAAAGATACACATCTACTTTTCTTTATAAAATACTAGTGTACGTGGCAGAGATTGTGCTTTAAGGTAAGTCACGGTCATTTCAAGTATGCGCAAAATTATAGAAGTTTATAATTTGCATTCTACTTGCATACTCAACCCATATTCCATCCAAACTTCATCCATGTGGATGCCCACTGACAAAGCACTTGCCACAAATCAAGGTTTGCCTTTTCTGTAAATGGAACAGAGATCTGCTACAGGGTAGACACTTTAAATGAAGTTGAAAAAATTAGGAATAATCTATGAAAATCTAAGGCCTGGTCAAGAGTTTGGTGACTAGAATTTAGTGCAAGTATAGAGGCCTGTAATTGGGCAACATACACTAAAAGAGTGGTGCATGGTAGAAGACGAGATACTAAGAACATAAGAACATAAGACATGCCATACTGGGTCAGACCGAGGTCCATCAAGCCCAGTATCCTGTTTCCAACAGTGGCCAATCTAGGTCATACGTACCTAGCAATATCCCCAAAAGACACAGGTTCCACAATGCTTCTACTGGGTCAAGCACTGATATCTTGGGTCCCTTTTTAATAGTGGTTTATGGACCTTTTCTCCAGGAACTTGTCCAAACCTTTTTTAAACCCAGCTATACTAACAGCCCTTACTACATCCTCCGGTAACAGATTCCAGAGTTTGATTACACGTTGAGTGAAAAAATATTTTCTCTTATTTGTCTTAAATAGTTTACCCTGTAGCTTCATTTCATGTCCCCTAGTCTTTCTATATTCTGATAGCGTAAACAATTGATCCACGTTTATCCGTTCCACTCCATTCATTAATTTATAGATCTCTATCATATCTTCCCTCAGCCGTCTCTTTTCCAGGTTAAAGAGCCCTAACCTTTTTAGCCTCTCTTCATAGGAGTAGCCTTCCATCCCCTTCACCAATTTGGTGGCTCTTCTCTGTACTTTTTCTAATAACGCTATGTCCTTTTTAAGATACGGTGACCAGAATTGCACACAATATTCAAGGTGCGGTCGTACCATGGAGCGATACAGAGGCATTATAATATCCTTTGTTTTATTCTCCATCCCTTTCCTTATGATACCTAGCATTCTATTTGCTTTCTTGGCCGCCGCTGCACACTGGGCGGAGGGTTTTTATCATGTTATCCACGATGACTCCTAAATCTTTTTCCTGGGTGGTGGTTTCTAATGTGGAGCCTTGCATCGTGTAACTATAGTGTGGGTTGTTCTTTCCTAGGTGCATAACTTTGCACTTGTCCACATTAAATTTCATCTGCCATTTGGATGCCCAGTCTTCCAATTTATCCAGATCCTCCTGCAGCTTTCCACAATCCTCTTGGGTTTTAACAACTTTAAACAGTTTTGTGTCATCTGCAAATTTGATAACCTCACTAGTTATTCCCTTTTCCAGGTCATTTATGAATATGTCAAAAAGTAGCGGACCCAGTACAGATCCCTGGGGTACTCCACTATTCACCTTTTTCCATTGGGAATATTGGCCATTTAGCCCTACCCTCTGCTTTCTATCTTTTAACCAGTTCCCGATCCACAATAGTACACTGCCTCCTATCCCATGACTTTTTAGCTTCGCCAAAAGTCTCTGATGGGGGACCTTGTCAAAAGCTTTCTGAAAGTCCAGATACACTATATCAACCGACTCACCTTTGTCTACCTGTTTATGCACACCTTCAAAAAAACAGATCAGATTAGTAAGACAAGATCTTCCTTGTCTAAAGCCATGTTGGCTGTCTCCCATTAGGCCATGACTATCTACATGCTGTGTAATTTTGTTCTTTATGGTAATTAGCCGCCTTGACTATTGTAACTCTATATTCGCTGGCATTCCTCAGTACCAACTTCGCAGGTTACAATTAATTCAGAACACAGCTGCCCGTCTTCTCACCTTTTCATCCCCTTATGACCATGTCACCCCCTGTCTGCTTTCCCTCCACTGGCTTCCCGTTAAGGCCCGCTTCGTTTACAAGCTCCTCATTACTACTCACAAGGCTCTCCATACTAACACCCCCCAATACTTAGCTGATCTCATCTTCCTTCAACCTACCCCTCGCCTACTACGTTCCGCTCACGGCAATCGTCTTTTTCTCCCCTCCCCGACCCAGGCACACCTCGAATCTACCCGTCACGCTGCCTTCTTTTTTGCCAGTCCCGCTCTATGGAATTCCCTCCCACATGCTATCCGTACCGAACTGTCCTTCCCCCGCTTTAAGACTATGCTTAAAACTTTCCTTTTCTGCGAGGCCTTTGACCTTCCCCTCCCTTCATTCACCACCACCCAGTCGATTGCACCCATCCACCCACCGCTTCTTTCTGGGCTATAACATTTCCTTCACTCCCCTGACTCACACTCGTGGCCCTCCGGGCCGCCTCCCCTGCCGCCCCGCGGCCTCGACCTACCCTCATGTGGTTTATTGTATACTTGTTATGTAACCTATTTGTCTGTATGTTATTTTATTTTTCCCTTTTTGTTACCCCTGTTTACTACTTGTCTTGTCAGTCTGCTTACCACGTCTCGTCTCATCTGGCCTGTTGGTTCTACAGCCTGTCTCTTCCTGTCTATACTGCCCCTTTCTTTCTATCCACTTTCCTATTTATAAATGGCGTTCCTTTTCATTCTTCTCTCTTTGCAGCCAAGCTTGTTTGTATTGTACACCGCCTTAATACTTTTTGTAAAGGCGGTATATCAAATTTGCTGAATAAAAATAAAATAAATAAAAATAAATGATGGTTTCTACCATTTTCCCTGGTACTGACGTCAGGCTCACCGGTCTGTAATTTCCCAGGTCACCCCTGGAACCCTTTTTAAAAATTGGTGTTACATTGGCGACCCTCTAATCTTCAGGTATTACAGATGATTTTAATGAAAGTTCACAGATTACCAATAGCAGGTCTGCAATCTCATATTTCAGTTCTTTCAACACTCTGGGATGTATACCATCTGGTCCAGGTGATTTGCTACTATTCAGTTTATCAAATAGCTGTAATATATCTTCCCGGTGTAGCGATATTTCTCTCAATTCCTCTGCAGTATCACCTTTAAATACCACTTCAGTCTTGGGTAACATCCCTACATCTTCCTCAGTAAAGACCGAAGCAAAGAATTCATTCAGTCTCTCTGCTATAGCCTTGTCTCCTCTTACTGCCCCTTTTATGCCCTCTATCATCTAATGGTCCAATTGACTCTCTCACAGGCCTTTTGCTACGAATGTACTTGAAAAAGTCTTTATTTTGTGTTTTTGCTTCCGTAGCAAGTTTCTTCTCAAATTCCCGTTTTGCCTGCCTTATCAATTCTTTGCAATTAACTTGCCAGTGCTTGTGCTGTTTCCAGTTTTCATCATTTGGCTCTTTTTTCCATTTCCTGAAGGTTGCTTTTTTGGCAGCAACAGCCTCTCTGACCTCACCTTTAAACCATGCTGGCAGTTTTTTGGACTGTCTTCCACTTTTCTTAATGCGTGGAATACAGCTGGTCTGGGCTTCGAGGATAGTATTTTTAAATAACACCCAAGCTTGCTGTAAGTCTTTAACCTTTGGAACCGCTCCTTTTAGTTTTTTCCTAACTATATTCCTCATTCTATCATAGTCTCCCTTTCGAAAGTTAAAAGGTAGTACTGTGGATTCCTTTACTATCTAATTAAAGCCACTAATTAAATCAAACATGATCATACTATGATCACTATTGCCAAGTGGTCCCAACACCCTTATTTCTTGCACCAGATCTGGCGTTCCACTAAGGACTAGGTCCAGTATGGCTTCCCCTCTGGTCGGTTCATGAACCAGCTGCTCCAAGAAGCAGTCATTTATTTCATCTAGAAACTTTATCTCTTTAGCTTGTCCTGCTGTGACACTGACCCAGTCGATACCGGGGTAATTGAAATCACCCATTATTACTACTCTGTTGTGACGTTTGTTAGCTTCCTTGATTTCTTTGAGCATTTCATCATCCATTTGTTCATTCTGGCCAGGCGGTCGATAGTATACTCCCACTGCCATCACCTTCCCCTTCATAAATGGAATTTCAATCCATAGAGATTCTACAGCAAAATTTTGTTCCCTGCAAAACTTTAATCCTTTCTGACTCAATGCCCTCTCTAACATAGAGCGCAACCCCTCCACCAATTTGATCAGCTCTATCATTACGATATAGTTTGTATCCAGGTATCACAGTGTCCCACTGGTTATCCTCCTTCCACTATGTCTCTGAGAGTGCAATCATATCTAATCTCTCATTTAGTGCTATATATTCTATCTCTCCCATCTTATTGTTTAGACTTCTAGCATTGGCATACAAGCATTTTAGAGACTGTATTTTATTAATATTAATCTGGCTATTGGTAGGCATGGGTAATTTGGAATCTTTATGCTCTGTCTGCTCCTTACTCAAGGGCATTTGGGCTACTATACTCCCTTTTGGAACCGCACTGCTTTTGGTAGTATCCTTCAAGGATACCTTCGTCCGAACTATGCGCTCCTGGGTGACTGTCGGCTTTCCCCTATTTTCTAGTTTAAAAGCTTCTCTATCTCTAGTTTAAAAGCTTTACTATTATACCCCAACAGCTTTACTATTATACCCCAAAAGCTTTACTATTATACCCCAACAGGATAGAGCACTGAGGATGAATATAACTGATGATTTTAATGTAACCTCCTTTTATACTGAGCACTGAGATTCATTGGAGTGTCTGGAACGTGGATTCTGAAATAGGGAAATGCTACTTTATAAGGCCCTAAGAAGATCATTCACTCATGTCTCTCAAAACTTCACATATTCTAAGACAAAATAGTAAATATGAATGAAATCCAAAATCAGCAAAAAAAGAGGAAAAAGAGCAGAAAAATTAAGCTTTCACAATCCAGTCTTCACAGAAATATAGAATTCAAGAACAGAAAAATATCAAATCCAAAATTTTCTCAAAATTTTAGAGTGAATTGCAGGAAGATTAGGACACTTCTGGACTTCTCTTGGGCCTCCTTATCCCTAGATCCCATCTTTAAATCTACTGAATCCGCTTCTCCCAGGGAAATTATCTTGGTAAATACCTTGGCTAGTGTCTTTCACCTCTAGGTAGAGCACTTGATCCCAGTGACCTGGGACAAATGCTTTCCAGACCATACTAGACTGTTGAGCCGTGCCTGCAACTCCAGCTTTCTATTGATAGTGAAAGTGAGCACTTCATCTTTTAAATAGCAAATTGAAGGCGAAGCCACAGCTGTCCCCCAGCTCCTGGAACTTGGAGAACCACAACTTATTCTACCTTCCAAAATCATCAGACCACGTCCACTTGATTTGTGCACATTCATGAGGATCACCTACCATACTCTGCCCTAATCCTTGTGGTTGAACTATCACATCCTCAAAACCACATCACACCCTGAGATGCCTTCCCTCACCAGAAACTTCCTCATTATATTTACGTATTTATCTCTTTATATTCCACCTAACTCATTGCATCTGGGCAGGTTATAGCAAACATATATGATAAAACAATAAAATATATACAATAACATATATAAATACATAAGTGCAAATACAATAATTATATTAAGGATAATAAAATATTTTTACTTCTCACCTGCCTAGATAAACTTTTAATTAACAGATACATTTTTAATCTTTTCCTAAAACTCCACAAATCAATTTCTGCTGTAATTGCAGCTGACCAATTATTCCACATTTGAGGGCCTACTACAGAAAAAAATTCTAGAACATGTTGAAGCTTTCCTAACAAATCACACAGATGGTAAAACTAGTCTTTCATGATAATTAGACAGTATCCTATGCTGTGCAAAATATCTCTGCAGCAACAAACATAAACCAAAAGGACTCTCAAACTAACAGCCTTATAAATAACAAACAACAAATTATGCACAGGATTTTGTTGGTTGCCATAGCCATTGCATAAGAGCTGTGGTTATATGATCAGAGATCTGAATCCCACAAATCTGACATGCTGTTTCATTCATAGTTATTTGTAGTGGGTGTATTACAAGTTCAGGAATTCCCAAATAAAAGACTTTTCCATACTCCGCTAATGGCAACACTATGGCTTGTAACACTGCTCAAAAATCACATCTATTTAAGATATTTCAGACATCTTAATAAATATTACCCATAAAATATCTTATGGATAGTCATTTTAATATGGGGTAAAATGCACAATTTACAATCCAGTATAATTACAAGATAATTTTGGAGCATACTTTTCCCCTACCTGTTTAATTTATAAGCAGAACAAATGATCAGAGAGGCAGGACTGTATGAAGACAACCGAGGTGTGAAGATTGGTGGAAGACTCATCAACAACCTTCGCTATGCTGATAATACCACAATACTGGCTTAAAGTGAAGATGATCTGAAACATTTGCTGCTTAGGATCAAGGAACATAGTCTTAAAATGGGTCCACACCTTAACGTAAAGAAGACAAAGATCCTGACAACTGGCAAAATGAATAAGTTCATCATTGATGGAGAACAAATCGCAATAGTGGAGAACTTTAACCTGCTTGGATCAATAACACTGGTCAACATTGAAATTGTTACTGACTTTAAAAGGCCCTAATCTGTAGTATCTTGGTGAGCTGAACACGAATATAACATTAAAAAATTTTTATTGGCTCTCGTTTTGAAGATATTGCATGTAGTTCATTTTTGATGTTTCACCATGTAAATGTATCCAGTAGGACATCAACAACATCCCAACTAAGCCTTAAATGATGTAATATTGCATCACATTGCATAATATCAGCATGCACACATCATCCAGAGTTGACTGCATCATTTTCTGATGCAATGCAATACCACTGCCAGATGGCTGCTGAAGCCATCTGACGTCAGCAGTGTACTATATGCAGTCGGAAAGGAAAGTAATCTGGTATTCTGTTCCGATATTGAAAGCCTCATGAATGACTTAAAAATCACTCATGGCCCACAAGACTGGAGACTATTTATAGACTGTTCGAAACTGAGTCTGAAGGCTGTGCTTTTGAACAATGGAAACCGTCTTCCATCTATTCCGGTAGCGCATGCCGTCCACATGAAAGAGACATACGATAACTTAAAGCATCTACTGACTTCCATTAACTATAAAAAGTACAGCTGGCACCTCTGTGGTGACTTGAAGGTAGTTGCCCTTTTAATGGGACTGCAGCAGGGATATATAAAATACATGTGTTTCTTATGTGAGTGGGATAGCCGAGCAAGGGATTGGCACTACTTGCGGAAGGAATGGAATCGCAGACAAAATGTAACAGTTGGAGAGAAGAATATCCAGCACCCAGGTCTGGTTGAGGCTCACAAAATCCTGCTACCACCCCCTTCACATCAAACTAGGTTTGATGAAAAGCTTTGTGAAAGCCAAGGACCGCACTTCGCCAGCTTTCCGATACCTGTATGAAAAATTCCCTCGACTCAGCGAAGCAAAGATTAAAGAGGGAGTTTTTGTGGGTCCTCAGATTCAAGAGCTCTTCAAAGATGACCGGTTCAACAACTTGCTGCAGGGTGATGCGAAACAAGCATGGAATGCTTTTCACCTAGTGTCAACAAACTTTCTCGGGAATGTTAGGGCAGAAAACTTCAAGGAACTAGTAGAAGACATGCTGATGCAGTATCAGAAACTTGGCTGCAATATGTCTCTAAAGATCCATTTCCTTGATTCCCATCTCGATTTCTTTCCTGACAACTGTGGTATGGTTAGTGATGAACAGGGCGAACATTTTCACCAGGATATCGCAACGATGGAGCAAAGATACCAGGGAAAATGGTCCACTACAATGCTGGCTGACTACTGCTGGACACTCCCCAGAGAAGCTCCCAAACAGCTGTACAAGAGACAGGCGAAAAAATCTAAGAAGTAGTCTATGACTTGGTTTTTTACAGGTATTAACCGAAGGCCTATTATTGACATGCATTTCGTGATGTAAACATTCATTCTTGTAGATTACAAAAAAACTAGAGCCAACTTTGCAATTTCACTGTCATATTCGTGTTCAGCATATAAAAATTGATAAGAAATGACTATTTTTATTTCAGTAACATGACTTTTGTAAAAATTTGTCGACCAGTGATCAATAAAGAAATGACAAGCAGTCAAGAAATCAGATGATGCATTGCTCATGGCAGAATGGCTATGAAGGATCTAGACAGGATTCTCACGAGCAGAGATGTCTTTCTCCATACAAAGATTCAACTTGTCCAAGCCATGGTATTTTCAATAATATCTTATGGATGCAAAAGTTGGGCAGTGAAAATGATAGACAAGAAGAAAATTGATGCCTTTGAATTATGGTGCTGGCAAAGAATACTGTGCATACCATGGACTGCCTCAAGAACAAAACAGTCAGTACTAGAGGAGATGAAACCAAAGCTTTCTTTAGAAGCTCAGGTGACAAGACTTTGACTTTTGTACTTTGGTCACATCATGCTTAGAGAGAGATCAATAGAGAAAGACATCATGCTTGGCAAGGTTGAAGGTCAACACAAAAGAGGAAGGACAGTAATGAAATGAATCGATACAATAACTGCAGCTGTAGATGCCACTCTATCAATGAGCCACCTGACTGAAAATTGCATACTGTTTAGGATAGCTATCCAGAGGGTTGCCATGAGTCACCACCGACTCAATGGTATTTAAGAATAACAGGAGGACATTTGAAATCATTCTGTAAACAGACTATTATGACCTTATGTTTTGCTAAAAACATTCTCAGCAAACCATAACTGCATATTTGTAAACTCATCAAATTAATGGATTGCACCCAAGCCCAGCTTCTCCTTCATTAGTCCCCTATATTGACCGCTTTTCCATCCAGCTCACCACATCATTCAAATACCAGGAGTAATATTAGACTATGAACTTTCCTTCTCTACTCAAATCAATGCAGTTGCTCAACAAATGTTGAGCTATCATCTCCTTCCTTAATCCCTCTTCTTTACATTACTTCTCAATTTTGTCATCTCCAGAATCGATTATTGTAACACTATTTATGCTGTCCCCTTCTCCTTCAAAATAAAACATCTACAAACAGTTCAGAACACTGCTATCATCTTTTGTCCCACACCTGGAAATTGATCATATAAGTCCTCTTTTCATACATCATTATTGGCTACCTGTTACCTATCATGTCCAATCCAAATTACTGACTCTTGCTCACAAAGATCTTCACATCGGCATTGCACCCTGTCTCTCTTTTTTTCTCACTGTCACCTCCCCTCCCCCCCCCCATGTATAATACTTCATTCCCTACATGATAATAGGTTACATATCTCTCCTCCCACTAAGGCAAACTAAGAATCTACTAGACTATTGGTTCTCAACCCAGTCCTCGGGGCACACCCATCCATTCAGGTTTACAATATATCCACAATGAATATGCATGAGATAGATTTGCATTGGTTGCCTCCTTGCTATGCATATCTGTCTCATGCATATTCATTGTGGATAACCTGAAAACCTGACTGGATGGGTGTGTCTCGAGGACTTGGTTGTGAACCACTGTATTAGATGATAAGCCTTTTTCTTTAAAGTTCATATACTGTGGAACTCCTACCTCTTCATCTTCAGCTCAAAACAAACTACAAGGCATTCAAGTCAGGCCTTAAAACTGTCTTATTCCAACAGGCCTTGGAAGGCCAATGCTAACCAGCTCAAAACCAGTGGCTGCACCCTCTGCCTCTAGACTATCTTCTCTACTCTATACTTTTACTTTGCCTATCAATTTTAATGGAGCCCTTTTCTTATTTCTTAGTGATATAGTTCTAGTTATTTGACCTCAATATAGAAAGATGGTATGGAAAATGACAGTAAGCCATAAACCTGCAGCTATTGAAAAAGATGCAGACAGCAGAATACCATCTGTATCAATTTAAATATCACAATTAAATTTCACAAATGATGACACAAATGCATGTTAAATAAAGGCCCCCTGAGCAACAGCTAGTCAGAACAAGTAACGCTCAATCCATAATAACAACAGAGTTTCAGTACAGTAGTAACATCTAAAACTATATTGATTTCCATTGAAAAAAATTGTTCATCATAATATAATCCTGTAGTTTACTGATATACTAACTGGTCAATTAATTTACTTAAAGCCAGAAGGTTTGAAACTGGTCAATAATTATTGTATACCATTTTAGTTTTCTAATACTAGGTGTATACTTCAGAATTTTTGTGCCCTTTTGCTAAAGCCCATTAGGGTTTTGCATTTAGTGTACATTTGTATTAAAACTAACACATGGGACATGCAAAACCTCCACAATAACTATCGGAAGTGTGGCCAGTATATACTCAGCAGATACCATTTGGAAATGAAGCCTAATATGTGGCAGAGAGTGGAGGAGTAGCCTAGTGGTTGGAGCACTGGCTTGGTAACCAAGCCACCAGGGTTCAATTCCCACTAGCACTCCTTGTGGCCTTGGGCAAGTCACTTAACCCTCCATTGCCTCAGAAGAAAGGCCTGGCAGTCTACTTCCAGTGACACTGCCAAGAAAACCCAGGAGCCTCTGGGTCACCAGGAGTCAGGACTGACTCAAAAGCACACATTGCTTTTGCATGTGGAACAATTAAAGCAGGTGCACTTAATGTCACTCATAGAGATGTCATGTGCAACTGCGCTAGTTGTCATAATAACAGCATGCGGTAATTGCCCCCATGCTCAGTGCAATGTGCTCTCCATGCTCACACTCCGCCTCAACCTTCCCATTCCCCATCATGTGATCTGCAATTACTGCAGGAAGTGAGCAGTTGCTGTCTTGTACACACAGTAACAGTTACCGCTGCCAGTTAAAGCATGCTAAAATGAGCATTAACCACTTTACTGGCTTTAGTGAAAGGAACCCTTTAGAACAGAACCCTTTATAAGTGAAGTATTTACTAAATCTCTTAGAAATCCCTTGGTAGAGCCGCCAGAGACTCTATGTTAGGGTAACAGAGTAGTGTGAAGAGATGGCGGTAAGGACTGAAAGGATTCTAGTGTACCAGGGAAAGGAATGACAAGTTAAAAGGGGGTAATAATGTCTCCACAAATCATTGATGAAACCTTAACTGAACTATTTTAGAAACATAGAAACATGATGACAGAAAAAGACCACATGGCCTATGTAGTCTGTCCTTCCATTTCAACAATTACAACAGTCCCCTTTTTACCTTTAGAGATCCTCTGTGTTTGTCCCATGCTTTTTTGAATTCAGATACTGTCCTCATCTTTACCACCTCCATGGATCCACCACTCTTTCTGTAAAGAAATATTTACGCATATCACTCCTGAATCTATCCCCCTTCACCCTCATCCCATGTCCCCTCGTAGCAGAACTTGCTTTCAATTGAAAGAGGCTCTCTCCCTGAACATTTATGCCACAGAGATAAACATCTTAATCATTTCACCTCTATCCCGCCTTTCTTCTAAGGTGTACATATTAAGATCCTTAAGTCTGTCCTCATATGCTTTATAATGAAGACCACTAACCATTTTAGTAGCCACCCTCTGTACCGACTCCATCCTATTTATATCCTTTTGAAGGTGAGGTCTCCAGAATTGCACACTATATTCCAAATGAGGTCGCACTAAAGACTTAAACAGAGGCACTATCACCTCCTTTTTCTGCTAGCCATTCCTCTCAGTATGCACCCAAGCATTCTTCTAGCTTTTGTCGTCACCTGTTCTAGCTGTTTAGCTACTTTAAGATCATCAGACACAACCATGCCTAGGTCTTCTTTAGTGAACCAAAGTACTTCACCCCCTATACTGTATTGCTCCCTTGGATTGCTGCAGCCCAAATGCATGACCTTACATTTTTTAACATTAAATCCCAGCTGCCGAATTCTAGACCATTCTTCAAGCATAGCTAGATCCCTCCTCATGTTATCTACACCTTCCTGGGTGTCTACTCTATTGCAGATTTTGGTATCATCCGCAGAGAGGCAAACCTTACCTGACAGCCCTTCTGCTATATCACTAACAAAGATGTTAAAAAGAATCGGACCAAGGACAGATCCCTGGGGCACACCACTGATAACATCCTTCTCCTCAGAGTGAGCTCCATTTACTTGTACTCTTTGTTGCCTCCCACCCAACCAATTTCTAACCCAAGCAGTAACTTTAGGGTCCATCCCTAGGGTGCTCAGTTTGTTTATAAGTCGCCTGTGAGGAACAGTGTCAAAGACTTTACTGAAATCTAAATACAGTACACCACATCTAGGGCTCTCCCTTGGTCCAACTCCCTGGTCACCCAGTCAAAGAAATCAATCAGATTTGTCTGACAATACCTACTTATGGTGAATCCATGCTGCCTCAGATCCTGTAATCCACTGGACTCCAGAAACCTCACTATTTTATTTTTTATATTTAGTATACTGCTACTTCCAGTGATCAGCAGTGGTTTTGATTACAGATTGGAAATTGTCAAATCATGACAGGAAATTTTTGAGGTATAGACACATTGATTAGACAGGAAAGCA
The DNA here is from genome assembly GCA_033557465.1 of Ichthyophis bannanicus. Taxonomy (NCBI): domain Eukaryota; kingdom Metazoa; phylum Chordata; class Amphibia; order Gymnophiona; family Ichthyophiidae; genus Ichthyophis; species Ichthyophis bannanicus. The sequence goes on from CM066031.1 coordinate 1,500,143,465, forward strand.
CAGCACACAGAGAACTATTTTACAGGGAACATGGGCTATGGAGGGTTAAGTGGCTTGCCCAAGACCACAAGGAGCACCTGTGGGACTAGAAACCCCAGTCCTTCCGGCACAAGGTTGCTGTCCTCTAGTGGGATTTGAACCCCCGACCTTCTGGCCCGAAGTACCTTGCCCCAACCACTAGGCCACTCCTCCACTCTTTCAGCAGTGTTTCCAATAATTTACTCACCACCGACGTTAAACTAACCGGCCTGTAGTTTTCAACCACATCCTTACTTCCGCTTTTGTGTAAAGGCACCACATGAGCCTCTCTCCAGTCCTTTGGCACCACTCCCAACTCCAACGATGTATTGAAAAGGTCAGTCAGTGGAGCTGCTAGAATGTCCCCAAGTTCCCTCAGTATTCTAGGGTGTATCCCATCCGGTCCCATCGCTCTGTCTACTTTAAGTTGAGCTAGTTTCTCACGAACACAGTCTTCTGAAAATTGTTCAAGATGTCCCTCGCTTCTGTTCAGCTACTGAAGATAGAGTAGAGGCAGTGATGTAGAAGGCCTGCTGAAATAGCGCAGAGTTTACAACATGAACCGTATGAAATGAAACTACAGGATCTAAAAAGAAAGAAGAGAAATGGGGCATTTGATAAAGACATTCAGAGATCTCAAACTAATAATTCATGCCCAGGAAACAAACCTTTGATAGTGAAAGGTAAATCCTAGAGCAAGAATCCATAATATGAGGCTTATATAAGAAAATAGTTCTTCACAGAAAGGGTGGTAAATGCATGCAGCTTCCCCCGTGGAGGTGGTGCAATGCAAGTAGTAAAAGAGTTCTGCCGTTTGTTTTGGACCTGATAAAGAGAGTGTTAGCTCACAAGAGTTAGTCAAGAAATGTATTATAGTACTTTTCGGGCCTATATTCAGCTACTGTGGTCATCTTTTTTTAAAAAATGCCATTCATGGCTATAAAAAAAATTTGGTTATTCAGTGCCAGTATCTGGATTGTTGCTAACACTGAATGTCCAGACAGAACAGAGTGCTGTCATGGTTTACTTTTATGCACTTTAGTGGCCACCTTTTCAGAGTGGAGGGATAGCTTAATAGTTAGAGCAACAACCTTACTACCCAGGAGATCTAGGTTTGATTCCATCTGGCACGCCTTGTGGCCTTGAGCAAATTACTTTGCCCTCTATTCCCTTAGAAGAAGAGCCTGATAGCTGACTTCTGGTCATACCTTGTCAAGAAAACCCTGGAGACAGTATTGACTTGAAGGCACCTTAAAAAAGAGTGGCTACTTACACTAGTATCCCATAAAATAAAATCTGCATGGATTTGGTTTTATTGAATAGGCATTAATTACCGCACCTTAATGTCATGGCTCCTTATAGAATTACTCTCGTTAAGTAGAAATGCACAGAGCAGAATTTTAGAAGAGCCATCTGAGTTCAATCTGGGATGTCTAAGCCAAAACATCTAAAAAAAAAAAAAGCAGGCATGTCACAAACATGGACGTGCCTAATATGGACATCTACATAGACATCCCTGGATATCTAAGATAATCTAATGGTTAGAGTAGTGGGTTAGAAACAGGGCAGCCAGGGTGCAAATCCCACTGCTGCTGTCATTGACAGTGTGCCGAGTACTGGGAATGATGGAGTGCTTTCTTCTCTACACCCTCTGTATGTTTTTCAGCTAAAACAAGCACTTTTCAGAGATTTGTGGAGCAGGTCTAACTATAGGTGCAACATTAGACATCCATGATGTGTCTGAGATCAGGCAGGAATGTCCAGGATCCTGGGAACATCCTGGCCATGCCTCCAGGTTTCTGGAATGCCCCAATCATACCTCCTCCATGTCCCCATTCAGACATCCTCACTCTGGTGTCATCCCCAGAGCCAGCTTCTAAAATGTCTCTAGAGATGTCTCTGTGCTTTGGACTTCTCTAAGCCTCTTTTCAGATGTTCAAAGTACAAATAGGGTTTCCAAAATGACCCCCATAGTGCACATGGGTCACCATGATGTAGTTGCAAAGCTCTCACACCCCAAAGACTGGCCCTGGCAGAGGGTGGTTAGGAATACCGATCCCAAATAAGCTGAAAAGACATGTACTGTAGAAGAAGAAAAAACTTCAGCAACTGTTAAATAACTGTTAGCGGTGATCTTCCACTCGGGTTTGGAGGCGACACTCCATTGGACACTCACCTAGTGACTCTGAAGTGTTGGGGAATTACCCGGGATAGCCTTCCCTTGCTATACTCTCCCCTCCTCTTTCAGGTGCACATACACATGTTAATAAGCATACCAAACCAATTATTGCAATTTATTTATTTATTTATTTATTTACTTATTTCTTCTATACCGCCCCTTCCAGTGATCAAGGGCGGTTTACATGGAACAAATTATGTATACTAATTGTATACTTTACAAGAAATCTTTATTATAAAAACATGAGTATAATATCTAATTGCACCTAGCAAGAAGATAGCATAAGCTTGCCTAATTAGAAAGAGAGAGATCTGTACAGCCCACCTTCATGATCTGTTCCTACTACTCTCCCCTATACAGTTAATCTCCTACTTCCTTTATAGGCCTTCCAGCACGTACACATGCAAACACACATATATCCTTATCTCTATTTTCCCTCTTTCTCATCATTTTGTAGTTCATTTCCAGTCTTCATGTCTCAGCTCTTTCTTCAATATGTTTCTTTTTAATTAGCACATATCCTGCCCTTGGTGTGTTACATTTCAGTTATATTCGTCTCCTTCTGCACATTCCTGCCTCCTTTCTTCAGTGCACTTTGTTTTTCAGTGTCTGTATATCTGTCCTTCAAGGTCAAAGACAACTATGTCACACAGTTTCTCTATTGACTTTTATGCTGATGCTATAGGAAACAGATTGGTAGGCTCTTACATAACTACAAATTGAGATGAACTCGGACATTGAAAAAATTCACACGGAAATATATTGATTCGGTAGTCATCAATTAGAATAAGCTTGCCATCCTCAACATGTTGGTTCATGTACCATTTAAAGGAAAACAAGTGCTAAATTGATGATCTGCTATGTATAATTTAATTTAAGTTGAACCCAGAAACTCTGATGAAGCTGATAGTTATGTCCTTTGGATTATAAGGTGTCACAGTTAGGTAATTAACTGTCTAACTAATGAATATACTTTATTTATGTAATTAAAACTATTTATAACCTGCCTCATCAGTGAAAGCCAAGTCGAGATACACAACATATTAGGAATGATGTTAATTTCAAAACCACATAATCTTATGTGGCAAAGAAAACATATGCTTCCAGGTCCAGGTGAGAGCTTTGCAGCCGATAAATGGCGTATTTTCGAGTGGGCTATTAATGAGAAACAGCCGGATTGGGCTTTTTAAACACAAACTTGGCTGACAGAGGGTGGAGGATGTGATTAAACATATTAATGCTTTATATGAACTAAAGGGCATCGGTATGTGCACCATCCATGGATTGGAAAATTGGTGAGGGATGGGGTTATGGTGGTGATTGTGGTCATCATGCAGTGTATACAGTATGTGAGGTACCCAATAACTGTGAGCATGTGTTAATCATATTTAAGGAGAATATAGTGATGGGTATTTTGCTGGCATATTTGGAACAGCAGGAGTGGGAATGGGAATGCAGTTAGGTTGCAGTTTCAAGATTGCGTATCTTACATACATTTCGAGATATGATGGCTTTAGAAATTTTATTGCCCAGGTTGACAAGACACTAATAAATCTTCTGCCCTGCTTACTTCAGTAGCAGCCACAGGCCTAATGCAATTAGTTTGGGAACCTATCGGAGAGAACAACTTTTAGACTTGATATTTGCAACGGAGTCCTTTATTTCAGAAAGCAAGAAAAAGGAGGAAGAGGTGGAACCTGTTCCCTGGTCTGACCATTTTATGATATTTTTCAGTTTTGAGAGTTGGCTGGAAGAGAGCAGGGAAAAACTGGGAGAGGTTAGGCAGGGAAGAGGAAAAATTGATATTGTAGCTTTAGAAGATAAGTTGGTGAAGTTGCGAACCACAGGCCAGAGAACACTGTGGTAAAGAATTGGAAGATTACATAGTTGCCAAGTTACCCAGTTCCAACAGTGAGATTTTAAGTCAGTCCTAGATTTCTGACAATCTCATTCTGATGCATCATGAGTCCCACCACACTAATTTCAATGGGTAAAATTAAGGACTACACATACCATAGTGCATTGCAATGCAAATTTAGAATGAGAACTGGAAAACTTTACTCCTGGAACTGGGCAACTTGGCAACTCTGAGACTGGAGTAAATTTGTGAGAACCACATTGGATGGAACTGCTCAGATTAAATCTTTACGTGTGCACTTAAATAATGGGGTGGCTGGTTTTTTGAAATATTGAAAGGACAGAGACAGATAATGTAAGCTTTAGAAATAAGATGAAGAAAGTCTAGATTAAGGTTGGATAGAAAAAATTGAAGGAGGGCAGGAAATAAGCAAGGAACAATTGAAAACAGACTGGAGGAATCTCCACCTGTATCTGCAGAAAGAATTTAGTTCCTAGTTCACATAATACCACTTTCTTTTCAGAAGATCTGGCTTCTTCAGCTATGTTAAAAAGTTGTTGGAAACAACTTAATTTTTGGTTGCAGAATGTCATAAATACGTCTTTGTCTCAGGAAATATATCCAACTTATTGAAGGAATAAGAAATCACCCCATCTTGAAATGGGGCACTGCTGATATTTCAACCTGCACCAATTACAAATTTGCCTTTTGTTGCATCCTGATGGAGAAGGAAATGGTTCTGCCTGTAATTCTTTTCTGGAGGATGCAGTGGTGTTTGATGAGGGACAGGTAGGTTATAGAAAGGAAGCAGAACAGAATCTTTATTAAACACAGTTCTAGATTAGTGTATCCTCAATTAGATAAGAACAAAGCAGTGTTGCTACTTACTCTAGAACTGAATTTCACATTCGATTTATTGGAACCCACATTACTATTAGCCAAATGGATTTACTGGGAAAGTTTTGTCTTGGATTGAATCTTTTTTGGAAGGAAAAACATCTTGGGTAAGATTCAAAAATGGATGGTCCACACTTAAGGGTTAAGACTGGGGTGCTCCCCAAGGATCATTCTTATCTACAAGGGTTATAGAATCAGAAATATTTTTTGTTATGATAAGTGACCTGGATTGGACACTGTTGGAAACAGGATACTGGGCTTGATGGACCTTTGGTCTGACCCTGTATGGCATAATCTTATGTTCTTATTTATTTATATTCTCTTATATACTGTGCTATTCTGCATCAGTGTGGTTTACATTGAACAAACTGAAATTACATTGAACAGGGCATTATAACTTGGAGATAACTATTTTACAGGGAACATGGGCTATGGAGGGTTAAGTGGCTTGCCCAAGACCACAAGGAGCACCTGTGGGACTAGAAACCCCAGTCCTTCCAGCCCAAGGTTGCTGTCCTCTAGTGGGATTGAACCCCTGACCTTCCGGCCTGAAATACATTGCCCCAACCACTAGGCCACTCCTCCACTTATGCTCTTGGAACCTCCAGGCCACTAAAATGAAAAAAAATACCAAGGTTTTACCAGAGACAAGTTTTAAGAGAACAAAAAACAGAGCATTAGTTCTGTCCATTCTGACCATAGGCGTAGTTGACTGCTTCATTTGGGGGGACTAAGGGTGGGGTGGCATATTTTCATATTCATTTGCATATTTGTATATCATTTGTATATTCAGTATGGTTTTCTTAAAAAACATTAGATGGATAGGAAGCCAGAATATCAAACGGGCAAGGGATGAGTTGGTGCCCCAAGATACTCAAAGAGGGAGCAGAGGTTCTCATTCAGTGGCTATACAATTAAAATGCAGCAAAAATTGTAGCTGCTTAATTAATTAGCCTTAAATATATACCACAATCCCTCACTAGATCTACTAATAGATAATTAACAAAAAGGTGAATAATTTCAAATTTCAAACCTCAGAACATTTTATAAAGCCGACAAGACCTCAACTCATAATATTTATTTTATTTATTTATTTATTTAACAATTCTTATATACCGCGCTATTTGTATCAGTGCGGTTTACATTCAACAACAAGAGCTCAGTGCAGTCAAGACTGTTTGAGTTTACATTATAACAGGAGTTAGAACTTGGACCATACAGGGCAACTATTTACATGTTGCGATAGCTTTAAACGATACAAATACAGTATAACTATATACACGCTGAGTTTGGTCAGAATAGATAAGGAATGCATGGTAAGTATATACAGGTTTACATGGACTAATAAATATTAAATAATAATGAGTGTGATTGCTTAAAGCATGAGTGTTATGTTGTGAGTGAGGTGTTTGTAGGGGATGGGGGGAGATTTCTCTGGGGCGGGGTAGCTGATTGAGCAAAATGTAGCAGAAAGAGATGGTGCTTTATTGCCTTCTGAAACTGTAGGAGGTCTTTGATTGCTCTTATATCTGGTGGGAGGTCATTCCAGCATTTTGGTGCATAGTGGGCAAAAGGTCTCCTGGTTGTTTGGGTGCACTTTATGGAGTCTTTAGTGAAGGTCAATGTGTTGGCTGTTGCTGTCCTTCTAGTTCTGATTTGTGGCGTTGGTGTAATAAGGTTCTTGAGAGATTTGGGGGCTATGTTGTTGTTAATCTTAAATGTAATCAGCAGGATCTTATGAGCTACTATAGATCGAACACCAACTTTCCAGTATAACAGCCCAAAAAGGCCTGTACTAGAGTGCTCAGATTTCATCATCGGTCTGTCATTGGCTTCATACAACCTTTATAATGGAGATATACCTATAAAATGCTTTCCAAACTTTGTAATGGAGATATACATATAAAATGCTGCCCAACACAATATTGTGTTTTGATAAGTAGCAATACACTTAACTGCATCAGGGGAACACAAACTTCATAAGAACATCACAAATACATTATCCACTGACAGAACCGCCCTCCATACAGGCCGAGTGTCCCTTTACTACTAAAACACCTTTAAATAAAACCTCATCTTACTCTGGTGGTCACATGATCAGAGCCCATCATTCAAAGCAAAGCAAAGCAATTAACAGCCTAATTTACCCCCCCCCCCCACACAGTTTAATGGATCCAAGCTGATGCATCCAAACATGTTTAGTATAATTTCCACCTCTCCAGGTTCGCGGAATATACTCCAGCACCTGCCATCTGATATCACTAATAGAATGTTGGCACTGCAGCCAGTGAGACACTAATAGACTGTATCCACCCGATTAATAATCTGACTCTTATGCTCCACCAAACGCAACCGATCTTCATAGTGGTGCATCCTACATAAATTAAAAAGCACGGACAAATAATCATATAGACAACCTCTACTGTGTCACATGACGAATGTTGATCCAATGAATATATCCTGCCACTAGGATGGGTCCAACAAGGCGCAATCAAAGCTAAATCACACCAGCGACATCTAGAGCAAGAATAATGTCCAATAGATTGAGTGCTGTCCTCCAGTGAAGTCAAGTGATACCTAGTCAACAATTTATCTAGATTTTTACCTCCTGTGAAGGCTATCCTCAATGGGGCCATTAAGCAAGAATGCAATTGTAATATATCCCAGTATTTTTGAATAGTCTTTACAATCCGGTGAACCCCCACAGAATATGGTAAAACACATTTAAGTGCCTCATCAACTCCAGATGAACAATAATACAGCAAGAGGGTGCAGAGGATATCGGGCTCTCAAGAAAGCCCTCTTGACATCTGACCTTGGATATCCCCGAGCCAGGAAATGTGCATCGAAAATTTTTGTCTGCTGTAAGAAAGACATATCTGTAGAACATATTCCTTGTGCTCTAAGATATTGACTCAGGTAAATTTTTCCACAAAGACAAAAGGTGACAACTTGAAAAATGTAAATTTGTGATGTACTTATGAAGTTTGTGTTCCCCTGATGCAGTTATGTGTATTGTTACTTATTGAAACACAATATTGTGTTGTGCAGCATTTTATATGTATATCTCCATTATAAAGGTTGTGAAGCATTTTATATGTACAGACCAGCTGTATTCCACGCTTTAAGAAAAGTGGAAGGAAGTCCAAAAAACTGCCAGCATGGTTTAAAGGTGAGGTCAGAGAGGCTGTTGTTGCCAAAAAAGCATCTTTCAGGAAATGGAAAAAAGAGCCAAACGACGAAACCTGGAAACAGCACAAGCACTAGCAAGTCAAATGCAAGGCATTGATAAGGCAGGCAAAGAGAGAATTTGAGAAGAAGCTTGCTGCGGAAGCAAAAACACGAAATAAAGACCTTTTCAAGTACATTCATAGCAAAAAACCTGTGAGAGAGTCAGTTGGTCCATTAGATGATAAAGGGGTTAAAGGAGCACTAAGAGGAGACAAGGCGATAGCGGAGAGACTGAATGAATTCTTTGCTTCGGTCTTTACTGAGGAAGATGTAGGGATGTTACCCATGACTGAAGTGGTATTTAAAGGTGCGGAAGAATTGAAGGAAATATCGATACATCAGGAAGATGTCTTACAACTATTAGATAAACTGAAGAGTAGCAAATCACCTGGGCCGGATGGTATACATCCAAGGGAGTTGAAAGAACTGAAATATGAGATTGCAGAACTGCTATCAGTAATCTGTGAACTATCATTAAAATCATCTCTAATACCTGAAGATTGGAGGATCGCCAATGTAACACCAATTTTTAAAAAGGGTTCCAGGGGTGATCCGGGAAACTACAGACCGGTGAGCCTAACGTCAGTACCAGGAAAAATGGTAGAAACCATCATAAAGAATAAAATTACTCAGCATGTAGATAGTCACAACCTAATGGGAGACAGCCAACATGGCTTTAGACAAGGAAGATCTTGCCTTACTAATCTGTTATGTTTTTTTGAAGGAGTGAATAAACAGGTGGACAAAGGTGAGTCGGTTGATATTGTGTATCTGGACTTTCAGAAAGCCTTTGACAAGGTCCCTCATCAGAGACTTTTGGCGAAACTAAAGAGTCATGGGATAGGAGGCAGTGTACTATTGTGGATCAGGAACTGGTTAAAAGATAGAAAGCAGAGGGTAGGGCTAAATGGCCAATTTTCCCAATGGAGAAAGGTGAATAGTGGTGTACCCCAGGGATCTGTGCTGGGTCCGCTGCTTTTTGACATATTCATAAATGACCTGGAAAGTGGAATAACGAGTGAGGTTATCAAATTTGCAGATGACACAAAACTATTTAAAGTTGTTAAAACCCAAGAGGATTGTGAAAAATTGCAAGCGGATCTTGATAAATTGGAAGACTGGGTATCAAAATGGCAGATGAAATTTAATGTGGACAAGTGCAAGGTTATGCACCTAGGGAAGAACAACTCAAACTATGGTTACACGATGCAAGGTTCCACATTAGGAACCACCACCCAGGAAAAAGATTTAGGCGTCATTGTGGATACCATGTTAAAACCCTCGGCCCAGTGTGCAGCAGCGGCCAAGAGAGCAAATAGAATGCTAGGTATGATAAGGAAAGGAATGGAAAATAAAACAAAAGATATTATAATGCCTCTATATCGTTCCATGGTGAGACCGCACCTTGAATATTGTGTGCAATTCTGGTCGCCGTATCTTAAAAAGGATATAGCGATTTTAGAAAAGGTTCAGAGAAGAGCCACCAAAATGGTAAAGGGGATGGAAGGATACTCCTATGAAGAAAGGCTAAAAAGGTTAGGGCTCTTTAACCTGGAAAAGAGACGGCTGAGGGGAGATATGATAGAAGTCTATAAATTAATGAACGGAGTGGAATGGGTAAACGTAGATCGATTGTTTACCTTATCAAAATATAGAAAGACTAGGGGACATGCAATGAAGCTACAGGGTAAACTATTTAAGACTAATAAAAGAAAATATTTTTTCACTCAACGTGTAATCAAACTCTGGAATTTGTTACCGGAGGATGTAGTAAAGGCTGTTAGTGTAGCTGGGTTTAAAAAAGGTTTGGACAAGTTCCTGGAGGAAAGGTCCATAAACCATTATTAAGAAGTGACCGAAGATATCAATGCTTGACCCAGTACAAGCATTGTGGAACTTGTGTCTCTTGGGGAAACTGCTAGGTACATATGACCTAGATTGGCCACTGTTGGAAACAGAATACTGGGCTTGATGGACCTTGGTCTGACCCAGTATGGCATATCTTATGTTCTTATGTTCTTATGTATATCTCCATTATAAAGGTTGTATGAAGCCAATGACAGAACGATGATGAAATTTGAGCACTCTAGTACAGGCCTTTTTGTGCTGTTATACTGGAAGGTCAGTGTTCAATCTACAGTAGCTCATGAGTTGAGGTCTTGTCTGGCTTTATAAAATGTTATGAGTTAGGTTTGAAATGTGGAATTATTCACCTTTTTGTTAATAATTATCTATTAGTAGATATAGTGAGGGATTGTGGTATATATTTGAGGTTGTTTGGCATCTTCACTGTAGGCACTGGATTATTTAATTTAATTATTTAGCCTGGCATTCTAAAATAAAAAAATACTGATACCTATAAATATATATTCTTCAAAAAACAAAGTAGATGTAAGGTGTTCACATGCCAAGGGACAAAGAGTAGAAGAGAACAATGGAACAATTTCTAACAACAAAATAAAATTAGTTATAATGTAACTAATCTCATTTTGGCATTAGAAACTGTGTTATGGTTCTCTCTTTTTCTTTTTGAACATCTATTTTGTGTCCAACAAAATCCCTCCTCCAATAGTAGGTGCAGAGCAGAACTAGGACATTTCACCATAGAACCAAACATACAAGAAAAACAATCTGATTCTGGTGTCATCTTATTAACAGCCTATCCAGTACTAGGCAGGTTGTGAACTAACACAAAACCCTACAAAAGTCACTGAAGACCTATAAAGCAAATCTACCATTCCACAAAAACACCAGTTTCTAAAATTAACACTATAAGGAGCCTACCCAGAAAAAAGAAGTACCATAAATTTTGCAGTGGCCCTTAGAACAACATCCTTACACCTATTCAGAAAACTGAACAAGCTAGATTATTACAAATCCTACATAGAAATTTCATGTTAACAGAAAACGTGGTCTTGGTTACACAGGCAGAAGCCAGTCGACCCCCACCATATACAGAATAAATTATAGCAAAATCACAGTAGACAAAATTAAATTGAAACCCCAACAAGCTAGACTCTGCATGCAGTGCAACACAAGAAATAGAAACAGTGATGCATTTCCCCATCTACTGCGCAAAATATAAAGATGGCATTTATAAAATCCAAAACCTGACATATTCCAGTCATTAAACTGAAAATAGATTCTTTACCTTTATCATCTAGCTATTTTATTTTTCTAATTGCCTTGGTCCTGGTATCTGGTTTATACATCCTCTGTCTACTCTTTACTCTCTCTTCCAGAGTCTGCAATCTACCTGCCACTTCTCTTCACTTGCACCCCTACATCCATCTCTGATGTTGATCTTTTTCCTTTCAGTTTTCTTCCATTTATTTTTCTCTCATTATTTTCCTTACCATTCCCCCTAGATGTATCCCATGTCTACAGCTACTGTGTTGTCTGTCTTGACTAGATTGTAAGCTCTGATGAGTAGGGACCATCTTTTGCAAGTGTCTGTGCAGCGCTGCGTAGTCTTTGCGTAGTCTGTGCAGCGCTGCGTAGTCTGCGTAGTCAACTCAGATTTATTTTCTCTTTCTTATATCCAGTTCTCCATATCCCTCTTTTTACAACCCTCTCACTCCATCTCTCTATCTTTCCCCCAGCCATTTATTCCCCAGTATTTAACTCTTTCCTTTTTCTTTCTCTCTTCCACCCTCCCCGGGTTCAGCATCTATCCCCTTCTCTCTTGCCCTCTCCCCCTAATCCTCCTCCCCTCCCCCTAATCTTGCGCCTCTCCCCTTTTTCTCATCCTATCCCCCCATCTCCAGCATTTCCTCTCTCTCCCTGACTTCATGTCCAGCATTTCCCCATTTCACCCCACCTCATGCCCAGTATCTCCTCTCACTCGATGTCCAACACCTGCCCTCCACTCCCCCACTTTGTGTCCAGTATCTGCCCTATATCCCCCCCCCAATGTCCGGCATTGCCCATTTATCCCCCTATGACCCCTAACCTGCATTCAGCATCTGTCCTCCATCCTTTTATGGCCCCTACCCAATGTCCAGCCTCTGCTTTCCACCCTATGTCCAGAATCTGCTCTCTATCCCTCTAACCCCTCTACCATATGTCCAGCATATTGTATACCCTCACTCCCTATCCACTCTCTGCTCTCTATCCCCTTATATCCCCTACCCTATATCTGTCTCTGCCCCTCTAGCCTATGTCCAGCATCTGTTCACCACCCCTTACCTGTGTCCTGCATTTGTCTTCCACCCCCTGCACTATGTGTTTGGTATCTGGATTCACCCCCACCTTTATTTCCAGCATCTGCCTTGTGTCATCCCTTCCATACTTCCTATGTAGCATTTGCCCTCTGCCATCCCCTCATGTGTCACATTTGTTCAGCATTTCCCTTCCAGCCATTCCACCCGCCCTTGTGTCCATCTGCCCAGCATTTCCTTTCTGGCCATTCCACCCCCCACAGCAGGCACAGAAAACACAGTGGTAGCAACAGCGGTGCAGGTGGGGGGCGAGCTGTCGCCGAATCAGCAGAGAGCCAGCTCGTTTGGGGGGTAATATCCCTCTCGTCACCCCCCCCCAAACTATGCCTATGTTCTGACTACATGTCCTATAACAAATGTCCCAGTATAGCTAATCAGCATTGAAATGTGAAATAAAAAGCTATGATGCTCATGACATGCCAGGACCTGGAACAAGATGATGGCAGACAGGAGATTCAAATGGTTGTATTTTCCCATATCTAACACATGGCATTATGGTTTTACATTTGGTTATTTTGTCTAGTACAGTCAAACCTCGGTTTTCATTTCCCCGGTTTTCATACGCTTCGGTTTTCAACGTCTTTTCTGACTGAGATTTTGTCCCGGTTTTCATGCATTGCTTCGGTTTTCAACGTCTTTTGACTGAGATTTTGTCCCGGTAGCAGGGAAGAAAAGCTGTCAACGTAAGCAGGAGATGTTGCATGAATGTGGGAGGCAGTTCTTTCTCTTGCAGGGTACGTCTGAAGCTATATCATTAAGATTTTCTGCCATTCTGAAGCATTGAGCAGATAATGTAAAGGTATTTTAATGGACTGAATTCAATGTGATTCCGAAGAGAGCTGGGCACAGCAGCTTGTCAGGGGTGGCTAAGGCCAGATGTTAACATACTGTACTGTACAGTACTGTACTTAGCTTGCTTTCAGTGATGTTAAATGTTCATTTATCCATTTCATTAGTCATTTATATTTATTTCTCATTGTTTTCTGTATGTAAAAATATAGTTATTCTCTATAAAATGTATTTTTTGTGAATATTTTTGGGTGTCTGGAACGGATTAATTGGATTTACATTATTTCTTATGGGAAATATTGCTTCAGTTTTCATACGTTTCGGTTTTAGTCAGACTTTTTCGAACGGATTAATCATGAAAACCGAGGTTTGACTGTATATTGGGTTTTGGATACATTTTGAGGGAAAATATTTTCAATGGCACTCTGCCAATTAATTACTCTGTAAAACAGGAGTCACTGAGCTAAAGTTGTTAGCATTTACCATTGTTGCTATATCAAAAGCATGTTTCAAATTCTCATCATTCCTTCATTCTGTCTCAGAATTTGAAAACCCATTAAGTGACTCCTTGAAACCCTTGGCTTCGAAGGAAGGTTAGTAGGGCTTCCTACCATACCCAGTTAATTGGCTACCAGCTCAACCTTTGAAAATTCTCATGCTTCTCTTCTTTGACCAATGCGGCCAAATGGAAAATATACACATTTTACTTCCATGGAACTCCTTTCCTGAGGGACCTCAGACTGTGAAGCCTAAGTCAATAGCTCTGAATACCGATCTTGAGCACTATCAAGGACAACAGGAGATGATAAAAGTGCAGCAAATGCCTTCCGAGAAGGCTCTGGATCCAGTCACATAGCTTTTCCTCAGAATCCTGTGGTTTTAAAAAGTTATGTCTAAACCTCAAAAACTTGATGAGGCCTTTTAAGCCAATGAACAAGGAGAGAGCATGCGGGGAAACATTATATGTATTTTCCTTTTTGAAGAATCTTAGCATTATTGTCCTCATCATTACTCATAAAAGTAATGTCCGAAAAATCAATGCATTAGGAGTCTTTGTGCATGGTAAACAGTACATTACATTCATTTCAACCAATATACTTTAAAAAAGGCATTTAAACTTTCTGTGTTTCTGTTCCAAACCAATAGTAAATTTTCACTGTTCCTGGAAAGGACTGAAACAAAAGCAAGAAACTGATGGGAAGAAATGATTGTAAATAAAAAAATCATGTTAATAAAACAGAAATAGAAATAGATAAAGCAGAGGTTAGGCTTTTTATATTTCACAACTGTAAAACATCTGGAATTATGAGGCCAATATGGAAATTGCCTCCAGAAGTTGCAGTCCTAGCATAGAGAAGGGGTAGGGGTGTGAGATGTTAAGGCCACCAGTAACAGGAAACCTGTGTCCAAGGAAGGGTGAGGAAGTGGTAGGGCCTTGAGCTCACACATTGGCTTACAGGATCTGCACTTACTGTGTCTTTTGTTGCCATTGCTACAGGCTTGGGTCCTGGCCAAGGTTGATGCTGGGATGAGATTTTGAAAGAGAGAAAAAGAGGATAAATGGTGGAGGGGGAAGGGCAAAGTTTGGATGGGGTAGGGCAAATGCTGGATGAAGGCATAGAAAAGGCAAATGCTGCATGATCAAGAGATGGCAAATTCTGTACAAGAAGATGGGGGAGGGAGATGGGACAAATGCTAGATAGGTTGTAGGACTGAGGGCAGATGGTAAACAAATTGAGGGGAGAGAGAAAGGGAAGATGTTTGGTGTGGCATGCTTGAATCTTGTGGGATAAGCCACAGGGGATGGGGAAGGGAGATGAGTGACAGAAACTACAGCAATGGTAGGTGGTGCATAATCACACTGCATGTTAGGGGGAGAGAGTATGTAGATTCATTTATTTGATGGGGGAAGATCACAAATTTAGCTGTTTGGGGGAACAGCTAGAGAAGCATGGGGACTCAGAGGCTGGTAGAGCAGAAAAGCTGGGAATTGGCCGGGGGGGGGGGGGGAGCATGGACTCAGTAACCAGTAGAAAGGGGAATTCAGAAACTTAGCTGTTGGGTGAGGAGGTCAAGCAAGCACTTGATGATTGTGGTGGGAATGAAAAAGAGATTGACATTTGTGTATGGGGGCAGTAGGGACTCTTGGTGGAGTCCCTACTGCTCCCACACACAAAAAGGGAGAAAGGGGACAGAAATGGGGAAAATGGGTTGGGGAGGGTGATAGAGTGAGAGATGGAAAAGACAGTAGGCAGGTGCAAAGGGTAAAAATAAGGAGATAAGGAGAGGGCCATGCCGACCATTAGGCAAACTAGGTGGTTGCCTTGGATGGCAGTTTCTTGGTGGTGGCAAAGAGCAGGGCATTCAAAGCTACACAATATATTGTGACAGCTAGGTGGGAGATAAGGCTTAAGGTTTGCATAGGCACCAACATCTTGAACCCACTCTGGGGTCATCCCTAGAAAGGGAAAGAAGGACAATGACCATGAAGCAGATCCTCTGGGGGCCAAAGGAAGGACATCACTGAAGGCTGCAGGTTGTGTGAAGGGGAAGCCCTATCCTTACCTCTTACCTAGTCCAGAGGGTTGGGGGAAGGGAGATTCATTCTCAAATGCCCTAGTTCTCTGAATGCTCTCTTTACCTTCCAATCAGGGGTGCAACCATTCAAAAAATCTGAAATCCACTCTAGAAGTCTATTATGTAAAAATAGTCCTTACTGAGTGAATAAAAAATAAACTTAGTTAATCTGTTAAGCATTCACAGACATATATAATGAAGGGCAGCAAAACACAACCATGGAAAGACTAGTTTGGTTGATTTTTTCTTCTCAAGTTTACTCTCTTTTTCTGGATTGAAGCGTTTCTGCTCCTGGTCATCTGACTTCTCAGACATTCTCCTCAGAAATTTCTTTCTGAGTACTTCTTCTGATCTTTGGTAGGGTGCTTTTTACTGTATCCTGAAATGACATTTCAAAGCAACTCTCACATACAGAGGTTCCCTAGCCCGAGGAGAATCCTCCTGGACAATTTTACGAGGAAAATTGCTGGGCATCTTTTCCCCAGTACTCACCAATACTGGTCCCAGGCCAATCGGCAGTGCTTAAGATTGTCAATTTCCTTCCACCAGTTAATCCCACATTGGTCTTCAGATCACAACTCTTTCTTCTCTGGGGAAAGGAGGCAAGACTTTTCCAACCATCTTTTTCTCTACCCAAGACATAGTTGAGACTTGGGAATCCATTGGCTCAGAAGCTCCTATACCCCCTCTTGACAGCTTGGCAGAAAGAAGACCAAAGATCTTTTCTCTCAAAATTCTTCTATTTATTCAATCAGTGATCTCATAACTCCATTCATAGCCACATTCCAAATGGGGATAGCCACTTACCAATTACTTCCTTTTTGACTATATCACTCCCATAGGTACAGAGACAATAGTTATATAGGTACATCATCCTATTAACCAATACCACAAAATTGAATACTCTGAAATTCTCCTAGTACTAGAGGCCTCAATCAGTAGCTGGGTCACAGGGTCAGAAATAAAAAAGAAGGATGGTGGAGAGATGCCGGAGCAAAACTAAGGATGGAAATGGATGTGGGAGAGTGCAAGACAATAAAAGATGTGGAGAGATGTAATAGAGAAAGAGGCAAAGAGATGATGATGGGAGATAAGAGATGACTGGAAGAGAAGAAGAATGTAAGGGGCTAACTGGAGTGAAAGAAACAGTGTGGGAATGGCTGGGAGATGAGTAGCTTTAGAGATAGAGATAAAGTAATAAAGAAGAAAGAATGATGCAAAATGAGATTTAAAAAAAGGATGGACTGATGTCAGAACAGATGTTGGGGAAGAGGAGAGAGAAAAATGGAAAATGGATTGTAGACCCTAGTAAAAGAGTTTAAAGAAGATAAATATAATTGGAAAAATAAAATATCCAAACAAGAAAGAAACAAAAGCATTTTATTTTCTTTTTAATATTTGGAATATGTCAGTTTGAGCAATGTACAACTCATTTATCTTTGCACTTTGCTCAGTACAAAAGAAAATGCATTTTTTATTTTTAACTGCATATTTCAAATCTGTGGTCTCTTATCGTATATTGTGTGTTGCATGTGTGACTGAGATGAGGGATTCTGTTAGCATATAATTGCTAGCAGACATTAGGGATCTATAACAATCTGACTTGTTCTATTTTTCAGTAAGAAGTGTTTTGGGATTCGAGGGACAGATATAAATCAAGGTTTCTAATTTGTGGTTATAACCAGAAAACCTGATAAAAATCCCTGAAGGAGAAATCAGAGTTTCCAGTTATAACTGACCGTCACCCCCCCAAAAAAATTCCTTCTCTTCTGTGAGGCTTCAATGATGTCATCACAGCGAGATGATATCATCAGATCGGGTCACTGCTGCAACAGTGTCTTTTTCTAGCTGCAGGAGATTGTGTCTTGGCTCCTGCTACTCTCTGCTATTTTGACAGCTTTGCAACAGGGTTTAAAATGCGAGAGCAAGAAGTGATTATTTTCATGTTTTAAACCCTGCTGAATATCTGGCAAAGCAGTAGATAGTGGTGGGAGAAAAGAGATTTGCTCCTGTGGTTCAGTATCAGATAGGGATCTGGCCCAAAAGACGTTTAAGGCTGGTGATGGAAAGGAGGGACTGCAGTTGGAAGTAGAGAGGACTGAAACTTGGAATTGGAAGGGGCGCTGATGCTTTTCATGGGGCATGGAGAAAATGGGGTATCTGGTGCTGATCCTAGGGCTGTGAGAGGATGCTGTTTCTGAAGCTGTGAGAAGGAGAGGGTTGATGCCTTTTCTAGGGCTTGAAGAAGGTAGGGCTGATGCTGGAGCTTAGAGAAGGGGCTAGCGCTGTAAACTTTTGATTTGTGTCACCGGAAGGAATACACCTAAAAAGCCACAAAACATTTTTCACAACACAACTATACTAATAAATGTTTACTTTAATGACCCTGAGAAAACATCAAATTGCCTCATAAATAAACCCCTTAAAATTCCAAATGACTAATATCTAGGATCTGAAGCTCAAATGTAATATTTTCAGTGCTGCATTTCATACTTAGAATAGTTGCCATTTGTGTTCTGGGTGTTAGTGCTGTTTGGTATGAAGGTTTGCTACATATGTGCTGAGTGTTTTTTTTTTTCAGGCTTTAGTATTTCACAACATGCCTAGAAGTGGAGGGAGTTTATGTGGCATCAGAATTTGAATATTCTTTTTACGATGAATGGTATGTCGAAGCATCCTAGTTCTTTATTCTCTGTAATTCTATCAGATGTCATGGTCCCAGTTTTATTCTGGTATGGTTAGAGGAGCTACTGAGTTGTTTCTGGTTTCAAGTTTCCTCTTTATTTGATTAAACGCCAGTCAAAGTTAATATCTAGGTAGTTTACAATAGCAACATTATAAAAAAACAACAAAGAAAAATACCTAAAACCACTTAAAGACATAACAGTAGCATAAAACAGAATAAAAGATATGAACCTTGTTCTGCTATCAATCAGTCATCCATGCTCTCTAGGCCCACCCCACACTCCGGGTCCTCATGAATGCAAGCAAAAATATCCTTATAACAAAAGTTAGGAACCAAAGGTCTTCAGAAAATAAGTGTTCTTGTCTTAAATCTAAGGGAAGAGTGTGCCATAAGGTGAGGGCCAAAACACTGAAGGAAGAATAATTAAATCTTATGTGCCTAAACAAGAGCACTACCAACAAATTATATGAGATAAACTTAAGGACAAGGAGGGAGCACATAGAATTATGAGACTTGAAAGGAAAGCTGGCAAACCAAAGCAGAACTAAAGTGAGTATTATAAAATGTATCCTAAATGAAATAAGAAGTCCTTCAGTAAAGGAAAAATTTGATCAAATTTTTCGGCATTAAAAATCAGCTTACGTGGGATGTTTTGCACTTTTTGAAGATGTCTAATGCCTGATACCTTGGATCCTTGGAGAAGAGAGTTACAGTAGTCCCAAAGCATAATTAAATGAGAATAGATTAATATTCACAACATCCTAATACTAAGATTGGAATGAACCGAGCATATAATTTTCAAAGAGAAATACGATTTCCTTATGACATTAGAAACTTACATTTGAAAGTTTAGCTCACAGTCTATAATAACACTTAACTGAAGGCTTTAATGATATTACTATGCCGAAAAGTTGTGATGTTCTGAGGAAGGAAGTATCCACATTCCTTGAGAAGGATATAGCTTCCTAGGTTGAGTTTTAGTTTAACTAATAGTCTGCAATCATATTCAATATGTTCTTAATAATTGCAATATCCTGCACCTTATGTATGTCTAACATAGCCAGCGTTTGGATGGCATCTGCATAAATAAAAGCTGATAATTCTAAGGTCTGAATTAAGATTACAAGTGGAGACAGGAAAATATTAAACAATATAGGGGCTAAAATAGACTATTGTGGGACAATGGTGGACAAAATACAGGTCGAGGAGACAGTATCCTTGAGCACAGAGTCATAGAATATCAGCATAGAGGCATGGAAGGGGGAGAAAAGGGAGAAAGAGGCATTAGGAGTTTAAAACTGGGAAGAGGAGAGGGAGGATTGAGGAAAGATCAGGGATTTGTTTGGGGAGGGGAAGAAGTAGGGATTAAAGGGAGAGGAAAGAAAGGAAGCTCAGTAATTGGGAGGAGATGTAGGATGGGAAGGAGGGACCTGGAGATTGAGGGTAGAAGGATAGGGACTCACGGAATGGAAGACACGGATTCCGGATTGGAGTTAGAATGAGGAGAAGGAGAGATTGAGAAGCAAGAATAGCTAGGGATTTAGGGATTGAATAGGTATTGGGTAGGAGAAAAGGGAGAGAAAGGAATGCAGGAATTAGATGAGAGAGTAGGGACTTGGAGATTTGATAGGATTGTGAGATAGAGCAAGGGCTCTAAAATGGGAGAGAGAGCAGAGACTCAGTGACTGAGCAAAGACTGAGGGAGCACAGTAGGGGGTGGAAGTTATGAGTGGGAGTATGATTGTCTAAGCAGGGAGAATATGAGTGAGGGGGTTTGGGAAGGGTCTTTAGATGTGAGATATGTGTACATAAGAATGTAAGCAAAGCCATGCTGAGTCAGATCAAATTCTGTTGTGCCTGGTATCCTATCTCCAACAGTGGCCCGTCCATGCCACAAGTACCCTGCAGATCTCCAAATCATTTTTTCATTGCTCATTTCTCATAAATCTAGTTCTCATAGTTCATGTCCAGAGAAGGGCAATAGCTCACCCAAGTTTACCTGGTTAATAATATTTTCTGGACATTTCCTCCAGGAACTTGTCCAAACCTCCTTTGATCTCTGCTCTGTTAGTTTCCTTGACCAAATCCTCTGGCAGCAGATTCTACAGTTTAATTCTGTGCTGCATGGAAATATTTTCTACAGTTTATTTTCAAGCTACTGGTCATTTGTTTCATAGAGATTTCTGTTGTTTCAGTATTTGAAAGGTTAAACAGCTGTTCCCTATTTAACTGGGAAGAAACGCTATGCAGTTTTGGCTATGGCGAGATCAATGACAACGGACTATACCTGCAGTCCTTTGCTGCATTGAACAACCTGGTAGTGTGAAGCAGTCACTTTTAGCACCCTCCCAAATACCAGCTTCCCATCTGGCAAAGATTCGGCCATCCTGGACTAGATCCTGATCAGCTCCCAATTGTGATTGTCACTCAAAAATGTCCATGCAATGAAGGGGCCCTAATGTGAATCCGACCACTCCCTCATCCATGCCAAGGTACAGCTGTGATTACAACGGGCAAAGCGCAAGGCACCTTCACCAGCCAAACTGATCTGAGCATATCCGAGGAATCTGGCACTCAGACAAGAATTCCAAATCGCTCTACCCAACAAATTTGTAGCACTCAAATCATTGGATGATGTTGATGCAGAAGAAAAGCAGATATCACAGTCCATTCTGGAATGTGCTGCCCCTCTGTGTCACCCTCTGGGGGAGACATCCTGTTGCAACGGCTTCACATCCTCCTAACACTCATCTGTCATATGGAATGAGTTCCATCAGCATGGAAGAAAGCCATCGTCATGCCAATCCTGACGAAAGGTGATAGCTGGGAATGCAAGAACTACTGCGGCATCAGCCTCCTTTCAATTATTGGCAAGTTGTTCATGAAGATCATACAATCAAGGCTGCAGAAACATCATGAACAAACTAGTTGAGAAGAGGAGGCAGGATTTAGGCCACATCATGGCTGCACCAATCAAATATTCACCATTCGTCAACTGGCCGAGGAAAGGATCAGGTATGGAAAGCGAACTATCATCATCTTCACTGACTTCAAATCCGCATCCGAATGTGTTCACTGGCCTGCCCTGTAGAGGGCACTGAGAACGAGCATGTGCCATGGAAGATCATCCAGCTTCTCTAAGCATCATACAATGGCTCAACCAGCAGTGTGCAGATCTGAAATGAGCTATCCAAGGAATTCCCTATCAAAACTTGAGTCCATCAGGGAGATGTAGCCTCACCCATGCTTTTAAATATCGTGATCAAAGCCATTATGAGGAAAACATTTGAGGACAGATGTGGGGTCTAGTACAACATGAACAACTTCCTGACTGACTTGATATTTGCATTGAACAGTGCCATATTTGCTGACATGAATATAGAGGCCACTGACATCTTTTACCACATCGTCCATATCACCCAATCTTATGGCCTAAGAATCAATGTGGACAAGACCAAAGTTATAACTATGGATGGATCACAGGCCAATGTTCACCTCGATGGAATCCAAATTGAGCAGGTCCCAGAATTCAAGTACCTGGGATTGCTGGTATAGGAGAAGAAGGTGGCATTCACCACCGATATCCACAGCAGGATTGGCCAGGCAACAGAAGCATTTGCCTCACTCAAATGGTGCCTCTGGAAGGAGGCCAATATCTCCACCAATACCAAAATTTGCCTCTTCTGAACATTGATCCTGCCAATTCTCCTGTACGGATCGGAAACATGGACTCTGCTCAAATCTAACATTAACAAGCTTGAGGTCTTTCAAATGTGATGCCTGAGACAGATTTTGGGTGTCTCTCATCGTGACTGCCATTGAAACAAGACAATTCGGACAAGGTGCGACCATTAGCCTTCAGTCGAAGAACAAATCCAAAAACGCAGACTGTGATGGTTTGGCAACATTTACAGAATGAACATCAGTTGGCTGCCATAGAAACTCCTCTGGCGAGAGTAACCTGTCCACTGGAGGGTTCAATGAGCAGTATCAAAGAAAATGTGGCTCAAGCACATCAAGGAAGACTTAAGGAACCTGTGACTGACCATTGATGAGGCCAGAAATATTGCAAGGTTGGAAGCGTATTGTGAACAACACACAGAATCCAGCGGCACCTACAGCAGCATATTGGCTGAGAGGATGACCTGCTCTCCAAATGCCAGCTAAAGATTAAAGAAGAAGAAGAAGAAGAAGAAAAAGAAGAAGAAACAGCTGTTTCTATTTAACTGTTCTACCATACTCATGATTTTATAAACTTCTATCATATACCCTCTCAGTCGTCGCTTTTCAAGCTGGAGTCCTAACCTTTTCAGCCTTTCTTCAAAAGGGAGGTATTCTATCCCTTTGATCATTTTTGTCAACCTTTTCTGACTATTTTCCTTTCTGAGATAGGGTAACCAGAAAGGCACACAGTACTCGAGGTGTGGATACACCAGGGCCTATAGAGGGGCATAATGATATTCTCAGTTTTGTTGTCCATTCCTTTTCAAATAATCCAAAAGAACATGTATTTATTTATTTGTGCTTATTTACCGCTTTTCGTGAATCAAAGCGGTTTACATGGAACTCAAAGTTTAAAGGTTTACATTGAACAAGGGTTGATATAGTGCATTTAACAATATAAATAATAATAACAATATTAACAGGTTTAACAAATTTGACAAATTAAACAAAACAAGACAAACTATTATACAGGAAAAGTAGGTGAGACGGGATGATGAGGATTTAATGATGCAATACATTGAGTTCGCAGACTGCTGAGTTTAGTTATAAATTATGTTCGAGTATGAAGTAAGTTCATCTCTAGGGAGTGAAGTAAGAACTTTTGATTATAATGATCTTAATAATTATTGTGGATAGAGACTAATAATTTGGCGGTAAACTGAATTTGTTTGGGGTTGATTGTTATTACATCTGGCCTTTAATATAAACTTTTTTAGGTAATTATTTCCCCAAAGTGTTCCTTGAATAGATATGTTTTTAGTAGTTTGCAGAAGGAATTTGGGTCCTTAGAGTTTTTTAAGCTTTCAGGCAGTGCATTCCACAGAGTTGGTGCATAGAGGGAGAAGGCTCTCTTTGATGTAGAGGACTTGCATACAATGTTCCCTCTAATTTTCTGTAGGCTGTGTGCACATAAAATATCAGCTGTGCAGCTTTTGAAGGAAGGTTAAATTTTTGTGCTCCACATAATGACACTCGGAGTTATATACTTTAAAATTTGACTACACGTCAGAATACAGTATGTACACCACATTGATTGCACTAGAAAATATTGTAGAACTTGTGAAAACTATAAATACACAACAACTTTTCAATTTTAAGAACGTCTGTGTTGTTTTCTATCAGAATCAGAACCGTAATTTTTGTGCGCTCTGTTGTAAAGTATGTGCGCTCACTCGGCGAGGTGTGTGCGCGTGCACACGCGCACAGCTTAGAGGGAACAGTGCTTGCATATCCTGAATTCTGTGGGTATCACAAGTGAGCTTTTGTTTCCATTTCTCCGTGGTCTGTTAACCAGGGTGATTAGAATAAGTGTCTTCAGGTAGTTTGGTGTTTCTGATTGGAGGGTTTTGAATATTGTGGGGATAGCTTTGAATTTTATTCTGCTTTCAATTTGCCATACTAGATCAGACCAAAGTTCCATCAAGATCAGTATCCTTTTTCCAACAGTGGCCAATCTATGTTACACGTATTTGGCAAGATCCCAAAAAGCAGCAAGATTTTATGCTGCTTACTCCCAGATAAAGAGTGGCTTTCCCTTAGATTATGTTACTTTTCCTCCAGGAACTTCTCCAAACTTTCTTTTTTTGCAATCAAAGCATGCTGGACCGAAAATGTCAATGCATTTTCTGCAAAGATTCCAAGATCCTTTTCTTGGATAGTAACTCCTAACTCAGAATCAGGTATTTTGTATTGGTAGCTGGGATTATTTTTCTCTATGTCCATCACTTTGCACTTGTCCACATTAAATCTCAGCTGCCATTTAGATGCCAATCTCCTAGTCTCACAAGATCTTTTGCAAATTCTCACCATCCTCTACTGTTTTAATGACCCCACTTGTCACTCCCATCTTCAGATCATTTACAAAATGCACAGGTCCCACTTCTGATGCTTTGCCACGTGGATAACTGTTTCCTTTCTTTTAATCGGTTTGCAATCCATGAAAGGGCATTGCCCACTATCCCATGACTCTTTAATTTCTTAGGAGTCTCTCATGAGGGGCTTTGTCAAATGTTTTCTAAAAAGCCAAATACATTATAGCAACTGGTTCACTTGTTTGTTCACACCATTATTCTGAATGTCCCCATTTCTTTATCTCATGCCAGAGACATTTACCTTTTAGAAAAGAGGCAGGTCGGTTTTAGATTCTGCAGGGTTAACATATGCATTAAAAATTCACATGGTTTGTCTGTGATAGTTGCTACTTGAGGTTCCAAGCATTTGTGATTTGTACATACCACTATGGGTCTCATTCTTCTATCCTGTCCTAGGAGTGTGTTCAGGCTTAAGGGAGAAGCACTCAGGTACCCAGGGGAGTATCTTAAGGATCTAGGAGCTCTTAAGACTAAAATGACAAAGTTTTAAAGTTGCTGAGAAAGGAATTAGGCCTTTACTGCTTGTTTTTTTCATGAAAGTGTCGCTGTACAAGCACCTGAAAGACATGAATTTTCTGTTTAGATCAGGGGTGTAGCTATGCCTCCCACCCTCAAATTGGAGTCAGTCCCCCCCAATTAGTGGAAGAGACCCAGGCGGAAAACTGGAAGCAGTGTCTACATGATTGCTTTTAGACTTTTGTAAACCGCGTTGATTACTTTGTTCAAAAGGAGGTATATCAAATAAACCATAAACTAATCATAATAGCTATATTGCCTAGTATCTACCCATGTTAACCTTGAACCCCACCAAAAAATCAGTTCTGGCTATCTCAATGGTTTGGAGTCTGGAAGGAGGACTGCCAGACACGTAGAACTGCATCAGAATTGCTGTTTTCTAAGTTTTAACAGGAAAACATCTGCCATGATTTCATGAGGATAATTACAGAAGAGAAAGTGGGTATGCCTCAAGATAAACAGAAACATGGCAACTTCTCCAAATAGTTTCTTGTGATGAAACCCTTGTTGTGTGCAGCTAGCACAGTCAATGGATTCTTAGACTGTATTGACTATATTTTTTTCTTTTTGGATGGATTTCACCAGATTGTGAGGTGCCATTTGCCAAGGACTACCAAGAGGATCTGCTATTCTAAAGAAATCTGCAGTTGTAATATTTACCTGCTGAGACCTCCTCTAAATCTTGGAGAAAAGGGAATTATTTGGTTAAAGCTGATAAAATTTTAGAATTCATTGTTACTGTTAAGTTAGTCAGGGCTTAGTACCACCAGTTTTTATTTAAATTTAAAGTCAGTCAGGGCTTAGTACCACCAGAGAGCTGTCATTTAAATCAAAATCAGATAGAGTATAGTTTAGCTTAGAAGGTAGAATAGGGTAAATATTTTTGAGTAGAAAGAAAGAAAGAGACCTGTGAAATTGTTTTAAATAGGTGTTAAAGCCAAGTGACAGATCAAAGGGACAATTTGAAAGGCTCTCTATCAAACCAAGGGCTGTTTGAATTACCCAGGAAATTGTTAAGAGATTACCTCAGAAGTACAGGTCAGGGCATTGTGTAGCAAGCCAGCTTTTACTAAGTGTTTCTTTCCCTCCCACCTACCCCAGGCATAATCTCAAATGTATAGGCTCTTCAACCTATTAAAGGGAAACAGGTGGTCAAATTCACTTTCAGGTTTATCTGGCAATCCTCATCAGGAATATATCAATTAAAGCCCTAAAATTAATTAAGCTTGAGGTGAACAAAGTCCCTTCAACTTATTATGAATAGTTACATTTGGCACAAGCATCGCTAGTAACTTTAAGTAAGTAAGCAACTTAAATATCTAAACAAATCCTTAAAACTAAGAAGTAGACAGCAGTCCAGCAGCGAGATGAGGACTATCCAGTCATTTTTATTGAGTGTCACATGTATGTTTTTTTCCTAGTTGCTCTCAGGGAACGAGTCTGATCTCTGGAGGGTAGAGTAGCAGATTTGGAGGAGCTAAGGGAGACAGAGAGGTATACAAACGAGATCTACAGGGAAGTAGTACTAAAGTCCTACCTCCAGCCTGGAAGCCTCTCTGTTGCCATGGAGGAGAGAGATCACGTGAAAGGAGAGCATTACCTTGGTGTGGCAGGAAGTGATCCTGTAGCTAGGACCTGTCCTCCAGATGATAAGAACATAAGAACATAAGATATGCCATATTGGGTCAGACCAAGGTCCATCAAGCCCAGTATTCTGTTTCCAACAGTGGCCAATCTAGGTCATATGTACCTAGCAGTTTCCCCAAGTGACACAAGTTCCACAATGCTTGTACTGGGTCAAACATTGATATCTTCGGTCACTTCTTAATAATGGTTTATGGAGCTTTCCTCCAGGAACTTGTCCAAACCTTTTTTAAACCCAGCTACACTAACAGCCTTTACTACATCCTCCGGTAACAAATTCCAGAGTCTGATTACACGTTGAGTGAAAAAATATTTTCTTTTATTAGTCTTAAATAGTTTACCCTGTAGCTTCATTGCATGTCCCCTAGTCTTTCTATATTCTGATAAGGTAAACAATCGATCTACATTTACCCATTCCACTCCGTTCATTAATTTATAGACTTCTATCATATCTCCCCTCAGCCGTCTCTTTTCCAGGTTAAAGAGCCCTAACCTTTTTAGCCTTTCTTCATAGGAGTATCCTTCCATCCCCTTTACCATTTTGGTGGCTCTTCTCTGAACCTTTTCTAAAATCGCTATATCCTTTTTAAGATACGGCGACCAGAATTGCACACAATATTCAAGGTGCGGTCTCACCATGGAACGATATAGAGGCATTATAATATCTTTTGTTTTATTTTCCATTCCTTTCCTTATCATACCTAGCATTCTATTTGCTCTCTTGGCTGCCACTGCACACTGGGCCAAGGCTTTTAACATGTTATCCACAATGACGCCTAAATCTTTTACCTGGGTGGTGGTTCCTAATGTGGAACCTTGCATCGTGTAACCATAGTTTGGGTTGTTCTTCCCTAGGTGCATAACCTTGCACTTGTCCACATTCAATTTCATCTGCCATTCTGATGCCCAGTCTTCCAATCTATCAAGATCCTCTTGCAATTTTTCACAATCCTCTTGGGTTTTAACAACTTTAAATAGTTTTGTGTCATCTGCAAATTTGATAACCTCACTCGTTATTCCACTATCCAGGTCATTTATGAATATGTCAAAAAGCAGCGGACCCAGCACAGATCCCTGGGGTACACCACTATTCACCTTTCTCCATTGGGAAAATTGGCCATTTAGCCCTACCCTCTGCTTTCTATCTTTTAACCAGTTCCTGATCCACAATAGTACACTGCTTCCTATCCCATGACTCTTTAGTTTTGCCAAAAGTCTCTGATGAAGGACCTTGTCAAAGGCTTTCTGAAAGTCCAGATACACAATATCAACCAACTCACCTTTGTCCACCTGTTTATTCACTCCTTCAAAAAAACATAACAGATTAGTAAGACAAGATCTTCCTTGTCTAAAGCCATGTTGGCTGTCTCCCATTAGGTTGTGACTATCTACATGCTGAGTAATTTTATTCTTTATGATGGTTTCTACCATTTTTCCCGGTACAGACGTCAGGCTCACCGGTCTGTAGTTTCCCGGATCACCCCTGGAACCCTTTTTAAAAATTGGTGTTACATTGGCGATCCTCCAATTTTCAGGTATTAGAGATGGTTTTAATGATAGTTCACAGATTACTGATAGCAGGTCTGCAATCTCATATTTCAGTTCTTTCAACACCCTTGGATGTATACCATCTGGCCCAGGTGATTTGCTACTCTTCAGTTTATCTAATAGTTGTAAGACATCTTCCCGATGTATCGATATTTCCTTCAATTCTTCCGCACCTTTAAATACCACTTCAGTCATGGGTAACATCCCTACATCTTCCTCAGTAAAGACCGAAGCAAAGAATTCATTCAGTCTCTCCGCTATCGCCTTGTCGCCTCTTAGTGCTCCTTTAACCCCTTTATCATCTAATGGACCAACTGACTCTCTCACAGGTTTTTTGCTACGAATGTACTTGAAAAGGTCTTTATTTCGCGTTTTTGCTTCCACAGCAAGCTTCTTCTCAAATTCTCTCTTTGCCTGCCTTATCAATGCCTTGCATTTGACTTGCCAGTGCTTGTGCTGTTTCCAGGTTTCGTCGTTTGGCTCTTTTTTCCATTTCCTGAAAGATGCTTTTTTGGCAACAACAGCCTTTCTGACCTCACCTTTAAACCATGCTGGCAGTTTTTTGGACTTCCTTCCACTTTTCTTAAAGCGTGGAATACAGCTGGTCTGGGCTTCCAAGATAGTATTTTTCAACAACACCCAAGCTTGATGTACGTCTTTAACCTTTGCAACTGCTCCTTTTAGTTTTTTCTTAACTGTTTTCCTCATTTTATCATAGTCTCCCTTTCAAAAGTTAAAAGGTAGTACTGTGGATTTCCTTACTATCCCTCCTCCACTAATTAAATCAAAGGCGATCATGCTATGATCACTATTGCCAAGTGGCCCCAACACCCTTATCTCTTGCACTAGATCTGGTGTTCCACTAAGGACTAGGTCTAATATGGCTTCCCCTCTGGTTGGTTCATGAACCAGCTGCTCCAAGAAGCAGTCATTTATTTCATCTAGGAACTTTATCTCCCTAGCATGTCCTGACGTGACACTGACCCAGTCGATACCGGGGTAATTGAAATCACCCATTATTATTACTGTGCTGTAACTTTTGTTAGCTTCCTTGATTTCTTTGAGCATTTCATCATCCATTTGGTCATTCTGGCCAGGTGCTCGATAGTACACCCCCACTGCCATTGCCTTCCCCCTTTTATATGGAATTTCAATCCATATAGATTCTACAGCAGATTTTGTTTCCTGCAAAACTTTAATCCTTTCTGAGTCAATGCCCTCTCTAACATAGAGCGCAACCCCTCCACCAATTTGATCAGCTCTATCATTACGATATAGTTTGTACCCAGGTATCACAGTGTCCCACTGGTTGTCCTCCTTCCACCATGTCTCCGATATTCCAATCATATCTAACCTTTCATTTAGTGCTATATATTCTAACTCTCCCATCTTATTCTTTAGACTTCTAGCATTTGCATACAAGCATTTGTATGATGTAAAACCTTTTTGCACCACGGTTTTTTTTTTTTAGGGCCATGTGCCCACAAGGGAAGGGTTAGGATGGCCATTATAGTTGGTTATTCAATCATTAGGCATGTAGATACCTGGGTGACTGATGGACATGAGGATCACCTGGTAAAATGCCTGCCTGGTGCGAAGGTAGCAGACTTCAATCGCCACCTAGACAAGGTTTTAGATTGTACAGAGGAGGAGACTGCTGTCTTGGTACAAGTTGGTACCAATGGCATAGGAAAATGTTGGAGGAAGGTTCTGAAAGCCAAATTTAGGCTTTTAGGTAGGAAGTTGAAATCCAGAACTTCTGGGGTAGCATTCTTAGAAACGCTTCCCATTCCACGTGCAGGACCCAAAAGGCAGGCAGAGCTCCAGAGTCTTAATGCATGGATGAGATGATGGTGCAAGGAAAAGGATTTTGGATTTGTTAGGAACTGGGCAATATTCTGGAGAAGGAGGGGACTTTTTCAAAATTATGTGCTCCACCTTAAATGGGGTAGAAACAGAATGCTGGCATTAACCTTTAAAAAGTAGATAATAGGGGAAAGGTGACAGTCACCCAAGAGTTCGTGGTAAGGAAAGATGTATCCTTGAAGGATACTAGCAAAAGAGGGATGTTAGGACATCCCGATTGAAATGTAAAAGTAACCCAGGTACCTTTAAGTAAATATCAGAGTTGAAAGAGTCCAAATTAACCCTGTCATCAAATAGCCAGACTGTTAATATGAACAAAAAACAAATTGTGAAATGCCTGTATGCAAATTCTAAAAGTCTAAAAAATAAGATGGGAAAGCTAGAATATATAGCACTAAATGAAAGGTTAGATATAATTGACATCTTAGAGACTAGGTGGAAGGAGAACAACTAATGGAACACTGATAACTGGGTACAAACTATATTGCAATGATAGATCAAATTGATGGAGGGGTTGTGCTCTATGCTAGAGAGGGCATTGAGTCACACAGGATAAAAGATTTTCAGGAAAAAAAATACATTGTAGAATATCTATGAAAAGAAATTCTATGTAAAAAGGGGAAGGTGATGGAAGTGGGGGTGTACTACTATCCACCTGGCCAGAATGAACAGATGGATGATGAAATACTATAAGAAATCAGGGAGCTAACAAAAGTTGCAACACAGTAATAATGGGTGATATCATTGACCCTGGTATCAACTGGGTCAATGCCACAGCAGGACATGCTAGGAAGATAGTTTCTAGATGAAATAAATGATTGCTTCTTGGAGCAGCTGGTTCATGAACCTACAAGAGGAGAAGCTATTTTGGACCTAATCCTTAATGGAATACAGAATCTACAGCAAGAGGTAATGGTGCTGGGGCAACTTGGCAATAGTGATGATAGTATGATTGCATTTGATTTAATAAATGGAGGGAAGACAACAAGGAAATCCACAGTGCATGCCTTTTAACTTTCAAATGGTAGACTATGATAAAATGAGTAAAACAGTTAAAAAAACTAAAAGGAGCAGCTACAAAGGTTTACATCAAGCATAGGCATTTTTTAAAAATACTATCTTGGAAGTCTAGACCACATATATTCTATGCTTTAAGAAAGGTAGAAGGAAGGTCAAAAAACTGCCAGCATGGTTTAAGGGTGAGGTCAGAGAGACTGTTGTAGCCAAAAATGGACATGAAAAAAAAGAGTCAAATGACAACAATAGGAAACAATATCAGGACTGGCAAGGTAGATGCAAGGCATTGATAAGGTAGGCAAAGAGAGAATTTGAAAAAAAAGCTTGCCTAGGATTCAAAAATGCTCAAAAAAAGCTTTTTCAAGTCAATTCATAGCAAAAAACTTGTGAGAGAGTCAGTTGGACCATTGCCTAATAGAGGGGTAAAAGGGGGCACTAACGGAGGACAAGGCCATAGAGGGGAGACTGAATGAATTCTTTGCTGTGGTCTTCAATAAAGAATATGCAGGGAAGTTACCCATGCCTAAAGTGGTATTTAAAGGCGATATATCAGAAGAATTGAAACAAATTTTTATAAACTGGGAAGATGTATTGCAACTATTTGATAAACTACAGAGTAGCAAATTGCCTGGACTAGATGGTATACATCCAAGGGTGCTGAAAAAAAAAAGAAATATGAGATTGCAGACCTACTATTAGTAATCTGTGAACTATCATTAAAATAACCTGCAGTACCTGAAGATCAGAGAATTTAAAAAGGGTTCCATGGGCGATATGGGAAACTACTGACGTCAATACCAGGCAAAATGATTGAAACCATTATAAAGAATACATTTACTGAACTTGTAGGTAGTCGTGGTTTAATGGGAAAAAGCCAACATGGGTTTGGCCAAGGAAGGTTTTGTCTTACTAATCTGTATATCTTTTTGAAGGTGATAAAGGTGAGCTGGTTGATATAGAGCCCCATGCAGAAATGGGCACAGCAAGCCCGTCCTGGCATCCAAAATCTGGACAGGCCAGATTTGTACCCGATTCTGATCCTGTGGGAGCTAGACGGCCCCGTGGGATCAGAATCGGGTGAAAAGGTTTTCGATGGGCAGGACATGCCCCGATTCAGGCTCCTTGGAGCCTGGTGCCATGGCATCCCATTGCCATGACACCAGGATGCCATGCAGTAGCTATGCTCATCCCCGTACCCAGAATAGCTTGCTTTCCCCACCGCCCGACCCCTAAACAGGCCTGCCAAGGCTGGGGTCTTGCTGCAGGGAATCTCTAGTGCCTTCCCTACCTTTTGTGGGTCCACCACCGCAGATTGTCTCACTTGAGGTGACTTATTCCACCCCCAAGATGTAATAAGTCACCCATCCATTTCATCCAGCCAGGACGTACAGGGCTGCGACAAGAATTGGTTCTGTACGTCCAGTGTCAGGGTCCCGCCTCCGCGCTGCCCTCACTCTACCTCTGGCCCTCCCCCTCCCATCCCCATCCTGAGCTCCCCGCATATCTCCTCAGTATGTGCAGAAAATTCATGAGGCAGGATCGGCACCGAGCATTTAAGGGGAAATATACATCCAACCCAGATGTATATCCCTGTTAAACACTGCGTGGAATGACCCCCATAGTGTATCTTGATTTTCAGAATTTTTTTGACAAAGTCCACTCATGAGAGACTCTTGATAAAATTAAAGTCATGGAAAAGGAGGCAGTGTACTATTCTGGATCAGAAACTGGTTAAAAGATAGAAAGCAAAGAGTAGGGCTAAATGACATATTTTCTCATTGGAGTACCCCAGTGATCTGTGCTGGACCCGTTGCTTTTTAACATAGTCATAAATGACCTAGAAATTATCATCAAAATGAATACCACCACAGCACCTAACGACCCTTGCCCTGCACACTGGATAAGAGCTATGCGCTCTGATTTTAGCCCAATCATAGCAGAAATCATAAATATGTCCTTCTCAACAGGCATTTTCCCATCTGCCCTAAAGCAGACCTCCATAAGACCACTGCTAATGAATAACCAACTAGACCCAACAAGAGAAGAATCATACTGTCCGATCTCTAGTATACCTCTACTATCCAAAATAATTGAGAAAGTGACAAACAATCAGATCCAACAACACATAGACACCTCCTCACCACTTGACCCAAGTCAACATGGATTCAGGGAAGCCCACGGAGTTGAGACTCTTCTGACCACCTTAACCAACATACTCATCAGTGGGATGGACGACATCAAAAAGGGATTTGCACTAATTTTCCTTGACATCTCCGCAGTATTTGACTCCGTGGACCATGACAAACTACTAACCCGACTATATGACAAGGGAATCCATGGGTTAGCATGGGAATAGTGCAAATCATACTTGGAAGATCATTGGTAACAAGTCAGGACGGTTGCAGGCACCTCAGAACCTTTCCAGCTAAAACAAGGAGTGCCTCAGGGCTCCTTCCTATCAGCGCTGCTATTTAATATATACATGCAGCCCCTATGTGATATCACTCGCTTCTTTGGCATATCCTCCCTAATCTATGCAGACGATGTGCTAATATTCACACCAATCAACGTCATGCTCCCAGATTACACAGCACTAGTAGATTGCTTTAATGCTATAGCAGACTGGCTCCTCACCCAGAATATGCGAATAAATGTAAAAAAACCCGAGGTCCTGATCATCACGAAAAACAGAGAATTTTCACCCCCAGTTACTCTAAACATACGAGACGCAGACCTCCCAATCAAGTCCTCCATAAGATACCTTGGAGTAATACTGGACCATCGACTGGACTTCAAAGAACATGTCAACCGCATGGTAAAAACAATTTATTTCAAAATAAGGACCCTCCGTCATCTGAAAAATATGCTCGACCCAGACAACTTCCGGACCATATTCCAAGCTATAGTCACACCCCACTTCGACTATGCGAACATAATACTCCATGGCCTCCCAAAAAACACCCTAAATACATTACAACTAACCATGAATGCCGCTGCCCGGATCCTATACGGCACCTCAAAAAGTGACCACATTACACCCATCCTAATGGAACTACACTGGCTCCCCATAAACTGCAGGATTGCGTATAAAGCCCTTCTCATGACCTTTAAAATGATCAGCAATCTCAAACCTCCTCAATCACACTCCCAACATCAGATCCAGGAGATCAGTAGCTGCAAATACCCTAGCCACACCATCAGAAGCCACAAAATGCACACGCACAACCACAGACAGGGCTTTCGCACACTACGCACCCAGATGTTGGAACAACCTACCACCCACCATTAGAGCAATCACGGACCTCAAGCAATTCAGAAAAGCCATAAAGCACCACCTCTTCCTTCTACACTTCTCCCAATTCCAGTGCCCATCATCAACCCTCTAACACATTCCAAGCCCTCATAGTAAAATTGTAAATATCTTATTTACTCAAGATGTTAATAAATAATTCTATTCATTGTATATAGGTTCATAACATATATGTACAAAGTTTCCCAAAGTTGAATCCCAGTTGAATTCTCCTGTTACATGTAAACTCACAACAGCCTGTTGCTTGCTATGAGTATTCTTGTTCAATGTAAACCGCGCTGATGAAAAAGAGTGCGGTATAAAAGAACTATAAATAAATAAATAAATAAAATAAAAAATGGGAATAATGAATAAGGTGTTTGAATTTGCAGATGATACAAAATTATTCACAGTTCTTAAAACATAAGATGATTGTGAAAAATTGCAAGAGGACCTTGATAAACTAGAAGACTGGACATCTGAATAGCAGGTGAAATGTAATGTGGATAAGTGCACCTAAGAAAGAACAACACAAACTATGGTTACAAGATGCCAAGGTTCCACATTAGGAACCATCACCCAGGATAAGGATTTAGGTGTCATCGTGGATAGTACATTGAAACTCTACCCAGTATGCCGCGGTGGCCAAGAAAGCAAGTAGAATGCTTGGAATCATAAGAAAAGAAATGGAGAATAAAATCAAGGATATTATTATGCCTCTGTATTGCTCTATTGTGAATATTGTGTGCAATTCTGGTTGCAATACACTAAAAAGGATACAGCAGAATTTGAAAAGGTACAGGGAAGAGTCACCAAAATGGTAAATGAAATGGAAGGATACCCTTAATAGGAAAGGCTTAGAGGGCTCTTCAACTTGGAAAAGAGACAGCAAAGGGGAGTTATAGAGGTCTATAAAATAATAAATGGAGTGGAACAAGTAAATGTTGATTGGTTGTTTACTCCCTCAAAAAGTAGAAAGAATAGGGGACACACATTGAAGCAAGTATTTTTTTCACTCAATGCCTAATCAAATTCTGGAATTGATTACTGGAGGATGTAGTAAAAGTGTAGCTGGATTTAAAAAAGGTTTTGGACAAGTTCCTGGAGGAAAGGCCCATAAACCATTATTAAGGAGGATCAGGGAAATCTACTGCTTTCCCTGGGATAAGCATTGTGGAACCTGTGTACCTTTTTGGGAACCTGACAGGTACTTGTGACCAGGATTAGCCTTTGTTGGAAGCAGGATACTGAGCTTGAGGACCTTGATCTGACCCAGTGTAGCATTTCTTATGTTCTTAAGCTATTCATCTGCATCAAGTATTTTAGTCAATATCTTCATCCCCTCTCCCACCAGGAAAGTACAATGGGAGCATGGGTTGATGTCTCCCTGGGTTCCCTGAAGAACATTTGTGTTTGACCAGAGAGTGATGCGCAGCAACACCCCCATCATATCTCTTGTATAATGTGAATTTTAGAATCTTTAACCTTTCTTGTACTGTTTTGGTTTTTACCTTCCTCCTACCTCCTTAATTCCTTTCAGCAGGACATAGCCAAAACCCCCATAAGGAATGCATTATGCAGTACATTTGCTAATTTCATGCTTTCTGTTTTAGTTTGGTGCAATAAGATTGAAAATGTTCACAAGTGGATACTCTGGTCTGTCTAGCTTTGTGCTTATCCTTTTAACATTTTGCAGTTGTGTGTGCTTTTGTATACAGCTGAATACTTGCATGCATCACAGTTTTGAATTGGCCTTTGTACTTTTTTTCATATAAAAAGGCTACTTGTTTAGTCCTCTGCTTCAAATGATCAAAATAGCTTACAGATATCTAAATGGAGAAAATTTAGACTGCCATTTCTCCTTCTGAAAACTCTTTTCCACCAGCTGCTGTATTTCTTGGAAGTAACATTTAACTGCATATTTTTCATAAAGCAGAAATATGCTTTTGTTTGTTTCTTTGTCAGAAATAAAAACCCAAGACCAACAGAGGCATATGTTTGACAAATTACAATGAAGGCGCATGTAGGCAAGAAATTTCAAACCACCCATCTATATGAAAAGTCATTAATTTTGAAAGGGAAAAGATGTGCTCAGACCTTTCCTTTGAAAATTGTAATGGGTACAAAATACCTGCAGATTTTGCACCCGCTTTTTGGGTGGATAGTATTTCTACAGAAGATGTGCATAGATTTGAAATTACGATTTATGGGGATCATTTTAGAAGTCATATTTGTGCTTTGGCCATCTGAAAACAGGCATAGAGCCATCTCCAGAGCCCTTTTAGAATCTGGATCTGGGGACGTTCAAGTTTGAATAGGGGCATGGTGATAGCATGGCTGAGGTGTTCCCATGAACCTGGGTGTCCCCAACTGATTTCAGAAATATCATGGATCTGCCCCATTGTGCTTAACTTTAGATCTGCTCAGGGACAAACAGACATCTGAAAAGTGCTTGTTTTGGCTGAAAAACAACCAGGGGGTATAGAGAAGAAAGCACTCTGCATAATATTGTTTATTAATTTGATATACCGCTGTTAAATTTATAGCACAGCGGTTTACAGAGTAAAAATACACAGGAGGCCATGAGGCTGGAGAAAGGAAAAGAGTTTACAATGTCAACATTAGCAGTGAGATTTCAACCCTGACTGCCCTGCTCCTATCTCATTACTCTAACCATGAGGCTATCCGAGATGCCCATGTTCTGAAATACAGCTCTGGGGATGTCTAGGTAGACACCCCCAATGACATCCATATCAGGCACGTGTCAGCATTTTTTCAGATGTTCTGGCTTAGATGTCCCAGATTGCACTTGTATGTCCCTTCTAAAATCCCCCTCTATGCATTTATTTTCCATTTTTCCTATTATTTCCCACCTCCAGGCTTCCAGACTGGGAGAATGACTCCTCACAGTCTGGAAGCCTTCCCTTCTTTTAGTCCAATTTAGTGAGGGCAGTTTTGAGACAGACTGTTTGTCTATGTACATCACTACTTATCCATGTAAATGGCTTTGAAGATTATTCTTGTGTAGTAATTAGTTAATGCATATTATGTTTCTATGTTATTTGTTATGAAGTTCATATTTCAAGATTTGACTATCTAATTTTGGGAATTACACAACTCTTTAAGTTTTCAAATCTCTTTTCCAACTCTGACTCAATTTTGTCTGGGCATATTGTTGCCTATACAAAACTGATGCAATTGAACGAAGCAGTACTGGGATATTCCAGGGCTTTGTTTAACTTTGGCTTGCCACAGCTGATATTCAGAGCTGGCTAGTCAGAGCTACCTGGGTAAACCTTGTCAGCCAAAATGTTGTCCGGTGGTGACCCCTGGTTGACTATCCACCTCTCTGTAGAATATAAAGACAAAAGAGTACATGGAAAACCAGATATCCAAGATAGTGCTCCAATTGTAAGGTGAAAGATAGAGGGCCCTCACCATAGACCCCAACCCCACTGCTCCTCAGAAGCATTGCTCAAGATCTTTATATTCCATAACGAAAAAAAAAAGAAGGAAACTAAACAGAGAAATAAGCTTTATTATAACTTGAAGACAAATCCTCATTTATTTTATTTATTTATGAGCACTTACATATCGCCTTTCTGGAATCAAAGCAGTTTACAATGAACTCAATAAAATATTACATCCAACAAAGTGTTACATGGAACAGTGCTAACAAGGTGTGCTGGGGGTTGAAAGAGCAAATACACGTAACTTAAACAAAAATTTAAACAAAGGATTTAAAACCTATTTACATGTACTGAACAAATATGAAAATGGCTTATTGTGTCTTTGTTACATTATCGTGACTGTTAAAGAAGGATATTGAATAATGTGCTGAGATTATTAAGGAACACTGAAAACGGATGCTGACCTTGTATAACTTGTGTCAAGTAACAAACTTTCCAAAATGATCCCTGAACAGAAAGGTTTTCAGAAACTTACAGAAAGTGGTGCACCCCATGCAGTTGCTGTATAGAGAAGTAGAAGGACACGGGTTTGTGTCTTGGCAGTGGATTTTTCAAAGGATTAAAATTTTGCAGGAAACAAAATTTGCTGTAGAATCTTTATGGATTGAAATTCCATGTAAAAAGGGGAAGACAATGGCAGTGGGGGTGTACTATCAACTGCCGGAACAGAATGAACAAATGGATGATGAAATGCTGAAAGAAATCAAGGAAGCTAACAAAAGTTACAGCACAGTAATAATAATGGCTGATTTCAATTACCCCGGTATTGAATGGGTCAGTGTCACAGCAGGACATGCTAGGGAGATAAAGTTCCTAGATGAAATAAATGACTGCTTCTTAGAGCAGCCGGTACATGAACCTACCAGGGGGGAAGCCATTTTGGAACTAGTCATTAGTGGAACACCAGATCTGGTGCAAGAGATAAGGCTGTTGGGGCTACTTGGCAATAGTGATCATAGCATGATCGCGTTTGATTTAATTAATGGAGGAAGGATGGTAAGGAAATCCACAGTACTACATTTTAACTTTCAAAAGGGAGACTGATAGAATGAGGAAAATAGTTAAGAAAAAACTAAAAGGGGCAGTTGCAAAGGTTAAAGACTTACATCAGGCTTGGGTGTTGTTTAAAAATACTATCTTGAAAGCCCAGACGAGCAGTATTCCATGCTTTAAAAAAAGTGGAAGGAAGTCTAAAAAACTGCCAGCATGGTTTAAAGGTGAGGTCAGAGAGGCTGTTGATGCTAAAAAAGCTTCTTTCAGGAAATGGAAAAAAGAGCCAAATGATGAAAACTGGAAATAGCACAAGCACTGGCAATTTAGATGCAAGGCATTGATAAGGCAGGCAAAGAGAGAATTTGAGAAGAAGCTTGCTGTGGAAGCAAAAACGCATAATAAAGACTTTTACAAGTACATTCCTAGCAAAAAACCCGTGAGAGAGTCAGCTGGACCCTTAGATGATGGAGAGGTAAAAGGGGCACTAAAAGGGGACAAGGCCATAGTGGAGACACTGAATGAATTTTTTGCTTTGGTCTTTACTGAGGAAGATGTAGGGACATTACCCATGACTGAAGTGACATTTAAAGGTGATGCTGTGGAAGAATTTAAAGAAATATTGATACACCAGGAAGATGTATTACAACTATTTGATAAACGGAAGAGTAGCAAATCACCTGAACCGGATGGTATACATCCAAGGGTGTTGAAAGAACTGAAATATGAGATTGCACACCGGCTATTAAAATCTTCTGTAATACCTGAAGATTGGAGGATGGCCAATATAGCACCAATTTGTACTATAGACCGGTGAGCCTGACATCAGTACTGGGAAAAGTGGTAGAAACCATCATAAAGAACAAAATTACTGAACATGTAGATAGTCATGGCTTAAT
This sequence comes from Ichthyophis bannanicus, assembly GCA_033557465.1. NCBI lineage: Eukaryota > Metazoa > Chordata > Amphibia > Gymnophiona > Ichthyophiidae > Ichthyophis > Ichthyophis bannanicus. Next base: position 1,500,183,254 of record CM066031.1, read on the forward strand.
GGGAGACAGCCAACATGGCTTTAGACAAGGAAGATTTTGTCTTACTAATCTATATAGTGTATCTGGACTTTCAGAAAGCCTTTGACAAGGTCCCTCATCAGAGACGTTTGGCAAAACTAAAAAGTCATGAGATAGGAGGCAATGTACTATTGTGGATCAAGAACTGGTTAAAAGATAGAAAGCAGAGGGTAGGGCTAAATGGCCAATTTTCCCAATGGAGAAAGGTGAACAGTGGAGTACCCCATGATCTGTGCTGGGTCTGCTGCTTTTTGACATATTCATAAATGACCTGGAAATGGGATACCGAGTCAGGTTATAAAATTTGCAGATGACAGAAAACTATTTAAAGTTGTTAAAACCCATGAGGATTGTGTAAAATTGCAAGAGGATCTTGATAAATTGGAAGACTGGGCAGCCAATTGGCAGATGAAATTTAATGTGGACAAGTGCAAAGTTATGCACCTAGGAAAGAACAACCCAAACTATGGTTACACGATGCAAGGTTCCAAATTAGGAACCACCACCCAGGAAAAAGATTTGGGTGTCATCGTGGATAACATGTTAAAACCCTCTGCCCAGGGTGCAGTGGCAGCCAAGAGAGCAAATGAATGCTAGGTATCATAAGGAAAGGAATGGAAAATAAAACAAAGTATATTATAATGCCTCTGTATCGCTCTATGGTGCGACCACACCTTGAATATTGTGTGCAATTATTGTCGCTGTATCTTAAAAAGTATATAGCGTTATTAGAAAAGGTACAGAGAAGAGCCACCAAAATGTTAAAGGGGATGGAAGGATACCCTTATGAAAAGAGGCTAAAGAGGTTAGGGATCCTCAACTTGGAAAAGAGATGGCTGAGAGGAGATATGATAGAGGTCTATAAATGAAATAATGGAGTAGAACGGGAAAACGTAGATTGATTGTTTATGTCATCAGAATATAGAAAGACTAGGGGACATGCAATAAAGCTACAGGGTAACCTATTTAAGACTAATAAGCGAAAATATATTTTCACTCAAAGTGTAATCAAACTCTGGAATTTGTTACAGGAGAATGTAGTAAAAGCTGTTAGTGTAGCTGGATTTAAAAAAAGTTTGGACAAGTTCTTGGAGGAAAGGTCCATAAACCATAATTAAAAGTGACCCGGGATATCACTGCTTGACCCAATATCCATTGTGGAACCTGTGTCTTTTGGGGAAACTGCTAGGTACTTATGACCTAGATTGACTACTGTTGAAAACAGGATACTGGACTTGATGGAGCTTGGTCTGACCCAGTATGGCATATCTTATGTTCTTATGTATTTGTTTTTTTAGTATAATGTCGGGGAGTGAGTTTCACAAGGTTGGGGCATATAGGGAAAATGCTGTCTTGGATGTTGATGTGTTACTCTTTCTGAATTCTTACTAATATGTTTTTGCCGCCACTTCTTCGTAGTCTGTTCTCCAGGGTGGTTTGTATGATTGCTCTCAAGCTTGATGATGGTTCCATTTGAAGAGTTTTGAGGATTGTGTGTATTGCCTTAAATTTTATTCTACTTTCCATTGGTAACCAATGTAGTTCCTTTAATATCGGAGAAATGTGCTCTTTGATTGGAATTTGAGAGATGACTCTAGCAGCTGTGTTTTGGGCGAACTGAAGACGGCAAATGGCGTGTTTCAGGAGACCCATTAGTATGCCGTTACAGAAATCTAAGGGGTATGTTTACTAAACTGCGGTTATGTCACTTGCGTTACGTTCCACGGTAAAGGTACAGATGCCCAAATAAAGGCATGGGCGGTCCATCTTTTCAGCAAGCCGTATCAGCTAATGCATGTTACAAGGCGCCTTCAAATAACGCACGTTACAAGGCACCCTACAAGACACCTTGTAAGGCACCTTGTAAGGCGCCTTGTAGGGCACCTTGTAAAGTGCCTTATAAGGTGCCTTATAAGTAAGGTGCCTTATAAGGTGCCTTGTTAGGTGCCCTATAAGGTGCCTTATGAGGTGCCTTGTTAGGTGCCCTATAAGGTACCCTATAAGATGCCTTGTTAAGTGCCCTATAAGGTGCCTTATAAGGTGCCTCATAAGGGGCTTTGTAAGGTGCCCTATACAGTACAGCTCCTTAGGCTAAGCGCCGTATTAGGCACCCCTGGACAAGGCACCTTAGAAGGCACCCTTGGTTATGGAACCATAGGTTAAGGTGGCCTAACAAGGTTATGGTGCCCTAGGTTAGTGTGGCCTAAGGGCTGCAAGGTGCTTCAGGATGACATGCAAGACCTGTGAGGAACAGAGACAGATGCAGCCCTAACTCTAGATAGAGCACACAGGAAAGGCAATGAACAGGTGAGTGAAGGAGGGAGAGCTGGGAGCCGCCGGACCTGCCATATCTGCGGGCATCCCATGTGGCTGCCAGTACTGATGACAAACATGGTGGGGGCAACTGTACCACAGCAAAGGGTGTTGGCAATGTAAAGTACTGGAAAGACAGTTGGTGGCAGACGATGGGAATACGTGTCACCCAGTGGAGGCGGAGGTGGTAGGATAGTTACAATGATGGGTGGACAGAGGAGTGGTGGTGCCATGCAGATCAGGCACAGGCAAGGTAAGCATGAAAAGGCGCAATGCAGGAAAGGGTAGCAGTGCAGGACATGGGGTGACAGCCTGAACAGGCAGACAGGACTCTACACCGCTGACAGATGCAGATAGATGGACCGAGGGAATGTTGGCAATTGTGGCGAGGGTGTTATGGGCTGGCAGCACAAATCTGCAAAAATATGACTTACAGGCATGCACATTATTTAAGTAGGACAGGCATGAGAGGAGGTAACAATGAGGAATTGAACCATGAACACTGCCAATAATGGCATTGTATTAACCAGTAGGCTATATATCCGTGGTGTATGTCACAGCAATGGCTGGGTACAGAAGGATTGCAGGTCACTGCACAAACTGTCTGCTCTGAGTGCCAGGATAGGGTAACCCAGAGCTAATCAAATCCAGTCCTGGAGGTCATAAGAACATAAGAACATAAGATATGCCATACTGGGTCAGACCAAGGTCCATCAAGCCCAGTATTCTGTATCCAGCAGTGGCCAATCTAGGTCATATGTACCTAGCAGTTTCCCCAAGGGACACAGGTTCCACAATGCTTGTATTGGTTCAAGCATTGATATCCTGGGTCCCTTCTTAATAATGGTTTATGGAACTTTCCTCCAGGAACTTGTCCAAACCTTTTTAAACCCAGCTACACTAACAGCCTTTACTACATCCTCCGGTAACAAATTCCAGAGTTTGATTACACGTTGAGTGAAAAAATATTTTCTTTTATTAGTCTTAAATAGTTTACCCTGTAGCTTCATTGCATGTCCCCTAGTCTTCCTATATTCTGATAAGGTAAACAATCGATCTATGTTTACCCGTTCCACTCCGTTCATTAATTTATAGACTTCTATCATATCTCCCCTCAGCCGTCTCTTTTCCAGGTTAAAGAGCCCTAACCTTTTTAGCCTTTCTTCATAGGAGTATCCTTCCATCCCTTTACCATTTTGGTGGCTCTTCTCTGAACCTTTTCTAAAATCGCTATATCCTTTTTAAGATACTGCGACCAGAATTGCACACAATATTCAAGGTGCGGTCTCACCATGGAACGATATAGAGGCATTATAATATCTTTTGTTTTATTTTCCATTCCTTTCCTTATCATACCTAGCATTCTATTTGCTCTCTTGGCCGCTGCTGCACACTGGGCGGAGGGTTTTAACATGGTATCCACAATGACGCCTAAATCTTTTTCCTGGGTGGTGGCTCCTAATGTGGAACCTTGCATCGTGTAACCATAGTTTGGGTTGTTCTTCCCTAGGTGCATAACCTTGCACTTGTCCACATTAAATTTTATCTGCCATTTTGATGCCAAGTCTTCCAATTTATCATGATCCTCTTGCAATTTTCCACAATCCTCTTGGGTTTTAACAACTTTAAATAGTTTTGTGTCATCTGCAAATTTGATAACCTCACTCGTTATTCCACTTTCTAGGTCATTTATGAATATGTCAAAAAGCAGCGGACCCAGCACAGATCCCTGGGGTACACCACTATTCACCTTTCTCCATTGGGAAAATTGGCCATTTAGCCCTACCCTCTGCTTTCTATCTTTTAACCAGTTCCTGATCCACAATAGTACACTGCCTCCTATCCCATGACTCTTTAGTTTTGCCAGAAGTCTCTCATGAGGGACCTTGTCAAAGGCTTTCTGAAAGTCCAGATACACAATATCAACCGACTCACCTTTGTCCACCTGATTATTCACTCCTTCAAAAAAACATAACAGATTAGTAAAACAAGATCTTCCTTGTCTAAAGCCATGTTGGCTGTCTCCCATTAGGTCATGACTATCTACATGCTGAGTAATTTTATTCTTTATGATGGTTTCTACCATTTTTCCCGGTACTGATGTCAGGCTCACCGGTCTGTAGTTTCCCAGATCACCCCTGGAACCCTTTTTAAAAATTGGTGTTACATTGGCGATCCTCCAATCTTCAGGTATTAGAGATGATTTTAATGATAGTTCACAGATTACTAATAGCAGGTCTGCAATCTCGTATTTCAGTTCTTTCAACACCCTTGGATGTATACCATCCAGCCCAGGTGATTTGATACTCTTCAGCTTATCTAATAGTTGTAATACATCTTCCCGATGTATCGATATTTCCTTCAATTCTTCCGCACCTTTAAATACCACTTCAGTCATGGGTAACATCCCTACATCTTCCTCAGTAAAGACTGAACAAAAAATTCATTCAGTCTCTCCGCTATCGCCTTGTCGCCTCTTAGTGCTCCTTTAACCCCTTTATCATCTAATGGACCAACTGACTCTCTCACAGGTTTTTTGCTACGAACGTTCTTGAAAAGGTCTTTACTTCGCGTTTTTGCTTCCGCAGCAAGCTTCCTCTCAAATTCTCCCTTTGCCTGCCTTATCAATGCCTTGCATTTGACTTGCCAGTGCTTGTGCTGTTTCCAGGTTTCGTCGTTTGGCTCTTTTTTCCATTTCCTGAAAGATGATTTTTTTTGACCAGTTGGGATTTTGGGATATCCCTAATGAATATGCACGAGATATATATGCATTAGAGATATCCTGCCAACCTGACTGGTTTGTGGCCCTCCAGGGCTGGATTATTAGACCCCTGCCTTACACCTCTGTCATTTAAGATTGTGAGTGGGCAAGGTACAGATGTCCTAGACATCAAAAGGGTAGATAGAATGGGTCACATTCCTCCTTGATTCTCACCACCACCAAAACGTTGTCTAATAGACAATATTTGGTGGTGGTGAGAAGCGAGGAGGATTTTGACAAATTCTATCTAACCTTTTTGATGTCTTGGACATCTGCACCTTGCCCACTTACAATCTTAAATTTATTTATTTTATTTATTTAACAGTTGCTTATATACCGCTACCTTCCACAGATCAGGTGCGGTTTACATTGAACAAGGAATGAACAGATTTACAAGTCTGTTTTACATGGAACATTTGTTAACTAGGTACAATTTAGCTGTTTTTACATGGAACATTTGTTAACTTGGTACAATTTTGCTAAATACATTAATCATGGATGACTAAATATGGTAAAACTTGTTAAATAACAGACGAACTTGTTAAATAACAGACGAACTTATTTACATATTTTGATCTATTACATATATCTATTTACAAGATTTACAAGTAGTTATTTAGTCGATTTTAATTGTAATTGTAGTTAGCTAGGAGAATTAGAGTTGGTGTACCCTAGGTTGCTATTAACCATTACCTGTCAGAGGTAAGGTATTTTCAAGTGTGCCAAAATGGGAGGTGAATAGATAAGTCTTTAATTTCTTGCGGAGTTCCTTTGCATCATTTAATGCCCTTATTTCTTCAGGGAGGGAGTTCCATAGGGTGGGAGCTGCATGTGAGAACGCTTTTCTATTAGTAGTCTTTTTAGCAGTTGTGAATTCTTTCGGGATCCTAATTCTATTCGTGTGGCCTCTCCGTAGCGTAGTTTGGGATGTGTCTTTGGTGATAAGTTTTGTTAAGGGGACTGGGGCCATTGTGTTTAAAGTCTTAAATGTGGTGATAATCAATTTGTGATTTATTCTGGATTGAATTGGGAGCCAGTGAAGGTTTGCTAGTATAGGGGTAATGTGTTCAAATGGTGGAACCTTCATTACAATTCTTGCTGCTGCATTTTGGGCAAGTTGGAGTCTTTTAATGTTTGTTTTGTTGTTCCTAGTAGGGTGAGATTTGCGAAATCAAAGTGTGGTGTGATGATGGCCTGTACAATGCTCAGAAAATCATGTAGAAGTACAAGAGGACGTAATTGTTTTAAAATTTTGAGTTTAAAGTAGATCTTCTTAGTGATGTTTCTAATATGTGTGTCCATACTAAGGTGTGAGTCAAGGGTGACACCCAGGTATTTCACTTCAGAGGTGTAAGGCAGGGGTCTCCAAATCCAGCCCTGTAGGGCCACAAGCCAGTCAGGTTGGCAGGATATCTCTAATGCATATATATCTCATGTATATTCATTAGAGATATCCCGAAAACCTGACTGGTCTGCAGACCTCCAGGACTGGATTTGAGTAGCTCTGGGGGGTAGCCCCACCAGTACCCATGATGCAATGCACATGCTGTAATAGCTGTCTACAGCTGATCAGCAAATGTGGTCTGCACCTCTCCGGTACCTCAGCTTGGAAAGACAAACTGACAGTGTGAGATACTGGCACAGAATAGCTACAGACCATGCCATTGTGCAGGTTCTGTGTTCTCCCAAAGGGATAGGATGGGTGCCCAGCACTAGGTCCGCAGTACATGTGGTGCTAGAGATAAGTCATGCTGTACATCCCCATCACTACTATTGTGTGACAGTTGTTCCTTGCAGTGCAGCTGAAGGTAATTCGGTGTCTATCTTTATCCTGCAGTCACATGTGGCCCTCTTGGACCAGGCACCACCCAGAATAGTGTGTACCCTGTGTTAGGATCTGGCTGACATGGGCACCTGTTATCAGGGGAGAGGGGTTCCAGACTTGCATGAGATTTGTTTAGCAGTGCCTTTATAGATCAAAGTGGTATACACTACATACCCCAAAGGGCTCCAATCACCCTTTTTTTAGGTAAGGGACAGGTGCCCCAGCCCCCATGCAGCAACCTCCATCCTGCTGGTATAAGACAGCCCTCCAGGGTTGGTGGCCAGAGCCATACCTGTGACTGGGGCAGTGGCAGACCAGCAGCAATGATGGGGCTAGCTCTAGAAAACCTCAACTGCCTCACACCACTGTCTGCCAGTCACCAGCAGGCAGAACTTTATAGGTGTTGCAACCATGCACAGTCTAACTGCAGACAGTCTACTAGCCAGTCCATAATGCATGCTTACAGAGGAACTATGTGCACCACACAGGCATCTCTGTGATTGGTGCCCCAGCACTGAGAACACAAAAGTATCACTGGAAGCAGATAGTGTAGAGCGCTATGTGGGAACCTAGACATGCCATGGTCACTGCTCGGTCAGAGTGAGTGCCCTCCCAGCATGCCATGCTGTGGCCACCCTGTCCATGCAGGCAGTGGTCGGGCAATACAGTGTCCCAGCCATTGCCCCACACCCTGTGTAGATGCATCCTGGCCAATCCGCTCTGTCCGGGACATACCCAGAACACCTTGCTCCTCAATATGCACATATTCAGGCTAACGCTGGCAACAGTGGGACATTGTAGGCCCGGTGAGGTGTGGGCAGCCACAAAACAATGGATAGACATATACACTGTGATGGTGAAAGCCTGGAGGAAAGCATGGACACAGAAGAGAAACCAGAAATCCCTATGGAAACGGATGACAATGCACAGCTATAAGGAAAACTCAGCCTACGTCAGAGAAAAAGGCAGTTCCCTGTAGGAAGCAAACCATGCCCTAGTGCAAGGGTAGAGACTAACCCCCTTCCTGATTGGTCACAAGGAAGCAGGAAGCCAGGGTTAAAAACCACGTGCAGAGGGAAGGAAGAGAGACCCGATTGGGGGCCGGAGGACAGACCCGATTGGGGGCCGGAGGACAGACCCGATAGGAGACCCGAGGAGAGACCCGATTACAGACCTAGAGACAGAACTGATTGGAGAACCGATTGGAGATCCCACAAAGAAGCTGGTCAGGAAAATATCCAGAGAGCCAGGTGGAAGGCAAGAGAAAGCCAAGACCAGAGTCTGAGACACTCAGACAAAGCCAGCATTCAAAGGTAAAAGCACAGACAATTGGAGAAGCCGGGCAGGTCAGTCAAACAATTGCTACAGCTGGGAGGATTGGAGAGGTGGAAAGAGCACCAGTGCTGACACAGAGAAACAGCCTCAAGATAAAACTGACCATTTTATATCTGATAAATTGGCAAAAGAGATAAAGGCTAGTTTTAATGAGCAGGAGCTGGAACCCTCCCCCTCTACTGTGAAACTTTGGATTGAAAGCCTAGTACCTGCTGCAAACTCCAGACCAGATAACTCTGACGTTTGTGAAACTTCTAAATTAGGGGCACTGCAGAGACTATTCTCTAGTGAGAGGATTCAAACCCCTAGTACCAAAACACCTGAAAAGGCTGACTTGCTGTGGGATCACTTCCACCAGTTTCTAAAGAGAGAGAAGCTAAAAGAAGTCCCCACATATGAGAAAGACTTTGGTAATTCTAATGGCATTGAGGAAATGCAGATAGAAAACCACTGTGCCTGAATGTGATGATTTTCCTATACCAATGGACTGTTGTTTAACTCACAAGAATACCACAGTAAGAAGGTGAAACAGGAGAGAGTTTTAAAAGCCTTTTACTAAGGTAGCTTTTACCTGTGACTCAGAAGAAAGCAGTGCTGTGCTGTATTCATTGTTGAGAGTAACGGTGTTTGGGAAGACGTTGTTTGGTGAAAGTGAAACCAGCTGTGTTTAGTTCTGCTGTAGTATAGTGTGTGACCACACGGAGCAGTGCAGAGAACAGCAGAGAAGAAAAGTTTTGTTTTTCATTTCTCCTGGTTTTTCCTGTGTTCATCCTTTCATTTGGAGAAGTTATCATAGTGCATTTGTTGTGTTTTGAACCTCTGCGTGCCTTTGAAAATCCCCCTTGTATAAATAATAAAAATCTTGCAAAGCCTTACCACCTGCCTCAACTACAATTCATTCCTACAGAGTAAAGAACTTTTATTCTAAAGGACAGTAAGGCCGCCTATCAGCTGTCGGCCGCTTGGCCCAGCCGGTGGGTGTCGCAACACACACACTCCTATTGCAGCATTGTGAAAAGATAGTGGTGGTTGGCAACCCTGCCCGCCACACTGGTCCTGATCACAGTGCCGACATTGCTAAACTGTGCAGGAGGTAGTAGTAGTGCTCTGGTGACAACTTCAGCTCAATGTTGGGGCCAACAACCTGACTCTCCATGCATCTTTGGATTGTGGAACCTGTGTGAGTGGGTGTTTGTATCCCTGTTTGCAGCTGCTTTGGGCTTTGCACATGTTGCTGTTGTATCTGCATTGTAGGGTAAAACATGGGGACATGCTCTGCAGGGACCACAGCTGGGGCTTGAACCTGTGACCCTCTGCTTCTGGACACACTGGCTGGGTGTACTGCAGCACACTGTTGCCACAGATGCATGGTGGTCCCTGGGGCTATCTGTACTTTTCCTCAGCCAGACCTTTTATGTTGCACTGCACACCACGTACTGCTACAGGGCATGGCCTAGGTCCACTGCAGGCAGGTGCCAGTGCCCCCTCCCGCACGGGCACCCCCCCCTGCCATGCTGCCATGACCATATGCTGTCGGTGCTGGTAGTATGCAGTCCCAGGTCATCCACTGTGTGGGTAGGTGGTCACCTAGGGAGCGGGGTCTGGGGCATGGGGCATACATGAGCATCCTCACATCCCCCCCATCACTGCCTACTAATAGTCGGTCCCTTCCGCTTGGGGGAGGGTTGGCTGGGGGGATGTCAGGTCAGTGCCCTGGCAACTGTTAGCTTGGGTGGACCAGGTAGATGTAGGTGGATTGTGTTTGGCCTTTGTCAGCTGCTGTCATGCTGATTTCCAGTTTCCATGTTCCTATGTGCCACCTAGGTGCCCGCCTAGTCCACCCTGTGCCCCAGCTGCCCCCGCTACATGTCCTGCCTGCAGATCCCTATGCCCCACTTGCACCGTTGCCATAGTGGCCTTTCATACTTGGGCACTATGCTATTGCTGGAAATGGAGCACTACTATCACGTTTCTTGGGCTCCCTGTCTATGCTGTACATTGCTGACACTGAAATGGTTTCTCTCTCCTGCAAATGTGCATCTAACGGCAGGTTTTCATTTGCTGTAGGATTCAGCCCTTCAGTTCAGCACGTTAGTGTGCAGGGAGCCTCTCCCCACCCACTCCCCGCCCACTGACCCCTTGCCCCCACCCTCTCTCCACCCTCTGCGGTGTTTACCGCGGCCGGGAATGTTAACGATCGTTAGGTAACGTTAATGTGCGGTATGTAACGTTACCGCAGTTTAGTAAACATGCCCTTAAGTGTGGGAAGATCATTGCTTGGACTGTTGTTTTGAAGTCACTTGCCGAGAGGAGAGGTCTTATATGATGGAGCATCTTTAGTTTAGAGTATATGTCCCTGGTTGTATTGCTCATGTGCTTAGCAAAACTGAGATGCTGATCTAAAGTGACACCCAAGTATCTCACTTCTCTTTTTACTTGAAAGTTTGCTTCTTTTATTTTTATAGTTTCTGGTGGGGTGAAGGAGTTATCTTTTGTAATAAAGAGGACTTCCGTTTTCTTGAAGTTAATTTATAGGTTTTGTTCAGTTAGCTATGTGACAATGTTGCTGAAGCATTCCTCTATATTTGTAAAAGTTGGCTGTTTTGTGTTGAATTGAGTGTATAACATGATATCATCTGCATGCAAGTGATAATATATGCTGTGTCCCTGGATTATTTTGTATATAGGTAGAATATATAAATTAAATAATATAGCTGATAATGCTGAACCTTGGGGGATGCCTAGCTTTTGGCAGAATGGGTTGGATGTGTTTCACTTGAAGGGTTCGATTGAATAAATAAGATATGAACCACATTAATGTTCTATCAATAAGGTCAGTTTCTTGCAGCCTGAGTATGAGGTGCTCATGGACTTTAGAATCGTAAGCTGCTGTTATATCTAAGAATATTAGAATGAAACCTGATCCCTGTTTTTCTACTCCTTTTAATAGTCTGTTAATGATAGGAGAAGAGTTGTTGAGGGTCGAGTGGAGCGAAGTTATCAATGTGATCCTGTAATTGGAGCTGAACCATTTTTTCTAAGATTGTTGCCATAAAAGGTAAACTCGAAATTGGCCTATAAGAGCTTGGTTTAGATTTGTCCAGATCTTTGCCTTTAAAGCACCTCTCTGCTGAGAATCATCCTTTGATTCATCTACATTTTCATCCATCTATTCTTACTGATTCTCACCAGGGTCCTGAATTTAATCAAAATGAGGATTGATATTCAGCAAAGAAAAATACATTTGTGATCCAGTTTTATGGTTTGGAAGCCGGTTCCTGATCTATTTTCCAGGAATTAGGCAATCATTTATCTTATAAGTATTCTCTCTTCCCTCCCCTCCAAAAAAGAGAAAAACAGCCATGGTAGTAGAACATTTACAGAGGGTTGATGACCATCAGTTTAGAGCTGGAATCTATCCTCCTGCAATTTCATTAATTCTAGAAGGCAGTAAATATTCCCATAGGGAACATGAAGATATAAATCGCAAGTTTCTGAAAATCTTCTATTGAGACTAGGTAGACCTAAGATTTCTTCTGCAAGAGCTCTGTCCCTTCTCCAGCTAATCTTGGGGTTTAAAAAGACAAAATCCAACACCCTCTTTGCAAATTTGAGTTGGACTCCCTCAATTCTCTCCTGTTCACCTCTGTGGTTCAAGAATGCATTCATATAGAGGCCTATTCCCTTCTGGATGTCCAGCCTCTCTATGGCCCCCTCAAAATTGGGGCATACAGAGGTAGACCAGAATCAGGTGCAAAGGGCTTGGATGGGCTGGGCTGGCCAGGCCCCAATTCTGAAGGGCCGCATGCCCTACAGATCCCTGGCTAACTCAGTCAGGCTCTTGAATGGAGCAGCAATGCCATGGATTGCCGGCTGTGGGACAGAGCCCCCCTTTCCCTGCAGCCTGACCCCCAATTTGGCCTATCATGGCCAGGATAGGGCTGCGGGGGACCCACCTCACCCTCTCACCTTCCGCCGCCATCGGCCTCTGCTGTCCCCCACTGTCCAGGACAACTTATTCCACCTCCGAGGTGGAATAAGTCCTCCGTATAGAAGACCAACCCTGGACGTACAGGGCCGATCTAAGAATCATCCCTGTATGTCTGGGGTGATGGTGTCCAACCAAGGAGCACGGATCCATGTGCAATCAACACACCCAGTACAAGAAACGTGGATAGCAGTAGAAGGAATCTTTTATTGAACACCTATTAGCCAAGGCCCGACACAGGCCGTGTTTCTCTATGCCTTCATCAGGGTTTTGTTTGGCTAAAAAATACAACATATACAATTACACAAATGAAAAAACAAATAATTAAAACATATAAACTATTCAAATAAAAAAGCACCATAAAACCGTGTGTATAATACATAAATAAATGTGAATTTAAAAAACATTTAATAATACACTCTTGGTTATTCTTATACAGTGTCATGCAGCAGGGGCTGATGAAAGTAAAAATGCAGGAGAAGCTGTTTTTTATTAGGAAAAAGATGTGCACAAGATGCAATATCCACACAGAACAGCTAGAGGGAGCAAGTATGCACTCACAGAGCCAGAGTGGACACACTTAGCTAATCGAGAGCACCTGACAGTCAGCCTGGAAAGCTCAAACACAGGAGAGCTTTATAAACGGATGACTGGAGACTGGAGAGGGCAGAGCAGCATTTGCAGGTGTGGAGCTGGAGGTAAAGCTGAAGATTTACGAGAAAGAAGCACCACAAGCAAGGACCAAGCAGAAAGAAGCACTTGGGAAACTAGTGCTGGGAAAAGGAACAATCACCTTTGGAGACAAAGCAGAGTGAAAGAAAGAAGCCTGCTTGGACCAGAGGAACCTGGGGCTAAACTGAAAGGTAACAGAAGCTTTCAGAGAGGAGACTGGCACAGGGATTGTGTTCCTGAAGAACTACGGGAAGGAGGAAATCCCAGTTCTATATGCTGCTGGAAGCCAAGGTATGCTGACTCTGTTTCTATGAAGAAAACCTTACCTTATAAAAAGCCTTTTGAAAGTAATGCTAAACCTGTGAGAAAGCAAAGCAAAGCTACCTCTCATAAGCCAAGTAGCCAACGCCCGAGGGTAGGCCATGCTCATTGGCAAACACTAGAGGAACTCTTTAAACATCCAGAGAACAGGACTAGGGCCTGGCCAGAAATTATAGCCAGTGAAACCACTGATACAGACAGAGATAATTCTGAGCCGATGCAAGTGGAACTTGTAGAGCCAAGCCTTTTATCTCAGGAAGAGATGGACTGTTCTTTGTGTATTTCAGGCAGTGCAGAGTCACTGTTAAACCTGTGAATGATATATGTTATCTTCAGAATGTTATTCATTTGCTAAATGTAAGAAGAGTGCTGAAACATTTACTTTACTCTGGAAAGCTTAACTAAGCATGGTTACAACTGTGAAGCATAACAGTTTTCCGTTAACCTGAGTTGATTTCATTCCTGAAGTTAAGGACTTTTTTTTTAGGTTGTAACCCAGCTGAATCTTATGCGTAAAGGGAAATAAATGCCTTGTTAACCCTCTACTCTGCATTCACAATTTTTCTTAGTAAGGAGCTGAACTGCTAAGACCAGGTTACACCTGGCTCTTAAAAGACCCTCCTCTCATAATAAAATAATTTTGTGTCCCACCTACCCTTACGACCACTGGCCACCAGGGCGGTGCACGACAACAGCTAATAACATCCATGTTATAAACATACCAAAAACATTGACTATAAAATTTATAAATAACTAAAACCAATGTTTTATAGATTTTATCAAGCTTTTAAACAAATGTCATTTGGAAGTAACTTGAAATACTGATGTTTAATTGTGAAATAAAATAAAATGAAACATACCTGTATGTTCTATATTTAATTCAATGCAATCTGTGTTTTCTACAAGGAGATGATAAAGACTCACTAATAATCTAATGGGTATGTTTACTAAACCGTCTTAATGTGCGCCCGGCGATAGTGTGCAGGCTGCCATAAAAGGAGTGGGCGTTTCAGTTTTAAAGTAGCAAAACGGGATTATCGCGCGATAACGCGTGCTGCTGCTCACATTATTGGGCGAAGCGCCGCTAAGTGTGTTAACGCGCGGTAATCTTAAGTAGGCGTGCAGACACACAAGCATAGAAACAGAGGTGTAGCACAATGGTCAATGCACTGACTGATGATACAGGGGTCATGAGTTCAATCCCCCAGTGTGCCTAATGCATAAGGCTGACTGAGACATCAGCTTTGGCATGTAAGTATTGTTTTGTGAGGCATTTTATTTGTATTTTAATTATTGCTGCCAGCAAACACACCCTCACGTGCCGTAACCTAAGGTGCCACATAAGGCACCCTATAAGGCACTCCATAGGGCATTATAAAGTGCACTGTCCACCACGGCACCCTATAATGTCCCCTATAGGGCACCCTATAAGGCGTTCCATAGGACATCTTATAAGGCACCTTATATGGACTGTAACCATAAGGTGCCGCAGAAGGCGCTTTATAGGGCGCCCTATAGGGCACCTTATAAGGCGCCCTATAAAGCGTCTTCTGAGGCACTTTATGGTTACAGTACTCTGAGGGTGTTTTTGCTGGCAGCACTGATGTACGAGCGCTGAAGGCAGGGAAAGGCTTCCGGAGGGCGGAGGAAGGCTCCCCAGGGGCGGAGAGAAGGGGTCAATGGGTGGAGAGTGGGAGGGGAGAGGCTCCCCGCACACTAACGCTGTGAAATCCGAGGCTGAAAACTAACGCCAGTGAAACCCTGGCGTTAGAGCTGATTTAAAGGGAAGAGAAACCATTTCTGTCAGCAATGTACAGCAAAACCAGGGAAACCTACAAAAAAGTGATAAGTGTGATACATGTGCACTGAACAAAAGTGCAAATAAACATTGAAAATGACCCCAACATAATATTAAAAAAACATAACCAAGCTGGGCAATAGTGATATTAATGGGAAACATAAAAAAACACTCCAAAGAAAGCTCCAAAAAAAAGATATGAATTTTGGAAGGGTCTACGCTCCGTCCCCATACAAGGTGAATGATCCCACAGTGAAATAGCACTGATCAGGGTTCCCCTCTCCATTGGACAGGTTTCCTATGACATGTTCCACAACAGCATGGCGGGCATGTCGGAATGGGCAACTGGACAGATGCTGGGAAAGGTGACACAGAGGGCTGCAGACGGCACATGCTGTACTGCAGCTGGGCCACAGTGCGGACTAGGGTGATGCCTAGGTGGCCCATAGGAATGCTGAAACAGTAGAGCAGACAGAAAGCAACTGATGAGGGCCCAGCATGGGCATGAGTGTGCTTCCCACAGTGTCACAGGGGATAGTACCCAGCAGGTACCCCCAAGGGCACAGAACATTGGGGGGAAGCGTGGACATCTATGCAGGCACCCTTACCCCAGAACCCGCACCATAGGCAGCCACCTACCCGCACACTGGATGGCCTGAGACTGCGCTCCACCAGCACCACCAGCAGAAGGGCATGTCAGCAGGGTGTCAGAGGGGTACTGGTGGTGGAGGGGGCAGTGGCAGCTGCCCAGAGCAGACCGTGGCCTAGCCCTGTGTAGGTGGGTGCCATGCTCTGCAACAGACAGGCCCTGTCTGACGAACAGTCATGGTGTAGCAGCAAAGCGCAGACAAACCAATGATACCAGGAGTCTGTTCAGAAGGTCCAAATCATCTATTTGTGCACAAGTCTCAAGCAAGGCAATTTCAAAATGGCTGAGCAAAGTTTTCAAGCATTACAACAACTTTTATAGACTTCTGTTCCATTCTAGGTATAGAAAAACATTTCATTGGTCCCGGTACTCTCCCGTACCTCCCGTAGCCCTTCTATTGGTCCCGGTACTGATAAGTTTCTCCAATTATGTTCCTTCTGTGGGCTTCTGTGGGCATGACACCTGCCTGCCCCCCTTCTAGTCCCAATTACAATGGTCAGTTCATCAACTTGTTACTTTCACACTTTCAAGGTTATGGGACCAATTTGTGCGTGCAGAAGAGCAAGGTTCTGTAACTCATCTGTCAGCACTCCTCATTATTTCTTTGCAAATGTACTTTCTCTTATCAGTAACTTTTAAACATGTCTTTTCTGTATTTTTCCATTTCTTAATTCTGCAGTTCTGCTTACCTAAGCTAATTCAATATTTCTACTGAGTTCTTTCTTACAATAGCAGCATATTGGGGGATGTGCAATCCTATATGCCTCTCCACAGGCCTCATTTACAGGTCAAGCTAGCCATGCTGGCCTGCCTATGTCAGACACCGTGGGTCACAGGCCTGCACCTGCCACATTCCCCCCTTTGATTAATCTCACCCTATTACTTAATAAGGTGTGAGAATTAAATCACTTTTTAGAAGAATCACATCCTGATCAAGGGATTCTTACTAGTTCCACTAGGGCTAGCTTTGTATAAAGCCATTATTTTAGTTGCGGTCTTCCGCTCTACTGTACTATCAATAGCACTATGAATGGAACGCATACAACATGGGATTAAACAGGGTAAGCAGAGGATAACAGCAACAAGGATTAGTACTAAGATAATGAAAGTCTTAAATCCTCCCAGCCAAGAGAAAAGGTTAGCAAACCAATTAGGAAATTTCAAGGCGTGCCAAGTCTGTACTGGCACATAAGCATGTCTTTGCATATCTTTAGCAATTTCTTCAACTACTTGACCTTTATCATCTATTTTCAAACAGCAATTAGTTAAATTCAGTTTACCACATACTCCTCCTTCAGCTGCTAGCAAATAATCAAGTGCTAAGCGATTCTGTTATATGGCAGTGCGCATCAGTGTACTTTGACTAGCTAAAAGTGTAATAGCATGAATAGTTTCATTGGTTATTATTTCAACTACTGCTTGTAAGCGAATAATACGATTGATCATATAATTGGGGTACGATAACCATACATACCATCATCATTCCAAGTGGCAGGTCCATAATACTCAATAATTCTTTCTGGTGGCCAATCATCACCTCGCCACTTCTCCCACTTGCCTATCTGTAAGGCCTCTCTTTTCTGTCTTGATGCTCCTTTGTGTTTGTGGGTAGTGTATACAGGGTATCCTAATTGTTCTCCATGTTCAGTGTTTAACAGGAAGAAAGAAGGTCTGATGGTTCCTAAGACACATGCTCCTCCCCATTGTGGCGGGAGTTGCGCATATGCTCGGTTTCCACAGATCCAATATAGGCCAGGTGGGGCTTGCCAGGCTTGGACTTTGGCAAGGTTAGTCCATAGACCTGCAAGTTCAGGAAATCTAGCTAATGGGTTAGGAGGTTCAGGATGTCTGATTCCTGACCACCATGCTGTCTTTTTGGTCGTGGCATTATAGTATTTCTGGCTAAGACAGACCAGCTGTCCTACCTTTTGGGTGAACTGGGGTCCAGTTCTGGCATAGCAAAGACGTCCAACGATTGAGTGCGCTAACACCCATTCACTGGTAGTCTTGTGTAATTCAGTCTGGTTATAAATCATGGAATAATTCAATTCTTGGGCTTCCCAGGGCCATTGGTCTCCCATTTGGGTTCCGCCACAGAAATAACAATCTGTGATCTTAAGACTAGATACTACTGCTCCGGCTAATTCTAGAAATAAATTCTGTGAAGGGTGAGGGATCTCAAACTTATTTACATGCATAGCTTCATAAAAGATATTATGAATATGATATTTAGATGACTTGTGGGCTTGAGTATTCAATCTAATATACACAATGGTCCCTGGATCTGTTCCCCCTCCAGCAATTCGCAAACCAAACTTATATCCTTGTTTCCATGCATGGGGATTATGTACATGCAAGTGTAAGGGGTTGCAAGCATCTTTCTGACATTTATCATTTGTGGTGGGCTTGGTTAGAGTAGCCATCCGTTTATCTATTTTCTCATCAGTTATACCAGTGTTCCAGGTAGCATAGAAAACACATTCCCAATACGGGCAATAGTAATCTGCCGCTGTAGCAGTACTATACCCTGATCCTGTTTTACCTGTACACTTCCACCAATTTGTGGCACCTTCTGGACACATATACTTATGGTCATTTCGATACGCTTTCTCCCATGTACCACAGGTGGACTGACTATCTCTATTAATAGCATTACATGCATCAAAATTCAAAACAGCAGGTTTAGTAATGTCCTTAAGTGGTGGTGTAGCAGCTAATATAGGTCCATCTGCATCCTTCCATCTTATTTCCAACGTGTAATAGGATGGATTCTGATGCGGATTATAGCATGCTTTGATTTTACCATGAGTGCAAACATTTAGTTCAGTGGTGTTATAGATACACCGAGTTATTGTTCCCTTGCAGGTATAGTAAGAATGGTAAAGCAAAGTCTGAGTTACTTTCAGTCCAGTTCTAGTAGAAGTAATGCAAGCGGTGCATGGAGGTAGAGCATAAGTCTGTTCAAAACCTCCAAAGAAGGCAACCAAGGCAAAGCAAAAACAAAGATACATGTTGATGTTGATTGGAGTTCTTCTGAATCCTCAGCTTGCTGATCTTGATCGCGACGATCTATTATTCTTCGTCCCGTTTGCTAATGAAGCAATTTAACGGGTGCTGAGTGTTGATTGAAGATCCTCAAGATGTCCAGCACACATTAACCAACTTAGCAATTCAGGTGGCCTGTGAAGTCTGGCTTTAGCCAGTGTAGTCTCAAAGTAGTGTGTCAAATCACACACACAAATTGGGTTCGTTGAAACAAAACTGTTGCTGTATGGAAAACAGCAATCCTCTTCGAAAGACTTGGCTACTGCAAAGCACTTGTAATGAAGTGTCTATGCTGCTGGTTGCCGTCTCAGAGTAACTCGCAAGGGTACATCAGGGTGCTGCTCTGCTGTCCACCGCTCTGGTTCAGGATCGGCGGCGGGCTTGACTCTGCTGTGGTGGATCCAGGCGTCGATCTCGGCTACCTTTACTGCAGTTGGGGTAGACAGGATGACGGTGTACGGTCCCTTCCAATGGGGTTCCAACGGTATCTTCTTCCAATCTTTTTTTTTTTTTAAACTTTTATTTTCATTTTGCAACAAACAAAAGAAACAACACACCAAAAGAGACAAAACAAGTATACAATAAGGAAAAGTAAACCCATTACCCCCCACCCCGATGCTTCTTCTCTACCCGATTATATCAGCATGTGAGCGCTTCCAATTAACAGTGATTATACATCAAACGATCAAAAGAGTATCTACAATACAGCATGATCATGGGACAGAGATATATACAAAGTTAGACAGTCAGATGAGAGCATTTAGCAAAATGTACATAGTCATTGAGCATCTTCCATTGAGACCAATGAGAAGGAGTCTGAACGGAGGAAGCGAACAGACGAGGTATTTGTTCATATTTACTGTAAAGACAAGCATGATTCCACCATTCATTGGGGCTCAAATGGGAGCTAATTTTCCAGTATTACTTAATTAGGGAAATAGCAATGCCAAGCATAAAGTTCGAAAGGAGATAAGCCATTTTTGGGAGAGAGGGGATCCCCGCAACTAGGCGAAGTCCCACTATCCTCCAAGAAAGGGGCTCCTGAGAGTGCGAGATAGACCAAATACGACCCCAGACCCGACGCCAGTTATACTGTAGTGCGGGATATTCATGCATAACATGAGGCAATGAACCAATGGCCGCAGGACGTGTCCAGCAACCATTGCCCTGAGTAGTGTTCCTTCCAACCAACGAGCACCTTGTTTGAGAAGAAAAGATTGAGGGAACACTTGAGTAAAATCGCCACCAAGTATTAATGGAGCATTGGCAGAGGCCAAGGCCAACTGCGCAATACTTGCATAGTAAGCAGGGTTGTCCACATTCGGGGCATAATGCAAATACACGTGAATTCACTATCTCCAACCTCAAGGTGTACACGGGCCCATCTACCCTCCTTGTCAGCGCTAATATCAGGTACAGTAGCGTGCAAAGACTTCCTAACCAGAACGGCCATCCCGTACCATTTGGAAACGGTGGGAGAATAGGCAGCTACCATGTGAGGCTTAGCATTGAGTTTCAGTGTTTCAGCAGAGTTTAAATGCGTTTCCTGAAGAAACACTAAATCAACATGCTCATGGCTAAGATAGCTAAGGATTTTCTTTCCTTTGAGTGGACCATTAATGCCTTTGACGGTGAATGATAAGATTTTACATAAGGCCATTCAGCAAAGTTAAAAATTCTGAGCATGATAGCACACATAATTTCACTATGTCCCTCAAACTGACTGTATCTGGCTGTACACATGACATAGGAAAAATAAGCTAATATAATACAATGAAGCGCCCCACATTAACAAAGAAAACCGCAGTACGGTAGAGGAGAAGCAAAACCCCAAAATTACTGGCGACCATGTGTCTGCGGGGAGAAACCCCAGAGAAGGCCGAAATTGAAAAAACACATAACCTGTAGGACTGTGCGTGCTCCGAATCCGACCGAGGCACACATCATGAAGGGATAGGAGACCAAAAAACAAAAGTCATATAGAGAAAGAAAGAAAGTCCAGGCTATTTCTGTGCTTGGCTATGACCGCCGCATCGGGCCCTTCAAAATGGCGGATAGAGCTGGCAGATAAGAGTCCAAGATTTGGGATCAGCGCATCTGCTCTGCTTCTTTGGAGTCTAAAAATGTTGATAGTAGATCAGGATCTTCGAACGTCCTGGTTTGGTTGTGGAGAGTCACTCGGAGCTTCGCTGGATACAACAGGCCAAAGCGAGCCTGTAGCTGTTGAAGTCGAGGGCGAAAAGCAAGGAGTTTCTTCCGACGGTCAACGGTAGGCTTTGCCAAATCAGGAAAGAAGGAGACCTTACGACCTTCAAATTCCAAATGGTGATTCGCTCGGGCAGCATGTAGAATTTGTTCCACTTGTTGATATCGTAGTAAGCTAAAGATAATAGGCCGGGGGGTCGTGCGGTTGAGCGCCATGTGGGCAGGAACACGGTGTGCTCGATCGATTTCCAGTTCTCTGTGAAAAGTGATCTTCAGCAAGGAGGGAAGAGTTTTGAGCAAGAATTCTCTTATATCTCCTGCTTCCACCCCCTCCGGCATTCCGAGGAGCCTCACATTGTTGCGACGGGCTCGATTATTGCTATCTTCTAACTCCTTTTGAAGATTCTGTATCTGGCGCTCAGCCTTGTCCAGTTTGCCCAAGCGCACCTCGTGCGAGTCGAGGACCCCCGCCATGTTGTCCTGCCGTAATGAAAGACTTTCAAGTCGGTCCTGGAGCACTCCAAAGTCTTCTCGCATGGCTCGAAGCGCTTCTCCATTGGACTGCACCAATTCCTTAACGCCGCGTATTTCCTCCAAAATCTCCAGGTGCATTTCGGGGTTTTCACGAAATGGAACCATCTTCTGTGGGGAAGACACCTCTGTTTTGGAGCGTTTTCCGTGAGAAGAAGAAGGAGACCCGAAGTCCAAGCGCGCTGGTTTATGGGCCGCCATCCCCCCCGAGGTGCCCGGTCAGCTCGGAGCGAAATAGTAAATTTGTATAGGTATTAAGTCAGGATTCTAAGTAGGCCTCTCGGGAGCTTCAACGCAAAGCGTCCTACCCGCTGGACATCAGGCTCCGCCCCCTCCTTCTTCCAATCTTTGATCCACACCGAAGTTCCAGGCTGGTAGGGATGCAAGGGTTCCGTCAAGTTGATAGGCAACTGGTCTTGGATCCACGTATGGAGAGTCTGCAGAACAAAACTAAGAGCTAGGAGTTCTTGTCTGGTTACTTCTGAACCAATCTGGGCTAAACTTCCTTTGATTCCCTGCACTATTGGTGGGGGTTTACCATACAAAACTTCAAAAGGGGAAATCCTGTTGACTTTACAGGGGCTGAGCGTATTCTGAGTAAAGCTATGGGGAGCACTTGGGGCCATTTCAAGTGTGTCTCCTGACAAAGCTTAGACATTTGGGCTTTCAAGGTACGATTCATTCGCTCAACTTTCCCTGAACTCTGGGGTCTGTATGCAGTGTGGAGTTTCCACTGTATCTGCAAAGCTTTTGCTAACTGCTGAGTAACTTGGGAGACAAATGAGGGTCCATTATCTGACCCTATTACTGCTGGAATTCCAAATCTGGGGACAATCTCTCTCATTAAGGCTTTGGTAACTTCTCGGGCTTTCTCAGTTCTGGTTGGGAATGCTTCTACCCACCCAGAGAAAGTACAAACTAATACTAGTAGGTAATGGTATCCATTGGCTTTTGGCATTTCAGTGAAATCAACTTGGAGGTTGTGCATGGGGGTGACACCTCCTGACTGAACTCGGGGTGCTGTAATAAGGCCTTGCTTGGCATTATTTTTGGCACAAGTTACACATTGACGTGCTACTGAGGCTGATATGGTTGTCATCAGAGGGATGTAGAAATGTGGTCTGAGTGCTTTCTCCATAGCACTCTTCCCATAGTGGGTGGCTTCGTGGAAAGCTTTGACAAAGGATGGTCCTAACAGTTCTGGAATTACTATTCGTCCTGGAGGTTGACTGCCCTCTTCTGGTGGCAGCTCAATCCATCCATCTTTCAATACTCCATTTTCTTTGTCACAATAGTAATCTAATTCTTTGGTGGTATATCGTGGGGTCCATAGATTCAAAGGTACTGGAAACAATGCTGCTTGCATTGGCATAGCTTGTGGGGCAATCTGTCCTGTCATAGCTGCTTGTCGTGCTGAGGCATCTGCAAATCTATTTCCTCGAGCAACTTCTCCTTTTCCTGCTTGATGTCCTCTGCAATGCATGACAGCTACACGTGTTGGGGCCCAGACTGCATCAAGTAACATCAATATCTCGGGACCATATTTGACTGATTTTCCTCTGGATGTGATGAGTCCTCTTTCTTTATAGAGGGCTCCATGGGCATGCAAGGTAGTGAAGGCATATTTGGAATCTGTATATACATTTAGCACAAGTTTTTCTCCTAACAACAATGCTCTGGTGAGTGCTATCAATTCGGCTTTCTGGGCTGATGTTCCTGAGGCTAGAGCTGATGATTCAACTACTTCATGTTGAGTGACGACTGCATATCCGGCACAGCGTCGTCCATCAAGGATGAGACTGCTCCCATCAACATAATAGATCTGGTCGGGATTGTCTATGGGCACATCTGTTAAGTCAGGTCGACTAGAGAACACAGTTTCCATGACTTCGATACAGTCATGTTCTGGGAGTTCTTCACTGATGGGTATCAAGGTAGCTGGATTCAAGGCATGGCTCACTTCAAGTTGTATTTGTGGGTTTTCACATAACATGCTCTGGTACTTCAACATTCGAGAATTGGTGAGCCAATAATTTGCTTTTTGTTCCATAAGGGCAAGGACTGCATGTGGCACAGTGACTCGTATGTTCTGTCCTAGTGTGAGTTTGTCTGCTTCACTCACTAGTAGTGCTGTAGCTGCAACTGCTCTCAAGCAAGGTGGCCATCCTTTGGCCACAGGGTCCAATTGTTTCGATAGGTATGCTACAGGTCGCTCCCAATTTCCTAATTTCTGAGTCAACATGCCTAAGGCATTTCCCTGTGCTTCATGTACAAACAAGTGGAAAGGTTTGTGGACATCTGGTAGTCCAAGTGCTGGTGATGACATCAATTCTTCTTTTAACTTCTGGAAGGCTGTATCCTGCTCAAGTCCCCACTCCAGTGGTGACTTTTCTTCTCCTTTTGTGGCTTCATACAGTGGTTTGGCAATTTGGGCAAAGTTGGGTATCCAGATTCGGCAATATCCTGCTGCTCCCAGAAAGGCTCTGACTTGCTTTCTGGTTGTTGGAGTTGGAATTCTGCATACTGCTTCTTTTCTTTCTCTGCCTAATCTTCTGCTTCCTTGGGTAATACGAAAACCCAAGTACTTCACTTCTGTTTGACATAGCTGTGCTTTGTCTCTGGAAACTTTGTATCCAGCTTCATCTAGTAACTGCAAGAGATCTTTGGTGGCTAATATACATTCTCTTTCTGATACGGCAGCTATCAACAGATCATCCACATACTGGAGAAGCACTCTCTTCCCCGGGGCTACTGGATAGCTTGAAAGGTCTTGATTTAGTGCAGCACTAAAGATGGTAGGTGAATTCTTGAATCCTTGGGGTAATCTTGTCCAGGTGAGTTGGCCCCCTCTTCCAGAGATGGGGTCCTGCCATTCAAATGCAAATAATATTTGGCTTACAGGGGCTAATCTTATGCAAAAGAATGCGTCTTTCAAATCCAGTACAGTGAAATGGGTAGCTTCAGCAGGTATCAGTCCTAGAAGAGTGTAAGGATTGGGCACAACTGGATGTATAGTTTCAACTGCATCATTTACTCTTCTCAAATCTTGTACTGGGCGATAATCATCCGTCCCAGGTTTCTTTACTGGCAAAAGTGGGGTGTTCCATGGGGATTGGCATACTTTTAGTAGGCCATATTCGAGCAATCTCTGTAGGTGGCGATGAATGCCTTCAATTGCGGCTCTTGGGAGAGGGTACTGTTTGACGTGCACTGGTGTAGCACTAGGCTTGAGGGTTACAATCACTGGAGCTATATGCTTGGCTAGGCCTGGGGAACTGCCTTCTGCCCATACTCCAGGTGGTGCATGAATGTTCTTTAAAGTTTGTTCAAAATAGGTATCTTGAATCGAATCATCAATGTAATATCTCCATTCTTCTTCTCGGGGAACTGTCAGCAGCATTACTCCTGCTGGCTTGGCTTGGGAATTTACTGTCATTTGCATTTCTCCTTGTTCAGAGAAAGATATTTGTGCTTGAAGCTTGGCTAGCATATCTCGTCCCAGTAGTGGTACTGGACATTCGGGCATGTAAAGGAATTGATGAGTTACTTGCTGTCCTCCTAGACTGCATATTCGGTTTTGAAGAAAAGACTTTGTGGCTTTGGCACCAGTTGCTCCTATAATGGTGACTGCTTTTTTAGTGAATGGGGCTATCTTTTTGTCTATTACTGAATGTTCTGCTCCAGTATCAACCATAAAGTTCATAATTTGGTCTCCTATTTGTATTCCGACCATAGGCTCCTGGAGACCTAAAGCAAACTTGGAGCCCGGTCTGTCCTAATCCACGTCATCCTCATCATGGGCTTGTGTGGCCAATGCTTGGATGGCTCCTCCTCCCCTCTCTCTCTGGAATTGTTCTCGATTGGCTCCTCCTCGGCCTCGGGGACGGCCTCGTCTTTCTTCTCGCCACTGATGATCGTTGTCGTCATCTTGCTGGGCGTCTTCGGTTGCGGGCACGTATCTCTCCAATGTCCTTCCTCTCTGCAATAGGCGCATTGGTTCACGCCTAGTCTCTGGGTCCGGCCTCCGCCTTGACCCCGCCCTCTTCCTCTGCTCCTTCGACTAGGGACACCTCCCCTTTTCTTTTCAACTATGGCCGCAGCCAAAAAATCAGCTTTCTTCTTCATCTTTCTATCACATTCTCTCTGTCTTTCAGTATCACGATTCACATACACTTTATGAGCGACTTCCAATAACTGTGTTGCATTCATGCCCACAAACCCTTCTAATTTCTGTAATTTACGTCTAATATCTGGTTGAGACTGGTTTACAAAAGCAGAATTCACCATGCATAAACTTCCTGGTGCCTCGGGATCATAGGGAGTATATATTCTGTAGGCTTCAGTTAATCTTTCATAATAATCTGCTGGGCTCTCATCTATTCCTTGGATAACTCCTGCGACTTTGGAAAGGTTCATAGCTTTTTGGCCTCCCTTCTCAGGCCTTGTAAAAAGCCTTGGCGAAAGCGGGCTAGGGCTGTGGATCCTTCATCTGTATTTGGATCCCATTGGGGGTCTTCATTCGGGAATTCTCTCTGAGCTGCTTCTCTACGATCTATTATATTCTGTCCCTGTGCCGGAGCTGCAGGGTTTTCTGCCATCCATTCAATAGCTGCTTTCCTAATTCTTGCTCGTTCTTCTGTAGTGAATAGGGTGGTCAGGAGCTGACGGCAATCTGGCCAAGTGGGTTGGTGAGTTTCCATAATACTAGTTACTAATTCTGTCAGCTCCTGGGGCTTGCTAGTATAGGAGGCATAGTGCGACCTCCAATTTAATAAATCAGTTGTAGAGAAAGGAATATACACATAAGTTAGGGGTCCCGCTACCACTTCATCATTATCATTCTTTACGGGCACTCCCGGGACTTGCCTTAAGGGAAACAGTTTGGCTGTCCCAGGCGTCGTTTGGGATCTAAGGGTTATTGTCGTTGCCTTTGCAGGAGTTGCTTTCTTTTTCTCAACTGGTTTTGCTTTGGGTTTTTCTTTCGCTGGCGTGCTAGTGCTAGCGCTGGCTTTCTCGATTATTTGTACACTGTCCTCATCTGGGGGATTCTCTCTTTCTCCTTCTTCAGTCTCCACTTCTGACTCGCTTTTTAGGTCCTCCTCTTCTTTTCCCGCTAATTCTTCCTCTTTCTCTTCTCCAGGAGGGGGATCAGGGGTTGGGTCCCGCCTCGGCTCTGGCCGTCTCTGGGGTTCTGGGGCAGGACGCCGCCGGGCTATTCTTACTGGACCTGGGGTTCGGGGCTGCCTGAGGACTACTTCTGGGGAATCAGGATCTGCCAGGATGGGTTTCTTCGTGGCTTTCTTGTCCTGCTCTTTCATTCTAGGCTGTTCCGTTTTCTGTCTAGAATCTGTTCTAGCTAACATTATTCTGCACTGTTCCTCATAACAGCGCTGCGCCCAGGAGGGCGGATCTTCAGAAATACTTAACCAAGAATCTATATAGGGGTACTGATCTGGGTGCGCTACCCGCACTCTACTATGTATTGACTGAATAATTTCTACAGTGAACGTTCCCTCTCGGGGCCAGATGGGGTCTAGATCGGGCCACTCCCTAGTACACAAAATCTGCAAACGGGCTGCTGTCATTTTAATACCATAATCTCCTGAATATCCCTCTTTAAAATGTGCGATCATACATTCTAATGGTGTGTTTCTAGTAGACCCCGCCCCTCCCATTTCGATGTGTGCGCGCAACAACAGACAGAAGGGAAAAGGAGGGCGGACCGTGGGTAAGGGGTCCTCACGGCCCTGGAAACGTATAGGGAATACAAATAACAAGACAAGACGACAATCGCTTCCCCCTTTTCGCGACCTGAACGCGGTCGCCCGGTCAGGAAATGCGCTAATCAGGGGTCCGCCTTCACTTGGTCCGTGCTGCCAGACCTCTCATTCACACTTCGTTCACACAATCATGCTAGCAATGTATCCCAGAATGCATTCGTTTCTATCTGTTCTGACTAGTCTTTTTCCCAATTACAAAAAGGATGATGTTTTCACCTAGCGAATTCCCATGCCAGGCTACTCGGCTCTTCCTTGAGAGTTGATCATGCTCTCTTACCAATTCCCAATATCTCGAGATTACAAATTCCAAATTCCAACGGCAGTACTGCTCTTTCTATTTCTGTCTAGACCCAAAATCAAACTATACTCACCGGATCCGGTCCTCAAACTTCCCAAGCAGGCGCATGAGTTGGACCTCGGACTCCCCTCACTCGGTTTCGAGGCGTTGGCTCCAACCGGGCCCGGCACCCGCCGAGGTCCGACCAGCTCCCTCCGATACAAGGGACCGGTGGCGCCAGGGAGCGGCCCTCGTCGGAAGGGCGCGATCCCGGCAGGACCAAGCCTATAGAGGCTGAAAGTCGTGGTATATTGCCCTATATACACTTTGATTCCACAACTTCCCGGCCAACGCACCAAGGAATATGTAGCAGCAAAGCGCAGACAAACCAATGATACCAGGAGTCTGTTCAGAAGGTCCAAATCATTTATTTGTGCACAAGTCTCAAGCAAGGCAATTTCAAAATGGCTGAGCAAAGTTTTCAAGCATTACAACAACTTTTATAGACTTCTGTTCCATTCTAGGTATAGAAAAACATTTCATTGGTCCCGGTACTCTCCCGTACCTCCCGTAGCCCTTCTATTGGTCCCGGTACTGATAAGTTTCTCCAATTATGTTCCTTCTGTGGGCTTCTGTGGGCATGACACCTGCCTGCCCCCCTTCTAGTCCCAATTACAATGGTCAGTTCATCAACTTGTTACTTTCACACTTTCAAGGTTATGGGACCAATTTGTGCGTGCAGAAGAGCAAGGTTCTGTAACTCATCTGTCAGCACTCCTCATTATTTCTTTGCAAATGTACTTTCTCTTATCAGTAACTTTTAAACATGTCTTTTCTGTATTTTTCCATTTCTTAATTCTGCAGTTCTGCTTACCTAAGCTAATTCAATATTTCTACTGAGTTCTTTCTTACAATAGCAGCATATTGGGGGATGTGCAATCCTATATGCCTCTCCACAGGCCTCATTTACAGGTCAAGCTAGCCATGCTGGCCTGCCTATGTCAGACACCGTGGGTCACAGGCCTGCACCTGCCACAATGGTATCCCCAGGGAATGCACTGTCTCTGTGGCAACATGATGGTGCAGTGCACACAGCCAGTGTGTTCAGAAGTGGAAGGTCACAGGTTCAAGTCCCAGCTGTGGTTCCTGCCAACCCAGCCCCCATATTTTACCCACTACTAAAACATGCTAATACAGACAGAACCTTTAGTGCAGATGACGTAGACATGCCCAAAACACCTACATTTTACCCTACAGAGCACAGACACCATAAACATACGCATTACCTAAAGCAGAGTCTCCCAAATGCAGTTCTGGAGGGCCAAACACCATTCAGGTTCCATGCTGCCTCTAATAAATGTGGCTGTGCTGCATTGCTATGCACCGCCCCCATGGTATGCAGATGTATCTCATGCATATTCATTAGGGACAGCATGAAAACCCAAACAGTGTTTGGCCCTCCAGGACTGGAGTTGGGAACCTCTGCCCTAGAGCAGTGGCCAACAGGGGCAGACACACCCGCACCCACAGGCTCCATTATCCCAAGCCTCCTGGAGAGGCAGGATGTTGGGCCCTGCGTGCATCTCCCCATACTAGCACTTGCATACCTTAGCAATGCCACCCTAAACATGGGAAAACTGTACACAGCTATCAAAAGGTTGCTATGATAACTGTCAGATAGCAATTCCTACGTTAAGCACAATTGGCTGATTGAGCTGCATCATAGCAACCTTTATGATGTCTGTGGAATGTGCCTCAGGTCTGGTGTCTGACAGAGTGACCCCAACAGTATTGCGTATCATAGCCATGCCTGCACTGTGCCCAGGACTGGTGTGGTGGCCAGGGCTGCCAAACACCTCTATAGTTGCACAATGCTGGCATAGGTGTGTGGAGTGTGTGTCTGTCTATCCAGTGTGTGGTGGCTGCCAACACCCTCCACAGCCCACACTGCTAGCACTGTTGCCAGTAATGTGCATAATGAGGAGCAAGGAACTATGAGAATAGCCTGGATAGGGTGCCCTGGCCTGGCTGCATCTGCACAGGGCTTAGGGCAATGGCTCGGACATTGTAGTGCCCAGCCACCACCTGCACGGACAGTATGGCCACAGCATGTCCTGCTGGGAGGTCACTCTCACCCTGACTAAGCAGTGACCACGGCATGGCTAGGTTCCCCCATAGTGCTATATAGTATTTCTCTCATGTGATATTTATGGGTCCCTTTTGGGGCCCAATCACTGACTTATCTGCTTGGTGTGTATGCTGATATCCCAGTTCTGGGTACACGCATCTCTTCCAGGACCATGCACTATGGACTAGCTAGCAGACTGTCTGCAGCTAGTATGTGTCTTGCTGGAACACCTTGCAGGGTGTAGCGGCTGGAGGCTTGCTGCTGGAGAATGTCAGATAGTGGTGGGGGGCAGTTGAGCCTTTCCAGGCCTACTGTTTGTCTGCTATTGCTTTATGGATGTGTATAGCTCTGCATTGCCTGCCCTGTAGGGTGTCTGTTCCTCAGCAGGATTGGGGTTGATGGTCCCCTCTACTGCTACCATTGCAAGGAGGTAGAATGTGGATCTATTGGTGGGTGATCCTGTTTCCCACCCTGAGCCCCAGAGGGTGGGTTGTGTGATGGAACATAATCCGCCTATGGGTCCAAACCACCTCCCCTTCACCCCTCCCTCCCTCCCTCCCTCCCTCCCTTCACCTACATCATGTAACCATGGCACCAACACAGGATATGCACTATTCTGGGTGCATCATAGCCCATAAGGGCTAGACATGACTGAGAAATACAGAAGGACACAGATGTATCCTAGGTGTGTCTGCAGGAACTACCTATCACACACAGTAGCACTGATGGGGACCTGCAGCATAGCGTATTTCAGCCATGAAAGGTGCTGTGGACCTGGTGTTGGGTGCCCCACCTCACCCTCAGGGGGAGCACAGTACCCGCACAATGTGACGGTCTGTGGCTACTCTGTGCCAGTACCACACACGGTCAGTTCCCCCTACCAGGCTGAGGTGCTGTGGGGGTGCATACCCCATCTTGTGCCCATCTGTCGACTGCTGATTTGCATGTGCAGTGCATCATAGGTACAGGTGGGTTAACCCTATCCTGGTCACCACAGCAAACAGTTTGTGTGGTGACATGCAGTTATTCTGAAGCCAGCCAGGGGTTTGTTAGCAGGTGTAGCCCACTGATTACTTCACTGCTTGTGAAGCCAGAGATCATGGGTTCAAACCCATGGTGGTGTTATTTGATAGGGCTGTCTGAAGCATTGTCTATTTTTAATGTACATTAGTGCTGCCAGCAAAAACACCCTCAGAGTACTGTAACCTTAAGGCGCCCCATAAGGCGCCTTATAGGGCGCCCTATAAGGCGCCTAATAGGGCGCCTTATAAAGCGCCCTATCAAGCGCCTTATAAGGTGCCTTATAAGGTGTCCTATAGGGGACATTATAGGGTGCCTTGGCGGACAGTGCACTTTATAATGTGCCCAATGGAGTGCGTTATGGGGTGCCTTATGCGGCACCTTAGGTTATGCCACCGTGAGGGTGTGTTTGCTGGCAGCAATAATTAAAATACAAATAAAATGCCTCAAGATAACAATACTTACATGTCAAAGCTGATGCCTCAGCCAGCCTTATGCATTAATGAAAAAAACCCTCCTCAATGATGGAAATCCAATATTATAATAAAAGCCACCATGGAAATAAACCCACAATCTATATAAAATTTGTTTTGTCGAAGCCCACCGAGGGGAGGCTAGAACTGTTTCCCTAGCCCCCTCCGGACGGTAGACTGCTTTTATTTTAACGAGAATTCACCATAGTGTTATTAAAAACGAGCACTTATCTTCTAAATCATAAGATTCTTCATTCTTTTTCCAGCCTCGTTGCTAATAGTTGAGGTACAGCAGACGTGCACGTTTCGGGTGTGCGCCCTGCTTCAAATGCTCTCAAAAAGTTACGCTACGTCGGGCCATTGACAACTGATTACCCACGGCTGCATTGACGGTGTTTCTTCGTTGCACTTTTTGAATGGTTTTGAGAGCATTTGAAGCAGGGCGCACACCCGAAACGTGCACGTCTGCTGAACCTCAACTATTAGCAACGAGGCTGGAAAAAGAATGAAGAATCTTATGATTTAGAAGATAAGTGCTCGTTTTTAATAACACTATGGTGAATTCTCGTTAAAATAAAAGCAGTCTACCGTCTGGAGGGGGCTAGGGAAACAGTTCTAGCCTCCCCTCGGTGGGCTTCGACAAAACAAATTTTATATAGATTGTGGGTTTATTTCCATGGTGGCTTTTATTATAATAAGCCTTATGCATTAGGCACACTGGGAGATAGAACGCATGACCCCTGTATCATCAGTCAGTGTATTAACCATTGTGCTATACTTCTGTTTCTATGTTCGCATACCTGGGCGCCTCCTTAATATTACCGCGTGTTAACGCGCTTAGCGGCGCTTTGCCCAATAATGTGCGCAGCAGCGTGCGTTATCGCGCGATAATCCTGTTTTGCTACTTTAAGACTGAAACGCCCACTCCTTTTATGGCAGCCTGCACACTATCGCCGGGCGCACGTTAAGACGGTTTAGTAAACATACCCCTTAGTCTCTCCGCTATGGCCTTGTCCTCATTTAGTGCCCCTTTTACTCCTCTATCATCCAATGGTCCAACTGACTGTCTCACAAGTTTTTGCTATGAATGTACTTTAAAAAGTTTTCATTATGCATTTTTGCTTCCACGGCAAGCTTTTTTTTTCAAATTCTTTCTTTGTCTGCCTTATCAATGCCTTGCATTTAACTTGGCAATGCTTATGTTGTTTCCTGTTTTCGTCATTTGGCTCATTTTTTTCCATTTCCTGAAAGATGCTTTTTTGGTTGCAAGAGCATCTCTGACCTCACCTTTAAACCATGCTTGCAGTTTATTGAACTTCCTTCCACTTTTTTTAAAGCATCTGTTCTGGAATTCCAAGATAGATTTTTAAACAATTCCCACACTTTATGCAAATCTTTAGCCTTTGCAGGTGCTCTTTTTAGTCTTTTGTTAACTATTTTCCTCATTTTATCATTGTCTCCCTTTTGAAAGTTAAATGGCAGTACTGTGGATTTCCTTGTCATCCTTATTTCATTTATTAAATCAAATGCGATGATGCTATGATCACTATTGCCAAGTGACCCCAACACCCTTATTTCTTGCACCAGATCCTGCATGCTACTAAGGACTAGGTCCAAAATAGCTTCCCCTCTTGTCAGTTCATGAACCAGTTGCTCCAAGAAGCAGTCATTTATTTCATCTAAAAACCTTATCTCCCTAGCATGTCCTGCTGTGACACCCATTATTACTGCGTTGTAACTTTTGTTTGCTGTCCTGATTTCTTTCAGCATTTCATTATCCATTTGTTCATTCTGGCTTGTGGTTGGTAGCATACCCCCACTGCCATTGCCTTCCCCTTTTTACATGGAATTTCTACATGGCTATATTACTACAGAAATCCAGTAACCTTACCATCCCTTCCTTCTTACCTCTTGCTTGTAGAACAGCAGCAGTTCTTACCTGTGTGCCTCCTCTGTTGGCTTCAACTTGCTGTTTAAAGGTATGGAGCCCTGTGGCCTTGAAAGACCTGCCAATCCCATGTAAAAAGTGCTGCTCTCCTCATGTCAGTGGGATGATGTGGAGCTGATGACAGTGCCAAATTTGCTTATTGTGACCTGAAGTTTCAACATACTCAAAAGTACTGCTCTAAGGCACCTGAAAAAGGAACCCAATAGGTGTGACAGGAGAAGTTGTCAACTAAACAAAGTGCTAGATGTGGGTGGGGGGGCGGCGGGGGCAGACACAGCCAACTACCTTAGGAGAATATTATCTGGGACTTAACATGGGGTGATTTGGATGGTAACATCTTGCATAAGCACACTACATTCTTTAATGAAGCTTATATACAATAGAAACATGGAAAAGTTGGAGATATCCAATCATATTGAATTGCTGGGAAGCCTTTTAATAGAGCTTTCATAGAGCTTGGAGGCCAAAGTGGATTCCTGTATAGTTTTATAAAGCCAGTAGGTAAAAGAGCTATCAAAATAGTTGCATGGTGTGGGGGGTGAGAGAGAGCAGAGTATGGCCCCTCTACCCCACTATAATTTGAGTGCAGATCCAAGGCTATAAATAAACTGTAAATATATAGAGAGGATAACTTTGTGTACCATAGGTCATCTACATAGGAAAACAAACATTTAGGTCCATGCATTTAAAATTATGTTTGTGTTTTATCAAAACTCCAACGTTGTGAACAATCATGGGTCTTTAAATTTGATACCATTTTCCTGAAAGGACTCAATTTGGAACAGGATTGGGCTAACTTGCTCTGATATTGTTTAATCATCTTTGGAGTTCCCTGTTCAGTGGGAGGCTCCTAGTAACTGCTGTCTTATTGGCTGCCTTTCATTACTGACGTCAGATGCCATTACCTTTCATACCTTTAAGACTTATGAATCTATAGATGCATAGGCACGACTATTAGCATCCTCATGATTGCCTAGTTCTGTATTGCCTATATCAGGGTTTGTGTTTTAACCCAAAACGTGTCACTTCGTACACAGGACTTCTTTTTGATATCCGTTTAAGATCTGCAGCATGCTATTAAGCTAAGTCACTTTTTATCAATTATACTTCAATTAAATAGGGTTTACTGCAGCAGGGGTGGGGTGGAGAACTCCATCTCCTTCTCCTCTGACAGTGTACCTGACAAATATAACTTCGGATTCGCAGTATCTCCCTTGGGATCTTGTTGTTTCTGATACATTGTTTTGATCTTCAAGGATACGGGGTGATTTTTTCATTTGTGTGTTATATAAAATGTTTAGTGAATGCAGAGCTTTTTATAAAATATCTATAGGGCTATCAAAAAAGCACAAATGCTTGGTACTATCTACAACCGAGTTTTTATTTTTTTTTTAACAAATGAACATAATGAAATAAGAATGGCACCACTACTAATATGTAGGGTTACATACACATACAGGGGTAATGTTACACTTTGTTTTGCATTTTGCAGGTCTTATGCATGTAAAGGGGCTTTTATAAAATTACACCATGGATTACACACACAAATGTATGAACAATGAAAAAACAGCAAGTAAATTTACAAAACACATGTGTAGGCATGTTCTTGGGTTGAGTTTGTGCAGAGCATGGGTGGAGTCTTAAATTATGGGGTATGTCTATGGGCAATAGCTGCTACTGCAGGGCTAATGCAGGATTAACATCCCATGGTAGCAGCTAACTAGCAAAAAAATCAGATATCACAGGTAATATTACATATCTGATTTTTTTGCGGTGCACATCCCTAGGGGAAGGGATGGCGGGGGGGGGGGGGGAATTGGAGCAGGGAGTGGGGGTGGCCATACTTGGGAGCCACCATGCAAAAGCAATTTTGTGTGGTGATTGCTAAAATTGGGCCAGATTGTGGTGGCAGTTAATGCCATCTAATGAGGTGTCATTTTCTGCTGGGAGGCCCGATAACACAGACTCTGCCCTGGAGCTGATTGGGCATCTAACTGCTGTGATGGGGCCTTCCTCACCCTCCACAATATTGTCAGTGCCACGGTGCTGCAATCTGTGGCACCAACAATATAAACAATAAAAGCGGTGGCCCCCCTGCAACCCTGATCCCCCCTGGACAGCTCCCGATCCCCATCAAAAGCTGCCTAGGGGAGATTGGTGCACCCCCAAAGTAAATAGTATCCTGGCTAGCCAGTCTGGCTAAGCACCCCTTCTTCTGCCCTCCCAGTCAAGTAGTGGACGGGTGAGGGGGCATGGTCCCGCTCCCTCTACCTCCCACCTCCCCGATATTAAAAAAGTGTCCCTGCTAGCCAAGAGTGAACCCTGCAGTCCCCCTGGCCTCCAAGCACATATATCCTTCCAGAATGTCCTTCTAGCCATGATTTCTGTCAGTTTACACCTAGGATTTTATTAAAACACATATGTACCAATGTTCCCTAGCCTATCAAAATCTGACAAAGTCCTGGCTCGTGGTTTTTGTTAGCATTAATATGGCATGTCTCAAGAGGTAGAATTTCCCTAATGTTATGATCAGAGAATAAAAATATCACTAGGTAGCAGAGAGAATCAGATTAATGTAAAAGATAAGAGTGAACAGCTGGAAGCACCCCAGAAGCAGAAAGACAAATCATGAAAGCCTAGCGAGGCAAGAGATTGAGAGTAAGGAATCTGGGAGATGGAATTTTGGATTTTTGTGGGGCAGATGGTGACACAATATGCTGAAGCCCAATAAGAGATGCTGGTTGGAAAGCAACACGATGATTTTTCAGATATGATATCACCACAGGGTGGCAAGAAGTGGCAGGATCCCTTCTCCCCCTTCCTAAAAAAGTTCCTTGCCACTCCTTTGCCATCCCAGGTCCTGTCTCCTCCTTCTTCCTTGGTGGTGCTGAGATCAGGTGGAAAATGAAGCATGTGAACAGAAGTTGCACTACAGCTGAAGATGCTGCTAGAAAAGAGGAAGTAAGCAGGGGCCTGGGAGACAGTGACTGGTGTGGTTCTAGCCCTTCTTGCAGCATAAGCTTTGTATTATTTAAGAAACCATGCAAGGAGCAGGAATGCAGCCTGATGAACATATTGTATCCCAGTCCCTGTTCTTAGTACTTCTTTTATTACTGTTGCCACAGACGCAGGGTCCAGACCAGATGAGAGAAGGAGATGGAAGATATTGGCCTGGTGATGGAGAGAGGGATAAGAGATTCAGTACTAGGCTGGGGAGGGAGGAGGAAAGAGAGTGCAGATGCCGAATGGGTGGGAAGAAGAAAGATGCTAGGCATTTTTATTTATTTGGACAGTTTTGTATACCACCTTATTCTTCAGTCAAAGTGGTCACAACACAATTGTGGGATATATTTAACATGAGGAGATATGAGACACATATGTTAATACTTACAGGGAATATGGGCATTGGAGGGTTAAGTGGCTTGCCCAAGACCACAAGGAGCACCTGTGGGACTAGAAACCCCAGTCTTTCTGGCCCAAGGTTGCTGTCCTCTAGTGGGATTTGAACCCCTGACCTTCTGGCCTGAGGTAACGTGCCCCAATCACTAGGCCACTCCTCCCTTGAATTATGCTTGAATTATGCAGGAAAGACCATAGGGGAGGGAGGACCCCCCATAAAGCAGTGGCAGGGGAAGCACTATGAAGTGCCATGTCAGGAGAAATAGAATATGGACTCAGATATTTGATGAGGGATGTGGGCCTGGTTTCCCCACAAAAGTTCCCCAAATAATACCAATTACCAATGAATAGTTCAGACAACAGTTGCTTGGCTACAAAAACTTTTATTTAGCATAGCAAAATAATTTATAAATGCAGATTAGCAAATGTCTGTCTGAGAGATGGCAGGCAGCGTTCTCTCTGCAAGGGGAGAGAACACTGCCCACGACCCTCTACAATGGCTGTCTTATATACCTCTCTGCTTCAAATTCCAGAAAGTTCCAGCAAATTCTGCATAAATTCTTAGGTGTTTGCAGGCTTCCTGCAAAGCTCTTTCCCAGGACCCTCTTATGTTTATACAGCTGGATCTGCTTATCAAGGTTTGCTTATCTATACAGTTGACCATAACCCTCTGCCTCTTTCCATCTCCTGGCACTAATTGGAACCTTCAGGGCAAGAGTATTTGTGCTCATTAGTTTGAATTCCTAGCTTGGCCTGTATTTTCCTTGCTAGGCCCAAATCCTGCACACTCCTGTACAAAGTATGGTTACCCAAACTCTTTCATAGTAGGCCGCATATACTCTGTCTTATAGCCCACATGCTTGTCTTCTGTGCCATCCATATACTGTGTGAAGTTCCAGCAAAAAGGGTGCAGTCATATAAAGCAAACATATAAAGCAGACCTGAGCCTATAATCCCTTTATTCCAATTGTCCCTTCATTCCCCACTTTTTCTTTTCTTTTTCTTTTGTTTGGAGGGAAGCAAAAGTAATCCCACTAAAGGGGCACGAATAACAACCATTTGAGACAGAGAGGGATCATCAAGAGGCAACCGCTGGTACTGTTCCATAGATACAATGTACATGGTTTTAGTGCTTTGCAGTATCATTCGTTTACAGCAGGCAAGCAAAATGGATAATACACAACAGGCAATGATTGCCAAACAAGCCATACTTAAAAGAGTAATAAAGAAAGCTTTAAGTCCTACTCCTAAACTAGCAAACCATGAAGCAATACCACCCCAAATATTGTCAAGCTGAAGTACACCCTTAAAATCATCAATATGTAATTCAGACAGGTGCCTAATCTTCTCCATAGCTTTTAGAATAAACACTGTATGATTAGCAATTACCGTGCAACAATTGGTTTCATTGATAAACTCACAAGCTCCGCCTTCTGCAGCTAATAACACAGGTACACTAAAAAAAGTTTTTTTTAAACTGCCTCTAATGTTTCGATTGATTTTTACGTTTTTTGGTGCGCTGAATCCAAATCTGGTAACCAATTTGCTCCATCATGTACAGATTTTTTGCTACATTGGGTTAGCAGTTTGAGGTGAACGTTTCAGATTGAGTGCGATCGAGATAAAAGTTTCTTGGATGAATTCTTTATACTAATTGTTTAGTAGTTATTCAAATAAGAATAAAGAAAATTGTAACAAGGCAGCACATAAGAATAGAGTAATGTCAACAAAACACACTGTGATGGTAGCAAAATTGTCTGCACTTAAAACAGCCACATACATGTGCACAAACATTGAGCATATAAGAGCGAGGTTAGACACAAAGCAAAGCAAAGAAATGTGCAAAAAATGTTGTACAGGTATGTATGTAAGAATAGAAAACGCAAACCGCACCATTGCAATACATGAAGACAAACACCCGATGGTGTGAAAATAAAATTCTAATAAATGAGATCCGACACTGTGGTAATAACTAGCAAATTTTTATTTCAAAGTTTAGTAAAAACACGATATTTGTCAACACAGTTTAGATTTTAAAGTCATTCTTGGGTCAATCAATCTCCTGGTGGGCCCGTTTCTTCTTCCCCCGAATGCTTCTCTTGGTGTGCTGCTTGGCGTATTTTTCATCTGGGGTTTCCCGCAGCAGCAACCAGCAGAAATCAGCCATCATAGTGGTGTTCCATCTTCCTTGGTACCTTCTCTCTGCGTCCTTGATGTCCTGGTGAAACCTTTCACCTTGTTCTTCACTGTACGCCCCCAAGTTTTCGGGAAAGTAGTTCACATGGGAGTGCAAGAAATGGACTTTCAGGCTCATGTTACAGCCTTGTTCTTTGAAGGCATTGAGCATCCTGGCAACAATATCCTTATAGTTCTCATCCCGCCTGTTCCCCAAGAATTTGAGAACAACATCCTTGAAGGAATCCCAGGCTTCTTTTTCCTTCTCAGACATCGTTTCAGCGAATGCTCCATCTGAAATGAGTTTCCTTATATCAGGGCCAACAAACACTCCTTCCTTTAGCTTTGCTTCAGAAAGTCGGGGTAACTGTGAGCAAAGGTACCGAAAGCACTCACCATCTTTTGGAAGGGACTTGATGAATTGCTTAATGAGACCCAACTTAATGTGGAGAGGTGGTAATAGAATTTTATCACGAGGTACCAAGCTCTCATGAAGAACATTTTTCTCACCGGGTCTCAAATACTCCCGAATTGGCCAGTCTTTTTTTCCCCCAGTGTAGGTCGCGGGCCCGGCTATCCCACAAGCAAAGGAAGCAGGGATATTTGGTGAAACCGGATTGCTGCCCTAATAGCATGGATAGAATTTTAAAGTCTCCACAAATCATCCACTTATGCTCATCATAACGAATCTTCTGAAGAATCAGGGCCAAATTCTCATATTTTTCTTGGAGAATAACAGAGTGAGCAATAGGAACTGAAGCAAATGTGTTGCCATTATGAAGAAGAACACCTTTTATGCTGTCTTTTGACAAATCAATGAACAGCCGCCATTCAGCAGGATCATACTTGAGTTTAAACTTTTCCATCACTCCGTATATATCGTTGCAAAATACCAAATCTTCCTCTTTGCTGAAATACTTCAAAAATTGTGTCTCGCGGTTGCGGTACCAATAAAAAGTTGTTCCTGGTGACAATAGATTTTTCTGTTTAAGCCGAGAACCTAGCAGTTGGGCAGCATCTTTTGGGAGTCCTAAATCCCGGACTAAATCATTCAATTCAGCTTGAGAGAAAAGTTCAGGTTTCGGATCTGGTTCAGTTTCAAACTCGGTACTGGACTCATCGGGAAAAGCCATCTGATGAGTCTCATCATGATCAGAACCATCCACACAAATATGATCCAAAGATTTTGGTGGTTCAGGCACAGGTACTTCGTTGCTATGAGGCATAGGCCTAATTGCTGAGGGAAGGTTGGGGTAACTTATTACGTTCTTATTTTTTAAGTTGTATCCCTTCACAATGCAAGAGCAAAAATAGCAGTCACTGCTGTGGTCTCTTTGTTCACGCCACATCATAGGTATTCCGAAACGAAATGCTTGTTTTTTACCTTTCATCCATAAGCGTAGATCTTCCTCACATGTCTTGCACACTTTGTGAGGAGCCCACGGTTTGTCTTGATCGCCTAACTTCAAACCGAAATAGGCAAAATATGCTTTTTTAATAAATGCAGAAATGTTCCTCTGCCGCTTTTTCACGGTATATTCCCCACAAATAAAACAAAAACTGTCCGGAGAGTTGACGCAACCTCTGGCTCTGTGAGCCATCACAAATACACAGCACTGCAAACTACAACTGTAGTGAACCACTTCGGAATAAAGCTGGATTACGACTGAGCAAACAAAAGGTAATAATGAACTTGCAAGAAACTGAAATTTGACAGGAACGTTCATGTCGCAACCACCGTGTTTGAGCGAGCGAACGAGGCGAGGCGAACAGGAAAGAACATGCGCCAGCGCGAGTACTGGATTTAGCCCCCTGCCTCCCAATTGTCCTGTTAATGTATAAAATGAATACAAAACACTCTAAAATATCATGAGGGAGTGTTTCTAGTTAGTTAACCATTACAACCTCTATTTTGGGCCAAGAAAATAAACTGCAGTCGGCTAAAAAGAAATTATGTGAACATTCCTTATATGGGTAAGAAATCTAATTTTGCAAGAAAACGTGACGTGATGGAACATTTTGGCTATTTTTCCTGGATTCAGCACCCCAAAATCTATAGGAATCAGTTGCAAAACTGGAGGCAGTTTTTTGGTAGTGTACCTGTGTAATAGATCCAAAGCTCTCCTATTCTGCAAAGTCATCTGTATGTTCTGTTCTAAGGATTCAGCAAGGCGTGAGATAGACTCAGTAATAGCTTTCATTTGGATATGCAATAAGCATTGTAGTCAGTGAATTGTTATGCCAAGCTCTGCCGTAAGGGCAGGGGTAGCAAGCGGGATCCAAGCAGTCCAACTAAGGGCATCTAAGCGGTTTTTGGTAAGCGGATAAGTAGTATTAATATACTCATAGGAGGCCTGGATGGCCTTATCTTCTGCAGTTTCAGCACCCCATGGGCTTGCTCCTGAGGATATGCTCCGTTTTGCACAGGGCATATGCGAGTGGGGAGAAGGGTAGGTAATATTCAGAGGAATGAGGGTCGAATAAAAAGAAACTTTAACTAAAGCACAGGGTAAGAGGGAGAGGTTGACTACCTGATACATGATTTCCCCACACAAACAATAATGACCCCCTACAGCAAAGAGGTCTGTGGCAGGTGTCCATATGCGACTCATATTATGTCCATCAAACCACTTAACAGAAGATTTTCCCATGGTAGATGAGGTAAGAACCCTCCTTAAACTGGACATCGGGAGATAGCATGAAGTATATGGAGATTCATTCTGAGAACCCGTTGTCAGCATGGCTGAACCATCGTGGTAAATGGGACCAATCCCCACATACCAGTGGAAGTCAGATCCATTTAGCACTAGTGGGCTCTCCATAATATTTCCCCAATCATTTTGCATCTTGGAAAGGTCCATATTACCGGTTTGATTATACCACTTTATCATGACTGAAGTACTAGCAAAATGAAAGGACCCATTAACTACATTATACGACAGGTTGCACCTGTGTGAAAAAGCAATAGATACATTTGTTATCAAACATAGATCAAATACCATATTCAGGTCAGCATATACACACAAAGGGTCATGTATCATATTCATCGTATGCCACGTCTGGGAACAATTAAAAGCTTCATAACAACTGGCAGAAAAATTATTATTATCTACACAAGCAAGCTGTCCTGCATACTCATTTAAGGGAACCTTTGAAACATGTACTGCAGCGTATGATACACCCTTTGGTAAAGAGTTACAGATAATGCAGTCTGAAATGTTGATCAGGGAAACAATGTGTAATACTGATTGCTTCCACGAGTTCAGAGAGCCTCCAGGTAAAGCTCGGGGCACACGAGATATTATCAGGTTAGTCTGGTTCTGTTCATGGAGGAACAAGGCCAGTTGTCCATCTGGGTGTAGACACTCAATCAGGAGGACGATAACGACTGAAATTCTCAGAAGAATACACAAAGGTGCCCATGGAGCAGATTTGGCAGCAATCATCCTAAGCAGTAGCTAATCTGCTGGTGGATAAGGATGTATTGGCTCTGTGGAGGGAGAGGGATGATTGATCAGAGGAAACATCTGGAGCTGCTTTCAAATGGCTGACATGTATCCAAGTGTCAGCATCATTCAGTCGGGCGGCAAAAGGGGAAGCAGCAGTAACAATGTGAGATCCTGAAAAAGTAGGGCAGTCCCAGGATACATGAACACAATTTCTTTTATAAACAGTGGACCCTATGGGAAAACAAGGTGACAAAGGTGAACTGGATACAGACTGTGCGGTCGCTACATGATCTGCAATCTCTTGAAAAACGATCCGGAGCCCTTAAATCTTACAGTTCAAAAAACAGGCATTCAAATAGCATGAAACTGATACTTTTTCATGAAAAGGTTGGTGGATATCTGGAATGCAAACACTCCCCTTTTAAGTTATTTTAAAGCAAATTACTGAGAGTTACAGCCAACCTTGATGTTATCTTAAACACAGATAGCAAAGTAAACAGTAGGTCTCTTTTCTGACTTTCAAAGCAACTGTAAATTACCAATGCAGCTGAACAAGAGGCAGAGGAGTCATAAACACTAAGAGTTAAAATAAAACGTTGTCTGAGAGGGTTTAATTTTGCTCAATAGAATATGCAGTCAGAACCAAATATATATATATACCAGAGATAAAATCAAGCACAATTAACTTCTTATCCACTCAGGATTTAAATCATTTTCAAGGTGCAATCTGGTAACTACTGGCTCAGAATGCACCATTGTCCTGTCAGGGCTCTTAACCTCTACTTTGAAGGTCAAAGGAAAAACGGAAGCAGTTCCCTTAATTTTCTATCTTTTTGTTTGTTTCGTTCAGCTTTAGTAAAGAACTCTAGGCAGTTCAGTTCCAGGGACCATGAAATCTAATTGAGTAAGCATTAATTGTGCGAGTGTTATACAGGACTAAACCAGGCACTCCCAGAAGGGAAACGGCTGCACTGGTATATTCTGCTTTAGAAAGCAAAGTAACTTTTGAATCACAATCTGCAGTTATCATAGCTATTATTGTTCTTCTATTTCTAATTTTCCTGGAATATATGTGATATTACCACAAGACAATAACCATAGCTTGTAATATTGTTTTAATTACTTAATTCACTAGTTTGAATGTAGTTGTAACATTCACTTTCTTCCTTTAAGCAAACAAACTTGCTTGACTTAACTTGGCAAGCAATTCAATTTTGTTTTGTCTTGTTTTTCCAGTTAAGTTACTAACTTGTCTTCTTCCTTTAAACACTTAATTTTTCTTAACCTTTGTCACATCACACAAATCCACACAATTTATCAAATATCTAAATACAACAAAGCATGGAAGAGCTTCCCATTCATTCACAACAATTATAACTAAAAATACATTACACATAGAATGGAATCAGGTCCCTAATTTTCGTTAAAATGAGGAGGTCGAATGATCCTCCCGCTGGCCA
The DNA here is from genome assembly GCA_033557465.1 of Ichthyophis bannanicus. Taxonomy (NCBI): domain Eukaryota; kingdom Metazoa; phylum Chordata; class Amphibia; order Gymnophiona; family Ichthyophiidae; genus Ichthyophis; species Ichthyophis bannanicus. The sequence goes on from CM066031.1 coordinate 1,500,226,824, forward strand.
GTCAAGAGTAGGATCCTTTTTCGCCCATTTTTCCATTTTTTAGAACAATCTTTTATTGAGGATTCCAAAAGGGGGTTTTGTTTAATGAGGCAATCTATGGGGTTAGGGCCGGACTCAGCTCCTTTCTTATTATCTACCCACTCATTGGATTTTTTTTTCCTTAAACATTCTCCTTAACTGTCCCTCTTCCTATAATCTGTAAACCTGGTGTTTTCACTGTTTGGGGACACTTTAATTACAGGAATGATCCTGTTTAATAATTTTGCCTTTTACCGATGTAAAATCGAACCTCTTTATCTGCAGAGGGGCTGGTAACCTCGCCTTTTACAGAACCTCTTTATCTACAGAGGGACGAAGGTACAAAATCCAGGACTCATACAAACATGCTGTCCTTATGCTTTGTCTGTCTCCAGCCATCCCTCTCGCGAGAGCACGGAACTGCGGATCGGGACTCAACACTCGCTTCATATGCAATTGTAAGTCTCACACATACACAGTCAATCCTGGAGATATTAAGACCTAGGGTCTGGGCAAAACTTTTTTTCCCTAATATTTACAACTAAATACAGATACTCCCTAACAATTTCTACACAGTAAAACATTAATTAGAAAAAATACATATGCATATGTGTAAATTTGGTACTCACCCACCAGTCAAACCGGGTACGTCTTCCGTCCTTGATGAGCAGACAGGAAACACAATACTCACCACTGGAGTCTTCCTAGAGTATCCTTTTTTATCTCTCGTCATCACTCAGGATGGTATTCTTTTTCTCTCATCGTCACTCAGGACGGTATCCTCATATCTTGGACCAGCAGCAGGTATCCTCATCCTCTATTAGGATGGTATCCTCATCTCCTGTTTGTCTTATAAAACAGGAGGTATCCTCTCTGACAAAAAATACAGTCAGAGGAATCCTTGGGCAATTTAGAAAAATTTAGGAGTATCTAAACTCAATTTAGGGTTTCGGCACCAATTGTGGGCCTGGTTTCCCCACAAAAGTTCCCCAAATATTACCAATTAACAATGAATAGTTCAGACAACAGTTGCTTGGCTACAAAAACTTTTATTTAGCATAGCAAAATAATTTATAAATGCAGACTAGCAAATGTCTGTCTGAGAGATGACAGGCAGCGTTCTCTCTGCAAGGGGAGAAAACACTGCCCATGACCCTCTACAATTGCTGTCTTATATACCTCTCTGCTTCAAATTAAAGAAAGATTCAGCAAATTCTGCATAAATTCTTAGGTGTTTGCAGGCTTCCTGCAAAGCTCTTTCCCAGGACCCTCTTATGTTTATACAGCTGGATCTGCTTATCAAGGTTTGCTTATTTATACAGTTGACCGTAACCCTCTGCCTCTTTCCATCTCCTGACACTAATTGGAACCTTCAGGGCAAGAGTATTTGTGCTCATTAGTTTGAATTCCTAGCTTGGCCTGTATTTTCCTTGCTAGGCCCAAATCCTGCACACTCCTGTACAAAGTATGGTTACCCAGACTCTTTTCATAGTAGGCCGCATATACTCTGTCTTGTAGCCCACATGCTTGTTTTCTATGCCATCCATATACTGTGTGCAGTTCCAGCAAAAAGGGTGCAGTCATATAAAGCAAACATATAAAGCAGACCCGAGCCTATAATCCCTTTATTCCAATTGTCCCTTCAGGGAATAGCAGGAATTTATCAACTCGGGCGAGGGGATTCTGGGAGGTTACAGACAGTGAATTGAAAGGGAGAAGTTCTGAAAAGTGACCGTGAGGGGAGAGTGGGAACTTTGCCATTGAATGTTTGGGGTGGAGGCAGGGCCAGCATGTGGGTTTATGCTGCTCTAGGCATACCCTCTATGCTGCCCCCAAGGACTGCAGCACCACACAGCCCATCATGCCCCCCCTCCTCCCAGCATCCATCTTCTCAGCTGGGGGAGAGGGGGCAGCACAGTAATCATTCTACTGCTTGGGCCTTAAAGTGCCCACGCTGGTGCACTCACGGCCTGCCACTCCTGCCCCCCTTTGATGCAACCTCCTATTGGAGGGGACAGGAGTGGCAGGCTATGAGCGCAACATCATGGGGGGTAAAGCCTGAAGCAGTGGGGGGATTGCTCTGCCACCCTCTCTTCCCCTGGTGAGAAGATGGATGTCTGGGGGGCAGCATGGTGGGCTGGGTGACACTAAATTGCTGCTTTGCTAGGGGGGAGGGACTGGATGTCACCCACTGGGGCCTGCCACCCTAGGCAAACACCTAGTTTGCCTAGTAGATGGGCCAACCCTGGGTGGGGGAAAAGCAGGGATTCAACAATTGAGAGGAAAGGCAAATTGTGAACTTCACCTTTGGGTAAGGGGTAGAGCAGGATCTTAGTGACTGGTGTAAGAGTGCAGAGAACAAACAATGATTGGATGGGGAAGAACAAAGATTCAATTGAGGGGATGCAGAATGGTAATCAGCAATTGGGTGGTGAGAGAGCAGAATCTTGCAAATGAAGATAATGGAAGTAAGGACAAAGAGAGGTGGGGGGGGAGATGGATCAGAGGAAATCAATATTAATCATAAGGCACACCAAAACACTTATTGCAATAGCAAATTATATATTGACAAAATCATTTATGCATTTCATGCATTATACATTTTTGCTCTGCTGAATAGTCCTAACACTGGCAATGATGTATTCATTTTATTGAGTTAAGCAGCTGTTGAAAAACCTCAAAGAGTTAATTTAGGTCTTATCCAATGGAAGCATAATTTGAATGCCATCTGCATAAAGATATACCAACCCTAGGCTCCGTATGATGGTCCTCAGGAGTTGAAGGCATATATTAAACAGAACTGGAGACAACAGATCCCTGCAAGACATCCCATGGCGGAAGGTGAGAAATAGAATACTGATTGCCCATGGTAATTCCTTGAAATCTGCCTCAGTATGCAGCGGCGCCCACAAAAGAGAGTAGAAAGTTAGGAAGTATTAAACAAGGCATGGAGAATAAAACAGAAAAAACAACTGCACAGACCCAATCGGCATCAGCAGCAGGGAGCGAGCAGCTTAACTCCTCCTCACTCTCTACCACCAAGGCCAATCGGGCCGAACGCCGGGAAGTTCAAACCAGAGCACGATCAGGCATGCCTGCATCTGGTGGGCCTGTGCCTGAGGACCTTGCCAGAGGACCCTTTGGTGTGGCCCTTAGGCAGGAATCTCAGCGGCATACCGACAAGCTGACTTAGCCTGCTAGACCCAATCCCTACAAATAAGCACCGCTCCTCATCTACAGAGCATAGACCCAACACCAAGGAAAAACTCCAACTCACTGTTGAATCGGGTCTAAAAACCTACACTGCCTGAAGAAAGCTACATCAAGGTAAACACCTGCACCATTAGAACCAGGTGCATGCTTCACTCAAACCAACATGACACCCCTATACTCCTCATACTACTCACTACTGACTTTCACCCCACTTCTCAATGAACACTTTACCCTCTCCCCAACCACACAAGCACATCCCCTTATCATACATCCCTTCACCACACCTACAAACAGCTGCCTCACACACATCAAACACCATAATCCATCTCACCTTATAACAATACCATGCAATGACAACCTTCCCCAAACACACCAGACCCCCCCCCTTTACCAATACCAACACCACGATGTGCACTAGTAAACGCACACTCCGTATGAAATAAAGCACCTATAATAAAAGACCTCTTCACAATACATCAACTGGACATCTTATGCATTATGGAAACATGGCTTACAGACACGGACACAGTCGTTATGAATCAACTCCTATCAAACTGATTCTCCCTTTTCCACTGCCCCGCACTGTTGAAAGAGGAGGAGGGGTACTGATCATTGCACAATCCCAACTCCACTTTCACCACCTATCCATAGAAAACTTTGAAGAAGCAGAAATTGTGACTATAAGCAACAGAAATTTGACAATCTGCCTTACATACAGACCCCCCCCCCCCCCACCACCAGCACTTCCGATCTATCCAATCTAATTGGCAAATTTCTAGATCTCACCAGGGCAGCTAAAGCTGTCATCATACTAGGGGACGTCAACCTCTCCTCAGCACAACTCAAGCATGCAGAGGCCTTCCTACAAGCAATGACAACAATGGATCTTGACCAATCATCCAAGCCCTCCCACACAAAAAAGGCAACACCCTTGACCTGATCTTCACCAATGCCCACAGAATAGACATGGAAACACCACACACAGTACTTATCCAACATATACCATGGTCAGACCACAGCTTAATTACCTTTCTACTCCCATTGAACACCACAACAAAGCACACCATCCATCCACAACAAAATAGATGCTTCAGGTGCTTCCAAAAGGACTCCTTCCTGGAAAACATCTTACCACAGCTAGCAGTTGAAAGAAATGACCCCCATACCCTTATCAGAAACTGGAACTCCATTATTGAAAAGGCAGCCACCTCTATCTTAAACAATACCTCCTTGACAAACAAGAGATCCAGAGATTCATGGTACACCCCGGACCTCTGGAAACTAAATACGTGACTCTGAAAACTGGAACAAAAATGGAGAAAAACCTACCTTGAATCAGACAGACACCTCTACCTGGCTCTGATGACTACATTCCGGAATGCCACCAACAATGCCAAACAAACTTATCACACATAACTAATTAAGAATTAGAGAATTATTTGATATCGTCAAGCAGCTCATAAAACCACCTCTCAATACATCCTCGTACATCACCATAGATCTCCAACTCTGGCCAGACACTACAAGCAACTCAATCCTTAGCCCAACACCATGCCTTCCTCCACCCCCAACCAAACTCACCCACCCTGTATCCAATGGTCAACCTTTGCCCCTGTCAGTGAGAATAACATCATAGCCGTAATCTGAACTCTGGAAGATGCGGGATATAAATGATTGTTAAATAAATAAATTGTTAAATAAAGTAATCACAACACTCAACACCACAACATCTACACTTAACCCATGCCTGGCCACCTGGATCAGATACATCAGATACCTGGCCACCTGGATAAGATACATCAAACAAGAACTCAGCCCTTTCATCACAAAACTCACCCAATCCATCCTACAACAAGGATTCATACCAGCGTGCCTGAAGCTGTCCTCCATTCACCTCAACCTAAGAAAACCTAACATTGACCCGATGGACCCAGCATCCTACAGGCCAATTGCCAGCTTCCCACTCATAATGAAAGTCATGGAGAAAGCAGTCCAACAGCAACTTCAGGAATACATTAATAACAACCTCCTCAACCCACAGCAACATAGTTTTCGCCTACAACATGGAGTGGAAACACTGATGATCTCTCTTATGAATACACTGATAAAGGGAACTCAGAACAAGACACAGGGATACATCCTGATATTCCTTGACATCTCTGCAGCATCTGATACAGTGAGCCACAACATTCTCCTCCAATGCCTACAAGTCACTGGGATCCAACACACAGTATTGCAGTGGTTCAAATCCTACCTCACCAATAGGTAATAGCAAATAAAAATTGGTCACAACATCTCCACCCCATACTGACAGACACAAGGCATACCACAAGGCTCCATCATATTCCCGTTACTTTTCAACATCTATCTCCAACCTCTGTGTCAAATCATCAGAACTCACAACTTCCACATATACCCAGATGATATCATATTTTACAGACCATTCAGCCAAAATAATCCCATCAACACAAACCTTACACACTGCATCAGAGATATCCTCCAATGACTAGAAAACACAACCTAACCATCAACCCCAAAAAGCCAAAGCACACGTCATCACTAAGGACATCAATTTCACACCACCAGACTCCATCACACTGAACAACATCAAAATAAAAGTACAACCCAAAATCAAATATCTTGGGATCATGCTTGACCAACACCTCTCCCTTAAACCACAAATACAAAATGTCACAAAAACTATCTACTATAAGATCATAACCCTTCAATGTCTCTGCTCCCTTCCCAAGCCAACAGACTTCTGCTTTGCATGTAAAGCCTTAATCCTTCCCCATATAGATACTGCAATGCCATTTACCAGAGTCTTCCGCTCTCCAGACAGCCCTTCAAACTGCAGCACGTATCCTCATGGGAACTCTAGATACAACCATATCACACTCATGCTGAAACTGCTGCACTGGCTACCTCTGCTTAGCCAAATTAAATACAAAATGCACTTACTAGTCCACAAAGCCATGAGCAGCAACCCTGTATCACACTTATAATCTCTACTCCTTACTCCCTCACACAACCGTGAAAGACGACAAGCCACCAAAAACACTTTAACCATCCCACATGCAAGAACATCCAAAACTGTCCACCCCATGCTACAAAGAAACAGACACTTAATTCCTCAGGTTAACATCAAACAACAATGTGAAACAGTACCAAGCAGCCCTCCTAATTGTACATAAGTTTAACCTATTATTTGTCACATAATGTTAAGTTGTTCCCTGTTACCTGTATATAGTTTAAAAATGTTCCAATTGTTATATGTAAATCACTTTGACCACTGTGAATGGCAGTATAGGAGTTATGCTAAATAAATAAATAAATAATGCCTCTGTATCATCCATGCTGCAACCTCACATTGCGTACTGTGTGCAATTTTGATTGCTACATCTCAAAAAAGATATAGCTGAATTAGAATAGATACAGAGAAGGGTGACAAAAATGATAAAAGGGATAGAACAACTCACTTATGAGGAAAGGCTAAAAGGATAAGGCTTGGGAGCAGAGGAATAGAGCCTGCCTGTCCAAGAGCCGCACTGTTGGAAAGTTGAGATGTTCCAAGCTGCCCACTGGTATCGATGTTGCAATGACATCATCAATTTGTGCTGAAGGTACTATGAAAAGTACATCTAGTCTGAGAGGTGTTGGGAGTAGAGGAATGGAGCCTGCCTGTTTGGAAGCCTTATTGATGAAGAGCCGAGGTGTTCAGGGCTGCCTATGGGTACATTATTCATTTGCTCCTTAAGGAGAACACCCCTTTGGAGCCATGGAGGAGTTTTTTATGACTTTTTAAAGATACTTTTCCTCTGCTTTCTTTTTATTTCTGTGGGTAAAAGGGTGAAATCCCAGGTAATGCAGGGTCCAATTGATAATCTTTATAATCTAAAACACTCCACTCTAACTTGTCACTTTAGTGATCAAACAAACATTTCATATCAACCCAACATGATTTCTTCATCACATGTATATACTTAATATTTGTTTATCAACTGAACCACACTATGGCGTACTCCTGGAGTCTTAAGTGTTGACTCAATTATCTGAATATACCACAGTGGTATATTCAGATAATTGAGTCAACACTTAAGACTCCAGGAGTACGCCATAGTGTGGTTCAGTTGATAAACAAATATTAAGTATATACATGTGATGAAGAAATCATGTTGGGTTGATATGAAATGTTTGTTTGATCACTAAAGTGACAAGTTAGAGTGGAGTGTTTTAGATTATAAAGATTATTTTTCGCTCCGGACAAGACCGGTTTTTGATTTTTGTATGGGTCCAATTGATAGCCATTTTTGGTTAAAAAGGACTCTGCTCCTGGAGTTACATCTGTTCTCAATCCAAGCTCTATCTGTAGGGCTTCTTTAAGTTTTTGGGGTTGTTCCCCTCCCCCCCCCCCCAAACAAAGGGCTTCCTGTGCTCCAGGGGTCGGTTCTCCTTTACTAGATTCCTCCCTCATGGCCAATTCAGCTGAACTGCTGTTGGACTCGAAGAGGACTGCATCAGTCACCAAGGCTGAGCAATATTCTTTTGACCAAGAAACAGATCAAGGAGAGTTGGACTCTACTAAAGAAATTTCTTTGAAAGATATATGGTCAATTGTATCTTGAACAGAGACCTTTTGAAGTCCTCTATCTTAAGTTGTATATTTATTCCCAACAAGTAGAGGACAAATTTTAAGAAGTGGATAATAGTCTTTGAAGATGGAGTCTCAGATAGTATCTTTGCAATTGTCTACTTCAGGGATTAAAGATTATCCAAAGAAAGATTGAGGCAGTTGAAAATCAGTATAAACCCCAAAATTTGTGCTTCTTAAATTTCCCTGTTTGACATCCACTTTCTCCTGAGATTCTGTTACATAATTATTTAGAGGAAGAAATATTTTTCACAAATGCGGATGTGGTATTATTTTCTGATTTATTTTACCTTTCATCTAATGTAGCTTGGCAAAATGAAGAAGGTGCCTTTGATGTGATTGAGTTACTTGAAAACTTGAATTTGTCTGAGGTTTTGGACAATATCCTCTGAAATTGATAAAATTAAATTTTTGAAAACATACTTTAAGAAAAAGCATCATTTGCTGTATATTGTAGTCAGACATTATAGATTTTTCCGATGTTGCTAGGGCAATGTAGATACGGAGGAAAGCAATGCTGATGCTTTAAGAGAGGGTTCCTGCAGCAGTATCTTCTTTCTTAGTTTTAAAGTTCCCTTGCAAGTGTCTGGTTAGGCATCAAGCTTAGTATTATGTCTTTTTTGATTCTGAACAATTAAGGGCACGCTTACTAAGGGGTGTGATTACTAAACGGTGCTAAGGGTTCATAGGTGCCATTTAGCAGGTGTTATCAGCACCTGCTAGCTGATAATGCAGGCTTAACGGCTGGCAGCCTGTTAATAGGCATTAAGGTACAAAGGGATGGAGAAGGACTGTTAACTGGGCAAAGTTTCAGGGAGCGAGCATGTATTTCCTTAATGGCAGGTGCTATTAATTGGTGTTAGAGGCACAGCCATTGGAAACCTTAACGGCAGCTCAAAGCTGGTGTTAAGGGCTCATTTTTGAGGGAGAGAGCTGTTCTCAGCCGTTCAACACCACACAGGGAGCCCATTTACATGTTAGCAGTGTGCAGCAACCAGATTGGAGCCCTGAAATTAGTGATGGTAGTGGACAATTGGCAGTCACAGTATGGTGCCCTTTCAATAAAGGGCACTATTTTGTTGGTGCCAAAGTGGCAAAGGTGGTGCCATGTGAGTGATTGAGTGGGGCTGGTTAGTCTGCTAGGTGGACCAGGTGGCAGCCTAGGGTGTAAATTTGTGATGTCTGGTGTGATTCTGCTGTGACAGTAGTGGCACGCATACATGCCACCGCTGTCACAAAAGACTTGTGCCACCGCCACTGTCACCACACAGCCATGTTAGCAGTGTGTAGGGGTGGCAGTGGCAGTGACAGTAACTTCTTCCTGATGCAGAAAATGCCATTGTCCCTGCCCTGCGTGACAGGTGCAATACTGCTGTTGTAATGTCAGGACCAGGTCAAGGGTATCTGGCATACTGAGCAGACCCCCCCTGTGCAACTCCCTCCCACTGCTACCTTGAGGTTCCCACAGCATTAAAAGGAGGATTCCCCATGCCACCCTCCCTCCCAGCATCCATTGTCTCACCTAGGGGAGGAGGGCAGCATGGCAATTGTTCCCTGTCATACAGTGGCGAGGCTGAACAATGCATCAAGTGTGCTCACGGCATGCCACTCCTATCCCCCTCTGATACAGGAGGGGGCAGGAGTGGCATTCCGGGACAACCCGCATGTGCGCTGCTGCTTTAAGGCTACCCGCAGCACTGAAGCAGCAGCTATGCCATGCTTACAGGGAGGGAGGGATTTAAACTACTCACAGTAATCTGCCAACTATGAAAGTATTCAAGGACTGGCCCACACGCGCACATCAGGAAACAGTTACATTGATCACTCTGCAAAGTCGTCCATGGACTGGAATATATGTGTTTATGTATCTTGGTCTACCCCTCTGGCAGGACAGATCCTATATGTAAGACATGAACATCAGTTGATCCAGCAGCATATCAATACAGTGCTACAGACATAACAAAATGTTCCTCTCACAGCTGCCTAACATGCCCTGTCAGATAGGTATGGCACAGAGCCTGCAGAGAGCTACACTGTGAGAGGCAAACCCCAGCTTATGCAGCCTGACTCATGCCACTTATACACATGGAGTGATGCACCTGCACCCCCACATGGCTGCTCTGTGGCTCCTAGCACATGGCCACTTCTCTCTATGCTTTTCTCTTCAACAACCAGTTCCAGACTTTGATCTTTCACCTTGTTACTCCTTATGCCTGGAACAAACTACCTGTATGTTTACATGAGGTTTCATTTCTCCCCTTTTTCAAATTCAGGCTAAAGGCTCATCTCTTTCAGGCTGCTTATGGATCTTAATCCTTTGTTCTCCTCCTATCTCATTACCCTTCCTTACTGTAACCTTGTTCTCATTTATGATACTGTCTCTCTTTTTTAAATTGTAAGCTCTGATGAGCAGAGGCCGTCTTAATATGTGTCTGCACAGCACTACGTATGCCTTGTAGCGCTAGATAAATTATTGTTATTATTATTATTATTAATAGTAGTAGTAGAAGTAGTAGTAGAAGAAGAAGAAGAAAAGAAGAAGAAGAAGCAGAAAGGTGTGGAGCTGTAACTGAATGGTTACAGCACTAACTCATTAAATAATAGACTGGCATTCAATTCCCACTTGTAACTTTGGGCAGGTCATTTCACCTTCAATTGCCTTTGAAAAAAGTCCTCCCACTATATTTATGGTCACACTGCCATGAAAAACCAGGAGCTGCTGGATCACTAGGAGTCAGTATTGACTTGAGGACACACATTATTAATAGTATTATTCTTTTGTATGTGTTCTGCACATTGGTTCCGCAAGCACACTCACTGCAATCATAGCCATCTGACAGCATGACTTTATTGCCTCTGCTGAAGCACATTGCAAAGGGTCATCCAACGTGACCCTGTAGGTGCATGACATGTGAGTTGTACATGATACTGGAAACTGTCGTGATAACTGTGAATGAACATCGCTTGCTCCATCACATATATGCAGTACATGCAGGCACGTCATACTCCTGGGATGCCCACATGCACAGATCATCCCATGTCCTTACTTACTCCAATATTAGAGAAACATAAGTTCAGAGACATGCATGGATGCCAGGTGTGTAACATCATGCAAGTGACTTTGTTCTACCAGACAGCATTAGGCTCATTCCGTGGCATGAATAGCAGCAACGGACGTCACATTGGGAAGTCTATCGCTGCTATTCGTTCCCCCTTCTGATGTCATCTAACTTCCCCTCTCATTGTAGAGGGAAATTAGATGGGAGCGGGGAAGGGGCAGATTGGGGATGACATTAGGGCGGGTGATGGGTGTCGTCGGCCCCAGACATCTAGGGCCGATTCCAATGTTGGCCTTGTACGTCCGGGGCCGTTGGCTTGGATGGGGAACTTATTCCATCTCTGAGGTGGAATAAGTTCCCAGATGCGGAAGGAATGGCAGGCCTGGGGCTGGGGAGGGGTGGTAGGGAGCAGAGGGCATTCCCCGCAGCCTGACCCTGGCCCTGAGAGGCCAGATCATGGGTCAGGCTGCGGGCAAAGCATTCTGGGAGCTGGTGGCCAGGGATCACTGCTTTTCAATGGAGCCTTGGTGCTATGGCAAACAGGACGCCATCACGCCATGGCTCCATTGAAAATCCCTGACTGAGTTAGTCAGGCAAGGCCTGTGCGTGAAGGCTGGACGGAATTGGGGTCCTGGCCTACACAAACAGGCCTGTTCACGAATCGTGACTCCCTCTATGTGTCCAGTTCCGACCTGGCACACAGAGGGCCTGGACGTCCAGGATGGAATCAGGCTCTTTGTGTGTAGACTTTATCTGTCCAAGAGCACTTTGCATTTGCATGCAGCTTGTACAGATGTATGGCTTTTATTATTACTACTACTATTGAATATTTGTATATTGCTACAAATCATACGCAATGCTGCACGGACGCAAGCAAAAGATGGTTCCTGCTCATCAGAGCTTACAATCTAGTCAACACAGTAGCTGTAGACATGGGATACATTTAGGGAGAATGGTAAGGAAACACAAAGGAGATCATGTGAGTGAAGATTCGAAAGCAGAAGCGAAGAGGTGAGTTTTCAGCCTGGATTTAAAGGGTCAGAGAAGGCGCCTGATGTACAGACTCAGATAATTTGTTCCAAGGATAGGGAGCAGTAAGGTGAAAGGAGTGAAGTCTGGAGTTAGCAGTAGAAGAGAAGGGCATGGATAGAAGCAATTTGCCAGAAGAGCGGAGTTCCCGAGGAGAGGTGTAGGGAGAGATAAGAGGAAAGGTAGTGAGTTGCTGCAGAGTGAATGCAATTATAGGTCAGCAGGAAAAGTTTGAACTGGATGTGGAAATGGATAAGGAGCCAATGAAGTGACATGAGAAGAGGGGTAATATGAGCATGACAAAGTTGGCGGAAGATTAGCCATGCAGCAGAGTGTTGAACAGATTGAAGGGGAGAGAGATCGTTCAGAGGGAGACCAGCAAGGAGTAGGTTACAATAGTCTAGACAGGAGAGGCCCGATATTCAAAAGGCATTTACACAGTTTACAGCCCGGTAAACTGTGTAAATGTCTTTGATGGGGATATGTAATGGCACCTAGATGGTTAGTGCCGTTGAATATTCCCATCTACGTCCACTACACACCTCAATCTATCCATTTAGTATCAGGGAATGTTGGGGCATTCTGGAGTGAAGCAGAGGCAGGGAATGGTGCTAACCACGCAGCAGCAATATTGGCTGCTGCCCGATTAGTGATTAGTGCCTTAAAGATATGTGAGGAAAACCCTCACTTATATTTAAGGTGCCGATTGCTAACCAGGCAGCAGCCAATATCGCTGCTGCAGGATGGCTTCAGCGGCTTCTAGCTTTGATGGTAATCACCGAATAGTCAATGCCGTCACTGCGGCATTGAATATCTGGTTTGGAGGTTGGCGGAGAGGGTTATGAGCTCATCGACGCATAGCACTTTGAAGATCCGGGCAAAGGAATATCAGACCTGAGGTGACTAAGGAGTGGATAAGTGTCTTAGTAGTGTGTTCTGAAAGGAATAGGCAAATTGTGTTGATGTAGAGAAAGAAAAAGCTAGTTTTAGCTATCAGTTGGATGTGTGTGGAGAAGGAGAGAGAGTAGTCAAAGACGACCCCAAGGTTGCAAGCTGAGGAGAAAGGGAGCAGTAGAGAGTTATCCAAAGAGACTGAGAAAGGAGGGTTTAGGGGGGAAAATAAGAAGCTCAGTTTTGGCCATGTGCAGTTTCAAGCATCAGTGAGACATCCAAGCAGCAGTGTCATAAAGGCAGGCAAAGATCTTGGTCTGGATTGCCAGAGAGATTTCAGGTGCAGAGAGGTAGATCTGGGAGTCATCAGCATAAAGATGGTACTGAAAGCCTTGGGAAAAGATGAGTGCACCAAGGGACTGGGATTTTATGTCTTTTGATCATAGGCTTCTTACTGGTACAGTAGTTGCATGCGTACGTGTCAGGAAGATTGTATAGGAGTTAAAGCAGCTGAGACAGCTGTAAAATCTAAATAGATGGTATTAGACCTTTCCTGTTGTCCAGCACCTATATTTCACACACACTACAACTGAGGTTAGCTGCATTTGTAAGGTCACATTGGGGCAGCAAGGCCAAACAGCACTCTCATCTACCCTCATCCATCCTTTGACCCAACCAGCTGCAAATAGCCATCATGTTTAGTCAAACATTCTCCTGCCAGTTTCTACACCCTGGCCCACACAGTGGCATTTCACTCATTGGGGTGTATCACTCCCACCTCAACTGCACTTGATGTGCAGGTGACCACTGCTGCCCAGGCATTCTTTCTATGCCTACATTGTGGCCATGGTGACTATTCCATGGCACACTTCTACCCACTCCTGTGCTACACACAGACATCACTATGGATTACATGTGCAGCCCTCACTGCTACAGTCCAACTGCTTCCCACATTCTCCTCCCACTAGCTGTCTCACACATAAGGGACATATGGATGTGACATGTTCATCAGCAATTACAGTACCTTTGCTCCCATCTAGTTGCACAAATGTGACTTTCAGAGTCTCCCTTATCCCGCGCTATGGCAAATGGCCTTAATGGTTGTTAATGTGCACATTGGGTGTTCTTAATGCCCAAAACCCACTTAACACCTGCTAACCAGCCGCTAGCACATTTTATGCCTGAACACCTACTCCCCACCCCATCCTTTAACTCACGTTGGGACCATTAATGGTGTTATTCATAACTCGCAACTGCTGTGCCCTTTGTACCGTTTAGTAATCCTGCCTCTAAGCCACGCTAGCTGATACTATGAGGCTAATGTGAAAATATCACTTGGTGGTAGCAGCTAACGTAGTGAAAATTAAGATATCAGAGGCATTTTTATGCAATATCCGTATTTCACGTGTTAGAGTCCGGGGAGGCAGGATTGGGGTAGAGCGTAGGTATTCCAATTTTTGGCAGCCAATGCACAAAAATATTTCACGTGATTGTCACCAAAAATGTCTTGATTGTGGCTGCAGATAACACCATCTCAAGAGGTGGCGTTATCTGCAGCCAGTGCTGCATGGGTCTCTTTGCAGCCACTGCTGATTGGCAGCAACCATCTTCAATAATGATGATACCCCCTCCCCCTCCAATGCCCCAGTCAGGCTGCCCTCCCAACCTAACAACATTGTCAGCGCTGCTGATTTACCAATCCATGGCACTGATGAGGTAAACAGTGGGGGCCCCCCCTTCAACACTGATCCTTGGACAGCTCCCAATCCCCATAGGAAATTGTCCTGGGGGGATTGATGCACTACCGACAGAATGCAACATTCTGATTAGCCAGTCGGCCCTTCTCCCACCCACCCAATCTACAGAAATAAATCTAGGCTAGTCAGTCAGGTCCCCCCATTCCCCCTCCCTCCCCTCCTTAAAAACCTAAATGCCTGGCTAGGCAGCCTGACTATGTCCTGCCCCAAGCCCTTACCTTACCTTAAAGTCCCTGGGGGTCTAGTAGCGACATGGGGTAGGAATGGTCTTCTCCCCCCCCCTGCTCCTGTCCCATCTGTGTTCCTTATAAGAATGGCGATCTTGCAGTTCTGCCCCATAGTTTGAATCCCCAAAGCCAGTGGGATTGAAATTCTAGGCTTTCTGAGCCCTAACTCCCCCTATTCTGTAATGGCATTCTTCTTGGATATAGTGTAGATTTTCAATTAAATAAAACGGAATTATTTGTTTAAGAGTGTGGATTGGCTTGGATGTGTTTTAGAATTTGTTAAAATGGTATAAACTATAGTTGTTCCTATGAACATATCCCTGTAAATGATATTGAGGTAGATATTAACAATGAGTGGCTACAATAACTGATTTATTTTAGCTAGTTATTTTCAAGAAAATAATCAACTGAACCTAACCAGCTAGGTTTTGAGTGGGAACATTTTTTTTAATCTTTCCAAAAAAAGTAGAAGATAATTTGTTAGGGAAGGAGGCCCGTGAAGGCTTTTTATTTTTGATAACAATAGATCCCAGTAAACTTTTTCTTTCTTGTCTTACAGTAGGATGAAGGAAGCACAGAAAAAGCAGGAAAGTTTGTTTTATTTCAATTGCAGTCAGGAAAATGGTGGCAGGTCAGATTTCGGCCTGCTTTTGCAGTGCCTAGTTAGGACCAGTGAGATAAGTGGCTAGCTCTGAAAATGAGTGCCAGCCTCCTAACTGTTCCCCTCCTCTGGGTGGAGAGGGCTTTGAAAGGGTGTTGAATTTAGCAATTTAACCTGATCAATTTTTAAAGGCTTTGACCTAGTCAGCTTTGTCCTTACTTAGCTTGCTCAATCTTTTTGAATATTGACCTTATTATTTCTGAGAATTTCATTCGTTAACTTGGAACTAGACAAGGATGTCCTCTCTTATGTAAAAATTTAAGATATTTCCATTTTAAATGTATTAATAGTTGTCTTTTGAGGATGTCTGTTTAGATACAGCTGGATATATCTTCTGGGATGTCATTGTTGTTGAAGTGCTATATTTCCGAGCAAGGAGTGGACTTCTTATCAATATTGATTGATGATACCATCTGTATGTGTGAAAAAACATTTTGACACGTGATAGGATATTTTCAGTTGCGGATCCACTGAAGTGGAATAGTTTACCGATTTTTCTGAGAATTGAAACTGACCCTCTGGATTTTAGGAAAGGTTAAAAACTCATTGGTTTACTTTAGTGTACCCAGCAGTCGTGGATAGGAGTCAGGGTTCAATAGTTTTAGAACACATTTTTAGGATTGTTTGGAGTATGCAGTATGTGTTTGTCAGTTACTTATTTCATGCAATTGGCATCTATTTTTTCTGTAACCTAGGTGCTATGAGATGGATGGGATATAAATAAATAAATAAATAAAATGTTTCATCTAGATTCTTGCTTGTAAAATGCAGAAAACAAATAGGCAAATTCTATTAAATTCAGACCTGCTTTGAAACTTCTGATTATTGCAAATGGGCAAGCAGTATCTATTTTTGGCATTGCTTTGTAAGCTATCTGTCTATGCAGATGATAGTTCATTGTATATTACTGATCCTCAAAAATCAGGAACCATTCCTTATTAGTCATAATCCAAAAGTTTCCATTTTTTTCTGGTTATGAGATCACTGACCCAAATCTGAAGTTATGCTTCTTAATGTACATAGCACACAGGCTTTAATTATTGAGTTTCAGTTTACATGGTCTCCTTAAGCTATTAAATATCTTGGGGTTTCATTCCATAGAGACCTACAGGTTATGAAACAAATTGACACTGACAAGAAATTACCCTCAATCCAGAATTGCTTTAGTATATGTTCTCCACTATATTTAACCTGGTGGGCTAAATTAGAGACCATCAAAATGATGATTGCTCCTCTGGTTAATTATACCGTTAGTACGACTCCATTTTTATTTTCTAAAGAGTTTTATGCTAAGATTGACAGTATAATTTTCTTCTTTTTGTAGAAGAAAAGACTCCAAAAATAGCTTTATATAAATTTAAGGCCTCTATGGAGCATGGGGGAGGGGGGGGGAACTTAAGTTTCTCCACATTTTCTGTTCTATCAGAAAATGTTCTTATCAGGTAAGGATGATTCTATTTGAAAAATTATGATTCTTTACTCCACTTTCATATATAGGTATTGATAGGAAGGGAATTAATGTCTCTCTTCTCTGTTGAATATTTACTTAGAATAGCTACCTAAAACTCTTAGGGACTAATTTGCTAAATCACTTTAGTTCTTTAATTCAGGAATTACTGTGCACTAACTGTTGCTGTTGAAAATTATCTTATGTATGGAAGTCTGTGATTGTGTAGATTGATTCTGTGCATTAATGTCTTATTTTAACTCCTGAACTGTTTAGATTTACCATTTGTGGTGTTCTTCACTCCATTGGATATGTTAACATTTTTTTATTTATTTTGCTGATCTTTTATACCACTTTTTCTAAAAGTCAAAGTGGTTCACAAAAAACAACATAGCTCAACAAGGCTTTGCATGAAACTGAGAAAGTAACAAGGTAATAATGTAACTCAAAAGGGCTTTACAAAGACAAAGAATATGTAAAAACATAATCAATAAAACAAGCTGTGAGAGTATTGAGGGATGGGAAAGCAGGATATTGGCAGGGATACCAGGTTTTGGGTGGAGGAATGAGCGGGGGAAAGGAAAGGAGTGAGGGGATGACTTGACCTGTGGAATAGGTGGCTAAGAAATGATCTGTGCAATGTCTAGCTATGTTTCATTGGGGAAGCATTTGAGGAATAAGTGAGTTTTCAGATTTCTTTGGAAGACTTGTTAGATTGGTTGTGGCATGTAGGTTGTTTGACATGGCATTTCATACTGTTGGAGCATATTATTTATTTATTTACATTCTCTTATATACTGTGCTGTTCTGCATCAGTGTGGTTTACATTGAACAGGGTATTATAACTTGGAGATAACTATTTTATAGGGAACATGGGATATGGAGGGTTAAGTGGTTTGCCCAAGACCACAAGGAGCACCTGTGGGACTAGAAACCCCTGTCCTTCTGGCCCAAGGTTACTGTCCTCTGGTGGGATTTGAACCCCTGACCTTCTGGCCTGAAGTACCTTGCCCCATCCACTAGGCTACTCCTCCACTCCATATATTTATATAAAGCCCTTCTGGAGGTAGAGTGATTGGTCTTTGCATTGATTGCTGTAGAAAAGAGAGTGTTCATTGAGTTTGTTCTTCATGATCTATTATTTGGTGTGCGACAGGAGATAGATTGAGAGTCCGTGAGCGATCTTGAAGATTGTCAAGATAGCTTTAAATTTGATTCGCTCAGAGATGGGTAACCAGTAAAGTTGTTTGACTGAGGGGTTATGTAATTGATTCTGGATGTGCTGCAAAGTATGTGTGCGGCAGTATTTTGAGCCCGTTGAATTGGGTGGAGAGCATATTTCGGAAGGCCTTGAAAGATGAGGTTGGATAAAGAATCTTGTGCTTTAAAAATGCCTCTGATATTCAGAGTGTGGGTTCAAAGTTCTTAGGCTTTTTTTACCTTACCTGAGTTTTACTAGGGTACTTCTGGTGGAATCTGCTGTCTCCACTTGCATTCAGCACTTGCCCTTTCCCTCCTTCCTGCTGGTTCTTGTTCAGAAACTTTCCTCTGTGAGCACGTGAGCTACTGATATACCATTTACTGCTGGCTCCTGCTTGTGTGAGCATCCTCTTTGCAAGCTTCAGCTAACTTCTATGCTCTGTGCCTCTTTAGAATCTAACTTATTATTTATTGTTCTGTCTACATTTTGTTTTTGTCAGTGTATCCTCTTTTTTGTCTGTCCTCGCCAAGCTCCCACTCTCTCTAGTGCTGTGTCGCCCTCTCATCACTTTATTACCCTCCCTGTCAAGCATCCAAACTCCAGAACTTTCCAATCCATCCCTCACTTGGTTAAATCCTCAGGACATCAAGCGACACCCTCCCCGTGACAAAGTCCAAAAGATTAGCCTTGAATTCTCTGCAGGTCACCTGCACCTCATCTTCCCCCCTCCTCAATCCCAAATCATTCTTTCATCTTCAGTCACCCTTTCTTCCTTTTCTGAAATCACTGAGGAGGAAACTGCAAATCTTCTCTCCTCCTCCAAACTGACTACCTGCTCCTCTGATCCCATCCCCACTCATCTACTAAGTTCTCTCTCTTCCGCCTCATCCCTTCCATCTCTTATATCCTTAATCTATTGCTTTCCACTGCAAGTGTTCCTCTGGCCTTCAAACATGCTGTGATTATGCCTCTCCTCAAAAAGTCTTCACTAAATCCTACCTGTCCTTCCAGCTATCGGCCTATCTCCCCTTTGCTTCAAAACTACTTGAACGAGTGGTTCACCGCTGCTATCTTAGAAACATAGAAACATGGTGACAGGAAAAGACCACATGGCCTATCTAGTCTGTCCTTCCATATCAACCATTACAACAGTCCCCTTTTTTCCTTTAGAGATCTTCTGTGTTTGTCCCATGCTTCTTTGAATTCAGATACTGTCCTCAACTCTACTACCTCCAATGGGAGGCTATTCCAGGGATCCACCACTCTTTCCGTAAAGAAATATTTCCGCATATCACTCCTGAATCTATCCCCTTTCACCCTCATCCCATGTCCCCTCAGTGCTCTGTCTTGGGACTTCTCCTTTTCTCTCTCTACACTCAGTTACTTGGTGCACTTATTTCCTCCCATGGTTTTCAGTACCATCTTTATGCTGATGACTCTCAGATCTACCTCTCTGTGCCTGACATCTTTCCAGGAAACCAGGCCCAGATCTCTGCCTGCTTATCTGACATTGCTGCCTGGATGTCTCACCGCTGTCTGAAACTGAACATCGCCAAAACTGAGCTACTTATCTTTCCCCTTAAACCCACCTCCCCTTTCCTCCCTTCTCTATTTCTGTGGATAACACTACACTCCTCCCTATTTCCTCAGCTCACAACCTTGGGGTCATCTTTGACTCTACTCTCTCTTTCTCTGCACACATCTAACAGATAGCTAAAACCTGTTGCTTTTTTCTCTATAACATTGACATAATTTGTCCCTTCCTTTCTATACACACTACTAAGACACTTATTCACTCTTTAGTCACCTCTCATCTAGACTATTGTAACTTCCTCCTTGCTGGTCTCCCTCTGAATTATCTCTCTCCCCTTCCACTAGCTTTCCGCCAGCCTTGATACGCTCATATAACCCCTCTTCTCAAGTTGCTTCACTGGCTCCCTATTCATTTCTGTATCCATTTCCAACTTCTCACTCATTCTGTTGCTCCTCACTACCTTTCCTCTCTTATCTCTCCCTACACTTCTCCTTGGGAACTGCGCTCTTCTGGCAGATCTCTTCTATCTGTGCCCGGCTCTTCTACTGCCAACTCCAGACTTTGATCCTTCCACCTTGCTGCTCTGTATGCCTGGAACAAACTGTCTGAGTCTCTGCATCAGGCTTCATCTCTGGCCCTTTTCAAATCCAGACTGAAAACTCACCTCTTCAAGACCATTTTTGGTTCCTGATCTGTTATGGGTTTTTTTACCATTTCCCTAGATATATCC
Source organism: Ichthyophis bannanicus (assembly GCA_033557465.1). Classification (NCBI taxonomy): domain Eukaryota; kingdom Metazoa; phylum Chordata; class Amphibia; order Gymnophiona; family Ichthyophiidae; genus Ichthyophis; species Ichthyophis bannanicus. The sequence continues at coordinate 1,500,247,242 of CM066031.1, forward strand.
TTGTCCTCAGTTGTTGTGTTGTCTGTCTTGACTAGATTGTATTATTATTTATTTATTTTTATTTATTTATTTACATTTCTTATATACCGCACTATTTGCGATCAGCGCGGTTTACATAAAACAAAAAGGTAACCGACAATGAACAAAAGTCAGGTCATTACATTGAACAGGAACAAGTAACTTGGAAAACAGGGTAAACTATATAAGGTCTGATTGTAAGGTTGTAAGGTCTGATGAGCAGGGTCTGTCTTTTACATGTGTCTGTACAACACTGTGTATGTCTTGTAGTGCTGTACAAATGATAAGTAGTAGTAAGTAAAGTGTCATCTATTTTATATCTGCATTGAAGCAGATTCCAAGTCTGTGCCAAAACGTATGCCTGATGATTTGAAAATACAATCACCATGTGGTATATTTACCAAACTCCGGTAATGGAGCAGAGGCTACGTTAATGCGCGTTAGGTAACGTTAACATGCGCTGTGTAACGTTAACGCGCATTAACATAACCTAACGTGTGTTAGCGTTCCTGGCCATGGTAAACACCGCAGAGGGTGGAGAAAGGGCAGAGAGAAGGGGTCAATGGGCGGGGAGTGGGCGGGGTGTGGGCGGGGAGAGGCTCCCATGACACCAATGTGGGAAACTGAAGGGCTGGAAACTACCGCAAGTGAAAACCTGGTATTAGATGCACCTTTGCAGGAGAGAGAAACCCATTTTAGTGTCAGCAATGTACAACTTAGGCAGGGAGCCCGAGAAAGGTGATAGTAGTGCTCCATCTGCAGCAAAGTATAGTGGCCAAGTATGAAAAGTCATTATGGTGATGGTGCAAATGGGGCATAGGGGGACTGCAGGTGGGACATGCAGTGGGGGCAGCTGGGGCACAAGGTGAACTAGGCCGTCTCCCAGGTGGCACATAGGAACATAGAAACTGGAAATCAGCAGGACAGCTGCTGACCAGGGCCAAACATCCCCAGTAGCCCGTGTTCCACAGTGTCCCATCGAGGGGACATTACCCAGCAAGTACCCCAAAAGTCACACAGGTACCACTATGCCTGTAATAGGGCAAGCAGAAACAGCAAAAGAACAGCACTAGCCACTCGTGACTAAGCTATAACAAAAACCAAGGGAGCGGCAGGTTCAACACCCAACACCTTTATTGTAACAAATTAAGTGGCCTAAACCCAACACAGGACCGTGTTTCGTATGTCACTTCATCAGGGGTTATCAGGACACACTAAAAAAACATATAAATCATAAAATTACATTGTGGAATAAATAAAATTAAAACAATTAGAACAATAAACTATGAAACAGGGCTAAAACAATAAATATATACATAGAAAAATAATATTAAAACATTAAAAAGACTACATCTAAACTACACCATAAACGTCTTAGGTCTCAAATGAAACCCAAAATGTCACTAAAAACTTCTTATGTCACAACAATTTATATAGAACTCAAGAATACAAGAATACAATTAAGATACATTAAAAATTAAAATCATAATTAAAATGCAACATCTGTACATACATATATCTAAAATATTGTGTCACATCAAACAAATATTGTGTGAATAAGATTGCAATTGAAATGCAATTAAAATTACAATGAGAATTAAAAGGAGGGTCAAAAGAATAAATAAACCATATATGTACCTAAACACTTATAAAACCCATAAAAAAGAGGACTGAAGGGATGAGGAGACCGATTAAAAGAAGAGAAGTGAGTGTAATAAAGCAATAAAAGGACACATAATAAAATATAAAATCGAGCATTACCTGATTGGTGTGTGGTGATAACTGACTCCACAATACTCAGAAAGTTATATTGAAGTCACTAATATCATAAAAAACCTTCTGTGAAAAAGGAACATAAATTTAAGAGTATAAAAACTTTATGCTACCCCAGCCAATTAAATTATCCGTTATGAAGTGAAAAAATGATACTAGAATGATCAGGCTTTCATCTACCAACTTCTATAACACATTTTAATTAAAAGTTTTATGGGATGAAAATGGTAAACGGGAGGCCCTGTAAAAATGAAAACCTTCTGTGGAAAAGAAATATGGATCTAAAAATTTGTACAAAAGTTTAATGACACCCCAAACAGTTAAATTATCCATTATGAAAAAAAGAGTAAATACTAGGAAGATCAAATACTCGTCTATTGACTCTAATGTCACACTTTGATTGAAAGTGTAATGTCATAAGGACGGCGAACGGGAAACCCTATAAAATCCTAAAAATATGAATGAAACTCAACACCCCGATGTGCATAACCATTTATGCAACTTCTTTCTTAAAATAATTTGGGGCATAGAATCGAATAGAAAGCTGAGGAACACCCGGCATAATTATGCAAAATACTCAATGAATGAAGGGAATTGAAACACTTTCTAATACAGAAAACTATAACCCTATGTGTACATCACTGAGGGACTTCATATGAACTTAACAAAAATTCAAGAACACCCGGCATGATTCTGCAAAATGCTCAATAGATAAGAAAAAATTATAAAAACACTTTCTAATACAGAGAAATATAACTCTGTGTATACACCACCGAGGGACTTCATATGAACTTTATAAAAATTTGATAACCACTAACTGGTGTTTATTTAAAAACCAACTCGCATTGATAAGAACCTTCAAAGTTAAACCATATGAAAAAGAGGGCAAATAAAAACCAGTACCAATGTGTCATATATTCAGATTTGAACCAGTATATCAATACCGCTAATTCGGCTGACCACAAAACAGTAGATGTTAAAAATGTAAGCATTTCTTAGAAAATCTACGTTAATGTGTGAACAAAAGTTGAGTGATTTAATGTGACCAAAGTATTTTACCTGTTTTAGGAATACCAGAGACGCGACTGCAACCGTGTATAATTCCTTCAAACGTTCACAAAACGCCAACGCATGCGTATTTAAGGAAATCGAAACCAGAAGTGTTTAAAATATGTGATGATACGTCGCGTGAAAGGTATCTACCATAATAAACCGGAGAAAAACTACCTTGAATCTAACTTTAAAAACTAGGGCACATGGTTAAAATTCAATAAGTTAAAAAGAGCTTGTACACGTTGTGATAAGGAAGCTTATCATAGCTCAGGAAGGAGCTATAGAAAAGGTGAAGTGACTCTGAACAAGCAACCTGTCAGTTCTGGTAGAAATAAGAAAACAGAATTTTCCCATAAAAGACTACCAGTCCCAGAATGCACCAGGTTTCCAACAGCCATTAGAGGAGCTGAAGTGGGGAAACGTGTGTTCAATCAGGAGGGCTATGAGGTAATCCCTAAGCACTCATCTCAAAGGGCAGGGCCTGATTCAGCACAGCTGTGCTGTATTAGGGGGGAGCACTCATCTAGGCAGAATAAAGGTAGAGTTTATTCTACAGAGAATTATCCTCATTATCCTGAGAATCAGCTTGAGCTTGATCATCAGTTTTCATCTGAAGGATCATCAGAAGCAGAAGCCAAACCGGACGGACAGAGAAGGAAAGAAACCCTTTGGAAGAAGGAAGAGAAAAGCCTTTGAGAGGTCTAGAAGAGTCCAGAGCAGTACGTATACTGGGAGGCATTTCAAGGGCCAGCATACACCATTGGACTGGGGAAAGCCAGAGGAATGGTGCTGCAGAGCTAGGAAACTCCAGACGCTACCTGTGAGGGAGACGGCTGCACGTGGAAGGGACCCTGAGACCTGTGCCAGAAGGTATGTGAAGAGAGATCCAGTGTCCAGGGATCTGGATTGGAAGGCTGGACATAAGAACTGGACTACATACTGGCCAGGCTATATAGAGAGGAACTCTAACAGCAATGGAAGCTCAGGTATGAACACTGATCTATGCCCTAGCTATAACCTTGAAAGACAGCAGGGAAACAAGTATTCTCCTGAAAGTGCTCCATTGAGAGATTCATCTGTGCCAATCCATGATATTGAACCCATGCTTGTTGAAGAAGGGGGAATGATTGCAGATGAAGAATGTGTTTATATGGACTGCTCTCTGTCCAAACTCCTTTGGTGATTTTCTGTTATAAAGTACAGCAACCATCACAAAGAAATACAAACTTGTTCTTTAATCTACTCAGAAAAGCTCCTGAAGCAGGATTTGACCCACACAGTAGAAAGCAAGCCAGCTAAGGGGTTTCAGCTGGATAACTGCTAGCAATTGAGCCTTACCTAATTGCTTGTGAGCTAGGAGAGAATCACTTCTGAATCTATGTGGGAAGTTATCAGAAGTTAACCTGAAAAGAACAGTTTTTTTCTTTCTTTGTGGCTTTTCGTTTGTTGTTTGATATATGCTAAGAAAACATTAGCTAATGCCTGACAAGTTTGAATGTTGTTTTCCTGATTTTGATTTTCTTTTTCCAAGTTAAACACTGGAGGCAAGTAACCTGATTTATGTGCTACCAAGCATATCTGTGTTGGGAGAAATAACCCCATAAATAAATATCTTATTGGCTTTAACACTTGAGCACAACTAAATTATTGTCAGCAGCTGTGTCTGGTGTGAATGGACTGCATTGCCCACAGTCCCTTGCAAATCATATGGATATATGCACTTGCCAAGACTGTGAAGATTCTCACCCAGGCAACCGTCTGACAACGTGAACAGCCATGAATAAAGATTAATCGCCGTATATGGATTAAACAATTTTCAGAACATGTTGAATGAGTGAGTTGATACCAATCATGGTTGAATTCGTAACTAACCCCCTAAGATCGTGTTAAAATCTTAAAAATTTGTTACCAAAGGGAGAAAGCCATAATAAATTAGCACTAACATAATCAAGCTATATAAAATGGAAACAAAATATCAAAAGAAGGACCATGATAATGAAAAATAGAGAGTCAGTCATTATGAAATATTAAAAGAGGAATCATGATGATAATTATAGATAATAAAAAGTCATTCATTAATATAATTAGATCCATATTTCTTTTCCACAGAAGGTTTTCATTTTTACAAGGCCTCCCGTTTACCATTTTCATCCCATAAAACCTTTAATTAAAATGTGTTATAGAAGTTGGTAGATGAAAGCCTGATCATTCTAGTATCATTTTTTCACTTCATAAAGGATAATTTAATTGGCTGGGGTAGCATAAAGTTTTTATACACTTAAATTTATGTTCCTTTTTCACAGAAGGTTTTTTATGATATTAGTGATTTCAATATAACTTTCTGAGTATTGTGGAGTCAGTTATCACCACACACCAATCAGGTAATGCTCGATTTTATATTTTATTATGTGTCCTTTTATTGCTTTATTACACTCACTTCTCTTCTTTTAATCGGTCTCCTCATCCCTTCAGTCCTCTTTTTTATGGGTTTTATAAGTGTTTAGGTACATATATGGTTTATTTATTCTTTTGACCCTCCTTTTAATTCTCATTGTAACTTTAATTGTATTTCTATTGCAATCTTATTCACTCTTGCGTTTAGTATTTGTTTGATGTGACACAATATTTTAGATATATGTATGTACAGATGTTGCATTTTAATTATGATTTTAATTTTTAATGTATCTTAATTGTATTCTTGTATTCTTGAGTTCTATATAAATTGTTGTGACATAAGAAGTTTTTAGTGACATTTTGGGTTTCATTTGAGACCTAAGACGTTTATGGTGTAGTTTAGATGTAGTCTTTTTAATGTTTTAATATTATTTTTCTATGTATATATTTATTGTTTTAGCCCTGTTTCATAGTTTATTGTTCTAATTGTTTTAATTATATTTATTCCGCAATGTAATTTTATGACTTATATGTTTTTTTAGTGTGCCCTGATAACCCCTGATGAAGTGACATACGAAACACGGTCCTGTGTTGGGTTTAGGCCACTTAATTTGTTACAATAAAGGTATAGGGCAAGCAGTGCACATCTGTGGACCACACTAACAAGGGTCCATAGACCACACCCAGGATGGGTCCCAAACAGTTCGTAGACCCAGCTAACTGAACACACTTTACGGCAGCCCCTAGTAAGGCATTGCAGGATGTGCGCATATGTTGTCGGAAACATATATACACCCAGTAGGCCAAACTGGGTATACCATACCTGAGGTGCATACCCTAGCCTGTCCACAGTCGGCAGTAATAACACACTCCACCTACATCTACCCGGTGCACCCTAGCTAATAGTTGCTAGAGCACCAGCCTGACATAACCCCAGCTATCACTCCTCCATGTGGAAGGGACATAACATTGGTAGGCAGTGATGGGGGGGATGTGTGGATGTCCATGTATGCCTCGCCACCCCAGACCCCGCACCCTAGGCACCCGCCTACCTGAACATAAGAACATAAGATATGCCATACTGGATCAGACCAAGGTCCATCAAGCCCAGTATCCTGTTTTCAACAGTGGCCAATCTAGGTCATACATACCTAGCAGTTTCCCCAAAAGACACAGGTTCCGCAGTTCTTGTACTGGGTCAAGCATTGATATCCTGGGTCCCTTCTTAATAATGGTTTATGGACCTTTCCTCCAGGAACTTGTCCAAACTTTTTTAACCCAGCTACACTAACAGCCTTTACTACATCCTCCGGTAAAAAATTCCAGAGTTTGATTACACGTTGAGTGAAAAAATATTTTCTTTTATTAGTCTTAAATAGTTTACCCTGTAGCTTCATTGCATGCCCCCTAGTCTTTCTATATTCTGATAACGTAAACAATCGATCTACGTTTACCCGTTCCACTCCGTTCATTAATTTATAGACTTCTATCATATCTCCCCTCAGCCGTCTCTTTTCCAGGTTAAAGAGCCCTAACCTTTTTAGCCTTTCTTCATAGGAGTATCCTTCCATCCCCTTTACCATTTTGGTGGCTCTTCTCTGAACCTTTTCTAATAACTCTATATCCTTTTTAAGATACGGCGACCAGAATTGCACACAATATTCAAGGTGCGGTCTCACCATGGAAAGATATAGAGGCATTATAATATCTTTTGTTTTATTTTCCATTCCTTTCCTTATGATACCTAGCATTCTATTTGCTCTCTTGGCTGCCGCTGCACACTGGGCCGCTGCACACTGGGCTGAGGGTTTTAACAGTGGATGGCCTGGGACCCCACATGACCAGTACCGACAGCATATGCTCATGTTGGCATTTTTCTAATTTATTTTATTTAAGATTTCTTATATACCGCCTTTCATGATATCAAGGTGGTTTACATTGAACAAACTGGAATTACATTGAACAGGGCATTATAACTTGGAGATAACTATTTTACAAGGGGTGTGTGTTTGTGCTGGAGGGAGCAGTACCACCCACCTGCAGTGGACCTAGGCCATGCCCTATACCAGTACGTGGTGTGCAGTGCAACAGAAAAGGTCTGCCTGAGGAAAATAAGGGTAGCCCCAGGGACTGCTACTCCTCTGTGGCAATAGTATGGTGCAGTACACACAGCTAGTGTGTCCAAAAGCAGAGGATCACAGGTTCAAGTCCCAGCTGTGGATCCTATAGAGCATCTCCCTGCATTTTACCCTACAATGCAGATACAGCATCAACATGGGCAAACCCCAAAGCTGCGTCGAACAGGGGTCAAAACATCCACTCACACAGGCTTCACTATCCAAAGCTTCATGGAGAGTCAGGCTATTGGTCCCAGCACGGAGCTGCAGTTATCAGCAGAGCACTACTACTACCCCCTGCACAGTTTAGCAATGTCGGCACTGTGTTCAGGACCAGTGTGGCGAGCAGGATTGCCAATCACCCCCTATCTTTGCACAATGCTACAATAGGGGTGTGTGTGTGTGTGTATGTATGTCTATCAATTGTTTTGTGGCTGCCTACACTGCTCTGGGCCCACAATGTCCCACTGTTACCAGCATTAGCCTGTAAATGTGCATAATGAGGAGCAAGGTATTGTGGGTATGGCCTGGACAGGGCGGATTGGCAGGATGCATCTGCACAGGGTGTAGGGCAATGGCTGGGACACTGTAGTGCCCGACCACCATCTGCATGGACAGGGTGGCCACAGCATGGCATGCTGTGAGGTCACTCTCATCCTGACCGAACAGTGACCTTGGCATGTCTATGCTCCCAGATAGTGCTCAACACTATTTGTCTTTAATTGTACATGTGTGTTCCCAGTTTTGGGGCCTAATCACTGAGATATCTGCTTGGTGTCTGTACTGTACATCCCATTTCTGGGTGCACAGGGTTCCCCTGTGAGCATTCACTTTGAACTGGCTAGTGGTCTGTCTGCAGTTAGTGTGTGCATGGTTGGAGCACTTTGTAGGGTGCAGTCTGACTGTGGTGTGGGGCAGTTGAGGTTTCCCTGGCTTATCTCAGGCATTACTGCTGGTATGGCTCTGGCCCACCAGCCCTGGAGGGCTGCCCTCTGCCAGCAGGACTGCAGTTGCTTGTCCTACAGGCAGGGCTCAGGCACCTGTCCCTCCACTCCCTCACCTATAAAATGGGTGATTGTGGGTTCCTTGGGGTATATAGTGTATACCACTTTGACCTGTAGAGACAGTGCTACATCCACCTCATGCGAGTCTAGACACCCCTCTGCCTCGATAACAGGTGCCCATGGCAGCTAGTCCCTAACACTGGGCATGCACTAATCTGGGTGGTGTTTGGCCCCACAGGGTCACATGTGACTGCAGAACACAGAAGTACTTTTGGTTGAACTGCTAGGAACACCTGGTACACACTGGAAGTGCTGGGGATGTGCAGCAGGACCTATCTCTAGCACCACATGTACTTCAGACCTGGTGCTGGGCGCCCATCCTAACCCTCAGGGTGACCACGGAACCTGCACAATGGCATGGTCTGTAGCTACTCTGTGCCAGTATCAGGCACTGTCAGTCCGTCTTACCACGCTGCAGTACCGGAGAGGTGCAGACCCCATCTGATGATCAGCTGTAGACCGCTGTTCTGCATGTGCATTGCATCATGGGTGCTGGTGGGGTTACCCTATCCTGGCACACAGAGAAGATGGTTTGTGCGGTGACCTGCAGTCCTTCTGTACCCAGCCATTGCTATAAAACACGCCATAGAGGTATAGCCTACTGCAGAGGTACTCAAATCCAGTCCTGGAGGGCCGCAAACCAGTCAGGTTTTTGGGATAGCCCTAATAAATATGCATGAGATATATTTGCATTAGAAATATCCTGCCAACCTAACTGGTTTGTGGTCCTCCAGGACTGGATTTGGAGACCCCTGCCTTACACCTCTGTCATTTAAGATTGTGAGTGGGCAAGGTGCTGATGTCCTAGACATCAAAAAGACAACACTAATAGACAACATTTTGGTGGTGGTGAGAAGTGAGGAGGAACGTGACTAATTCTATCTATCCTTTTGATGTCTAGGACATCTGTACCTAAGAACATAAGATATGCCATACTGGGTCAGACCAAGGTCCATCCAGCCCAGCATTCTGTTTCCAACAGTGGCCAATCTAGGTCATACGTACCTAGCAGTTTCCCCAAGGGACACAGGTTCCACAATGCTTGTACTGGTTCAAGCATTGATATCCTGGGTCCCTTCTTAATAATGGTTTATGGACCTTTCCTCCAGGAACTTGTCCAAACCTTTTTTAAACCCAGCTACACTAACAGCCTTTACTACATCCTCTGGTAACAAATTCCAGAGTTTGATTACACGTTGAGTGAAAAAATATTTTCTTTTATTAGTCTTAAATAGTTTACCCTGTAGCTTCATTGCATGTCCCCTAGTCTTTCCATATTCTGATAAGGTAAACAATTGATCTACGTTTACCCGTTCCACTCCGTTCATTAATTTATAGACTTCTATCATATCTCCCCTCAGCCGTCTCTTCTCCAGGCTAAAGAGCTCCAACCTTTTTAGCCTTTCTTCATAGGAGTAGCCTTCCATCCCCTTTACCATTTTGGTGGCTCTTCTCTGAACCTTTTCTAAAATCGCTATATCCTTTTTAAGATACGGCGACCAGAATTGCACACAATATTCAAGGTGCGGTCTCACCATGGAACGATATAGAGGCATTATAATATCTTTTGTTTTATTTTCCATTCCTTTCCTTATCATACCTAGCATTCTATTTGCTCTCTTGGCCGCCGCTGCACACTGGGCCGAGGGTTTTAACAAGGTATCCACAATGACGCCTAAATCTTTTTCCTGGGTGGTGGTTCCTAATGTGGAACCTTGCATCGTGTAACCATAGTTTGGGTTGTTCTTCCCTAGGTGCATAACCTTGCACTTCTCCACATTAAATTTCATCTGCCATTTTGATGCCCAGTCTTCCAATTTATCAAGATCCTCTTGCAATTTTTCCACAATCCTCCTGGGTTTTAACAACTTTAAATAGTTTTGTGTCATCTGCAAATTTGATAACCTCACTTGTTATTCCACTTTCCAGGTCATTTATGAATATGTCAAAAAGCAGCGGACCCAGCACAGATCCCTGGGGTACACCACTATTCACCTTTCTCCATTGGGAAAATTGGCCATTTAGCCCTACCCTCTGCTTTCTATCTTTTAACCAGTTCCTGATCCACAGTAGTACACTGCCTCCTATCCCATGACTCTTTAGTTTTGCCAAAAGTCTCTCATGAGGGACTTTGTCAAAGGCTTTCTGAAAGTCCAGATACACAATATCAACCGACTCACCTTTGTCCACCTGTTTATTCACTCCTTCAAAAAAACATAACAGATTAGTAAGACAAGATCTTCCTTGTCTAAAGCCATGTTGGCTGTCTCCCATTAGGTCGTGACTATCTACATGCTGAGTAATTTTATTCTTTATGATAGTTTCTACCATTTTTCCCGGTACTGATGTCAGGCTCACTGGTCTGTAGTTTCCCGGATCACCTCTCGAACCCTTTTTAAAAATTGGTGTTACATTGGCGATCCTCCAATCCTCAGGTATTAGAGATGATTTTAATGATAGTTCACAGATTACTGATAGCAGGTCTGCAATCTCATATTTCAGTTCTTTCAACACCCTTGGATGTATACCATCCGGCCCAGGTGATTTGCTACTCTTCAGTTTATCTAATAGTTGTAAGACATCTTCCCGATGTATCGATATTTCCTTCAATTCTTCCACACCTTTAAATACCACTTCAGTCATGGGTAACATCCCTACATCTTCCTCAGTAAAGACCGAAGCAAAGAATTCATTCAGTCTTTCCGCTATCGCCTTGTCGCCTCTTAGTGCTCCTTTAACCCCTTTATCATCTAATGGACCAACTGACTCTCTCACAGGTTTTTTGCTACGAATGTACTTGAAAAGGTCTTTATTTCGCATTCTTGCTTCCGCAGCAAGCTTCTTCTCAAATTCTCTCTTTGCCTGCCTTATCAATGCCTTGCATTTGACTTGCCAGTGCTTGTGCTGTTTCCAGGTTTCATCGTTTGGCTCTTTTTTCCATTTCCTGAAAGATGCTTTTTTGGCAACAACAGCCTCTCTGACCTCACCTTTAAACCATGCTGGCAGTTTTTTGGACTTCCTTCCACTTTTCTTAAGATTGTGAGTGCGCAAGGTGCAGATGTCCTAGACATCGAAAGGGTATATAGAATGTGTCACATTCCTCCTTGATTCTCACCACCACCAAAAAGTTGTCTAATAGACAATATTTTGGTGGTGGTGAGAAGTGAGGAGGAATGTGACACATTCTATCTAACCTTTTTGATGTCTTGGACATCTGCACCTTGCCCACTCACAATCTTAAATGACAGAGGTGTAAGGCAGGGGTCTCCAAATCCAGCCTGGAGGGCCACAAACCAGTCAGGTTGGCAGGATATCTCTAATGCATATATATCTCATGCATATTCATTAGGGATATCCCGAAAACCTGACTGGTCTGCGGCTCTCCAGGACCAGGGTTCCCTACCCCTGTTCTAAACAGTGGTCATGGGTTTGATTCCTCATTGTTCTCTCTTTTCATGCCTGTCCAACTCAGATATTTTGCATGCCTGTAACAGTCATATCTTTTCAGATCCTTGCTGCCAGCCCATATTACCCTCACCATTGTTGCCAACCATCTTTCGGTCCATCTTTCTACGTCTGTCAGCTGTGTAGAGTCCTGTCTTCCTGTGCAGGCTGCCACCCCATATCCTGCACTGGTACCCTTTCCTGCACTGCGTCTCTTCATGCTTGCCTCGCCTGTGCCTGATCTACATGGCACCACCACTCCTCTGACCACCCATCATTATAACTATCCTGCCACCTCCGCCTCCACTGGGGGACACATATTCCCATCGTCTGCCACCAGATGTCTTTCCAGTACTTTACATTGCCAACACCCTGTGCTGTGGTACAGTTGCCCCCACCATGTTTGTCAACAGTACTGGCAGCCACATGGGATGCCCGCAGATATGGCAGGCCCAGTGGCTCCCAGCTCTCCCTCCTTCACTCACCTGTTCATTGCCTTTCCTCAGTGCTCTATCTAGTGTTAGGGCTACATCTGTTTCTGTGCCTCACAGGTCATGCATGTCATCCTGAAGCACCTTGCAGCCCTTAGGGCACACTAACCTAGGGCACCGTAACCTTGTTAGATCACCTTAACCTATAGTTCCATAGCCCAGGTTGCCTTCTACGGTGCCTTGTCCAAGGGTTTCTAATACGGCGCTTAGCCTAAGGAGCCCTATAGGGCGCCTTACAAGGCACCTTCTAAGGCACTTTACAAGGCACCTTATAAGGCACCTTATAAGGCACTTTACAAGGCACTTTATAAGGCACCTTACAAGGCACCTTATAAGGTGCCTTGTGCCTTGTAAGGTGCCTTATAAGGCGCATTAATCTAAGGCACCTTGTAACGTGCATTAGATGATACGGCTTGCTGTAACGATGCACCGCCCACGCCTTTATATGGGCATCTATACCTTTACCGCGGAACCTAACGCGGGTGACATTACTGCAGTTTAGTAAACATACCCCCATATGTATCTTTCCTTCCCGTTCTGCCAACTTCCCTTTTTGGGGAGGTCAAGGTGGGCATTTTTTGAACAATGCACATATTTTTCCAATACTAGAGGAAGACAGAGGTAATAACCAAAACATATTTTTTGAAGTAGACACAAGTTTATCCATGTAAATTATATGTTGATTATTGTCCTTTATTATTCAGATTGAATAGTTTAAGAATTTATGGTACTTAGAAAAATATAGTACAGTCACTATTTCTATTATTTTTGAATAAATATCTCCTGTCACTCAGCTCCTCAGAAATAAGATGCTGGTTTACTAATGGGAGCTCTGAAATGATCCTTACAAGGTCTTAATGGAAATCATCTTGTATAGGGTAGAAATTACTCCATCTATGCCCTGTTCAATGGATACATCTAAAAGTGTGCTACTGTGGTTTTTTTTTTTTTTGGGGGGGGGGGGGGTGGCATGGGAACAACAGTTTGATTTTCATGGCAAAGTATTTGTGGAGTTCCAAAGGGTTCTCCCCTATCATTTATTCGATTTAACATATTCTGGAGTTGCTTTGGCTCTGATTTTCAGTATCTTTGTATCTCTTATTCATATGCTGATGATAATGTTCTAATGATTCTGTTTCAAGGCACATTAAAATAGAAACATGACAGCAGAAAAAGACCACATGGTCTATCTAGTCTGCCCTTCCATATCAACTATTACAATAGTCCCCTTTTTTACTTTAGAGATGCTCTGTGTTTGTCCCATGCTTTTTTAAAATTTGGATACTGGCCTTGTGTCCGTCACCTCCACTGGGAGACTATTCCACAAATCTACCACTCTTTCTGTAAAGAATTATTTCTGCATTTTACTCCTGAGTCTATCTCCTTTCACCCTCATCCAATGCCCCTTCGTAACAGAGCTTGCTTTCAATCGAAATAGGCTCTCCTTTAAACGTCTCTGTCATATCTCCTCTATCCCACCTTTCCTCTAGTCTAAAGTATATATATTAAGATCCTTAAGTCTGTCCTCATATGCTTTATAATGAACACCACTAACCATTTTAGTAGCCACCCTCTGTGCCTTCTCCAACCTGTTTATACCCTTTTGAAAGTGTGATCTCCAGAATTGCACATAATCCTCCAAATGAGGTCGCACCAAAGATATACAAAGGCACTATCACCTCCTTTTTTCTGCTGACCATTCCTTTCCCTATGCACCCAAGTGTCCTAGCTTTTGCCATCACCTTTTCTACCTGTTTAGCTACTTTAAGATCAACAGACACAATCATGCCCAGGTCCCATTCTTATTTTTGTACAGAAGTACGTCACCCCCTACACTGTACTGCTACCTCAGATTTTTGAAGCCCAAATGCATAACCCTGCAATTTTTAGCATTAAATCTCAGCTTCCAAATTCTAGACCATTCTTTAAGTTTAGCTAGATCCATTCTCATGTTATTTATTCCTTTCTGTGTGTCTGTCTACTCTATTGCAGATTTTCGTATCATCTACAAATAAGCAAACCTTACCTGTCAGGCCTTCCGCAATATTACTAACAAAGATGTTAAAAAGAACTGGACCAAGGACAGATCCCTGCAGCACACCACTTGTAACCTTCTCGTCAGAGTGAGCTCCATTTACTTGTACCTTCTGCTGCCTCCCACTGAACCAATTTCTAACCCAATCAGCATCTTTAGGGTCCATCCCAAGAGTGCTCAGTTTGTTCATAAGTTGCCTGTGCAGAACGGTTCAATGAAATAATCACCTAAAACTGTATACTAAAAATTAAAATTTGCTCTGGATAGGTGAAGCATTAGATAAAGCTCTGCAAAGTAGTACAGCCTTGGCTGACAATACTATACATCTTGTAAAGTCCCTAAAAATATAAACTGCGGTAATTTAGACAAACAATTGTTCAGTCATCCGTTATCTTGCAACTGGACTATTATTTAAGGTTATCACAGAAGTTTTTATCTAGGTTTCAAGTTTTGCACAGTACCGCTGTTTTAAGTCAGTCTCAGAGGTAGTCAAAGGGAACGCGCAACTCTGTTTCTTGTTCAGCTTCCCTGGCTCCTTATACATGTCAGAATTAAATTCAAACTTCTATGTCTTGCTCACAAAATAAGACAAGGTCTAGAATCAGCCTATATGTTAAGTATGCTGGAGTTAGGGGATTTAGATACAGTAGGTCCTTATGTCCATCATACTACCGTAGATTGGCATATCCATCTATCGAAAACTGCAAACACAAAAGTACCTTTGGAAAGCAGTCCAGTTTCCAGACAGCATTATCCTGGAATGACCTTCATGTTCATTGTAGCTGTGGAATGAAATTTGTAAAAATAACTTCTGAAAACCTTTCTATTTTGGCAGTTTTTATCTGTTACCAAGTTTTGTCCGTAACTTGAAGGATTAATTGTTATAATCTTTGCAGGCTACTTGAAAGCCATAGATAGAGCTGCTTGCTAGCAAAGCCAACTCACTCAATCAAGTAGTATACTTTCTATAGATATAATAAGGATGAATTCTGATGGATATTTTTGTGCTGATTTCTGTTTAATCTCCATGATGGTGTTATTAAGCTGTTTACTATAATTCACCCTGAACCTGTATTGGAAATGACAAAATAGAAATGTTGAAAGTAAAATTAAATTAACTCTGGGGCCAGGGCTGGAGCTGGGGTCTCTAGCGACCACTTACAACCTACAGACCGGCGCCCCCTCCCTCATTACTATGAAAAGTAGGCTGAACTCCCCCTTTTCCCAAAACTCCTTCGTGAATTCTGTTCATGAAATGCTAGTATTTCTCCTTCAAAACAAATATTGTAACAAGAAAATTTCAGCGAAGGGGCAAATGCCTGGCTGGAATAAAAACCAAGTACAGTGTCTTTGATCCCTGCAGCATTCTTGCCACGAGTCTCTCTCCTTATTGACCTGTGGGAGCTGCCTGTCCTGCGGGTATAGAGCAGCGTTGCAGGCTGGGATTTTCAGCCTGCAGGACAGGCTGCTCCTGCAGGCACATGCACTATTCCTGGCCACGGTCTTCAGCCCGCGGAAGCAGCCTGTCTGTGCACATACAGTAGCGCTTCAGGGGATTGTGGCTTGCTTTTGTTCTTCAGCTATGGGACAGGCCGCTCCCGTGGGCACACTCACTACTGCAGAGATGCCAAGGGTGACCCATCCCAAACAGTGAGATTTACCATCCCAATGAGTGAGATTGAAGGCTAATGAGTGAGGTTTTTCTCATGGTGCATTCATGATATAAATTTGGAAGGATCTGCATGTTATTTGCTTTGCAAATGAAAGGAGCACCAGAAAATGATGTTTTTCTTTCTTTGGTTTGATATACAAAGTTTCAGCAAAACTAGGACATTTCCCTGTAGAACTCATCATACCAAAAAAGAAAAAAAAAATGATTCTGGTTCCATGTCAGTAACATAAACCCTCTTCAGTACCAGGTATATTGTGACATAATACAAAACTCTACAAAAGTCCTTCAGAACAGAACAATCCTACCATTCCATAACAGCGTGAGTGAGGACCTACCTAGAAAAAGGCAGCACGGTAAATATTACAGTGAGCCAAATAAACCTATTGCGAAAATTGAAAAAGTCAGATTACTACAGATACATAGATACACAGATAGACATTCAAAGCCAGCAGAATGCCTAGCCTCAGTCACACATATTAAACATAGATAGACCCTCATCAAATATAGTGCAAATTACCATAAACTGACAATAGAAATATGTAGACAAAAATTGAACTGAAGCTTCAATAAGCCAGACTTTGCATTCAGGGCAACACTAGAGACATTTTATTTAGCAGGCCTTTTATACTGCTTTATCATTTTAATCAAAGCTGTTCACATTGTAACAAACTTGGCAATGTACATTAAACAGGGATTTTTCTGAGGCAATGGAGGGTTAAGTGACTTGCCCAAGGCCACAATGAGTGCTAGTGGCTATTGAACCCTGGTCTCTTGGGTCCCATGCCAGTGTTCTAACCACTAGGCTACTTTTCCACTCCAAAAATAGAAACAGCGATGCATTTCCACCCATGCTGTGCCAAATATTGAGGTAGCAAATATAAATTCCAAAAACTGACATATTCCAGTCACTAAATGAAAAATAAAATTTGTTTTTCTACCTTTATTGTCTGGCCAATTTATTTTTCTGATCATGTTGGTCCCAGCCTCTGGTTTCTGCTTTCCTCTGTTTCCTCAACTCTCTCTCCAGGATCTCCAGATCATTTGCACACTTCTCTTTCCTCCTGTATTCTTCCCTTCCTCATCTATATCCATCACTGACAATGATCTTTCCCTTTCAGCTTTTTGTTTCTCTATCCACTTATATTTCAGTTCTTTTTACTAGCCAGTCTTCAATCTCCCTCTTTTTACTATTTTCCACCTCTTTGCCTCATGTTGGCCCTCTCATTCCCCATACCCTTATTCTCTAGTCTCTCCCTGCCATCCAGCATTTCTTCTCTTTGTCTCTTCTCCCCTCCAACATCTCATCACACTCTCTTTGTTCAGCATCTTCTCTCTCTCTTTCCCTTAATCCAGTATCTTTTCTCATTATTCCCTCTCCATCTAGCTTCTCCCATCTGTCTTCCTACATCCTCCAATGCCCAGCATTACTTTTCTGTCTTCCTTCTCACCCTCCCATGTTCAGCATCTCCCCTTTCTGTTCCTATCTCCCCATTATGCCCAGCATATCCCCTCTGTACTCTCCCTTATGTACTGCATCTCCCTTGCCACCTTATTCTCCACCCCCGCCATACTCGTATGCCCAGTATCACCCTTCTGTGTCTTTACTCCTTCACTCTCCCCATACTCAGCAGCTTCTCCATTTCACTCTGTTTCTCCATGCCCAACATTTCCCCTGACATCCTATTTACCCTCTGGCCAGCACCCCTCTCCCTCATGTTCAGCATCATCTGCTTTGTGTCCTTATTCTTCCTTTGCCTCCCTAAGTCAAGCCAGAAATCCCTAATTCACTTTAGCATCATCTTCTGTGTCCACCATCTCCTCCTTCCAATACTTTTCCCCATGTCCCTGTTAGTATCTCTCTCCCCTCTGCCAGTGCCTACCTCCACCACTAACATTTGCTTGGGCCTGTGGCAGCCACAATAGAAAAGAAAAAAAGAGCAGAGCCTGCAAGTCATTGTGTGCTGATAACAGCTCTCCTGATCGGGAAGTTTGTGTTCGGGGGGGGGGGGGGAGGAGACCAGGCTGCAAGTTGATGCATGCTGATGGCTCTACTGGTCCCTCCCCACCCCTGATGCATACTTCCTGCTTTGGAGGAGCAGGGCCCGATTGGTAGAACATACATCTCTGTTGTACCTCTAGGGTCATGCCTCTACCATGTCCCCATGTTACATGAACATGCTTGCATCAGGGACATCTATATACCCAGATTTCTAACATGGGTCCATAAATGTCTCTGTGATTTGCATATCTGAATGCCTGTTTTCACATTTCCAAATCACAAATAGACATATGAGTTATGAGGGTTATTTTAGAAGCTCTAAGTGGTGTTACTGGTCCACTAAAAGGAACATTTAGAAAGACCATGTTGATGCAATCTTGGACGTCCAAGCTAAAATGTCCAAAGTTCCATGGGAGGGATAGCAGTGAAGGTGAGCACGAGTAAGCATTTTCTAAAATCGATCTGTCTCCACCCTAAAAGATAAACGTCTTCATCAGATAGAAAAGTACAGAGATGTACAGAATTACACACTGGCAAGTTTTGAGGTGACTTTAGAAACTTGCAGGTGTCTAATATGGATGGCCGTGGGACAGCAACAGAGACGTATCCATAATGGTATCCTGGAATGGCACGTGTATGTCTCAGCAAATACATTTTGCAAGCAGAGATGTGCAGCTGCATGGCAACCAAGAAAAAGGTCTGTTTATTTACCTGTATGTTTTTCTGGAGTGATGTAAATTTCTGGGGGCATGAGAGGGCTTTCTCCTCTTCTCTGCACACTTCCTTGGTTGCTTTAGTGAGCACCTTACACATGGCATGTCCTATTTTTGCATAGACATAGACCTGTCTGCCACCAGATCCAAACATGTGGCATCATTCTATATTGTGGTGCGCACATGTATCTTTTTGAGAATGCACCAGGCATGCCTCTGCCATATCCCCCATGCAACATAGATGTGATTGATTCAAACAAGTGTAAACTTGGGGCGTTATAAAGTGGCTCTTGGAACATCGATGTGATTTGCAGAACTGAATGGGAGTGTTTAGACGTGGGGATCACAAATAGTGTTTCTAAAAGGATCCCCTAAACATATAAGTTAGCCAGCCAACAAGGTCATACAAATCGCAGGTATACCTTGAATGTGTGTATTTTTCTCAGAAAGAAAGGTGCTGGTGCTCATATGTAGGACTCGTTCATGAATAGAAAAAGACCATGGGTCAATTTTAGCAGGGAATGAAAAAGGTGCCAGCACCAAGTACCATCAAGTACCCCCTCAAAAAAAAGCCCTGCCTCAAATCAAGATGGTTCAAATGACAAAAACATTTTTAGTGACACCTCCTAAAAGGCATATACTGTAGGATATGGAAATGTCCAGGTTAGACATGTCAAATTATACTTTCACAGCATAGCTGAATATTGACCTTATTACACTGATTATGGCTAATGTTTTATTAGAACCCACCTAGTACTGTATTTGATAGGTGTGCTTAATTGTTTTAAATAAATACGCAAAAAACATACATAGATTTAGAGCATATGAATTGCAAATCATGCTTTCACTCTGATATGCTTCTTGATTCAACTCTTTGGAGCTGGAAAAGTGCTTTAATGATGCAGAAAATCATCCAATGTGTATTTTTGCTTACAGTGAGAGGTTGTACATATTCAGCGTAGCAAAACATTGACAGATCTCTAGGCATTGCTAACTTTTTGAACTGAGGATTTGACCCTGTCTGCTCTGGTCCTCGATTAGGGTGGTGATTAGTATTGGCATTATAGCAAAGGTAACTCAGGTTCATCAATGTCTAAACTGAAGCACTGTTTGCTAAAAACATATAGTAACGGTAATATAGTAAATGACAGCAGATAAAGACCAGTATGGTCTATCTAGTCTGCCCAGTAAGATGGCAAGAATAGGTGCACCTGCCGCTCCGTGCAGGCCACCCCTCCCCATGTCTTTGTTTTAGGGGTGAACCTACCGCTCTGTGTAGGACACCCCTGTATGTTGAGAAATTAGTTAGTTAAGTTTATTTTGATTTTATCCTGTTGCTGTAAAGGGATCCACTGTGTCTGTCCCATGCCGTTTTGAATTCCGTCACTGTGTTTGTCCCCACCACTTCCATTGGCAGGGCATTCCAAGCATCCACCACCCTTTCAGTGAAGAAGTATTTCCTGACATTGCCTTTCAATTTACCCCCTTGCAGCTTCATGTTGTGCCCTCTAGTTTTACAGCTTCCCCGTCTTTGGAAGAGGTTTGTTTGTTCATTATTTCTCTTTAAATATTTAAAGGTCTGAATCATATCTCCCCTGTCCCTCCTCTCCTCCAGAGTGTACATATTTAGGTCTTCAAGTCTCTTCTCATAAGGCTTCTGACGCAGGCTCCAAATCATTTTGTTTGCCTTCCTCTGAACAGTTTCCAGTCTTCTTATATCCTTTGCAAGATATGGTCTGCAAAACTGGACACAGTATTCCAAGTGAGGCCTGTTTTTCAGTGCTAATGCAGTTGCATGATGTTAGGCATCACTGAGTGTGCTCTGTGGTAAAACTGACTGCATCGCAGTTTGTGTGCTTTCTTTAAACAGAGAAGCAAGCACAGCATTACCATATTAATCATGCATTGGGTTTAGACTTTGGCCTACTGTCATAATGTCCACCTAATATTGTCTTTGATTTTAAATGCATTGCAAGGTGGACAGTGTTGCCATTTGGTTAGTGGAATTAATGCAGTTAAGATAGGAATATCAGTCAGTAGTGCAAGTATTAGACAAGGCAGAGAACTATCATCTTTTTCCTGTGCAGTCTACGTTAGCAAATGCAGCAGGATCCCCAGAAATGCACCCTTTGTGTCCACAGAGGAGCATTTTGTAGTCCACGGTCCTAACCTGAACACAGCTTATAATATCAAGCAATGGAGACTGTAATTGCCTATCAGCTACTGGGCAGGAGGAGTTCCCTCTGCAAATTTGAAAGAAATATAAAGGGCCTTTCATGCAGCAGCAGCTTGTGTCTTCATTCCAGAAAGGAATCCAGGAAGAAGGAGTGACTTAGCCATCTACTTGGGTCCTATACAGCTTAAGGTGCTGCATTCTATGTGATCTACTCAGCCACTTGCAGGGCTGGCACTACCATTAGGCAAACTACGCGGTTGCCTAAAGTGCCAGCCTTCCGGCCACTGCTGTCACCCATCTCTGGGAACGACAGTAAGAGCAATAGCCACAAACAGCCCCAATCTCTGATGCATGATGGTTACTTCCTGTGGAAATCGGAAGTCGACATTGAGAGTCAGAGAGGGACGGAAGGAAGCAACCCTGTGGCACCGAAGCTTTAAGGTAAGTGCCATGGGATAGTTTGCAGCTATTACCACTGCTGTCGGTCCCGGAAATGGGTGACAGCAATGGCAGCAATTGTCGCCATGGGGAGGGGGTGCAAAGGATGAAGTTTGCCTAGGGCACCTCATCTCCTTATGCCAGTCCTGGCCACTTCCTACATACTACAGTTCACCCAAAGTCAAGTAGGCTTGAACCAGCCACAAGCTGAAGCAAAGAGAGAAGGAGACTACAGATCTAGGGAAGTTTGTGAAGAGTTCAACTGCAGAAACGTCCAGAAGTACCAATGGAAGAGGTAACCAAGTATCCAGCTGTAGGGAAGAAATGAGGAGAACAACTTAGGGGATATGTTTACTAAACTGTGGTAATGTCATTCGTGTTAGTTTCCGTGGTAAAGGTACAGATGCCCATATAAAGGCATGGGTGGGGCATCAGTATGGCAAGCCGTCAGGTAACGCACATTATAAGGCATCTTATCAGGCACAGTACAACGTGCCTTATAACGTGCCTTGTACTGTGCCTAATAAGGTGCCTTGTAACGTGCCTTATAACGTTCCTTGTACTGGCCCAATAAGGTGCCTTGTAACATGCCTAATTAGGAGCCTTATAATACCTTATACGGATTGCTGGCTACTGTGGGGAGGGTACTATGCTCTGGCAGCACGGATCTGCAAAGATATGACTGTCACAGGCAAGCAAAACATCTGCCTTGGACAGGAGGGAACAACAAGGAATTGAACCCATGACCTCCACCTAGAATGGCAGTGTACTAACCATTAGGCTATACCTCTATGGCCTGTTGCACAGGAATGGCTGGGTACAGAAGGAGTGCAGGTCACTACACAAACTGCTCTGTGTGCCAGGATAGGGTAACCCCACCAGCATCCATGATGCATTGCACATGCAGAACAGCAGCCTACAGCTGACCACCAAATGGGGTCTGCACCTCTTCAGTACTGCAGCGTGGTAAGATGGACTGACAGTGCATGATACTGGCACAAAGTAGCTATGGACCATGCCATTGTGCAGGTTCCGTGTTCACCCTGAGGGATAGGATGGGCGCCCAGCGCTAGGTCCACAGTACATGTGATGCTAGAGATAGGTTCTACTGCATGTCCCCAGCACTGTCAGTGTGTGACAGGTGTTCCCAGCAGTGCAACTGAAGGTGCATCTGTTCCAGCTGTGTTTTGCAGTCACATGTGGTCCTGTGGGACTGGACACCACCTAGATAAGTGTGTACCCAGTGTTAAGGTCTGGCTGCCATAGGTACCTGTTATCAGGACAGTGGGGTGTCTAGACTCACATGAGGGTGATGTAGCACTGCCACTATGGGTTGAAGTGGCATGTGCTATATACCCCAAGGGGTCTCAATCACTCCTTTTGTAGATGAGGGTGTGGTGGGACAGGTGCTTGCAGCATGGCTGCAGTACCAGCAACCACAGTCCTGATGACAGATGACAGCTCTCCAGGGCCAGTGCCATACCTGTGACCATTACAGACCAGCAGTGATGCTTGGGGTAGGCTCAACTGCCCCACACCACAGTCTGCTATTCATTAACAGACAGTACAGTCAGACTGCACCTACAGCATCCTACAAGGTGCTCCCCCCATGGACAGGCAAACTGCAGACAGCCCACTAACCAGTCCATAGTGCATGCTCACAGGGGAATCCTGTGCACCCAGAGGTGGGATGCACAGCACAAACACCAAGCAGGTAGCTCTGTGCTTAGGCAACAAAACTGGGAACACACAGGTATTACTGGAAACAAATGATGTTTGGCACTATGTGGGAACATAGACATGCCATGGTCACTGCTCGGTCAGAGTGAGAGTGACCCCCAGTGTGACATGCTGTGGCCACCCTGTCCATGCAGGTGGTGATCAAGCACTACAGTGTCCCAGCCATTGCCCTCCACCCTGTGCAGATGCATCCTGGCCAATCTGTCCTGTCTGGGCCATACCCACAATACCTTGCTCCTCATTATGCACATTTGCAGGCTAACGCTGGAAACAGTATGAGCAATGTGGGCTCAGTGAGGTGTTGGCAGACACAAAACAATGGAGAGACATATGCACACTCCCATACCTATCTCAGCATTGTGCAGAAATGGAGGTGGTTGACAACCCTATCCGCTGCACTGGTCCTGATCACAGTACTGACATTGTTAATCTGTGCAGGGGGTGGTAGTAGTGCTCTGGTGATAAGTGCAGCTCTGTGCCGGGGCCAACAGCCTGACACTCCATGAAGCTGTGGATAGTGGAGCCCTTGTGAGTGGATGTCTGTACCCCTGTGCAACACTGCTTTGGTGTTTGCCCATGTTGTTGTTGTGGCTGCATTGTGGGCTAAAACTATGGGGAGATGCTCTGCAGGATCCACAGATGGGACCTGAACCTCTGACCCTCTGCTCTTGGACATGCTGGCTGTGTGTACTGCACCACACTGTTGCCACAGCAACATAGTGGTCCCTGGGGCTATCTTTATGTTCCTCGGCCAGACCTCTTCTGTTGCAATGCACACCACATTCTGGTACAGAGCATGGCCTAGGTCCACTGCAGGTGGGTGCCACTGCTCCCTCCAGCACAACCACCCAGCCCCTCCGGCATGCCGCCATGACCATATGCTGTCGGTGCCGGTGGTGCGCCATCCAAGGCCATCCAGGGGGCAGGTAGGCGGCTGCCTAAGGTGTGGGTTATGGGGTAGGGGTGCCTACATAGATGTCCATGCTTCCCCAGGCACCGCCTGTCAATGTTATGCACCCCTTGGGGTGCCTGCTGGGTAATGTCTCCTGGATGTGACACTGTGGGCCACAGACTTATGGGCATGTCTGTCCCTGGTCAGTTGCTGTCTTGCTGGTTTCCATTTTCTGCATTCCTATGTGCCACCTCGGTAACCGCCTAGTCCACCCTGTGCCCCAGTAGCCCCCACTGCATGTCCCGCCTGCAGCCCCCATGCCCCATTTGTGCCATCACCATAGTGGCCTTTCATACCAGGGCACTATGCTGTTGGTGCAAATGTATTACTACTATCACTTTTATGGGGCTCCCTGGCTATGCTGTACATTGCTGACACAGAACTGGTTTCTCTCTCTTGCAAATGTGTGCTAACGCCAGGTTTTCAGTTGCGTTAGGATTCGGCCCTTAATTTCTCCTTGTTAGTGTGAAAAGGGCCTCTCCCCGGCACTCCCCGCCCATTGACCCCTTTTCTCCGCCCTCTCTCCACCCTTTTCTGTACTTACCGCGGCCGGGAACATTAAGGCTCATGATGTAACATTACGGCTCCTTAACATTACAGAGTGTAACGTTAAGGAGCCTTACCGTTACATAATGCGCCTTAACATAGCCGCTGCTACGTTACCGTAGTTTAGTAAACATACCTCTTAGTGCTGTATGAGGGACTCGCTACCCAAATGCATTCCTGTATCACATCTGAATATATTCCAGGGGTGTAGCCAAGAGTTGGCTTGGGTGGGCTTTAGTCCCACCCCTTTGGAGCTAGTGAGGGAAGAACCACAGGGTGTCAATATCAGTCTTGCCTAGCGCACCTCCAGGCAAAGAGAGAATTTGAAAAAAAGCTGGCCGTGGAAGCAAAAATGCATAATAAAACCTTTTTCAAGTGTATTCATAGCAAAAATCCTGTTGGACCATTGGATGAAAGAATGTATAAATGGTGCTAAGGGAGAACAAGGCCATAGCGGAGAGATTAATTGAATTCTTTGCTTTGCTCTTTACTGAAGAAGATGTAGGGAAGTTACCCATGCCTGACATGGTATTAAAAGGTGATATATTGAAAGAATTGAAAGAAATATCGCTAAACTGCAAAGACATATTACAAGTATTTGAAAAGTGAAAAGCAGTGAATCACCTGGATTGATGGTATGCACTTGAGGGTGAAGAACTAACATTACTGGCTGAAAGTGAAGATGATCTGAAACATTTGCTTCTCAAGATCATGGAACGTAGTCTTAAAATGGGCTTGCACCTTAATGTAAAGAAGACAAAAATCCTGACAACTGACAAAATCAACACGTTCATTGTTGATGGAGAAGAAATTGAAATAGTGGACAACTTTAACCTACTTGGATCAACTATCAATAAAGAAACAACAAGCAGCCAAGAAATCCGATGACGTCATGCTTTTGGCAGAATGGCTATGAAGGACCTAGACAAGATTCTCAAGAGCAGAGATGTCTCTCTCCATACAACGATTTGACTTGTCCAAGCCATGGTATTTTCAATAATGTCATATGGATATGAAAGTTGGACAGTGAAAACGATAGTGCTGATAAAGAATACTTTGCATACCATGGACTGCTCAAAGAACAAACCAATCAGTACTAGAAGAGATCAAACCTAAGCTTTCTTTAGAAGCTCAGATGACAAGACTTTGACTCTCATATTTCGGACACATCATGCGAAGAGAGAGGTCATTAGAGAAAGACATCATGCTTGGCAAGATAGAAGGTCATCGCAAAAGAGGAAGGCTAGCAATGAGATTGATTGTTACAATAACAGCAGCTATGGGTGCCACTCTATCAAAAATGAGCCACCTGACTGAAGACTGAATGAAGTTTAGGACAACTATCCAGAGAGCTACCAACAACAAAAGAACTGAAAGATGAGATTGCAGACCTACTATTAGTAATCTGAACTATCATTAAAATCATCTGTAGTACCTAAAGACTGGAGAATGGCCAATGTAATGCTAATTTTTCAAAAGGGCTCCGGGGTGATCGGGGAAACAACAGACCAGTAAGCCTGACATCAATACCAGGCAAAATGGTAGAAACCATAGTAGAAACTAGATAATCATAGTTTAATGGGAGAAAGCCAACATGGATTTAGCCAAGGAGAGTTTTGTCTTACTAATCTGTTATATGTTTTTGAAGGTGTGAATAAACAGGTAGACAAAGGTGAGCCAGTTGATATAGGGGGCTATTCGTGCTGGCTGCATGCCCCGACTAACTTCCCTGCTAGTTGTGCGGGGAAGTTAGTTGGGGGCGCGGAAGAGGAGGCCTGGGAGCGGAGAGTGTGGGGCACAGAGGGCGGTCATTGGCCCTGCATGTACAGGGCCGATTCTAATGTCTGCCCTGTATATCCAGGGCTGGCGAAATGGCCGGGGAAGTTATTCCACCTCCGAGGTGGAATAACTCCCTTGGTCATGTTCTTTTAAGCCGTCTGGGACATGGAAGGGACTTGGGGAGGGCAGAGCTAATTCCCTGCAGCCCGATCCTAGCCTTAGGAGTCTGGATCGGGGGTTGGGCTGCGGGAATTAACTCTGTTTGCAAGCAGCTAGCATCATGTCTTTTAAATGGAGCTGCGGTGCCATGGCACCGTGGCTCAATTCAATAGCCCTTGCTGAGTTATCTAGGCTGTGGTTGTACGTGCAGGCCAAGGCCGGAATTGCAGTCCTAGCCTGCACGTACATGTCTGTTTGCAATTCTGATACCACAGGGCACGGATGAGAATCGCAATCTCATTTATACGTCCGGGTCAGCCCAGATGTACAAAAGAGATGAACGTGTGGGACAGAATCGGGTCCATACTGTATCTGGATTTCCAGAAAGCCTTTGACAAGATCTCTCATGAGAGACTCTTGGCCAAATTAAAAAGTTATGTGATTGGAGGCAGTATACTGTTGTTGATCAGGAACTGGTTAAAAGATAGAAAGCAGAGCGTAGAGCTAAATGGCCAATTTTCTCAATGGAGAAAGGTGAATAGTGTAATACCCCAGGGATCTATGCTGGGCCCACTGCTTTTTGACATATTCATAAATGACTGGAAAGGGAATAACGAGTGAGGTGATTAAATTTTCAGATGACACAAAATGATTGTTAAAACACAAGAGGATTGTGAAAAATTGCAAGAGGACCTTGATAAAATGGAAGACTGGACATTCAAATGGCAGATGAAATTTAATGTGGACAAGTGCAGGTATGCACCTAGGAAAGAACAAGCCAAACTATGGCTATATGATGTAAGGTTCCACATTAGGAACCACCACCCCGGAAAAAGATTTAGACATCATCGTGAATAACATGTTAAAACTCTCTGCCCAGTGTGCAGCAGTGGCCAAGAAAGCAAACAGAAGAATAGGAATCATTAGGAAAGGAATGGAGAATAAAACAAAGGATATTATAATGCCTTTGTATCGTTCCATGGTGCAACCGCACCTTGAATATTATGCACAATTCTAATCACTGTATCTTAAAAAGGATAGAGCATAATTAGAAAAGGTTCAGAGAAGAACCATCAAAATGGTAAAGGGGATGGAAGGATACCCCTGTAAGGAAAGGCTTAAAAGATTTAGGGCTCTTCAACTTGGAAAAGAGGGAGATATGATAGAGGTCTATAAAGGAATAAATGGATTGGAATGGATAAACGTAGATCAATTGTTTACATCATTAAAAAGTAGAAAGACTAGGGGACATACAATGAAGCTACAATGAAACCATTTAAGACTAATAAGATAAAATATTTTTTCACTCACTGCGCAAACTCTGGAATTCGTTACTGGAGGACGTAGTAAAAGTTGTCAGTATAGTTGGGTTTAAAAAAGGTTTGGACAAGTTCCTGGAGGAAAGAGACATAAGTCATTATTGAAGAGGACCTGGGAAATCCACTGCTTGCCCCAGGATAAACATTGTGGAATCTGTGTGCCTTTTTGGGAACCTGCCTGGTACTTGTGACCTGGATTGGTCACTGCTAAAAACAGGATACTAGGCTTGATGGACCTTGGTCTGACCCAGTATGGCATTTCTTATGTTCTTATGTTAACTTCAGACCCACCAAAAAGTCATTCCTGCCTATGGCACTGATAGATTCAGACTGAGGTGGAAGGGACTTGTCTCCAAAGTACATCCTTCACCTCCCAGTCAAGGAGTTTTCTCTTAAATATTTTTCTATGCTATTTTACTTACTTGCACTCTTGGGAAGGAGAGCAAGAAAATCCTCTATTCATATCTCTGTCTAGAGGATAAACCTCTACATACTTAGATGAACTGAAGGAGTTCTGGTGTTTCATTCTCCAGAGCACTCATACACTGGAGGTGCCTAAATTTGGTACTCTAATAACCCAAAGACGAAAAAGAAGAGCAGCAACTTTGGATTTGTGAGGAGGAAAGTAATCAACCAGCGAGCAGAACTGAGAGGAAGAGGGTTAAGGAGTACTTCAAATCTAAGGACTTTGATTTACAAACTCTACTTTGTTCAACTGTTAATTCAAGTTCTCTGTAAAGCCCTGTTGAACTATGTTGTTTTATGTAAACCACTGTGACTCTCTGATACAGCGGTATAGAAAAATAGCTAAATAAATAAATAAACATACTTATTGATGACCATGTGCTGTTTTACTTTCGTATGTCTAAATTTTCTCTCCAGGTTAGGTCTTCAGTTTTGTCTCCCAAAATCCACCAGGACTCTTTATTTTATATTTTATTGCAATGACAGATTGTTTTTTCTATTTTTTTCTCTATTTAAAGCAACAGTCACCCCAAACAAATTCTTTTAGCAAGGACCTCTGGGGGCTTCCTCCCAGAGGAAGGCTGGCTACCAGAGGCATAGTTTGTATGCTTTGCTTGGGGGGAGCAAGAGGTAAGGAATTCAATTTAGTAGCGGGGCGGGGGGGAGGGAACTTTCTTTTCCTCCCCTTAAATGGACAGTGATTGGTTCCCCTTCAACATACACATTGTTTTAGAGGCAGGACCTGGAAGACCGCTGCAGAGTGCTTGAACATAACTCTGTGGTGCATTCTCTTTCAGTTTATTGCTGAAACTTGCAACCATAGCTGTGAGGGCAGAGGTTTAAAGAGAGTTAGCGGAGAGGGGAAGAGTGAGAGAGATGATGCTTGACCACACGGGGAGGAAGTACTCTGTTTGGCACCTATGTCCTGCAGTGTTTTAGGGGGGGGGGCAAGTTCCACCTTTGTTGCCCCCAAACTATACCCATGCCAGCTATACAAAGAAACACAAAAGTGGGAGGTGTAATTGTTGGAAGGATGTGACAACTCTGCTAAGATCAAAAAATGCAAGCTGCCCAAATGATGAAGAGAACCTAGGAAAAAAGAACTTCAGGAAAATCTGCTCAAAACAGCAGAATACATAGTACTCATAAAACATTCTGTCCCCAGGTTCAGGGCCGGCCCAACCACTAGGCAAACTAGGCAGTTGCCTAGGGAAGCAACCTCTATAGGTCAGCAAAAGCAGGCCATTCAAAGCTAAATAATAGTTTTTAACAGCCAGAGGGGGGGTGTAAAGCTTCAGGTTTGCCTAGGGCTCTAACACTTTGGACCAACTCTAGGGCTGACCATGCCCACGGACCCCCATCCCCATGGATTCAGAAGGTAAAGAGTCTTGTGACGTTTTATCTAGGAGAAGGTATCCAAACAGTTTGCTACGGTTATGCTAAAGTACAAGATAATCACTTCCGATTTTGTTTTAGTCTGCTGACCTTTATATTTATCTTTAATTTTTTCATCTCTATTTGACCTTTTGCTGTTTCTCTCCCAGGCACATTGCACATAGCATAAATTTTCATTTGGGCACTTATCTGGCAGGCTATACACCTACTTTATGGCCTTCACAAATCCAGTCAGTATTACCTGTATACACCCGTACTCAAAGATCAAGTTCCCACTCTGCCTTTCCCCCAGTTGTAGAATCCCTGCTTTTACCTCCCTGGGTACCCAATATTAAAGTTCCCATTCTCTCCCCAGTCACTTTCCAGATCTCTAGAAAAAATGCAGACAGTGAGTGAGGTCACTGAAACGTGGAACTGTAGCTACTGCAGGTTCTAGATAGCTGCCTGACAGGAAAAAGCAATGGAGAACAGAAACTAGTAATACTGATTGTCAGGAACAAGTGGAACTAATAAGATCCTTACTTGGAGATCATAGAGGCTCTCAAGCAAGCCCACATTGGACTCTGGAGCTGCCTGAGAGATAGAGTCCTCCAGAGCTGTTAGAAAGGAAGACATTTCAAACTACCATGGAGGTAGTTTTGGAGTGCCTGCTTTCTCAGTACCTCTGGAGAACTATGTTATTGTTAAGTGCCGTCAAGTCGGTGTCGACTCATGGCGACCCTCTGGATTGCTATCCTAAACTGTGTTTAGTCTTAAATCAGGTGGCTCATTGTTGATAGAGTGGCACCCATAGCTGCTGTTATTGTATCGATCCATCTCATTGCTGGCCTTCTCTTTTGCGTTGACCTTCAACCTTGCCAAGCATAATTTTTTTCCCTAACTATCTCTCTCTTTGCATGATGTGTCCAAAGTATGAAAGTCAAAATCTTGTTATCTGAGCTTCTAAAGAAAGCTTACATTTGATCTCCTCTAGTACTGACTAGTTTGTTCTTTGGGCAGGTCATGGTATACACAGTATTTGTCGCCAGCACCATAATTCAAAGGCATCAATTTTCTTCCTGTCTATTTTTTTCACTGTCCAACTTTCACATCCATATGACATTATTGAAAATACCATGGCTTGATCTAGTCGAATTTGTATATAGAGAGATACATCTTGTCTAGGTCCTTCATAGCCATTCTGCCAAAAGCAAGGTGTTGTCGGATTTCTTGTTGTTTCTTTATTGATAGTTGATCCAAGTAGATTAAAGTTGTCAACTATTTCAATTTCTTCTCCATCAATGATGAACCTTTTGATTTTGGCATTTGTCAGGAACTTTGTCTTCATTACATTAAGGTGCAGGCCCATTTTAAGACTATGGCCGGCATTCTGAAAAATGAATAGCGGGGTTGGATGTCTGGGATGCATGTCCAACCCTCGCTCAGCCCCATTGCTGAATCCGTACCCATGTGCTCCCCACATGTACAATGCATTTGTGCAAGGAGTGCTGGATGGGGGTGGGAGGGAGTGTTGCTGTGGCGGAGCGGGGAGAGGCCATGTGCTGGGACATACAGAGGCAATTCTGGTCATGCTTCTCTATGTCCCCCAGCACCGCAATAGATGCCTGGCTTATTCCACCCCAAAGGTGGAATAAGTGCCAGGCGCTGTGGCACATGTGAATTGCAGCCCCCCTTCCCCATTGTGATGCTGTGGGAGGGCTCCCGCCACCCAAGCCCAGCTTTGGGGGCCCCCCGCTGAGGGTTCGACAGTGTGGAAATGGGGTTGCTCTGCATCCAGGCCTTCGGTGTCTCCGCCTGGCCATGCTGGTGCCATGGTGATGGGACACCCCTGCACCGGCGCACCAGCCGGAGCACTGTGCAGTGGAGACGGGCAGATGCCAGGACATATCCCAGCAGGGAATCAGATGTGTGCCAGCACATCTAAATGCACAATTCTGTAATCGTGGGAACATATACTGTAGCTCCTACGGTTGCGGAATCAGGTACAGCTGAGCCCCGTCGATGTTTTGGGCATCCCGATTGCCTGACCATGCACTTTTGTGAATCAGCCTCTATGTTCCTTGATCTTGAGAAGCAAATGTTTTAGATCGTCTTCACCTTCAGCCAGTAATGTGGTATCGTCAGCATAGCAAAGGTTGTTGATGAGTTTTCCACCAATCTTCACACCTCAGTTGTCCTCATATAGTGCTGCTTCTCTGATGATTTGTTCTGATGAATTAAACGGGAAGGGGGGAAGTATGCAGCCTTTTCGTATACCTTTGCTGATTTTAAACCACTCTGTTTCTCCTTGTTCCATTCGAACTGTTGATTCTTGAGCAATGTAAAGGTTGGTGTTCTGGTATACCCATGCTTCTCATGATTTACTCAGACAAAAGCCTTGCTGTAGTCAAGAAAACACATATAGATATTCTATTGTCTTTTCAAGGATCCATCTCACATCTGCGATGATGTCTCTCATTCCTCGCACTTTCCTGAACCCTGCTTGCATTTCAGGCAGTTCTTCTTCCAGGTACGATTGTAGTCTCTGCTGAATAATCTTGAGTAGAATCTTGCTGGCATGTAGAATCGGAGCAATTGTGTGATAATTTCCACAGTCAGTTGGATCATATTTTTTTAGTATGGGTATAAACCCAGATATTTTCTAATCAGTTGGCCATGATGTTGTCTTCCAAATTTCCTGGCAGAGCCTTGTAAGTATGGTAACAATTGCATCCAATTGCTGTGCTACTTCAGTGGGAATGCCATCAATGCCCGGTGCTTTGTTCTTTGATAAGGCTTTCAATGCTGCTTTGACGTCTTCTTTCATCACCAATGGTTCCTGATCATAAAGTACAAGTTGAAATGGCTGTTGGTCTACTTGATCTTTATGATATAATGACTGTATATTCTTTCCATCTTTTCTTGATCTTTTCAGCATCATTCAACATGGATCCTTGAGCATCTTGTACCATTCCAATTTGAGGCTGGAATTTTTTCTTTAACTCTCATAGCTTTAGGAAAGCCAATCTTGGTCTTCTAATAGTTTCTGATTCTATTTCCTTGCATGTGTCTTTGTAGTACTTCTCCTTGTCTTGTCTTGCTGCATGTTGGAAATTTCTGTTGAGTTCTGTGATTGCCTCCATTTCTCCTCTGGCTTTAGCTTCTCTGCATTTCTGGGCAATTTTTAGAGTTTCTTCGGTCATCCATTTTGGCCATTTTTTCTTTTTCACCTTTTGTAGAGACTTCTCACTTTCTTCCAACACAACCTTCTTGATTTCATCCCATAACTCTCCTGGAGCTCTGTCATTTCTATCTAAATCAGCAAATCGATTTTTCAGGCACTCCTGAAGTTCCAGTGGTATATTCTCAACAGGACCCTACCAAGCCCGGTATGAGTGGTGCAGCCAAACAGGGTGCAAAAATCTAGGGGCGCATTCACAAAAGGACTGGAAATTAAGCCCTTACTTCCAGTGGGAGTTTCACCATTAGACACTGTGCAACTGCACTGCTCACACCAAACTAGATATGGTCCTGCCTCCATGCCTTCCACCCTCAGTTAGTCACCTCTTATCCTCCTGCCTCCCGGTGGACTGGACTGTTCTGTGGCACTCATCACACAACTGTGGGACCGTTTTCCTTCGGTTCCGCAGCTGTACTAAACTCTAGCCGCCGGCACAACCGCATGACCCACAATGTTAAAAGTGAAACGAGGGAACTTCCTGTCTCTTGTACAAGAAAGAAGTTCCCCTTTTTTCATTTTTAAAAGTGCAGGCAATGCAGTCATGCCAGCAGTTGTAGTTTAGTACAGCCACAGAACTGAAGGAGAACAATCCCGCGGCTGTCTGGTGAGTAGGTGGGTGCCACAGAGATGTCCAGCCCACTGGGAGGCAGGAGGATAAGCAGTGAATAACTGAGGGGCGAAGGCACAGAAGGACTGCTGCTTGGGAGGGGGGGGGGAAGGTATGGAAGGACTGCTGCTTGGGGATGGGGGAAGGTAAGGAAGGATTGCTGTTTGGTGGGGGGGAAGGCATGGAAGGACTGCTGCTGGAGGTCAAGAACTGGAAGAGAGCTGATGCTTGGGGGGGGGGGGGTAGGGATTGAAGGGGAGCTAAAGTTGGGAGGGGAGAGGCTGAAGGAGACAAGAAACAAGCTGATGCTGGGAGGGACTCTAAGGAGAGCTGATGTTGGAAGGGACAGGGCCAAGAAGGGAACTGATGCTGGGAGAGTCAGGGACTGAAGGAGAGCTGATGCTGGGAAGGAAGGGAGTGGAAAGGAGCTGATGCTGGGAAGGGCTGGGAGAAGAAGCGAACTGATGCTGGGAGGGACTGGGACTAAAGGAGAGCTTATTCTGGAAGGGACTGGGACTGAAGGAGAGTTGATACTGGGAGGGACAGGGACTGGAATGGATCTGATGCTGGATGGGACAGGACTGGAGGGGAGCTGATGCTGGGAGGGACTGCAGGGGAGCTGATGCTGGGATCGGCTGGGACAAGGGCAAGCTCATGCTGGGAGAGACTGGGACTGAAGGAGAGTTGGTGCTGGGAGGGATAGGTTCTGGAAGGGAGCTGATGCTGGGAGGGACAGGGACTGAAGGAGAGCTGATGATGGGAGGGATAGGGTCTGGAAGGGAGCTGATGCTGGGAGGGACAGGGACTGAAGGAGAGCTGTTGCTGGGAGGGATAGGGTCTGGAAAGGAGCTGATGCTGGGAGAGACAGGGACTGAAGGAGAGCTGATGCTGGGAGGGACAGGGACTGGAAAAAAGCTGATGCTGGGAAGGGCTGGGACAATAAGCGAGCTGATGCTGGGAAGGTCAGAGACTGGAAAGGAGCTGATGCTAGGAAGGACTAGGACAAGAAGCAAGCTGATGCTGGGAGAGACTGGGACTGAAGGAGAGCTGATTCTGGGAGGGACTGGGACTGAAGGAGAGTTGATGCTGGGAGGGACAGGGACTGGAATGGATCTGATGCTGGGAGGGACAGGAACTTGAGGGGACCTGATGCTGGGAGGGACAGGGACTGGAGGGGACCTGATGCTGTGAAGGGCTGGGATACGAAGCGAGCTCATGATGGGAGGTACAGGGACTGGAAGGGAACTGAAGCTGGGAAGAGCTTTGGTGAAAGGGAGATGCTGCTGGTGAGACCTGGAAGGGGGTGATGCTGGGGAGCTGAAAGGGGGAAGATGCTGTGATCAGGGTGGAGAAAATGATTGGGGTAGTGAGGATGGGGAAGAAGACAGATATTTTGTGCAAGAGAGAAGAAACAAGGCAGATGTAGAGAGAGAGTGGAAAAAAATAAGAGACGAGAGAAAGAACAAATGGACAGCAGACAATGGAGAGTTATCAGACTATATGAAGAAAGCAAAAGAGAGAGACTGGGGTAATTGTGACTGAAAAATAAAATGCTGAAACAATGAAAGGTAGAAAGAAATTATTTTATTTTGAATTTATTAATTGGAATATGTCAGCTCTGGGAAATGTACATCACTGATGTCTTTGTGTTTGTTCCGTACAAGAGGAAATGAATTTATATTTTTATTTCTCCAGTGTCATGGTGCATTCTAAGTTTGGCTTTTGGGGTTCTCAGTTCACTCATTGCCTTCATGTTTTTAAATTATGATCCCTTGTTCTGTCTGTCTATGTTTTGCATATATGACTGAGCTGCGGTATTCTGTTTGTGTAGTTTCTGTGTAGGAGTCCTACTTGTTCTCTTTTCTCAGTAGAAGATGTATTGGTTTTCTATGAAGCATATTAGTTTTATATTTTCAGTGCTGCATTTTTATATGTAGGGTTTGGTGCTGTGTGAATGCTGGTACAGTAGTGCTGTTATGATATGGCAGGTTGGCTATGGGTTCTAAATGAGCAGGATTTTGCAGTACTTCCTAATGTACCTGGCACTGGAGGATGGTAATGTAGAAATATAGTAGCCTTTCTTTAACATCACTGTCCATCCAAATGGTATTAAGACATTCATTAAGAGGCATGTTTACCAAACGTTAATGCGTATTCACAAATGTTAACACACACTAAGTGCAGCAGCACCCATTTATTTCTATGGGTGTAGAGACATTTAATGCACATTAATGTTTACTAAACATGTCCCTAAGTCATTTCTTTTTTAAGTGCCATCTTCTGGCAACCCAGCAGCCCCTGGGGTTTTTGGCAAGGCATGACTGGAAGTAGATCAAAAGGCCTTTTCTTCCAAGGAAAGGGAGGGTAAGGTGACTTGCCCAAGGTCACAAGGAGTACCAGTGGGAATGGAAGCCTGATCTCCTGGGTGTTAGGCTGCTGCTCTAACCACTAGGCTACTTGTAATTCATTGCCATACAAAAAAAGAGCTCCTTTGAAAGTCTCCTAAAATTTTAGATGGACTGCATATGAATTTTAAAATTAAATATATGCAAAGGAGGCCCAGTGGGTATGGGGGGGGGGGGGGGCACCAGGTTTGCAAGTCACACAGGGCACAGTTATAGCTTGGTATGGTCCTGATTCTCAAAGTCATATTTTGCTACATTCATGAGTGGCTTGATCTTTTTCAAGTTTAGCTTGAGTTTGCATACTAGTAGTTGGTGATCTATACCACAGTGAGCTCCAGGTTTTGTCTTTGCTGATGTTATAGAGCTTTTCCATCATTGATTTCCACAGATGTAGCCAATTTGATTTTTGTACAATCCATTGGGAGAAATCGATGTGTACAGTCGCCGCTTTTGTTGCTAGAAGAAGGCAAAGTTGTTGGAAAAACACCTTCTTCCAACCACTTTGCCTTCTTCTTTGTTCTTCCAACCACTTCCAAGAAGGTGTTTTTCCAACCACTTTGCCTTCTTCTTTGTTTTCAACTTTTGCATTCCAGTCACCCATGACTATCAGGATATCCTGTTTGCATGTTCTGTCAGTTTCAGCTTGTACTTGTTCATAGAACTCATCAACTTCATTCTCTTCTGCAGCTGTTGGGGCATATACCTGAATTATAGTTGTGTTGATAGGCATTCCTCATAGATGAATAGAAATTGCATTGTATTTCATTTCAATTCTTGCAAGTTTTTTCTTGATTATAAATGCAACACCATTTTTTTTTTGTTTTTCATTTCCAGCATAGTAGACCATGCGATTATCAGATACAAAATGCCTGATGCCAGTCCATTTCAGTTCGCTGACACCCAGCAAATTGAGTTGTACACATTCCATTTCATTCTTGAGCACCTCCAACTTCCCTTGGTTTATGCTTTGTATGTTCCATGTCCCAATATGCAGCTTCTGACTCTCATTTCATGCACAGCTACATCAGCATCAGATGTCCTGAGGTCTTTGATCAACCACATCATAAATGCTGGCTTTACTCTGAAAAGTCTTCAGCTCCTCCCCAGTAGCCAGCTGAGTGCCTTCCAACCTGAAGGTCTCATCTTCAAGCACTATAGTGCAATTTGTTTTGTTGTGACTATCCATTGGGCTTTCGTGGCAAGATATGGAAGTAGATTGCCAGGCCTTTCTTCCATGCAGGTAATTCTTGTGTTGTTGCCGTTGTCACAGAAATGTGATCCTCTGCTGCCAATACTGTCCTATTCTGCTGCTGCCCAGATGGGTGGGGTAAGCTACAAATAGCTTAGCTCTCAGCATCACTGATGCGCCCAAACCCTCACAGAATGACAAGCTGCAAACCAAGTGAAGGCTGAAGGACTATATCTTGCTTTAAAACAAATTGTATCTGTTTTGCTAGGCTTTGGGAATGTGTGAACTTATATCAGTTTTGTGGTTGGTCCCTGCTTCCTCTAAAGTGAGCCCAGAGCCGATCCCAGAGTTGGTTCAAGGTGTTGGCACCCTGGACAAACCTTAATTAAGCCTTATGCCCACCACTTGCTGTTAGGTTCCATTGTTTAGCCTTGAATGCCCTGTTCTTTGCTGCTCCTGAGAAGATGATGCCCTAGGCGACTGCCTAGTTTGCCTAGTGGCTGGGCCTGTCATGAATGGGCTAGGACTCTGGGGGATTGGCTACAAATGCTTTTCTTGCTTTACTTTCTTTCTTTACTCTTTTCTAGTTTAGAAATATAAACTGCACTGATGCTCTTTTACCTAAGAGTGGCATATCAAATCTCTAACAGCCCAATATTTAATGACAGTGGTTGACTGAAATCCAATCATTCAGCACCAGTATCTGGATAGCTTCTGTTCTGAATATGCAAATACTGTGTTCAGATGCTAATTGGATGTTATTTGAATAGGCTATCAGAATACTGCTTTGGATAGCTTTTTGCCTTCTTAAGTTATGCAGACAGTTCTCTGGATAGTGGTGTTGACAATCTCCACTTTCCATATAAGTTCCATCTCTTCTCCAGCTTAGCCCCTAGACTGTCACTATTCAGATGGAGGCCAATTCCATTTTGCATGTCCTGTCCCTGTACAGCCAGCTACATTACCCACGATTCCCAACCACAGAAAATAAACTTCTTTTCCCACAGCCTTCCATGGCCAGGGTCGGGCTGTGGGGAACCCCCTGCGCCCCTCACCTCTTTGATTTTGCCTGGCTCCATGGTCCCTCGATGTTCTTCTTTTCCAATCTGGCCTTCCATGGCCAGGGTCGGGCTGTGGGGAACCCCCTGTGCCCCTTCACCTCTTTGATTTTGCCTGGCTCCATGGTCCCCCGATGTTCAGGGGGACTTATTCCACCTCTGAGGGAATAAGTCCCCCATCTACATGGCCAACCCTGGATGTACAGGGCTGACCTCAGAATCGGCCCTGTATATCCTGGGTTGCATTCCTGCCCAACGCCTGTCCTCGCTCCTCCGCTGGCCCACCCCCTTCTGCCCAGAAACAGAGCTTCCCACACAAGTTGGCTATATGTGTGGGGAGCTCAGTGGCCGTCAGTGTGATCTGGACATTTAGTGGATCTGGACATCTGGATCGGACATCCAGATCCATTAAATGAGGATTGGAATGACCCCCATAGTGCCCAGGTAGTGAGAGGGAATATTCAGCAAGACTTATCTGGTTAGGATGTGCACCCTGGGGCTGTTAAAGATTAGAGGTTCTATCCAGTGCATCCAGAAGATCTCCAAAAATTTATATGACCCAACTGAAAGATGCCATGGATGCCAAAACTGATAAGAGTCTTGGACTACTCATAGTTAGGGCTTTGGGAATAGCAAGGGAGCCAGGTGCCAAAGAAAGCTTCCAGGAGTTGTTGCTTAAAGATGATTAGGATTTGTATGATGAATGTTTCTATGCTTATGCATGAGACTCTGGAGGGAGTTGAAGTGGACTTTGTTTGCAAAGGAACAGAAGTGGAAGTCATTTAAGTCAATAAAAGTCTGCAATGTTACTGTTGCTCAGGTAGGTGCTTTCACACCATTAACAAAGAATTTGATATGGCCTGCGGACAGTAGTACATGACATCCGCATAGATTCGGAGTAAATGTGTGAACTTTTACTTTAGATATTTTAGGTAGAACACATTCTTTCTATGCAACTTCTCAAGGCTAATGATTTTTCTGTTTCACTTCATCTAAGTTCAACATTTATTTTAATATTTGAATGCAACATTTAAGCTTGTGAATTTTATTTAGCAGATGGAACCAGATGAGCAGAGTCCTCTGTGCATATTGTATAAGATCCTATTATTCATTATATTCAATACCATCTGCTTTGTTCCCTAAACACTATTTCTTTCCCCTAAAAATAAGAAATAAATAGTTTAGCCCATTAGAATCCCACCACTCTGTAGCCCAGTCTCATGAAGTCTGTGATTCACTGTGGACTTGGGAATCAGGATCTGCAGCAGTTAAAAGTAATGCACTTTCTGCTTTGATGTGGAGGCAGCTGACCTACATTTCTACAGATCAGCCTCACTTCCTACGGTTATGAATTTTTTAAATGTTATTAAGTGCAACCAAAATGGATCAACCATTTTCACTTCAATGCACTTTTTCTTTTTACTACAATCCTTTATGTTTTTTATATGATGAAATATTTTTCTCAAATTTTGAGATTAGATTAAGCACAGCCATATCTTGCTAATGTGAGCTATAGCTGAGTTTCCAGTATTGAAATTCTGAGGAGTCTATGTGCTAAAGCATAGTGAGGCATTTTTTCTAAAGTGTGCTACCAGGCGGCATGGGGTTCAGCGTGCACCAAGTGCATAGCAGTAAATAGTAATGCACGCTGAAAATAGAGCCATGCTAAAAATTCCATCGTATCCAAGCAGCGCGGGTGGGGTAGGAGAATGAGTAGTGCTTGGGCAGAGCACCCACATTGTGGGTAGCGTGGGCATTATTGGTGCATGCTCACCGTTGATGTGTCACTTAGTGTGGGTACACTTACTGCCACCTCAATGGGGGGTGTTAAATATACCTGCACTTTTCATGCCTAAGGGGTATGTTTACTAAACCATCTTAACGTAGCAGCGGCGACGTTATCGTGCGATACGTAAAGTTATCGCGCGATAATGTAACTTATTGCGCGATAATGTCGGCAGCGACGTTAAGGCACACTAACGCTTTGAAATCCGTCTCTGAAGGGTGGAGTAAGGCCTCCCAGAGGGTGGAGATAGGGGTCAATGGGCGGAGAGTGGGCAGAGAGAGGCTCCAGGCACACTAATGCTGTGAAATCCGTGTCTGAACACTAACGCCAGTGAAACCCTTGCGTTAGAGGCACATTTGCAGGAGAGAGAAACCATTTCAGTCAGAAATGTACAGCAAAGGCAGTGAAATGCAGAAAAGTGATAGTAGTGATACATGTGCAGGAACCAAAAAGGCAAATAAACATATAAAATGACCAGAACCACATCTGAAATCCCAATAACCAAGCTGGCCAATAGTGATATTAATGATAAACATAAAGCAACACTACTGACAAAGCGTAAAAAGGAAGATATCATGTTTGGAAGGATCTATGCTCTGTCCCCCTACAAAGTGAATGATCCCACTTTGAAATAGCGCTGATCAGGGTTTTTGTTGTTTATATTGGGCAGGTTTGTTAGGGCATTCACATGTGCAGCAACAGCAGAGTGGGCACCTAGGAAAGGGCAACTGTACTGATGCTGTAAATGGGATACAGGGGGCTGCAGGCGGCACATGCTGTGGTCCAGCTGGGGCACAGTGAGGACTAGGCAGAGGCCTAGGTGGCACATAGGAATGTCGAAACTGTAAAGCAGCAAGACAGCAACTGACGAGGGGCCAACATGGGCACGAGTGTGTCTCCCAAAGTGTCACAGGGGATATTACCCAGCAGGTACCCCCAGGGCACATAACATTGGCAGGTGGTGCCGGGGAGAAGTGCACATGTCCATGTAGGCACCCCTACGCGACAACCCACACCATAGGCAGCTGCCTACCAGCACACTGGATGGCCTGGGACTGGGCACCACCAGCACCACTGGCATATGGGCATGTCAGCATGGTGGCAGAAGGGTGCTGGTGGTGGAGGGGGCAGTGGCATCTGCCCACAGCAGACCATGGCCAAGCCCCATTTAGGTGGGTGCCCTGCCCTGCAAAAGACAAGCTCTGTCTGACGAACAGTCATGGTATCCCCAGGGAACTATCTACCCCTGTGGCAACAGTTTGGTGCAGTACACACAGCCAGTGTGTTCAGGGGCAGAAAGTCACAAGTTCAAGTTCCAGCTGTGGCTCCTGCCAACCTTGTCCCCACATTTTACCCAGTACTAAACCATGGTAATAAAGACGGAACCTTTATTGCAGATAAATTAATAATGCCTGAAACACCTATATTTTACGCTACAGAGCACAGACACCATAAACATGTGCAATCCCTAGAGCAGAGTTTACCAACTGCAGTCCTGGATGGCCAAACACCATTCAGGTGTCATGCTGTCCATAATAAATATGCCTGTGCTGCATTTGTATGCATCGCCCCCATTGTATGCAAATGTATCTCATGCATATTGTCACGCCCTTGCCCCTGGCCTCTGGCTTAGAGGGGCGAAGTAATGGAGAATTTCTCTTGGTGAGCTCAACTAAACTAGCTTTTCCTCAGGTGGATTCTGGGACATGTAGTTTGGCTCTTAAGAAGAAGTGTAGTCATGGTCCGATGTTAAGGCAAATGACAGAATTTATTTTAAAGTAAAGGTTCAAGTAAACTGTACACAGGAATTTTGTCCATTCAGGATTGTTTGCAACAGAGCATTTTAGATCAGTATAACTGCTTCACAGTCTTTTAAACACATGCAGCTGGTTAACAACGTTGCTCAGTCTTAGAGAAACAGCTCTGCTCAGCAAGGTAAAAATACTTCTTTTTAACCTTGTGTTTGTGAAGCACTTAACAACAAAAGAATAACTCAGTTCCTCTGGAACAACCTCTTCTTTCCCTCCTTCCTTTCAGGATAGGTTTTAAACTCAAAATAAGAAAACAAATAACAAACATTCACAAGCTTTCTCTTCAGCGTGACTCAGCACTTTGCCTGAGAAATGCAAACATGTGGAGTTTTCTTCAAACCCAATTCCTGGCTCAATTCCAGTTACCTGATTCTAGGAGACTTTCTCATTCAATGCTAGCCTTTAGCATAATGATTCCATGCTTGTAGCTTGACACAGGGTACAGTCCATGGGGATATCTAGATCTTGCAATTCCTCCCCTGCCAACTCAATCTGCATATCCTCTGGTGTTGTTAGGGCAGTGTCCTGTTCTGAGCTCTGGATACAGTGCTCAGAATACAGCCTCCCTGGGGGTTTTAATGTCTCTCCTGAGCTCAACTCTCCCCGATAAAGACAGTCAGTACCTGAAGCACTGGGCAGTTCTCCCTGGTTGTGCTCACTACGGTTCCTTGTCTCCTTCCAGCCTCTCTGGAATAGCTCTCTGTATTCCTCTCTGGGTTCTCTCCTGGGGATCTGCAGGTGTTCCTGGTTCAACTCCTGATTCCCCTGAATCCTCTGAGTCTTCCGAACCTCCTGAGACCTCTGCCTCCCCAGAGCTTCTTCCTTCCTTGGAGCTTCCTTTCTCCTCTGAGCTTCTCCTTTCCTCTGAGCTTCTCCTTTACTCTGAGCTTCCTTTCTTCTCCTCTGCTTTAGCAGGGGTTTATATTTCCCTCTCCAGGGCTCCAGCCCTTCCTCCACTCCTCCCAGATGATTGTAATCACCTCTCAAGCCTGCAGTTATGTCATAGGAGTTAGGGTGTGGCTGCCTGAACTTTCTCTCCCTCAGGTTTCTTTCTCTATGAGGGGCCTGAAATCCATGCCCTGCAGGGATTTCTCCTTTCTCTAAGTTAAAGTCATTGGCCTTTTCTATACTCATAGGCTCAAAACAGGCTTCCTTGTCACATACCCCCCTACTAAAGATATTACGGGCTGGCGGAGGTTCCTCTGAACAGTCCGTAATCCTTGATAAGGCATCTGCGTTCTGATGTAATTTCCCTGCCCTATGTTCTATCTTGAAATCAAAAGCTTGCAAAGCCATGTACCACCGGGTTAATCGGGCATTGTGGTGTTTTATCTGTTGTAGCCACTTTAAGGGAGCATGATCAGTGACTAGTTAGAATCTTCGTACCGTGAGGTAGAACCGGAGGGCATCTATTGCCCACTTGATGGCAAGGCACTCTTTTTCAATGGTAGAGTATTTCTGCTCTGCAGGGGACAACTTTCTACTGAGGAACATTACGGGGTGCTCCTTTCCTTCATGCTTCTGGGATAAGACTGCTCCTAAGCCTGCCTCTGATGCATCCGTTTGCACAAAAAGGCCTGTGTGA
Source organism: Ichthyophis bannanicus (assembly GCA_033557465.1). Taxonomy (NCBI): domain Eukaryota; kingdom Metazoa; phylum Chordata; class Amphibia; order Gymnophiona; family Ichthyophiidae; genus Ichthyophis; species Ichthyophis bannanicus. The sequence goes on from CM066031.1 coordinate 1,500,290,645, forward strand.
AATCCACTCTGCGCAACACCGGGGCCGTGCATAGCCTCTTCTTTAACACGGTGAAGGCAATCTCAGGCTCCTGGGTCCAATTGAGGTGATTCGGGCAATTTTTCTTTAGCATATCAGTAAAAATAGCGCTTTCTTCCGCAAACTGGGGTATGAATCTCCTGTAGTAGCCTATCAGGCCTAGAAAACTTCTTAGTTTTTTCTTGTTTGTAGGTCTGGGAAAATTCTTGACACCATCTATTTTGTCAAATAGAGGTCTGACCGTGCCCCGTCCCACCATATGCCACAGATACTTCACTTCTCGTCTGGCAAAGGCACATTTGCTGGGGTTCAGGGTGAGGCCTGCCTGTCTCATAGACCATAAACCATTATTAAGAAGTGACCGAAGATATCAATACTTGACCCAGTACAAGCATTGTGGAACTTGTGTCTCTTGGGGAAACTGCTAGGTACATATGACCTAGATTGGCCACTGTTAGAAACAGAATACTGGGCTTGATGGACCTTGGTCTGACCCAGTATGGCATATCTTATGTTCTTATGTTCTTATGACCGTAAGACGGCTTTGACTCTTGGGAGATGTTCCGTCCAACTGCAACTATGAATAATGATATCATCCATATAGGCAACAGCATACTCTTGATGAAGGCGCAGGACTTGATCCATAAGTCTCTGGCAAGTGGCTGCGGCACTGTGGAGGCCGAAGGGCATCTTCCTAAATTGGAATAGGCCAATCGGGGTGCTGAAGGTGGTCTTTGGCCGTGATTGCCTCGTCAGTGGAATATGCCCGTACCCTTTTGCCATGTCCAGAGTGGTCAAAAACTGGGTTTGCCCCAAACGATCCAGTAGCTCCTCGATCCTGGGCATCGGGTAAGCATCGAATACCGAGCTCAACTCTCCCCGATAAAGACAGTCAGTACCTGAAGCACTGGGCAGTTCTCTCTGGTTGTGTTTGCTACGGTTCCTTGTCTCCTTCCAGCCTCTCTGGAACAACTCTCTGTATTCCTCTCTGGGTTCTCTCCTGGAGATCTTCAGGTGCTCCTGGTTCCACTCCTGATTCCCCTGAATCCTCTGAGTCTTCCGAACCTCCTGAGACCTCTGCCTCCCCAGAGCTTCTTCCTTCCTTGGAGCTTCCTCTCTCCTCTGAGCTTCTCCTTTCCTCTGAGCTTCTCCTTTACTCTGAGCTTCCTTTCTTCTCCTCTGCTTTAGCAGGGGTTTATATTTCCCTCTCCAGGGCTCCAGGAGTTAGGGTGTGACTTACTGAACTTTCTCTTCCTCAGGTTTCTTTCTCTATGAGGGGCCTGAAATCCATGCCCTGCAGGGATTTCTCCTTTCTCTAACTTAAAGTCATTGGCCTTTTCTATACTCATAGGCTCAAAACAGGCTTCCTTGTCACAATATTCATTAGGGACAGCATGAAAACCTGAACAGTGTTTGGCCCACCAGGACCAGAGTTAGTAACCTCTGCCCTAGAGCAGTGGCCAACAGGGGCAGAAACACCCACACCCACAGGCTCCACTATCCAAAGCCTCATAGAGAGTCAGGCTGTTGGGCCCTGCGCGGAGCAGCATCTCCCAATACTGGCACCTGCATACCTTAGCAATGCCGTCCTAAACTTGGGAACACGTTCAACATATATGAAAAGGTTGCTATGATTAATGTCAGCTAACAAATCCTAAGTTAAACACGATTTGTTGATAGAGATTCATCATAGTAACCTTTCTGATATCTGTAGAGTGTGTTTCAGTTATTGCTTCTGACAGTGTTTACCACCCTGGGGAGTGACCCCAACAGTATTGCGTACCATAGGAATGCCCGCACTGTGCCCAGGACTGGTGTGGCAGCCAGGGTTGCCACAAACGTCCATATTTGCACAATGCTGGCATAGGTGTGGTAGTGTGTGTATGTCTATCCAGTGTGTGGTGGCTGCCTACATCTTACTGAGCCCACACTGCTTGCACTGTTTCCAGTTTTAGCCTGCCAATGTGCATAATGAGGAGCAAGGTATTGTGGATATGGCCCGGACAGGGTGGCCTGGGCAGGATGCATCTGCACAAGGTATAGGGCAATGGCTGGGACATTGTAGTGCCCGACCACCACCTGCATGGACAGGGTGGCCACAGCATGTCCTGCTGGGAGGTCACTCTCACCCTGACTGAGCAGTGACCATGGCATGGCTAGGTTCCCCCATAGTGCTATATTGCATTTTTCTCAAGTAATATTTATGGGTTCTCTTTTCTGGGGCCCAATCAATGACATACCTGCTTGGTGTGTGTGTGTGCGCTCACATCCCATTTTTGGGTGCACATGGTTCCTCCAGGCACATGCAGTATGTACTAGTTAGCAGACTGTCTGCAGTTAGCATGTGTATGACTGGAACACCTTGTAGGGTGGAGACTGACTGTGACCTCTGCTGGTGAATGTCAGATAGTGGTGGGGGGGGGCAGCTGAGCTTCTCCAGTGTTCTGCCTGTCTGCCATTGCCTTATGTGATGCATACAGATCTGCATCGACTGCCCTGTAGGGTGCCTGTTCTCCAGCAGGACTGGGGTCGATGGCCCTCTCTACTACCACCATTGCAGAGATGTACAATGTGGATCTGTTGGTGGGAGATCCTGTTCCCCCCACCCTGAGCCACAGAGGGCAGGTTGGGTGGTGTTGCATAATCTGCTTTTGGGTCCAAACACCCACCTTCACCTATAACATGTAACCATGGCACCCACACAGGATATGCACTACTCTGGGTGCATTATAGTCCACAAGGGCTAGACATGACTGGGAAATACAGATGGACACAGGTGTATCCTAGGTGTGTCTGCAAGGACTACCTATCACACATTGGCACTGATGGGGACCTGCAGCATAGCCTATCTCAGCCAAGCTAGGTGCTGCGGACCTGGTGCTGGGTGCCCCACCTCACCCTCAGGGTGAGCACAGGACCCGCACAATGTCACAGTCTGTAGCTACTCTGTGCCAGTAACACACACAGTCAGTTCCCCCTACCAGGCCTAGGTCATGTGGGGGTACATACCCCATTATGTGATCAGCTGTAGACTGCTGATCTGCATGTGCAGTGCATCATGGGTATGGGTGGGTTTACCCTATCCTGGTAACCACAGCAGACAGTTTGTGTGGTGACCTGCAGTCTTTCTGTAGCCAGCCAGCAGTGTGGTAGCAGCTATGGAGATGTAGCCAACTGGTTATTTCAATGACTGTGGAGGCAGAGGTCATGGTTTTGATCCCACAGTGATGTTATTTAGGAATGCTGTCTGAGGCTTTTCCTTTTCATTTCAATCAGTGCTGCCAGCAGAAACACCCTCACGGTGCTGTAGCCTAAGGTTCCTCATAGGTGCCTTGTAAAGCACCCTATAAGGTGCCCTATACAGCGCCCTATAGAGCACATTATAGGCAGACAGGGCACTTTATAATGTGACCTATGGGGCGCCTTATGAGGCACCTTAGGTTATGGCACTGTGAGGGTGTTTTTGCTGGCAGCACTGATTTAAATTAAAAGAAAATGCCTCAGACAGCCTTTTTAGATTACACCACTGCAGGATCAAACCCATGACCTCTGCCTCCAGAGTCATTGCAGTAACCAATGGGCTACATCGTTATAGCTTCTAACACTGTGCTGGCATGTACTTAGGGTTAACGCGCGTTAATGTGTCACGGCGCCCACTATCGCGCAATACAGATTCTTGCTACCTTAGGACTGGAATGCCCACTCCTTATATGGCATTCTTCACATTATCGCTGCAACTAGCGCCGGTAACATTAAGACGGTTTAGTAAACATACCCCTAAGGCGATGAGCATGTAGGCAGCGCGATACCCACTCTAGTAACATGGAGACATGCCAGCACACCTCCATTTACTAACATGGGTCGAGCACCATCCCCACACTAGTTTTCAGTGCCAACTGCATGGTAGTGGAGCACCTTTTAGTAAGCATGCCACAGTGTGCGCTCAAAGGCCATTTAATATAGACAAAAAAAACAGCAGGCTATCTTCTAGGCTAAATGCCTCACCATGAGATTAGAGGGTATATGCAAAAATTAATGCATTCCCAGATTTCAGAACATAAGAACATAAGAAATGCCATACTCGGTCAGACCAAGGTCCATAAAGCCCAGTATCCTGTTTCTAACAGTGGCCAATCCAGATCACAAGTATCTGGCAGGTTCCTAAAAAGACACACAGGTTCCACAATGCTTGTCCTAGGGCAAACAGTGGATTTCTTGGGTCCTCTTTAATAATGGTTTATAGACCTTTCCTCCAGGAACTTGTCTAAACCTTTTTTAAACCCAACTACACTAACAGCTTTTACTACATCCTCCTGTAACGAATTCCAGAGTTTGATTATGTGCTAAGTGAAAAAATATTTTCTCTTATTAATCTTTAATGGGTTGTACTGTAGCTTCATTGCATGTCCCCTAGTCTTTCTATGTTTTGATGGCATAAACAATCGATCTACGTTTACCCTTTCCACTCCATTCATTAATTTATAGACCTCTATCATATCTCCCCTCAGCCACCTCTTTTCCAGGTTTTAGAGCCCTAACCTTTTAAGCCCGTCCTCATAGGGGTATCCTTCCATCCCCTTTACCATTTTTGTTGCTATTGAAAGGTACTGATCGTAACAAAAACGACCCCAGATCAAATAGACCAATATCTAGCTTGCCATTTATAACCAAGATAATCAAAACGATAATTCAGCAACAGTTACAAGACCATATAGGTACACATGCACCTGTGGATCCTCACCAACATGGTTTCAAACCTATTCACAGGGTAGAAATACTTTTCACATCACTCCTAGGCACTCTCATCACAGGCATAGACAATGTCAGAAAGGATTTCATCCTCATCTTCATCGACATTGTAGCAGCCTCCGACACAGTCAAACACCTCATCCTACTAAGAAGGCTCCAAGAAATAGGGATCTATGGCACAATACTGAAGAGGTTCACCTCATACCTAATGTGATACAATTAGTTGTAGTCATCAGTCATGAATGGACTGGCATTCACTTGTTTTGGGGAGTTTAAAGCTGTATTTATATTATCTTTTTTATTTATTTATTTATTTTTCTTATATACCGCACTATTACAATCAGTGCGGTTTACATTTGAACAGAACATACAAAAATGTAACACGTTACATCGAGTTTTTACATTGAACAGGGAATGTAAACATGGAGAAAGGAACAAGGGAAAACTATGCACAAATTATATACAAATTGTATAAATAGGGATACTCTTACAGATAAATAAAGATAAGAACCTTGCCTAGGGCTTGGCTGGTGGGTCAAGGAGGCAGGTAAGGAAGGAATGGTTAGCCATTATCTACAGGAGGATGATCTAAGGGATGGGCTGGGTAGGGATGTGTGGTGGTGGCCGTGTGAGTGTCAGGAATGGTGTCAGGGTAATATTGTAAGAATAGATGGAATTTGAGGGCTTTTCGGAATGGTGCAAGGTTTGAGATGGCCCGGATTTCAGCCGGGAGGGCATTCCATGCCATAGGTGCAAAAATGAAGAAGGCTCTACTTGCTGTTGTTTTCTTACATTTTATCAACAGTTTTGGGACTTCAAGTTTATTCAACGAGGTAGATCTCCTGGTTCTGTTGTCTGGAGTGCTATGGAGAAGATCACTGATGGGCATGGGGGGGATGGTTCTTGAGGGTCTTAAATGTCATGACAAGGGCCTTGAAATGGATTCTGGCCCGCAACGGGAGCCAGTGTAGGCTCTTTAGAACTGGCGTTATGTGGTCAGATCTTGAGAGCCCTGATAGTACCCTTGCAGCTGAGTTCATGGCAAGACGTAGTGGGTTAAGAGTCGACTGTGGGAGTCCAAGTAGAATAATGTTGGCAAAGTCAAGGTGTGGGATGACTAAAGCTTGAAATATTGATCGGTAGTCGGGATAGTCAAGAAGTGGGCGGAGATGGCGTAGCGAGCGGATCTTATGATAGATTGCTTTAGTTGTGTTTATGACATGTGCTGACATGTCGAGACGCTGATCGAGGGTGATGCCCAGGTATCGAATTGTAGATTTGGACTTCAGTTCAGTGTTATTGACTAGAAGTGAGGAAGGTGGCGTGAATTTTTGGTTTCGCGAGGTGAATAGTACATCTGTTTTGTTATGATTAATACGTAGATTTTGAGAGAGGAGCCAATCTGCTACCGCTTCGAAGCATCTTATAATTGGAGAGAAATCAGGTTATCTTGTTATCTATGGTGCACCAAAGGATTAATCCTGTCCTGGAAGGACTCTATTATATGGGTGGAGGTGGGGGGGGGGGGAGGGAGCAGCACAGCACACTGGTTATTTGCAGAGAAATGATCCCACTGCTACCGGTAGGAAAAGCTGCTGTATTATTCCTTGTGAGAAATAGGCAGTGCTGGCAGTAGTGTGGTGGGTGGAGGACTGCCGCTCAGCTTCACAGTGATGTTGTTGCACAAGGCAGCAAAACAGGTAGCAGTGGTTATGGATGTGAATAGGTATAAAATGTTTGGTTTCTTTTCAGATATTTCAGACTTTTTCCAGATTTTTTGAGTGCTTTGTTTAGTTCATCTCAGACGTTCATTTTAATAAAATCTTTTAACACATGAAAGTTGATTGTATACACATTAATTCATGGGTTAATGCATATTAAATTGATTTGGCATGCACTCACTTTCTTTTAAATGATCTAATGGATCAAATGCATGCTAATAAAGGATTATCTGAGTCACTCTGCACTGCCCTCCTTTCCAGACATATACTATGACATTTCAAGCTTGAAGTCCATTCTACAAGGTGGATTCTATTTATTTTTTATCTGCAATGGGTATGGGGGCAGGGGGCTGGGGATAATTTTTTTTTTTTGTATTTTTAAGATGTTATAAACCACCTTGAATGCTTGTGCATATGGCGGTCTAAAAATGTTTTCAAATAAATAAACAGTCCAACACATGGACTAGCCTCCATATGCTCCGATTGCAGAGTGTACCGAGCCGGCGACTCACACCTCCACTGTCCCAAAGCAAGGAACTTCCATCACTCTAAAGTCAGGCACCAGTGCAGCAACAAGCTCCTTTCTGATGGAAACATCATCAGGAAGGGACAGCACAACACTTAAAAAAGATCCCCCTAGGTGAGCAACCACCGGGCTGGCTCCTGCCTGGCAGGCCTAGCCAGAGGGTCCTTAGGCATGGCCCTTAGAGTGGACCATAATTGGAGAATAGGAATCTACATCCAATAAAGATTGTAATACTGGTGACTCATAATAATAGCATACCTAGATGTGTCAACATAAAGACAAGCTGGAAGAATGAACAAAGAATTCATTCAGTATACAGCACTTACTAGATGATCTGCAAAACAAACAGAAGTCTAAAATAAACCAAAACCATGCACCAAGTAAGAAAACTCCCTCAAAAATAAAAATGTTCACATTACATGCAACTACTGTATTTGCATAACATTCGGCATCATTATCCTAATTGCACAAGTGGAATCCTGATTACCATTTACGAGAAAAATTCCAATTATCGAAGGCTATGGTTGCAATGGACTAGATATCATAAAGGAAGAAATGGAAATCTAAAAATCATTAATACAAATTCAATGTCTAGATTCAATATCACACAATAGAAAAGACCAAAACAATAAAGTCCATAACATAAAATGTAAGCTAGTCAATGCAAACTCAGCATGGAATAAAATACCAATACTAACAGAATATCTGGAAATTCATAATCTAGATGTCATATGTATTACTGAAACATGGTTCTGTGAAAGTGTCGTGGTACTTATAAACCAATTAAAACCAACAAATTATTACCTGTTCAACTTCTCTAGAATCGAAAGAAGAGGAGGGGGAGTAATAATTATAACAAGTGACCTACAGTATATTTTAATAAATTGACAGCAGAGAGCACAGATGGGCTTGGTATGCTCACCATTTCAAATACCTGACAATTTACATATTAGACCTAAAACCATGTTTTAGGTCTAATATGTAAATAGTTTACCCAGTTAATGCTCCAAGTTAACTATCCTGTTAAAATGTAAGCACAAGACATTTTTGACTGAATTGAGCAAGAATTGTTAATTGTAAATCGCACTGATAATAAAGAGTGCAGTATATAAAAGCTGTTAAATAAATAAATACAGACAAAGCTTGATGTTGGGTAATTCCAATCATTTTTGTTGTTAAGTGCCATCGAGTTGGTGCCGACTCATGGCAACTCTCTGGATAGTTGTCTTAAACTGTGTTCAGTCTTCAGTCAGCTAATTGTTGATAGACTGGCATCTGTAGCTGCTGTTATTGTACCCATCCATCACATAACTAGCCTTTCTCTTCTGCAATGACCTTCAACCTTGCCAAGAATGTCTTTCTCGAATGATATCGCTCTTCACATAATGTGTCCAAAGTATGAAAGTCAAAGTCTTGTCATTTGAGTTTCTAAAGAAAGCTTAGGTTTGATCTCTTCTAGCACCAACTGATTTGTTCTTCAAGCAGTCTATGGTTTACACAAAGGGCCATTTTGAAAGGTTTAGTCCTGATTTGGACATCTAAAGATGTGCACGTGGATGCCAAATCACCAAGATATCTCCATAGCCATTCCGAAAATGATATTCACAGATGTCTCCAATGCAGGGACGTCCAATTAGTCATGGTAGAGGCATGTCTCGGGAGGAGCAATGGAGTCACACGTCCCATTTGATCTCAGAAATGTCTGCAGGCATTCCATGTTTATACCTGCTGCAGGCAGGAATTGTCATCAGAAAAGTGCTTCTTTTCACCTTAAAACATCCAGAGAGCATAGAGAATTAAGTGCCCAGCCTTAGTTCACAAAGACCCACACTGGGATTTGAACCCTGACCACCCTGCTCTTAAACCACTATTCCAATTATTATGATATTAGATGTCTTGGTTCTGAAATGGGGATGCCTTTATACTTTAGATGTCTGATAGACATCCAAATACGCCTGAACTTGCATGTGCCTGCTTTTTTTTTTTTCAGATGTTCTGCCTTTGACATCCCAGATTGCACTTGGACATCCCATTGTGAACGCAGTATTCACTAGCATCATAATATGAAGGCATCAATTTTTTTCCTGTCTTTCTTCTTCACTATCCAATTTTCATATCCATATGTTGAAAATACCAAGACTTAGATAAGTCAAATCTTTGTATACAGAGAATCTTGTCTAGGTCTTTCATAGCTGTTTTGCCAAGAGCAATGTGTCATCTGATTTCTTGACTGGTTGTTTCTTTATTGATTATTGATCCAAGCAGGTTAAAATTGTCTACAATTTTTCTTTCTTCTCCATCAAGAGTGAAATTTTCGATTTTCCCAGTTGTCAGGATCTTTGTCTTCTTCATGTTAAGGTTCAGGCACATTTTAAGACTTTGCTCCTTGATCTTCACTTCCAGCCGGCAATGTGGTATCATCAGCATAGCAAAGGTTGTTGAGTCTTCCAGCAATCTTCACATCTTGGTTATATTCATACAGTCCTGCTTCTCTAAACAGGAAGGGGGAAAGTATGCACCCTTGTCGTACACCTTTGCTGATTTTAAACTATTCTGTTACTCCTTGCTCCATTCTAACTGTTGCTTCTTGATCAAGGTATATCCACTCTAAGCTTTGTTTTATCCATGTAGAGGTAGAATATAAATAATTAATTTTTAAATTGTATTTTATGTAATTATTTGTTTTCTGTAAACCATCAAGAAATGTAAGGATTTGGGAGTATAAATGTTATCAAATATATAAAATATTTAATTAAATTAACTGTATTTTTACCTGAACTGCTTTTCGTACTCTTTACTGGAATGCTTCCTTGGTGGCTAATTTAAGAACATAAGAACATAAGATATGCCATACTGGGTCAGACCAAGGTCCATCAAGCCCAGTATCCTGTTTCCAACAGTGGCCAATCCAGGTCAGAAGTACCTAGCAGTTTCCCCAAAAGACACAGGTTCCACAATGCTTGTACTGGGTCAAGCATTGATATCCTGGGTCCCTTCTTAATAATGGTTTATGGACCTTTCCTCCAGGAACTTGTCCAAACCTTTTTTAAACCCAGCTACACTAACAGCCTTTACTACATCCTCCGGTAACAAATTCCAGAGTTTGATTACACATTGAGTGAAAAAATATTTTCTTTTATTAGTCTTAAATAGTTTACCCTGTAGCTTCATTGCATGTCCCCTAGTCTTTCTATATTCTGATAAGGTAAACAATCGATCTACGTTTACCCGTTCCACTCCATTCATTAATTTATAGACTTCTATCATATCTCCCCTCAGCCGTCTCTTTTCCAGGTTAAAGAGTCCTAATCTTTTTAGCCTTTCTTCATAGGAGTATCCTTCCATCCCCTTTACCATTTTGGTGGCTCTTCTCTGAACCTTTTCTAAAATCGCTATATCCTTTTTAAGATACGGTGACCAGAATTGCACACAATATTCAAGGTGTGGTCTCACCATGGAACGATATAGAGGCATTATAATATCTTTTGTTTTATTTTCCATTCCTTTCCTTATCATACCTAGCATTCTATTTGCTCTCTTGGCCGCCGCTGCACACTGGGCCGAGGGTTTTAACATGGTATCCACAATGATGCCTAAATCTTTTTCCTGGGTGGTTATCTTGACTCATGACATCTTTCCTCCAGGAATGGAGGAATAGCTTAATGGTTAGATATGTAGGCTATGAGCCAGCAAAGCTAGGGGTGAAGTCCTGCTTCTTCCAAGGAACATTTTGTGACTTTGGGCATAATCATTCATTCACCCTCCATTGACTCAGGTCCAACTTCGACTTGAGCTCATTTTGATGGGAAAGAACTCAGGCATCTGAATGTAACACACCTTGAGCTCTTATTTGAAGGAAGAGTAATTAATCTAAAATCCAAATCCAAAGATGCCTATAGAGGAAAAATACAATGCAGTTTAAATAGCCTTAAGTTCTGTACTTGAGAGAATGTTTGCTTTACTGAGAATTAGATTTTGGTTTTTTTTTTTAAACAAACTGGTGGGTCTGTGCCTTTAGTTTGCAAGATCTTTATGTGGGTAACTTTTAAGTAGCCCACATTTTTTATAAAATTGAGCGGTGTTTTCAGCATTCTAATTTTCAAAAGGAAAGTATGTAGACATTTGCTTTTGAAAATCAGTGTAATTGCATGAGAAAAGATCTTTTGGCAGGTGGCCGAGAGGGATAAAATGGTGTGTGAAAATATCTGACTTAATATTCAAAACCACTTATTCACCGACTGTAGACATTTTTGCCATATAAGTTCTATGGGGAAAATTTCCCCAAATGGGTTAGTTTTGCACATACTGTGACAGTGATGAACCTGATCCCGGTGCTTTTCCGTCACAGTGATGTTGTAGCATTTACACGGTTTCCAGTGAATGAGATGTGCCACCTTAGTAACACAGTAACATAGTATATGATGGCAGATAAAGACCTCTATGGTCCATCTAGTCTGCCCAGCAAGGAGGTAAGAGTAGGTGCAGCCGCCGCTCTATGCAGGTCACCTCTCTCCATGCCTTTGTTGAGTGGTGTACCCGCCGCTCCGTGCAGGTCACCTCTCTCCATGCCTTTGTTGAGTGGTGTACCCGCCGCTCCGTGCAGGTCACCTCTCTCCATGCCTTTGTTGAGTGGTGTACCCGCCGCTCCGTGCAGGTCACCTCTCTCCATGCCTTTGTTGAGTGGTGTACCCGCCGCTCCGTGCAGGTCATCCTTATTTGTTGAGATATAAGAGATAGTTATGTTTATTTTGATTTTATCCTGTTGCTATAAAGGGATCCACTGTGTCTGTCCCATGACATTTTGAATTCTGTCACTGTATTTGCCCCTTATTGTGCCTTTCTTTTTAGTAATTTTCTGACATCTGATGAGTAGCCATGTGCAGCTCTTTCTAACCTACAGATATCTGTTTTACCAATATTTTCAATGCTTGCTGTGACTATCTCGCTTGCAATCCATTGTCCTGGACTACAACTATAAGTCTCTCATCCTTTGGCTTCAGTTCACCTCTCCTTATCCATTCATGTGTCTGTTCTTTATCGACAAATGCTTCCTGGAGTAACACTTTGTATTTCACACTCTTCTTGTGTTTTTACCACTTTTTTTTGCTTGATTGCTGATGTAATTCTTTGAAAAGCTTTTGTTTTTGTTGTTTTGAAAATGTTGTTGCTTCCTTCCCTATGTGTGCTGGTGGAGTCTCACTCATCTTTTCTACTCGTCAGAATGCTTGTGCGGGTGTACTGATGCTCTCAAGCGGCTGTAAATGTCTGCGACTTCTGCTGCTTATGCTATTATTTTATAAAGACTACGTCAACCCACAGACACTTCCTTGTGTTTCCCACAAAGCAAATTATCATTTCAACAAAACAGAAACACTACACTTTTATCAAAAAATGTTTTGTTTAAAAGAAGCATTGAAACAGCTTATGGGTGGATCATATAATGCTTCAAAATCCCTTACCAAACATTTTCATCAATTGCAATTAAATTTGCTGCTTAGGGCTGCAGCCTAGTACTGGAAAGACCAGAGTTCAAATCCCACTGACACACCTTATTTTATTTACTTCTTCATTAGCAATTAGCTCATACCTGCCTGATGGTAGTTCAATGTGAGTTACATTTGGTTGCTTGGGTATTTCCCTGTCCCTAGAGAGCTTATATGTTTGCACCTAAGGCAATGGAGGGTTAAGTGACTTGCCCAAGGAGTGCTGGGAGGAATTGAACCCACAGCATCTGGGTACAAGGCTGTTGTTATATCCACTAGGCTACTCCTCCATCTTGTGGCCTTGGGCAGCCCACTTAACCTTCTATTGCCTCAGACACAAACTTAGCTTGTAAACCCTCTGGGGACAGAGAAATACCTAGGTCCATGAACGTAACTCAACTTGAACTTGCAAAGGCGTGAGCTAAATACTAATAAATAAATTCTTTCTACCCAGTGACACAGCTCCAAAACGTTAAATCAAAGAATGCCGTAACAATCAAAAACACCACTTATCTTAAAAGGATGTGTTTCCTTTTTATACAGTACTTCTCCCACATTGGCCTGACATTAATGTTTCGACTTCTACCTGCTTACGAGGTTTGTAAGTTTTCAAACTGCAACAAATACACCAGCAATGTCTCTGCTTCAAGTAGCTCGTCTCACAGCATTTGATCAGTATTTCAAACCAGCACCTCTGTCAGCCATTTTTAAGAAGTTGAAAAGGGGTGGAGACACACCCACTAGCTTGAAACATCTGTCATTCTAGAGACAACACTATTTTTATATCATTTAAACATTCTAATTGCATCAATCCATATTTAGACACATAGATCCCAATTCACAGAGGGGGACATCTGGGCAGTCCGGACGTCCCCAATGAAGATAGGGCTGTGTGGACCTGATTCTGGTCCACAGGAACAAAACGTTCCCACAGGAGCCAGAATCGGGGCCGAGGACGGCCCGGGGTGCCCTTCTGCCTGCCGGGACATCCTCCGCACAGGTGACCCAACATCTGTGGCTCCGATCCCCCATTTCCCTGTTACCCGACCCCCTTGCATCTGGCCCTGGCCCCGGCCCCAGGGGGGGTGGGAATCCTCAGGCCCGATAAAGCCAAATGTGCTGCCTATACCACCCACGGGCCCGGCAGCACATACAGGGCTATGACCTGAATCGGCCCTGTACGTGCTGCTGGGCTGGCCTGCCCCCACTCTGCTCCGTTCCCACTCCCTCACGCCCATGTCGGCTCTCCCCGTCCTGATGCACAGGACATATAGGGAGAGCCGGAGGGGGAATCGGGCATGAATGCCTTGCAGGACTACATGTCTCGCTGGGACGTGCAGCCCTGCAACCCGCATTCGTGAATGACCTCTGTATTTAAATAAAACCCTCCTATAAACAATGTTCAGGTATTTTTTGTAATTTGTAAAGAGCTGTCCTTTCCCCAGAATCAAACTCCAACTAGATGTTCCAGAAGACAAAATTAAAGAAAGAAAACAAACCTTTATGTTATTAGGCATCAATATCCTAATTGCACAAGTGGAATCCTGATTACTATTTACGAGAAAAATTCCAATTATCCAAGGCTATGGTTGCAATGGACTAGGGAACAGATATCATAAAGCAAGAAACGGAAATCTAAAAATCATTAATACAAATTAATTGTATAGATTCAATATCACACATTAGAAATGACCAAAACAAGAAATTACATAACATAAAATGTACACTAATCAATGCAGGCTTAGCATGGAATAAAATACCAATACTAGCAGAATATCTGGAAATCCATAATCTAGATGTCATGTGTATTACTGAAATTCAACATATAAAGCCAAAAAAAGAAATCAAACTCAGGAAACACAAAAAAATGATTTCTAATATATTAAATACCCCTGTAGACCATATATAATATAATGGACCTCAAACAAATTGTGAGCTAATATATTAATTTGTTTGAGGTTCACTATATTACATATGGTCTACTTTGGTGTTTAATATATTAGAAATCATCTTTTTGTGTTTCATGTGTATTACTGAAACATGGTTCTCTGAAAGTGTCATGGTACTTCTAAACCAATTAAAACCAACAAATTATGACCTGTTCAACTGTTATAAAAAATTTCTTCATCCCTAACAGGCTTTTCCAGACAAACACTCATTAAAGATCTTCATTCAGGTCACTCAAAAAAACAACATTATGACAATTTTATTGGATTCCATAAAATAAATAACTCTGTTAAATAATGTAATTTCAAACGTGTCCCGCTTCCAGAGTTGAACTCACAATCTTAGGACCTCCAAAAATAAAGCAAGAAGCAGGGAATCTTATCCAGCATACCATCACATCACTTCAGCTGTGCTCTCTGATAAGAGAATGCTTCATTTCAAAAAAGTGTCTACTAATTCAGCTCAATAAAATGCTGTCCATTCTATCTCTGCATTCAGTCCTGCTGACACAATTGCATGTAAACTGAAAATTCAGTTCTGTCCTATTTGCCATAATCTTTGACTTAAATCACTACCATGGGGATTTGGCAGAACATAGTCAACAATAGCAAACCTGAAATCTCTAAATGTTCCGCTACTGGTGCACTAATCTCTTGATTAATAATCCCGTTCCTAAGATCATTCATATGTAGTCTAAACATCCAGATGGTCTTCCCCCACATACCGTATTTCCCAGATTATAAGTTGCCCCTGTGTACAATTTGGCGTTTTTACATGGAAAATACTAGTATAAGTCGCCTCTGTGTATTAGTCGCCAGTATAAAAAATAAAGCACGAGACAACATTGCTGTCCTTAAAACCAGATTTATTTTATTTCACTTTCACTTTAAAATAACACTCATGCCCCATCACTCTCGAACCAGTTGTTGAAGTCCTCATCTTCAGTGTCACTGTGAAATAGTTCTTCAATTTCAGGTGCCATCTCATGTTCATTATTGTCTTCTTCATCTTCATTGTTTTCATCTTCACGGATATTGGGGCTGTTTAGGATCTCAGCCTGGCAATATGAACTGCTTTGAATTGCACCTGCACTGTGGACAGTCCACGGTCCTGGGCCCTCTGCTCTACGACAAAGTGAAACAGACATGCTTCTAATTCAGGCCACCATGCGTTGTGACCACAATTTGCCTTCTTGCTGCATTTCATCAAGGTTAGTTTTCCCTGCTTCTTCTTCTAGTCTCTAACTAATTTCTTATTTATCCCAAAAGTTTGCTCGGCAGCTCTGTTTCCATGTTCTTCTGCATAATGAATAACTTTCAGTTTGAATTCCACGGTGTATGAGTGCCATGCCTTTGGTATCACCATTTTCTGTGAGGTTAAAAATAACATTTGTGTTGTAACTGAAATTCGTTCGGTATGCTATTTGCAAGTATAGTCCAAGTACATTCCAGTCTACTGATCGGAGAGTCTGCTTGCAAGCATTGGGTGTAGAGCGGATGGCCTAGGGAGAAAGACCATCCACTGCGCAGTTGCGAGTGTTTATATCTCTTTTGAGGGGCATGCTCCAGTGTGTAAATTTATTAGATAAGTCACTCCGTTGGATAGGTCGCGCCATAGGTTTCTGATGTAAAAAACTGTGACTTAAAATTCAGGAAATATTTTAAATCAATGCGCATGGACACAACACCACATAAACCAATTCTGCGGTATGGCACGCACATGGAAACTTGACAAATATAGGTCTCCTGCCCAGTAGTTGAAGAAGGTTATCAGTTAGAAACTGTGAGTACAATTGACAATTGTGTACAAGGCTGAAAACCACCAGGGGTCACATCTCCACTACTCTCTTGAAATGATGAATGGGCCGCCAAATCTCTTAAATTTAACCCCTACTGAAAAGCAAATAAGGTTGGTTCTTTAAAAATGGAGTGATATTGTAAAACATGCCAATATTTTTAAAATTAATCTCTGAATCTTCCAAACCCCCATAGAATATGATAGGACACATGTGACTCTGGATTGTGTTGACTTAAGAGCAGAATCAATTTATGTTTATAAATGTTTTTTTAAAATGTATTAGTATTTAGCTCATGCCTTTCCAATGGTAGTTCAAGGCGAGTTACATTCAGGTTCGTAAGTAGAACTTAATCTTTGAAAGCTCTAGTCTAAATTGCATCAATTAAATGGATCCAGTGGTGCACTGATCCCTATTTGATAGTATCTATTTCTTAACATCACAGTGTAATTTTTTTTAATTTTTATTTTACAATTTATATGCATGACTTAAAGTGAAATTGCCAGTCACCAGTCAAAGAATTCAATGCATTTTTTCCAGAATTTTCTGTTATAAACAGATAAACAGCTATGAAAATGTTCTACTACATCTGTTCTTATTTAGTATGTTATCATTTCACACATTGTGAAAGACATCTGAGCAACAACATAGAGGCATACAACAGTGTCTCACCAGGGAATAAGTTTATAGGTTCAAGTACAAGAACATGTGATAAATAGGATGTGAAGCAGTGTGGATATTTTAAACCACATGAAAAAGCGGTGAGGTTATGGGTTTGGTAAGGGGGGAAATAAAATTCAAGTGGAGTATATGGAAGCCTCAGGTCAGCTGGCAGCATTTTGAATTATGGTGCAGCACTTAAGCTCTTGAAAAGCCCATAACTTTAAATTTATTTATTTATTTAATGTCTCTTCTATACCGCGCTCTTTAAAAATCAGTGCGGTATACAGGTAACAGATTTGTGCAGTGCAAGCGGGCCTACACTGGACTTACAATAAACAGGGGATTATATACAGGGTTAACAGGGTAACTACGTACAAGATAACTTGCTGTCATATGTTATGGGGGGGGGGGTTGTGGGAGCAATTTTGAGTTCTTTGGAAAAGATGGAATTTATTTGTAAGGGGAAGAATTTTATGTTGGGGGGTACTTGCATCTGTAGAGATAAGCCTTGTGTAGAAGAGAGAGTGAGGGAGGATTTTTTGATTTGAATACCACACTAGGACCTATTTGCTTATTTTAGAATCACAGACTGGGTCATGGTAATAGGTGTTTTTGTGGCTCATAATGCATGCACATTATTACCTCTGATAACATGCATGTTTCTGGATGTGAGAACAGCTTTAACTGGTACAAGCATGGTATTTAATAAGAGCTTAGCACAAATCTTGCAGTCACTATTGTTTTCTGCAGTACCATGTCTTAATGCATGCTTTTAATATGTTTTAGTAAATAGATTACCGCATTACTAGCTAAAAGTGAAGACACTTTGAAACATCTTCTTATCCAGATCAAGGAACACAATCTTAAAATGGGGCTACACCTCAGCATGAAGAAGACAAATATAGTATCCTGACTACTGGCAAAATCAATCACTTCATCCTTGATGGAGAAAAAATAGAACCAGTAGACAACTTTAACTTGCTTGGATCAATAATCAGTAAAGACACAAAAGCAGTCAAGAAATTTGATGACAAATTGTAACTGGGTAAGGCGGACAGGGTGCTCCTGGCCCCGCCCCGGCCCACCCCCCACTGCACTCCCACCCCCACCCCGCCTTACAAATAACCACAACACACTCATTGGGAATCAAACTGGTCGCAGCTTTATTAACCGTACAACATTTCCTTAAACAACAACCAACAGCAAACCTTCATTAACTGAATTCCGGCTGCGGAATGAATCTTCACCAGCCGTGTGAGTAGCAAAGTGAGTTCCGCCCGCTTCCGCCGTGAACCGGCCACAGGCCATTCCGTCGCCCCTCTTCCGGCTTCGCCATATTATTAGCAAAAGCCCCGAGGGTTTCACCGGGCCGGGGGTACCCCACCCCCGCCCTGCATCTTGCCACCGGCTCCGGACCCCGGACACCTCCGGGATCCCGCCTCCCCCCTCCAGCTGCAACACCCTTCTCCCATTCCAGCCCAACCTTAGGGATGGGAGGGTGGGACGCCAGCCACCTTCAAAAGCTCCCCCGGTGACTGATGCTCCTGCTAGCTCGCTCAGCCTTGGCCCCACCTCCCCCAAGGCCTAAACGATCCCCCATTGGCTCCTGCACCCCCACTCACTCGCGGGAGCCAATGGGGTCCCTGCGAAAGTCACGCCGACGCTGACCTCCTCCCAAAGCCTCATGGGGGCCGGGGCCACGCACCCGCCGCCCCCCCGGTTAACGGCGGCTAGCGGGCATGAGGCCCGCGGCCTTTCAGTAACCGGGTAAGGCGGACAGGGTGCTCCTGGCCCCGCCCCCGACCACCCCCCACTGCACTCCCACCCACACCCCGCCTTACAAATAACCACAACACACTCATTGGGAATCAAACTGGTCGCAGCTTTATTAACCGTACAACATTTCCTTAAACAACAACCAACAGCAAACCTTCATTAACTGAATTCCGGCTGCGGAACGAATCCTCACCAGCTGTGTGAGTAGCAAAGTGAGTTCCGCCTGCTTCCGCCGTGAACCGGCCACAGGCCATTCCGTCGACCCTCTTCCGGCTTCGCCATATTATTAGCAAAAGCCCCGAGGGTTTCACCAGGCCGGGGGTACCCCACCCCCGCCCTGCATCTTGCTACCGGCTCTGGACCCTGGACACCTCCGGGATCTCGCCACAGGCTCAGGGACCACCGTCCCTGAGCCGCCCCCCACGGCCAAGCTGCAACCAGTCACCCTTCCCTGCGCCACATATTCCAAAGCCTCTTGCCAGCCGTTTAGGAACAAATCCACCCCAACCGGGGATAGATGCACCCCACCCTGCCGATATAAACTGGCACACTCTGCCTCTACCCATGATGCAAAATCTGCCATCCACCCTGCGGACACACCCAGTGGCCAACCAGCCGATTAATTTTAATCAACCCGCGAGACCACCACTGGTGGACCCTGCAAGCGGCTTTGGAAGTATGTCCAACCACCACAAAACCACATTTTCCAACATGAACAGCACCTCAGCCCAATCTCTTTTCGCTGCACCAATCGGTCGCTTACCAGTCCTGGACGCTAAATTGCCGCCTCCCAAATGCAGCAACAGCAACTCAGGCGCACCTGTCTCGCGTCCCTGGTGCCGAAGCAAAGGCAGCAGCGGCCCCCTCCAGAGACCGTGCCTGCACAGCTATGAGACGGTCATCTCAGAGGCGTTCCACCCCATGTTTGGCCCCAATGGCCTTATCGCTGCCCGGTGACCAGCCCAGTACACGAACGAAGAGCCGATCAGCCAGCAGCAACCCGGAGTCCGTCCGACATCTAAAAGAAAATAACAGTTAGCAGCCGTTAAGCCCCCTCCCCACTCCCCATAAGCGCACAAACCCCTGAAAGGCTCTCAACTGCCATCAGCCTATCCGTTGAAGCTCCCGCTCAGCCAACCCCGAAGGAGGAGCAAAGTTGACCGGATCCAGCCCCAACTGGCAAAGCGTCATCAACAAAACCGCGTTAGCACTCGTTAGCGCTCAGGCATCCGCTTGCACAAAGAGGAATCCACCCCCCCCCCCAGATCCTGCACGCAGATAGTCCTCCCAGGCCGCCACCGGGCACGTAGGGGAATCACGGACTGCCCTCTGAAGTACCCCCACCCCTCTACCCCTCGGAGCAGTCTGGGATCTAGCCAAACCTGCACGCACTCCCCAGAGGTCAATTGCACCTACTGTACCAGCAAGGAACCACCCACTTCCCCCCACTGGAAGCAGCCACAACCTCCCCCGCCCGTAAAGCCCAAAAGAAGGCCAGACAAGACACAGACGTACACAACGAAAACTCATGCTTTGCCGCTGACACCGAGGGGAACGCTGCACACAACCCTCCCAAAAGCTTATGCATGACAGGCAGCTGCCTGTCACCCAGCGAAGGATGTGCACCCTCCCAACCCCGCAGCAGCCTAAGAACCAACTCCTCCCCCAGATGCTCCCCAACCCACTGCCTTCGAGAAAAAGGCAAACCCCGCTAAATGTGCCCAGACTGTCAATTGTGTTGTGCTAGCGGTCTATGCCGCCCTGACGTACCGGCCCAAGAGATGGCCTGACACCGGACCCTGCCGCCAACCCTGTGAGACCAGCAATTCAACTACGCTGTCGCAGCCTCGCCAATATGCCCACCATGTCGCCGCCGACACCGAACTCCGCGGCAGGTTCAGCATAGCCGCAGGCCAGCTTGCCACAAAGGCTCCGGGACCTGCAATCCCCCGGCATCTGCCTCTGGAACCAAACTCCGAAACCAATCCCACTTGAAACGGGAAAGAGCATCAGCAATTTGAGTAGTCATCACCGGTATATGACGGGCTCAAACACAAACATTCAACCGCAAACAGGCGAGCACCACCTCCCTCAGCACAGCCGCAACACGACGGCAGCACGGAGTGAAGCGGTTGATCCCGTGAACCACCGCTTCGTTATCGCACCACCCAAGCAACCTGCGATTACCCAACTTGTCGGGCCACCGATGCAATGCCACCAGGATGGGAAACTCCTCAAGCTAAGTCATGTTATCGGTTATACCCGCCTTCCGCCAAGCTTGCGGCCATGCCCCCATGCACCAGGAGCCCCCGAACTATCTACCCAACCCCAAGCCGCCTACCGCATCTGTAAAGAGCTGCATATCTCCTGTGGAAATTTCCTTCTCCATTAAAACTTAAACCCGTTGAAACCACTGAGGAACTCATCCCAAACACCCAAATCAGCCCTCATACCCCACGATACCCTGATGCGGTGATGCGGCTTAAGGACGCCCGATGTAGCCTGAGACAACCGACACCGGAACACCCGCCCCATCGGTAGTACCCGACACGCGAAGTTCCCAAAGCCTATCAGGGCCTGCAAGTCCCGCAGCATTACTTGAGAAGCTCCCATCATTTGGGCAACCAGAACCCGCAGCCGAACCACTTCCCCTATTGGCCAGCGCTCCACCGTGTTCACTGTGTCCAGCTCCACTCCCAAAAAGTGATACAGGTTGCCGAACCCTCCGTCTTCCCTGCTGCCATGCCCGGGCCAGCCTCACGAACCCGCCCCAGCAGCTCCTGACACCGCGCAGACTGCGCTCCACCCACGAACAGGAAATCATCAAGATAAAGGACCACTTTCGCACAGTCCACCGTCCCCACCAGGACCCAATGCATGAACGTGCTGACTTCCTCAGAATACGAACAGGAAACTGAGCAACCCATAGGCAATCATTTATCAAAATAATAATGTCCCTCAAAACAAAACAAACCAGCAAATGAAATGCCGAGGGGGGATAGGCGACAACCAAAACGCAGAGTCGATATCCACCTTCACCATCAGACTCCCCGTCCTGCATTTCTTCACCAACCCTCCCCCTTAATGGAATAGGGAACCCGTACATAAATCCCCCCTCGAGCCCCCTCCATCCCGGCGCCTCCTGTACAGCCTCAGCCAGGGCCGAAGCTCCTCAACTCGAAACTGCTTGGGGGCGGGAAGAGAGCCAACCGCGGCCCCTTTTTGACGCACTTGAGTGATGAACGCCCCCCACCACAAACGGAACAGCTATGTCGATACTTACAATTCGGAAAGGGGCCGGAGGCTTGTTAACCGCCAGAATAAGTCCCCAGCTCCCACCCAACCGCTCTCATGCGGTGAAGGAGCGCTTCCCCCCCGAAAGGGCCGAGCCGCACCCATCATCGCCGCCGCTCCCCCTTTCTGCTCCCCCACCTCCTGCGCCCCCTGGCCGCCATCTGCGTCAGCCAGAGGTTGATATCCTGCGTTCCCCGCGAGAACAACCTATTCTCCTCCCTCTTGTCCCGAAATCTCTCATCCGAGCTGAGCCATGCCCAACCCTCATGCGTCTGTGCCGCTTCCCAGCTAAAGTCCGCATAGGCTACCAGCATCCCTTACTTCCCAGGGTATTGGCGTCCGCACACCCTGGCGAACCTCAGGAAGGCTCTCATCCAGTTAATGACATTACGCAAACCTTCCTCACCCTCCCAGCTTACACGCCCGCCCTTCTCTTCCTCCACCATCGCCTGACCACTTCCTACCCTCCAGAAGCCGAAACTGTCCATATACTGCCTCCTCCGGATCCTCTTCCGTAACTTCCGCGGCACCCCCTCCCAAAGCTCAGAAATCGAAGCAAGCGTGGGCCCAACCCCACCCGAAGTGGCTCCCTGTAAGCCACAGCCACCCTCCGCTTGCACCCCTCGCTCCATACCCCGCGACAATGACGATGCCCCGCAAGACGCCGACGACGAGGACCCTGACCCGCGGTGCAGTCCACAGGAGTGCTGCCGCTGCTTCTTTGCCCTACCCCCTGCCCCCCTTTCCCCCTCCCCCTCCCTCCTTACCGGCGACTCACCTGCCCCAGCAACCATGCGTCTGGGCACCTGCGCACCACCTTCCTGATCCGCATGCCCGCTGTCCAATGGCAACACGTCCTCCGGATCCCTGTTGTCTCTGGAGCCACTCACAAACTGCACAATCCGCCTGGCACTCACCGAACCGCGATGCACCTCTTCTAGGCGGCCCTGCCGCCAGCAGTCCTCCAGGCAGCATCTGTGAAGATAAAGCAGAACACACCGTGGGGGAGCAGCCAGAATTCCAGGAGAGCGCACACTCCCAACCACTCAGCCCGTGAAGCTCCCTGTCCCCCACCCCGCCCATGATCCCAGGCTGCCGGAGAAAAGCCACCCAGAATACTCAGCCAGCCCCACTGGCCCCTTAAACCCTGCCCAACTTTACTGTCCTGACTCACCGCTCCACTTCTGCCCACCGGGGTAAATGTCCTAGCCCAGTCACCCCCCATCACCCGCCCCCTCCCGGAGGGTCCCCCCTTTTCCCCACCGGCCCCGCTTCCCCACGGAACTCCAAGTGAGCCCTACCCTGCCCCCTTCGCTATAGCCACCCCCAAGCGCAGACCAAGCGCTCCCCCTGCCCCTCCCTGCCGCCCGCATTGCCCCCCACCCCTGATCCGCCTAGCTCCACCATTCCCTCTGACCTGAGACCACCCTCTCATTCCCCTTAAGTCCCCCATTCCTCCATCCTCCCCCCTGCCCGAACCTCCCCTGTCCGAGCGCCCCCCCAAAGATCCCCCCCTGCTCACCCTCTACTCACCCCTTTTCTCCCCCCGCCCCTTTAAAGCAGGCATGCAACCACAAACCCCAATCCCCATGGTTTGTATCCGTTATTACTATTTTCAATGTAAATCCTAAGCTAAGCCTGTCCAAGGCCCAGCTTCCCACCCTCACCCACCTTTAAAACCCCAATGTACTTGCCTGCTCCTGCATTGCAGCCCCCCCGCACCTGCAGCTCCCGTGGGCCTCCACGACGTCCTCAAAACGGCCTGAGCAGCCAGACCAGCAGGTCGCCTACTTTCCCTCCGCGCCAATTCAGCCGCCGATCCCATTTGCCGCGCTAAGGCCAGAAAAAACAAAACTTCGGCACGGAGCTCAGCAGGATGCCAGCCACCTTCAAAAGCTCCCCCGGTGACTGACGCTCCTGCCGGCTCGCTCAGCCTTGGCCCCACCTCCCCCAGGCCTAAACGATCCCCCATTGGCTCCCGCGCCCCCACTCACTCGAAGAGCTAATGGGGTCCCTGCGAAAGCCACGCCGACGCTGACTTCCTCCCAAAGCTTCATGGGGGCTGGGACCATGCACCCGCCGCCCCCCCGGTTAACGGCGGCTAGCGGGCACGAGGCCCGCGGCCTTTCAGTTCTTGGAAGAACAACTATGAAGAACCTAGTCAAGATTCTCAAGTGCGGAGAATTTGTCCAAGCCATGGTATTTTCAATAACATCATATGGATGTAAAAGTTGGACTGTGTCGAAGAAAGACAGGAAGAAAATTGATGCCTTCAAATTATGGTGCTAGTGAAGAATTCTGTGTATACCATGAACTGTCTGAAGAATAAATCAGTTGGCATTAGAGGAGATCAACCCTAAGCTTTCTTTAGAAGTTCAAATGACAAGACTTCGACTTTCATACTTTGGACACATGATGTGAAGAGAGATATCATTCCAGAAAGACATTATGCTTGGCAAGGTTGAAGGTTAGCACAAAAGAGGAAGACCACAATACGATGGATCAATACAATAGCAGTATCTATGGATGCTGCACTATATTAAGGCCGCAAGGGTGGGAGTCCCGGAGCCGGCCACCCGTAACCGTGGGCGTGGCGAGATGCGGCACCCGCGTGGGCCCGTGGGGAGAAAAAGGGGCGGGGAAAAGGCATGACGTGGGTTGGAAGTCGCGTGGGTCGGAAGTTGCGTAGGAAGCGACGGCATGTGTGTCGGCGGAGGCAGGGGTCGGACACCTCCTCGTCTTCGTCTTCGGTCTCATCATCGTCACTGTCTGAGGGGGGTGAAAGGGGGCAGGACGTGGGTAAAGAAAAGGGCAGGGAGAGAGACACAAGTGTGAGTGCTCCCTCGATAGTGGGGTACGCGGAATTATGGGAGGGGGTACCAAAGACGTTACGTCGTAAGATCTGAAAACGGAGATATATTGATATCTTCCGGCTCTTGGAGGGGCGGCGGAGATCGGGAGAGAGTAGGAAGAAGAGAAAGAAGGACGAGAAAGCCGGTCGGATTCGGAAGGTGTCGCGAGGGGTACTTAAAGGGGGTGTCACAGCTGGGGGAGGGGGAGTGCACGGGATTCCGGAGGTTTCCGGGGTCCGGAGCTGTTGGATAAGATTGGGACGGGGGTGAGGTACCCCTGACCCGGACAGCCCCTAGGCTGGCTTTTGCTAATGATATGGCGAAGTCGGGTGGCCAAGTGAGGGGAGGAAGTTGTAAAGAGGAGGCGTGCACACTTTGCTAGTGATATGGCTGGTGTGGCATCCTTCCGCGGGTATGAGAAGGATTGTTAATGTTATTAAAGTTGATTGTTATCCTGTTATGGTAAATAAAGCTGCGACCAGATGTTTCCAAAAATGGTGTTTGCGTGTTTATAAAGGGGGGGAGGGGCAGAAGGGGGGGGGAAGTGGCCAGAGAAAAAGGGGGATGGGATAAGGAGGAGCATCGAGTCTGCGTTACTACGGTTACAACAATTACAGTAGCTGTCTGACTGAAGACCAAACACAGTTTAAGACAATTATCCAGAGAGTCCTCATGAGTCACCATCAACTCAACAACACTTTACCCCCAATCATCACCACAACCAGTAAATAGACCTCCCATCTATATATATCTAGTGCTGGGTTCCATATTAATTTATCATTTAGGAAAATGATCTTGGAATCACTGTTGACAATATATTGAAATGTTCAGCTTAGTTAAAAATAAAAAAAAAACAGACAGACGTACTTTTTTGGATTTCCCCCTCTGTGATTTCCTTGCTGGTGGATTAAAGGATGCAGGAGTAATTCTTGCATTATTAATGTGATTGTGTTGCCTTTGTTTGGTTTTGTTATGTACCGGATACTGTATACCTGTTTCTTATTTCTTACTTTATTGTAATTTGGTAAAATTGCATAAATAATAAATTTTAAGAAAAGCAAATAAAATTTAGAATTAAGGATAAAATTAAGAAAATGAAAAGTACATATTTAGAATAAGCCACAATGGCATGCTTCCCTTTTCCTCCTTTTGCTGACTCAGGCATGTTTTGATAGGGGATTCGGTTGAAACAACCATGTTAAATATGTCTCAGTATGGTAGCAAGAGAAGTGTGAGTGGATGTCTGGGTACAGGTGACTGATGGCATGATGTGTGCATATCTATTTCCAAGTGCAGAGTTTAGCTGATTATCTGTGGGGATGTAAGCATGGGGCGTCACAGGGTAGGGGATGTGTGTTGGCAGTATGTGTTTGGGGCTGTTAATCTATGTGTGTGGGAGGTATTTCTGTTGGTAATGTGTCTCAGAAGGGGTGTGTGTATATGTGTATGTCATGGAAGGGTGTCATCATAGGTCTATGTGTGTGTAAGAGGTGTGTGTGCCAAAAGCTTGCCTAGTTTTAGCCATGGAGCGCTAACTGGGTAGTGGTCCAATATCGCTGCTACCCGGTTACTGCCAATCTCTGCCCCCACTCCGCCCCAGAATGCCCCTAACATGCCCTGATGCTAACTGGATAGCATTGGGGCATGAAGGGGGCATAGACAGGGATATTCAATGGCACTAACTGTGTAGGTGCCATTGAATATACCAGTTTAAGGCATTTGCATGGTTTACTGGGCTGTAAACCATGTAGATGCCTTTTCAATATCAGGCCTGTAGTCTCTCTCCTTTGCATTTTCCCGGTCCTGCACAAACTTTCTGTCCCTTTCACCCTCTTGCACTATTTCCTATCCCTACCCTTCACCCTACTCTCCCTTTCTTCTTTTCTCTGCCATCCAATCTTGCACTGTCTCTTTCCCTCCTACCTCTTTTCATTCCCTTCCATCTCCTTTTTGACATTCTCTCTACCTTCCATGCTCCATCTTTGTGATTTCTCCTCCGCCCTCTCCATTCTTCCCTCTCTGTACTTCCCCCTTCCTTTCCTTCCCTTCCCTTCCCTTCCTTTCAACTCAACCCCTTCCTTAATGAAAGCATGTATATTAGTACAGGGTACCATACACTATTAGACTAACTAAAACTGAGAAAGAGTTAATTCTGTTTAGAACCTTGCTTAGAAATAAAACTTCATATATTAGCTTACTAGGTGAAGGTTTACATGTCCTGAAATAAAGAAAGGGCACGTTGTACCCCAGCCTCTCTGTCTCAGGGATACCAGATAGCAGTCTCAGGGTTATTAGCTAAAATACTTTCAGGGTTAGTAATTAGTAGATATCAAGAAGCGCTCAAGGTTAGAAGATATCAAGTTATCAGCAGTAAACAATTATGTCAATTAGGTCATTCTATATCTTGGAATCCTGTATGTCTCCTCATAATGGCCATGTAACAGTAAACAATTATGTCTCGGACTCCATTTATGACTCCACATTGACCCACACTGAATAAGTTGACCTACAATATGATACATACATGACGTATAATGATAAAGTGAAATTATGCTGTATCATCTACAAAAGCCTTATAAATAAAGTGAACCATGGCTAAGAAGTTAGAGTAAACAGGGAGAACGTGTGTCTCTCAGTTTCTCTCCGCAAAGCTTTGGTGTATTTTCTATAGAACTGTTGTATTTATTGCTGTATTTGATAACCTTCCCATTGTTTGTGAATGTAGTTATTTGTAGCTTCAAGAACCGAGTGAGGTTACTGGTGAGGAGGGAGTTAAGTAAGCTCTTCAGTTGGTGCCGTGACTCATCTACCGATTTCAACATTCCTGGCAAGGAGGGAAGGTGTTTGTGAGTATTTTATGGTGCCAGCAATGAGCAATCTGTTAGGTGAACAGGAAGTTGACTCAATTGTGTGAATGGCATGTTGAGGCTATGCGTTTAGCTCTCCAGAAAGGTAGCCCTTCTTGTTGTATGCGTGACAAATATGGAGATAGGGCTACCACTTATGTTGTGCACTGGCATGCAGTAACTATTAATAATGTGCTGTTACAATTTCCTTTGGAAGGAACATTTTCTGTAGATAAGCTTTGTTATCTGAAATGTGCTTTGCAGACTAGACACAGAATATGCGATGCTCATGAAGGGCTAGTGTTTAGTTGGTGGCAGCGAATGGCACATAAATTGAAAAATGAATTGTTTGTATTAGTGAATGTTGATACAACGAGTGAACCACTGGAGAAAGCAGAGGTGGCTGCATTTGAAGATGTTCCAGGTGTATTTCCTTCATCTTCCCCTGTCTGTTCTGAGAATTATGTAGTTTCAGAAGGGAAGATAGTCACTCGTTTAGTGAAATTAAGATATGAGATAACAGATAAGCAAAGAATATTGGGAAATACACAGATCACGAATTTTGGGACTTGCAATGTGTCCCAACTCAGAGAAATGAATGATCTTCTTAGTCGTGAAACAAAATGTACTGTACGTATCATAGATTCCTTAGAGGAAACATTAAGAAATAATATTTCTGCTACAAAGGAATTAGGAATTTCTAGTAAACTTGTTGATGATATTGAAAAGGGTCTGAATAAGCATTTTATGACCTATAGAGAGAAATGTATTCAACTACATAGTGCTATATGTTTTTTTTCAAACTGTGTTGTGTCAGTATAATAGTTCATGTCCTACTTGGGCTGCTTTAGATAATTTGCTTAGAATTGCGTTCTATAACCCAGCTGATTTTTATTCAGTTTGTGACATACCTTGTGATAGATTTTCAAGAGAAAACTCGAAGAGATAATTTTGTTTTAGTGGTTAAAAGATGATTTTCTGTTAAAATCACTAACAGTGGACACTTATAGCAAACCTGTGAAAAGGACTGGTTGAGATTAAACATCTTTAAGGCAGGATTCATTAATTGTTTTTATAAATGTTTAATCCGTGAGTAAAGGTATTTTTTTACAACTTTAATAATAGATTGACCAGCTAGGACAGCTGATGTATGTCTGAAGAAGTACTGATATAAGTCTGAAAAGTGCTTGTGTAAGTCTGAAAAAGTGCCTGGTGCAGTGAGCTGACATTTGATGTGAAATGACTGAGTTGCTCAATCTGACGATTGCTCAACCTCCCAGGAGCAAGGGGTAGGATTGGAGCGCGAGAAAGTCATAGGAATCTTCAAGCGAGACAGTTCAGATAAGCTTGTCATTGAGCTTTTGCAAGCGAAAACTGTCTCTGGAATCAGAGCGGGGGATGGTCAGAAGAGATGCTTTCCCTGCTACTGTTCAGCTGTATTCTTTGCAGATGTCACAACTATTTACCCTGATCCTGGAAGACTTCTATCTGCTCTGTGGGCTGCACCAGGATCAAATGTCGCACATTATCAGTTGTGTTTCTTTCCTCTGAAGTGCTGTTTTCCTGCAGATGCAAGCATCGTTATCTTGGAAAACCTTCATCTACAGTGCTGGGATCAGATTTCGGATGCCTTTCATCCCGCCTGTACGGGTCGCCGTGAGACCTGAAGTTTCATTTCTTAGACTGTCAGCTGTGTCCATTGCCAGCAGCCGCTGGTGAAGAAAGTTGGTCTGTGCTTGCAGATTTCCAGACACGTGTATCCTGCAACATCATTATGTGAGACTTCAACTCTTTCTGTGCTACAAGTGAGACTGTCTGTAGAAGGCTGTACGGTAAGACATTGATAAACTTGTACAAGAACCTGTACGCAGTTCATAATGTGATTTTGCCAACTTCTCCCTGGATTTTCAGTATGACTTGGCAAAGAAGAAAGAAAAAAATGCAGTTTTGATTTTATCTGCTCTTTTTGAAGGTTAGTCTTGCATATTTGCAAAGGCCCTAGAAACTGCGTTATCTGATGAGAAACTCAACCATCCCTTTTTAATTTCTTATGTGAATGATTTGTCTTTAATGTAAACTGAATTACTTATGTCATTGGTCAGATTTATGCCTTTTATTAGTTTATACTGGTCAGTTAGGTTTGAGGGTTAATTCTGTTTAAACTGCGGTGTCTTGTAAAAATGTAATGTTCTGGGAATTGTCCTAACACTGTCTGGTCAGAAGGATCAGAAAGTCTCTCTGTCTCTCTGTTATCGCAGTAGAAGGTTTGTTTTTGAATGGTTGCAATATACTGGGAAATGCGCCATGTTTTAAATGTAAATGTAAAACAAAAATGTACTGGGAAGAGTGCCATGGTTATTGTAAACTATTCAAATTGTTTGTAGCTATTTCTGATGTCCTTGTTATCTGTGTGTTCTTGTAAAGTTTCACAACTGGCTGTAAGCCAGTGAGCTGTTATTCGAAGTGAGTTAATGAAGTAACTTTTGCTATGGTTATGTAGTTCTGATTTTTGTAATTGAATCCCAATGATTTCCTGGTGTTTTTTTTGCCAGCACAAGTCACGATTTTTGAAATCCAAGGGACCCTATTCGGTGAACCGAAAAGACTCTTTTCTGATATCTGTGTCACAGATGTCACCGTATGTAGCACTGTTAAAGATGACTTTATTTTCTCTTTTATCTCCCTTTGAAGATACTTCTTTTGAAACCCAGTTTTTGGACTTCGTGAAATTCGCCAGGGCAGCTGGGAAACGAATCATCTGTCTATTTACCCTGATCGTCTGTTTCTGCCTTGTTTCTGCAGCGGAAGCTTACCGCTGTGGTTATGCATTTTGTCTTTTTGAAACTGTTTCATAGATTGCAATTGTAGGGCCAGTCTAGGGACAGTATATACATATGCCTGTCTATTGGATCTATTTTTGATTTTGCAACTTGTTTTGGTATCTGTTCTGTATCAGAGGAGGGAGATGGTGTCCCTAACAGGGCACCCTGATACAGCCTCCGATTAAATAAAGTTTTTTCCTTTTTATCCCAGACACCAGGTGTTGCGCAGCGCTATCTCAACTTATTGTGTATGGTTGCACTCAGTCCTGTTTGTTTTTCTTTTATTGCAAGTGATTCCTTAACGAGATGACAAGTTCTTTATATCCAGGATCCGCAGAATTATTTTAGCAGAGATGAAGTCACTCGATTGGGTCCTGCTTAAAGTTGCATCCGAAGACACTCCCAGCTCCGGAGTTCCTGGTCCATGTCGTGTGTTCCTGGTGGGATATTCAGCGTGTAAAGTGAGAAGACATTCTCAACGAATGCAGCTTATACAGTGGCCCCCTCACAAGTCCAGAAAGTGGCTTTCTGTGTCGGTGAATCAAGAGTTTGCAACGCAGAGTTTTATTGGACAAATAGTGATTGAAGAAAAGGACTTTTATGATTCAAAGTAGTTTCTGAAAGAACAACAGAGACATTACAAAGAGATTATTGTATTAAGTACATTCTTTATGGACTGTTCATGTAAAAAAAAAATGTTTTTTTAAAATGTTTTTATGTATTTATAGTAAGACCTAGAGGGATGAGGATAGTTTAGATTAGTGTTTTCCTGATATATATGTAATGACCTTTAGGTACTGAACCTCTACTTAATAAAGTAATTGAGAATTAGAGGGCCAGTATAGCGATAGTATATCTCTCTATCATTTTGAGAAGAGTATTAAGAAGAGTAGGTATATATTTAGTTTGTCTTAGAATATTTTTGAGAATATTTTTATTGCTATGCATATTGGCTATGCATATTTCCTAATCTGGTTCTAGATGTGCTGTGGTAATTTATTGATGAAGCAGCATTATATTCAGAATCATGAGGATGTTAGAAGGAATATCCAAATATTTTTGAGGCACACTTATACTTGATGGGAAAAACATTGTAAGTTATCAAAGTTTGTTGCTTGTCTTCCAACAGTGACAGCTCCTCAGCATGGAAGTTTTACCAGGAGTTAGGCCTAAAATCTTTGAGGAGTTTTGTGACATATAGTCATATACAAACACAAATACAAACACAGACCCTAGAATAATAAAAGATATAGGTATGAAGATCCTATGTACAAGTTCCTATATTTCAGTAAGTTACAAGTAATGTCAGTTAATGGGAACTAAGTGTGTAGTTCTAGCTACCCTTTTTGGATGCCTCTAGTTCAGACCTAGGCATACTTAACCAGAGTTAAAGTGAAATAATTTAATGGTCATGCCTCAGAGAGTTTTGAGTAATTGGGGTAATTGTATGAAGAATATATCCTGTCCTCAGTGAGTTTCTGAATCTCACATCTTAGCGGTTCAGCATTTTTGCTGCAGCTCATTGTATTGTTTACAAGCCAGACATTGCTGTTATCTGCCTCTCTTAAATATTGTCTGCTTGGTAATTTAGTTTTTGTGATTTGGCAAAAGTAGAGCACCTTTTGCATGTCTGTTCAGCTCCTCCAATCTTCTGTTCTCCTGCTGTAGTTCTTGTAGGCTCGCCCCACGACAGCCATGTTTCTTCTTTTGTTGCAATAGGGCTGCAGATGTTTTTTCAAGTTGTCCAAGTTGTTTTTGCATTGTTAATTTTGGACTGTGCATTTCGGGTTTTTTCATGTGCAGAATGATCACATGTACTTTGAGGTTCTTGCACGTTTTCCCAAACCTGTGAACATTTCTCTCTGCACTTCTGATTCTCTTTCTTAACCTCTCCAAACACTGGTTTACTGTTTGGTATATTGTGAAACATAGTCTTCTGGTATTTTATTTTTGTTAAGCTGGTTTTTGTAAACTCCGATTTGAGAATTGATGTTTCGGTTAGTATTTTATAGTGCAGAATTTCTCAGAGGTTGGTTAGATGCTTGATATATAGCCCTGGTGGATACCCCATAGTGAATTGAACTTTACTATATTAATTTGTTATCCATCCTGAATAAATCTTTAAGAAGAAAAAGGGATGTTTCCCCTCAGGATGCAGTCATAGTGACTGCTCTGTTGTTTCCTTTTAGGCAATTAGTGTGAATCGCAAGGTCCAGTGAATATAGTGTCAGCTTATGCAGTCAGGAACTGAATGGTTTTTAGATTTTCTCCTAGCAAAGGAAAATGCTGTATGCAGAGTACTAGTTGATTTTTGTTGTAGTATGCTTGATACTAATGGAAAAATAGTGAAAGACCTATTAGATAAAGTTAGTAACCATATTTTAGTCTCAAGTGAGAGTTATGTAAATTCCTTTTCAGCTTTCACTGATACTTGTTCCTTCATTCTGGAATTCAGTATTCAGGCCTTTGCAAGGTGTGTTAGCATCTTTGCTTGGTATTTCGGGATGTTTCATTTTAGAAGTATTACTCCTCTATGTACTGACAGTTGTTTCTCTATGTCAGCACTGGTTTCATTCCACCTCTTCATCTTTCACAGCTTTCTAAATCAGAAGTCAGTAGGATCACTGACCCCTGCAATAATGTTATGGATTGGCCCAGAATCCAGTTGTATTTCCACTTCAATGGCAATATATGAGTTTCCTTACTTAGAAATGATTCTTTACAGAATCAGAGGAGGGACTGAAAGCATGTATATTAGTACAGGGTACCATACACTATTAGACTAACTAAAACTGAGAAAGAGTTAATTCTGTTTAGAACCTTGCTTAGAAATAAAACGTCATATATTAGCTTACTAGGTGAAGGTTTACATGTCCTGAAATAAAGAAAGGGCACGTTGTACCCCAGCCTCTCTGTCTCAGGGATACCAGATAGCAGTCTCAGGGTTATTAGCTAAAATACTTTCAGGGTTAGTAATTAGTAGATATTAAGAAGTGCTCAAGGTTAGAAGATATCAAGTTATCAGCAGTAAACAATTATGTCAATTAGGTCATTCTATATCTTGGAATCCTGTATGTCTCCTCATAATGGCCATGTAACAGTAAACAATTATGTCTCGGACTCCATTTATGACTCCACATTGACCCACACTGAATAAGTTGACCTACAATATGATACATACATGACGTATAATGATAAAGTGAAATTATGCTGTATCATCTACAAAAGCCTTATAAATAAAGTGAACCATGGCTAAGAAGTTAGAGTAAACAGGGAGAACGTGTGTCTCTCAGTTTCTCTCCGCAAAGCTTTGGTGTATTTTCTATAGAACTGTTGTATTTATTGCTGTATTTGATAACCTTCCCATTGTTTGTGAATGTAGTTATTTGTAGCTTCAAGAACCGAGTGAGGTTACTGGTGAGGAGGGAGTTAAGTAAGCTCTTCACTTATGTTCCCCTCACTCTGCACTGCTCCTTTCCTCCTCTCTCACCGACTCCTTCCTTTATGCTTCACCCCTCCAACCCCACCTTCCCTTATGCTCTACCCCTCCATTCTCCTCTTTCTTTCTAATCGCACCCCTTACCTTATGCTCTGACCCCTCTGACCCCTCTGTCACTCTTCTTCTTCTCTCTTTTCTACCACTCTAATCCTATCCCTTCTCTTATTCTCTGCTTCCTTGAACCGCTCCTTATCTGAAGCTGCAGATCTTCACAAAGGTCTCCCACCAGCTCTTCACCATGGCATGCCTTCCTTCTGCCAGTGGAACCTGGGGACTCCTGCTGGATCTTCACCACAGTGAGGGCCTTCCTTCTACTGGTGGCACCTGGGGACTTCTGCCAGCTCTTCACCTCAGCTGTCTCCCTTCTCTGTGCTGGTGAGACCTGAGAACTCCTGCTCACTTTTGGAATTTGTTGCCAGAGGATATTATCATGGTTAATAGTACACATGAGCTTTAAGTAGGTTTAGACGAGTTTCTGTAGGACAGGTTCATTAACAATTATTTGGGGGTGTGCAGGTCAAAAATTGTTGTTTTGTTAAGTTTTCCATGTGGTTTATGTTTTTTTTCACTTTATTTGGGTTTTAATTTGTTTGGCTTGTTGAAGAAGACAATTACATCAATACTATGCACTATTTGACAATAGTGCACACTACTGAGTAATAGTTCACACTATTGACTGCTTGGGGAAACCCCCAATTTTGTTTTCCTGTTGTTTTGATTTAAAATGACATGAAATGGTATAGGAAATTTCATTGACATATCCCATGTTATTACAAATGAATGCACATTCCTAACAATTATTAGCCACGTAGAGTTGAGAATCACCATCTCTTATTTTTAAGAGTAATCTTTTGGAAAAAGATCTTCCCATTAGGATGTGCCAGGTACTGAAAACTGATTTCAACTGGTCACATTAAAGGGCAGATACTGAGTTTTATGGAGGATTAGTCTGATCCAGCATTTATTTATTTATTTATTTAACAGTATTTTTAAACCGCCTTATCTTATTAATCAAGGTGGTATCACAGCAAACAATCGGGTAAAGTGAGTGTGTTAATCATGCAGTGAGGGTGCAATTTAGTTGAGTGTGTGTTGTATCGTGTGCTAGATTGGGGTGAGCTATGTACAAGGTGTGGTGTGTTGCGTGCTAGAATGGTTTGAGCTATGTACAGTGTGGGCTATATACAGTGGTGCTGTAAAACATTATCTGTACAGACAGCAATATGTGCTGTTATACATTCTCTTAGGTTATGTGATGTGTCCATAGTGTTCTATGAAC
Source organism: Ichthyophis bannanicus (assembly GCA_033557465.1). Classification (NCBI taxonomy): domain Eukaryota; kingdom Metazoa; phylum Chordata; class Amphibia; order Gymnophiona; family Ichthyophiidae; genus Ichthyophis; species Ichthyophis bannanicus. Next base: position 1,500,325,915 of record CM066031.1, read on the forward strand.
AGCATGGTTTTTAGCTGTTTTCTAAAGTCTTTGAGGTCTGTAGTTGTCCTCAAGTCGTCTGGTAGTTTGTTCCATATAGTTTGGAGCAGCCATGGAGAGAGCTCTGTCTGTTGTGTCCTTGCGTGTGTGTTGAATTCACCTGGGGTGCTGACTCGGTTGCGTGTTTGTTTTCTTCTAGGACGAGTGCTGTTGTCTGGTTGAATGAGGGTGTGTAGGCTGTTGGCTGATGTGTGCTGATTTATCTTAAATAGGTTTATGATAGTTTTGTATCTGATGCGTGCACCGATTGGGAGCATGTCTGATATTGTTATATACCTGTATGTGATCTGAATGCAAAGCCGTGGTAGCGGTTCACGATCGTTATCGGAGCCGCGGCCCCATTGATTTCAATGGGGCTGCGGCTCCGATAACGATCGCGAATCGCTACCACGGCTTTGTAAACAAGCCCCTATATGTAGTTATATGTATGTGGATCAGAATGGGTGTGCAAGGAGTATGTGAGGGATGAGAGTGCTTATAGTGTGGAATGGACAGGAAGACAAGGGCGGTGGGTGCAAGTGTCAGGCAAGACTTATTTCACTATCAAATAAAGATTTCTAACTTTTAAATTAACCTTTTGCTCTATTTATTCCTATGGTGTCTGGGTACATACTGTTTTTAAAGAGATTCTAATAAGAATCTCTGAGAAATACAGTAAAGTGTGGGTATGTATTTTTGATTTATGCCCTAACTTTGCAATGATACCACATTTCTTTAGCATATTTGGTGATTGCCCTGCACTGAATTCCAGATGTTGATGACATTACTGTGGCAGTTTTGCATAATGAGAAGGGGTCAATGAAGGTTATATACAATGGCAATGTTTTTAGAAGCCTTATTCATGAGTCGGATGTCTGAAAATGGGCACATAAACATGCAAATCACAGAGATGTATCGAAAGTCATTTTAGAAGCTGGATATGGAGACATTGCACAGAGATATGATAGAAGAATGTCCAGGGGCGTTCCATAAAGTTACACATCTGTGTCCAATTTAGCAAGCACATCGCTACCCAACATCGACAACGTCTATGTCTATGCATGCTCCAGGGCATGAATAGACATCAGAGAAGCTCTCTTTTTGCTACCAAAACACATGGAGGAAATGCAACAGAAGGTATTCTAAAGAAAACTGAAGGAAGATGAGGACTCTTGTTTTAAGGATAGCATGCCAATGCATGTCTCCGCTTGCAAAATAGCAGGCAGGGACATGCATTCACCACAGGGCAGATGTCGCCATCCTGAAATAGCATCACAGGGACATGTATGGGGTTGCTTCTGCAGACATCCATTTCGGGCATGTACTTGTTTCTGAAATTGCCTTTGAAATTCTACGTTGCCAGAATTTTTTCAGGCATTTTGGCCTGGACATTGTAGATTGCACTCATTATCATTTCTAAAATGTAGCTTCACATGATTGCTGATAATGTATTAAATATTCCAGATCGGGGGCTTTCCTAAAGAGTACATGAATTACTGAGATACACGGGATATACAATATTAGTAGGGGTGTGCAGGCAAAAAAAATTGTTTCATTTGTTTCCTGTTTTATTTACAGGATTTTAAATTTTATTTTGTTTTGTTTTAATAAATTTTCATTTTGTTTCATTTCATTTTTATGTATTTTCATTTCAGGGCAATATTATTAATTAAAGCGGTACTATCGCTGCAGCCTAAATGAAAAGGCAGCTAAAAAGTTACTAGAGGTTTCGGGCAAATAAGCAACACAACTTTTCTTTTCTCACAGGTCAAGCCATTGATCTTTGGGTCAACCTACCTTTGCCATTCTGTGGAGATGATATTGGACACATGCTTTTTCACAGCTGTACCGACAGCTACAATTCTTTGTACTCCTGTTATAAAGACATCTTTTTTTAACTTGGGCAGCAGACTAGAGGAGCCCACAAGTATATCCTGGCAATGATTTGTTTGTTTCTACATACTTGTCCCTCCCTTCTTTCCTTCTATGACCATTTAATTTTCCAGATGTATCTTTCCCAAGTATTAGGATATGCCAGGGGTGGGCCTTGCTGCACTGCCTACCTACTAGTATTCTTCAAAGGTCTAGGGAAAGGGGGATGTGTTTGCCCTGATAATGCTCCTAGGGAACTGGATGCCCAGCTCTTGAGACCAGGGACTGCTTGTCTTAAGAACATAAGAACATAAGATATGCCATACTGGGTCAGACCAAGGTCCATCAAGCCCAGTATCATGTTTCCAACAGTGGCCAATCTAGGTCATACGTACCTAGCAGTTTCCCCAAAAGACACAGGTTCCGCAATGCTTGTACTGGGTCAAGCATTGATATCCTGGGTTCCTTCTTAATAATGGTTTATGGACCTTTCTTCCAGGAACTTGTCCAAACCTTTTTTAAACCCAGCTACACTAACAGCCTTTACTAGATCCTCCGGTAACAAATTCCAGAGTTTGATAACACGTTGAGTGAAAAAATATTTTCTTTTATTAGTCTTAAATAGTTTACCCTGTAGCTTCATTGCATGTCCCCTAGTCTTTCTATATTCTGATAACGTAAACAATTGATCTATGTTTACCCGTTCCACTCCGTTCATTAATTTATAGACTTCTATCATATCTCCCCTCAGCCGTCTCTTTTCCAGGATAAAGAGCCATAACCTTTTTAGCCTTTCTTTATAGGAGTATCCTTCCATCCCCTTTACCAATTTGGTAGCTCTTCTCTACCTTTTCTAATAACGCTATATCCTTTTTAAGATACGGCGACCAGAATTGCACACAATATTTAAGGTGCGGTCTCACCATGGAACAATATAGAGGCTTTATAATATCATTTGTTTTATTTTCCATTCCTTTCCTTATGATACCTAGCATTCTATTTGCTCTCTTGGCTGCTGCTGCACACTGGGCCAAGGTTTTTAACATGTTATCCACAATGACGCCTAAATCTTTTTCCTGGGTGGTGGTTCCTAATGTGGAACCTTGCATTGTGTAACCATAGTTTGGGTTGTTCTTCCCTAGGTGCATAACTTTGCACTTGTCCACATTAAATTTCATCTGCCATTTTGATGCCCAGTCTTCCAATTTATCAAGATCCTCTTGCAATTTTCCACAATCCTCATGGGTTTTAACAACTTTAAATAGTTTTGTGTCATCTGCAATTTGATAACCTCACTCGTTATTCCACTTTCCAGGTCATTTATGAATATGTCAAAAAGCAGCGGACCCAGCACAGATCCCTGGGGTACACCACTATTCACCTTTCTCCATTGGGAAAATTGGCCATTTAGCCCAACCCTCTGTTTTCTATCTTTTAACCAGTTCCTGATCCACAGTAGTACAATGCCTCCTATCCCATGACTCTTTAGTTTTGCCAAAAGTCTTTGATGAGGGAACTTGTCAAAGGCTTTCTGAAAGTCCAGATACACTATATCAACCGACTCACCTTTGTCCACCTGTTTATTCACACTTTCAAAAAAACATAACAAATTAGTAAGACAATTTGGCTGTCTCCCATTAGGCCATGACTATCTACATGTTGAGTAATTTTATTCTTTATGAAGGTTTTTACCATTTTTCCCAGTACTGACGTTAGGCTTACCGGTCTGTAGTTTCCCGGATCACCTCTGGAACCCTTTTTAAAAATTGGTGTTACACTGACGATCCTCCAATCTTCAGGTATTAGAGATGATTTTAATAATAGTTCACAGATTACTAATAGCAGGTCTGCAATCTTATATTTCAGTTCTTTCAACACCCTTGGATGTATACCATTCGGCCCAGGTGATTTGCTACTCTTCAGTTTATCTAATAGTTGTAATACATCTTCACGATGTATCGATATTTCCTTTAATTCTTTCTCACCTTTAAATACCACTTCAGTCATGGGTAACATCCCTATATCTTCCTCAGTAAAGGCCGAAGCAAAGAATTCATTCAGTCTCTCCGCTATCGCCTTGTCACCTCTTAGTGCCCCTTTAACTCCTCTATCATCTCATGGACCAACTGACTCTCTCACAGGTTTTTTGCTACGAATGTATTTGAAAAAAATCTTTATTTTGCGTTTTTGCTTCCACAGCAAGCTTCTTCTCAAATTCTCCCTTTGCCTGTTTTATCAATGCCTTGCATTTGACTTGCCAGTGCTTGTGCTATTTCCAGGTTTCATCGTTTGGCTCTTTTTTCCATTTCCTGAAAGATGCTTTTTTGGCAACAACAGCCTTTCTGACCTCACCTTTAAACCATGCTGACAGTTTTTTGCACTTCCTTCCACTTTTCTTAAAGCGTGGAATACAGCTGGTCTGGGCTTCCAAGATAGTATTTTTCAACAACACCCAAGCTTGATGTAAGTCTTTAACCTTTGCAACTGCTCCTTTTAGTTTTTTCTTAACTATTTCCCTCATTTTATCATAGTCTCCCTTTCGAAAGTTAAAAGGTAGTACTGTGGATTTCCTTACTATCCCTCCTCCACTAATTAAATCAAAGGCGATCATGCTATGATCACTATTGCCAAATGGCCCCAACACCCTTATCTCTTGCACTAGATCTGGTGTTCCACTAAGGACTAGGTCTAATATGGCTTCCTCTCTGGTCAGTTCATGAAGCAGCTGCTCCAAGAAGCAGTCATTTATGTCATCTAGGAACTTTATCTCCCTTAGCATGTCCTGCCGTGACACTGACCCAGTCGATACCGGGGTAATTGAAATCACCCATTATTATTACTGCGCTGTAACGTTTGTTAGCTTCCTTGATTTCTTTGAGCATTTCATCATCCATTTGTTCATTCTGGCCAGGCGGTCGATAGTACACCCCCACTGCCATCGCCTTCCCCTTTTTACATGGAATTTCAATCCATAGAGATCTAGAGCAAATTTTGTTTCCTGCAAAACTTTAATCCTTTCTGACTCAATGCCCTCTCTAACATAGAGCGCAACCCCTCCACCAATTTGATCAGCTCTATCATTACGATATAGTTTGTACCCAGATATCACATTGTCCCACTGGTTGTCCTCCTTCCACCATGTCTCTGATATTCCAATCATATCTAACCTCTCATATAGTGCTATATATTCTAACTATCCCATCTTATTTTTTAGACTTCTAGCATTTGCATACAAGCATTTTAGAGACTGTATTTTATTCATATTAGTTTGGCTATTGGTAGACATGGGTAATTTGGGAACTTTAATCTCTGTCTGCTCCATACTCGAGGGCATTTGGGCTACTTTACTCTTTTTTGGAACCTTTCTGCTTTTTGTAGTATCCTTCAAGGATACATTCTTCCGAACCATCTGCTTTCCATGCTCCTGGCAGTTAACCCTGTGGTGTTACCCTAACTCACCATGGATTTGCATGTCATGGATGTGTTAGGTGCAACACCTTAACACCCTTTATATGTCTTTAAAAAATATTAGGCGCAAACAGGCAGAAATTGCAGCTAGACTGAATTTAAAGACATGTGTGACTATGTTAGCATGTAAAGTGCCTGGGCATGCATATTTTATAAACAGCACATGTAAATAATGACTCCACCTGTGCTGTGCCCAAACTCTACACCAGAACATGCCTCTACATTGGTCACGTAAAGATATGAGATGCGATCAAAAAGTATCAATACTTGTACAATAACACAAGAAACATAGAAACATGACAGCAAAAAAGACCACATGTCTGTCTAGTCTGCCCTTCCATATCAACTACAATAGTCCACTTTTTACCTTTAGAGATCCTCTGTGTTTGTTCCATGCTTTTTTAAATTCAGATACTGTCCTCGTGTCTACCACCTCCACTGGGAGACTATTCCACGCATCTACCATTCTTTCCATAAATAAATATTTCCGCATATAACTCCTGAGTCTATCCCTTTTCTGTGGAATAGTCTCCCAGTGGAGGTGGTAGAGATGACGACAGTAACTGAATTAAAAAAAGCATGGGACAAACACAGAGGATCTCTAAAGATAAAAAGGGGACTGTTGCAGTTGTTGATATGGAAGGACAGACTAGATAGGCCATGTGGTCTTTTTCTGTCATCATATTTCTATGTTTCTATGTTTCACTCTCATCCTATGTCCCCTCATAGCAGAGCATGTCTTCAATCGAAAGAGAACCTCCTGTGCATTTATGCCACAGAGGTATTTAAATGTCTCTATCATATCGCCCCTATGCCGCCTTTCCTCTAAAGCAGGCATGTCCAACAGGTAGATTGCGGTCTACCTGTAGATCGCGGAAGGGTCAGAGGTAGATCGCCAGCCCCACTTGGCTCCATCTCTCCAGCAGCTCACCCCATCGCTAGGAGAGAGCTCATGCCAGAATGTCATCTGCTGAGGGCTTTCTGCCACTGCTGATCCTTTGCCTGTCTTTTTTCCCTGCCTGCGGGAATCTTGCCTGCGGGTGTATTGGGGGCACTTGTTTTCATGCCAATAGTTTGTGGGTACCCCAGTGGGCTGCCGCCCATCACCCTGTGACAAGACGCTATGCCACAGGCCCGGCGTCATACCTGGTCTCCTGCCTCCACCCCAACACCCATTAGAAGTGTGTTATATACCGGGCGATATCCATTTGCCTGGGCTTTACCCGAATACATTTACCGTATTAGTTGTGTCGTGTGCTGGTCATTGGTCGCTTTATAGTTCGCTTTCATTAAACATTTTTGGGCAGACACAACAAAGTGTCAAGAATTTGGTGATTTTGACGGGCTTTTCCAATTTTGTTCTAACTTGCCTATGCCTTGCCTTCGAATTGGTTCAAACCACTGTGACTTTTGCTTGCTTCTGCAATTTTATTTTGCCTAGCCTTTGCATTGATTGTACACTGCAATTTTATTTCGCCTTGCCTTTGCGTTGATTCTACACTGTGTGCAGAATTTATTAAATCGCATGTGGTGGTATTTGAACTTGTTTGGCGGTATTTGATTTTATCTGGTTTGCTGGACAGGTGTTTGAGTTTTTATGATGAATTTTTGGTGGTATTTGATTATTGATGCCAGTATGATGAATTCTTATTTTTACTTTTAGAACTGCATGTGTGGTTTTGGCATCTCCACTCCTTGTATTGCACATCATCCAAAGGTTTTCAGTTCCTGTTGATCTTTACTACTTTGGGACAGTGACAGTTTTGGACCAGATTCAGCCAGTGTTTATACTAACTTAGCAGATTTGGCCTTCTTACATCTGGTCACCCCAGTATAATGAAGATGAGTGTTCCAAAGAAGAGCAAAATCTACCACTTTCATGATGAATTGGAAATGGACTACTTCTTCATCATGGTGAAAGACAAGTGTTGTTGTCTAATTTGTAACGCCCCAGTATCCTTGCCCAAAAAGGGTAATCTGGAACATCATTATAAGGCTCTGCATAGCAATAAGTTTGATGCTGATTTTATTTTGCCAAAAGTAAACTTGTCAAAGGCTTTCTGAAAGTCCAGATACACTATATCAACCGACTCACCTTTGTCCACCTGTTTATTCACACTTTCAAAAAAACATAACAGATTAGTAAGACAAGATCTTCCTTGTCTAAAGCCATGTTGGCTGTCTCCCATTAGGCCATGACTATCTACATGTTGAGTAATTTTATTCTTTATGAAGGTTTTTACCATTTTTCCCGGTACTGACGTTAGGCTTACCGGTCTGTAGTTTCCCGGATCACCCCTGGAACCCTTTTTTAAAATTGGTGTTACACTGACGATCCTCCAATCTTCAGGTATTAGAGATGATTTTAATAATAGTTCACAGATTACTAATAGCAGGTCTGCAATCTCATATTTCAGTTCTTTCAACACCCTTGGATTTATTTATTTATTTATTTAGCTGTATTTATATCCCGCTTTTCACCGGGTCAAAGCGGTCAATTGGGGGATACATTTAACACAAGGGGATATGAGACACATACACTAATACTTACAGGGAACATGGGCAGTGGAGGGTTAAGTGGCTTGCCCAAGACCACAAGGAGTGCCTATAGGACTAGAAATCCCAGTCCCTCTGGCCTGAGATTGCTGTCCCCAGGTGGGACTTGAACCCCCGGCCCTCCGGCCTGAAGTACCTTGTCCTAACCACTAGACCACTCCTCCCTCAAAAGTGAAATTCGTAAACTGAAGCTCAAAGAACTTAAATCGAAATTGGCTGCTCAGCAACAGTTGATGGCGAAGCCAAGGTCACATTCGGTCAATGCAACCATAGCATCCTTCAAGGTCAGGTACCTGATCGCAAAGAAATGCAAACCTTTCACTGAAGAGGAATTTGTAAAAGATTGTTTTCTTGAAGCAGCTGACAATCTTTTTGAAGGATTTAAAAATAAGAAAGAGATCATAGCTGCTATTCAAGATGTACAATTGTCAAGAAACACCATCGTGCGGCGAATAGAAAAGATGTGTGGAGACACAACTGAACAATTGTTGGAGGATGTTTCAAATTGTGTTGCTTTCTCACTCCAACTGGATAAATCTACAGACATAAGAGACATAGCCCAGTTACTAGTCTTTATCCGTATGGTTTTTGAAGACTTCAGTGTTAAAGAAGAACTACTTGGAATGATTTCTTTAAAAGGGAGAACTACCGGTCAGGAAATATTCAGTTCTTTCCATTCTTTTGTGACAAAGTGTAATCTTCCATTGCATAGACTTGTTGTCATCACTACTGATGGAGCAAGAGCAATGGCAGGTGAGGTTAACAGTTTCATAGCCCTCTGTAGACAGCATGACGACTTCCCAGATTTCCTTTCTTACCACTGCATCATTCACCAGCAAGTTTTGGCAAGCATGAGACTCAATACAAAGACTGTCATGGACATCACTTTCAAAATTGTCAATTCAGTTCGTGGAAGATCACTTCAAAGATGGCTTTTCAATCTTACTCTTGATGAAGGGGCAGCGGAAATCATTTTGCACACAGATGTAAGGTGGCTAAGTAGGCACAAATTTCTGCAAAGATTTTGTGATTTGCTGAATGAAATAAAAAGTTTTTTGAAGGAGAGGGGAGATGACCAAGCAGAGTTGGAAGATGATGAGTGGTTATGTGTTCTGACATTTCTCGCTGACTTTACAGGTGAACTAAGTGATATGAACCTTGAACTACAAGGTAAAAACAAATGCATTGGTGAGATGAGTACAGTTTCATCCTACAAGAGCAAATTTGAGCTAATGATGACTGATCTTGCAAACAACACTTTTGATCATTTTCCTAATATGCAGGACCATCTGGGACAATATCCAAATTTTATTTTTCGGAACGAGAAGTATGTGACAGAAATCTGATATGTTATCCAGGAATTCAAAAATAGATTCTGTGACTTCCAAAAAATTGGAACAGTTGTGGAGTACTTGTCATACCCATTCAAAGTAGATGTGGACATTAAAGAAACTGCAGCTGCTATCAGTAAAAATTACTCATTGAACAAGCCATCTCTTGAAAATGAAATATTAACCCTTAAAAATGACATTTTTCTCAAGATCCATGCTGAGCAAGAATCGTTTTGGAAGCTAGTGCCTAGAGACAAATTTCCCAGCTTGAGAAGATGCATTGAAGCTGTACATTCCTGTTTCGGTTCAACTTATTTGTGTGAAGCTGCATTTTCCCATCTGAAAATGACAAAGAGTACACAACGTTCCAACATGACAGATGAACATCTCCAGGATTCCCTGAGACTGGCCCTCATGCAATATTCACCCAACTTCAAAAAGCTGGTGGATGAAATGCAGGCTCAGACGTCTCACTAATGAGCAAGAGCGAAATATTAAAGATTGTGCAAGATCAGCCTGGATCAATACTCAACCTAAATTTAACACAAATTACTCAATAAAAGTTAAAGTTATTACTTAATAAAACTTTAAGAAAAAAATGTACTTTCCTTTTCCCCTTGCAGTTCTTACTGGATCTTCATCTCTCTGTTTTGTTTTTGCTTAATTTGCTTAACAGCTGATCACATCCAAATAAATGACAGAAGGTTCATTAAAAATGGGGGGGGGGGAGGAGGCGAATCCTCCAACTTTATTGGGTTAAAATTTAATTTGAAACTAATTTGAAACTTAATTTTCATGGTGGTAGATCACCGGCACTTTTGGATGGAAAAAGTAGATCATGACCTGTTCGAAGCTGGACATGCCTGCTCTAAAGTATACATATTAAGATCTTTAAGTCTGTCCTCATATGCTTCATAATGAAGACCTCTAACCATTTTAGTAGCCACCTTCTGCACCGGCTCCAACCTGCTTATATCCTTTTGAAGATGTGGTCTCCAGGATTGTACACAATTCTCCAAATGAGGTTGCACTAGAGTCTTTTATACAGAGGCATTGTCACTTACTTTTTTTCTACTGGCCATTCCTTTCTCTATATGCTCAAGCATCCTTCTGGCTTTCACAGTTGCCTTTTCTACCTGTTTAGCTACTTTAAGATCATCAGACATAATTACGCCCAGGTCACGTTCTTATTTTGTGGAGCGAAGTACCTCACCCCCTACACTATACAGCACCTTTGGATTTTTGCAGTCTAAATGCATGACCCTGCATTTTTTAGCATTACATTTCAGTTGCCAAATTACAGATCGTTCTTAAAGCTTAGCTAGATCCCTCCTCATGTTATCTACTCCTTCCTGGGTGTCTACTCTATTGCAGATTTTGGTATCATCTGCAAACAAGCAAACTTTACTTGACAGTCCTTCCACAATATCACCAATAAAGATGTTAAACAGAATTGGACGAAGGACTGATCCCTGTGGCACACCACTAGTATCCTCCTCCCCAGAGTGAGCTCCATTTACCTGTACCCTTTGTTGCCTCCCACTCAAACAATTTCTAACCCAATCAGTAACTTTAGAGTCCATCCCTAGGGTGCTCAATTTGTTTATAAGTCACCTGTGCAGAATGGTGTCAAAGGTTTTACTGAAATCTAAATACACCACATTAAGGGATCTCCCTCAGTCCAACTCCCTGGTCACCCAGTCAAAGAAATCAATCAGATTTGTCTGACAAGACTTGCCTCTGGGGAATCCATGCTGCCTCGGATCCTGAAATCCGTTGGACTCCAGAAACCTCATTATTTTCTCCTTTAGTAGAAATTCCAATAATTTACTAACCACAGAGGTTAGACTAACCAGCCTGCAGTTCTCAATGTCCTCCTTACATCTGCTTTTGTGTAAAGGGACCACGCGTGCCTTTTTCCAGTTCTCTGGCACCACTCATGACTCCAACGAGGCATTGAAAAGGTCAGACAATGGAGCTGCTAGAATGTCCCCAAGTTCCCTCAGTATTCTTTGATGTATCCCATCCAGACCCATGGCTTTGTGTACTTTTAGTTTAGCTAGTTCCTCATGAACCCAATCTTCTGAAAATCATTCAAGATCCCGTCACTTTGGTTCCTATTTGTGGGCGCTTTCTGAGGTCCTGATCCTAGCCCTTCATCTGTAAACACAGAGCAGAAATATTTGTTAAGCAATCCTGCTTTATCCTCATCAGTTTCTGCATATTCCTACCCTGCAACCTTGAGTCTGACAATGCCACTTTTGCCCTTCCTCTTCTTACTAACATATCTGAAAAATGTCTTATCCCTGCATTTTATTGTATTGGCTATTTCTTCTTCTTTGCTTTCCTGACTACTTTGCTAGCTTTTCTAAGTTTTTCCAAATATAGATGCCTGTCTTCCCCTCTCTGTGATCTCTTGTATTTCATAAAGGTCTTCCTCTTTTTCTTCACCTTTTCAGCTACTTCTTTTGGGAGCCATAGTAGCCTCCTTTTACTTTTACATTTATATACCTTTCTAACAAAAAGGTTTGTTGTCCTTAAAATATCCCCTTTCAGTTTTGCCCACTATTTTTCTACATCTCCCTCTAACGACTCTCTGAGATATTGTCCCATCTTTGCAAAGTTAGCTTTCCTAAAGTCTAAGAGCCTCGCTTTTGAATAGATTTTATCAGCCCTAGTAATAATACTGAACCATACCATCTGGTGATCACTGGATGCGAGATGATCTCCCACTATGACATCAGAAACACTTTCCCCATTGGTAAGCACTAAGCCCAGTATGGCCCCATCATGTATGGGTTCTGTTACCAGTTGCCTAAATAGTTCTCCCTGTAGAGAATCCAGGATCTCCTTACTTCTACATGACACTGCATTAAGGATCTGCCAATCCACATCCAGCATATTGAAATCACCTATCAGTAGCACTTCTCCTTTCATGGCAATACTGTGTATGTCTTCTATTAAATCTTTGTCCACTTCTACTCCCTGTGCAGGGGATCCATATATAATTCTAATTGCAAATGGATTTCCCTTTCCCTCTTTCTAGTTTAATCCACAGTATTCCTCTCTTTCTTTGAAGCCTTGCAATTCTATAGTTTTAATATTATTTTTTGACATATAGGGCTACTCCACCTCCCCTTCTTCCTACCCTGTCCTTCCTGAATAAAGTATAGCCCAGTATAATTACTTTCCAGTCATGGTTTTCCATGAACCATGTCTCTGTAACCAAAGTCTGTAAATCCAAGTCAGCCTCTTTTATTAAAGCCTCATCTGGAAAGCAGTGTGTATAAATGCCCATAGCATCTTATTTCCCATGCTATGGGCATTTATACATACTGCTTTCCAGATGTTGCCCCTATTACTCATTTCTACAGAAGTATTTAATGTTTCACTTACCTGGGGCTCTCTTCACTCATCCCCAATGAATCTAGTTTAAAGACCTAGGTTAGCCAGTCTGCTGCTAAAGACACTTCGACCCTTCTTGGACAGATGGACACCATCTCTGTTCTGCGGCCCTTGGAAGTATAACACTGACAGTTATTGCACTCAGCCTTCTTCAAAGTGGTCCCTTCTGATAAAACACACTTCATCCAGCATTCCTGCCACTGCTGGAAACAATTTTGAAGTGCCTCTTTTGTTATGCTGTGAAGCTGTTGTGTCAAAGTTTGCTTAATGGTCTCCAAGTCATCAAATTTCCTTCCTTTCAGTGGTAATTTCAGTTTTGGAAACAAGAAAAAGTCACAGGGTGCGAGGTCAGGTGAATATGGAGGCTGACGGATTTGCTCAATTTGGTGTTTGACCAAGAACTGCTGGGCATGATATGATGCACGAGCTGGGGTGTTATTGTGATGAAGTAACCATTCAACATTCCTGTGCAACTCTGGCCTTTTACGATGAACTGCATCTCTCAAACGAGTCAGAACTTGGACATAGTACTCCTTATTAATGGTCTGGCCTTTTGGAGCATACTCATGATGAACAATACCCTGGTAATCAAAGAAAACTGTGAGCATGACCTTGACATTTCTCCTCCCCTGACGGGCTTTCTTGGGTCTGGAAGAGTTTGGAGTCTTCCATTGTGAGGACTGAGCCTTAGTTTGATGAATCTTTTTGATGAAATCGGAGTCATTTTCAACACATTCCAACAACTCCCTGGCTGCAGAGAGCCAATCTTTTTGGTTAGGGGAGAGGAGTTTTGGCATGAATTTTGCAGACACATGTCTCATCCCCATATTGACAGTAAGAATGGACTGTACTGACCTGAAGCTGATGTCCATGTCCTCAGCAAGCTCCTTGATAGTCAATCGATGATTTAAGCATATTGTGGCATGCACTGCTTCAACTTGATTTAAGCATATTGTGGCATGCACTGCTTCAACTTTGTCTTCATTCTTGCTCGTGGATGGCCTTCCAGAACATTCGTCACCGTCAACACTTTAGTGGCCCTCTTAGAAACATTTTTACCAGTCATAAACTTGAGCACTGCTCATGCATACACTTGATGTAACTTATCATAAGACTCTTTGCATGAATCTCCAAGTTTCTGACAGAATTTAATGACAGAATTTTTCACTCATCGTAAATCTGACGAACTGCTTTTACACGATACCAAACAACATGTGATTGAAAAAAGTGCAGGTGTACTGCAGCCATGCTACACTCTGCACATGCAGAGCACATAACTAGGTGACTGGATGCTTAATATCATCTTGGTGCAATGTATTGTTATCTAGCTATAACAACTCTCGATACTTTTGATCACACCTCATACATGCCTTCTTGGCACTACATGTGCTTTAATGCACGCAACCTCTAGAATAATTTTATAAAAGTCCTTTTACACATGAAAAAATCTTTTTCCCACTTGCATAGTTTTATGAAGGATTTTTTGCACATAGAGGACTGACAGTATCCAGATAAGCATGTAATATATTCGCTCTTTGAGAGAGAATGCATAATTCACTTTGAATATTGGCCTCTATATTTACTTCCCCTATTTGTTCTTAGTGTTATCAATATCTGTATCTTACAGCATACCCAGCTCCAGCTGGCCAAGGGACTAGAAAGCTTGGCTTATGAACCAAACTCAGACCCTCCAAATGGCAATGCATAGCACAGCCCCTGATCCACTGAGCTGGCTTCAAGCGGTTTTATTTCCTATGTAAACTGTCAATGATTGCTTTATTAATGAATGGTTGAATAAAAATATTTAAGAACATTCTAAATACCCAAGTTATTTATAATGGGCAGGGTTATTGTTCTAACTGTATTAACTATATAGTAGAGGTGCTTTAGATTGCATTCACAGCCTAATGCATTCTAGCTCCATGCTAAAAGCAAGAAGTACTCATTAATGTGTAAAAAAGCAAAAGACAATTACATTAGGCACTGTACATTACCAAATGTCTGGCATAAAGAATGCTGTTTGACTGGACCTAACGACCCTGGGAAAAATGTGTCTTGTATGGGGCCAAATGTCAACAAAAAGGCAAATGACCCATCTATTATCTGCTATAAAGCATCATTTTTTATAATAGATACACACTACTCTGTAATTATAAATGGCTTTTGAAAGATAAATGAGGTTAAAGTGCTAAATATTTTTTGCAAGTCATTCACACTTATAGAATATATATATTTGACCTCTTGTCCACTTCTTATGCATATCGTAACATACTCTAGTCCCTAGTTTCACTATGGAGGTCATTCCAGAACATGATTAAGCTATGTAGACATGCAGCTTAGATGTCTCCTCACAAAAACTTCGAGGACCATATCCTGAAACATCCACGGCCTGCAAGTACACCGCACTAAAACAGGGATTGCAGAATGTGGGAGGGAGGGGTGGAACCTGGGTGTGGCCAGCCGCAGAGACATATAAATCCTATCAAAAATCACAATCACCAAAAAATGCAGGTACACCTAAATCTATTTGTATATTTTGTGTATTTTTTGTTAAATAATTCAGCAGGAGAAAATATGTTTCCACTCTCGAATGCTGATAATATCCATTTTAATCAATAACACCAAATTCATACTTATCTCATGACAAGTCCCAGCTTGAGAAATGTATCCAGAAGATAGCCCAATCCAAATCCATATAAGGTGACTCCCAAATCATGATGTGCATGTTTCAAGTCAAACTAAGGACTCTGTATCAAGCACTACAAGGGAATGTCACACACAAAGGGCTTTCCTATAACTGCCAAAAGACGCCAAAGTATCGTTTAAGAGTCTATGTTATAATAGGCTACAAGGTGTCATGTGCCTCCAGTAGAGCCACCAATGAGAAACAAGGGAATTCCCCACGTCATTGGGGAAGCACTCTTCTGATTGGTCTGTCCTAGATCAAACTCAGCCAATCGATCTCCCTATTAAGACCATGGGGATGAACCATGCTAAGTTGGTATATCCAACATTCTTCCAGCCACTGAAGTTTTGAAATGTGATTGCCACCACGGGAGCCACAACCTGCCTCTCCTGCAGTGCCATGCTTAGCTGGAGCATCTCCCTTTGCCTGCTCGGCCTCACTGTGTGCAAGCAGCCTCTCTATGCACCGAATTATATGCTGTGCGGACCTGCTGCTGGTGTGTTCCTCCTGTCCATCTCTTCCCTATTGCTGTTGTGGAGGTGGCAAGGGAGCCAGGATCTCCAGATCAGCAGGTCCACTCTTAGCTGATGCCTGCAGCTCTGCCCCATTGTCCAAGGAAAGCTGCTGTTCTGTGTCCTGTGTAGTTGCTGGCAGACCTGATGCTGTATCCCCCGCTATGGAGTCCTGATTGGGCACAGACCCCTGTTGTGAACCAGAAGCAGCACCTATGAAGACAGACAAAATAGGCTTGTCAATAATGTAGCCAGTGACCACAATTCCCTGAAGGGTGTCTCTGTGGCAACCATACAAATGGCCCAGTTGGCCACATAGGAACAGAACGACAGTCTCTGATGGTGGTTACAGTCCAAATGTCCAAGGCAGATCACATATGTTCAAGTGGCCCAGAGTACATTTCACCACACAGTTGCATGATGCTGCCAGCCCTGTGGCCAGCAGCCTGTGAGCAAGTGGTTGTATATGTGGACAACAGAACACCAACATACCAGATACACTCCCATGGTGTGTGCCATGCAGTGGTACCACTGTATGCAACAATAGGCAGTAGATGAGTGATGGAATGGAGTGCATCAATACATGCACATAGAGGGGGGACCAATACCAGGGTGCTAGGGCTGGACACTACAAGTACCCACGTATCTGGCTCCTGCGAGGGCTGTGATGTGTTGAGTGGTCCCACACCCTCCTCAGTGGCTAGATCTATTGTCTCCAGGACCCGCTGCTCCAGCTCTGTCGGCTGCTCAGACTGGCCATCAGGGCCCATACATTGTGCCTTCTTAGTGGTGTCACATTGCACCTGCTGCCACTTCCGCTTCACATCATTGATGTTGCGGTTCCTGTGGTATACAGCATTGATTCGCTGGTGTACATTCAGCCACTGCCTCTTACTTTTTTTACCTTTATACGTGTTTGTAATAGTTTTTATTTTTTGTGTATTTATTTATTTATCTGTTTATTCATTTGCTTAATGTTATTCATATTATTAGTTTCTATTTTATTATTTTTATAATTACATTTTGTTCTTAATATTGTTCTCTCGAGGATGTACACCCCCTGAAGATGGCATTTTGCCCAAATGTTTAGGGGACTGCTCTATTCAACAAAGCACCATTGACCTCTACACATTACTTGCTCTTCTGTGTTCTGCTTGTTTTTGCGAGTGTGGTTTGCTCCCTCTGTGGTAGTCTGACTATTAGGTATACACCATTCATGATGTCAGGGGCTGCTATCAGTTACCTACATCATACATCTTGCATCCCTCTTGTGGGGCTGCTCCTATTTGTGGGTACTGCACCATCACATCTCACAGGTCATCTTATCAATGTCTTAATGTGGTGACCAACTGTGCAACACCTACACAGGCATCACAGAGTGGAGGGTTGGCCTGGTGGTTAGTGCCACTACCTCACACACCATAGTTGTGTGTTTGATTCCCACTGGTGCCCTTTATGATCCTGTGCAGGGAACAGTTCCCATTTCCAGCTGAGGAAACAGACCTAACAATCAACTCCTGGTCAGTATTTGCTGTGGAATCTCAAGGGCTGGGACAGATATACTCTCTGTACAGGCAAGGTGCAGTTTGTTGACTTGCAAGCTGGTGGAGATGTGCATGAGGTCACTATTAGCATGGACTGCATTTGGTGTCACTGGTTGTCTAAGTTCACATGGAGTATC
Organism: Ichthyophis bannanicus; assembly: GCA_033557465.1. NCBI lineage: Eukaryota > Metazoa > Chordata > Amphibia > Gymnophiona > Ichthyophiidae > Ichthyophis > Ichthyophis bannanicus. The sequence continues at coordinate 1,500,343,444 of CM066031.1, forward strand.
AGAGTTGATGCCATGTGCAACTTTTGTCTCCCAGTTGGGACATTGTGTTCCTTCTCCAGCACTCTCGAACTGGTCCACCCACACCCCCACACCTCTCCCAAACCCCCTCCCCAGCTAGAACCATGCACAGTTGCAATATCCTGTTCTTCTCCAACAATCATGGTCAACTACATCCTCACACACATGGCAACAGTGCTAAGAGTGGTGTCATGTGGGCCACCTGTGGCCCCAGACACTGCCTCTAGTGATGCCCCTGACATGGTGCACATGCCCAAGGTCCAGCTCCTGAGATGTGCCTCCTGAGAGCACCACCAACTCTAAGCTGTGTCCAGCCATGGTCTCCCCAGCTGTGCCTGCCACACATGATAGTATGGGGTGTGTCCCTGCTCCTGGTGGCACTAGCCCAATATCACATAATCTCATTCTGACCCAGCCAGTCCTTGTTCCTAGACAATCCCTGCCCAGAGATGCATATTCTTCACAGTGCTCATGTGACAATTACAGGAGACATCTATCCATATCAACAGCCATTGCCCACTAGTTAGCACTGTGGCTTGGCAGATCACAGACTAGGATATATCACCCCCATAGCGCCCCTTGTGCTCTTGCCCAGAATACTCAACCCTCCATAGGCTCACAGCTATCCATAGTATCTATGTCTGTGTTTATTGAACATTTCCTGGGTCAAATGACAATGTTACCCGCTTTGCTGAACATATGACAGTGTCCTACTGAGGAACTGTGGGAAGAGCCGATAACATACAGACATATTCTCATACAAACAGATATATTTATTACTCTGACCATATAGTTACATAAACATAGCTACAAAAACATTGCAACACTGCATTTGTCTCAATGATGCAACTCAGTCTAACATTATTCCAACATCATAATTGGCCTTATAAAGCCATACACATCTTTAGTTATGTAATCCTGACTATTGGACATCTGCTATTGCAGCTGGCAGGGTAATGTACATCCACATACTGTTGTATACATGTTGGCTATGATGTTGGTTCAGTACTAACATCACCGTCCTCGAACATCATGACACAAACATGGGACGACACCTCTTAATATCATGACATGGTTCCCTCTACAGATACAGAGACAGACACATTGCAGTTCATTTCAAACCAGATACCTCAGCTTGTCCCATGCACACCTCACCAGACACTCCAGAATTGAATCATTCAGATGACAACACACGCTACAGGATGCAAACAACAACAGGTGATGTTGCCAGAGGTTGGTCATTGCTACATCACAGCATGTCAGGAAACGTCACTGGCTGATACCACCTGATGACTCATTGATCAGTGTGACATGGAGGGGACTCCGTCCTTGCTGTGATGACTTCATGATTCACTCAGCACCCCATCTCCCATTGATGGACACATGTTGTAGCTAGTGTGGGCATCTGCATAGGTGAATGGTGAGGTGTACATGGGACAATCTGATGGACTTGGGTTATGATGGACAGTTATGGTGGTGTGCCAAGGTCCTGCATAGGCTGCATGATCAAGCTATTGTCATCCATCCTTTGACACTCTTTCCAAAATCAGTAGCAGGATCCAGGCTTATCATATACTGTGGTGTTGCAAATATAACAAGGCAGCAATTTATGCATGCCAAGTGACTTGTCTGTGCTCTCTTGTATGACTGTCAGGAGCAAAAGCTGTCCCAGTCTGATCAAACAGATTCTGTGACACAGTATGATATACATGATGCTATAGAATACTGCACTTCCTAAGCCACTGGGAAGACATATGTGATAGCCAATCAGTGCATGGTATTTTGCCGACATACAGTTGGTGAATGTTCTGGTGTGTACCGCATCTGAGGCTGCACATCCTGGTATGGATCAGAGGTGGCAAAACAGCTATAGCTTGTTTCTGGTGGCCATGTGTACCTGATAGACCTGCCCTGTCCCCTTTCCACCACACAACATCTGTCTGGCATGGAGTAGACCAGTGTGACCAATGGTGGACCAGGGCCAGCTGGTAGTTATGCAAACAGAGGGGTTTTCCAGGCCGCAGCTTGCAGCAAGGTTGGCTATTATTAGAGAACAGTTGTCCACATTCTGCAGAGGCATGATGGGAGAGGAGATGCACAGGACTGACATCATAGCTGTTGGCCTAGGAAGTCAAACACAAGCCTTCATCAGGACAGCTCCTGGTAGCTGCATGCTATTATCATAGGAGCTTCTGTGGGTACGGAGGAAGAGGTGTTCTGTTGTTGTTTGCCCCTCCAATGTGAGGAGTGGATGTTTGGTGTATAGGTTGAGGAGCTGTGAGGTGCATATGAAACCACTACAAAGGGAGGATCAGAAGTGGAGACACATTGAGTGGGCATCCAAGTCCTCCACATGGAGCAAGGCTGACTGGGTGACCTGAGTGTGGTCCCCTTTGCTACCCTTACATGCTTTTACAAATGGTCAGTGGGGAAGGGTTGTGGCTATTGGAGGCAATGCACCTTTACTTGCAGGCCATGCATTTCCTTTTGCAGGTCACGTACCTCCCCTCGAAGGCCCTCAAGCTGCATGATGAGGTGATCTAGTGGCCTGCATAGGTCAGCGAGACCCTGCTGAATCACCCGCTTGATGGCACCAGGACACTTGGAGGTCTCTCTGCCTCCACTGGACACTGTTGCTCCCTCATCATGTACCTTATCTGGAGCAAAGGTGGACAGCAGCATCCTGGTGCCTACATCCCCCACCTCCCAACACCCATCTCACAGCACTATCTCTTCCTCCTCCACCTCTCCTTTTCCATCCCCTGCACCACCAGAGCCTTCAGGCCCCTCCAGCTCCAATACCGCTGTCCCACCACTGCCTCTTCCCCATCCCCACTCTCATCTCCCCGCACAACCACTGCCTCCTCCCCATCACCACTCCCATTGCCCTGCAGCTCCACTGACCCCACTCTCATCCCCCAGCCCCACCACAGCCTCCTCCCCATCCCCCACTCTCATTCCCTGCCCCACCACTGCCTCCTCCCATACCTGCTCTCTTCCCTATATGCTGCCAATGCCTCATCCTCCTCCCCTCTCTCATCCCTCTGCTTCACTGATGTCTCCTCCCTTTCCCACTCTCATCCTGTGCATCACCGATGCCTCCTCCCCCTTCTCAATACCATCCCTGTGGCACTCTCTCTCCTCTAGGGGTTCCAGGACGAGGGTCCACCCATGGTCTTCCTGCACATCCCCCTCATCATGGGCCTCAGCATGCCCCTGGCTCACGCCTTCCATCTCCCACTCCCCCATCTGTGCCACGAGACCTGGTCCCTCATGTCCACTGAAATGTGGCCCCACCCCTTCAGAGGAGGTGGATACCACAGTCACATATGACAAACCCTCCTCTTCAACACCTCACTCCTTCAAGGGGGAGGGACTTGATAGCACAATAGAGCTGCCCAGAATGTGGCTGGTGTACTGCTGCTGCCATAGCTGCTCCTACTGGGGCTTGGGGAGGGGGGGGGGTGGGTTCCCCTGCATCCTCTGTGGTATCAGTTTTAGACTTCTCAGGGGAGGGTGGCAGGGAGTCCTCCTCAGGAACAGCTGTAAATGGGAGGCAAAGAGGTTGTGGTTAGCTGCACCCGATGGCATGTGTCATAGCTGTATGTCAACACTACAGTGGACTGCTGGTGGCTAGACCTGGTGGCTGGGTGTGGTGGTAGGGCCAACAAATATAAACCCAAATGTTGCATCATAGTGTCATGGGTTTGATTCCCACTTAGGGCCCTCTCCTAGCTAAGATAATCGAGAAAGAGGTACAAAGGCAAATTCAAGACCATATAGACTCTGCAGCTCCCCTAGATCATTGCCAACATGGCTTCAGAGAATATCATGGAGTTGAGACCCTCCTCGCTACCCTATTCAACAGTATAATCACAGGCATTGATAACATCCGTCAAGGTTTTGTACTCATTTTCTTAGACATCGCCGCGGCGTTCGACTTGGTAAGTCACGATCTTCTCCTCAGGCGATTGAAAGAGAAGGGCATCCGCAACACTGCTCTCGAATGGTGCAAGTCTTATCTGGATGGAAGATGGCAATACGTAAAATCTGGATCAGAGGAATCAGAACGCTTCCATCAAACACAAGGTGTGCCTCAAGGTTCCTCTTTGTCATCTCTCCTGTTCAGTATATACATGCAACCCATCTGCAATATCATTAGATCATTTAACGTGAACTGTCTGATATATGCAGACGACATACTTTTATACATGCCGTTCTCCACGGCTCAAATGGTTCTTACACCACTGGTAGACTGCTTCAATGCTCCAGTCTCAAAACCTCCGCATTCAGCACAAGAAAACGGAGGTGCTCTTCATTTCGAGAGACCCCAATTTTATTCCTCCGTCCCATGTAAGAGTCAAGGAAGCAGACTTGCAAACTAAAGAAACAATACAATACCTTGGAGTCACCTTGGATCAACGCCTTGATATGAAATCTCACATAGGCAATATAGTCAAAGCTGTATATTTCAAGATCCGTACGCTCAGGCATCTGCGCTCCCTACTGGACCCAGACGATTTCCGGACTATATATCAGGCACTAATCCTACCCCATTTCGACTTTGCCAATGCCATCTTACAAGGTCTCCCTCAATCCACACTTAGCCCATTACAGCTGGCAATGAATGCTGCAGCAAGGGTCCTCCACAATGCTTCCAGAAGTGACCACGGGACTCCTATTCTGAAGCAGCTTCACTGGCTCCCTATCCACGGAAGGATTATCTTTAAAACCTTACTCCTCTCATTCAAGGCCATCAATGGCCTTCCATCTCTTTCACTCATGGAACTCATTCACACAGTGCCCCCCAACAGGTCCAGAAGAGCAACAGCAGTAAATTCCCTAATAACCCCGAAGGCATTGACAAAATGCAACAGTACAACGGCGAATAGGGCCTTCAGTCTCTACGTTCCCAAATGCTGAAATGCTCTACCACCCGACATTCGGGCCATCGTAGATCTATCACAGTTCAGGAAGGCACTCAAATATCACCTTTTCCTCCAATACTACCCAGTCAGCAATGAAACCTAGGTAACCTCACCAAAGAAGTAACCATGGCTAGTTCTGAGATAGTGCCAACACCCAGATTCTGTGCATACTTCCCTTAGGTTTTAGTTGCCTTCAATCTTGTCCATTGTAATTATTTCATGTATATAGTTCACCCCTGTTATCCAAGTTTATACTCCAGTTATCCAAGTTTGTACTCCTGTTCTATGTAAAACCAAACAGCTTGTTGCATTGGTCATCTTGTTATAATGTAAACCACGCTGATACCGAATAGTGCGGTATATAAGAAATTGTAATAAAATAAAATAAAATAAATAAAATAAATAGTCACATCCCTTATCTAATACATTGTCCACAGTAGATCTCAGCAATATGTGTGAGCAATATTATACTTATCCTGGCTTGGACTAAATTGATATGCTGGCACAGGTTACCTGATGATTCCTAGACTGAGATGTTATTTCTGGAATTCAGAGCCTCTCCATCCAAACTAAATTCCAAACAGTCCATCTTACATGGGCACTACTGTGTGAGGGACTTTCTTTTTCGGGCTTTCATGGACAGTACCTTCTGTATCTGTTGCACCTTACTATTTGGGATCAGTGTTGCCATTGCAATGTTGGAGCTGACTGGCTACTACTATCATCTACTGATCCCTAGGAGGCATAGTTGTGCATGTATGGCTCAGACATCAATTCTGACTCTATCAATTATGTCATAGCTCGCTTGACTGTGATGCTTGTGCTGGCATTTTATATGGAACATTGCTATCATGCACTTTTCCTCAGTTCTAGAGTGTACAATGGGTACCTGTGGCTAGTCAAATCAGAATGTGTCACTATTCCACATTGTATCTGGTGACTGCAGTGACCGGTGTCATGTGTTGTTGTGGCATCTGTATCATGTTCCCTGCCCTCCCTGGCAGGGAACATGAGACAGATGGGGCTGTGGCACACTTGTGCAGAGGCCACATGGCCTACATGTGCTATCTGAGCAGCTACGTCGTGGAGTTGGCTGTGGGGATTGCCTGAGGCAGGCCACTCAGGCTGGCAGCCCTATTAGGGATCACCAGTAAGTTGCCTGGGCAGCTCCACGTTGATCTCATGCTGGTCCCAGCCCTGTTCCTGCATTCACCCTTCTCATGTCAACACAGTGGCTCTATATGGTTCCCAGACTGAGGTGCACAGTGATCTTTCTGAGCAATGTTTGCATATATTCAGCAACACATAACACCCTTAGCTATTCAATATCTATGTGTGCACCCCTCCTTGGGGGTTGCTTTCTTGTGTCAGACCCAGTTTCTGCATGTCCTTCTCTACAGATGGCACTTGTGCACATCCTTACTTCCTGCTTTGTGTTCCCAGGATAGCATAGTACTGTAAGTGGCTCAGACTCCCTCTCTGACCTACAAATGTATGTTATTCCAACAGCTCTATTGTGCTCATGCAGCTCTTTCCCAGATGTACTGTCTGTGTGTGTTCATACACTCTAGCCCCATGTGTGTCAATATTGTTTGTGTGGATTAGATTTTTCTCCCCAGCTGCCCAATGATTCTGTGTGACATCACAGAAGGGAGCATGTGGATTGGTTTGTGCCCATGATGTTGCCATTTGTACTGTTGCTTGTAGTAGTCTGCCTCTATGGAGAGTGCATGTCAGCCTCTCACCTGACCTGGGTATCCGCCTAAACACTCACCTTGCTCCTGCAGCAGCTGATGCTGGTTGTATGAGGCGTGGCCTGGTCCTTTGGATGGTGCGGAATCGCACCTTGTATGCCTTCATGTCACACAGAATTTATTTATTTATGTATTTACAGTCTCTTCTATACCACACTATTCAGCATCAGCGCGGTTTACAATGAACAAAGAATTTACACATTTCCGATGGTACTTTGTGTTTACAGTTGAACAGGCAAAAGTAACTTGGATAACAGGGGTAACTATTTACAAATTATAACATGATCATGAACTTTTCTTGGTTTCAGCCTTAGGGGTTTTGGGAGGTCTGTGAGGTGGTTGAAATATCTGCATTGGTTACTGGGTAATACAAGAGGAAGAGGTGGTGTTTCAAGGCTTTTCTGAACTGCAATAGATCCGGGATTGCTCGGATGTCTTGAGGGAGGCTGTTCCAGCACCTTGGTGCACAGAACTTGAAGGCCCTGTCTGCTGTTGCTTTGGTGCATTGTGTTATTGATTTTGGGACTACAAGTGTGTTGAGTGTTACTGACCGTCTGTCCCTATTTTGAGGTGTCATCTGGATCAGATCAGTTAGTGACGCAGATGAGAGCCCTTTGATGGCCTTGAATGTAAGTAGTAATGACTTGTAAGTGAGTCTACTTCATATCGGAAGCCAATGAAGTTGTTTTAGGATGGGTGAGACATGGTCTTTCCTGGATGCTCCGTGTAGGACTCTTGCTGTGGCGTTCATTGCCAGTTGCAGTGGCTGCAAGGTGGCTTGAGGGAGCCCTTGTAAGATTGAGTTTGCATAATCAAAATGTGGTATGATTAGGGCCTGATAGATGGTTCTGAAATCATCCGGCTCTAGCAGGGATCGTAGGTGTCTAAGGGAATGGATTTTATGGTATACCGCTCTTACAATGTTTCCTATGTGCGCCTTCATATTCAAGTGCTGGTCTAGAGTGACGCCGAGGTATCTGATAGTGGGTTTGGACTGGAGGTCTGCTTCCTTCACCTTCAAGAAAGACGGAGCAATGAAGTTTCGGTCTTTTGTGATGAACAACAGAATGCAGAAACGTCTGTGAAGGAGAGAGACTCTATCATTCCTCGGTACATGTGCCAGGCCATACAAGATCAGACAAGGGTGTAGTTTCCTGTTGCCAAATGTGGCCATTCTAGGTCAGATGTACCTGGCAGGTTTGTTTGGTTGGCGTAGAGGGGGTGGGGATAGATGTGTGCTGTGTTGTTTGGTTTTCAGCCCTGGCCCCCAGGTAGATGACCATACATGATGGACCTCATCAGGGTGGTGATGTGGTGTAAGGGTTGGGGTACTGGCTTAGGCATCAGAGGATCAGGGTTTGATTCCCACTTGTGATTCTTGGACAAGTCTCCTCACCCTCCATTGTCTCAGGCAGCTCAACATTATTGCTGTCCATCACAAAGTATAGGTTACAGCTTTATCAACTTAGACTGAGATGATACTGTGATATATTCTGCTTTCTTCTGACATATCACATCCATTTAACCAGCCTGCTATACTGACAGCTTGTACTATAGCATCCAGTACCTGATTCTTCATTTCAGTTCTATACTGGCTGCACATATGTGGTATGTTTTTGGTCCACAATTGGTTTCCCTGTGGCCTCATTCTATGCCCCATACAGTCTCCTATTTATGTGGGTGCTGGCAAACACAGTGGGTTGGTAGCACAGTAGTGCTGTGTTGTGGTTGCTGTGACTACCTCACACCCATCAGAGTGGAGATCGACCCAAGGACTACATATGGGAATCAGTCATTATACACTCCATGGTTTCTGTAAGATTGGCCATTGCTAATGCCTCTGATTATACCTTTCATTGTCAACACAGGGACTGCTGGGACACCAGGGGCTTACCTCTCCTTGCTGTGTATATTTCAGTATGGAGCTTTGTTGTATGTGGAACACTAGCATTCTTTTAGCTGTTGTATCTGGTATCCCCTCTTCCAGGAGGGTGGCTCTCCTTTAATTTTCACACTAAGAAGAATAGAAAGAAAATGGAGACAGAACAAATCACACAACCTCCTAACACAATACAAAGACAAACAATGGGAATACAACAATCTAATAAATGAGAGTAAACAGCAACACCATACCAACCTAATCATGAAATCTACCAATAGACCAAAAGAGCTTTTCAGCATTGTACAAAAGCTCACCAAGGATGACATGCAACAAAGCACCCACCATCTTGACCCACAAAAATATGCGGACTACATGAAGTCAAAAAACACTAACCAAACACACTCTGCTTCACCACAAACAAATGACCACACGATAGAAAAGCAACACCAAGCATGGGAAAGCTTCAATATAACAACAAAACAGCAAGTAGAAAACATCATATCTGGACTAAATACAACAACTTCACCATCAGACCCATGCCCAGTGTCATGGATCAAAGCCACAAAAAGTCAGCTCTCTCATCATATTCAAAAAATCGTCAAAGATTCACACCAACAAGGATACATGCCACAATCCCTAAAGCATGCAATGATATGACCAATACTTAACAGTAACAATCTGAACCCATCTGAACCAAAGTCATACCGTCATATCTCCAGCCTTCCATTCCTTGCTAAAGTCATGGAAAAAGCAGTCCAAAGGCAACTTCAAGACCACATAGATATCAATGCCCCACTGGATATACATCAGCATGGATTCAAGCCCCAACACAGAGTGGAAACATTACTCACCTCCCTCTTTGACAATCTCCTAAGAGGAATAGATAACATCAAAAAACAGCTTCCTGCTAGTGTTCATGGACATCTCTGCGGCCTTCGACACTGTGTCACACCCTAAGCTATTGCAACAATTACAACAGATAGGACTTTGCGAGAATACCCTGAAATGGTTCACATCATACCTGGAAGGGCGAACGCAACAAGTCAAATGCGACCAAAAGAAATCCCTACAATTCCCCATCACGGAGGGAATACCTCAAGGCTCAGCTCTATACTCAGTGTTCTTCACCATCTACATACAGCCCATATGCAACATCATCAAGCACCACAAATTACACTACCGCATTTATGCTGACGACATCATGGTGTATGCTCCAATCAACTTACTAGCACTAAACTCTACAACAATAACAAAATGCCTCGAAGACATGAATGAATGGCTCATAGCCAACAACTTAACGGTCAACTACGAAAAAACTGAGGCAATGTTCGTCACCAGGAACCCCACCTTCATGCTTCCACAAACTATCAGCATCCTGGACAAACACATAGTATTCAAAGAAGAAGTTAAGTACCTGGGCATAACAGTAGACAGACCTCTGAACCTAAAATCCCACATCACTAAAACTGCAAACAAGGCATATCATCGATTGAAAACAGTCAGACAAATCAAACCAATGCTCCGTCAAAACCACTTCCGCACAGTGTGCCAAGCACTCATTACACCATTGCTTGATTATGGAAACTCACTATATCAAGGCCTTCCTGATCAGACACTATACCCAGTACAGATGGTACAAAACACCACAGCACGCATCATCACAGACACCCCAAGAACTGAGCACATCACTCCCATCCTACAACTACACTGGCTTCCAATGGTGGCAAGAACTAAATACAAAACAATCATGATAATCTTCAAAGTCATTCACCATCTCTCAGCAGACGTACTCCAAAACGTTATAACAAGAGACATCAGCAATAGACCAAGAAGAACCAATAACAACAACATGATCAGCACACCTGCAGGCTACCACAAAACCAAACAAACAACCTCAAAAAGAGCACCATCACTACTGGCATCCTCAATATGGAACTCCCTACCATTGAGCCTGAGAGCTTTAGAAGACCTCATAGACGTCCGCAAAGACTTTAAAACATGGTTATTTATAGAAACCTATGAGCACTCAAGCAACATCTCTGACCCAAACAGCAACACTACTACCTCCGCCAACTAAACACACACCCATCCCATCCACACACACAAATTCAACACACCTCATTAGTAAATACCTTTATGTTAAATGTTACTTCAATTGTACTGTCTAAACATTGTCTAAATGTCTAAATACAGTTACGTAACTGTGCTGTCTAAATTATTACACATACCCTAATGTTAAATGTAACCCTCCAATTGTGATGTGACGTGACCACCTTGATTGAAGGAAAAGGTGGCATACAAATCTGTCTAAATAAATAAATACATAAATAAATAAATTAGTTTTGCTCTATGGGGTCTTTTAAGATCCTATTTTGTATTGGGTTGTACCTTCTGGGTACCCATTGTGATGCCACTATGCATTTATGTGTGTGGGGGGGGGCTACCTGGATTGCAGTAACTGCAAGACATGACAGGTTGTGGCACTGGCCTAATGATTAGGGTGTACCTTCAGACCCCCAGGGGACAGGGTTCAATTCCCACTTGCTATACTTGTGACAATGTCACTTCATATTGCATTACATTTGTTTTTATGCTAGACTGGGCTTCTCAGGGACCCTCTCTTATGTGTATGGCAATATTTAGGTGGCAGTGAACGGCACTGCACATACATGCTGATGTGCTGTAAACACCATGCATGTTGAATGCTGACATTGTGGGATGATTTCTCCCTGCCTTGCTTATTCATGCCTTGCATTGTACATGCTCTGTTGGCCACACTGTGCACTGGATGCAGGTTTAGCTATTTTTGTGGCTTCATGTTTCATATATCTTACATGTATGTTCTAACTTTCTTGTGCTGCTGACTGTACTGCCTCCACCATCACATCTATATCTGTGTCCACACTGGACTTTCATGGTGTGCCTGCATGCATCTTGTTCTCCCTAGTTGCATTGTTCACTGGTGCAGATCTGCTAGGTATTTGCCATACTGTTGCTGTGCCGCCTGCATGCATCCTGTAAATGACAGATCTTTGATATTTCTGGACTGCCTTTCTCACTTTGTGCATGCCTGTTTCAGTCTCTGCATGGGTGCTACTACTGTCTGCCCGCTTATTTCTATTCCCATGTCTACTGTACTTACTGGGCAAGGGTGGTCCTGATCCTTTCCCAGCCTCTGCATGCTGCTGCATGGGCTGGCCTCCTCCTCTCGTAGCACCATGGTGACTAGGAGCCTCGTCTCTGCCTCGCTAAAGTTGGGCAGTCTTGTCACCATGTTGATGTGTGCATTATGTCTTTTGGCGGGAGGGCACTCCATCCTGTTTCCTATTGCATGTGGACTGAGCCTCATGGAGTGGAGCCGTTTTCGGAGATATGCATGAATGGATGGCCACAGGGGCCTATGCGGTCAAGATTTGGACGTCCCACAAATGTACACATGCCAGACATCCGGCAGTGTCACGAGTAGCATGTGCAGCTCTGTTGTCGTCTCCACCCTGATTCCAGAGATGCGTATGCGTCTACACATGCCGTTGCGTTATCAGGTTCAGAGCTGGCCATCTTCGCTCTAGACATGTCCGCAGCCCAGGTGTGTATGTTCTGGAATTGCACTTTACATGTTTTGTCTTGATTAGATTGTAAGCTCTGATGAGCAGGGACTGTGTCTTACATCTATATGTACAGCGCTCTGTACACTGTGTAGTGCTATATAAATGGTTGGTAGTGATGTTGTTGTTAAGTGCCGTCGAGTCGGAGTCGACTCATGGCGACCCTCTGGATAGCTATCCTAAATTGTGTTCGGTCTTCAGTCAGGCGGCTCATTGTTGACAGACTGGTACCCGTAGCTGCTGTTATTGTATCGATCCATCTCATTGCTGGCCTTCCTCTTTTGCGTTGACCTTCTATCTTGCCAAGCATAATGTCTTTCTGGTAGTGATAGTAGTAGTAAAAATAACCCATTACACAAGAATAGGAAAAAGATACAGGCAAAAAAAAAAAAAAAAGAATTCTTTAGGAGCAGATGTAGAATTGGGGGTAATACTGATAGTAAATGAACTGTTAGGGCGCTAAGGCACGGATGTCAAACTGCAGTCCTGGAAGGACACAAGCCAGACTGGTTTTCAGGATGCCCCTAATAAATATTCATGCAACATATTTATATATGATGGGGGGGGGGGGGGCAGTGCATTCAAATATATCTCATGCATTTTCCTTAGGGATATCCTGAAAACTGAACCAGGACTGGGGTTTGACCCCCCTGCCCTAAGGGGCGGAGTTCTGGAGGGTAGGCAAGCCACTCCTTTGCACAGATGCAGAAAAAACAGACAGGGAGAGGAGAGGACTTCAGCACTGCAAGATGGTGGAGGTTGAGAATTAAACACAAGAGCTGTAAGACCTAAAATGAAAACATTTTTTGTAGCAGCCTCAGAGAGACAGAGAGAGGAAATGCTGCTGGACTGTGTTTATTTTCACTGCAGCTGATAACGGCTTGTGTCTATAGTAGCAGCTTGTATCTATAGTAGCCTTAGAAACAAAGTACTGCCAACTGGAGTTAATAAATGTTGATCCACTCAAAAAGCAGGTTGTTTTAAGTGCTATGTCTAGAAGGAATGATGTATGAGGAAGAAGTCTAACTTCTATAGTAAGACAAAGTGGACAGTATTAATGCTGAGCTACTACAGAGGGTATCAGATGGGGGAAACATAAACAGGGAGTGCTGCAAGCACACCACACAATCCCTACAACCCAGTTATGAGAACTGACTTGCGGTTGCTTTAGCAGTAAACAATGTCATAGCTGGACCAGATGATGGTTTATATGGTGTAGCTCAGTTTTGCTCATCTCTAGTAGCAAGCTCTGCTCATAGTGAGCTCCTGCAGCTTAGGTTAAAAACAATATGCTTCTAATTTTGCATACTTCTGTTCAGTTTGTGCTGTGCTAACGGTCCTCAGTTTTATTTGACATCTTTTCTTTTATTTCTCATGTTTGTTGAAAGAAGACAACTTTTGCTTCTCATCCACTTTCATGATGTGAATACTCCCCCTTGGACAACAAGACAAAATCTCCAATGATTCCTTCAAACTTATCTGATCCAGGGACATCAGAACCAGAGACCCAAAAGTGGGAGCAATAATGACAGCTTGTTATGCTAAAGAGCTAGAATGTATGTCCATGAAATTAAATACAGTACTATTCATTGAAGCCAGCTTGGAGCATATTCTGTAAATTTGTAAAATGTGCTGTAAATAGTTCTCACCCAAGTTTATTGCCCTGTTCATTGTAAACACAATGTGTTTTTGTTACATTGTACTATTGTTTCTGTTCACTGTAAACCGCACTGATTTTAATAGCGCGGTATATAAGAAATGTAAATAAAATAAATAAATATTATGAGAAGGGTGTTTAAGGTAAGTTAGAACGTCTGTTCATACATCAGTGTGAATCAGCTTTTGTATACTGGATCATGTTTATCCACATGTTTATTCACATCCCAAGAAATGGGGCAGATTGGTGAGACAAGATTCCCCTTAGCTAAATCCCATCTTTGGCTCATTAACCCATGTTGGTCCATGTGCTCAGTAATTTTGTTCTTTATAATGGTTTCCATCATTTTGCCTGGCATTGAAATCTAGCTCACTGGTTTGTAGTTTCTCAGATCACCCTGGAACCCTTTTTAAAAATTGGCATTACATTGGCCATCCTCCAGTCTTCTGGTAGCCCAGAAGATTTTAATGATAGGTTAAAAATTGTTAATAATAGCTCTGATATTTCATCATTGAGATCTTTCAGCACTCTTGGGTGTATATCATCTGGTCCAGGTGATTTGCTGCTCTTTATTTTGTTACTTTGTTCTACTATATTTTCCATAGTCACTGAAATTTGATTCACCTCTTCTGAATCATCACCATTAAATATCTTTTCTAGCATGGATAGATTACTCATATTTTCCTCAGTAAAGGTTGAAGCAACCAATTCATTTATTGGGTCGTTTTAGAAGTGTTACTCATGATTCCCACTTCTAAAAATGCCCATTCAGACATGCAGATCACATCAAAGTCCCAAAAGCCATTTCAGAATGCTCAGAGTTTCTTTTTGAAAGTGTACACAGTACTCTAGATAAGATCTTACCACAGACTTATTCAGAGGCATTATTACTGCTTCTTTCCTGTTGGCCATTCCTTTCCCTATGCACACAAGCAGCCTACTGAATTTTTCTGCTGCCTTTTTACCTATATGGCCACCTTATAATCTTCAAATATGATCACCTTCAGGTCCTGCTCTTCTTTTATGGACACAAGTACTTCACCCCCTATACTGTATCACATTTAATTTCAGGTGCCAAATTTTAGATCATTCTTATGTTTCACTGATATTTTATATAGTGTTAGGCTGTGGTCCCTGCCCTCCGCTGTTGTTCAGTTTACTTTTTTGGCGGAAGGCCTCCTTCTCCTGGTTTCTCTTCACTTACAAAAGTGTTAGCAAGAATGCACCTTGGCTCAATAAATTGCTGAGGATAATAGAGGTGTCTTTTGAAATATATGCACAGCAAGAACACCCTGTGCTCCCTCATCAACCTTAACATCAAGAATATATTTTGTTTCAGTAAACCATGGGTCCTCATACATCCAAGTAATGTGAGGAAGAGGTAACTCCATCCCTTCCAGACCGTTATTTGGAAAATTAGGCCTGGTGAATGCCAGGCCAGGCAATAAGAAATTTCCTGTGAATCATGATGTTATATACCTAGACATCTTGGGAATAACTGAGAACTGTGTGGACAAAACTAACTGGGGAAGTGACATTTATTTACTATATGCCCAACAGGAATCACCATCTAGCATCAGTCAAGGCCAGGGAAGTGGATGGAGATATATCAATCCTGATCCAAAAGTTAATCAAATTGCACAATCACTATTCCCCACCTGCCTGAACCTTTTAATTGAGCTAAGAGATGAGGAGTCAGTTTGCCTGCTCATCGTCTATCGAGAACTTCGCAATAATATGTCATCTGTGCAGAACTCCTGGATCTGGTTACAGGGGTAACTCTGAGCTTCCCTAGGTTAGTGATCACGAGAGACTTTAACCTACATGCTGGAACTCCAGACACCATCACAACTGTTTTCTTGGACATGATGGCAACACTACGATTCACACAGGTGATCAAATCCCCAACTCATGAAAAGGCACATCTGCTAGACTTGGTGTTCTGCAAAGGGGTAGACATCCCTGAACAAGGACAAGTAATTTTCTAATAACATTTTCTAAAAAGGACAACCTAAAATAGAAAGTCCCTATAAGAGTTTGGGATAAAATAACAAACATAATACATCTGACTACTGAGAGTTTCCTTGAAGCCCTGTTCTACACCCACGTGGATGACAATATGATAACAGTTTCAGAACAGATCAGTTGCCAACAGCACTAAAAATAGTTGTGATGTGCCCAGGGCCAGCCCGTCCACAAGGTGGGCTAGGCAGCTGCCTAGGGTGGCAGACCTCAGTGGGCAGTGCAGTGGGTCATGTGCTTCAGCACACAAGGCCTGCCACCTCCCCTGTGCACTGAGCAACACCGTTGCCCCTCCCCCCCCCCCCCACTGCTGATAATTCTGGCGTCGGAGGCTGCTGGGATTGGTGGCAGACCATGTGCTTCGGCATACATGGCCTGCCACTTCTGACCTCCTGAAGTTGTGCAGAAGGGGTTCAGAAGCAGCAAGTTATGTGTACCAAAGCACATGGCATGCCACTGCCACTGACTTGACCCTACCGCCAGAATCAGTGGAAGTGGGTGGTGGGGCGGGGAGCAGTGGCGCAGCTCATTATGGGGGGGGAGGGGAAGGACAACATGGGGAGGGCAGCCGGGGCTTCTGCCTGAGGTGGCAGAAACCCTTGGGCCAGCTCTAGATGTGCCCTCAACTAAAATAGAGCTCCAATGATCAGGACAAGCTAGAAAACTACTGGCTAGTATCTAACATCCCTTGGCCAGGAAAACGTATAGAACAGATAGTCTGTATGCAACTCAGTGACTAGCTAAAAGAAAGAAACTGGCTAGATCCATGCCAACCTGGCTTCAAACCTAGTTATGGAACAGAAATAATTCTTGAATCCCTGCTTGAGGTTCTCCACAGAAAGCAAGTTAGAGGTTCTGCCTCAGTACTAATGCTGCTGGATTCTGAGCAACATTTGTTACTGTGGATAACAATATCAGGCTTACACAGCTGGCAGAAACTGGTATTAGTAGCACAGTATTTATTAGTAGTATTTAGCTCATGCTTTTCCAGTAGTAGGTCATGGCAAATTACAATCAGGTACTACAAGTATTTCCCTGTCCTTGGATGGCTTGTAATCTAAGGGGTATGTTTACTAAACAGTTGAAGGGGACTCCATGCAATATCGGAGCTGTGGCCCCATTGATTTCTTTTTCTGATTTCAATGGGGCTGTTTAGTATACATACCCTTAAGTTTGTATCTGAGGAAATGGAGGATTAAGTGACATACCCAAGATTGCAAGGGGTGTCAGTGGGATTTGAACCCTAGTCTCAGACTCTTGCCTTAACCACCAGACTACTCCTCCATGCATTTTTCAAGTCCCATCTGTCAGACAGAGTATGGTGCATCATTTGTACTCTGCTATTATATTTTTGTTATATGAATATCATATTGTATTGTTTTATGTGTATATTAATGACACTATTTCATATAATTGCTATTACTATGTTTTAATTTGCCTGTGTCTAAACAGACCACATTGTTCTAATGGTGTGTTACACTGACATTTGGTCATTTTACTATTGTTATGCCGTTTCTATAATTTAAGTTCTTTATGTCAAGTTATACTTGTTGTACCCTGCCTTGGGTGAATTTCTTCATAAAGGTGGTTAATAAATCTTAATAAATACATAAATAGATAGATAAATACACCAGGATCTATAAGATGGAGTTGAGTTAGGCCAGAAGAGAAATGCTTAGAAAGGACTAAGCAGAGAGACATCATAGTACTGAACTGAAACCCCCCCCCCAACACAATAGTTACTAATGAATGATACAGAACATCAACAGATTAAAATCTCTATCATGTAGAAATGTGTTTACAGCAAAATCAAATGCTTTTAATTATAAAATCAAAATAGTAATTATGAGGAAAACAAATTATATTTTGATGAATATTGTTTGAATAATTTAACAGTAACACTTTATCTTACAGTAAGTTTTAGCAAATGGAAACAGAGATTGCATTTCACTAATAGTATGAAATGAATTGTTATGGTCTGCATGTGTCAGAGCTGCGCTGTTGGCTGGTTGCACATTACCTCATACACGGCCCCAGAACTGTCACATATACAAGAATGATCTCTTGGAAATGCATGTTGCAATCATGATTAAACACTGAAAGCCAGATGAAAGGACTGAGCAAAAATATCACCAAAAAGGCTGGATGGAGAGAATGCATGAACATTTCATTGTGCAAATCTGAGTTAGGCAGCTACAGTCATAGTGACTAATGTGCACTACCATAAACACACACTGGGTCATGGGTTCTGTTTGCTGCAGCACCCGTTATTCCTATGGGCATGGAAGCAGCTCACACTAAAGTTTCCCTTGCATAATATGGGACATGGTAAAATAATGCATGTTTACCATGCTCTTGGATGCTAAACTGGTAGTGCACGTTAGTAGCTATACTTGTTAGTAAATAGGCCCCTTTGAGAATACTGGGTCTAAAAAATGTATGTTAAATCATTTCATGCACATTAACATATTAGCACACATCAGTAAATGTAGCACAAAGGTTGTCCAGGAAATCCTTCCCGTACTTGTGCAAAATGTGGTGTTTCTGTGGTTTAGCATTTTATTGCTTCCTTATAGCTTCTGTGAATTCATTTACATGTAGGTAAATGAATGTACCCTGAATTCTATGACTCCACACCCAATGTAATTACTTTGTATGAGGAAGGATCTTAGCAATTCAGAGAGCTGGCATTGTGAAATATTCTAATCTACATGTCAGCTGTACTCATTTGCTTACTTGTGGTATTTTTTTTTTTTACTGAGAAAAATAAAGGTACCCCCAAAGGTTCATGAAGAATGTTTTCTAAAATAAAAATATATTAAAAATCCATGATAGACCAACAATGCAAATGTCAAAATAGGTTTTCAAAACCTCTGCAATTGATTATAATATAAAAATATTTGAAGCACCAGATTACAAGATATGGAATGCAACATGTAGATTTAACACAAAGGTTAGTATGCAGTATTATGCAATGACTAACATTATTCAACAGTCTTCAGTCCCAGTAACCATATTATATAGATGCTTCCCTGCTACAATGATTCTGAGATGACAGTGGAATTAATTTATATCTCCCCCACCTCATGACCAAGTACAGTTGACAAACTAAGGTTGACGAAGAAAGACTTTGGAGTTTCAGTCTCTTTTTGCAGATGGTTTAGAAGACAGCAGCAGTTCACTGAAACTCTTCCTTAGTGATGGAACTATAGAGCGCAACAGACTTTTTTCTGAAACTCAAACATCTATTGCTTTCTGTGTCCATTCTTTTATTTTCTTTTTTTCAGCCTCTTTGGGTCTTTAGCCTCATTCATAGCCAGGCTTGGGATTCTGCCATCATTGCAATGACAGTCCTAGATCAGGAGTAATGGAACCAGGGCATTGTTAGAATCCTAGAGTCATGGACTCCAAATCCAGCCAGCAGATGTATTACTTCAATCAATCAATTCTTCAAATTTATTAATTTTGCTTTTTTCCATAAAACATACACAAAGCAACTCATAACAACAGCATTTCAAATCATATGAAGGCAAATCTAAGAAAGTACGTGGAGATCAGAATAGAGATGGCAAAGACGAAATGTATACAATTCTCATGGGCTTTTAGAAAAGGATCTGGTAACATGGAGATTTTTCTAAAATCTGTATTAAGGACAGGCAAGAGTGCACATGTATTTGCTAACACTTGAAGCCACAGGAGACATTTTCTTTTTACAAATTTACACATAGGAAAAATCAATGGAGGCAACTTGTCAACTTACACATGCAAGTTTGTAAAGTACATGAAAACTGATATTTCACAACTTTCATGTGTAAGTTACACTTGTAAACTGGTATTTTTGCAACCTATATATTTGAATGTTCCCAATTAACTAATTAACTACAGAGACTGCTACTGCATCCCGTCATCTGAGCAAGTCTCTCAAATTATGACCAATCTGAACACAACCACAGCACCATCTGATCCTTGCCTGGTCACATGGATCAAAACTGCCAAGGAATATTTAATTAAATATATCCAAAAGATAATAAACACAACTCTCACCCAAGGATACATGCCCACAGCACTCAAGCAAGCCACCATCCGCCCTGTGCCAAAGAATAATTCACCCCACAGCACTGATCCTTCAAATTATCATCCAATATCCAGCCTCCCGTTCCTCTCCAAAATTATTGAAACAATTATTTAGAGACAGCTGCAAGACCACATTGACCTACATGCCCCTCTGGATCCCCACCAACATGGATTCAGCTAAGATCACAGCATTGCGACACTACTCATCCAATTTTTTGACATTTTGCTCAAAGGAATGGACAACATAAGGAAAGGATTTCTGCTCATCTTTATTGACATCTCATCTGCCTTCGACATAGTTTCCCATAATATCATTCTGAAGCGACTAGCAACGATTGGCCTCCAAAACACTACCCTCAAGAGGTTCCAATCATATCTCTGCAACAGACAACAGAGAGCCAAATCTGGTCCCCTCACCTCATCTCCTTTCCACACACACCAGGGAGTTCCTCAAGGGTCCTCACTATCTGCCCTACTCTTCAATATCTATGTACAACCAGTTTGCAATATTTTCAAGAAACACAAGATACAATATGCCATATATGAAGATGATATTATGGCATACACCCCAATAGAGTTAGACACCCCAGACTTTACCACTATGTCAACATGCCTCCATGAAATTATAACCTGGCTCTCCAACAACAACCTCAACAACAACATCAAGAAAACTGAGGCAATAATCATCAAAAGGAACACAGATTTCACCCCTCCTGCCACAATCAAAATTGCAAATAACCAGATAATAATAAAAGATGAAATCCGCTACCTTGGGGTCATCCTTGACAAGCATCTCAACCTACAAGCCCACATCAATCAGACCTCCAAATCTGCTTTCCACAAACTTGCAACTATAAGAAGATTAAAGCCTCTCCTTAGTCAAGAACACTTCCGCACTGTAGTTCAGTCCATCATAACACTGACTCTAGACTGCTGCAATGCCCTCTTTCAAGGACTGCCCAAACAAACTATCCGACCACTGCAACTAGTCCAAAATACTGCCACCCGAACCATCATGGGATCATCTCAATATGACCATACAACTCCCCTCCTATTCCAACTCCACTGGTTGCCAATTTCTTCATGAGTGAAGTATAAATCAGCCCTTATCATCTTCAAAATAAAAAACAACATAACAGCCAGTATCTTGCAGGAACTCATATGTACCAAACCCAAAAGCAGACCTGAGAGAAGCAATAATATTAACACCGTATCTATACCCAACCTGTTCACAAAGGCCAATAATTCCACTGCAAGGAGGGCTCTCTCTCTTTCCACCCCATCTATCTAGAACTCCCTCCCGGCCAAATTAAGAACAACCACAGACATAAAGGACTTTCAGAAACAGCACAAGACCCTCCTCTTCATCGAGCACTTCAATGAACCCACCTAACTCCACAACACTACTCGGATCTAGTGCTCACACTATATGATCTTTTGCTTATACATCACCTGTACATAATTCATGTAACCGAGGCAGGCGGACCCGGCGCTTTGGGCCCCCCCTCGCCCCCCGCCAAACCAACCCCAAGCCCACCCCCTTCCCCCCCCCAAAACAAGACATAACACCATAACTTCATGGAACACAACTGGTCGCAGCTTTATTAACCATCAGCAATTAGAACAAAATGACATCAAACTTCCTATCCCCATTAGCGGCACCCAGCTGCACCAGCCATACCTTAGCAGGGTGCCTGCCACCGCTAATGCCACAACTTGTCACCCGGCAAGTTGCCATGCCCCTCCCCCGACTTCGCCATGCCATAGCAAAAGACGTCTGAGGCTCGACCGGGTCAAGGGCACCCCGCCCCCGCCCAAATGTAGCCTGCTGCTCCGGACCCCAGAAACCTCCGGGATCCTGCACCCCCCCAAGCTGCAGCACCCCATAACCCCCACCCTTCCAAGAAAGGGAGGGAGGGAGGGACGCCGGCACCCAGAACGCAGCATCCGCACACACTGAGCACGCGGAGGCTGCTGGCCACCATCCCCCCCCTCACCACCCAAGAATCACCTCCCTGATTGGCTCCCGGACGGCCGCGACGCCCGAGAGCCAATCAGTTTAAATAATGCACCCGCGCACCCAGCTCGGCCGCACGCAGGGTCCCCGCGCCGGGCCGCACGCCCGGTTAAAATTGGCCACCGGGATCCTGCCCGCGGCCTCGCGATAACCGAGGCAGGCGGACCCGACGCTTCGGGCCCCACCCCTCACCCCCCCCACCAAACCAACCCCAAGCCCACCCCCTCCCCCCTCAAAACAAGACATAACACCATAACTTCATGGAACACAACTGGTCGCAGCTTTATTAACCATCAGCAATTAGAACAAAATAACATCAAACTTCCTATCCCCATTAGCGGCACCCGGCTGCACCAGCCATACCTTAGCAAGGTGCCTGCCACCGCTAATGCCACAACTTGCCACCCGGCAATTTGCCATGCCCCTCCCCCGACTTCGCCATGCCATAGCAAAAATCGTCTGAGGCTTGACCGGGTCAGGGGCACCCCGCCCCCGCCAAAATGTAGCCTGCTGCTCCGGACCACGGAAACCTCCGGGATCCCGCCACTGGCACATAACACCATTCATGTGCCGCCCCCCTCCCAACACAAGCTGCGACCAGCGAACATCATGGACAGACACATATTCCAAGGCCTCCTGCCAGTTGTTAAGGAGCAAGTCCATACCAACTGGAGACAAGTGAACCCCATCAGCCCGATAGAGCCCCGAACACCCCACATCCACCCAGTCATGCAAAATCTGGTAACCCCCCCTCTCACAGACCCATCGTCCGATCTGGCGATTGATCTTGGTCAATCCCCGAGACCACCGACGCTGGTCCCAGCAAGCCGGCCTTGGAATAATGTCCGACCACAGTAAAATAACACCAGAAAACATCCGAAGAACCACCCCCAGATCGTCCTGCACTGCCCAGATCAGCTGCCGGCAGGACCAGGACACCAGGTCATTGCCTCCCAGATGCACAATCAGGGCGGCCGGCCCCTGCGATGTCCTCCCGTGGCGCTGTAGCAAAGGCAGCAATTGCAACCAGTGAAGTCTTCGGACGCCCAGCCATGTCACAGCCACCACCGCCGGGTCCAGTCCCAAATTCAGTCCGATAGGCCGGTCCGCCGCACGCCGACCAGCCCAGTGGACAAAAGAGTGGCCAGCCACCCAGCAGACACCAGGCCCGACACCCACATCTGCAAAAGAAATAAACAGTTAAGACCCAGCCCCCACCACCCAGCTCCTACAGCCGCACATAGCCCTTAAAAGCCTGAGAGCGCCACCTACCTATGTCCCGAATCACCTGCCCCGGCAACCCAGCCACCGCCACGCTAGTGGCAGCCCCAATACGAAAAGAGTGCAGCGCAAACCGCACCGGGTCTTCCCCAACCGCACGCAAAGCCAGGCGCAGTACCGCCGATACCTGAAAATGGGTCAGAACCCGCGCGTCCGAATGCACGAAAAAACTATCCGCTGTCCCCGGACGCACCGACAAATACTGCCGTACCATCCGCACTGGGCAAGCCCGCGGGTCCCCAACCTCGACCAGCCACACCCACAAACCTTTCCCCAGAGGATCCGTCTTGGATCTCGCCAGCAGGATACGCAACCGCCGCCCGTCCACCCGAACATGCCGCGCTTGCAGCCCCCAACCCCCCCCCCCGACCCGAGCCAGCGACCAACTCACAGATGCGAAAAGCCCCAAAAAAGGCAACGCAAAAAAACACCCGGAACAAAGTAGCCTCGTATTCAGACGAGGCCACCCGCGTTAAGGCCCCGCAGACTCTCACCAGGAGCCCATGCATAATGGGCAAGCGCGAGTCCGGCAGTGTAGGCTGAACGCGTTCCCAACCGAGCAAGAGCCGACGTGGTTCCCCCCCCCGCAGGCGAACCCCAACTCACCGCGCTCGCAAAAAAGTTAAACCCTGCCAAGTGCCCACGCACCGCAGACCGAGAAAAACCGGTGCCCTTGGCCTCCACAATATATTGATCAATCAGGCCCTCCAGAACCCTGCCCATCTGCCACCCACGATCCACCAAAAAGGCGACCACCCGGTCACAACCCCGCTGATACGCAGACCAAGTCTCCGCAGACACCGAGTTCTTCAGCAGATCTAGCATCTCTCGAGGCCAATGCTCCACAAGCTCTCTGGGACCACCGATCCATCCTCGTCCGCTTCGGGGGCAAGAGCCCGGAACCGTTCCCACTGAAAACAAGAAAGAGCATCAGCAATCTCGTTAGAGCACCCCGGGATATGCCGCGCCCTCACCGAAACATTCAACCGCAAACAAGCCAAGACGACTTCCTGCATCAAGCCCGCCACCTTCAAGCACTTGGGGGAGTAGCGATTAACCACATTGACCACCGCCTCATTATCGCACCACCAGAGCACCCGTCGGTTCCGAAGCTGCTCCGGCCAGAGCTCCAAAACCACCCGAATCGGAAAAAGCTCCAAGAAGGTGATGTTCTTGGTCAATCCCGTGGCGTGCCAGGACTCCGGCCAACGATCAGCGCACCAAGCCCCACGGAAATAAACACCTAATCCCGCTCCCCCCGTGGCATCAGTGTACAACTGCAAGGCATCGCTGGATACCTCGGCCTCCAGCAAAACAGAAGTCCCGTTGAAGTCCTCCAGGAAACGACTCCACACCATCAAATCCTCCTTCATCGCCCCCGTGACCCTAATCCTGTGGTGCTGTTTCCGCACCCCAGCCGTGGCACACGCCAGCCGGCGCAAAAACACCCTCCCCATGGGAATCACCCTACACGCGAAGTTCAAGGACCCCAACAGCGCCTGCAACTCCTTCAAGGAAATCTTGTGGGACGACAACACATTAGCTACCAAAATCCGCAAACGAGTAACCTTATCAGGCGGCAAACGCGCCACCATCTCCACCGAATCCAACTCCACCCCTAAAAAGGTCAAACGCGTCGTAGGACCCTCCGTCTTAGCTTCAGCCAGCGGAACACCGAACTCACGCGCCATCCACACAAACGCAGATAGCAACTCCTGGCAAACCCCCGACTGCGCCGCTCCCACAAAGAAAAAATCATCGAGGTAATGCACCACATCCGACAAGCCAGACACCTGAACTAGCACCCACTGCAGGAAGGTACTAAACATCTCAAAATAAGCACACGAGACCGAACAGCCCATCGGCATGCACTTGTCAAAATAATACCCCCCTTGAAAACAAAACCCCAATAAATGGAAAGCAGAAGGATGGACCGGGAGCAAGCGAAACGCCGACTCAATGTCAACCTTCGCCATGAGGGCCGAACGACCAGCCCCCCTGACCAGCAGCTCTGCCTTATCAAAAGACGCATACCGTACCGTACAAAACTCCCGAGGAATGCTATCATTAACAGAGGCACCCAACGGACAGGACAAATTATGAATTAACCGGAACTTCCCTGGTTCCTTCTTGGGAACTATACCCAGTGGAGAAATCACCATGTCAGGAAAAGGGGGCTCCGCGAAGGGACCCGCCACCCTCCCCAACCGCAATTCTACTAACAACTTGTCCTGTACGATATCGGCCCAGCGACGAACTGAGGGAGAGTTCCGCGCACTCGGCGCCAAAACAACTCCCCGCACCGGTATGACAAAACCGAACCGAAAACCAAAAGACAGAATAGCCGCCTCCCGCCTCCGAGGATATCGACACAGCCACCCCACAAAAGCCTCCACCCGTATCGGGGAAGGCGCCCACCCACACCACTCATTGCCCTTTAGGAGCGGGACTGGCAGCGCCAGCAGCGCCCTGCTTGAGACACTTGGTGGCGGAATGAGGACCTCCGCACAAGGAGCAGGAGTGCCGAAATTTGCAGTCTGGAAAGGGGCAAGTGGCCCGCTTGAACCGCCAGCACACATCACTGCTCCCCGCCGCGCCAGCCTTTGGCAGCACCCCACTCGCTCCCGCGCGAAAGGAACGCACGGCCCCCCCCCCCACAACACCACCACTACTCTTCCCTCCGCCTCCCCCACCGGCCCCTGACCTAGCCGACATTTGGGTCAGCCACAGGTTAATGTCTTGCGTGCCCCACGAAAGCGATCTGCACTCCTCCATCTTATCCCTGAACTTTTCATCATAGTTCAGCCAAGCCCACCCGTCATGCGTCTGAGACGCCTCCAGAATGGAATCGGCGTAGGCTAACAACATACCATAGTGCCCCGGTTCGTGATGACCCCACACGCTGGCCAACCTCAGAAAGGAACGCATCCAATTGACCACATTGCGCGCAACCCGCTTGACCCTACCGGCTTTTTCATCCTCCTTCCTCTTCTTGCGGCTCTCACCCGAGCGCTTCCTCTTTTCGAGCAAGCGGAAGATATCGATATATCGCCGCTTCCTGATCTTGCGCCGCAGCTTACGCGGCACCCCTTCCCACAATTCCGGAAAAACCACCACTGAAGCCGCCCCCCACCCGCACCAGGGGCCAAGCTTCCCCCAGCTTCCCCGTCCCGCCGCCCCGGGTCCTTACCCGACCCAACGGACGAACCAGTGGAAGAGGAAGAAGACGAGGATGAGTCCAAGCTACGACGCCGCCAACAAGACCGCCGGCGCTTCTTACACGAACCCCCGCCCGCCTGCCCTTCTGGCGACTGGACCCCCCCAAACCCCTTATCCCCAAGCAACTCACCAGGATCACCGCTAGCATCCGCCGACGCTGCGTTCATCCCAGATGCCACAGCACTACTCCCGCCACCAGAATTCGCAACCTCCACAGGATGACTCCGCGCTGGCTCCTCCGCTCCATGTTGTGACACCGCTCCCGCCAGCGGACTCAACTAGCTCTCACATCCAGCAGTATTCGCAGTCCAAGCTGGCTGCGCCATAACACGCCCCTGCGGAGAAAGAAAGGGAAAAACAGGGGGGGGGGAGCTGCCAGAGACCAAGGCGCAGACCAAGGACCACCCCAATCAGCCCGAGACGTACCCTGCCCCCCGCTTAACCACTGGTCCCAAGGTGATGACCCCCCCGAAGCACCCAAGCCACCGGTACCCGGTAGCCAACCAGCGGGAATGCTGTAGCCCGTGCCCCACAAGGCCCCATCCTGCCTCAAGCCCCCCCTGCCCTTGCCCCCCCAACATGCCCCCCGAAGCACCCCCATCCCCCGACACACCCGCATCACTTCCCCCACACAGATTAGCTCCCCCTGCCTCCCCCAGCGCTCCCCTAAGCCCACCAGGCACCCCCGGGGATCCCAAGGGGGGCTGAACTCCATCGCCACCCCTACCACCACCCCCAGGCTGTCGAACCCCTTTTGCCCCCTTCCTCCCCCTCACAGCACCCCCCCGAGCCCTCAGCCCTCGAGCACCCGCAGGGCCGGGACACCGGGCCTCACCCCGAGACCGTGACCCGCCCCTCCCCCTCACCCCCACCCCAGAAGCTCCGGCCGGGGCCAAGCCCCTTGATTTTGCCCGACCGCGAGGCCCAGGCATCCCCACAGGAGCAGAAGCCACCAAAGAAGGGGGATTCTATTAATTAAGCTGGTGGGTTGTAGTTACCCTATTTTTTTTTTTAAAACACCAGCGCCTCCACAAAGCCCTACACAGAGGTACACTGCACTAACAAATTAGCAGAGCCCCCCAGAGAACCGTCCCCAACGAAAAAAGGGGGCAGACACACAGCCCACCCGCAGCCAAGCCGACCACCCACGCAGCACAGCCGCAGCAACGCTGACCCACTGCACTTGCCAGGCCGCTAAGCTGCACAGAAGGGATCCGATGCCACGCGGTCACCACAGCCACACTCCTCAGCCGTCAAGACCGCCAGAGCCTCCGAAGACGCTGGCACCCGGAACGCAGCCTCCGCATGCACTGAGCACGCGGAGGCTGCTGGCCACCATCCCCCCTCCTCACCACCCAAGAATCACCTCCCTGATTGGCTCCCAGACGGCCGCGACCGCCGGGAGCCAATCAGTTTAAATAATGCACCCGTGCGCCCAGCTCGGCCGCGCGCAGGGTCCCCGCGCCGGGCCGCGCGCCCGGTTAAAATCGGCCGCCGGGACTCTGCCCGCGGCCTCGCGATTTTAACACTCCAAGTTCCCCCTTCCCTTTGCATGCTATAAAGTTGTCCAGTTATGTTTAAATTGTTTGCAGTAACTATTGCAAGTTCTCTGTAAAATTGAAGTTATAATGTAAATCGCCTTGATTACAAGATAGGGCAGTATAAAAAAACTGTTAAATAAATAAAATATATAAATTATAATATCCTTTGTTTTATTCTCCATTCCTTTCCTTATGATACCTAGAATTCTATTTGCTCTCTTGGTCACTGCTGCACACTGGGCGGAGGGTTTCAACATGTTACCTATGATGACGACTAAATCTTTTTCCTGCGTGGTGGTTCCTAATGTGGAACCTTGCATGGTGTAACCATAATTTGGGTTGTTCTTTCCTAGGTGCTTAACTTTGAACTTGTCCATATTAAATTTCATCTTCCATTTGGATGCCCAGTCTTCCAATTTATCAAGTTCCTCTTGCAATTTTCCACAATCCTCATGGGTTTTAACAACTTGAATAGTTTTGTGTCATATGCAAATTTGATCACCTCACTTGTTATTCCCATTTCCAGGTCATTTGCAAATATGTTAAAAAGCAGCATACCCAGCACAGATCCCTGGGATACTCCACTATTCACCTTTCTCCATTGGGAAAACTGGCGATTTAGCCCCACCCTCTGCTTTCTATCTTTTAACCAGCTTCTGATCCACAATAGTGCACTGTCTCCTATCCCATGACTCTTTGATTTTGACAAATGTCTCTCATGAGGGACCTTGTCAAAGGCTTTCTGAAAATCCAGATATACTTTTTCAACTGACTCACCTTGGTCTACCTGTTTATTCATACCTTCAAAAAAAACATAACAGATTAGTAAGAGAAGAACTACCTTGACTAAAGCCATGTTGGCTGTCTCTCATTAAGCAATGACTATTTACATATTCAGTAATTTTGTTCTTTATAATGGTTTCTACCATTTTTCCTGGTATTGACATCAGGCTCACTAGTCTGTAGTTTCCGGATCACCCCTGGAACCCTTTTAAAAATTGAATTGCATTGGCCATCCTCCAATCTTCAGGTATTACAGATGATTTTAATGATAGTTCACAGATTACCAATAGTAAGTCTGCAAGCTCATATTTAAGTTCTTTCAACATCCTTGGATGTATACCATCTGGTCCAGGTGATTTGGTACGCTTCAGTTTTCTCAAATAGTTGTAATACATCATACCGGTGTATCGATATTTCTTTCAATTCTTCTGCGGTATCACCTTTGAATACCATTTCAGTCATGGGTAACATCCCTACATCTTCCTCAGTAAGGACCGAAGCAAAGAAGTCATTCATTCTCTCTACTATGACCTTGTCCCCTCTTAGTGCCCCTTTTATGCCTCTATCATCTAATGGTCCAACTGACTGCATCAGAGGTTTTTTGCTATTAATGTACTTGAAAAGTCTGTATTACGCATCTTTGCTTCCACAGCAAGCTTCTTCTCTAATTTTCTCTTTGCCTGTCCTAGCTATGCCTTGCATCTAACTTGCCAGTGCTTGTGTTCTTTCCAGTTTTTGCCATTTGGCTCCTTTTTCCATTTCCTGAAAGATGCTTTTTTGGCAACAACAGCCTCTCTGACCTCACCTTCAAATCATGCTGGCAATTTTTTGGACTTCTTTCTATTTTTCTTAAAGCATGGAATACAGCTGGTCTGGGCTTCCAAGATAGTATTTCTAAACAACACCCATGCTTGATGCAAATCTTTAACCTTTGCAACTGCTCCACTAAGTTTTTTCTTAACTATTTTCCCTCATTTTTATCATAGTCTCCCTTTTGAAAGTTAAAAGGTAGTACTGTGGATTTCCTTACCATTCCTCCTCCATTTATTAAATCAAATGCAATCATGCTATGATCACTATTGCCAAGTGGCCCAATACCCTTATCTCTTGCTCCAGATCTTGTGTTCCACTAAGGACTAGCCCAAAATGGCTTCCCCTCTGGTTGGTTCATGAACCAGCTGCTCCAAGAAGCAGTCATTTATTTCATCCAGAAACTTTATCTCCCTAGCATGTCCTACTGTTGGGCCTTGTAGGCCGATTTTCTGAAGTTGTCTCAACAAGGTGCCATGGGATACTGTATCAAAGGCAGCTGATATGTCCATAAATATGAGAAGGAATCTGGATTTAATGTTGTCGATTCCCCTGATGATGGTATCCATAAGTGAGGTTAATAGTGTTTTGATGTTATGGTTTGGTTTAAAAAGATGCTGGTGGGCGTCCAGGGGGGTGTATAGGTCTAAATGGTCCTGTAGCTGTCTTTGTATCACTTTTCCAATAATTTTCGTCATGAGAGGTGGACTGGATATAGGGCGGTAGGACTTAGGGTCTGATTTGTTGAGTGATGAGTTTTTTAGAATTGGATGTATGGTAGCATGTTTGAGCGCATTTGCATATATCCTTGGTTGAGGGAGTTATTACTATATTGTGTATGAGGTGGCTGAATTGCTCATTCGTAGATTTAATCCAGAATATAGGGCATGGATCAGATGGTGAGGTGGTGGTGTTGAGGAGGTGATGATGTGTTCTAATTGTTGGCAGCTTGGTTTATGAAATTTGTTCCATGTTGTTGTGGTGGATGTATCTGGGTTGATTGAGGATGGGGGCAGAAGAGCTTTCAAAGGTTATTGATTTTTTGTCATTAGATGGTTTGCAAATACTTGCGGGTTTATTTCTGGATTCGCTGGGACTTTTATGAGTGCCCTTGATGTTTCAACAAAGCCGAGCAACAATTTTACACCATCCACACTATGAAATCAGCCAACAAACCTCTTGAACAGTTCAAGAGATTTGTTGGCTGATTTCATAGTGTGGATGGTGTAAAATTGTTGCTTGGCTTTGTTTACTATGTTGTTATATTCATGTTGTCTTTGCCTATATTTCATAAGGATGATGGTGGATTTTGTTCATCTCCATTGTCTCTCCAATTTCTGTAGTATTTGTTTCGTTTGTTTGTCTCAGAAGAGTACCATGGTGCTGAAATTTATCGTGAGTTTATGTGGGCTTTGCTTGGGGCTGTTCCAGTGACAAGGATGGTTTTGTTCCACTTTTCAATGGCAATGTCCAGGTCAGGTGTGTCGTGGTATTTGGGGATATTTTTGTAAGAACCTTTCCCTATGAAAGCTCTTAAATCTTCTGTGTGTTGCTGGGTTGTGGTGTCAGAGGTCTTTTTTATATGCATCTTGAAAGCTATGGTGGTGGTCTGACCATGATTGATGGAAATGTTATGGTATGGGCGTGATTGATGGAGGTTTATTTGGTTATCATCTTCGGAATGAAAACAAGGTTGGGCATGGTCCCTAGCTGATGGGTTGGTGTGGTAATAATTTGATTGATTTGAAATGACTCCATTGCACCCAGAAATGTCATTGCATCTTTGTTGTTTGCTGAGCTTCGATTGAAATCACCTAGGTCTGTGCAGTGTTTTCTGGCTGCATGCTGTTTCCAGCATGGTGGATAACTCATCAAAGTTGGCATTGGGAGCTCTGTAGGTGAGGCATATGGTGATATATTTATTGGCAATTGTGATTATGTTTGTGTTGTGTATGATGACCGAGTTTATGAGTTTGAATTTGAAGTGGTTTCTAGTGAGTATTAGCACACTTCCACCTCTCTTATTTGTTCTGTGGCAGTGGAAAGTGGTGTAGTTTGTAGGTGTAATCTGGTTAATAATGACTTGGTCTGTATCTTTGAGCCATGTTTCAGTGATGCAGAGGATGTCTGTCTTGCTTGATTGAAGGTAGTCTGTGATTGCATTGATTTTATTTGTAATTGATCTGGTGTTAATGAGTGTGCATGTTATGAGTGTCTCTAATATAGAGTTGTTATGTGGGGATGTATCTGTGGGCTGACGTATGATTTGTATAATTCAGTGTGGTTTGCGGGTGACATGTTTGATAGAGTGTTGTCACAAGCTGGTTTGGTGTGGGTGTGTAAATATAGGGAGCACCAGTATGTATGAGGATGTGGGAGTTGCTCCTATGTAGAGGAAGAGGAGGTGAGCAAGTGATAGGAGGAAAAGAACAGCGGCGCTGTGTAGCTTCATGTCTGTGTTGTGTAATTTGTAAAGGGGGTTTGTTTTGTTAAAGTGATTAGTGGTGGTATTCTGGGGTAATTTGTTTGAGGTAAGGGGGTTTTAAATATGTGTGAGATGGTTGATGCTATGCTTACCAGAGCCCTTTGGTTTAAGATGTCGTTGTAGCTTCCAGGATGTGGATTTGCATTCCAGAGCTCCTGTCTTACGGAGATTTGTGGCTATGGTTTGGGCCCATAGTGCTGAAATGTACTAACAGGGTTTCTGCCCAATGCTCAGGTGCCTTGTCTTGTGTTGCAAGTAGCTTTTTCTGCCTACGGTACCCACCGAAAGGCCACGCCAAAGGGTCCTCTGGTGAGGCCTTCCGGCACGGGCCCACCAGGCACAGGCACACCTGAGCACGTGGCTGCTTTTAAAATTTCCCAGTCCTGCTGTGCTCTGAGGTGATGGGCTCTGATTGACCTTGGCGGCGAAGGGGCAGGAGAATCCTGAGTTCCTGCACCCTTGTTGCAGATGCCGATCGGGAGCCCCCTGTCTGGCCTTTTTTACCTCATCATCTTTCTTTCAGTCTCTGGTTTCTGCTTTTGCCTGTCTGTTGTCTCTTAATGCTGTTCCCAGGGTGGTCTGCCCATTTGTTATTTCTTTTCTCACCACTTATCGTCACCTCCTCTCCCACATCCATCTCTGACATTGATTTTTCAGCTTTCTTCCATTTATTTTTCTGCTTCTGTGCCCATTCTGATTTTACCCCTCCTCCTCAGTCCTCAGTCTCCCTTTTCTACTGCATCTACCTACATTTTTCATCTCTTTCACCTCAGTCTTCCCATTCCCTAGCTCTCCCCTTCCTTACCCACCCTCTCACTAACTCCCTCCTCTCTCCATATCATTTTTCCCTGATTCATGTTCAGCATTTTCTTTTCTCTTCCCTTCTCCCTACTCCCTAATTAATATTTCACCTTCTCTTCCCTTCCTTATCCTCCCACTCCAGCATTTCTTCTTAGCCCCACATCCAGGTGCTAAGTATCTTCCTTTCCTTACCACCCCCCTCCCCTCCAGGTGACTACCATCTCCCTTTCCCATCACTGTCCACCTCCCAGGTGTCCAGCAAGTCTTTACCCAGGTGTCCATCATTTCCCCTCTCTCTCTCCCTCCTCCTGTTCCAAGCCTGTCCGCTGTCTCCAGTGCAGCATCTGCCCTCCATCTCATCCCATGTTCACTTTATCTGTCTTCCACCTCCCCTACCCTGTGGACAGCATCTTCCTGTCACTTCTCCCCACACTACCTCTGCCACTGCCTCTCTCAATGCCTGTAGCAGCGGTGAACTGTAGTGTAAGCCAGGCCTTGACAAATTAGGAGCTAGCCTAAAAATCTAGGAGCCATCCACCAAAACCTAGGTCACAGTGCAACCCTTACCCACCACAAAAGGTTGTATTGCAGTTGCTTTTTAGGTTTTAGGGCTAGCCAGTGATCACCAAGTCTCTCTCTCTCTCTTATAGCCCCACCCATCAATCACCCAGTGTCTCTCACACAGCCCCACCTAACCATCGCCCAGTGTTTCTCTCATAACTCCACTCAGTCAATCATCCAGTGTGCGTGAGTGTGTGTGTGTGTGTGTTTCTCTCTCTCTCTCTCTCACTCACAGCCCCACCCAGCCATCATCCAGTGTCTCTCTCTCTCTCATTCACCCCACCCAGCCAGTATCTCTCTCTCTTTTTTCTCATTGCCCCCCCTCCCCCCCAGCCATCACATGATGTCTCTGTCTGGTATCTTCCCCCAGCCATCATCCAGTGTATGTCTGTGTGTGTGTGTGTCTCTCTATCATAGCCGTCCCCCAGCCATCACCCAGTCTCTCTTTCTCTCATAACCCCCCTAGCCATCACGCAATGTCTCTTTCTCAAAGCCCCCCACCATCACTTGGTGTCCCTCTCTCCTTGCTCTTTCTGTAGCTACCATCTGATGTCTCCCTATCTCTCGTCTCCCACAGCCATTTCTTGATGTCTCTCTTTCTCTTTCTCTCTCTTTCATTTTCCCCTTGCAACCATTACCAGATCTCTCTCCCTCTATCTCTCCTTGCCCAGCCTCCCCCCCACAGAATCTCTCCCTCTCCTTCCTTGTCCTTGCACCCCCCCCCCCAAGCCATCACCAATCAGTTCTCAGCAGACAGGAACTTGAAACAGCATGTGGCTTGGAGTCAATTCATGTAACATAAGTCCCAAAGCCCCACACTGATTTTTAGGGGCATTTCAGCCTTCCGACCTGATCAGCACGGGGCTTTGAGGCTCACACATGCGAAGCATGGCTGACATGCACCATGTGAATGGGCTTCAAAGTCCCATGCTGTTTCAACTTCTTGTCCGTCAAGAACTGATCAGAGATGACTGGGAGTGGGCAAGGGTAAGAAAGGAGAGAGAGAGAGAGAGAAAGATTGGGGGTGGGGCAAGGAGAGAGAGAAATAGAGATCAGGTGGTGGCTATGGGGGACAAGGGGAGAGAAAGAGAGAGATTGGGTGAAAGCTGTGGGGGGGGGGGAGGTGCTCACTGTCCCAACTGTGCAGGTGATGGGGGGGTGACAGTGCCACCGCACACCTGCTGTGACACCTCTGTCCACAGTAGTGGAATCAGGGACAGGAGGCTACCAAAGCAGTAGGATCCAGGGGCAGAGCCCTGAAATGGAGGATAATGTAGGGAGGAGTGGTCTAGTGGTTAGGACCAGGCACTTCAGGCCGGAGGGCTGGGGGTTCAAGTCCCACCTGGGGACAGCAAGCTCAGGCCAGAGGGACTGGGATTTCTAGTCCTATAGGCACTCCTTGTGGTCTTGGGCAAGCCACTTAACCCTCCATTGCCCATGTTCCCTGT
Organism: Ichthyophis bannanicus; assembly: GCA_033557465.1. NCBI lineage: Eukaryota > Metazoa > Chordata > Amphibia > Gymnophiona > Ichthyophiidae > Ichthyophis > Ichthyophis bannanicus. Next base: position 1,500,378,330 of record CM066031.1, read on the forward strand.
AAGTATTAGCGTATGTGTCTCATATCCCCTCGTGTTAAATGTATCCCCCAATTGACCGCTTTGACCCGGTGAAAAGCGGGATATAAATACAGCTAAATAAATAAATAAAATAAATAATCCCTGAAAATCAGGGATGTCTGGTAAACCTAAAATAAGCTTAATTCTTAGCCATTTCCTATAGCTCTGTCATTTCTGCTCATCTCTAGATGAGTTTGATAAGCAATCTCAAAATCTGCTTCATAGAATTTTTCAAAGAGGATACCCATCATATGTACTGAAGAATGTGTAAAAGAGAGCAAGATATGCTCACTAAGAATGGCTTTTGGACTATCACGAGAAAAATTCAATCAATGGATTGGTCTGTGTTTTCCCTTATAACAACTGCGTCTAGTAGAAGGATTTGAGAAATCTTTCAGCATCACATGTGCTGCCACTTCACAAGTTTATTCTGAGACTCAGGTTGCCTATTTGCAGGGTACGAATATCAGTGAATGGGTAGCCCACAAAGATATCTGTGGGAAGAAGATCAATATAGATATGGGACATCTGGCATGCGGACACTACATGTGGGTATACCTGGGATTGAAAGCAAAGAATGGATCTGTCTGGTGGATGGATGGGAATTGACATTTCTTAATCAAGATAAATTTGTACAGAAAAGTTCAATGAAAGAGCAAACAATATAAAGAAGGAAACTTATATACTGTAAATACAAAAATAAATCATCTTTCGTCTGGAACTACAGACCATAATATACAATAGGGGGAGTGGAACACATTAAAAAAGTGGTATAGTTGGTTACTGAGTGTGCAAACCTAAACATATGCATAGCTACAGCGTGATGCCACAATATAAATAGCATGCGCGGCGTTTGTTGGATTTCCCAGAGCATGAGATGGAGAAAGTCGGAATGAGCTGTTTAGCCGCAACATTGTCAGGAATATAACTTCATGATCAAGTCCCTTGAGAAACCCTTCACGGAGAAACGCACGGGCACCTTAAAAGGCTGGCGTTGGGACAAGTTTTGAGTTATTGATTGAAAGTGGAAGAAAATTCACAATACTAAAAAATTCTTAAAAAAATATACAAGACTCATGGAGTATTACGCTCAGCATCACGTCTTTGAATGAGCTAAGTATTTTTTTATTTATTTCAATTTGCTCATGATACATCATGATACTGTTTGTGTTAATCAACATAAGCCATTGATGTTAAACTGGCACATGTCTGGGAGAATAATACGATAAGCCCAGAGTTTGTTAGTGCCAACGGTTATTTCTGAGGCTATGTTGTGACAATTGAGAATCACTGAGCCAGATTGCTTTGGTAAAGAGTTGAATGAGGTATTTTTTCTATTGCCTTACAACGGTCATTCACAAAGACAGACCCATTTTTTATTTAGAGAATCTATACAATATAAATAGCAGCAGCAGCTAGATTATATTGAGTAGCTATGAAAGCAGAAAGGTGGGAGGGATCAACAAATACACATTTAGCAGGTTTATATTTAACAATACGGTTACAGGGGAATATTAGAAAGAACAATGCTCCCAATCTGAGAACTCCTGGCCTCACTAAAATAAATTCTCTGCCTCTGTTGTGTTTCCCTTGTGATGTCTGGGAACATTCTAACTTTACAGTTTAGGAAAAGTTCCTCATGATGCCTGAAGAACAAACGGAAGAACCACTTCATGATCTGAACTCTGTGCTCATTAAGGTAGCTGGAGTAGCCAGTTCAGAATCTGAAATTTCCAATACAGCTGAAATATCCAATACTTTCATTGAAAGACCCTAGCTCTGATTCTGAGCTCGCTCCTGACGTATTTTATCAGTAGGGAGATAATAAATCTTCAACACAAGAGGCATAGCTTCAAGAGAAAGCTTCAAGACTTCGACTAAATACCTCTTAGAGATTTCTCTAGGAGATATCAACAGTAGTTCAGGAAAGTTCACAAGTCTTAAATTAGACTGTCTTACTGAATTCTCCAAGGCTTCAATCTTCAAATGTAATAAGATATTATCTTTAACTAAAGATTCTTCTAAAGTTTGAACCTTAGTAACCTTTTCTTCAGTAAAAGGAACTCTGCTTTTCAAATCTTGAGTTTCTTCTTTAAGCTTGCCTAATTTAAGATCAGACTCCTGAAATTTTGCATGCAGTTGATTAATATGGGGTGCAAACACTTACCTCAAGTCTGAGATACTTGCCAAATAGTTTCCAAGGTAAATGTCTCTGGTCGGGGCAAAGAGAATATAAAAGGTAAACCAAAGCCACTAAACTGATTTGGAATAGTTTGAGAGACTCTTGAAACAAATAGGTCATCCCTTCTCGCTCCCAACGATATCTTTGTAGTTGCTGTTCATATAGTAGACACTGAACTCCTCACGCTGTCTTCAGCCACAGAAATCACAGGTTGCAGCAAAGCACCTATTTCTCCTTCTCCTCTCCCCCCACTCCCGGACCTGAACACCAACATAGAATATATAGCACTAAATGAAAGGTTAGATATGATTGGAATATCAGAGACATGGTGGAAGGAGGACAACCAGTGGGACACTGTGATACCTGGGTAAAAACTATATTGTAACTGATCAAATTGGTGGAGGGGTTGCTCTCTATGTTAGAGAGAGCATTGAGTCAGAAAGGATTAAAGTTTTGCAGGAAACAAAATCTGCTGTAGAATCTATATGGATTGTAATTCCATGTAAAAGGGGGAAGGCAATGGCAGTGGGGGTGTACTATCGAGCGCCTGGCTAGAATGACCAAATGGATGATGAAATGCTCAAAAAAATCAAGGAAGCTAACAAACGTTACAGCGCAGTAATAATAATGGGTGATTTCAACTACCCCGGTATCGACTGGGTCAGTGTCACGTCAGGACATGCTAGGGAGATAAAGTTCCTAGATGAAATAAATGACTGCTTCTTGGAGCAGCTGGTTCATGAACCAACCAGAGGGGAAGCCATATTAGACCTAATCCTTAGTGGAACACCAGATCTAGTGCAAGAGATAAAGTTGTTGGGGCCACTTGGCAATAGTGATCATAGCATGATCACCTTTGATTTAATTAGTGGAGGAGGGATAGTAAGGAAATCCACAGTATAACTTTTAACTTTCGAAAGGGAGACTATAATAAAATGAGGAACACAGTTAAGAAAAAACTAAAAGGAGCAGTTGCAAAGGTTAAAGACGTACATCAGGCTTGGCTGTTGTTGAAAAATACTATCTTGGAAGCCCAGACCAGCTGTATTCCATGCTTTAAGAAAAGTGGAAGGAAGTCCAAAAAACTGCCAGCATGGTTTAAAGGTGAGGTCAGAGAGGCTGTTGTTGCCAAAAAAGCATCTTTCAGGAAATGGAAAAAAGAGCCAAACGACAAAACCTGGAAACAGCACAAGCACTGGCAAGTCAAATGCAAGGCACTGATAAGGCAGGCAAAGGGAGAATATGAGAAGAAGCTTGCTGCGGAAGCAAAAACGCGAAGTAAAGACCTTTTCAAGTACATTCGTAGCAAAAAACCTGTGAGAGAGTCAGTTGGTCCATTAGATGATAAAGGGGTTAAAGGAGCACTAAGAGGCGACAAGGCGATAGCGGAGAGACTGAATGAATTCTTTGCTTCAGTCTTTACTGAGGAAGATGTAGGGATGTTACCCATGACTGAAGTGGTATTTAAAGGTGCGGAGGAATTGAATGAAATATCGATACATCGGGAAGATGTATTACAACTATTAGATAAGCTGAAGAGTAGCAAATTACCTGGGCCTGATGGTTTACATCCAAGGGTGTTGAAAGAACTGAAATACGAGATTGCAGACCTGCTATTAGTAATCTGTGAACTATCATTAAAATCATCTCTAATACCTGAAGATTGGAGGATCGCCAATGTAACACCAATTTTTAAAAAGGGTTCCAGGGGTGATCCGGGAAACTACAGACCGGTGAGCCTGACATCAGTACCAGGAAAAATGGTAGAAAACATCATAAAGAATAAAATTACTCAGCATGTAGATAGTCATGACCTAATGGGAGACAGCCAACATGGCTTTAGACAAGGAAGATCTTGTATTACTAATCTGTTATGTTTTTTTGAAGGAGTGAATAATCAGGTGGAAAAAGGTGAGTCAGTTGATATTGTGCATCTGGACTTTCAGAAAGCCTTTGACAAGGTCCCTCATCAGAGACTTTTGGCAAAACTAAAGAGTCATGGGATAGGAGGCAGTGTACTATTGTGGATCAAGAACTGGTTAAAAGATAGAAAGCAGAGGGTAGGGCTAAATGGCCAATTTTCCCAATGGAGAAAGGTGAATAGTGGTGTACCCCAGGGATCTGTGCTGGGTCTGCTGCTTTTTGACATATTCATAAATGACCTGGAAAGTGGAATAACGAGTGAGGTTATCAAATTTGCAGATGACACAAAACTATTTAAAGTTGTTAAAACCCAAGAGGATTGTGGAAAATTGCAAGAGGATCTTGATAAATTGGAAGACTGGGCATCAAAATGGCAGATGAAATTTTATGTGGACAAGTGCAAGATTATGCAGCTAGGGAAGAACAACCCAAACTATGGTTACACAATGCAAGGTTCCACATTAGGAACCACCACCCAGGAAAAAGATTTAGGTGTCATTGTGGATACCATGTTAAAACCCTCGGCCCAGTGTGCAGCGGCGGCCAAGAGAGCAAATAGAATGCTAGGTATGATAAGGAAAGGAATGGAAAATAAAACAAAAGATATTATAATGCCTCTATATCGTTCCATGGTGAGATCGCACCTTGAATATTGTGTGCAATTCTGGTCGCCGTATCTTAAAAAGGATATAGCAATTTTAGAAAAGGTTCAGAGAAGAGCCACCAAAATGGTAAAGGGGATGGAAGGATACTCCTATGAAGAAAGGCTAAAAAGGTAAGGGCTCTTTAACCTGGAAAAGAGACGGCTGAGGGGAGATATGATAGAAGTCTATAAATTAATGAATGGAGTGGAACGGGTAAAAGTAGATCGATTGTTTACCTTATCAGAATATAGAAAGACTAGGGGACATGTAATGAAGCTACAGGGTAAACTATTTAAGACTAATAAAAGAAAATATTTTTTTACTCAACATGTAATCAAACTCTGGAATTTGTTACCGGAGGATGTAGTAAAGGCTGTTAGTGTAGCTGGGTTTAAAAAAGGTTTGGACAAGTTCCTGGAGGAAAGGTCCATAAACCATTATTAAGAAGGGACCCAGGATATCAATTCTTGAACCAATACCAGCATTGTGGAACCTGTGTCCCTTGGGGAAACTGCTAGGTACATATGACCTAGATTGGCCACTGTTGGAAACAGAATACTGGGCTTGATGGACCTTGGTCTGACCCAGTATGGCATATCTTATGTTCTTATGTTCTTAACATTTTCTTCTGGTGGTGGCTCACTGGTTGGGGTCAGCGTACTAGAGGGCATCATTGGTTAAGGTGAGAGAACACATTTCTCCAGACTCAAGGAAGTCTCTGAGCCAAGACAGAGCTCAAAGCAAGCTGTGGCAAACAAACAACCAAGCTGCTCCATTCTGGAGGTTGAAACTGGACATATTTTTCAATAGGGGTGATTTCCCAGACTTTGGGGGTTTATTGTTTATTGTTTATTGTTTACATTGCATTTACTATACCGCCTCCCATAACATCGAGGCGGTTTACAAATAAAATCAAGGTTTAACAGAAAGAAAAGAAATTACAATAATTAATAGCACAGAGAAGAGTCAAGGCAGAGAACACAGCTGAGGACTTGCCCTTATACTTATCCATGTAAAGACAGAAGGTAAGCTAGCAGCTAGCAACTCATGTCTGCCATCTTGGCACTCTGGTCTTCTAATAATTGAATATGAAAGACAGAAGGTTTGTTTGATGAAATGCTTTCATTTTCTTCTTTCTTTGGAGTACATGGTGTGTTGAGTGTCTTTATATAATAGGCAACAAAGGTACCTTTTTGGACTTTTCTCATAAGTTCCCTGTTAAAAAATGACCCCATAGTGACTGAATATTGCTGCTATATAGATAAATTTGGGCCCTTCCTCAGAAGGCCTCTGGCCCCTCCTAAAGATGTGGAGGCCAATTCAGTTCTGAGTGCTTCTTGCCCCTCCGGATGTCCAGAATCTGGACGGGGGCTATACAACCTTGTGGGATCAGAATCGGGTGCACCCGGCCTGGACGGGACGGCCGTGCCCCGATTCTGCATCCCCAGACATTCAACCACTTACCAGCTAGCCCAGCCATGCAGGAGCCACAATCCTCGGCAGACTGCAAAATGATCCTTTCCCCACTGCCCAACCCCTGATTTGGCCTGCCGTAGCCATGGTCAGACTGTGGGGCACCATCTGCACCCCTTTACCTCCTTTTCCCTGCCCGGAGTGAGCATTGGCTGGTCTAGAGGGACTTATTCCACCTTCGAGGTGGAATAAGTCCCCTGTCCAAATGGCTGACCCTGGATGTACAGGGCCAACCCTGGAATCGGCTCTGTACATCTGGGGTAGGGGTCATGCCTCCAGCCTGCCCTCTCTCATTCCTCGGCCCACCCCTCCCGTCCCCATAGAGAGCTCCCCACACTTCTCTGCTGTATGGAGTGGAGGAGTGGCCTAGTGGTTGGGGCAAGGTACTTCAGGCTGGAAGATCAGGGGTTCAAATCCCACTAGAGGACAGCAACCTTGGGCCAGAAGGACTGGGGTTTCTAGTCCCACAGGTGCTCCTTGTGGTCTTGGGCAAGCCACTTAACCCTCCATAGCCCATGTTCCCTGTAAAATAGTTATCTCCAAGTTATAATGCCCTGTTCAATGTAATTTCAGTTTGTTCAATGTAAACCACACTGATGCAGAATAGCGCAGTATATAAGAGAATATAAATAAATAATATATGCGTGGAGCTCTGTGGGTGGAATTGGCACCCTGGTGTTTAGCGGGGATATACATCTAACCCATATGTATATCCCCACTAAATGCAGGTCAGAATCTACCCCATACAAATAATTTCTGGCCATATATTGACTTACATGGCCAAATTTATTTATTTAGCATTTTTTATACACTGCATTTCCAAAGATCAATGTGATTTACATGGAACAATTTAAATTAATGTTACATAGCACAGGGAATAATAACATGTAATAATAACTTTTAAAACCGAACAGGGAATATTAACATGAAATGAGCTTTTTACAATTGTTAAATTGTAGTAATGGTTGTGTGTATATGGTATATTGAGGGAGTTTAAGGGGGAAGTTACAGGTCATTGAAACAGATGGCTTGGTTCATGTGAATCATCGTGGTAATGGATTCTGTTTGTCAAAAGTTCAATGTATATATATTTACAAGTGCAAGAGCAGAGGGCGGCTTTGGGTGTAGTTGGGTTATGTTTTGTCCTTGAAATGCTCTTTGAATAACAGTGTTTGCATCTCCTTTCAGAATTGGCAAATGTCTTCTATGTATTTTAGTTTTGTGGGAAGGTTATTTCAGATTTTGGATGCATACAGCGAGAAGGCTCTTGCACAGGTAGTTTGCTAAAATTTTAATTTCTCTATGGGTACGCATATCGTGCTTTGCACACCTAGTCTCCTGCTCCTATTCTGTAGAAGTAGTTTTAGCATGTTTTGCAGGTGTGTGGTGGTCATATTGTGAAGGGCTTTGAAAACAGTCATTATTATCTTGTTTCTTATGTGGGATGGATGAGGGAGCCAGTGTAACATTTTTGGATGGTGGTTATATGTTCCATTCTTGATGCTCTTTCCAGAAGTCTGGCTGCTGTGTGCTGTGCCATTAGTAATAGTTGTCGTACATATTTAGGAAGGCCCTGCAGTATGATATTGCAGTAGTCTATGTGCAGGAATATGATAGCTTGAAGGACTATTCTGAAGTCATTGGCTTCGAGCAGAGGTCATAGGTGCTGGAGGGTTTTTATCTTCTGATATATCATTCTGGTTGTATTGCTGATGTGCTTTTGTAGTGTGACTTGTTGGTTTAACATTATCCCTAGGTACTTGACCTCTTTTTTAACCTCAAGCTCTGCATTGTTGACCTACTGATGGTGGCGTGAAATTTTTGTTTCTTGCTATGAAGAGTACTTCCATTTTTTGTAATTTATTTTGAGGTTGTGTTGTAGTAACTAGTTGGAGAGTGCATTGAAACAATCTATTAAGGGAGTGCAGCAGGTTTTTGTGGTGGAGAATAGCATGTAAATCATTACAACATTAACATAGATGTGGTATAGGATGTTGTGGATTTGCATAATGCTGCAGACTGGCTGTAAGTAAATGTTGAATAATAAGGATGATAGTGCTGATCCTAGCGGGATGCCAGGGTTAGCGTGAATGGGGAGGTTTTCATGTTTGATATTTTGACATGTTGAAGTTGTGTGAAGTAGGAGCGAAACCATTTTAATGCAGATCCCAGAACTCCAATTTCTTGTAGACGTATGAGTGGTAGATTGTGTGATACTGAATCAAATGCAGCTTTAATAACCAGGAATATTAAAACAAATCCTTGTTGTGGGTTCTGAATGCCCTTTGTGATGTGTTAAAAAGGGAAGTGATAAGTGTTTCTACGCCATGGTATGGTCTGAAGCTGTGCTGTTGTGAGTCTGGTGCGTTGTTTGTGTTGATGTACTCTTGCAGATTGTAATTGGGCTACTTTTTCAATTATTTTAGCTAGAAATGGCAGACTGGTGATGGGTCTGTAGGAAGCTGGGTCTTTTGTATCTTGTTTTGGATTCTTTAGAATGGGTCTGATCGATCTGTTTTTGAGGCAGGCTGGTAGGTAGGCTTGCTCGAAGGAGTATTGTGTTAGTCTTCTAAGGAATGGTGCTATTTCAGATCAGGGAAAACTTTATCCAGCTTACTGAGCATGGATCCATTGGTGAGGTTGTTGTATTGATTGTTTTTATGATGGTTTCTAGGTTTTCTAAGAAGTATGTAAGGAATTCTTTGAGACAGCCATTGTGCTTGGGGAAGCTGTGGTGAGGCTGTATTAGTTTGTTTTGTTTGTAATTTGGATTGGAAGAAGTTTTCCAGGATTTGTGGGTCTGGAGTGTTACTTGTTTGTTATTGTTGTCATGTTTTTGCAGGGATTTCACAATCTGAAATAATTCTCTTGGTTTATTTAAGGAGCTACTGACTAGCTTTGGGTAATATTCTTTTTTATGTTGATTGACTTTGTGGTGATAAGTATTGAGGTTGAATAAATAGATGAGTTTGTTATGGTTATTTTGTGAGTGACGCCACCTGCGCTCCAGTCTTCTGAGGTCTCTTTTTAGTTGTTTTAGCGCGAGGTTGTACCATGCAGTGTTAACTGCAGTCTTATTTGGACAAGTGGTATTCTGGAATATTCAGAAATGATCTTGTTCCAGTTCAGAATGTGGTTGTCCAAATTATTTGAGTCATTGTTAACACTAGAAGCCCCAAAGTGCATCAAGTGATGCACATGCATCTTCGAAGCTGTATACCAGCGCAATGCTAGAACCATGTCAGTCATGTTCCATGACTTTGTTAGCAAGGTCAAGATGTTCAAATATGTGCATCAAAAATTAATGACAGATGTACCATCTAGCGGGAAAATGAATTTATACCTAGAAGCCCCAAAGTACGTCAATTGACGCACTGAATTGTCTTGGATGCGTCAATTGACGTACTTTGGGGCTTCTAGGTATAAATTCATGTTCCTATTAGGTGGCGCATCTCAATCACTGTTTACAGTTTTACTCCGAAATTACAAACAATAAACACATGATGATGTCATGTAATGACATTACATACTGCACATATTTAACAAATAAGTAACTTCACATTAATTCACATCTGCATTTCATGCTAAATGCAGTCGTCGTGATAATGCATCAATTGACACACTTTGGGGTTTCTAGGTAAAATGCCTTTTGGGGCTTCTAGTGTTAATTAATGGGGATATTGTATCCAGGAAAGATGGTTTGTTAAATTGCCTGAATTGTCCTGTATTTGTGTTAATGCTGTTGTGTTGCTTTGTGAGGTTTCCTGGAAGTTGAAAGGATATCAGGTGATGGTCTGACCATGGGAACTGCATGACCCGTGTCATGGTATAAGTAGTGTGATTCAGGAACTGCTTAGGGGTGAAAATCAGATCTAGGGTGCTTCCTCCAGTGTGTGTGGGGATGTAGGCTATTTCCAGGATGTTGGATAAGGCTGTGTCTGTTAGTCTGGATGATCTATAAGCCAGGCATATTGCTATATGTTTGTTTTCTATGAGGACAAAGTCAATGTACTGACTGTTGTTATGGGGGAGAATTTGAATTTGCTCTTTGTAGTGACAAGGACGCCTCCTCCTCTGTGTCTGTTTCTGTTGCTGTAGAATAGATTCTATCCTGGTACCTAGAGCAGATTTATGAGGGCAGCGTCTTCTTCATTGAGCCATGTTTCCATTAGGCATAGCATGTCTGGGCTATGGTCATTGATGTAGTCGGTGATAATTGGGATTTTGTTTCTGACTGACTGGATGTTGATTAGAATCCCCTTTATATCCTGTGGGGTAAGGGCATCATGAGTAAGAAGTTTTGTTGTAGTGTGCTCTTTGATTGTCATGTGTTTTAGGAAGCTGTGAGTTTTATTTTTGGTCTTATGTGGGGTAGTTCTAGGTTTATAGTTTCTTGAGGTTTGAATGATTGGTATATGGTTTGAGTCTGGAGAGAGTGCCTCTAATGGTGTCATGGTGGTAAAGAGGCATGTAATGATCAGGAGGGTAAGGAGGGTAAATAGCTTTTTGGGCATTGTGCCTGTAGTTTGGCCTTTGGAACGTGGTAGTTTTAGGCTGTGGCTTTATGCTGTGTAAGGCGCTGCTGTTAAGCAGAGGTGTGTTGCTTAGCTTTGTGTGCAACCTTTGTAGGTTGTGGTTGCAGTGCCCTGCAGAGCATGGAGAGGCTTGTATCTTTAGAGTTGATGCTGGGTGTGCACAACGAGTGTAGTAGCTGTATACCTGGAAACCATCTAAGGGCCACCCCAAAGGGCCTATTGGCTTGATCCTTAGGCAAGGGCCGGGCCGGCGAGGGTCCGCCTTAAGGTCAGTCGACCAATGTAGAGGAGGCTGGCTATGATGCCTCCGATGAGCTTACCGGCTGTAGTGCTTTGTCTGCTGTGCCTGCAGCAGGGTTCTGTGTGTGATCGGAGGAGAGCAGGATTCCTTAGCTGTCTAGCAGCCTAATATTTAAAAATGAAACACTTCTATGGTCAACATCAGATTCTGACTGCAAAAGAGTTTTACAGGAGCAATGCTTCCCGCAGCACTTTGTTAACTTTTGGATCTGAGCTTTTATTCCTTCCGAATCTAATGCACTAAATTGTTTCTTTGTGATTTTACGTATCTAAGTGTCATTCACTTTCTCAGGCTTGTAACATAGTAACATAGTAAATGACGGCAGATAAAGACCAGCATGGTCCATCCAGTCTGCCCAGCAATACGGCAAGAGTAGGTGCACCTGTCGCTCTGTGCTGGCCACCCCTCCCCATGTCTTTGTTTAGGGGTGGACCCACCACTCCATGTAGGACACCCCTATTTGTTGAGAAGTTAGATGGTTCAGTTTATTTTGTTTTTATCCTTTTGCTTTGAAGGGATCCGCTGTGCTTGTCCCATGCTGTTTTGAATTCCGTCACCGTGTTTGCCCCACCACTTCCATCGCGAGAGCATTCCAAGCATCCACCACCCTTTCAGTGAAAAAATATTTCCTGACATTGCCTTTCAATTTTCCACCTTGCAGCTTCAAGGTATGCCCTCTAGTTTTGCAGCTCCCCCGTCTTTTGAAGAGGTTTGTTTGTTCCTCTTTAAGTATTTAAAGGTCTGAATCATATCTCCCCTATCCTGCCTCTCCTCCAAAGTATACATATTTAGGTCTTCAAGTCTCTCCTTATAAGGTTTCTTACGCAGGCTCCAAATCATTTTGGTCGCCTTCCTCTGAACGGTTTCCAGTCTTTTTACATCTTTTGCAAGATATGGTCTCCAAAATTGAACACAGTATTCCAAGTGAGGCCTCACCGGCAACCTGTACAGTGGCATAAGTATCTCTTCCTTTCTGCTGGTAATCCCTCTTTGTATGCAGCCCAACATCCTGGCTTTTGCCACCGCCTTGTCGCACTGTTTTGCCTCCTTGAGATCATCAGAGATAATCACACCAAGGTCTTTCTCCTGAACCATGCACACCAACCTCTCGCCCCCTATTGCGTACATTTCCCTTGGATTTCTGCTACCTAAGTGCATGATACTGCACTTTTTCGCATTAAATCGTAATTGCCAAGCATTAGACCATTCTTCCAGCTTTTGTAGATCTTTCCTCATGTTATCCACTCCCTCAGGGGATTCCACTCTGTTGCAAATTTTTGTGTCATTTGCAAAAAGACAGACTTTTCCATTCAGTCCTTCAGCAATATCACTCACAAATACATTGAAGAGTGCCGGGCCCAGGACCGAACCCTGGGGCACCCAGCTAATCACCTTCCTTTCATCCGAGTGAGCTCCATGTACCATCACCTTCTGTCGTCTGTCAGTCAACCAATTTCTAATCCAGTTTACCATCTTGGGACCCATCCCCAAGCTACTGAGTTTGTTGACAAGCCTCCTGTAAGGAACAGTATCAAAGGCTTTGCTGAAATCCAGGTAGATGACATCCATCGCATGCCCCTGATCTAGTTCCTTGGTTACCCAGTCAAAGAACTCAATCAGATTTGTTTGGCAAGACCATCCTTCAGTAAAACCATGTTGCCTCAGATCTTGCAACCTGTTGGTTTTGAGAAAGTTCACTATTCGCTCTTTCAGGAGCGCCTCCATTACTTTTCCTGCCACCGAGGTAAGGCTTACGGATCTGTAGTTTGACACTTCTTCCCTGTCACCACTTTTGTGTAGAGGTACGACATCAGCCATTCTCCAGTCCTGAAGAACCTCTCCTGTTTCCAAGGATCTGTTGAATACATCCTTTAACAGCCCTGTAAGAACCTCTCTGAGCTCTTTCAGTATCCTGGGATGTATCCCATCTGGTCCCATGGCTTTGTCCACTTTCAGTTTAGCAAGTTGTTCCAACACCTCATCTTCTGTGAATGGTGTGGTATCTACTTCATTCCCATTTTTATATTTGGGAGTCACAGCTGGTCCATCTCCAGGATTTTCTTTAGTAAAAACAGAGCAGACGTATTTGTTTAGCAATTTTGCTTTTTCTATGTCACTTTTCACGAGTCCTTTCCCAGCACTTCTGAGTCCTGCAATTCCAACTCTGATCTTCTTCCTTTCCTGAATATACCTGAAGAAAGTTGTGTCGCCACCCTTAACATCTTTAGACATCTTTTCCTCTGCCTCGGATTTTGCTATCCCTATTTCTCTTTTTGACTCTTTGAGTTTGATCCTGTATTCATTTCTGTGTTCTTCTGTTTGCAAGCTTTTGAATTTTGTGAAAGCTGTGTTTTTTGCCTTTATTTGAGCAGCCACTTCTTTGGAAAACCAAATAGGTTTCCTTCTCCTCTTGTTTTTATTTACTTTTTTTACATATTTATCTGTTGCCCCTTTTAGTGCCTTTAGTTTAGCCCATTGCAATTCCACTTCCCTTATCTCCTTCCACCCTGTCATCTCCTCCTTTAGGCACTCGGCCAATTTTTTGAAGTCAGTGTTTTTGAAGTTTAGGACTTTGAGCTTGCTATGTTTGGCCTGTACCTTGGCTTTTATCTCAAACCACACCGTGTGATGATCGCTGTTGCTCACAGGGGTACTCATGCAGACATTCGACACGCTATCACCGTTAGTGAGCACTAAATCCAGCATTGAGCTTTCCCTTGTTGGTTCCATGACCATTTGTCTAAGTGATGCATCCTGGAGAGCATCTACAATTGTTTTGCTTCTTTCCAGATGTGCAGAAGGAGTAATCCAATCCACATCAGGTAGATTAAAGTCACCCAAAATGATTGCTTCCCCCTTTGTGGCTATCTTGGCAATATCTATAATCAATTCGTTATCTATCTCTTCAATTTGAGTCGGAGGTCTGAAAACTACAGCAGTATGGATGACAGTGCCATCTCCTCTTTCCAACGCAATCTAGAGCGCTGCTTCTTTTCCCCATGTCCCCTGCATTTCAGTAGCTTTAATATTGCTTTTGACATACAAGGCTACTCCTCCTCCTTTTCCATTTTCTCTGTCTCTTCTGAATAGATTATAGCCAGCTATGGCTATATCCCAATCATGTGATTCATTAAACCATGTTTCTGTAATGGCCACAATGTCTAAATCCATTTCCACTATTAGGGCTTCCAGGTCCAGAACTTTGTTGGCTGAGCTTTGAGCATTTGTGCTCATTGCTTTCCAACATTTACCTGGCTTGTGTGTATTTCACATTCATTTTGTTCTGCCCACATCGTCCCACTTGTTTTTGATGTGTGTTTTAAAAGTGTGGCTGTTTCTCATGTTATTCTGCTTTTGCAGGGGGTGGCGTGAAGGTCTTGACCTTCCACATCTGTCACCCCCTTTTCTTAGTTTAAATGCATATCCACAAACTGCCTGAAATTTTCACTTAAGATTCTTTTCCCTGCGACAGAGAGATGTAGTCCATCAGCACAGTATAGTCTCTTGTTGGTCCATCTGTTTCCCCAGTTGGCAATAAATCTGAATCCTTCTTGTTTGCACCAGGTCTGTAGCCATGTATTAAAGCTGTTAATGCGATGCAACCTTTTTGTCCCCTTACCAAGAACAAGCATAACCTCTGAGAATGCAACAGTGTTAACAATGGGCTTGAGTTTCTCTCCCAGAGATTGGAAGTCCTTTTGGACTGTAGAGGCACTGTTTCTAGCCAGGTCATTTGTGCCCAAGTGGATAACAACATCAAGTATGGAGTGTTCAATTTTTGCGCCAAGTACTTCAACAACTTGGTTTGTATTCCTGATGGCTGTCGAGCCTGGTAGGCACATGACTATCTTCTCTCCTTTGAGCTGTGTTCCCAAGTTGGTGCCTCTGATGATGGAATCTCCAAGTAGTAGTAGTTTTCTGTTTGGTGAGGTTTTCTTCATATTTGGTGCTTTAGTAGGAGATTGGGCATTGTCTGACTCATTTAAGGGCCCTTTAGTTTCTTTGGATTGAGCATCCTCATTAGCCAAGGCAGAGAAGGCATTCTGCAGGGATATCTCTTGATGTATAGGATGTCTCTGCGTTATAGGTTGCAGTCTTCCAGAACCCACTGTGATCCATTTGTTCCTGGGGTGTTTGATTCTTTGTGGGAGCGGTGGTGGACTTTGTTCAGTTTGTATCCTAGAAGAGGTGAGTTTCATTGCAGCCATTTCCTCCCTCAGTAGTCACTTCTTTATGCATAACCAATTAGGTCTAGTTTTTTGAACGTACTACTGTAGTTTATGATGAATCGTTCAATGTTGAATCTGAAGCAAGTCAGAATACCGCTTTGCAGAACTTCACAGGTCTCAAAAATCAGCTTCCACTCTTGTCTTTTAACTTGCTATCTTTTGAAAAGTACTCGCTGATGTTAAATAGAGTATTTTTCAAAAGATAGCAAGTTAAAAGACAAGAGTGGAAGCTGATTTTTGAGACCTGTGAAGTGCTGCAAAGCGGTATTCTGACTTGCTTCAGATGCAACATTGAACGATTCATCATAAACTACACTTCTTTATGCATGACAGCTAGGTCTTTCCTTAGTAGAGTCAGTTCGTCATGCATGGCAGCTGACCTGAGGCACATAGGACAAGCTCTTAGGCTCCAAATGATTCATCTTGGAATGAAAGTACCGCAGTTATTGTACTGAATACACGACATGTTGGTTAAGCAGTCCCAGAAGAGGAAGAAGAAGAAATGATGAAGAAGATGTGGACTTTTAACCCAAGTAAGAAAGGATAGATGGCACGTATGTGACCACTATAAAGGCAATGTAGCCCCTGGGGTGGGTGGGGTGAGGAGTAGGGTGGGCGGGAACCTAAGTGTCTCTGGCGAGTAGGCTGTTCCTGAACCGTGGGCACACACCGATATCTGATGTATGTCTATACAAGGAAAGCAGTCTAAATGCCCCCAAGCTTAGTCTAAAACCACAGTTAAAAGCTATAATAGTAATTCCCCAAAAAATCAACAGTTAGAATTTATAGTTTTAAGCCAGCAGAGGTTTGTTCTTAGCTTAATGGATGCTTCTCAGCTTCTGCAAAACTGGCTCAGACCAGTGTCAGGCCAGGTGTACAATGCTCCAAATCAGCTCCTCCCTGGGAATAGGGTTTCACCAAAAAGTGCAGCAGGAGTAAAAACCTAGTTTGTTATAACTCTCTATCTGCCACACACACAGATATCTGATGTAAGTCTATACAAGGAAAGCAGTCTAAATGCCCCCAAGCTTAGTCTAAAACCACAGTTAAAAGCTATAATAGTAATTCCCCCAAAAATCAGCAGTTAGAATTTATAGTTTTAAGCCAGCAGAGAAGATAGAAAGGTTTGTTCTTAGCTTAATGGATGCTTCTCAGCTTCTGCAAAACTGGCTCAAACCAGTGTCAGGCCAGGTATATTTATTTATTTATTTTATTTATTACAGGCTCTTATGTACCGCTCTATTCAGCATCAGCGCGGTTCACAATATAACAACAGACCAGAACAACAAACTGTTTGGTTTTACAGAGAACAAGGACAGAGAACTTGGATAAAACATGGGACGTCATTACTGCAACTATTTACATGAGTATTTACAAGTATACATAACAGGATTTGTTCTTAGTTTAGGTAGTGATCGAGATTGGTTAGCTGGTCAAGTAATATTGGGGGAAAAGGTGGGATTTGAGTGCCTTTCTGAAAAGGGATAGATCAGTGATAGCCCGAATCTCTGGAGGTAGGGCGTTCCAGCACTTAGGGGCATAGAATCTGAAGGCCCTGTTAGATGTCACTGATAGGCATTTTGTCGCTGCTTTAGGGATAATTAGAACATTTGTTGATATCGTTCTCCTGGATCTGTTGGGTGGAACGGCATGAATGAGGTCTATTAGAGAGGAGGAGGTGATGCTTTTAGTGGCCTTGAAGGTTAGTAATAATGTTTTGAACAATATTCTGCCATGTATGGGGAGCCAGTGGAGTTGCTCTAGGATGGGTGTTACATGGTCCCTTCTTGATGCTCCGTAGAGGACTCTAGCAGCGGTATTCATGGCGAGTTGCAAAGGGTTTAATGTGGAGTGTGGGAGGCCTTGGAGAATGGCATTGGCATAGTCAAGGTGTGGTAGGGTTAAGGCTTGAAATATAGTTCGGAAGTCATCAGGATCAAGTAGGGGGCGAAGATGGCGGAGTGTCCGGATCTTGAGGTAGATTGCTCTGACTACGTTGGTTATATGTAGTTTCAAATCCATGCGTTGGTCCAAAGTGACCCCAAGGTAACGAATGGAAGGTTTTGACTGGAGCTCGGCTTCTTTCACCTTTATATGGGATGGGGGGGTGAAAAGTGGGTCCCTAGTGATGAAGAGAACCTCAGTCTTTTTGTGTTGAATTCGGAGGTTCTGGGATTGAAGCCATTCAGATACTGCATCAAAACATTTGGCTAGCGGGGAAAGGTCCATATGGACTGTGGAGAAAGGCATGTATAGAAGGATGTCATCCGTGTATATCAAGCATTCAACCTTGAAGGACCTGATGATATTGCAAACTGGCTGTATGTATATATTGAAAAAGAGTGAAGATAGGGATGATCCTTGTGGTACGCCTTGCTTTTGGTGGTAAGGTGCGGATGTTGCGGTCCCTGAGGTAACGTACTGCCATCTCTGATCAAGGTATGACTTGCACCACTCCAGGGCAGTGTTATTTATGCCTTTTTCTTTTAGTCGCCCTAATAAAAGATCATGATGTACAGAGTCAAAAGCCGCAGCAATGTCTAAGAGTGGAGGAGTGACCTAGTGGTTGGGGCAAGGTACTTCGGGCCAGAAGGTCGGGGGTTCAAATCCCACTGGAGGACAGCAACCTTGGGCCGGAAGGACTGGGGTTTCTAGTCCCACAGGTGCTCCTTGTGGTCTTGGGCAAGCCACTTAACCCTCCATAGCCCATGTTCCCTGTAAAATAGTTCTCTGTGTGCTGTGCTTTCCTGTCTAATCAATGTGTTTATACCTCAAAATTTCCTGTCATGATTTGACAATTTCCAATCTGTAATCAAACTGCTGCTGATCGCTGGAAGTAGCGGTATACAAATGTATACTAAATAAAATAAATAAATAAATAAGAAGATAAGAGCAAAGCCTTGGTGGATGTTATCAATGCCTGTGATGATGTTGTTGCAGAGAGTGGTAAGGAGGGTTTCGACACCATGGAACTCTCTGAAGCCATGTTGGCAGTGGTCAAGAGGGGAGGCGGTTTCGATGTGGTCCTGTATTTGTCTTTGGGCTTCCTTTTCAATTATTTTAGCTAGCAGGGGTATGCTAGCTATGGGTCTATAAGATTCAACCTTTTGTGGGTCGAGTTTGTGGTTTTTCAAGAGGGGTCTGATGGATGTTCTCTTGAGGGCTGATGGGAAGGAACCAGTATATAATGCTCCAAATCAGCTCCTCCCTGGGAATAGGGTTTCACCAACCAGTGCAGCAGGAGTAAAAACCTAATTTGTTATAACTCTCTATCTGCCACACACACAGATATCTGATGTAAGTCTATACAAGGAAAGCAGTCTAAATGCCCCAATCTTAGTTTAAAACCACAGTTAAAAGCTATAATAGTAATTCCCCCAAAAATCAACAGTTAGAATTTATAGTTTTAAGCCAGCAGAGAAGACAGAAAGGTTTGTTCTTAGCTTAATGGATGCTTCTCAGCTTCTGCAAAACTGTCTCACTTTTATACTGTCCTTCCACAACGTATTTTATCTTGTTTGTTTGTTTTTTAGAGACCTCTTTATACTTGCAGATCTGACTCGGGGCACAGTTTCTCATACAGTCATTTCTTTATATTGTCTACAGAGATATCCTCAGCATTCCAAGTTTCTTGCTCTCATATCACATGAGCTGCTTCTGCTAACTCCGCAGCTCAGGCATTCAACTCTGCACCCCAAAACACCCAATATCTTCCCTTTGTTATGATGCCATCACTGTCTCAGATGTGTTTCTGAATAGGTTCCCGGAGAAAACTCCATTCTACTATGTCTTTCTCAGAACCCTTTGGCTACTGCAATATAAAAGCTATTTCCAATGTCAGTTTCAGTTTTCCCTAGGAAACCATTTCACTGCTGCTGATAACATACTCTACAGCCTTAACAAATAAAAAAAACACCAAGAAAATAAAATTAGAGCCATGTGGATGAGTACAATAGTTAGAGAGCTCTTATCAGGACAATATAGTCACGCCCTTCATGTAACAGTAAAAACGTTTTTCTTGCTTTTTATATCCTAGTACTTTAACCCCTGGTTACACTTATGTATCTTAAAGGAGTAGGCCATGTCCTAATCTGTACATATAGCCTCATGATCGTTTTTCCTGATTTATCTTACAAAAGGCAACATTGCTCTGTAAGAAGGTAACTGTAAAAGCTGCCATATTACATTCTTCACCCCCCCCCCCCCAAAAAAAAATATTCTGCAATCTGAGCCTTGACTGCCAAGTATCGGGACTCTTACGAAAGTACACTAAGCAGTTGGCAAGCATTTTGACATGCAGTAAGTGGTAATTGGTAACTGTTAGAGTGAGGGACTGACAGTTCCTGCATGCTAATTTGCACGCTAAATGCTGCTCATCATTGAGATGGAGAATGGATGGGTTAGGGGTAGAGAGTGGGCATGATGAGCACATTGCCATTAGAGAAGGGTACATAATACATGCTATCTACTAATGCTGCAGTTGGTTTGGGTACAATGACCTCCACCTGTGGCAATAGCGCTGTGCTTTATTGTGCCCATCTCTACATTAAATGTCAGGAAGATGCTGGTCACACGCCAGCGAGTGTTAAGTGTAAAACCATAGCACACTTTAGTGCAAGGACCCCAAAGTCTTTCTTTCAGTCTACACCCTGCACCATAATACAGCAGGGTGCACCATATTAAGCATGATTTTTTTTTATTTATTATTTCTAAAATGTACATAATTTATCATATAGATAAATCATGCCATTTTTGAGATAGTCAATAAGAAAAAAAAACAATATAAAAAGATAAAGAAAAAAAGAGCTCTAACCTAGCTCACATCACAAGAAGAAAAAGCAGCTATCCTTAAAACAAAATTAAGAAAGTATCGATCACACGAAAAGAGAAGGATCTATCCATAAATATAATGAAATGACCCTATACACCGCCACCCCATCACTCCAAGCAACTTTCATTATCCATCAGTAGAATATGCCACAAGAAAATGTTCTAGACGAGTTGGGTCATTAAATTTGTGCCTTTTACAGGGAAATCTTTAAAAATGATGCCCTCTGAGACAACGCTCGAGGCTGGAGAAAATTCCTCCTCTGAGTCTGGGTTGCCCTGGAGACATCTGGATAAAGGTGAACTTTTCGATCATGAAAATTCTCATCTTTAACATGAAAATAAGTTTTCAGAACCAATAGTTTATCAGATTCCTTGGAGAAAATAACCTAAAGAGTAGCCAGAGAAGAGATCACTTCTTATAAAGACTATAGAAACGCTGTTAAGTTGAAGCTATCTGGAGATATTGCCACATCTAGACTTTACTCTGTCTGTCCTCCAAGGGTCCTAGCAGCAGAAACATAAAAATGCTTGGAGATACCAACATTCTCATAAGGCAAATGCAAAATCTCAAGAAAATACTTTTTTCACAACTTACAACTTTAGCCAGATTTTCAAAAAGCAGGTTTAGTGCAGAGGTTTTGACCAGTCAAGCTGTAACCAAGTAGTATAGAAATATACTATACTTGGAGTGGAGGAGTGGCCTAGTGGTTGGGGCAAGGTACTTCAGGCTGGAAGGTTGGGGGTTCAAATCCCACTAGAAAACAGCAACCTTGGGCCAGAAGGACTGGGGTTTCTAGTCCCACAGGTGCTCCTTGTGGTCTTGGGCAAGCCACTTAACCCTCCATAGCCCATGTTCCCTGTAAAATAGTTATCTCCAAGTTATAATGCCCTGTTCAATGTAATTTCAGTTTGTTCAATGTAAACCGCACTGATGCAGAATAGCACAGTATATAAGAGAATGTAAATAAATAAATAAATAAATAAGCTCTGCACAAAATCCCTGCCCTAAATAAGGAGAGCAAACCAGACACAAGCACACAGAGATCTGCATTAACAGTTTGGTATCCCCCAACCCCAACACCACCAATCATTGCTGGCCCGTGGCACCTCCCCAACCTCAACCCCCATCCCATAAGACTTTCCCTGGTAGCCCAGTGGCCCCTCCTTCCTCCCCCTCCCCTGAACATCAGAAAGACTTTCTCTGGTGGCCCAAAAACCCTATTCCCATCTGCCTAAACCCCCAATAGCAGCCCGATCCCCCTCCATGCCTAAACTGTTGGGGGAAAAGTGTGATGCCCACAAACTCCCATTCCCATGCCACCATCTTGAAAAATGACAGCGTCTGGCATCCTAAGATGCACAGGGCAGGGTCAGTCTGCCATATAAGGTAAAAGTTCTTCATATGTCAGAGTAACTCCCACCTCCTGTAATATAAACTGGAATGAAAAATGTAGGGGTGTGATTGAACATGATACAGAGTACTAAAGGTTGCTGTGGAGAGCACCTTGGAATTTAAAGATAACACGTGCAGTAGCCACTTAAATCTCACATTTTCTACCACTTGCAGGAGTTGATCATGTAGGGCATTCCATTTCACCAATTTATTGTGTAACCACCTTTGATGCTACTTCCCGCTTTCCCTAAGAAAGTGTTTCGGAATATCACCCCATCTCATGGTGGCTGATGAGTTTGATTGCTCTTTAAGTGAAAAATGATTTTCTCTTATTAGTCTTAAATAGATTACACTGTAGCTTCTTTGCATGTCCCCTAGTCTTTCTATATTATGATAGCATAAACAGTCAATCTATGTTAACCCGTTCCACTCCATTCATTAATTTATAGACCTCTATCGTATTTCCCCTCCATCGTCTCTTTTCCAGGTTGAAGAGCACTAACCTTTTTAGCCTCTCTTCATAGGGGTATCCTTCCATCCCCTTTACCATTTTGGTGGCTCTTCTCTGTACCTTTTCTAATAATGCTATATCTTTTTTAAGATACCAGGACCAGAATTGCACACAATATTTAAGATGTGGTTGCACCATGGAACAATACAGAGGCATTATAATAGCCTTTGTTTTATTCTCCATTCCTTTCCTTATGATTCCAGCATTCTATTTGCTTTCTTGGCTGCTGCTGCACACTAGGCAGAGAATTTCAACATGCTATCCACGATGATGCCTAAATCTTTTTCCTGGGTGGTGGTTCCTAATATGGAATTTTGCATCATGTAACCATAGTTTGGGTCATTCTTTCCTAGGTGCATAACTTTGCGCTTCTCCACATTAAATTTCATCTGCCATGTGAACATCCAGTCTTCCAGTTTATCAGGGTCTTCTTGGAATTTTTCACAATCCTCTTGGGTTTTAAGAACTTTGAACAATTTTGTGTCATTTGCAAATTTGATTACCTCACTTGTTATTCCCATTTCCAGGTCATTTGCGAATATGTTAAAAAGCAGCAGACCCAGCACAGATCACTGGGATACTCCACTGTTCACCTTTCTCCATTGGGAAAATTGACCATTTAGCCCTACTCTTCGCTTTCTATCTTTTAAACCAGTTCCTGATCCACAATAGTACACTGCCTCCTATCCCATGACTTTTTAATTTCATCAAGAGTCTCTCATGAGGGACCTTGTCAAAGGCTTTCTGAAAATCCATATACACTGTATCAACCTACTCACCTTTGTCTACCTGTTTATTCACACCTTCAAAAAAACATAACAGATTAGTAAGACAAGACCTTCTTTGGCTAAAGCCATGTTGACTGTCTCCCATTAAACCATGACTATTTACATGTTCAGTAATTTTGTTCTTTATAATGGTTTCTACCATTTTTCCTGGTACTGATGTCAGACTCACCGGTCTGTAGTTTCCTGGATCATCCCTGGAACCCTCTTTAAAAATCGGCATTACATTGGCCATCCTCCAATCTTCAGGTATTACAGATGATTTTAATGATAGTTCACAGATTAGTAATAGTAGGTCTTCAATCTCATATTTTAGTTCTTTCAACACCCTTGGATGTATACCATCCCGTCCAGGTGATTTGCTACTCTTCAGTTTTTCAAATAGTTGCAATACATCTTCCCGGTGTATCGATATTTCTTTCAATTCTTCTGCGGCATCTCTTTTAAGGAAAATCATTTTTATTAGAATCCTCATAAACAACAATACAAATGTGAGGAAAACCCCACCACAGCAACAATCACAAGGAACCACCCCCCAACCTTTCCACCAACCCCTCTCATCATCCTCCATAATACTCAATACAGAACAGCCAACAGCCTAAACTCCACAAGCCCCCTCCCTCCCCAGCTACCTCCCCGCTATCTTGACCTCCCCCCTCCCTCCACCCCACCCACCTCCCTGCCCCCCCACCCAAACTACCCCCTCCGCAACCTGCATTAAACACGGACTATACGCTCATCCTCCACACCACCCATCTCAGGGACTGTATCCCGTAGGGGTCGCCACACAGTGAGGAATCGCCCCCAAGCACCCCCAGGCAAGAGGCGGGCAGTACGTTGCTCCATGCCCATCAAATCTCCCATCGCCCGCTCCCACTCCCCTACTGCGGGTGCAGAGTCTTTCAGCCAATTTCGCAAGATACACAATTTCACAAGGACAAAACCCTTTGCACAGAGCTTCTGCTCACCTTCCCGAAGGGGTTGCACTCCCTCATAAGATCCAAACAGGCACCACTCCAGGGTCATCTCTATCGGAAACTGTAACCATCATCCTAACAACCGCCCCACTCCCATCCACAACTCTTGTATGTGGGCACAGAACCAAAAGTGGTGCGCAAACCCCCCCTTGCTATCTTGCACACATCTGTCGCTGCCAGGCCCACCTTTGCTGCCCACACAGTATGCACATATGCACGCCAAAGAAACTTGTATTGGATTTCCTGCAACTGGACTTATTCTGAAATAGTTTTTATCGCAGCAAATGCCCCCCGTAGACGTCCAACCGTGCCTTCGACTACTCCATCTTTCCGCCATTTCTCCGCCAAAGCAACTAAATTGACCTCAGCCCCCTCAGGGCGCAAGGCTGCATCCAGCATCCCTCCCGGTGCCAACACTCCTACCTGACCTATCTGCAGCGTATTCACATAATGGCGTACCTGAAAATAGAAGTATAAGTCCCGCGCCCCCAAAGCATATCTCTCCCGTAAGGAAGCAAACGAATCCACAACTAACCCCCCCTCCCTAAGAAGATGTCCTACGTAGCATAAACCGTTATCTGCCCAATCCCTTGCAATAGAGGCCCGCAGCCCCGGAAGAAAATCCGGATTGCTGCCCAACGGAATACAATCCGTCAAACTCCCCTGACCCCCCCAATAACTGCACATCGATTTCCAGGCCATCCGGAGAGCTCTCCAGTAACCCGACCGCCGGCAGGTAGCTTCCCACGCTCCACATAGGGCGTCACCATTCGGTGTAGCGAAGCCGCCACTTCATCAATAATACGCAATGGGATGACCTCAGACGTACCCGCCAGCAGGTCCCGAAAAACCTTCGCCCAACACACCAGGTTATACCACCGGACCGATAACAATCCTGCTCCACCACTCCCCTGGGGCTGCATCAAAGTATTTAAGGCAATCCTAGCCCTCCGAACCCGCCACAGAAACTGCGACAGCTGACTACCCAAACGCTCAACATCTCTACGCAAGAGCCACACTGGGAGGTGACGCAGAATACAGGCCAAGCGTGGGAACTCCACCATATCATACAAAGCTATTCTACCACTCAATGACAGCGGTAGCTCCATCCATTTCCGCAATCTACTACTCATCCTGGCCAGCACTCCCGGAACATTCGCCTGATACAACTGGTCTAACCTTTCAGGGATCTGGATCCCGAGATATCGTATTTGTCCCTCAGCCCACATTAAAGGAAAAGCGCCCTTCCACGACCTCCGGGAGTCCCCCCCCGACATCTAGCCCTAAAGACTTACCTTTGTTTATTTTCAAACCCGAAAATGCCCAAAACCCTTAATCACTTGTAAAGCCTGAGGCAGAGACACCTGCGGATTCGTCAGACACAGTAACATATCATCTGTGAACGCGCTGATTTTAAATTCACCAGCCTCCCAGCCAACTCCTGTCACTCCTTCTTGATGCATCAATTTCACCAACAGAGGCTCCAGATGTAGTATGAAGAGGAGCGGGGACAATGGGCACCCCTGCCAGGTACCCCTCTTCAGACAGAACGGCTCCAAATTCACTCCCCCTACCGTAATGAATGAACGCGGTTCAGCATACAGCGCACATACCCAATCCACAAACCGCCCTAGAAAACCAAAGCAACGCAACGCCTCAAACATATAATCCCACGAGACTCTATCAAAGGCCTTCTCGGCATCCAAGCTAGCCAACAGTAGCGGTCAATTCTGTGAAAGACATCTTTCCATGCTCAAAAAAACGTGAACAATGTTCTTAGCCGCCGCTCTGCCCCGTACAAATCCCACCTGATACTGACCTATAATACGAGACAGTACACCCTGCGCCCGTGCGGCAAGAACCGACGCAAGAATTTTCATGTCAAAATTAATGAGCGAGATAGGCTGGTAAGCAGCGGGATCCTCTGGATCCTTCCCTGCCTTATGAATCAGCGAGATGGAAGCCGTACGCATGTCCCTCGGAAACTTTCCCGTAACTAGTACCTCATCATACATCGCTACCAAGGTAGGCACTACCTGCAATTCCAGGATTTTATAGAACTCCACGCTGTAACCGTCAGGGCCCGGCGCTTTGTGCAATTCCCCGCCCTTATGACCCTCTGAACCTTCCCCCCAGAAATAGGTTGGTTTAAGAGCTCCTGTTCCTGTGCAGTCACCTGGCAGAATTCCACCTTATCTAAGAAGGCCCTTTCCTGATCCTTATCCACAGGATCCGGGGTATACAGCCGACTGTAAAAACACTTAAACACCTCCGCTATTGCTGTGGGCTCTCTCCTCAGCCGTCCCGTCTCATCTCGAATCTGTACCACCAGATTAGTGCCATTCCCTTCCTGCAAAAGCCTCACCAATAACTTGCCTGAGCGGTTCCCAAAACGGAAAAACTGATGCCTATAAAACTGTATATCATAGGTCGCTCTCTCCTGGAGCAGAATATTCAATTGTTTCTGCAGTGCAAGATAGGCCTGTAGTCCCCCCCCTCCTGGATGATGCAGAGACTCCTGCTTTTTCACCTGAAGCTCCTGAGTAAGTCGTACGAGCTCCTCGTTCACTCTCTTCTTTTCTCTAGCCAAAAATGCAATCAACTGTCCTCGGATTACTGCTTTCCCAATTTCCCACAGGGTGGCCACAGCCAAGACACTCCCCTCATTATCCTCTAGGAAATCCCTCCATTTGGCACGCACAAATTCCTGAAACTCGCTCCGATGTCATAAATGCCTAGGAAAGGACCATTTACCCCCCAACACGCGTCGCCCTGTCCACACCACACTGACCATCGCATGATCCGACACTAAGATTGGACTAATGTCTGCGCTGCACACTCTATATAAATCTGCTGGCCTCACGAGAATGTAATCAATGCAAGACCACGTCTGGTGGGATCGCGACAGATGTGTATAGTCCCGCTCCTCCCCATGCAAAACTCGCCAAACATCAAGAAGCCCTCCCATCTGACACAAATAGTTCATGCCGCGTGTTGTTCAACTTCCCCCTCCCTGCAAAGGGGCCGATTTATCCAGGGTCGGATCGTGAGGGCAATTAAAATCGCCGGCCAAAATTACCAGGACTTTAGGCAAACTGCCCACCTTCCGAACCAAGTCTTCAAAGAACCCATGATTATACACATTGGGAGCGTAAATATTACCCAGAACCATTTCTTCCCCATTAACCTTCACATGCACCCAGATATATCGCCCACCAGGGTCACTATCCTCGCTCAGTACCTCCACAGTAAGACACTTATGAAACAGCAGTGCAACCCCTCTCTTCCGACCCCCAACCACCTCAGCAGCACAGACCCGCCCAACCCACGCCCTTTTCAGCTTGGCATGCTCTCGTGCAGTTAAGTGTGTCTCTTGTAGATACACCACCCGGGCTCCCACTTTCTGCAAAGCTTGAAGAACTTTAGTGCGCTTTATGGGCGTGCCAAGACCTCCTACATTCCAAGAAGTAAAGCCTAAATCAGTCCCCATCAGCCTGGGACCCCGTGTTCATCGTCGCCAATCTCACCAATACACCCCACGGGACCCAGAGTCACCCAGCCTCGACTCTCCGGTCCATCCTCCCGCCTAGTCCCTGAGACTCCCGCCCAGCAACCCCTTTGCGAACAATTGCTCTAAGCCCCCTGCCCCTTTTCCCTACCCCCCCAACCCGCACCCACCTACCCCCCGCCCCTTAAAAAACCCAAAGATACTACCCCTGGCCCGCTCCGCCAGGCTCGAGACCCATCTCGGTGTGCTGCAGGGCTGTCCTGCCCTCCCCTCCACACCAGTAGCACAAGAACCCCCTTCTGCAGCTACAACTGATACCCCCTGCTAAACCTCTAACAACATGCTCTCTACACATACACTCTACTCACCCCCAAACAGACAGTATGGAATTACCCTCCCATCAATAGGCAACAGTATACAATCTTAAAACATTGCAAACCCTAGTGAACATTATTTCCACCAAGTTCTCCCATGCATCCGACGCAATCAGGGCTCGTGGTCCACTTCAAACATCCCAAGCACCTCCGCCATGCTCCACACTGCCATTAGCCACGTTCTCCTCCTGGCCCCGGCAGCCAGGCTGCCCCCATCACACACACACAAGGCATAAGGAAAACACAACAAAATGTCTGCAGGGCTGCACATCATACTAGTCGCCCGTGCGCGTATCTCTCCTGCAAGTCCCACTCAGTCTCCGCTTCCTGCCCGCTCTGGGCTACCCTCCGGCCTGTCTTTATCCAGCTGCTCAACGAACCTTCGTGCCTCCATGACCGTTGCCAGCACATGCTGCTTCCCCGCAAGATGCACACGCAGCACCACCAGAAAGGCCAAATTGAATCGAACCTGCTTTTTGAATAACGCCGCACAAATCGGCGAGAACTCTTTCCGCTTCGCCGCAACGGGCGCAGAATAGTCCTGGAACAAAAGAACAGACTGATTGTCCAAAGTTAAGTCCCGTTTCTTGCAGGAATGCCTGTAGTAAAAGCCATTTGTGTTGAAAGTTTAAAATCCTCGCAATAATCACTCTCGGCCGTTGGCGATTCTCAGTCCTAGGCCCCAGGAGATGTGCCCGCTCTACTTTCAGTTTGCCAACCAACTCCGGTAAACCCAGTTCTTGTGGCAACCAGGTCTCCACCAAATCCAGCAGCATAGCATCCGTTTTGGACGCCGGCACCCCCACCAGCCTCACATTGTTCCGTCTGGAACGGTTTTCTAGATCATCAACTTTATCCAATAAAGTGTCCACCTTCTGACGCAGTCGCTCCAGTTCCCGGCCTTGCTTACCCCCATCGTCCTCAAGCACCGATACTCGCTGTTCCAACTCGTCTACTCTGTGGGTGCACTCTGCAATCGTCTCTGCCATCATTTCCAACTTACTCAAAATCAGATCGAATTTAGGCTTCAGAAGCTTTGCCACCTCGCGTGCTAACTCCTCAGGCCCAGAATCCACACTCTCACCTCCCGGCGAGCACGGCTGCGCCATCTTTACTGCCGGTCCCGCTGCTACAGAGGCCACAGTCTTCGGGACTTTCTCTCGCTCCCTCCTCGGCGGTGGAGGCATTCTCAACCTGCCGCACACACCAACACAGCCACTCGAGCCCTGCCGTCCACACAGAGGTATTTCCAACCAGATTCTCTGGGATATGCTCGTTGATTTGCTGATTAATAGCGGGACAGCCCCGGAGCAAGCAGAGAAACCTCTTACTCGCTCATGCGACACCTAGAGTCTCGCAGCATCTCTTTTAAATATCATTTCAGTCCTGGGTAACATCCCTACATCTTCCTCAATAAAGACTAAAGCAAAGAATTCATTCAGTCTCTCCATTATGGGCTTGTGCCCTCTTAGTGCCTCCTTTACTCCTCTATCATCTAATGGTCCAACTGACTCTCTCACAGGTTTTTTGCTACGAATTGTACTTTATTATGCATGTTTGCTTCCACAGCAAGCTTCTTATCAACTTCTCCCTTTGCCTGCCTTATCAACTAACTTGCCAGTTGTTGCCAGTTTTTGTCATTTGGCTCCTTTATCCATTTCCTGAAAGATGCTTTTTTGGCAACAAAAGCTTCATTTTAAATCATGTTGGCAGTTTTTTGGACTTCCACTTTTCTTAAAGCATGGGATACAGCTGGTCTGGCCTTCCAAGGTAGTATTTTTAAACAACACCCATGCTTGATGTAAATCTTTAACCTCTGCAACTGTTCCTTTTAGTTTTTTCTTAATTATTTTCCTCATTTTATCATAGTCTCCCTTTTGAAAGATAAAAGGTAGCACTGTGGATTTCCTTACCATTCTCCCTCCATTTAAATCAAGCGCGATCATGCTATGATCACTATTGCCAAGTGGCTCCAATACCCTTCTCTCTTGCACCAGATCTTGTGTTCCACTAAGGACAAGGTCCAAAATGGCTTCCCCTCTTGTCGATTCATGAACCAGCTGCTCCAAGAAGCAGCCATTTATTTCATGTAGAAACTTTATCTCCCTAGCTTGTCAATACCTGGGTAATTGAAATCACCCTTTATTATTACTGTGCTGTAACTTTTGTTAGCTTCCCTGATTTCTTTGAGCATTTCATCATCCATTTGTTCATTCTGGCCAGGCAGTCAATAGTATACTCCCACTGCCATCGCTTTCCCCTTCCCCTTTTTACATGGAATTTCAATCCATAGAGATACTACAATGTATTTTGTTTCCTGCAAGACTTTAATCCTTTGTGACTCAATGCCCTCTGTAACATAGAGTGCTACCCCTCCACCAATTTGATCACCTCTGTCATTACGATATGGTTTGTACCCAGGTATCACTGTGCTCCACTAGTTGTCCTCCTTCCACCAGAGTCTGAGATACCAATCATATCTAACCTCTTATTTAGTTCTATATAATCTAACTCTGCCCTCTCCCCCCACCAAGACCCAATTGGGAAACCAGCACAAGCAGTTAAAAGCAGCATGCTTCAGCAGAGAAAGCCTCTTCACCAGACAATCCACCTCACCGGCACACAATTCTTCATTGGTGGTGGAAGTGGGAGCTGCAAGCCCCTCTGTTATTCCGCCAAGGCCCAATCAGGAAACCAGCACAAGCATTTAAAAGCAGCACGCTTCAAAAGGAGCCCTTTGGCGTGGCCATTAGGTAGGGATGATATCATCAGCCACATTCTTACTCCTTTTGAACTTAGACCACCTGGACAAAGGAACCACAACAAGCTAACAAGAGTCTGAAGCACGAGACAATTACACCGGACAATGCCAACTACAGAAAGGCTGAGTGCTACAGAATCGTGAGTAAATCCTGATGCACATTGCTTACCCAAACAAGAGCAACCACGTAAGTCCTCTAGAGGCATACACAGAAGTACAAACCACCTTCAAGCATCCTAACTGCCACTTTACATATAAATTTCATCTCAGTGGCCCCTTTATTCATTAAGCATAAAGCAAAGCAAGACTACACAATGAGCAAAAATCTAATTGCCTTAATCCTCCTTGCACACTTGCTCCTCAAACCCACATATATAAATGCTGGAGAAACCAGTGTGCTCGCACCAGCTCAACTGATCCCAATCATACAAACAAGCAGATAGGCAGTCCATAAAATGCATCCAAACCAAAATCAACATAACAGACCATGAAGGGTAAAACACATAACTCCTACTACCTATGCAGAAGTAGCCCCTTCCAAAACGCTACTACATACCCTACTCGAATGTGCATTAATCAATGCTTGATGAATCTGGAACAAATTCCACACAATAATGGATTACATACAAAACCAGAATATAGATATTATGGGGGTTATTCTGAACCACGAATAGCAGGGATGGACGTCCTGGTTGTGCAGGGAAGTTAGTCGGGGGCAGGGAAGAGGCAGCCCGGGGACAGAGAGTGTGCGGGCAGTGGGCGGTCGCCGGCCCTGGACGTACAAGGCCAATTCTAATGTCAGCCCTGTATGTCCAGGGCTGGCGAATTGGCTGGGGAGGTTATTCCACCCCTGGGATAGAATAACCTCCCTGTATGTTTTTTTTTTCGATTCGGGGCATAGAAGGGGGTGGAGGGGTCAAAGTTAATTCCCCGCCACTGTTCCCTCTAAGCTGTGCGCACGCACACACCTCGCCAAGCGAGCGCACATACTTTACAACAGAGCGCACAAAAATTACGGTTCTGATTCTGATAGAAAAAAACACAGACGTCTTAAAATTTAAAAGTTGTGATTGTAATTACTAGAAATTTTCCGCTTCATTTAGTAATCGTCTATTTTCATTTAATTTGATTAAAATCAATGTGGTGTACATACTGTATTCTGATGTGTAGTCAAATTTTAAAGTATATAACTCCGAGTGTCATTATGTGACGCACAAAAATGTAACCTTCCTTCAAAAGCTGCACAGCTGATATTTTATGCCCACACAGCCTACAGAAAATTAGAGGGAACATTGTTCCCCGCAGCCTGACCGTAGTCTTAGGACGCCGGATTGGGGGTTAGGATGCGGGGAATTAACTTTTTGGGGCAGCGGCCTGCATCATGGCTTTTAATTGGAGCCGCGGTGCCTTGGCAATGGGATACCATGGTGCTGCAGCTCCATTTAAAAGCCCTGGCTGAGTTAGCTGTGATTCTGATCCCGTGGGGCTGGACGTGCCCCATGTAATCAGAACCATGATCTCCCTTGTACATCAGGGTCAGCCTGGATGTATAAAGGAGATCTATGTTGTGAATAGAATCGGACCCTATGTGCAATACTGAAACATGGCTCTCCAATGCAGACAATGTCATTATAAACCAAATTACCTCTCAACAATACACAATATATAACTTTGCAAGGCCTTCATAAAGAGGTGGAGGAGTGCTAGTTATAGCAAAGGCACACCTAAACTTCAACATCACCTCCTTTCATTCAAAAGGAAGCAACATAATAACAATTTCAAACAGGCACCTAGCATTATGCCTCATATACAGAGTGCCAAGCGCTGACAAAGATGAACTCTCAACCATCTTAGAACAAGTCTGCTCCCATGCTACACAGAGCAAATCTCTCTTCATCCTAGGAGACCCTAACCTCCTATCACTGCCTCAGCATGATGAAGATACCTTTTTGGAAGCAATGAAAGATCTACAGTACACCCAAATGGTAAACACCCCAACCCACAAGAAAGGAGGGACCCTTGACCTCATCTTTATACTCAACTAATATATCACCCAAAACCTAGTAACACACATTACAGTCACACCAATCCCATGGTCAGACCTTCTCCCATAAAGGAAAGAATTTCTGAAACAAACCTGAAGGAAAGAAGAAGATTTTGAACCTTCAACAAGTACTACCAGAGCTTGAGCAAAAAACAACTGATCTCAAATCCACAATACCCAGTTGGAACAAAACACTCCATTATGCATCAATAGCAACAACGAAACCAGTCCAAAACAATAGAAGAAAACACAATGCTCCATGGTTCTCGAGTAAAATCAACGAACAGAAGAAACAACTAAGGAAATTGGAGAGACTATGGCGTTAAACCAAAGACCAACACCATCTCACAAGATACAATGAAATGCAAGCCATACACCACAACATGATAAACAACTGTAAGAAGGAATACCATACAAACCTGATAATGAAATCCCTTAACAAACCAAGGGAGCAAATTGACCCAACCAAACATACAATACCCTCATCATCCCAATGGAGAAACACAGGACTCATTCCACATCCGCTCGGAGAAACAACTTGACTGTATTATGGCCAATATTAATACAATTACCTCACCCATAGACCCTTGTCCAGTTAGCTGGATTAAGCATGCAAGAGAATACTTAATGCCGTATCTTCTAAAGATCATCAATTCATCACTCACACAAGGATACCTCCCCCCACAACTCAAACAAGCATCCATAAGACCTATTCTGAAAAGCAAGAACTTCAATAATAAAGACCCAAGCTCCTTTTGACCAATATCAAGCATTCCTTTCATAACCAAGGTAATTGAAAAAATAGTCCAGCAACAACTATAGGATCACATAGACAACCACACCCCGTTAGACCTATGCCAGTATGGATTCAAGCAGAATCACAGCGTGGGAGCACTAATTACCTCACTTATTGACATCCTTATAATGGTCATAGATAACTTACAGAAAGACTTTGTTCTATGCTTAATTGATATCACTGCAGCATTTGACCTCATTAACCATAATACCCTATGGCAAAGGCTTCAGGAAACAGGGATCCATGGTACAGTACTGGAATGTTTTTTTTTAAATATCTATCCCACCATAACCAGCAAGTGACATCTGGAAACCAACAGTCAAGACCTTATCACCCAACAACAGGGTGTTCCACAGGGCTCGGCTCTCTCAGCATTGCTTTTCAATATATACCTTCAACCACTATGCAACATCATAAAACAGCACAACATTCAATACAGGATATACGCAAATGACATAATGTATTTACCCCTATAAACATCAGACATCTGGATTATTCACAAATCACCACATGCCTCAAAACAATGACAAAATGGCTCAAAGACCCAAGCCTCTCAATAAACTTAAAAAAATCTGAAATGATACATGTCATCAGGAATGCTATATTCTCCCCACTAAACTCAATAAAGATCCTAGACTATACCCTAACAGCCAAGCAAGAAATCAAATATCTCGGAGTTACATTCGACTCGCAACTCAGCTTCCAACCACACATAAAAAGGACAGCCTACCACAAACTAAGAACAATACACAAACTCAAGCCTCTACTCAGTGATAGTGACTTCTGAACAGTATGTCAAGCCATAGTAACACCCATATTAGATTATTGCAACATATTCTACCAGGACCTTCCCAAGAAAACAATCTTCCCTCTACAACTGGTGCAAAACACTACAGCCCTAATTATTACTGGAACAGCAAGATACAGCCATATAACACCCCACACTTCAACAACTACACTGGCTCCCAGTCACCGTACGATCCAAATACAAGACCTTAACAATAATCTTCAAGATAATCAACAACTTATCACCTCCTATCCTTTAGCCAATGATCAAGAAAACACAGCAGATTGGAACAAGAAGAACATCTAATAACACCACCTTGGAAATCCCAACAAGCAAGATGAAAGCCAGATAATTTACTTGCAAAAGAGCCTTCTCCATATACACTCCCTCACTATGGAATGAACTACCCGCCACTATATGAGCCATCAACGACCTAACAGACTTTAGGAAAGCTATAAAAACTCATCTTTTTAAGGAATACTATGGACCCACCCCATGAGCATACTGATCAAGCATATCAGACTATAGGAAAGCTACAAAGTCTCATTTCATTATGGAACACAATAGACCCACCTCATGAGCATACTGATCAAACATATCTCGGTTAAACCCCACCTTGGACTATACCCTCAACCCATATATAACTACATCATATACAAACCTCACTGCCTTTATGTAAATAGTTAATGTACCCATTGTACCCCATATAATCTTCCAAGTTCAATACCCTGTTCTATGCAAAAGTTGGTTTTGCTGTGATGTTCTATGTTAAACACCCTGAATTAATGATAGGGTGGTATAGAAAACCTGTTAAATAAAATAAATAAATACATCTTATTTTTTAGACTTCTAGAATTTTATACAAGCATTTTAAAGGCTGTATTTTATTCATATTAATCTGGTTATCGGTAGGCAGGGGTAATTTGGAATCTTTAAGATCTGTCTGCTCTGTACTTAAGGGCATTTGGGTTACTTTTGTCTTTATTGGAACCTCTCTGTTGACATGCCCTAACTTCAATCTTTTGCTAGTGTCCTTCAAGGATACATTGTTCCGAACCATGGCTCTTGGGTGACTGTCGGTTTTCCCCTATTATCTAGTTTAAAAGCTGCTCAATCTCCTTTTTAAAAGTTAATGCCAGCAGCTTGGTTCTATCCTGTATTTTACAAGAAGTTATGCTAAACATAGATCCCCTTATAAAATAGCTGCAGGACCACATTTTTATGCCTCAGCACAGCGTTGTACTAGCCCTGTGTGAATGGTATAGTCGCACAGGATGCAAAAAAATAGGGGCACATTTGGGGTTGCTGGCCTCATCTTCCCCCCCCCCCCCCAAGCTGCCTGCCCTTGCCCTGCTGCCGCTTTTCATTTTCCATTGGTGGCAGCGGTGGGGTGGCTCATTTGAATGGTTGGTTTGGTCCCTCCCCATATGTCAGAGGAGGGAGGCATCAGGCCAGCATGCAAGAGCAGAGCAGAGCAGAAAGATTTGCATGGTGCTTTTTTTCCAGCTGGAGGTCCACACCACCGCTGTCACTGCTAAGGGAACACGAAAAATAATGGAGGTGGGGCAAGGGCAGGCTGGGGTGAGCCGGCTGGACATGGAAATAAGATGGAGAGATGCTGGGCATGGGGCAAATGACAAACCTGAAGGGGAGAGGGGGCGCGCCAGATGTGCATTTATGGCTTGATACGGCCTTGCTTCAGCATGTCTGGCAGGAGCAGAGATTTTAAGAAGCTTCATGAGGAAAAAAGCCATGGAATCTCCCCCATTTAGATGTGGGAGCAGCTTCTTAAAATCACTGCTGTATCACAGAGGGCATACCTGGGTCGCAGCACTGGTCAGGACCCCTTGACATGTGGAACTTCTCTCAGTGCTGCTCCTCTGATTCCACCCTTCCCCCTAATCAGCAGCGATCCCTCCACCCACCCCCCTAAGCAGCCATGATCCCCCATCCACCCCTCTAATCAGCTACGATCCACCCATCCTCCCCAAAGAACAGAAGTCAAGACCCCCTACAAGCAGCACTGATCCCCCTCACCTCTTAAGGCCCCCAGACACACAATACATTTTACTCAACCCCCCAAATGCCACCCAGAAGGCTGCCCACTCCCAATCCCCAACCCCAGGCTTACCTGGGGTCATTGGTGGCCAGCAGGAGCAGGCACAAATGCCCACTTAGTCCTTCTCAGCATATGGTCAGATCCAAAATGCCTCCTCTGACCACTAGTGGTAAGCCTGTGGTGAGGGGGAGCTGGAGTTAGGAGGGAGGCATGGAGTGAGGTTCCATATATCAGTGCAGCAATCGTAGATGGCAGACTGACATCAGCTTTCACAACTGTCCATGCCAGCAGGCACTTATTCGTGTCTGGGAACTGGTGTAAATGCTGACAGCTGGGTATTTTCACTCAATGAAGATTCTCTACACGAATTGGGAAATCTATGGTCTGTATTGTAGGCCCTACCCAAACCACCTTCACACCCCACATCCCCAATCCCCCTGGGAAGGTAAATGTGAGCATTTCCATGTCTAGAAAAACTCTGTCTTGAAATGGCATTCACATTTGTATTCCATTCTACATGTGAATACTGCTTTTTAGATGTGGGAGTGTTTGTAAAATGACCTCAATGGGCCCACACTAATGGTTATCTCATGGTAAAAATACCAACATGGTAAAAAGCCCATGCTGTATAGTTAGCACAGGTTTTGGCAGGACTGGAGCAGATTCAGGGTGGAAGGTGAGCGTGGTGACCAGAGACAGCTAATGCGGGATATTGCCATGCTCTAGCTGTCATAACTGCTGAGAGTGCAGCTGCATCTAATGTCACCTAACAGATGGCATTACGTGTAGTCATGTTACTGGCAGTCTGGTAGCACAACAGCTGCTTTGGAGCAAAAATCTTGGAAAATGCTACTACTGCTGCTGTTTTGATCTTCAGGAGAGCACTTGATACAGGGACTGTGTTCGTCCCGAAACGTGCACGTCGTGATCTTGACTTGTGCTGTGATCTTGATTTCGGACATTTCATACAGTGAACTGCGTTTCTTCTCTACATCAATTTAAGCTAAGTTTAAGCTATTTTTAAGTAATTCACTGACGTTCACTGAAGAACTATTGGGGTGATTAAAATGGTCCGCAGTTGTCTGGTGGGGTTTTTGAACCTTATCTGAACCTCCCTCACTGCGGCCCGACAAAAAGTTATTATATTGTTTCACTAAGGAGTCTTTTGGGGAGATTTTTGGTGGGGTACTACTGCTTCTGCGGCAACGATGCCAACCTTCCCTCCCAATCTGATCCCCTCCTGAAGAGTCATTCTCCCAAATCAGGACCCCCTCCCTAGACAGTCACCCACAATCTGATCTGAGTCCCCCATTCAGCAGCCCCCTTTGGATAGCAACCCCCCCCAGTAAAACTCCCCCAAAGATACAAACCCCTTCCCAGTAGAACTCCCTGAAGGCACCACTCCCCAACAGATACAACTTCCACTCTCCCCATGACCCTTTCAGGATTCAACCAGAGATTTTCCTGATGTCTAATAGTGCCAGGTGGAAGCAATCCCCCTCCACTCTCACCCGCTTGATGGCCAGTCTCAAAATGATGAAAATGACCCCTAGCAGTAGTTTCACGTTACTACTGTTAGGGTCAGTCTTCCATAGAAGGGTCCATGATCTCCCATCTACTGACAGAAACTGACAACTGCTCTCTCAGAAAGGAATGTAACTAACCAGAAAACTCTCTCAAAGAATATGTTTATCCTTTATTTTTAATTTGCTCACAATACTTCCACCACTCTTTCCTCTTTCACAGACATACCTAAAATCAAATTTTCGCTTTACTTTTCTTCTTTAGCTATTTACTTACATCCTTTTCTCACATGAACCTTCGCCAACCTGATTACTTTACCTGGATCCTTCAGCTTAACCAAATATTCTTCCCTATGTACTTCTAAGACCTATGTACATTTTGAACACAGAGGGTATGTTTACTAAAAGACATTAGGCTTTTGCAGCAAAAGCCAGGCGTTAGTGCATATAGCCTCACGTTAGCTGCAAAAGTCACACATTATCTGTTGGGGTGTGCCCATCATTTCCCCAGCAGATAATGTGGTAAAAATACAGGGATAGTGGCATGACAGCATCGTAAATGCAGCTAATGCCAACCATTGAGGTGGCATTAGCTGCATCCGTGATGCCTGCAAAATGTGTGGCCGCTATGTGCTGCAAATGCCCACAGTAACTGCATGGTACAGGCATGCCCACTCTCCATCCACTCTTGCAACTAACATGCGGTTTGCAACTATTGCTTAAAATTGCCTGCATTAGTTGTCACTGTGGTGCAATATTTCCACGTTAGTGCCTCATGACAGCTAATGCTCTTTAGTAAACATTCTCCTAAATTTGTTTGGCCTTTTCAGCCATTTCTTTCTTACTGCAATACTTACCACCATGCAGCCTTTAACACTGGTTAATATATAGACTCCCATATCTACACATTAGAGAAAACTATTAATCTGAGGTATCGGAGCAGATGTTTGCCCAGATAGAGGAAGTGCAGATTGGCCCCGAGGAGGTGGGTGGATTTGACATGGGGAACACAGAGGCCAGGACCATGGATCTGGCCGTTCCCGATTGAGGTATATAGGGAGGAGGAATTCAGAATATATTTAAGAGAATGGTGGCAGACATATGCCAGGAATAATGCACAACATGAGGAGACGCCAGAACATTTTTGGGAGATGGCAAAGGCCGTCCTCAGAGGTGATATTATAGTATATATGGCTAGGCAGAAGCAGCTACTTACTGCCCAAGTATTTAGGTTGGAAAGACAGGTAGTGATTGCACGCAGAAGATACACAAATCACCCCTCAGTGGACACAAAGGCAAAATTTCTACAAATACAGATCGCTCTGAATGAAACACAGCACCAAAGGGCAAAAAAGTCTATGATGTTCTATAAATACCAGTTGTACTGATACGGAGATAAAATGGGGAAGCTATTGATGTGCTGTCTGAACGGCAGAAGGGGGTCACAGTAGATAACAACATTGAGGGATGAGGCAGGTCATCTACAGAAGGACTCGGGTAGAAACATAGAAACATGACCACAAAAAAAGACCACATGGCCTATCTAGTCTGTCCTTCCACATCAACCACTGCAACAGTCCCCTTTTTTCTTTTAGAGATCCTCTGTCTTTGTCCCATGCTTCTTTGAATTCAGATACTGTCCTCATCTCTACCACCTTTACTGGGAGACTATTCCATGGATCCACCGCTCTTTCCCTAAAGAAATATTTCCTCATATCACTCCTGAATCTATCCCAATTCACCCTCATCCCATGTCCCCTCGTAGCAGAGCTTGCTTTCAATCGAAAGAGGCTTTCCTCCTGTGCATTTATGCCATGGAGGTATTTAAACGTCTCAATCATATCACCTCTATCCCGCCTTTCCTCTAAAGTGTACATATTAAGATCCTTAAATCTGTCCTCATATGCTTTATAATGAAGACCACTAACCATTTTAGTAGCCACCCTCTGTACTGACTCCAGCCTGTTTATATCCTTTTGAAGGTGTGGTCTCCAGAATTGCACACAATACTCCAAATGAGGTTGCACAAAAGACTTATACAGAGGCGCTATCACCTCCTTTCTCCTGCTGGCCATTCCTCTCCCTATGCACCCATGCATCTTTCTAGCTTTTGCTGTCACCTTTTCTACCTGTTTAGCTACTTTAAGATCATCAGACACAATCACGCCTAGGTCCCGCTCTTCTCTAGTGGACAAAAGTACTTCACCCCCTATACTATATTGCTCCTTTGGATTGCTGCAGCCCAAATGCATGACCTTGCATTTTTTAACATTATATCTCAGCTGCCATATTCTAGACCATTCTTCAAGCTTAGTTAGATCCCTCCTCATGTTATCTACACCTTCCTGGTTGTCTACTCTATTGCAGATTTTGGTATCATCAGCAAAGAAGCAAACCTTACCCGACAGCCCTTCTGCTATATCACTAACAAAGAAGTTAAAAAGAATCGGACCAAGGACAGATCCCTGGGGCACACCACTGGTAACTTCCTTCTCCTCAGAGTGAGCTCCATTTAACTGTACCCTTTGTCGCCTCCCACTCAACCAATTTCCAACCCAAGCAGTAACTTTAGGGTCCATCGCTAGGGTGCTCAGTTTGTTTGTAAGCCGCCTGTGAAGAACGGTGTCAAAGGCTTTACTGAAATCTAAATACACCACATTTTGGGCTCTCCCTTGGTCCAACTCCTTGGTAATCCAGTCAAAGAAATCAATCAGATTTGTCTGGATAGTTCAAATGTTTTAAGCCTTCTATAAAAAATTGTACACAAGGGAAGAGGAATCGCTCATGAGGGTTGCAGCATACGTTAGAGATACAGTAGTTCCGCAACTCACCGAGCAACAAGCAGAGACTTTAGCAGAGCCGATAACAGCAAAGGAAGTGCAGCAGGGTATCCATATGGCACAGTGTTGTTAAGGCACCAGGGCCTGATGGCTTCAGGGTTGAGTTTTATAAAATCCAAAGTGATGTAGTAACACCCCACTTAGTAGAAATGTACCAAGAGAGAATAGGAAAAGGACACACTACGTGGGGAGAAAATAAGGCGCATATTATTTTGCTGCCAAAGCCGGGGAAGGATCACCTCCAAGCAGCTTCCTACCGGCCCATATCTTTAATTAATTTTGATTGGAAATTATTGGCTAAAATGCTAGTGGGGTGGTTGGTTTCAATGCTGCACTAATTGGTGCAAGAATCCTAGGTGGGATTCATTCAGGGGTAGTATGCATGTCGGAATCTAAGGAAAATAGTGGCATCGCTTGAGTGGGTACATGTCCACAAAGCCCAGTCATTGTTGATTAGTTTTGATGCAGAGAAAGCTTTTGATCATGTGGTATGGACTTACTCGTTCCAGCTACTCCCGTTATATGGATTAGGGGAGGGTTTCATCCACATGGTGCATTTATTGTATGCAGACTCTCAAGGCGCGGTGGCGGTAAATGGGGTGGTCTCTGAACCCTTCTTCTTGGAGTGAGAGACAAGACAGGGGTGTCTCCTCTCCCCCTTACTGTTTTTATTGTCATTATATCCACTGGTATGTAGACTTGAGGCATGTAAAGAGATATCATAGATACGGATGGGAAGGGCTGAATTTAAAATTGCGGCCTTTGCCGATAACATGTTGGTCTATCTCACTTCACCAAAAACTGCATTAGCCAGAGTGTTGGAGGAATTTGAGCAGTTTGGAAGGGTGGTAGGGCTATGGATAAATTTACAGAAATCGAAAGCACGAGATGTATCAGGACAGCTGAGAGGCTCATGGGGAACACCCTTCCCTCTACGATGGGCAAACACTGCATTCACCTATCTGGGGATCCAATTGATCAGCGATCCGCAACTACTATATAAATATAATTGTGCAAAATGGCTATAAGACCAGATGAGGGATTGGACCCTCCTGTCGCTGTCATTGGTCGACAGGTTAGCAGCCTTTCGCATGGTACTATTCCCCAAGCTATTATATATGTTACAAACTTTACCATGTAAGTTATTGAGTAAAGATGTTAAGACTTTTGAAAAGTCCCTGTGGCTGTTTTTGTGGCAAGGGAAGAGAGCGCTTATACCATTACAACAACGTTTAAAAGGGCGATGGGATCGGGGAGGGTTGGGAGTACCAGATATCATGTATTATGCTTATGCCTGTCAACTAAGACATGTGAGTGGTTGGATATACAGATGTATTCACTCACAGATCTTTGGAAGAGGTTTATGTGGCTCCCTACTCGCTATTAGCCATACTGTATTTGGATAACTCGATGTTACTCACATATCTGACAAATAGTCTGTTAGTCCAACCCATTTTGTTCCACTTTTCTTTCCATTGTTTGCTAGGTACATATATTATGTTCAGTCAAAATAAAATAAAATAATTCGACTTTAAGATGGTATTTTAGCAGCTACAGTATTGCACACAATACAATTATGTATAGGCGTCACTCAGAATGTGATTACTATGTGTTAATTCACATTATGAAATGAGTTAGAGAAAACTGGAACCATATGGCTCATGTGGGTGTTTGCAGATTCCTAATCACACACATGCATAAACACAAAGTATTATTGTAAATAACTTAAAAGGATGATAAAATTAGAATTGTATGCAGTAATTATAATTAGACATTTTGAGACACAGGCAATGTATAATCTCATCATATCACACATTACCATATCTAATTACTCAATTATAGATCATTTACTTCTTAAATGTCCATTTTAAGTGTATACAACTGAAAGGGAGTTTTAAAACACATTCTTTGTTCCTAAACAACTTTATTGATCAATTTTAATGATCAAAGACACAGAGATTCATTTTATAAACTTCCGTCTAGTTAACGCATGTCTTTCTGTGCATACAGTATTTCATGCCTAATTTATGAACTAAGGTATGTCTTTATAAAAGAGGGCATAAGGCAGTGGTGAAAGTTCTAGTGGGAGGGTCCCAAGCAAAATTTTGCTGACAGTACCCTCTATTGTCGCCCCTCCTCTAGGCTCCCCTGGCTCCAGCAGCATGACACCCCCCATGCACTCCAATGGCGGTGGCATGACCACCCCTTATGAACTCTGGCAGCAATGTGGAGGTATGACCACCCACCACCTCCTACCCCCGTGCTCCATCGCAGAAAAGCATGCTCCACCCATGTGCAGGCCCGCAGTGAAAGTACATGCCGTCATCCTTATACCGCTACTTATAAATTACTGACTGGCTAAAATATGTGCATAAAGGCCTTTTTACACATGTGAATCACTAAAACACTGTGATTTACATCCGTAGATGGTACAGTATGTAACTTCAATAGCTCCTTAAAAAGTTGTCCCATAGTCAGAAGGCAAACATTTCTCATGCCTTCCCAAACTATTTATTTGGGATATGGTTACGGGCAGCTAAAAGGATATCAGTTCTTGTCATCTCATGCCTTGCAGAACATAGCATGCACCAGTTTGAGAATTGGTTCTTAGACACCAAATTCATCTGCTCTAACTATAGTTTTAACTGGGGTACAAAGTGCATACATAACAAAAATAACTATGTTCTACATCATCTTGAGAACTCTGACTAGTATCTCTGCCTGGTACCGCTTCTTAGCAACATTGCTCTGCTGAGAAGTTGCAACTAGCAAGCTACTAGAGAAAATCTATAGCAATCCAAGCCTGTCAGTGTACC
This sequence comes from Ichthyophis bannanicus, assembly GCA_033557465.1. NCBI lineage: Eukaryota > Metazoa > Chordata > Amphibia > Gymnophiona > Ichthyophiidae > Ichthyophis > Ichthyophis bannanicus. The sequence goes on from CM066031.1 coordinate 1,500,421,639, forward strand.
GAACCATTATTAAATCAACTTAATGGACATTTATCATAATAGCCCCTGCTATGTTCCAGCATCGTATGGCTTCAATCCTATATGATAAAGAGGGCTTCTGCCTTAGGTATCTATAAATTGTAAATTTTGAAGTTTATTTTCCAGATGATTAGAGGCTCTTACAAAGCAAATACATCAGTTTTTATTGGTGTTCTTGTGGCACTGGTGCCATTGTTGGGTACCTTTCCCAGTGGAATCAAATACATATGTTGCTGGGTCTCTGGTGAATCCCTTGATTGGTGAGGTGAAATTGTGGAGTAACAGAATGAGTTCTTTGTGTTTTTTTATTGGGTCCAGAGGGTGCAGGGGAGGGGGAAAGACTCTTTTCGTTCTCCAGGGCTCTAAACAACTTGATGTTCAAACTTCAAGGCACTCTATACTTCAATGGGGGAGGAGAAGGGTAACAAATAAGTCCACAGCACACTCAGGGGTGTAAATAAAATTTCACGTTATTGTACCAAATGTCATTATACAGTCCATTCCCTTTGGAAACGTTCCAACAGTTTCACCTTGAATTCTCTTATCCAGTTCTCCACTCATCTCCTTCACACTCACCTCCTCTCCTTTATCCTTCCTGCTCTTCTTTGGGGTTAATGGAGGATTGCTTTCTTCCCTACTCCCCAGCTGACTCCAGTCCCATATCACTAAGATTCATATAGTCCTTGGCAGCAGGATCAAGTCCTGAGGGGGAAAAACCCTCCAGTTTCATCCACAGTTATCATGGATCCATGAGTCTATGTTATTTCATACTTCCCCTACACTAGAAGGTATGTTTACTAAACTGTGGTAACATTACAGACCAAGCATTAGGTAATGTTACCGCTCGTTAGGTAATGTTAACGCGCGGTATGTAACGTTAACACGCGTTAACGTTACCTAATGATCGTTAATGTTCCCGGTTGCGGTAAACACCGCAGAGGGTGGAGAGAGGGCGGAGAGAAGGGGTCAATGGGCGGGGAGAGGGTGGGGAGAGGCTCCCTGTACACTAACGCGCTGAACTGAAGGGCTGAATCCTACCGCAAATGAAAACCTGCCATTAGATGCACATTTGCAGGAGAGAGAAACCATTTCAGTGTCAGCAATGTAGAGCATAGGCAGGGAGCCCAAGGAACGTGATAGTAGTGCTACATTTTCAGCAACAGCATAGTGCCCAAGTATGAAAGGCCACTATGGCGATGATGCAAATGGGGCATAAGGGGCTGCAGGTGGGACATGTAGTGGGGGCATCTAGGGCACAGGGTAGACTAGGCGGGCGCCTAGGTGGCACATAGGAACATAGAAACCGGAAATCAGCATGACAGCAGCTGACAAAGGCCAAACACAATCCATCTACATCTACCTGGTCCACCCGAGCTAGCAGTTGCCAGGGCACTGACCTAACATCCCCCCAGCCAACCCTTCCCCAAGCGGAAGGGACATACTATTGGTAGGCAGTGATGGGGGGGATGTGAGGATGCTCATGTATGCCCCCTGCCCCAGACCCCGCTCGCTAGGTGACCATCTACCCACACAGTGGATAACCTGGGACTGCGCACTACCAGCACCGACAGCATATGGTCATGTCAGCAGGGCGGGGGGGGGGGGGTGTCCGTGCTGGAGGGGAAGTGGCACCTGCCTGCAGAGGAATTAGGCCATGCCCTGTACCAGTACCTGGTGTGCAGTGCAACATAAAAGGTATGGCTGAGGGAAAGTACAGGTAGCCCCAGGGACTACCATGCATCTGTGGCAGCAGTGTGGTGCAGTACACACAGCCAATGTGTCCAGAAGCAGAGGGTCACAGGTGGGTATGGCCCGGACAGGGTGGATTGGCCAGGATGCATCTTCACAGGGTGTGGGGCAATGGCTGGGACACTGTAGTGCCCAACCACCGCCTGCATGGATAGGGTGGCCACAGCATGTCATGCTGGGAGGGCACTCACTCTAACCATGCAGTGACCATGGCATGTCTAGGTTCCCACATAACGCTCTACACTATCTGCCTCCAGTGATAATTTTGTGTTTCCAGTGCTGGGGCCCCAATCACTGAGATGGCTGCTTGGTGCACGTAGTTCCTCCGTGAGCATGCACTATGGACTGGCTAGTGGACTGTCTGCAGTTAGACTGTGCATGGTTGGAACACCTATAAAGTGCAGTCTGACTGTGCTGTCTGCTGGTGACTGCAGACAGTGGTGTGAGGCAGTTGGGGTTTTCCAGACCTAACCCCAACATTGCTGCTGGTCTGCCACTGCCCCAGTCACAGGTATGGCTCTGGCCCACCAACCCTGGAGGGATGTCTTATACCAGCAGGATGGAGGTTGCTTCACCGGGGCTGGGGCACCTGTCCCTTACCTACAAAAAGGGTGATGTGGGCCCTTTGGGGTATGTAGTGTATACCACTGTGACCTATAAAGGCACTACTACACAAACCTCATGCAAGTCTAGAAACCCCTCTGCCCTGAAAACAGGTGCCCATGTCGGCCAGACCCTAACACAGGGCACACACTAATCTGGTGGTGTCTGGTCCTGGAGGGAAACATGTTTATTATTTATTTTATTTATTTAACTGTATTTATATCCCGCTTTTCACCGGGTCAAAGCGGCGTAACAAAGGGGGGGGGGGGGGTTAATCAGTCATAGGGATAGGGTCCCATCACCAGGAGGGCAACATTGATGATTTTGTCAGGGGGTAGACATAGACAATGACAAGGGAACACAGTTTTTGATCAAGGGTTCTTGAGGGTGGTCTTTGGTGTAGTTATTTGTGGGAGGGTGTTTCTGTTTTGAGATATTCTTGGAATAGGATGGTTTTTAGCTGTTTTTTGAATGACAGGAGATCGTTATTGTTCCTGAGGTGGCTCGGTAGAGAATTCCAGAGTGATGGGGCATAAAGTTCAAAGGCTCTGTTGCAGGTCCATTGTGTGCATTTGGTTCTTTTGTGAGGGATGGTGAGGGAGTTGCTGGAGGTCTGTCTGGTCGTTTTGCTGTGGGCTGGTCAGGTCAGAAGGGTGTGGAGCTGGGTGCTCTGTGTTTGCTGGATGGTTTTGTGCGTGAGTAGAATTGCTTTGTATTTAATTCTTGCTTCGAGGGGAAGTATGTGGAGGTCTCTTAGAATTGGGGTGATGTGGTCTCGTTTCCTCGCATTCTGAATAATTCTCGCTGTGGTGTTCAAGGCCGTTCGGAGGGGGTTGGTTTGTGTGGCGGGTAGTCCATGGTAGATTATATTGCAGTAGTCCAGATGTGGGAGTGTCATGGCTTGCATTACTGTCCTGAAGTCTTGAGGTTCGAGGAGAGGTCGGAGACGTTGTACTGTTTTAGCCTTGTGGAATATAGTTCCGGTGGTCTTAGTGATTTGTTGCTTGAGAGTTAGAGCCTGGTCAATGATAATGCCCAGATATCTTATTTGTGGCTGTATTTGAATTTGAGTAGTTCCCATGTTGAGGTGTGTAGGTGGTTTGAAGTCTGGGTCTTTGGTCACTATAAGAGCGTCAGTCTTCTTTATGTTAATGGAGAGGTTGTTCTCTTGCAGCCATTTAGATACATCAGCGAAACAGGCTGATAGTTGCTCATTAGTTGGGTTTGTGGTTGTAATTGGGGCATAGAGCATTATGTCGTCCGCATATATGTGGAAGTTGATGTTGTGGGTACGTATGACTGAGCAGAGTGGTCGGAGGTAAATGTTGAAGAGCATGGCTGATAGTGTGGATCCTTGAGGTACTCCTTGATGTTGCTGGAAGGGGGGTGAGGTTGAGGTGCTGGTGCAGATCAATTGCTGTCGGTTGGTTAGGTATGACTGGAACCATCGAAGTACAGTATATTTGATCCCTATTGATTGGAGTCTGTGTATGAGGATGTTGTGGGAGATGGTGTCAAAGGCTGCTGATATATCTAGGAAGATCATGGTGTATCCGGAGTGTTTTTCTTGAGTTCCCATGATGAGGGTGTTCATCAGTGTGGTCATGAGGGTCTCGACTCCGTGTAGTGGGCGGAAGCTGTGTTGCTGAGGGTCCAGTATGTTGTGGACATCTAAATGTTCTTGGAGCTGGCATTGGACTATCTTCTCGATGATTTTGGCGGTGAATGGGAGGCTTGCTATCGGCCTGTAGGAGGTGGGGTCTAGGGGATCTAGGTTAGGTTTTTTTAGGGTTGGTCGAATGATTGTGGTTTTGAGTATGTTCGGCATGCGTCCTTGAGTGAAGGATTCGTTGATGGTGTGGGATAATGGTGCGCTCAAGTCTTCCTTGGATTTCTTTATCCAGTCGGTGGGGCAGGGGTCTAGTGGGGAGGTGGTGGTGTTAAGGCAGGAGATGGTGGATGGTATTTCTGCTTCTGTGGTTGCGTCAAACGTATTCCAGTCGCTGCTTATGATGGTGCAGTGGTCTGTTTTTGTTGTCTCGGCGCTCTGGTGTGGGTTTTTTGGTTGCTGAAGCTGTTTGTATTGTCGGGCCAATAGATCTGACGGGATGTTTGGCAGCTGGTCAGAGTTACTAGGTGCCCTTGTCAGTTTTTTGACAATCTGAAAGAGTTCTTGAGGTTTGTTTATGGCTGTGTTTAGGATTTTTGAGTGGTAGGCTCTTTTCGCTTTGTCAGTTTCTGAGTGGTATGCGTCGAGTTCATGGAGGTAGTTTATTTTGTCCTTTTCATTTTTGGTTTTTCTCCATTTTCTTTCTGTTCTTCTGAGTTTGGTTTTTAGTTTCTGGAGGTTGGAGGTGAACCACATCGGGCTTTTGAGGAGGCGGGTCTGGTGGTAGTTTTGTCTAATTTTGCGTTGGATGCTGATGCGATTGTGGTGTTCCAGTTGTAGATTAGGTCATCAATGTTGTTGGTGTTTGTTTGGAGTTTAGGCAGAGTTTGTGCTAAGAAGTCTTCTTTGATGAATGCTTTAAATCTTCTTGTGTGATGCTTGATTTCTTTGTCATTCTTGCGTTGGTAGGTGTGGGATATGTTGATGAGGTAGTGGTCTGACCATGGTACAGGTGAGATCTCCAGGTTTCTGTATGAGGAGGCAGTTTGTGAGTTTAGAAATATGAGGTCCAATGTGTTCCCTTTTTCATGGGTTGGTTCTTGTATGATCTGTATCAGGTTCATTGCTGTCATGGCGTTGATGAAGGTTTCTGCTTGTTTGTCTTGGAGTGATGGGAGATTGAAGTATCCTAGGATTATTTGTTCTTTTGAGGAGCTGGTGCTTTCGGAAATGAGGTGTAGTATCTTTGGCAGGTCGGTGCTAGTGGTGGGCGTACGGTAGATCAGACATATTGAGAGGTGTTTGTTGGTGAGGGTAAGTATGTCTGCTTCATTGGAGGTTTCTGAAGTATGGATTCTGAGGTGGAGGTTGTCCTTTGCAATGATGGCTACGCCTCCTCCTTTGGTGTGCGTTCGAGAGCAGTGTTGGAGGCTGTATCCTGTAGGTGTTAGTTGGTTCATTATTACTATGTCGCTATCTGTTAGCCAGGTTTCCGTCATGCATAGGATGTCAATCTTCTTGGTTGTGATCATGTGCACGGAACAAAAGGGCACATACATGTGACTGCAGGATACAGCTGGACACCGAATTACTTTCGGCTGCACTGCAAGGAACACCTGTAACACACTGTTAGTGATGGGGATGTACAGCAGGACCTATCTCTAGCACCACATGTACTGCAGACCTAGTGCTGAGCACCCATCCTAACCCTCAGGGTGAACACAGAACCTGCTCACTGTCAGTTTGCCTTTCCAAGCTGAGGTACCGGAGAGGTGCAGACCCCATTTGGTGATCAGCTGTAGACAGATATTCAGCATGTGCATTGCATCATGGGTACTGGTGGGGTTACCCTATCCTGGCACTCAGAGCAGACAGTTTGTGCGGTACCCTGCAGTCCTTCTGTACCCAGCCATTGCTGTGACATACACCACAGAGGTATAGCCTACTGGTTAATACAATGCCATTCTCGGCAGTGTTCATGGGTTCAATTCCTCATTGTTCCCTCCTCTCATGCCTATCTTACACAAATAGTGTGCATGCCTGTAACAGTCATATTTTTGATTTTTGCAGATCTGTGCTGCCAGCTCATAATACCATCGCCACAATTGCCAACATTCCCTCGGTCTGTCTATCTGCGTCTGTCAGCTGTGTAGATTCCTGTCTGCCTGTGCAGGCTGCCACCCCATGTCCTGCACTGCTACCCTTTCCTGCATTGCGCCTCATCATGCTTGCCTCACCTGTGCCTGATCTGCATGGCACCACTACTCCTCTGTCCACCCATCATTGTAACTATCCTGCCACCTCCGCCTCCACTGGGGGACACATATTCCCATCGTCTGCCACCAACTGTCTTTCCAGTACTTTACATTGCCAACACCCTGTGCTGTGGTACAGTTGCCCCCACCATGTTTGTCATCAGTACTGGAAGCCATGTGGGATGCCCGCAGATATGGCGGGTCCAGCAGCTCCCAGCTCTCCCTCCTTCACGCACCTGTTCATTGCCTTTCCTGAGTGCTCTATCTAGTGTTAGGGCTATATCTGTCTCTGTTCCTTGCAGGTCATGCATGTCATCCTGCGGCACCTTTCAACCCTTAGGGCACACTAACCTAGGGCACCGTAACCTTATTAGGCCACCTTAACCTATGGTTCCATAGCCCAGGGTGCCTTCTACATTGCCTTGTCCAGGGTGCCTAATATGGCACTTAGCCTAAGAAGCCCTATAGGGTGCCTTATAATGCACCTTACAAGGCACCTTAGAAGGCGCCTTAGAAGGCACCTTACAAGGCACCTTGCAAAGGCGCCTTGTAATGTGCCTTGTAAGGTGCCTTGTAACGCGCGTTAGTCTAAGGCGCCTTGTAACATGCGTTAGCTGATGCAGCTTGGTGTAATGATGCACCGCCCACGCCTTTATATGGGCATCTGTACCTTTACCGCAGAACCTAACGCGAGTGACATTACCGCAGTTTAGTAAACATACCCCTAGGAGTTTTTCCTCGGCTCTGGCAACTGTACAGAGAAATTCCTGTTTTTCCTTTGTCCCAGACCACCTTTTTGGGCCTAGTTGGCTACTACCGGAGGTTCATTTCTCACTTTGCGAAACTGGCTGCTCTCTTTACTGATCTGCTGAAAAATAAATCCCCTAACCAGATGCGTTGGGATACATGGGAAGAAGAGGCCTTTGTTAACCTAAAGCAGGCCTGTGTAAAGAACTGGTGTTAAGAAATGAGATTTCAAAGAGCCATTTGGGGCAGGTTTGGGAGCCATATTAAGCCAAAATGTGGCCAGAGAAGAACACCTGTTCATGTACCTTAGTCGGAAGCTAGAGGAGGCAGAGACTAGGTATTCAATCACAGAGAAGGAGTACCTTGCGGTCAAGTGGGCTGTAGAGTTCTTAAGATACTATTTGCTAGGTAGGCATTACACCCTCATTACTGACCATGCAGTCCTAAGTTGGCTACATTCTATGAAAAACACTATTGCCCACTTGACCTGATAGTACATGGCCTTAGAGGTCTATGATTTTGAAGTCCAACACTGGGCTGGAAAAGCCCATACCAATGCATATTTCCTGTCCCGGGAGGGTGAAGGACCCCCAGAATGGGCTGACCCTATCATGCCCCAATCCAAAGGGTCTCTGCCAAGGGAAGGGGTATGTGACAGGATGTATGGCCCATCACTGCAGGACTCCTGGGGGACCCCAGCCAGCCCTAGCTCTGGAGGTATGGATCTCTCTAGGAGGGACCCCCTAAAGCAGTGGATGAGAACACCCAGGGGCCAAAGAAGGGCCCAAACCCCTTGTAGAGACCGATGATGGTGCTTTCGGGCATATATTAGTGCTGTTTGCACTGCTGCATGCTCTCATTCTGAGGGTCCCTTATTATTGACAGGCATATGTTTTACATTTTGCTATAGTGAACCTTTGCTGAGTTCTACTGATCCATACTTAGCATTGTAAAGACTGTTTACAGAGATGCCCGATGCAAGCATAACGAAGGTGTTCTTCAAATGCCATGTATGATTTGATGCAAGCTATGTCAGGACACACATATCACCTTCTACTTGCTTTTATAATATCTTTGCGTGCACTGAGATTACCTTGCAGTGTTCTGGGCATGCAACAGACTAGTGTATACTGCCTGGTTGGTATCACCATTTATGTACAGTATCATCAGTAGTCACGTAGTTTGCATGAGCATAACACAGTCAGTGAGAGCAGCAACTGAGGAGATGCACTTTTTAACAGCAGAGGCGTGGCCATGCAGAGATGGGCAGGATCAGAAAGCACATCCATACCCGTGATTGCGGAATCAGATTTAAATTGGGCCCGTCTTCAATTTGGACATGCCCGTAGGCTGGATGTGCATATGATGGAATTGGGCTCTTAGGGAAGAACAACTCAAACTAGATTACATGATGCAAGGTTCCACATTAGGAATCACAGGAAAAGGATCTGGGGGTCATTGTGGTTAGTATGTTGAAACCCTTTACCCAAGGCTAAGAAAGCAAATAGAATGCTAGTAAAAGAATAGAAAATAAAACCAAGGATATTATAATGTCTCTGTATCGCTTCATGCTGAGACCGCACCTTGAATATTTTGTGCAGTTCTAATCGCCATATCTTAAAAAGGATATAGCAGAATTGGAAAAGGTACAGAGTGACCAAAATGGTAAAGGGGATGGACAGATATACTTATGAGGAAAGACTTAAAAAGCTCTTCAACTTGGAAAAGAGAGAGCTGAGGGGAGATATGATAGAGGTCTATAAAATAATGAATGGAGTGCAATAGGTAAATGGAGATCAGTTGTTTAGGGGACATGCAATGAAGCTACAACGTGGAACACTTAAGACTCATTGGAGAAAACATTTTTTTCACTCAATGCAAACTCTGAAATTCACTACCGGAGAATGTAGCAAAAGCTGTTAGTGCAGCTCGGTTCAAAACAGTTTTGGACGAGTTCCTGGAGGAAAGTCCATAAATCATTATTAAAGAGGATTGAGGAAATGCACTCCTTACTCCAGGAACAAGCAGCATGGAATGTGTATACCTTTGGAAACTGACAGTTACTTGAGACCTGGAACAGCCACTGTTGGAAACAGGATACTGAGCTTGATAGACCTTTGGTCTGAGTCAGTATGGCATATCTTATGTTCTTAGTTATCTGGGCAAATTTCTTAGAAAACTGTCCTAACACTGCCTCTACTCTGTCTATAACCTTTCCGATGCATCAAAGAAAACTAAATGCCGTTTTCTCTTTCTTCTTTCATTTGTAAAAACTTCCTAAATTTATATCTCAGATATATCACCTGTAAATCTCACTTTGAGAGCAGACCATACTTAGTATCTCTGGTTTCTGCCAGAGCCAATGGATGGTGAAAATGATTTAGGAAGCTACCCTGTTCTGGGCCCACTGCCCTAACCACTAGGCCACTCCATTCAAAGCTTTGTTTGCGCAGCCTGTCAGAGCACTTATAACCTGTTACTGCCGCTGCACCCAGAACTAGGCTCTACAGTTTTTCCCAGGCTATTTCTGGAGAGTAGAAACATAGAAACATAGAAATGTGATGACAGAAAAAGATCACATGGCCTATCTAGTCTGTCCTTCCATATCAACAACTACAACAGTCCCCTGTTTACCTTTAGAGATCCTCTGTGTTGGTCCCATGCTTTTTTGAATTCAGTTACTGTCCTCATCTCTACCACCTCCACTGGGAGACTATTCCATGGATCCACTACTCTTTCCGTAAAGAAATATTTCCGCATATCACTCCTGAATCTATCTCCTTTCACCCTCATCCCATGTCCCCTCGTAGAAGAACTTGCTTTCAATTGAAAGAGGCTCTCTCCCTGAACATTTATGCCATGGAGGTATTTAAACATCTCAACCATATCACCTCTATCCCGCCTTTCCTCTAAGATGTACATATTAAGATCCTTAAGTCTGTCCTCATATTCTTTAATGAAGACCACTAATCATTTTAGTAGCCACCCTCTGCACCGTCTCCATCCTGTTCACATCCTTTTGAAGGTGCGGTCTCCAGAATTGCACACTATACTCCAAATGAGGTCACACCAAAGACTTATACAGAGGCATTATCACCTCCTTTTTTCTGCTAGCCATTCCTCTCCATATGCACCCAAGCATCCTTCTAGCTTTTGCCGTTGCCTTTTCTACCTGTTTAGCTACTTTAAGATCATCAGACACAACCACGCCTAGGTCCCGCTCTTCTTTAGTGGACAAAAGTACTTCACCCCCTATACTATATTGCTCCCTTGGATTGCTGCAGCCCAAATGCATGACCTTACATTTTTTAACATTAAATCCCAGCTGCCAGATTCTAGACCATTCTTCAAGCTTAGTTAGATCCCTCCTCATGTTATCTACACCTTTCTGGGTGTCTGCTCTATTGTAGATTTTGGTATCATCCGCAAAGAGGCAAACCTTACCCGACAGCCCTTCTGCTATATCACTAACAAAGATGTTAAAAAGAATAGGACCAAGGACAGATCCCTGGGGCACACCACTGGTAACATCCTTCTCCTCAGAGTGAGCTCCATTTACTTGTACTCTTTGTTGCCTCCCACCCAACCAATTTCTAACCCAAGCAGTAACTTTAGGGTCCATCCCTAGCGTGCTCAGTTTATTTATAAGTCGCCTGTGAGGAACAATGTCAAAGGCTTTAGTGAAATCTAAATACACCACATCTAGGGTTCTCCCTCTGTCCATCTCCCTGGTCACCTTGGGCAAAACCTGTGGCAAACAGGGGGGAGACCATGACAAAAGAGCTGGGGGAGGGGGAGGGCAGGGAAACAGTCAATGTCATTGGGGTGGTGATAAAAGAAGTAAATAAGGATCTGTAGGAAGGGGCACAGAAATGTATCTTTGCAGGGCCATACCAAGGGCTGGGTGAGCAGTGTGGTCACACAGGGCGCAATCACAGAAGGGGGCACTGATATCATCACTGAGCTTCCAGAAAGCTCAGAAAGAGTGAGTTACTGAACATGGTTGGGTGGAGGGGGGCACCAGATTCATTGGTTGCACAGGGCACATTTTTAGCTTGGTACGGTCCTGTATCTTTGCTTAGGCCAAATATTGTTTTAATCTGGAAGTTTTTGGTGCAACGATCTGGTGCCATAGATTTCCTAAATACAAGTGATGATATCATCATTTTTAAATGTTAATGGTCTATTATTCATCTTTTGCCATCCTATGAATGGGATCCAAACAGCCAAATGAGCAGAGCACTAGTTCAAACTAAGTAGTCAAGCTCAATCCATAAGATCACGCAAATGCAAATAATTTGGTTTCTCGGCGCTGCTTTATAAAAGCTAATTAAAATGCAGTATTGTATTTTTTTGTGGGCACTATGTTTGCCATGTGTGCGGGGTTGATTTACACACTCAAAGCTTAGAGGGCATACTGGACAATAGTGAACCTGGTGGTTATGAATGGGGAAAATAATTCCATTGTCAGAGTGAATGATCATCTGGGAACCAATGGTCACTGAATAGTGTGGTTCAGTAGTACAGCAAAAGTGCAGATGATTCATTCAAATGTGAGCGTCCTAGACTTCAGGGAAACTAACTTTCCTAATAGATGGAATGTCTGAAGAAGTCAGCTAAATGGGAAAATCTAGGTGAAACCAAAGAGCAGTAGGCAAAAGTTAAAGGAGCTATTGGAAGGGCAATGTATCTTCTCATTAGGAACGTGAATAAATGTAGCAGGAAAAAATGCTGCTATGATTTGCAAAAGTAGCTGATAGGGTAACTGAGGAAGGTTATGCTCATAAAACATAAGAGATCACAGAAAGAGAAAGGCAGGCAACAAATAATACCTAGCAAATGTAAGAGAAGATGGGACAGTAGTCAGGAAAGCAATGATAGAAATGGAAGAAAAAAGGCTGAAAAGGTAAAAGAGGGTTTTTTTTAGGTATGTTAGTGACAGTGAAAATACAAATGTGACAATGCACGATTCAAAGGTGAAGGGGAGGAATATGTCGAGACTAATGAGGAAAAAGTAGAATTGTTTAACAAATATTTGTGCTTGATGTTCACTGAGGAAAGGAGGGACTAGGACAGTAGAAAACAGATAGAAATAGGAATGAAAATGATATAGATGTCTAGCCAATTTCTGATGTTTGTGTTCATGAAAACTAACAAAATTAAAAGCAGACAAAGTGATGAGGCCTGATGGGATTCATTCAAGGGTATTAAGGAACTTCTGTTAGCTCTTCTGTCTGACCTTTTCAGTGCTTCCTGAGAGTTGGAAATAATTCTGGAGGATTCGAGATGGGTGATGTGATTCCTCTCGACAAAAGCAAACATAAGGAGGAGGCTGGGAGCTACAAACTGGTTAGTCTGAGTTCAGTTGTGAGTAAATTAACAGAATCACTGAAAAAAGAAAGGATAGGGCAGTTTCTGGATTCCAATGGATTACAGAATTCAAGGCAATATGGTTTTAGCAGAGCTATGACTTGTCAGATGAAACTGATCAATTTCTTTGACTTGGCGATCTGAGAGCTGGTTTGGGGAGAACTCTAGATATGGTGTACTTGGATTTCAGCAAGGCTTTGGACACAGTTGTGGATAAACAACTAATAAATAAACTTAGAGCCCTTGGTATGGACCCAAAAGATTGGGTTAGAAACTGGGAGTGGGAGGTGATAAAAGTGGCCAAAAGTGCTCACCCTGAGGAAAGAGGGATTACGAGTAGTAAGCCTCAAGAATGTGTCCTTGGTCTGTTTTTGTTTTTTTCTCAGAGTTTTGTAAATGACATTGCAGATTGGCTATTGGGAAAGGATTACCTTTTCTGTGAATGATATCAAAATATGCAAAAGATGTGGAAAATATGAGGAACATAACATAAGAGCTGTCATATTGGGTCAGACCAAGGGTCCATCAAACCCAGTATCTTGTTTGTAACAGTAGCCAATCCAGGTCACAAGTACCTCTCAGGTTCCCCAAAAGGTACACAGATTCCACTTCGCTTATCCCGGGGTAAGTAGTGGATATTCTGGGTCCCCTTTAATAATGGTTTATGGAGTTTTTCTCCAGGAGCTTGTCCAAACCTCTTTTAAACCCAGCTACACTAGTAGCTTTTACTACATCCACCAGTAACAAATTCCAGAGTTTGATTATCTGTTGAGTGAAAAAATATTTTCTCCTATTAATCTATATTGTAGCTTCATTGCATGTCTCCTAGTCTTTCTACTTTCTGAAGCAGTAAACAATTGATCTACGTTTATATGTTCCACTCCATTCAAAATTTTATAGCCCTCTATCATATCTCTCCTCAGCTGTCTTTTTGCCAAGTTAAAGAATACTGAACTTTTAAGCTTTTCCTCATAGGGGTATCCTTCCATCCCCTTTACCATTTTGGTAGCTCTACTCTGTACCTTTTCTAGCTCTACTATATCCTTCTTAAGATGCGGCAACCAGAATTGCAGACAATATTCAAACTGCGGTCACACCGTGGAATGATACAGAGGCATTAAAATAACCTTTATTTTATTCTCCATTACTTTCCTTATGATTTCTAGCATTCTATTTGTTTCCTTAGCCGCCACTGCTTGCTGGGCAGAGGGTTTCAATGTATTATCCACAATAACATCAATTTTATTTTTCTGGGTGGTGTTTTCTAATGAACCTTGCATTGTGTAATTGTAGTTTGGGTTGTTCTTCACTGAGTACATAACTTTGCACGTCCACATTAAGTTTTATCTTCCTTTTGGATGCCCATCTTCCAATTTATCAAGGCCCTCTTGCAACTTTTCACAATCCTCTTGTGTTTTAACAACTTTGAATAATTTGGTATCATCTACAAATTTGATCATCTCACTCATTATTCCCATTTTGAGGTCATTTGTGAATACGTTAAAAAGCAGTGGGCCCAGCAGTGGGGTACTCCACTATTCACCTTTCTTTGAACTGAGGGAGAGCCCTAGACGTGATGTACCTAGATTTCAGTAAAGCCTTTGACACTGTTCTGCACAGGTAACTTATAAACAAACTGAGCACCCTAGGAATGGACCCTGAAGTTACTGATTGGGTTATTTATTTATCTGTATTTATATCCCGCTTTTCACCGCTTTGACCCAGTGAAAAGCGGGATATAAATACAGATAAATAAATAAAAAATAAATTGGTTGAGTGGGAAGCAACAAAGGATACAGATAAATGGAGCTCGCTCTGAGAAGGAGGTTACCATTGGTCTGCAGCAGGGATCTGTCCTTGGTCTGATCCTTTTCAACATCTTTGTTAATGATATTGTGGAAGGGCTGTCGGGTAAGGTTTGCTCATTTGTAGATGATACCAAAATTTGCAATATAAAGTAGACACCTAGGAAGGATCTCATGAAACTTGAGGAATGCACTAGAGTTTGTCAACTAAAATTTAATGTTAAAAATGCAGAGTTACATATTAGGGCTAAAAAATCCAGAGAGAGCAGTACACTATAGGGTTGAACTTTTGTACACCAAAAAATGGCACCTTGTAGTGAATATATCTGATGATCTTATGGTGGCCAAAGAAGCAGATGGAGAAACAGGAAATGCCAGAATGATGCTTTGGTAACCAGCAGGAAAAAGGAGGTGTTGGTGCTTCTGTAAAAGTCTTTGTTGAGACTTCATTTGGAGTACTATGTGCCATTCTAGAGACTGCACATTCAAAAAGATATAAATCAGATAGAGTTTCTTCAGAAGGTGACTACTGAAATGACTGATGATCTTCTTTGTAATGTATATGGGGACAGACTCAAAGATCTAAAGATCTAAACATCTAGACTTGTCAGAGACAGGAAAGGGGAGATATGACAGAGGCATTTAAATATGCTGTAGGGTGTTTTAGCAACTCTGTTAATCCTCTTAATATTTCACTGATTACAACCAGAAATTGCCTTATTAATTTTAAATGAGAGGTGGGAGTTAGAAATTTGGATTTGAAACGTAGATTTGATTTGCTATATTAAGTCAGCCTTCTATAATAGACAAGTATCTCCCAAAGTTATTTATAGCAGTAATTTTTTTTAACTGTATGCACAAGTTAGTATGAAAATGCTTTCTTTCTGTGCGTACATTCTGGATTTTCAAAGTGAAAGTAGGCATGAATTTTCTCTTTGAAAACTATTCCAGGAAAACCATGCACATAATTTTGCACCTGCTTTTTAGGGCACACAAATTTACCAAGCTAATTTATGTACATATGCTTGAATTTTCAAAAGCACTCTTATACATGAAAAAAAACCATTTCTTAACTTCACCCTCAGGGAAGCCTTTGCTTGCTGTATCATGAATGTACCTTTTTCCAAATATCAGGTAGCTTTCAAAAACATCTGTTTCCACACTGACAAAGTGGAGCCCCATTAACACAGTCAACAAGCCCATCCTGCAGTAAGAGGGATTTTGTATGCAATGATCAAGAAAGCTCTCAGAGTAGCAGTACAGAACTAAGAACTGCCTCTCTCATCAGTCATGAATCCCTGGGGTTAAAACCTCTGAGAATTGGGAGGGTGAAGGTTCCAACAAACCTATAAACCCAGGTGTAAGCATCAGACAAGAGGCGGAAGCTTTCTATAAATGGAGAATGCTGCACAAGAAAAAGAGTTACTGGAAGAAGTGGAAATGGAATGGATTTCACCAAGAGGAGGAGAGGCGGATGTGGAAATGATGGAGATTTGTATATTTACTGGTCAGGTAAGTAGGTTTAAAAGATCTTTAAAGACTAAGGGCCCGATATTTTGAAGGCATTTATACGCTTTACAGCCAAGTAAACCATGTACATGCCTTAAACAGGGATATTCAATGACACCTACATGGTTAGCGCCATTGAATATCCTCTACTAAGTTCCCTACATCAGTGGTTTCCAACCCAGTCCTTGGGGAACCCCAGGCCAGTCAGGTTTTCAGAGTACCCACAATGAATATGCATGAGATAGATCTGCATGCATTGTATGCAGATCTATTTATTTATTTATTTATTTAGACAGTTTTGTATACCGCCTTATCCTTCAATCAAAGCGGTCACAACACAATTGGGGGATACATTTAACACGAGGGGATATGAGACACATACACTAATACTTACAGGGAACATGGGCAATGGAGGGTTAAGTGGCTTGCCCAAGACCACAAGGAGCATCTGTGGGACTAGAAACCCCAGTCCTTCCGGCCCAAGGTTGCTGTCCTCTAGTGGGATTTGAACCTCCGACCTTCTGGCCTGAAGTACCTTGCCCCAACCGCTAGGCTACTCCTCCTCCCACCTATCTCATGCATATTCATTGTGGGTACTCTGAAAACCTGACTGGCCTGGGGTTCCCCGAGGACCGACATTGGGAACCTCTGCCCTACATGCTCTGATGATATCTGGTCAGAATTGGGGCATGTTGGGGGCATTCTGGGGCGGAGCAGAGGCGGAGACTAACCGTGCAGCAGTAATACTGAATGTTTCCTGGATAGCGAACTGCATCTAAAAGATTGGCGTTGAAAACCCTTGCCTATCTTTGAGGCACAGGAGCTAACCAGGCAGTATCCAGTATCACTACTGCACGGTTAGCCTCAGTGCCTCAATGCCCTACTGTGTCTGTGGTGATCCCCAGATATTCAATAGCATCGCCGCAGCATTGAATATCCACATTGGAGGTTGGCTGGGAGGGCTATGCACCAATGCTGTGCATATCCCTTCCAAAATCCGGATCACTGAAATTCGGACCCTAAACTTGTACATATCTGGACCCTTAGAGGGGGTGTGACACTGTAATACCTTTAGTGAGTTTGGAAAAGGAAAGTGAAACAGTGAATATGAAAGGCACAACAGGCAAATGGAGTAGGTGTAACACTGCAGCTTGCCAGAACTGTGTAAACAAAAGTATTATATTTACCTGGTTTTTTTTGTTGTTTTTTTTTGCTTTAGGAGTCCAAAACAGTCACTAATCTGATCTGAGTAAGCAAAGTTTTGGCAAAACCACAGCAAGAAGAAGGCAAGTAATCTGTGCTGTTGCATGGATGCAAACTTGACTAAAAACGTATTTATTCGAAGTGAAGCTAGAGAACCACAAAACTGGCATAGGCATAAGCAAGTGAGGCTCAAAGTCCCATTTAGAGAGGGCAAAGATTGCCTTTGGATTGCATTTGGAGCCACACTGTCACAGCAAGAACACCTTGCACAGCACTGATGAATGCAAGTAATTCCAACACATATAATACACTGTTTTACGCGTGGAAATGTTTTCAAAAACTTATCTCCCTATGTAAACTGCATAGCTGGCCATTTTTTTAATCTTTAAGGGACACGCCATAGGGCATGTATACTAAACCCTGCATCACTAACACATGTGTGGTACACATTACCAGCGTGGAACTTCTAACTGCAAGGAGGTATGTACATCCACCCCTTGCAATTAGCACAGGGAAGCTGTGCTTCAACACCTGGCCATCCATCGAGGTGGCATTAGTTGAACCTGTGATTCCAATATCAAATGCAGTTAGAGAAGGCGATTAATGCCCATGCTAGCCACATGTCAGTAATGTCTATGTCCCACCCAGTATCCACCCCAATGCATGCTTCCAGGGTAGTGTGGAGTTTTTAGCGTGTGGGATCCTTGCTACTTTTTAGTGCGATGCTGAAACTAGGTGCCCCACACTTCCCTAGTAGTAAACATACCCCCATCTACAGTAGAAAATGAATACTGTGGTGGAGAAGCAGCTGCTGAGGGCAGAAAAATAAAGGGAAAACTGCCTTTTTTTCCTTTCACCCAAAGAACTGCAGGCTCTGAAAGGGTTAACTCAGATACGAAAGAGAAAAGTTTCTCAAAGAGAACTGCAGACCAAAACACACCCCTTGTTCCCATGGAGATAGAGGGAGGAGAAGGGAGTGGTTTGGGGGCGGAGTCAGAAGGGATAGGACAGCCCCAAACATTTAGGAAGAAAAACTGCACTCATACAGCAGATTATCCTGACGGAGGACAGGCTCAGAGCAAGCACCAAGGCAAGCACAGACACAGACACGAGGAGGAGATAAGAGACTTTCCTCGGGAGGAGAGAAAGAGAGAGAAAATTCAGACACAGAGGACACAAGGGTTCCAGGAAGGAAGGACAAGAAGTCCAGGGGAATCCCTTGCACAGAAGCCGGTGAGAGCCAGGAGCAAAAGGCTGACAAGGCTTGTGGAAACCTCGGGAGAAGAGTCCTCAGAGGAGGAAATATTCTCAAAAGGGTCTTGGCTCAACTCTCTACTCAGTAAGGACGTTGTCAGCAGAAAACCCAGCACTACTAAGGTGAGCCCTTTACATTGGTTAAAAGGCTTATTAGAGGAAAGGGGTTTTCCCTGCCCTTCCCCCGCTAGCTCTCTCACGGTTAAGAGTGCCTGGGGAAAACTACTGAAGGCTCTGCAGGCTGGGGAGGCTTCCCAAGAGCATACCCAGGAAAACAATGACCCAGGAGAATCAAGTGTGGAGGAAATGGAGGTAGGAGTCTCTGGAGAGTCAGATAGCATTTCAGATATGGAAATAAGCTGTGCTATGTGTGCAAGAGAAACATAAGAGGACCAAAGAGGGTTTGAGTGAAGAAAAAAACCCAGCTGAGTGAAGTTAATGTATATTTCTGAGTTACCATGTATTAGGTAAAAGAACTGAGGAAGTTCCTTTTACCAGGACTTTTTAAGCCAGTACTTTTAGCCATGCTTTTTAAAAGTAGCTGTTTCATTTAATGCTGCTTGGGCCAGAGCTAGGCTGGAAGTTTGTATTACAACTGAGAAGGAATCACACTACGTGTGAAAGCAAGTTGATTGAGTCAGGAACTGTGCTACACCTGCTGTGGAACAATGGAGGGTGGCACAGCGCCTCCTGAAGACCAAGTACAGAATATCATTGAAAGTAAAGTTTTACTTGAATGCCAGTTTAAAGGCTACAGCAAGCCAGGGACTGTATAAATGGCTTGAGTATTGTTATGTTTGGAGAAGTATCCTGAGTTTTGTTTTCCCTTATCTTCAAATCAATTCATGTTAAAGAATTGACTTGGTTTTGGAATTCCTGATTTCTGAGAATAAAAGAAATTTTCCTGCGACCTTGCACTTGGCTATAATCCTTTTGGGGACACAACTACATGAGTTTAGGCAAGTTTTAACAAAGGTCAATCGTCACAACCCCTGCAGCCCTAGGCAACCGCCTGGCCACAAGGGGGAGTGACGACAGGTGGCGTAGTTATTGGATACAGGAACACCTACCAATTTGGAGCTACCAGGGAACACCAGGATCTACAAGGTGGCTGGAGGAATATCCTGAGAGCCTTCCTAAGCACTTGGCAGAGAAAACCAGGACCGGAGACTCAACGGAGTTGGAGAGCCCAGCTGGGACCAACGCTGTTGAGAGGCCTGAGTCACCACTTACAGCAGGTAAACCCGTATTTAAGGGGGTTATTTGGTGGATTGCTGTAAGTGGGGAGGTTCTGCAGGTGGAGGAGAGGAAACACTGTGATAAGGGCCGCACTTGGTGTTTTTCTTTTTGTTTCTTTTCAGCATTCCAGGATGGAGCAGGCAGAGCTGATTAACTGGATGACAGACTGTTTCCGCCAACAGCACGAGAACGCTGCGAAGACGCAGGAGAAAATGGCTGCCATCATGAGGGAACAGCAACAGCCGCTCCTAGACCTCATGACTGCTTGGATGAAGGAGCAAAAGAAGACAACTGACGAGATAAGGACTGGGTCCAGTTCCTCAGGAACATTGTTGGGACTGGGACAATTTACTAAAGGACCTTTATCCTTTGGGCCTTTAACCCCAGGTGATGATGTCGATGACTATTTTGAAGTGTTCGAGCGTGTGGCAGTCCTAAGTGGATGGCCAGCAGAGCAATGGGCCGTTCGGATAGCAGGCTCCCTTACAGGGGAAGCCCTTGCAGCATATAGGGCCGTGCCTGCTGAGCTCGCCTCCACTTATGACGAGGTAAAAAAGGCCGTGAGAGACCGACTGGGATTGACCCCAATGGTCTACCACCGTCTTTTTAGAGGTTGCAAACTGAGGTCAGATGAAACACCTCGGGCTTTGTGCCAACGCCTCAAGGCACTATTGTACAAGTGGCTTTTGCCTGATGGTAAAACTATTGATTCTATTCTAGATACCATTGCTCTAGAACAGTTCATAGAGGCTGTGCCACAGGAAATGCGATCTTTTCTGGTCTTACAAGATTGCAAGAGCACTAAAGAAGCAACTTCTTTGGCAGAGCGGTTTTTGGAGGCTCGAGTAATAGGCCAAATGAAGGGTGCAGGGTTGAGCTATGCAAATGTAAGAGAGCCAGAAAGAGTGAGCAAGACCATGCTAGGAGAGGTTATACAAGGAAAACCCCTAAGCAGGTCAGGATATGAGCAGCGTAAGTGTTATGGCTGTGGAAATAAAGGCCACTTAAAGAAAGATTGTCGCACTAGGACAGTCTTGATAACCAACCACTCCCAAGAAGGAGAGGGCTTTCTGCTGTCAGTGGAGGTGGAGAACATCCCAGTACAGGTGCTCTTAGATTCTGGCGCCGACCAGTCGATGGTCTCCCAACAGCTGTGGGCAGAGATACAAGCCAGGAGAGGGGGCCCCATAGAAAAACTTTCAGAGGGGAATATAAGGATCCGATGCGTTCACGGCGCAGCATCCGCTTATCCCTTGCAGAAACTTGTAGTAAAGGGCCTAGGTATGAAGAGAACTATCACTTTAGCTGTGGTCCCTAAACTGCCCTATCCCATAGTTTTAGGGAGGGACTGGCCACAGTTCAAACATGGGCTAGCCAAGGGTTTAGAGTCCCGGACAGGGTTAATGTCGGAGGGGGCCCAAACCAAGGCTAGGGACAAAGATTCCAGTGATGAGCTGACACCCTCTAGGGAGAGAGATAAGCTGGGACAGGCGAAGGGCTTTACTTCCTCTCGGGAACCTAAGGCCAGGTCCCAGGTACTGCCTGCTCCCTTGTTTGCGACCGCTCACAAGAAGCCAGATAGAGGGGTAGCTCCAAGGAAAGACCAGGAGATAAAACCTAAGTTCGTATTGAAATGCTGTCGCACTACTCCTAATGCCCGGTTACCCAAGCGAGCGACAGAATATGCCGCAGAGTTAGATCTTCACAGTGCTGAAGATATTAGCATCCCAAGACTGGGGAGAGCTTTGGTGGAGATGGGGCTGCAAGTAGAAATACCGCCCGGATGCTATGGCCGGATTGCTCCCCGCTCCGGCCTAGCAGTAAAGAGCTGTATTGATGTAGGAGCTGGGGTAGTGGACCCTGATTACCGGGGACCGGTTAAAGTTTTATTGCTAAATTTTGCTAAGACAGACTTTCAGGTAAACACGGGAGACCGGATAGCCCAGCTAATTCTGGAAAGGGTTGGGTTTCCTCCGGTGGAAGAAGTCCCGGAGTTAAACCCTACCATCCGGGGGTCAGCGGGGTTTGGTTCCACGGGGCGGGCGGAAATAAAGGGGTTAGCAGCCACTAGGGAGGAGGATAAGGCGGATGTTGACCTTGGTCCTCAATTGGCTGACTGTAAAGCCAAGCCCACTCCGAGGATGGGAGATGAACTGGCATGGAACCAACAACAGGACCTGTTCAGGTTGTTGCGAAGGTTCCCCGACGTCCTAACCCCGATACCGGGAGAGACAAAGCTTGTGGCCCACGAGGTGGTAACCCCACCAGGTGAGGTGATACGGCAAAGGCCGTACAGGCTTCCGGAAGCCAAACAGCAAGAGGTTGTCCGGCAGGTCAGGGAAATGTTGGACATGGGCGTAATCGAGGAGTCGGTTAGCCCATGGAATAGTCCAATAGTTATGGTCCCGAAGCCTGACGGAACGATACGGTTTTGTATCGATTTCCGAAAAGTAAATGCGATTTCTAAATTCGATACCTATCCCATGCCCAGGATAGAGGAGTTGTTGGACCAGCTGGGGCAAGCTGCTTATCTAACCACCCTTGACATGTCCAAAGGGTACTGGCAGATTCCCCTTACCCGGGAGTCTCGCCAGAAAACCGCCTTCAGTACACCGATAGGACTGTACCAGTTCCGTCGGATGCCCTTTGGCCTCCACGGAGCGGCGGCCACGTGTCAGAGGCTGGTAGACATCGTCCTACGCCCATATCGCCGATATGCTCTAGCCTACATGGACGATGTGGTAATACACAGTAAAAGTTGGGACCAACATCTTGCTCATATCACCGCTGTATTGGAAGCGATGAAAAAAGCTGGGATCACCTTAAACCCTAGCAAGTGTATGTTTGGAGGGAGAGAGGTGAAGTATCTCGGGCACATTGTGGGACGGGGAGTAGTGAAGCCCCTCATTGACAAAGTGAGAAGCGTGAAAGCCTTTCCGAAGCCCATCAATAAGAAGCAGGTACGTAGCTTTTTAGGCTAAATTGGCTACTATAGACGATTCTTGCCCCATTTCACGACGGAAAGCGCTGCTCTCACAGAGATGCTAAAGAAAAATGCGCCAACGCAGGTAAAATGGTCACCAAAGGCAGAGCAGGCCTTTACCCAACTAAAAGAACAACTGTGTTCAGCGCCGGTCTTAAGGGGGGTGGACTTTAATAAGTCCTTTATACTGCAGACTGATGCGTCTGAGACAGGGGTAGGTGCGGTTCTAGCGCAAAAACATGGAGGGGTAGAGCACCCGGTTATGTTTTTAAGTAGAAAGCTGACACCTGCAGAACAGAAATATTCCACGGTCGAGAGGGAATGCCTCGCCATACGTTGGGCAGTGGAGGCGCTTCGTTTTTACCTAACTGGCCGTAGGTTCCGTTTAGTAACTGACCACGCGCCACTGAAGTTGTTAACCAGTATGAAAGACCACAACCCTCGCCTCACCAGATGGTACATGGCCCTACAGGCCTACGATTTTCAGGTGGAACACAGGGCAGGGAGGCTACATACTAACGCCGATGCCCTTTCACGGATTCCGCACTGTGCGCTAGAAACGCCAGCGTGGAATATCTTAAGGGGGGGGTTATGTGGTGGAGAAGCAGCTGCTGAGGGCAGAAAAATAAAGGGAAAACTGCCTTTTTTTCCTTTCACCCAAAGAACTGCAGGCTCTGAAAGGGTTAACTCAGATATGAAAGAGAAAAGTTTCTCAAAGAGAACTGCAGACCAAAACACACCCCCTGTTCCCATGGAGATAGAGGGAGGAGAAGGGAGTGGTTTGGGGGCAGAGTCAGAAGGGATAGGACAGCCCCAAACATTTAGGAAGAAAAACTGCACTCATACAGCAGATTTTCCTGACGGAGGACAGGCTCAGAGCAAGCACCAAGGCAAGCACAGACACAGACACGAGGAGGAGATAAGAGACTTTCCTCGGGAGGAGAGAAAGAGAGAGAAAATTCAGACACAGAGGACACAAGGGTTCCAGGAAGGAAGGACAAGAAGTCCAGGGGAATCCCTTGCACAGAAGCCGGTGAGAGCCAGGAGCAAAAGGCTGACAAGGCTTGTGGAAACCTCGGGAGAAGAGTCCTCAGAGGAGGAAATATTCTCAAAAGGGTCTTGGCTCAGCACTACTAAGGTGAGCCCTTTACATCTGTTAAAAGGCTTATTAGAGGAAAGGGGTTTTCCCTGCCCTTCCCCCGCTAGCTCTCTCACGGTTAAGAGTGCCTGGGGAAAACTACTGAAGGCTCTGCAGGCTGGGGAGGCTTCCCAAGAGCATACCCAGGAAAACAATGACCCAGGAGAATCAAGTGTAGAGGAAATGGAGGTAGGAGTCTCTGGAGAGTCAGATAGCATTTCAGATATGGAAATAAGCTGTGCTATGTGTGCAAGAGAAACATAAGAGGACCAAAGAGGGTTTGAGTGAAGAAAAAACCCAGCTGAGTGAAGTTAATGTATATTTCTGAGTTACCATGTATTAGGTAAAAGAACTGAGGAAGTTCCTTTTACCAGGACGTTTTAAACCAGTACTTTTAGCCATGCTTTTTAAAAGTAGCTGTTTCATTTAATGCTGCTTGGGCCAGAGCTAGGCTGGAAGTTTGTATTACAACTGAGAAGGAATCACACTACATGTGAAAGCAAGTTGATTGAGTCAGGAACTGTGCTACACCTGCTGTGGAACAACGGAGGGTGGCACAGCGCCTCCTGAAGACCAAGTACAGAATATCATTGAAAGTAAAGTTTTACTTGAATGCCAGTTTAAAGGCTACAGCAAGCCAGGGACTGTATAAATGGCTTGAGTATTGTTATGTTTGGAGAAGTATCCTGAGTTTTGTTTTCCCTTATCTTCAAATCAATTCATGTTAAAGAATTGACTTGGTTTTGGAATTCCTGATTTCTGAGAATAAAAGAAATTTTCCTGCGACCTTGCTCTTGGCTATAATCCTTTCGGGGACACAACTACATGAGTTTAGGCAAGTTTTAACAAAGGTCAATCGTCACAACCCCTGTAGCCCTAGGCAACCGCCTGGCCACAAGGGGGAGTGACGACAATACACGAGGGTATATTATCCTACTTCAGCATTAACCACCCCAGGATAGGTGATTTCTTCTTTTCTAAAACTCACCAAGCCCCTTGAAAATGAATGCTTGCATGACACCTGGAAAATTAACCCATCCACTTTCTTTAAAAAACTGATATTTCTGTATAGTAATTTGAGTGGGTTTAAATATTCAAGCGGAATAGCAAGTAATCAAATGCGGAGAAAAAAGTGATGAATAATCCTTTCCAAATCTGTCCTGGTGATCTCACAGCTGGTTGGGTTTACAGAATATCTAGAATGTACATTCATAAGACAACTTATGATTGCTGGAGGAGAAAGGGGTGGCCTAATGGTTGGGACAAGTTGCCTTGAGCTAGAGGGGAGAGGGCCCAAATCCCACCAGAGGATAGTAACCCTGGGCCAGAGGGACTGGGGCCCCCAGCCCCACAGGTGCCCCCCATGGCCCTGGGCAAGCCACCCAACCCTCCATTGCCTCAGGTACAAAATATAGATTGTGAGCCCTTCTGGGGACAAGGAAAACATATACTGTATCTGCATGTACACTGCTTTGACCCAGTGAAAAGTGGTATATAAGCATTACAAAATAAATGAACTTCACACATTCACTGAGGATATTCTGAAAACTTGATAGATTTTGGGGTCACATGAATCATTTTTGAAAGCCCTGAACTGCATAAAAAGTTTTGACATCATAGAAACAGAAACATAATGGCAGTAAGAGACCATATGGCCTATCTAGTCTTCCCTTCCATATCAACCACTATAACAGTCCCATTTTTGCCTTTAGAAATCCTTTGTGCTTATCCCATGCTTTTTTTAAATTCAGATACTGTCCTCATCTCTACCACCTCCACTGGGAGACTATTCCATGTATCTACCACTCTTTGCGTAAAGAAATATTTCCACATATTACTCCTGACTCTATCCCCTTTCACCCTCATCCTACTGTATGTCCCTTCATAGTAAAGCTTGATTTCAGCCAAAAGAGGCTCTCCTCCTGTGCATTTATGCCATGGAGATATTTAAACGTCTCTGTCATATCTCCTCTATCCTACCTTTCTTCTAAAGTATACATATTAAGATCCTTAAGTCTGTCCTCATATGCTTTATAAAGACCACTAACCATTTTAGTAGCCACCCTCTGTATCGACTCAAACCTGTTTATATCCTTTTGAAGGTGCGGTCTCCAGAATTGCACACAATACTTCAAATGAGTATTGTAAAATATCCATTGAAAAGTATCCAGAAAATAGTTAAAGGCTGCATGCTAACCATATAATTAATTTGTCAGCAAAAATACTCATGACAGGTCTATATCACATCATGTTTTGGCAAATATGCCTTCCTTAGTGAGTATAACCTCAAAAACAATAAAAACAACATATAAGCAAACACAATATATTAAAAATAAAATATAACATACAAAGACAATCTTGTATAAAAAATATTAACAGTAAGGGCTCATTTCTGTCTCGGACGTAGATCCCCTCTGTACGTCCAGTCTGACCAGACGTACAGAGGGGATCGCGATTCTGATCCCGCAGGGCACATCTAGCCCCATGGGATCAGAATCGTGAACAGTCCTGCACGTGCAGGCTGGGACTGCGATTCTGTCCAGCCTGCACATGCAGGACTGTCCCTGGCTAACTCAGTCAGGGCTTTTAAATGGAGCCGCAGCATCATGGCATCATGTTGCCTTGGCACCGCGGTTCCATTTAAAAACCACAATGCCAGCCGCCTGAAAAAGGGGCTTATTCCTCGCAGGCTGACCCCCAATGTGGCCTCCTAAGGCCAGGGTTGGACTGCGGGGAATAAACCTTGACCCCTCCTGCCCCATCTGCCCCCGGACCTTTTGCTGGCCCTGGACATATAGGGCCGACATTAGAATCGGCCCTGTATGTCCAGGGCCGGCAACCATCCACTGCCCGCCCAGACTCTGCCCCTGGGCCGCCCATTCCCCGCCCCTGTCTAACTTCCCCATACAAGCAGCAGGGAAGTTAGTCAGGGGCAGGAATCGGTACAAGTAGCGGGTATGGATGTCCCGTGGGTCCGTCCATCCCTGCTATTCATAGTACAGAATAACCCCCTAAGTACATAAAATGGAAATATAAAAGTATATTTATTAACTTATACATGACATACCATGAAAGTAAAGCTAATGAAATGATAAAAGGGTAAAAAACTGCTTGTTGGATCAAAACAAAGAAAAAAATATAAAAACATAAAATAAGTTCATTGTTCACATATTTGGAACAATAAGCAAAGGTTAATTAAAAGGGAATCCACAAGACATAGGATAAATTTTTCTGAGAAATAGCAGACCCCTAAGGTAAAGATATCTCATGGCTCGGAAGATCCTGGTCTGGAACAGGCGAGGAAATGTAGCCAGAGCCAGCTCGAGGACCAGCTAGACAGTTTAGCCCCTCTGTTCTCATATGCACAAGCCAGCTCCATCCAGGATTTTTACATGGATCTCCTGTAAAAGGGTGGAGGACAATGACAAGTCAAAGGCTTCTCCAAACCTTTCGAGTTCCACAGATCTTACTACCCCCAGAGAGGTTGGGGGAGAGGGAGGGGTGGTGTTATTAACTTGTCTAGTTACACAAATGAGATTAAAATTCAAATCCTTAACAAAGACCTGTTTTTTGTCCCATCCACTAAAAATGATCCCTTCATGACGCAGGTAGATTTATATAAATTTTTTAGGAAACTTAGAATTATTGATTTATTTGTGCAAAAGAGTGAGACCTACAGGCTGGCCCAAAAAAAGTGAGAACATCTCGTAGCGTATGAGTTATTTAAAATGTCAAAAAGACAGATGTAAACAATTGACAAATTTTAAAAAAAAAAAGGGCGACCGGAAATTGTCGAAATAAAGACGTTATATAGCTAAAAAAGGTAAATAAGTAAACTATTTAAGCTTTTAATTTACGAGATGTTCTCACTTTTTTTGGGCCACCCTGTATATTGACACATCCATGATTAAGAAAATGTCCACTTGGATTCCACCAAATATGAAAAGTCCTGTCATAGACACCCTTGAAAAGGTAGTTCTAAAAGATTACATTTTTATATCATATTTTTACAATAGTTTTTAGTTGTCATGGCCGGTTTTATTAGTTATTTATGGTTTTATGGTTTACTCCTGTTCCCTCCGGATCTTTTATTTTCTGATAGTTTTAATAATATGAGTTTTAGGTGTTGTGCTGGAGTGTGGTGGAGACATAGACTGAGCACCTCCATCTGCCCTGATGGCTGAACTGCTGTTTTGCCTGAGTCCCCCAACAGCATCTGGCAGGCGTGGTATGGACAGCTTGCTCCGGTGGGGGTCTAACTCCGGATAAAAGTTCTGTGGCTGTACACATGGCCACGTGTCACGGCACATGGGTTGCGATCCAAAGGAGCATGGCCAAAGGGTCTGGGCATGCCCCTTTGGAGCCCCTTCAGAGCACATAGGACACCAGCATCAGTTGAGGAATTTCTGCTTTCCTTGGAGTTATGGGCAAGAGGAAGAATAAGGGTTCCGGGAAAGAAGCTCCAGTGGTTTTAACTGTTGGAACTGTTACTGGTCCCATGGATAGGCATGTTGTTCCTCTTGCAGCGGCTCAGCCATCCCTCAATGGAGCCTCTTTGAGCTTCAGGGGCAGAACATCACTTCCGCATCCATTTCCTCTATTGTCTTCCACAACTATTTCGGAGGGTTCTCCTCAGGTGACTGATGTTATTTCAATTGTGCCTTTACCAAAACCAGTTGTGGTGTCATCGCCTGTAGCGAGTTCTGCTTGGGAAGATGGGATAGAGAGTGAAATTACTTTGAAAGACATTTGGAGGGCAATAAAATTGATGGATTCTAGATTTTCCGGCACTGTTTGCTCGCTGTGTAATTTCATGCAGAGGGCAGTTACAAAGTTGGCAGATCTGGATACTCGTCTTTTAGTTTTGGATAGGTTTGTTTCTACTTTAACTACTTAAGTGTCTTCCTCTATGGCTTTAAATGCTAATAATGTTAGAGATTTTACTAAATTCCAAGATGGAGGCATTAGAAAATGCCTCGTGTGCGAGGAATATACATATATTAAATTTTCCATATACACGTTTGTTATCTGCAGATATTCTGCTACAGAAATATTTTAAGAAGGTCTTGAAATTGACTTCAGTTATTCCAATAGTTCAGACCTTTTATATTCCTGTAAAGGTCTATGTACACTCACAGGGGGAAGGAGGCTTTGATTCTCTGTCTCACCCTCCCAGTCAGAGCTTAATTGACTTTCTGGAAGACTCTACAGATAACAATGTTATTCGTAATACTTTATTGGTGACTTTTTTGAATGAATCTGCTAAAATTAAAGTTCTTAAGCTTTTTTTTTCAAAATAAATCAATGTTGTTTTTATGGTCAACCAGTGAAGATGTTTCCTGACGTATATAGAGCCACTCAGGCACACAGGAAGCAGTTTCTGCAATTGAAATCTAAAGTTTTGGAATTAGGTGCTACTTTCTTTTTGAAGTTTCCCTGCAAGTGTTTTGTTACCTTGCATGGTCAAACTTATATTTTTGGTGATATATCTAATTTAGAAAGCTTTTTAAAGAATAAGGCAACATGAGGGGATGTAATGGGGTGGGCTGAGTATTGATTTTCTCCTTTGTGGGCTTTTTGCCTTTATTTCTTTATTTCCTGAAATTGGTTTTCAGCACAACTCCTTGATGTGGGCTTGACCTTAGTATATTATATAACATTTTTCTTTTCTTTTTTTTTATCTGATTTCTTTTTGCTTTTTTGTCTGATTATAATGTAATTGTGGGCTATTATAATCAAGGTTTTCCTGTTTTTGTTTCGTTTGTTTGTCATGTTGGATAAACTGCAATAAACATATTCTAACATAATAATATGAGTTTTAGTGCTTTAACTTAAGTTTGGCCTTTTACTAAACCTTCCTTTTATGGTTTTATGGACATAGTTCTATTGATTTTAACATTTGGGGTTTTCAGTTTTATAGTTTGCACTCTAACACTGTAGTTTACTGGTTTTAATTGTGACTGTATTGGGCTCAATACTTCTTATACCAATGAGTTTTTACAGTTCTTTTATGAAGCCTTTTATTTATTACGATTTTTATGAGTCTTAAAGGGCTTTTATCTTATCATATTTTATCTGGTATTATGACCCTTTACATCACTGTATTAAGCCCAGTACACTTCCTTTATCTTTTATTATAGAGTCCAGGTTTACCATCTCTTCCACAACTTATTTTGTGTCTGTTGGGCATCCCTGTCTCCACTTGTGGCAGCCTTCTGGTCTGTGATGTTCTCTTTATGCACTTCAGCACTCTGACCGGATCAGTGACTTAGGGGTATGTTTACTAAAACGTCTTAGGGGTATGTTTACTAAACCGTCTTAACGTCGCAGCGGCGGTATTATCACGCGATAAGTGACGTTATTGCGCGATATCGCGCGATAACGTCACTTATCGCGTGACAACGCAGCTGCGGCGTTAAGACACCCTAACGCTGTGAAATCCGGCTCTGAAGGGTGGAGTAAGGCTTCCCAGAGGGCAGAGAGAAGGGGTCAATTTGGCGGAGAGTGGGCGGTGAGTGGCTCCTTGCACACTAACGCCGTGAAATAAAGGGCAGAAAATTAGCGCGAGTGAAACCCTTGCGCTAGGCACATTTGCAGGAAAGAGAAACCATTTCAGTCAGCAATGTACAGCAAAGCTAGGGAAACCCAAAAACGTGATAGTAGTGATACATGTGCACGGAACAAAAAGGCAAATACACATAGGGGCATGTTAACTAAACCGTCTTAACGTGCGCCTGGCGTTATTGTGCAGGATGCCATAAAAGGAGTGGGCGTCTCGGTCTTAATGTAGCAAAATGGGATTATCACGCGATAACGTGCGCTGCGCACATTATCGGGCAAGATGCCGCTAAGCACGTTAACGCGCGGTAATCTTAAGTAGGCGTGCAGACATGCAAGCACAGAAACAGAGGTGTAGCACAATGGTAAATACACTGACTGATGGTACGGGGTCATGAGCTTGATTCCCCAGTGTGCCTAATGCGTAAGACTGGCTGAGGCATTAGCTTTTACGTGTGCTGTTTGAGGCATTTTAGTTGTATTTTAATTAGTGCTGCCAGCAAACACACCCTCACGTGCCGTAACCTAAGGTGTCGCATAAGGCACCCTATAAGGCACTCCATAGGGTACATTATAATGTGCACTGTCCGCCAAGGCACCCTATAATGTCCCCTATAGGGCACCCTATAAGGCGCTTTACAGGACACCTTATAAGGCACCTTATAAGGTGCTTTATAGGGTGCCCTATAAGGTGCTTTATAGGGCGCCCTATGGTTACAGTACACTGAGGGTGCTTTTGCTGGCAGCACTAATGTACATTAAAAATAGACAATGCCTTGGACAGCCCTAGCAAATAACCCCACCATGGGTTTGAACCCATGATCTCTGGCTCCACAGACAGTGAAATAAACAGTGGGCTACAGCTGCTAACAAACCCCTGGCTGGCTGCAGAAGGACTGCACATCACCACACAAACTGTCTGCTGTGGTTACCAGGATAGGGTTAACCCACCCGTACCCATGATGCACTGCACATGCAAATCAACAGTCTACAGATGAGCACAAGATGGGGTATGCCAGGTAGGGGGTACTGACCATGTGTGGTACTGGCACAGAGTAGCTACAGACCGTCACATTGTGCGGGTACTGTGCTCACCCTGAGGGTGAGGTGGGGCGTCCAGCACCAGGTCCACAGCACCTTTCATGGCTGAAATATGCCATGCTGTAGGGCCCCATCAGTACTACTGTGTGTGATAGGTAGTTCCTGCAAACACACCTAGGGTATATCTGTGTCCTTCTATATTTCTCAGTCATGTCTAGCCCTTATGGGCTGTGATGCACCCAGAATAGTGCATATCATGAGTTGGTGCCATGGTTACATGATGTAGGAGGGGAGCGGTGCGCTTGGACCCATAGTGTACCACCACACAACCCACCCTCTGGGGCTCAAGGTGGGAAACAGGATCACCCACCAACGGATCCACATTCTACCTCCCTGCAATGGTGGCAGTAGAGGGGACCATCAACCCCAGTCCTGCTGGGGAACAGACACCCTACAGGGCAGGCAATGCAGATCTGTACACATCCATAAAGCAATAGCAGACAGACAGTAGGCTTGGAAATGCTCAGCTGCCCCCCACCACTATCTGATATTCTCCAGCAACAAGCCTCCAGCCACTGCACCCTACAAGGTGTTCCAGCAAAACACATACTAGCTGCAGACAGTCTGCTAGCTAGTCCATAGTGCATGTTCCTGGAGGAGATGCATGTACCCAGAACTGGGACATCAGCATACACACCAAGCAGATAAGTCAATGATTGGGCCCCAAAAGAGAACCCAAAAATATCACATAAAAAAACCTATATAGCACTATGGGGGAACCTAGCCATGCTGTGGTCACTGCTCAGTCAGGGTGAGAGTGACCTCCCAGCAGGATATGCTGTGGCCACCCAGTCCGTGCAGGTGGTGGCCGGACACTACAATGTCCGAGCCATTGCCCTATGCTCTGTACAGATTAATCCAGGCCAGGCCGCCCTATCCAGGCTATTCCCACAGTACCTTGCTACTCATTATGCACATTGGCAGGCCAATACTGGCAACAGTGCTAGCAGTGTGGGCTGTGGAGGGTGTTGGCAGCCACCACACACTGGATAGACAGACACACACTCCCCACATCTATGCCAGTATTGTGCAACTATAGAGGTGTTTGGCAGCCCTGACCACCGCACCAGTCCTGGGCACAGTGCAGGCATGGCTATGGTACACAATACTGTTGGGGTCACTCCCCAGGGTGGTATACAATGTCAGACACAAGACCTGTAGCACACTCCACAGACACCAGAAAGGTTGCTATGATGCAGCTCACTCAGAAAATTGTACTTAACTTTGGAATTGCTATCTGCCAGTAATCATAGCAACCTTTTGATAGCTGTGTACCGTATTCCCAGGTTTAGGGTGGCATTGCTAAGGTATGCAAGTGCTAGTATTAGGAGATGCACGCAGTGCCCAACATCCTGCCTCTCCGGGAGGCATTGGATAAAGGAGCCTATGGGTGCGGGTGTGTTTGCCCCTGTTGGCCGCTGCTTTAGGGCAAAGGTTCCCGACTCCAGTCCTGGTGGGCCAGACACTGTTCGGATTTTCATGCTGTCCCTCATGAATATGCATGAGATACATCTGCATACCATGGGGGCGGCGCATAGAAATGCAGCACAGGCATCTTTATTAGAGACAGCATGGAACCTGAATGGCGTTTGGCACTCCAGGACTGCATTTTGGAGACTCTGCTCTAGGTAATGTGCATGTTTATGGTGTCTGTGCTCTGTAGGGTAAAATATAGGTGTTTTGGGCATGTTTACGTCATCTGCAATAAAGGTTCTGTCTGAATTAGCATGTTTTAGTAGTGGGTAAAGTATAGGGACGGGGTTGGCAGGCACCATAGCTGGGACTTGAACCTCTGACCTTATACCTCCAAACACATTGGTTGTGTGCACTGCACCACCGTGTTGCCACAGAGACAGTGTATTCCCTGGTGATACCATGATTGTTTGTCCAGCAGGGCCTGTCTGTTGCAGTGCATGGCACCAACCTACACAGGGCTAGGCCATGGTCTGCTCTGGGCAGCTGCCACTGCCCCCCTCCACCACCAGTACCCCTCTGCCATCATGCTGACATGCCCTTCTGCTGGTGGTGCTGGTGGTGTGCAGTCTCAAGCCATCCAGTGTGCTGGTAGGCGGCTGCCTATGGTGTGTGTTCTGGGGTAGGGGTGCCTGCATAGACGTCCACGCTTCCCCCAACACCGCCTGCCAATGTTCTGTGCCCTTGGAGGTACCTGCTGGGTACTATCCCCTGTGACACTGTGATAAACACTCTCATGCCCATGTTGGGCCCTCATCAGTTGCTTTCTGGCTGCTGTACAGTTTCAGCATTCCTAAGTGCCACCTAGGCATCTGCCTAATCCGCACTGTGCCCCAGCTGCACCACAGCATGTGCCGCCTGCAGCCCTCTGTATCCCCTTTCCCAGCATCTGTCCAGTTGCCCATTCCAACATGCCCGCCCTGCTGTTGTGGAACATGTGCATGCCATAGGAAACCTGTCGAATGGAGAGGGAAACCCTGATCAGTGCTATTTCACTGTGGGCTCATTCACCTTGTATGGGGACGGAGCGTAGACCCTTCCAAAATTCATATCTTTTTTTTTGGAGCTTTCTGGGGAGTGTTTTTTGATGTTTCCCATTACTATCACTATTGCCCAGCTTGGTTATGTTTTTTGTATATTTTGTTGGGGTCCTTTTCAATGTTTATTTGTACTTTTGTTCTGTGCACATGTATCACACTTATCACTTTTTTGTAGGTTTCCTTGGTTTTGCTGTACATTGCTGACAGAAATGGTTTCTTTTCCCTTTAAATCAGCTCTAACGCGAGGTTTTCACTGGCGTTAGTTTTGGCCTCGGAGTTCACATCGTTAGTGTGTGGGGAGCCTCTCCCCTCCCACTCTCCACCCATTGACCCCCTTCTCTCCGCCCCTGGGGAGCCTTCCTCCGCCCTCCGGGAGCCTTTCCCCGCCTTCAGCGCTCGTTTGCGCCGCTGCGTGCGTTAGCGCGTGCTAAGGCACCTTTGTGCCCCGTAAAGTGCCGTTATCGTGCGCTAAGGTACCTTAGCGCGAGATAATTGCACAGCGCACATGTTAAGAAGGTTTAGTAAACATACCCCTATGACTCCTGCAGGACTAAACCTAAATAGGGACCTCTCGGTTTTTCTTTAATCCACAATTTCCTCCGCTAATCTGGTTCCTTGTGTACAATACCTGTGATGGTTCTGGTTATCCATCTTCTCTCCTTTTATTTTATTTTTCCGTTTTTTTAGCACCTTTGTTATTATTCCGTTTTACAGATGATTCCTTTTAATTATTTATTTATTTATTTTTTATCATTTTTTATATAGTGTTTTAATATAATCATGTTTTTAGTTATCTCATAGAATATAATTTGGGGTACTTGTTTATGAGCTCCATCGTTTTCCTTACTTCACTCTTGGATTATTAATATATGTTTGATTTTAAATGTTTATATACACTTTTTATGTCATCTGCCCGCATGTCATACTTTTTGTGGTTTCATAGGTTTTGAATATGACTGCGACTCCTTTGATTATTTTGGAAAGTTTATCATGGTGTAATTCCATATGAGCGCTTCTTTTACCCTCGTTTGTTGCACCTCAAGTATCACATCTTTGTTCTTGCTATTAAAATACTCCATCTCCGATATAGGTTTTTTATCAGTCCTGTCGCACGGGTCCTCCCCGCCTTTTTCACCCTTTGCTTCATAAGCGCATGTGCCGGTGTTTTTTCAGTCCGCTGTGGGTCTACAGAGTATAGACGGCAGCTTTCACAAGGTAACCTCTCCCTCACAGTGGGTGCACTTTTATTCACTTATATCATCATTATTACGAGTACATGATTCTACTATTTATTCTTGGATTGGGCATCCTTAATTTTCCTACGTAAGATGATCTTTAAGTCGGAGTTACTTTTTCTAGTACATGCTTCACATGCGGCTCTGGTCCCGATTGGTTTTGTTTTTGTTTTTATTTTATTTTTTAAGCATTGTGTCCTTTACACGCACATTTATTTTTAATAGTGTCATTATACATTTTTTTAGATACAAGCAGTCCATGCGATAAAATTCAGTAGTGTTTTAAGTTTTTTTGAGACAAGTCGTGTCAGATTCTGAGCATTATATCATAGAGCCACTCATCACAAAGTTTATAGCTGTATTGGGTATTTTTGAAACAAAAATTTTTTAGCTGTCTTCTTTCTTGCAAGATTTAAGATTCATTTTACGTTCCTTGTTCTTCACGTTTTTACTGACTCACTCCTGCTTTAATACAAGTATAGTTTTCCGCACTGCTCGTTGCCATACTAATGTGGTTTTGGTATACATTTTATGTTCATTTTATGCTAGACCCTGCCTCCTCCTCTCTCTTTTTCTCCACCTTTTGTTTTATTCTTTTAAATATTTATGTCATCAGTTATTTTAAAATGCATCTGTATTAATCCAACTATTTATGTTTTTTAGTGTGAATGTTTACCTAGTCAGTTTCCTAACAGTATGATGTAAGATTTTGTTAACGGCCTTCAACAGAGGTTAGTATTTATATGTATACATTTATAAGTATTTATACATTCACACATTCTTTATATTTATTTTTTATATATGTATCAGGTCCTGAGCACACTAGTTTTATTTAGTTTGATATGATATTACTATTGGTGTATTTATTGTTTTAGGTATACTATTTTGTTGATTTTATTATATTTATTTATTGCTTTGCTGTCTGTTCTTTTACAATAATTTTAAATATTTTTAAGTGTTTGTATATTTATGTTTTTAGTTTTTTGCCTGGCTAGCCCCTGACAAAGGGTGACGAAACACGGCCTGTGTCGGGCGGTCAAAGGCTCAATAAAGGACTCTGTCTTTCCATTCCATCACGCCATGCAGGTAGATGGGGCACAGATGATCTGTGAGCTCCTGCTCCAGGGGTGTGAGGGTTGGGGCAAAGGAGGCACCCCCACCGGTGCCCATGGCATGTTGCCTCTCCGCCACCATGTGTGCTCGGACACCACGCTTAATGTCATTAAATCTCTTTCTCAGGCTGGCCAGGTCCCTGGCTGGTCCCCCTACCTGGCCTACGGCCTCCTGCACCTCCTCCCACATGTGTATACGTGTGGCCACAGTGGTGCTTTTGCTCAGTCGGCCATAGAGCACCTCATACCGCTCCAACACACTGGCCAGCAGGATGTGGTTTTCTTGCTGACTGAATCTCACAGCTCTCCTCCGTTCCTCAGTTGGCACTGGTATACGCCTTCGTTTGGCACTGGGTGGCCCCTGGGTGGCCTGCAGCCACCACCACAGGCCCAACACTCCCTGTCAGCTCTGGGTCCTGCTGAACAGATGCCCCCCCTCCTCCCCTCCTGCCATGTCCTGTCACTCCATCTCCCTGCCCTCTGTGCCTCTCCCTCCCTGTCAGACATCCCTGCCCCTTGGCTCCTCTGCTACATCTCCCATCTGCTCCTTCCCTCCCCTCCTCTCTCTGCCGCCTACTCCTCGCCTCCCTTCCTCTCTCTCTTGCCTGCTTTGCAACACACCATTCCACAACAAACCTGCCTCTGACACTCTCCACCACCACTCACCAACCCAGCCACTCTCCACACAAAACCTTCCTCTGACACTCTCCACTACCACTCAGCAACCCAGCCACTCTCCACACCAAACCTGCTTCTGACACTCTCCTTGCTTCACCAACAACCAACAGTGCACGCCTTCTCTCCCTCGCCTACACAAACCCCTCAACGTGTACCAGGTGTGCATGTGTATTTATGTGTTATTTTTACGTTGCACGCATTGTGCATGTGCAGTGGCGCAAGCGCGTCGGCTGCATGCGTTGCTCATGTGTCGTGCAGATGCAGAAGGTGCGTGTGTGGGACACCACATTGCACATGCACTGTGCGTGGGCATGAGTCATGTGCATGTGCTGCGTGCCATTATGCGCATGTGCCGCACTTCATGCACAGCGCATGCATAACATGGTGTCCTGCACACGCACCTTCCATGTCTGTGCGGCAGCATGTGCAATGCATGCAGCTAATGTGCTCACGCCACTGCATATGCGCAATGCGCGCAACGTAAAAAACACAAACATAAATACACATGCACACCTGTTACATGTTGAGGGGTTTGTGTAGGCGAGGGAGAGAAGGCGTGCGCTGTTGGTTGTTGGTGAAGTAAGGAGAATAGTACACATAAAGGAATGTGAAACTACAAACTCCCACTAAAGGCATCTCAAACACACGCTGCCCAATCTATCATCGCATTTAAGCCATTAGGTTTAACCGAATCCAATTTATAGATCCACCTTTGTTCCCGCTGAATTAATGCCTGATCATGGGTCCTATCTGCATACCCGCGCTCTACCTGATCTATACAGAAGCACGGTAGCTTCACATTCCTTTTTATTCGCTTTATTTTATTCTAGTGATATGGGAAGGTAATGTATAGTTAGTTACCTGTATTTTGATGTTTTGACATTTAAGTAATCAGAATAGGCGATTTCGTGAAGCTTGATTTATCTATAAATATAACCTGCCCATTGTCTGATAGGTGCAATTGTGGATGTCTGCGATCTGAAGAGTATATTACCAGAACTTACGAAATAATATAGTTTTACTGTTAACTATAGAAGAACGTATGTTAGGGGATGTTACACTTTTGATAGTTGTTATGTCATAAAGTTTTCTTAAAGATCGAAGTCGTGGAATAACCATAGGGGAGGAGCACGTTTACGTCATGTTTTGTCGCTCCTTTAAAGTCAAGCTGCAGGGAGAATATTGCATGCGCGGTGTCTTTTTGACTTTGAGATTTGAACTACACCCGGCTTGAGAACCGCGGTGTTTTAAATTTTAGACGTGGGCAGCATCAATGTTCAGTAATAGGTATGAGGGGGTACCCAAAAAAAACAGGAATTATTTTTTAAAAGCTATTTATTTCAAATTCTTTACAAAACAACCTTATCCCCTTCAAAATACTCTCCATTACAACTGATACATTTGTCCCACCGGTGCTTCCACTGTTTGAAACATTTTTTGTAGTCATCTTTAGAAACGGCTGACAGCTCCTCCCTCGTTTTTTTCTTGACTTCTTCAATGTTGTCAAATCGGTGTCCTTTCATGCCCCTTTTCATTTGTGGAAATAAGAAAAAGTCGCACGGAGCCAGGTCAGGCGAGTAAGGTGCGTGGGGCAGCGGAACCATGCCATTTTTAGCCAAAAACTGTCTAACAGAGATGGCTGTGTGTGCAGGTGCGTTGTCGTGGTGGAAGAACCAGTCTCCTGTCTGCCACAAATCGGGTCTTTTTTGATGAACACTGTTGCGCAATCTTCTTAAAACGTCCAAATAAAAGGTTTGATTGACGGTCTGACCTGGGGGAACAAACTCTGAATGAACTACACCCTTGGCATCAAAAAAGCAAATCAGCATTGTTTTGATGTTTGATTTGACTTGACGACATTTTTTTGGACGGGGTGACGATGACGTCTTCCATTGGCTTGACTGTTGCTTTGTTTCTGGCTCGTAACCATAGCACCATGACTCATCACCTGTAATGACCTTTGACAGAAAATCTGGATCAGTTTCAAGCTGTTTCAAAACACGACATGTTTCAACTCGATGTTCCTTTTGATTGTCAGTCAGAACCCGAGGAACAAACTTGGCAGCAACCCTTTTCATTCCCAAATCTTCTGTTAAAATTCGCTGAACCGAGCTCCAAGATAACCCACTAATCTCTGACAGTTGATCAATTGTCTGTCGACGGTCTGTGAGCACAAGCTCTCTAATTTTTTCAATATTTTCATCGATTCGGGCAGTTGATGGACGCCCAGAATGAGGTTTGTCATCAATCGATATGTCGCCATTTTTAAACCGAGCAAACCACTGGTACACTTGACTTTTTCCCATAGCGTCATCTTGATACGCTGTTTTCAACATTAAAACAGTTTCAGCAGCATTTTTACTGAGTAGAAAACAAAATTTCACAGCTGCACGTTGTTCACTTAAACTTGTCATCATAAAAAAAGAAACAACAAAACAGCGCTAGCAAAAACAATCACTGCAGATGAACAGAACAAGCCAGGTCGACAACACAGGTGGCACTGAACTGACAATGAGTTGCACTATACACGCCTAGCGGCAGAAGTGCGTACTACACAAGCTCC
Organism: Ichthyophis bannanicus; assembly: GCA_033557465.1. NCBI lineage: Eukaryota > Metazoa > Chordata > Amphibia > Gymnophiona > Ichthyophiidae > Ichthyophis > Ichthyophis bannanicus. The sequence continues at coordinate 1,500,460,881 of CM066031.1, forward strand.
GCCCATGGCATTGTTATTCCTGGTTTTTTTGGGTACCCCCTCATATGTGTGTTCCTGTATAGTTTGTTTAGAGTTTTTAGAAGAGTAAGAGGGAGTTTTGTGTAGGGATTCTAATTTTATGTGTTGTTTGAGCACAGGAGGGTTAACAAACTAATCCCCTGAAGAACCCGTTAAGGAGAAATGCTACAGAGGCGCTGAGGGAGAGCGTCGGGATCGTAAGAGTGACTCACCAGGACCATGAGCCAGATATCTTGAAAAACGGAAGTAACATATTTTTAATATCTAATATAGTGGACAACATTTCAGTTTTTGAATAACAAATGTTACACTTATGAGCTCTGTCCTGGGTAGTGCCTGTACGGAGGTTGTTGATGCAATTGGGCACAGTACTTTATCTAGACACAGGGGTATGTTTACTAAACTGCGTTAGTGCGATTCACGTTAGGAGCTGTGGTAGAGACAGAAACCCCAAATAAGGACATGGGCGGTATATCATTGCCGAGAACGCACCGAGAATGCACTCTACAAGGTGTCATAAATGAACGAGCGCTACAGGGCACGTTACCGTGCGTTATTCTTAAGAAGGCGCGCAGGCATACAATCACAGCAAAAGAGCTGTAGCACAATGGTTACAACACTGACTGATGGTACAGGGGTCAGGGGCTGGATTCCCCAGTGGGCCTAATGTATAAGGTTGGCTGAGGCAGCACCCTTTACATTTAAGTAGTGATTGTTGAGGCATTTGACATGTATTTTAATTTGTGCTGCCAGCAAACACACCCTCATGGTGGCATAACCTAAGGTGCTGCATAAGGCACCCCATAACGCATTCCATAGGGCACATTATAAGGTGTACTATCTGCCAAGGCACCCTATAATGTCCCCTATAGGACACCTTATAAGGCTGTGAACAAAGCCCTGGCTGGCTGCAGGACTGCACGGCACCACACAAACTGTCTGCTGTGGTTACCAGGATAGGGTTAACCCACCCGTACCCATGATGCATTGCACATGCAACAAGGGGCGGCCCAAGGGGGGTGCGGGGCCATGTGCGGAGACTCGGTGCGGGGCCTCATTTGCATAAGTGGCCTTATTTGCATAAATATTTGCATAATGTTACCATACACTAACTTTTAGTAAACATGTCTCTTAATGAGTGTATGGATAAAGAAAGACTAAAAGATTTCTACATTACTATAATCCAGTGCCAACCGCCAGGCACATTAGGAACTACTACAAACGCTGCCATTTAGAACCCATAGCAAACCCGCCATATCCTGACAGCATTACCAGGACTCACAAAGCACCATACCCTACTTATCAAAAGGCAACACTGCAAATATTAAACCAATACATTTCAGAGAATACTGGGGAAAGAGAACAAGTGGCAATGTCAAATAAGAATTACATAAACAGAATACCTCAGCTCAGGTTACACATGCAGAACATAGACCATCACCAAACAAGGAATCACAATTTAGAAACAGGAAGGCAATAATTAAACTGGGAACCCCAAAAGCCAAACTTGGAATGTACAACACTGTAGAAATAAAACTATAAATTAATTTCCTCTTGTACCAAACAAAGCACAGACGTTAATGAGCTTAAATATTCCAGTTAATAAATTCAAAATAAAGAGATATCTTTCTACCTTTTGTGCATTTTTTTTCAGTTGCAATTGGTCCAGCCACTTTCTTCTGGTTTCTTCATGTTTTCTGCTAACTCTCCATCATCTGCTGTCCATTTGTCCTTTCTTCTCTCTTCTAGTTTTTTTTTTCCATTCTCTCTCTCTACATCTGCTTTAACATACTAATCTTTCTCCTTTTGCTCTTTCCTCATTCCTATTTCATCCTCACAAATTTTACCCCTCCATCCTCAATCCCCACTTACTCTCCCAATACCTGGCCAATTATAGATTTTTCATCCCTCCCACACAAAATATTTTCCCCTCTCCATTTTACTCTCCCAGCCCCATGCCATTCTAATCCTCCCCCAACATCAGCTCCCTTCTAGTTCCAGTCTCACCCAGCATCCATTCCCTTTTAGTCCCTGCATCAGCCCATTTCCAGTCCTAGCCCCCCCCCCATCAGCCCATTTCCAGTCCTAGCTCCCCCATCCATTTCCAGTCTGAGTCCCTTCATCAGCTCATTTCCAATCCTAGCCCCCCCCCCATCAGACCATTTCTAGTCATTTCCTAGCCCCATCATCAGCCCATGTCAAATCATAGCTCCCCTCCACTCAGCCCAATTCCATCCAAGCACCCCCATGAGCCTACTTCCAGTTCTAGCCCCTCCATGAGTCCATTTCAATTCAAGCCCCCACCACAGCCCATTTCCAATCTTAGCTCCCCCAACAGCCCATTTCCAGTCCTATCCTAGCTGCTCCATCAGCCCATTTTCAGTCCTAGCTCCCTTCCCTCACAGCCCATTTCCATTCCAAGCCCCCTCCCCATCAGCTATCTGCAGTTCAAGCCTCCCCTTCTGCTCAGCCCATTTCCAGTCCTAGCAACCCCCCAACCCATTACCAGTCCTAGCCCCCCATCAACCAACTTCCAGTCCTAACCCCCCATCACCCCATTTTCAGTTTAAGCCCCCCCATAACCCATTACCAGTCCTAACCCCCCATCAGCCCATTTCCAGTCAGCCCCCATAGCCCATTGCCAGTCCTAAACCCCCCCCATCAGCGCACAGCCCATTACCAGTCCTAACCACATCAGCCCACCTCGTCCTAACCCCTCCCCATCAGCCCATTTCCTGTCCTAGCCCCCCCATAGCCCATTATCAGTCCTAACCCCCCATCACCCCATTTCCAGACAGCCCCCATCAGCCCACAGCCCATTGCCAGTCCTAACCCCCCCCCCTTCGGGTCAAAGCCCATTGCCAGTCGTAACCCCCCCCCCCCCGGTCCACAGCCCATTGCCAGTCCTAACCCCCCCGGCTCACCGCCCACTGCCTGTCCTAACCCCCCCCCCCCGGCTCACAGCCCACTGCCAGTCCTAACCCCCCCCCCCCGGCTCACAGCCCACTGCCAGTCCTATCCCCCCCCCATCGGCTCACAGCCCATTGCCAGTCCTACCCCCCCCCGGCTCACATCCCACTGCCAGTCATAACCCCCCCCTTGCTCACCGCCCACAGCCAGTTCTAACCCCCCCATCGGCTCACAGCCCACTGCCAGTCCTAACCCCCCCCCCCAATCAGCTCATGGAAATTAAAAAAAAAAAAACGGGCCGCTGCCGCCGCGGCAGCATGGAGAGTCCCGCGGGGCCCCCTCTGCCCGGCTGAACTCTCCCGGCGCGTCTGAAGCCCTCTGCTCCGGCTTGCAGATACGCGAAGGGAGAGTGTCTCCCTCGCGTCTCTGTTAAGCCCGCAGGGGCAGATGGGAAATTTCCCATCAGCCCCTGCTTCCCATCTGCCCCTGCGGGCTTGTAAATAGTTGTAAATATCTGTTAGTTATATTATTTTAACCCCAGTTATCCATGTTTTTCATACCCTGTTACTTGTAAACTTGACATATGTTTTATGATTAAGTACAAAGTTGTTAAAATGTAAACCGCGCTGATGATAAAAGTGCGGTATATAAGAGCTGTTAAATAAATAAATAATAAATAAAACGGCAGGCCTGGAAATGCTCAGCTGTCCCCCACCATTATCTGAGATTCTCCAGCAGAAAGCCTCCAGCCGCTGCACCCTGCAAGGTGTTCCAGCAAGACACATACTAGCTGCAGACAGTCTGCCAGCTAGTCCATAGTGCATGGTCCTGGAGGAGATGCATGTACCCAGAACAGGGATGTCAGCATACACACCGAGCAGATTGGGCACCAAAAGGAAACCCTTATATATTACATGAGAGAAATGCTATATAGCACTATGGGGGAACCTAGCCATGCCATGGTCACTGCTCAGTCAGGGTGAGAGTGACCTCCCAGCAGGACATGCTATGGCCACCCTGTCCGTGCAGGTGGTACCGGGCACTACAATGTCCGAGCCATTGCCCTATGCCCTGTGCAGATGCGGCCAGGCTAGGCCACCCTATCCAGGCTATTCCCACGGTACCTTGCTCCTCATTATGCACATTGGCAGGCCAATACTGGCAACAGTGCTAGCAGTGTGGGCTGTGGAGGGTGTTGGCAACCACCACACACTGAATAGACAGACACACACTCCCCACACCTATGCCAGCATTGTGCAACTATAGAGGTGTTGGGCAGCCCAGGCCACCACACCAGTCCTGGGCAGAGTGCAGGCATAGCTATGGTACGCAATACTGTAGGAGTCACTCTCCAGGTTGGTAAACATTGTCAGACACAAGACCTGTAGCACACTCCACAGGCATCAGAAAGGTTGCTATGATGCATCTCACTCAGAATATTGTACTTAACCTAGGAATTGCTATCTTCCAGTAATCATAGCATCATTTTTAAAGATGTGTACCATATTCCCAGGTTTAGGGTGGCATTACTAAGGTATGCAAGTGCTAGTATTGGGAGATGCACGCAGAGCCCAAAGTCCTGCCTCTCCAGGAGGCTTTGGATAATGGGGCCTGTGGGTGCGGGTGTGTCTGCCCCTGTTGGCTGCTGCTTTACGACAGAGGTTCCCAACTCCAGTCCTGCAGTACCAAACACTGTTCGGGTTTTCATGCTGTCCCTCCTGAATATGCATGAGATACATCTGCATACCATGGGGGTGGCGCATAGAAATGCAGCACAGGCATCTTTATCAGAGGCAGCATGGAACCTGAATGGTGTTTGGCCCTCCAGGACTGCATTTGGGAGGCTCTGCTCTAGGTAATGTGCATGTTTATGGTGTCTGTGCTTTGTAGGGTAAAATGTAGGTGACTTGGGAATGTTTACGTCATCTGCAATAAAGGTGCTGTCTGTATTAGCACGTTGTAATAGTGGGTAAAATAAGGGGACTGGGTTGGCAGGAACCACAGCTGGGACTTGAACCTGTGACCCTCTGCTTCTGAACACACTGGTTTTGTGCACTGCACCACCTTGTTGTCACAGAGTCAGTACATTCCTTGGTGATACCATGACTGTTCGTCAGACAGGGCCCATCTGTTGCAGTACACGGCACCCACCTGCACAGGGCTAGGCCACGGTCTTCTCTGGGCAGCTGCCACTGCCCCCTCCACCACCAGTATCCCTCAGCCACCATGCTGACATGCCCTTCTGCTGGTGGTGCTGGTGGTGCGCAGTCTCAGGCCATCCAGTGTGCAGGTAGGTGGCTGCCTATGGTGTGGGTTCTGGGGTAGGGGTGCCTGCATAGGTGTCCACGCTTCCCCCCAGCACTGCCTGCCAATGTTCCGTGCCCTTGGGGGTAGCTGCTGGGTACTATCACCTGTGACACTGTGGGAAACACAGTCGTGCCCATGTTGGGCCTTCAGCAGTTGCTGTCTGGCTGCTCTGCTGCTTCAGAATTCGTATGGGCCACCTAGGCATCGCCCTAGTCCGCACTGTGGCCCAGCTGCCTCTGTATCCCCTTCTCCGGCATCGGTCCAGTTGCCGTTCCGATATGGACGCCCTGATGTTGCGGGACATGTGCACGCCATTGGAACCCTGTCCGATGGTGGGGAAAACCCTGAGCAGCGCTATTTCACTGTGGGCTCATTCACTTTGTATGGGGACGGATTATAGACCCTTCCACGATTTATATCTGTTCTATGGAGCTTACTCGGGGGGGGGAGGGGTTGATGTTTCTCATTGATACTACTATTGGCCAGCTTGGTTATGTTTTTTTTCCAGTTTGTTGGGGTCATTTTCAGTGTTTATGTGCCCTTTTGTTCTGTGCACATGTATCACACTTATCACTTTTTCTAGGTCTCCCTGCCTGGGCTGTACATTGCTGACACTGAAATGGTTTCTCTCCCCTGTAATGTGCATTTAACGGCAGGTTTTCATTCGCGTTGGAATTGAGCTCTTCAGATCAGCGCGCTAGTGTGAAGGGAGCCTCTCCCCGCCCACTCTCCGCCCATTGACCCCTTCTCTCCGCCCTCTCTCCACCTTCTGTGGTGTTTTACCGCGCCGCGGGGCATTACGATCGTTAGCGCATCATAACGTGCGTTATGTAACGTTAACGACCGTAAGCGCAGCATAACACGCGTTATGCTGTGCTTACAATCGTTAACATTACATAACGCGCGTTATGTACGATTACCGCAGTTTAGTAAACATACCCCTAAGTCTGATATATTAAGTGCCATTTATAGTCTGAGACCTCCTGGCAGATTTAAAAATGCTCTGTTGAAGAAGAAAAGAATTCACTTTTGAAAAATTCCTTTATGTTTTCTTGAACGAGTTTGTGATATATTGGAGATATTTATCGTTCATAAATCGACCATTTATAATACGTGTTATCACGATGACAGAGGGTCCAATTGGTTGGAAGGACATTTTTAATTTCACACAGGACCACATAGCCGGCTTGGCTCAAGAAAAGACTCCTTTTGCACAATCAGCAGCTCAATTGGAAGCTCAGGATTCTGCTTCCTGGCAGACTCTATTGGTGCTACAGAAGAAGAAAGTCCGGTCTGAGCTTCATCATCTGTTGATCATAGAGTATATAAGTCGACAACAGATACCAAGAGGGCTACGAGTTTATAAAGAACCGCGAATACCCACTTCGGAGTTAGATTTCATTGACAAATGGAACAAAATTCTGAACAAATGCTCACTTGACTTAATGGTCCTCATAGTGGATATGGCTAAGAAAGATATTGAAAAGTTAACAGAGGAAATAGAGTTGATTCAGAATCGGCTAAAGTCTTCAGAAGTCAAAGACGTATATAATAAGGAAATGGAGGACCTGAAGAAACAATTGGTAACCCTGCATCAGGAAACTATGATTAAAAAATCGAAGAAACTTAAGAGGGATCATTTGGATTATACGGCAGGATACGTCTATCTGTGGATGAATGCTAAACAGACATTTAACAAGATAATGAAACGCGTCGATTTTGGAGATACTACTGATGACACAGTGTCCACAGATTCAAGTTCATCTATAAGAGAAGGTCTTTTTTTAGATCAGGACAGAATAGAGAACCAAAAAGACAAGAAGAAAAAAGAACTGGATCGAGCGAAGTCTTGCGAATGCACCCTCCAGAAGAGAAAATGATTGATGATAGGTCTTCTACATCAGAGTTAGATTTAGTAGTTAACATATCAGGGATATCATTGTCTCTGCAGCTGTTGGAAGTTTTGCGTAAGGGTCTATCCTTTGTCCCGAAAACTAAATTCAATTTTTTTCAATTTCATATCGATTTTGAGAGACTTATGCGAAAATTGACTTTAAAAGGTTATTTTGCAGCACAGCATCTCAGTATACTTCCAGAGACTGAGATATGTCCAGAACATCAAGGAGTAGTACGTGCTCCATTACCGCTTAAGTCAAGTTGGTCTCCACCTGGTCCCCCACATCCAGCTTTGGAAATATTTAAACAACTGGTTTTGAAGGATGTCCAGCTTTTACAACAATCTACTAAGTTTATCATGCCTTGACTAGCTCTGAGAATCAAGCGTTACAACAATTAAAACAACGTATGGATATAGTAATTAGGCAAGCTGACAAGGGTGGAGCAGTGGTGGTACTGAAACGAGAAGATTATGTACGGGAAGGGATACGTCAGTTGGATGATACCATGACTTATGTGAAATTAGATGAAGATCCGCAAGAATATTTACAATCTTTAATAAAAGCCTTTATGACATCTGCATTACAACATAAGTTAATTTCGAGAAAAGAGTTTAAATATTTGAATGTACCATCCCCTGTAGTCGCAAAGTTTTATCTTGAGCCAAAAATTCATAAAAGCTTAACACAACCACCTGGCAGGCCTATTGTCTCCACTAGAGGCAGCATATTGGAGCCATTATCCACTTATGTAGATTCCTACTTACGCCCGTTGCTATCTGCTATACCTTCATATTTAAGGGATACAACCAGTTTTTTACATGTTCTGAGGGATTTGGAAAGTTGGGCAAATTGTGATGATGTTATTTTAGTTACCATGGATATTGTATCGCTCTATACTAATATTCCTCAAGGAGCAGCTTTGGAAGTCGTGGAGACAACGCTTCTAAGTAGAGGCGACCTCCCTGAGGGTTTGATAATATTTCTACTGGAGTTAGCACGCTTAGCTATATATCAGAATTACTTTATTTTTGAAGGCACTTTGTTTAAACAAGTGTCAGGAGTAGCTATGGGCACATCTTGCGCCCCTTCAGTGGCCAATTTTTATATGGCCCGTTTTGAGGAACGGTGGTTGGTTCATTCTCCATATGTATATAATATAATAGCGTGGAAGTAATATATAGATGACGTCTTCTTATTATGGCAGGGATCAGAAGGAGAGTTACTTTCCTTTTTTTCAATGGATTAATCAGTTAGATGACAATATAAGATTTACATATACCTATCATAAGGATAAATTGACTTATCTAGATGTTAATATCGCTAGGGGAAAGGGTGAGTAGGTGATATCTGTATTTAAAAAGCCCACCGATAGAAACACATTCTTGCACTTTCAGAGTGCACACTACCGGCAGCTGAAGGAGGGCCTCCAATTTTCGCAGTTCCTTCGTTTTAGACGGAATTGTTCAAGTGAGGCCGAGTTTAGAGTTCAATCACGACAACTGACAAGAAATTTTATAGAGAGGGGATATCCACGCAAGTTTGTCAAAAGTGCATACCATAGAGCTCTTTATAATAATAGGAGTTTACTCCTGACTCCATTGAGCATAAAGAGAGGGGAGGATAATGATAATGATAATGTGCATTTGATAACTAGGTTCCCTCCTTTAAGCCCGGGGATTCAACGTAGTTTGCGAAAACACAGAAATGTTTTCACAGCAGTCCCGGGCTTAGCGGGGAAGAAAATTAGATGTGTTTGGCAAAGACACTGTAACTTAAAGGAGTGGCTTAGCCCGGCAGTTTTACCCCTATTGGGGGCTGGGATGCTAAAGAAGGGACACAAACGATGTGGCACTTGTGATATTTGTGCGGTCACTCTAGAGATATCAAAGTTTACATACCATCAGACGGAGTATCTTTTGCCTTTCTCTACAACTTGTGGTTCCGTGGGGGGTCGTATATGCCGTTCAATGCCCTTGTGGTTTGTTATATATCGGTAAGACTCTCCGTACCTTTCGGGTGCGGATGAGAGAACATAGAAGTAAATTATGTTGTAAAGTATTAGCTGCCCCATTGATCCAACATTGTTTAGAGGAAGGGCATGATTTTGAACAGCTAGCGTGCTTCTGTATAGATCAGGTGGAGCGCGGGTATGCAGATAGGACCCATGATCAGGCATTAATTCAGCGGGAACAAAGGTGGATCTATAAATTGGATTCAGTTAAACCTAATGGCTTAAATGCGATGATAGATTGGGCAGCGTGTGTTTGAGATGCCTTTAGTGGGAGTTTGTAGTTTTACATTCCTTTTTATTCGCTTTATTTTATTCTAGTGATATGGGAAGGTAATGTATAGTTAGTTACCTGTATTATGATGGATTGACATTTAAGTAATCAGAATAGGCGATTTCATGAAGCTTGATTTATCTATAAATATAACCTGCCCATTGTCTGATAGGTGCAATTGTGGATGTCTGCGATCTGAAGAGTATATTACCAGAACTTACGAAATAATATAGTTTTACTGTTAACTATAGAAGAACGTATGTTAGGGGGTGTTACACTTTTGATAGTTGTTATGTCATAAAGTTTTCTTAAAGATCTAAGTTGTGGAATAACGATAGGGGAGGAGCACGTTTACATCATGTTTTGTCGCTCCTTTAAAGCCAAGCTGCAGGGAGAATATTGCATGCGCGGCGTCTTTTTGACTTTGAGATTTGAACTACACCCAGTTTGAGAACCGCGGTGTTTTAAATTTTAGACGTGGGCAGCATCAATGTTCAGTAATAGGTATGTGTGTTCCTGTATAGTTTGTTTAGAGTTTTTCGAAGAGTAAGAGGGAGTTTTGTAGTTTTGTGTAGGGATTCTAATTTTATGTGTTGTTTGAGCACAGTAGGGTTAATAAACTGATCCCCTGAAGAACCCATTAAGGAGAAACGCTACAGAGGCGCTGAGGGAGAGCGTCGGGATCATAAGAGTGACTCACCAGGACCATGAGCCAGATATCTTGAAAAACGAAAGTAACATATTTTTAATATCTAATATAGTGGACAGCATTTCAGTTTTTGAATAACAAATGTTACACTTATGAGCTCTGGCCTGGGTAGTGCCTGTATGGAAGTCGTTGATGAAATTGGGCACAGTACTTTATCTAGACACAAAGTCTGATATATTAAGTGCCATTTATAGTCTGAGACCTCCTGGCAGATTTAAAAATGGTGCTCTGTTGAAGAAGAAAAGAATTCACTTTTGAAAAATTCCTTTATGTTTTCTTGAACGAGTTTGTGATATATTGGAGATATTTATCGTTCATAATGTCAAACACCTTGCTGGCCCACAAGGCGGGAGCCTGGGGCTTCGGTGTTGCTCCTCTTCTAACAGCAAGGACTTTATGTTGCCCTCAGGGATTTTGGGTCCCAATAGCTAATCGAAATAAGGAGGTAGTTGTGGTCGAGTAGCTATGCTTAAAGAGGTTTTATTTCCCGTCCCGGGAGAATTCTTGCAACAAATATCAAAAAGCAAATAAACCATACAGCTGGTATAACACAAGTGAGGGACTACTAATGGGAACAAAAATGCTTATTGTCAGCTTTAACTGAACAAAAAGTGGGAAAAACAGGTTTTCAATCACACACTTTTAACTGTGAAATCTGTGCTCTCCCACAGATTTCACTCCCGCAGGCTTTCTTAGGCCCCTAACAAAAAGAGGTTATGCTATCAGAGAAAACAGAGAAAATGTTTTGCAGCACCACTGTATATAGCCCACACTGTACATAGCTCAAACCATTCTAGCACACAACACACCACATCTTGTACATAGCTCACCCCAATCTAGCACACGATACAACACACACTTAACTAAATTGCACCCTCACTGCATGATTAACACACTCACTTTACCCGATTGTTTGCTGTGATACCACCTTGATTAATAAGATAAGGCGGTTTAAAAATACTGTTAAATAAATAAATAAAATAAATAAGCGTACAGTCCATTTTGCACATATCAGAATTATCATCACCAAAGTCACAATCCATATCTTCAGGTGCTTCTTGATAATTATAACTTGCAGGGCTGTATTGTGGATTAGTGTTTGTTTCTCTTCTCTCGGCTGGGTCAGAGCACCACTCCCCCCTATCACTGCAGAAAGGTTCTTTACCACACACTATGGAATCTTTCCTTAGTGGGCTACACACTTCCTGACCACTGGGGGTAAAACTCAGTGCTCCTCTAGTCCAGGTACTTTGGCTTTCAGGCTGAGCTCTGCCTGGCTGGTGTGTAAACGGGAAGTGGAAACTTTTCTTCCCCTCTCTTCCTTTCACAGGACGTCTTTCTAAAGCATGGGAATTATCTCTTGGACAAGTATTCTGGCTCCCCAGGTTCCTGCTATTGTGATTATCTCTTCTCCCTGCTCCTCGTGGTTTATATCCTGGAGTCTCCCTCTGGCCCCACACGGATCTTGGCTTAGTGCAGCCTAACTTCCCAGCACTAACCTTCGTGTACTCCTCTTGGATAAACCCTTCTGAGGTGCAGATTGATTCCACGTCTGAACCTTCCAGGTATGGCTCCTGGCTTTTCTGAGCGCTGTACTTTCCTTTCCCTTGAGTCCTCTCAATGTCTCCTTCTCTCTCTGCCACAGAGACCGAGTCTGACTCCTGGCTTGCATCTCTGTGTTTCCTTCTTTCTCCACGTGTGCCTGTACGTGAATCTGCTCGTATCCCTGTGCCTGAATCTGCACGTGTCTCTGTACTTGTCTCTGTACGTGGCTCTGTACGTGGCTCTGCTTTGCTCAAGACTGACCTTTTTTTATCTGCGTCATTCCTTGAGACTTGATTTAGCTCAACTCTCTGCAGCTGTCTCTGCTTTGCTGATGAGCTATGACGTAATGGTATCTCTGGGCGTTTCTCTACAGCCTGTGCTCTTGTTTTGCTTGGTTGCCCCTGACAACCCCTAGCCATGTGCTCTGCACTGCTGATTTTAAAACTACCCTGAGTGTTTTTCTCCACTTTTACAGGCGCTATCTGCCTGGCGCCATGACAATAAATCGACCATTTATAATACGTGTTATCACGAAGTAAGGAGAGTGTCAGAAGCAGGTTTGGTGTGGAGAGTGGCTGGGTTGGTGAGTGGTGGTGGGGTTGTGTGGCTTGGTTGGTGTGTGGTGGGGGAGGTGACTGACAGGGTTGATGAGATGAGTATCTGCATTTGAGTGCGTTAGAGGAATAGAGGGAAGTGGAGTTTATGGCGGGCTTTGTGGTTGCTGCATGTGCAGTGGGAGGTGAGCAGGGGCTGCGGTTGCCTGACGGGGGAGATGGTATCCATGGGGCTGAGGCACAGGGCATGAGTTTAGTCCCAGTGCAACACAGACCTGCAGCTATGGGGGCAGTCCAGGCAGGGGCTATGCCGGCACACCGCAGGAGGTGTGCGGCGTTGGAGGCTCGCCAGCCTCGCCTTTATAGGCCTAGGGCCCAGCTCCAGGGCATGTGTGAGGACCAGGTCATCTCCCTCTACCGCCTGAGCACAGGGGCTATTAGGGAGCTCTATGATGATCTAGACCTGACCCTGTCTGGGCGGTCACATGCCATACCGGGTTTGGTCAAGCTCCTTGGTGCCCTACATTTTTTTGCCTCTGGCTGTTTCAAGTCATCTGTGGCTGCAGTGGGTGGCATGAGCCGCCCCATCTTCTTACGCTGTCTCCACCAGGTAATGCGTGCCATGATCAGCCAGGTGGGGAATTACATTGCCATTCCCAAAACTAGGCATTAGTGGGGGACACTGAACCAGGCCTTTGAGGCATTAGCCGGGATACCACACATGATGGGAGCTATTGATTGCACACATGCTGCCATGGTCCCGCCCAGAGACAAGGAGGTAGTGTTCCGCAACCGCAAACAGTACCATTCCCTGAATGTTCAGGTTGTATGTGATGCAAATATGCATATTCTGAATGTGGTCCCTAGGTTTGCAGGGTCCACCCATGATTCCTATATCCTGCATCACTCGGCACTATTCAGACAATTGGAGGCAGGCCATTATGAGGACTGTATACTGCTGGGTGTGTATTTCTCATCTCTGACATGCACATGGTGATCCTCTGACTAACCTCATCTCAGACATGCACATGTCTGTCTTTGAGGTGTAACCCTAGTTGTGTGTGTGTTTCATCTGTCTGTGTGTGATCTAATGGGGCGGGAGAGAGTGCCCTCCAGCTCTACCTTGCTACGGTGTTGTGTGTTGATGGTAGAATGGATGCTAGCATTTGTGTCGTGGTTACAGATTATGTTGATTGCAATCCTTACACCTACCCCTTGGTTTGTGTGTCATAACTTCACACGCTGATGCATAGTTGTGGTGTCCCATCATGTGACGTCATATATTTGTGTCAGGATGTTTTCTGAGTTTGGTTTGCACATACATAATTGTGCCCAATTGGGTGGACATGAGCTCCTGCTTTAACGTTCCACATTTCTTTCTGCAGGTGATTCAGGATATGGGTGTCGCCCCCTGGTTGCTGACCCTTGTGCGTCAACCACAGAGACATGCAGAGAGGAGTTACAATGACGCCCATGCCTCCAGCCACTCCATCATAGAGTGCACCTTTGGCATTTTAAAGAGTCGCTTCAGGTGTCTGGATAGGACAGGCAGGGCCTTACAAAACAAAACACAGACTGTGGCAGAGATCATTATAGCCTGTTGCATCCTTCACAACATTGCTCTCAGGCACCATATCCCTGTCCAAATTAATGAGGATCTGGAGGATGATCCTACGTGCCCTCCTGTACATGGCCGTGGTGACACACGTATGGGCACAGCAGTCAGGTGGCAGGTGATTGAGGAGGTCTTCTCATGTAAGTACTGCATATGTTGCCACATACATTTGTTTAGATATGTGTGTACTACTACTACTAGTGAACATTTGTATCCCAATAGCAGTAAGATGCAGCACTGCACTGACATATAACAGACACTGCCTGGCCATCCGAGCTTACAATCTAGTCATGACTGATATGCAGAAGATGTGAGCAGGGCACACCAGTGGGTAGAGGTGAATTATGTGTATCAGGATTAGTAGGCTTGGGGGAGGTGGTAAGCTGTCACACCTGATGTGTGGCTGATTGGGAAAGGGGCTGCTGTACAGCCACAGGTAGTTAGTTTGAGGCTTTGGGCGCAGCAAGGTGAAAGGCGTGTAGTCTGGGGTCAACAGTAGGAGAGCGGCCCATAGATGGGACCAGTTGCCTAGACATGTGTGTTTCACATTTTGTAATGAGATGATTTATTTATTTATTTATTTATTTAACAGTATTTCTAAACCGCCTTATCATAATAATCAAGGTGGTATCACAGCAAACAATCTGGTAGTGTGAGTGTGTTATACATGCAGTGAGGGTGAAAATTTAGTTGGGTGCGTGTTGTATTGTGTGCTAGATTGGTTTGAGCTATGTACAAAGTGGGCTATATACAGTGGTGCTAAAAACATTTTATATACATACAGTGTTAGGCGGTAACGTGTGCTGCTATACAGTCACTTAGGTTATGTGATGTGTCCATAGTGTTCTATGAACAGCATGGTTTTCAGCTGTTTTCTAAAGTCCTTGAGGTCAGTAGTTGCCCTCAAATCGTCCGGTAGTTTGTTCCATATTGTTGGAGCAGCCATGGAGAGTGCTCTGTCCGTTGTGTCCTTGCGTGTGTGTTTGTATTCACTTGGGGTGCTGACTCGGTTGTATGTTTGTTTTCTTCTAGGACGTGTGCTGGTGTCTGGCTGTATGAGGGTGTGCAGGCTGTTGGCTGATGTGTGCTGTTTTATCTTAAATAGATTTATGATAATTTTGTATCTTATGCGTGCACCGATCGGAAGCCAGTGTAAGTCTTTTAAGGTAGGTGTGATGTGCTCCTGTCTTGCAGTTCCGGATATGATTCGTGCTGCGGTGTTTTGTGCCAGTTGGAGTGGTTTGATGGCTTGTTTCGGAAGTCCAAGGTATATCGGATTGCAGAAGTCCAATAGTGGGGTTATCAGTGCTTGACAGGCGGTACGGAAGTGTTCTGGGGCGAGGAGTGGTTTCAGTCTCCTGATGATTCACATCTTGTAGTATGCTTTTTGTATTGTTTTGTCTATGTGTGGCTTGAGATTGAGTTTATTGTCCAGCGTAACCCCGAGGTATCTCACTTCTGACCTTATTGGTATAGTAGTGTTTTGTATCTTTAAATTTGGTGGGTGTATGAAGCTTTGGTTCCGAGTGATGATTAGAGCTTCAGTCTTGTTGTAGTTTATTGCGAGGTTGTTGTCTTGACACCAACTGGTCATTTGTGTAAGGCAGTCTGTTATCTTAGAGAAGTCCGGGTTGTCGATTGATATCGGGGTGTATATCATGATGTCGTCCGCATAGATTGTGTATTGAATGTTGTTCTCTTTCATGATGTTGCATATTGGTTGGATGTAGATGTTAAATAGGAGTGCTGAGAGCGCAGATCCTTGAGGTACTCCTTGACGGACTTTTATGGGTCGGGAGGTGATGTGTCCCACCTTGACCTGTAGCTGTCTTTCGGTTAGGTACGAGTGGAACCATTTCAGTGTGATACCGTGTATACCAGTGCTCTTTAGTCTTTCCAGGAGCGTGTTGTGGTCCACTGTGTCGAAGGCTGAGGAGATGTCGATGAAGATCATTATGATTCCATTCCTGGTGTTGTCAATTATTTTTAGGATGCTGTCGAAGAGGTAGATCAGTAGCGTTTCGACACCGTGGTTGGGTCGAAATCCGTGTTGGTTGTCGTCGAGTGTTTCGTGTTTGTCGATGTGATCCTGAAGTTGTAGTTGAACCGTTTTTTCGATGACTTTTGCGAGGAAGGGTATGCTGGAGATTGGTCGGTATGCTGCTGGATCTTTTTTGTCGAGAGTTGTTTTCTTTGTGATTGGTCTTACTGAGGCAAGTTTTAGTTGCTTTGGCAGGAGTCCTTGAGTGAGTGAGTTGTGTACCATTTTATGTATGGTGGGGATGAGGCTTGATTTGGTGGCTTTGACCTATGACACTGGGCATGGGTCTGTAGGAGCGGTGCTTGTGTTGATTGTAGAGATGATGTGGGATATCTGTTCTGTTGAGGGTGAGGAGAATGTGCCCCAGGTTTTGGAGTGTACGTCCGTCCTTGTTGTCCTACTAGGCGTTGTTTGTTCTGTGGAGTGAAATTTGTCTTTGATGTGGTCGGCGAATTTCTGTGGATCAACTTGTGCTTCCCCTTCTGTTTGCTCTTTTGTGAGGATTTTTACTATTTCAAAAAGCTCTCTGGGTTTGTTGATGGAAGTATTTATCATGTTTGTGTGGAATTCCCTCTTTGATTGATTGATGTGTTCATTGTATTGCTTTTGCTTCGTTAGATAAAGATGCTGGTCGGCAGTTGTTTTATTTTTTCTCCATCTCCGTTCAATCTTCCTGAGTTCCCTCTTTTCCTGTCATATTTTTGCTGAGTACCATGGTTTGTTTTGTCTCTTGTTGTGGTGTTGTTTCTCGGTCCCGCCATCGGATGGTTTGGCGGCGTTGGCTAAAATGCTGTTCAAGCTGGAAACTTGTTCTTCCAGGTCGTCTGTAGTAATGTTCAGGTGTTGTATTGTGTCCTGTATGAATTCGTCCTTGTCGAAACACTTGAATCGTCTTTGTGTGTGTGAGATGTTTGCTCTTTCGTTTGTCTGGTCCTCTTGTGACCGCAGCCTTGTCTCGATTAAGTAGTGGTCAGACCATGGCACTGGGATGATGGTGGGTGGAGAAATCAGGTCTCTTGATGTTAGGTAATTGGATGCGAATATGAGGTCTGGGGATGATCCATGTCTGTGTGTTGGTGCATTGATTATTTGTGTGAATTGGAGTGAGGACATTGCTTGAAGGAAGGCCTCTGCGTCTTTGACATTGGTGGACTTTAGGTTGAAGTCTCCAATCAGCAGTGCTGGTTTGTTGTTTGTTGTTATGGCACAGGCTTCTTCGAGTGTGAAGGCCAGTTCGTCGGGTGGAGCTCTGGGTGCTCTGTATGTTAGGCAGATTGCAATGCTCTTGTTCTTGATGATAATTGTGTTACATTGCTGTGTATCGGTGAGGCTCTGTGTCTTGAACTTTAGTTTTGTTTTTGCTATTATCAGGACTCCTCCTCCACGCTTGTGGGTGCGTGGGCAGTTGTACGCTGAGTAGTTGTTTGGTACTAGTTGGTTGAGTAGAACATTGTCAGTCGGGTTGAGCCATGTCTCTGTGATGCATATTATGTCGGGCTGTCGCTCTTCAATGTGGTCTACAAGCATGTGTATCTTGTTGCAGATGGATCTGGCATTTATGAGCTCGATCGTTGTTGTCTTTGTTGAGGAGGTTGCTGTTACAAGTGCTTCCTTTGTGCAGGTGTGGGAGTTTGCTTTGTGTCTGGTCACTTTGCCTGGGAGGTTCTGAGTGTCTCTTGGTATGTGTGCTGTGGTTCTAAATATGGTAATACAGTTGGTGGGTGCCATGTTACGTTTGCTTGTGGGTGGTGGAGGTGTGTGGTTGGTGGGAGGAGTTGTGTGACGAGTAGGTAGAGTGGGAGGAAGTATGTGGCGTGCATGTTGGTTTTTTGTGATGTTCTGTTAAGGTGATGCCTGTTTTCTTAAGTCTTCGTCTGTTGGCTGTTTGGGGAGAGCTGTATCTGGTGCGATAGCCTGTCTCGTGGAGGGCGTGCCGGATCTGTGTAGGGCGTCTTGGTGTGTGAGCCTGTCTCGTGGAGGGAGCCTGTCCCGTGGAGGGCGAGCCGGATCTGTGTAGGGTGTCTTGGTGCGGGAGCCTGTCCCGTGTAGGGCGAGCTGGATCTGCGTAGAGCGTCTGGATGCGGGAGCCTGTCCCGTGGAGGGAGCCTGTCCCGTGGAGGGCGCCTTGGAATTTGTCCCGTGGAGGGAGCCTGTCCCGTGGAGGGCGAGCCGGATCTGTGTAGGGTGCCTTGGTGCGGGAGCCTGTCCCGTGGAGGGAGCCTGTCACGTGGAGGGCGAGGCGGATCTGTGTAGGGTGTCTTGGTGCGGGAGCCTGTCCTGTGGAGGGAGCCTGTCCCGTGGAGGGCGAGCCGGATCTGTGTAGGGTGTCTTGGTGCAGGAGCCTGTCCCGTGGAGGGAGCCTGTCCCGTGGAGGGCGAGCCGGATCTGTGTAGGGCGTCTTGGTGCGGGAGCCTGTCCCGTGGAGGGAGCCTGACCCGCGGCGGGAGGGCCGGATCTATTGGGGTGTGTGTAGTGGAGGTGTGAGCTAGGTGGTGGGGAATGTGTGATGTACTGTGAGAGTTCTACTTGCGGTTCTGACGTCCTTCTCCTCGGTCTGCTCCTTGCTGGGTTCTCCTGTGATGCTGTTGGCACTGCTGTTTATTTTGGTTGTTTCTTGCTGCTTGGCTTCGTGCCTCGCCTGGGGTTCCGGAGTGGTGAGGTTTTTTCCTTGCAGAGTCGGTATGGTCGTTGATCTTCGGTTCGGTGGTGGAGGTGTCTGTTGGACATAGCGTGGCTTTGCGGGGAGGAGGAATTGTTGTTTGGTTGCATTCTTTATGCGCCTCTGTGCCGCGCCTAAGGGCCACGCCAAAGGGCCCTCTGGCGAGGCCCTCAGGCATGGGCCCGCCAGGCGCGGGCGTGCCCGCGAGGGACGCCGCTTTTATCCAGGCGGGCCGCTTTTCCCCTCCTCTCCCACTGCCCGGATTGGGCAGGAGCACCGTGGGGGGAGTTCTCTGGCGGCGGCAGCAGCGGCTCCCTCCGGAGGCGAGGGACGCCGCTTTTATCCAGGCGGGCCGCTTTTCCCCTCCTCTCCCACTGCCCGGATTGGGCAGGAGCACCGTGGGGGGAGTTCTCTGGCGGCGGCAGCAGCGGCTCCCTCCGGAGGCGAGGGACACCGCTTTTATCCAGGCGGGTCGCTTTTCCCCTTCTCTCCCACTGCCCGGATTGGGCAGGAGCACCGTGGGGGGAGTTCTCTGGCGGCGGCAGCAGCGGCTCCCTCCGGAGGCGAGGGACGCCGCTTTTATCCAGGCGGGCCGCTTTTCCCCTCCTCTCCCACTGCCCGGATTGGGTAGGAGCACCGTGGGGTGAGTTCTCTGGCGGCGGCAGCAGCGGCTTGTATGCTCTGATGAGCAGGGACTGTGCAGGGACTGTGTTACTTGTTTCTGTAGAGCGCTACATATGACAAGTACCACTATATACATGCTCAGTAGTAGTTGTATTAGTGGTAGTTGAGATCAGTAAGGGAAGTTACTGCAACACCAAAGTGTGCCTGCATGTATAGGTCAGCAGGAGAGCCTTGACATGGATGCGGAGACGGATAGGGAACCTGTGAGGTGTCCTGACAGGGGGAGTTTTATTGTCATTATGTGTGTGGCTGTAGATTGGCCATGCAGTGCAGTGTTGCATATTTCAAGGCAGACACAGATTATTCAAAGGCAGATCAGCAAGGTTTAGGTTACAGTAGGCAAGCCGGGAGCTGTTCAGAGAGTGGATTGGGGTTTTAGTTGTGTGTTTAGGGAGGACTTGGGAAATATAGCTGATATCATCTAGAAAGACACAACAAGCCTCAGCTACAAGCTGGGTATGTGTGTTGAAGAGGAGAGTAGGGTCCAAGACAACACCTACATTGCGGACCCTGGAGAAAGGAAGGTATGGCCACACACACACACAGATGCTCTGATGGGAGTGGAGGGTTTAGTTACACATATGGGATATCCATGCTTTGCCATTGTCATTTTCACACACTGGGATGACATGCAGCGATCAATGTCAGGTGGCAAGCAAACATCGGAGTGTGTTTTGGCAGACAGAGCTCAGGCGTGGAGAGATATATTTGCAACTCATCAGCACACAGCTGGTAATGTAAGTCAAGGGATGAGATAGCCACACCAAGGAAATGGATATCAACAGATGATAAGGAAGAAGCCCCTGGATATTTCCCTGTGGTACAGGAACTGACAGCGGGGTAGCAGAGGACATTGAGACACCAGAACACACACTGAAGGGGCAGTGGGAATGATATGGGGGGGGGGGGTGCAGGATAGTACTGCGGCCTCAGAGCCGAGCAGGGACACGGTAGCGAGGAGACGGTTCTTTTCAACAGTTTTGAAGGCAGCAGAGAGGTGAGGAAGGGGACGGACAGAGTACGGGCCCTTGTATTTTGCTACACACACTTCAGTGATAACTTTAGCATGAAGCGAGTCTGTACAGTGTGATGGGGAACAGTCAGTCTGTAAAGGATCTTGGGGGGTCTGTGAGCTGAGGACGTAAAGGTCCAGTGTGTGTTGCAGAGCTCCAACATGGCATATGTATGTTTCTCTTGTGTTCCTCAATCCACAGGACATACTTGGTGACCCTCCTGGTGCTGTGGTGCAGTGGCAGCTGACTGTACGTCATCCAACATGCAGTAGTCTGGGGTAGGTGGACCTACAGCTACTTTGTCTGTGACGACAATCAGGGGGAGCACATGTCTGCAGTGATTGCACATTGTACAGTGTATTAAGAAGGGACCCAGGATATCAATGCTTGACCCAGTACAAGCATTGTGGAACCTGTGTCTTTTGGGGAAACTGCTAGGTACTGTCACACCCTCATCGGGCCCCTCCGGTGGAGACTGGTATTATGGCTTAATACCTTTTCTTGGCTTTCTATATGCTATAGATAGCCCTGCCTGGCCCTCTGTGGGTGGTAGTTGTACCGTCTTCTTGTAATCACTCAAACACACAGTTCACACTTTAAATCAAGGGCTTTATTCCCCGTCCAATGAGGTATTCTTTTTCTTGAAGAACAAAATAATCAAAAGCCACTCTGGCAAATAACAGAAGCAAACATTGAACAAAAATGCTTTCCTCAGCTTTAACTTTTTAACAAAAGAAAAACAGTTCTCTTCATGAGCACTTAATCCTTTTCTTTGCTGATATAAATCAATCAGGATTCACTTTAAACCAAGCAACTTCTGCCAGTTACTGTGTTGCTGTTTAAACCTTCCTTGTACATATATTTTCTTATCTCAATGAAAACTCTTCCTCTTCAGTTGTCACTAACGAGCATTCCATGGGTTCAGTGTTATCTGGTACATTAGAAATATCATGTGGCATTAAAGGATAACCATTTGTACCTACGTTTTCTGTAGCAGCTGTCCTGCCGAGCTCACTCTGGTTAATCACGTCAGCTACGTGACTGCTTCCTGGCTTTAGGCTAAAACACTGCTGGGTATTACCGTATACTCTGGATAATGGCTTGTAAGAGCACTCCTCCTGTGTAAAGCTATGAGGTAACTGCCCATAAACACTGGTATTAGAATCAAACAGCTTGTGTCCTGCCTTGAATGGGTTAAAGGCTAATTCCTCTGATACAGCTGTGGGAGTTTCCAGTGCTGACAACGGCACTCGAGAGAAGTCTGAGCATTTAAAGTTGCTAGCAGAATTATAAGGTAAGAGATCTTCCTTTCTCTTGTAACTGCCCGTACAAGGAAAGAAGTTGTTTCCTTTTCTCTTTATCTCTGCTCTAGGCTGGCTTCTTCTATTAATCCTGGACTTAGCCCATTCGGGTGTAAAACAGTCCTGTTCCACTTTGACTGCCTTGCTTCCTGCAACAGGATTCCTCCCTCTTCTCTTCTGGCTTTCACACACACACTCTGTGTCCAACAGCTGATCTCCACACGTACTCACATAGTCCTGAGACTCATTCAAGCTGTCCTCTGGTATATGTTGCTGACACTCTCTCTCATTTCCTTCCTTCCACCAACTTTGGTCCTGGAGATGAGATTGGCTTATAGTGTTTCTTTCTCTTTCCCTCCGTTCCCACGACTGAGGTTGTTGCTTCCACCTCTGTCCGTGCTCACTCTCCCTCACTGCTTGTGAGTGTGCCTTATGTATCTGTCCCCGGGTTCCACCCCTTCTCAGATGATCCCTATTAGGTAAATCAACCTCCATTCTCATGCTGGCTGGGTGTGTCTTTTTACCCGTGTGCTGTGGTTGCTCATAGTAACTATTTGACATGTTTTTGTTTACCTCATCAGGTTCTGCCTGATTTTCTCCGTTAATCTCCATTTCCTCTGGGTCCCCTGGGTTTACCTTGTGACACATTCCCCCCCTTAAAACATTACTTGCTGCCGCTTTTTTAGGTGGCCAGCATGTAATTCCATTCCTAGTTCTACACTGCTGTTCACAAAAGGCAAAATGTGCTGTGGCTGACCTTTCTCTCCAGGGCTTAATACATTTATATGGTATACCTGTCTACGACCTTTATCGTTTTCAATGAGATAGGATACAAATCCTACCTTTTTTATCACTGTGCCAGGCCCCTTCCAGTGAGTCTCAAACTTGGGACCAGGGTCTGCCACTTGAATTAAAACCTTATCCCCTGCTGCCAGCTCTCTAGCCTGCGTACCTTTATCATAGTAAAATTTTTGTCTTTTCTTACTCTGATTCAAATTCTCCCTTGAGGCTTGGGAAGTCTTTTCCAGGCGAGTCCTTAGTTCTTTTAAGAACTGCGGGATGCCGATTTCAGGTATCTTGGGTTCTACCCATTCTTCACGCAGAATGTCTAGTATCCCCCTAGGTGTCCTCCCAAATAAAAGCTCAAACGGTGACACTCCCAAGGAGGTTTGGACCCGTTCCCGACAAGCGTATAATACAAACGGAAGGAGCGTATCCCATTCCGCCATCTCCCCCCTCCTTAATCCTCTTCTCAGTAGGTGTTTAATTGACTGGTTAGTCCTCTCCACTAACCCATTGGTCTGAGGGTGATACGCCGCTGTTTTTATATGGCGTATTCCGAACGCCTCCCAGACCTTGGCAAGGTATTTGGAAACAAAATTACTGCCCTGATCTGTAAGTATTTCCTGAGGAAATCCCACCTCACAAAACAATTTTATCAGTTCTTGTGATATTATTTTGGCCGAAATGTTCCTGAGTGGAATGGCCCACGGGAACCGTGTTGCATAGTCCACAATGACTAGGAGGTATTGATAACCTCGAGGTGTTCTTATTAATGGGCCCACAATGTCTACTCCCATTCGGCGTATCGGTGCCGTGATGGTCGGCAACGGTATCAAGGGTACGGCCTTGGGTCTTACTATAGAAACCCTTTGGCAGGTAGGGCACGAATCACAATACCGTTTTGTTTCTTGGTATACCCCTGGCCAATAGAAACGTGCCAAAATTTGGTCAAGCGTTCCTTGAACGCCTTTGTGGCTACCTACTGGGTGGTCATGCGCTAAACGCAACACTACCGACTTGAAATTTACAGGTACTACCAGCTGTTTACGTATCGCATCTGTATATGGATCGAGACTCTCTCTATACAAGATATCCCCATCTAGAAAGAACCGGGGTAACACTGTCCTTTCTTTTTGGGCCCACTCAAAAGCTCTTTTGAGTGCCAAATCCTCTCTTTGTTCTTTGGGGAAGGATGGGAATTTTGTACCAGTGCGGCAGGCACCCACGGTAATCCCTCACCCGTTTCCAATTCCTTTCTTCCCTGAGTTCTTTGACTCCTTTCATGGCGCTTTTTGGCCTTAGCCTTTTTCCCGCCCTCCCTCGGACTCTGGACCAAGTCATCGTGATGAGGAAGTGTATCTGTCCCTTCTTCTCCGGGAACTTCCACATCAACCTTCTCTTCCGGTTCAGTTTTTTCCCTACCGGGGACTCCCTAGTTTCTACTTTACTAGTTTGAGATCGGGTAGAGACTAAACCCATCTTCAAACCCATCCCTTGTTTTAACCCCTTTTGGAAAAACGGCCAATCACGTCCTATAATTAAATTCTGCGGTAGTTCAGAGACTACTGCTACCTGTAATTTTTTCTCGATGCCCATTCCTTTGACATGCACCTGATATAGGGGATATGGAAACTGTGTCCCGTGTATACATTGTACCTGTACCTGTTCTTTTTCCTGATTCAATATATCAGGGTTAGACTGTTTTATGGTTTCCCAAAGTTTCCGTGAAACCAAACTTTGTTCAGCCCCTGAATCAAGAAAAGCCATAGTATTTATCCCCTCTATTTGGACTTGTAGAAAAATACCCTCTGGTGTTTGTTTTTCCACCCCTGTTACAAAGACCATCCTAACTTTACATTCCCTCCGAATGTGTCCAGGCTTTCCACATTTGTAACATTTCTTAATGTTTGTGGAGGAAACCTCTTTGGCCATATTACCACTAGGTGCCTTAATTCTTTCATACCTCTTCCATTCATCTGATTCATCCATACCTGCTACTTTTAAAAGGTTTCCCTGGATGTATCAGTTCTCTTAGCTTCCCTGAATACTTCAGCCATCCTAGTTGCTTCCTCCATATTGGAGCAATTCTGTAACGTAAGAAACGTTTTCATCTCTGGGGTTACTGCCAACAAGAACTGTTCTAGAATAATTTCGTCTAGAATTGATTCTACTGGTTTTCCCTCTGGATCTAACCATTTATAGGCAAGATTCCTAAGCCTTTGATACAATGCTTTCGGGGTTTCAGTTATATGCATGTGTGCCTCTCTAAACAATCGCCTATAATGCCTAGGTGAAAGGCCTAGTCTGTCTTTTACAGCCCTTTTAATTTCTACATAATTATTAGCCAGGCTGGCCGGCATAGCTTTAAATGCAGACAAAGCTTCACCGCTTAGGGTCATTGCAAACCGCATTGCCCATTGCTCAGATGGCCATTGAAGATTACTAGCAATCCTCTCAAAAGCTTCTATAAAATCATCCGGATTGTCCTCCGGTTTTAACTGTCCCAAAGACAAAGCAAAGTTAGTGTTCATCTCTACTTGCGGTATTGATGTAGTACGTGTTACTTCTTCACCAGTTTTTTTTCAGCAGAGCGTCCACAGCTTCTAATAGCGGCCTTTGCTGCTCCCTCGTAGAAGCTATGTATTGCTCCTGTAAATGCTGCACCATTCGGGCTTGCTTGTCCCACTGTTCAGCTATCCACGACCTCACGTCCTGTGGTTCCATCTTCTCCAGACGCTGTTCCTGTAAGAAAAAGAAAAGAGAAAGGCCCACCAAGTGCGGTATCTTTTATACAGGACTTTACTCTAAACTAGAGCGCCCCCTCTTTCCTCACAGGATATCCTATCCCAGTCCACACAGGCTACTATTACCTTAGTCTCCTGGCAGACTCAAGCATGTGAGAAAAGGGTCTTTTCCAGTCCTCTGGCCGACCTGCCAGCGAATATTCCACTGCACTTGTCTTGTGATGCCAATATTCTCCTTTCCTTTGGGCAATGTCTTTTTGTTTCTTCTGTTCCAAAAATATTTTGCCTCCCCCAAAAAAAATATCCTGCCAACTACGCCATTTTTATGTCACACCCTCATCGGGCCCCTCCGGTGGAGACTGGTATTATGGCTTAATACCTTTTCTTGGCTTTCTATATGCTATAGATAGCCCTGCCTGGCCCTCTGTGGGTGGTAGTTGTACCGTCTTCTTGTAATCACTCAAACACACAGTTCACACTTTAAATCAAGGGCTTTATTCCCCGTCCAATGAGGTATTCTTTTTCTTGAAGAACAAAATAATCAAAAGCCACTCTGGCAAATAACAGAAGCAAACATTGAACAAAAATGCTTTCCTCAGCTTTAACTTTTTAACAAAGAAAAAACAGTTCTCTTCATGAGCACTTAATCCTTTTCTTTTGCTGATATAAATCAATCAGGATTCACTTTAAACCAAGCAACTTCTGCCAGTTACTGTGTTGCTGTTTAAACCTTCCTTGTACATATATTTTCTTATCTCAATGAAAACTCTTCCTCTTCAGTTGTCACTAACGAGCATTCCATGGGTTCAGTGTTATCTGGTACATTAGAAATATCATGTGGCATTAAAGGATAACCATTTGTACCTACGTTTTCTGTAGCAGCTGTCCTGCCGAGCTCACTCTGGTTAATCACGTCAGCTACGTGACTGCTTCCTGGCTTTAGGCTAAAACACTGCTGGGTATTACCGTATACTCTGATTATGGCTTGTAAGAGCACTCCTCCTGTGTAAAGCTATGAGGTAACTGCCCATAAACACTGGTATTAGAATCAAACAGCTTGTGTCCTGCCTTGAATGGGTTAAAGGCTAATTCCTCTGATACAGCTGTGGGAGTTTCCAGTGCTGACAACGGCACTCGAGAGAAGTCTGAGCATTTAAAGTTGCTAGCAGAATTATAAGGTAAGAGATCTTCCTTTCTCTTGTAACTGCCCGTACAAGGAAAGAAGTTGTTTCCTTTTCTCTTTATCTCTGCTCTAGGCTGGCTTCTTCTATTAATCCTGGACTTAGCCCATTCGGGTGTAAAACAGTCCTGTTCCACTTTGACTGCCTTGCTTCCTGCAACAGGATTCCTCCCTCTTCTCTTCTGGCTTTCACACACACACTCTGTGTCCAACAGCTGATCTCCACACGTACTCACATAGTCCTGAGACTCATTCAAGCTGTCCTCTGGTATATGTTGCTGACACTCTCTCTCATTTCCTTCCTTCCACCAACTTTGGTCCTGGAGATGAGATTGGCTTATAGTGTTTCTTTCTCTTTCCCTCCGTTCCCACGACTGAGGTTGTTGCTTCCACCTCTGTCCGTGCTCACTCTCCCTCACTGCTTGTGAGTGTGCCTTATGTATCTGTCCCCGGGTTCCACCCCTTCTCAGCTGATCCCTATTAGGTAAATCAACCTCCATTCTCATGCTGGCTGGGTGTGTCTTTTTACCCGTGTGCTGTGGTTGCTCATAGTAACTATTTGACATGTTTTTGTTTACCTCATCAGGTTCTGCCTGATTTTCTCCGTTAATCTCCATTTCCTCTGGGTCCCCTGGGTTTACCTTGTGACAGTACGTATGACCTAGATTGGCCACTGTTGGAAACAGGATACTGGGCTTGATGGACCTTGGTCTGACCCAGTATGGCATATCTTATGTTTTTATGTTCTTATGTACATATGCTGTTCACCTCTTTGCCCTGCAGCCCCATACCCCATATGTTGCTGTTGGCACACATACCCACATGTGTTCCTGGCCAGTTCATCTTCTCCAACACTGTCTCTGGGACATGTCCAACAGAACTGTGTGGGTCTGCAGGTCCTAGGTGTTCGGGTCGTGGGCTGCACGTACACCCTTCCCTGACATTGTAGCATCAGCCAACAGCAGTGTATCATTGCATTTGACAAGCCTTTATCTCCACAAATCTCCAATTGCACACATACAGGCCGTATGCTACTGCTGGCACGCTCACCTTAGGATACTATGTGGGTGGGTGTTTTTGGTTGGCTGTGTGATGATACAGCATGCAGGCATTTTGCATTTTCATGTGGTGTGAGGGGTCTGTACACCTGGGGAGCAGTGGTGACTGTGTTATCTCTACCTTACTGCTGTTTACCTTGTGAACATTGTGGCCATGTGTTGTGTGTTGTGAGTTGACCTATCTCTTGTGTGCTGACAGACCACTGCGCAACAGCATTTATGCATCACAGATATCGCCATAATGTGGACATGCATCAACAGTGGCTGGACATGGGGACATGGTGATTCTGCACATTTCAATGACATCTTCGCTCTTCATTGTGACGTGTTGTGGCCTTTGAGAGCCTCAGGGGATCCCGAACAGACACTTGCTGCAAACACACGGTAGGTTGCACCTTTGGTCTAGGCAAGTGTCACATATTTCACTTTTTTCCATTCTTACATTATATTTTCTTGTTTATTGTTCAGTCTGTTAAATGGCGGCTGCTTTTTGCTGCCGATACTATATAGCAACATCTTAACAAATGATATTTACTCCTTCCTGGAGTTTAGACAAGTGTCATACATCCCTTTCACTTTCACTTTCTCTCCTACTTTTATTTTCTTAGCCTATTGTTGTATAACTAATGGAGGGCATAAAAGAGTACCTTCTCATATAATGGTATGAAATTCTGTGTTCCTGAAGCCCAAAGTACCGGTTATGTTATGAGATGCCCCTTTTAGGTTTTTCTCCTGGTTATTTTAATGTGACCTTTTTGATTTATGTCCTTTTGGTTCTATTTTCCAATATGAATTTGGTAATGCTCTTTTAAAGCCAGTTTTTAGCCCCATATTTGTTTCAATTTCTCTAGTTTATTGATTATTTTTTATAGGCTTCGGGTCTCAAATGTTAGTTTTATGATTATTTAACTCAACTTGCAATGTGAGTTATCATGTATCCCTATGTATGGAATAGTGTTTGCATTAATTCCATACATAGGGAATAGAAAAGGGGACTGCTACTTCTGCAGAGAGATCTGCAATTGTGAGTATATACTTCTGGGAATTTTTCTGAAGGGGCTTCTTTGGATTAAAGCTGATTAATCTGTGAACCCAGTGTATTTGTTAAATCAGTCAGGGCCTAGTAGCAGCAGTTTAAATTTAAATTTAAAATACAGAAGACAGCTTTCTGGTTAGATTTCATACCCAGCAGAGAGCTTGTAGTTTAAATTTAATACTCACTCAGGGCCTAGTATCAGCAAAGTACTTTTAGTTTAAATTTAAAACACAGAAGAGAGCTTTCTGGTTAACCCTTTCCAGGCCGAGCCCAAAACTCTCGGGATCCAAAATTCTGACTAAATATTCCTATCAAATGGTATATAATACATGACCATAGCAGAAGGAAAATCACTATTAGAACATATTGAATAAGATGGGTACAATTTTCCTGAAATATGCAAAGATTAACCCGGCTACAGAATGTGGATTAACAATTTAAAGTAGGCCTTCAAAGGGTTAAATTTAGAACCCAACAGAGAGTTTCTAATTTAAATTTCATAATAAGTCAGAGCCTAGCAGCAGCAGCAGCAGCAGCAGCAGCAGCAAAGAGCTTTAATTTAAATCAAATCAGAATATAACTTAGCATAAAAGGCAAAACAGGGTCAGTATTCTTTGAGCAACAAATAAAATCTTCTAGAGACCTTTACAAAGAGGTATTATACCTAGGGGGCAAGAGACCTGTGAAACCTTTTCAATAGGTGTTAACGCCAGGTGGCAGGTCAAAAGGCCATTTTGAAAAACTCCTTCTATCCAAGCAAGGACTGTTAATCACCCAGGAAGTTGGTCACAGCTTACCTCTGAAGCACAGGACAGG
Source organism: Ichthyophis bannanicus (assembly GCA_033557465.1). Taxonomy (NCBI): domain Eukaryota; kingdom Metazoa; phylum Chordata; class Amphibia; order Gymnophiona; family Ichthyophiidae; genus Ichthyophis; species Ichthyophis bannanicus. Next base: position 1,500,490,034 of record CM066031.1, read on the forward strand.
GTTCTGTGTAGCAGCCCTCTTTTAATAAGTGCTATTTCCCTCCCTCCCTCCCCAACACCCACCCACCTCTGGGATAATCGTAGATTTATAGGTACTTAGACATCTTAAAGGAAAGAAGGTGCTCTCAGGTGCAGCTCGTTATCCAAATCAGTCATACACTAAGGACCTGAGATTAATTATGCTTCAGGTGAACAAGGTATATTAAACGTATTAGGTACAATTTTATTAGTATAAGTATCCATAGCAACCCTTAGTAAGTAAAGAACTTAAAGATCTAAACACAAGCTTAAAAATAAGATGCAGACAGCAGTCCAGCAGCAAGATGGGGGCTTTCCAGTCTATTGCATTGACTGTCACATGTATGATTTTCTCCCAGTTGGTGAGAGGTCTTACGTGTGCACTAGGTGCAAGGAGCTCTTTGCTCTCAGGGAATGAGTATGTTCTCTAGAGGCTACAGTAGCAGACTTGGAAGACATAAGAAAGACAAAGACGTACATAGATGAGACCTACAGGGATATAGTCCTGAAGTCCCACCTCCAGTCTGGCAGCATCCCGGTTGCCATGGAGGAGAGAGGTCACGAGACAGGAGAACATCACCCTGGTGTGGCAGGAAGTGATCCTGTAAGTAGGACCTGTCCTCCAGGTGATGTAAAACCCTCTCACACCGAGGAAGTTTCTACAGGGCCATGTGCCCATGAGGGAAGGGTTAGAACAGCTGTTATAGTTGGTGATTTGATCATTAGGCATGTAGATAGCGGAGTGGCTGGTGGACGTGAGGATAGCCTGGTAACATGTCTGCCTGGTGCAAAGGTAGCGGACCTCACGCGCCACCTAGATAAGGTCTTAGATAGTGCTGGGGAGGAGTCTGCTGTCTTGGTACATGTCGGTACCAATGACATAGGAAAATGTGGTAGGGAGGTTCTAGAGGCTAAATTTAGGCTTTTAAGTAGGAAGTTCAAATCCAGAACTTCCAGGGTAGCATTCTCCGAAATGCTTCCCGTACCATGCGCAGGACCCAAAAGGCAGGCAGAGCTCCGGAGTCTCAATGCGTGGATGAGACAATGGTGCAAGGATGAGGGTTTTGGATTTGTTAAGAACTTTGGAACATTCTGGGGAAAGGAGGGGCTCTTCCAAAGGGATGTGCTTCACCTTAACCAGGATGGAACCAGGCTGCTGGCATTAACCTTTAAAAAGGAGATACAGCAGCTTTTAAACTAGATAATAGGAGAAAGCCGACAGTCGCACAAGAGACCATGGTTCGGAAGAATTATCCTTGAAGGATACTACCAAAAGCAGAGAGCTTCAAAAAAAGAGTAAAGTAGCCCAAATGCCCTCGAGTATGGAGCAGACAGAGCTTACAGATTCTAAATTACCCATGTCTACCAATAGCCAAATTAATATGAATAAAATACAGTCTCTAAAATGTTTGTATGCAAATACTAGAAATATAAAAAAATAAGATGGGACAGTTAGAATATATAGCACTAAATGTGAGGTTAGATATGATTGGAATCTCAGAAACATGGTGGAAGGAGGACAACCAGTAGGACACTGTGATACCTGGGTACAAACTATATCGCAATGATAGAACTGATCAAATTGGTGGAGGAGTTGCGCTCTGTGTTAGAGAGGGCATTGAGTCAGAAAGGATTAAAGTTTTGCAGGAAACAAAATTTGCTGTAGAATCTCTGTGGATTGAAATTCCATGTAAAAAGGGGAAGGCGATGGCAGCAGGGGTGTACTATCGGCCGCCTGGCCAGAATGAACTAATGGATGATGAAATGCTCAAAGAAATCAAGGAAGCTAACAAAGGTTGCAGCACAGTAATAATAATGGGTGATTTCAATTACCTTGGTATCGACTGGGTCAGTTTCACGGCAAGACATGGTAGGGAGATAAAGTTCCTAGATGAAATAAATGACTGCTGCTTGGAGCAGCTGGTTCATGAACCGACCAGAGGGGAAGCCATATTGGACCTAGTCCTTTCTGGAACACCAGATCTGATGCAAGAGATAAGGGTGTTGGGGCCACTTGGCAATATTGATCATAGCATGATCGCCTTTGATTTAATTAGTGGAGGAGGGATAGTAAGGAAATCCACAGTACTACCTTTTAACTTTTGAAAGGGAGACTATGATAAAATGAGGAAAATAGTTAAGAAAAAACTAAAAGGAGCAGTTGCAAAGGTTAAAGAGTTACATCAAGCTTGGGTGTTGTTGAAAAATACTATCTTGGAAGCCCAGACCAGCTGTATGCCACGCTTTAAGAAAAGTGGAAGGAAGTCCAAAAAACTTCCAGCATGGTTTAAAGATGAGGTCAGAGAGGCTGTTGTTGCTAAAAAAGCATCATTCAGGAATTGGAAAAAAGAGCCAAATGACGAAACCTGGAAACAGCACAAACACTGGCAAGTTAAATGCAAGGCATTGATAAGGTAGGCAATGGGAGACTTTGATAAGAAGCTTTCTGCGGAAGCAAAAACACGTAAAAAAGACTTTTTCAAGTACATTCGTAGCAAAAAACCTGTGAGAGAGTCAGTTGTTCGATTAGATGATAGAGGGGTTCAAGGGGCACTAAGAGGTGACAAGGCAATAGCAGAGAGACTGAATGCATTCTTTGCTTCCGTCCTTACTGAGGAAGATTGTAGGGATGTTACCCATGACTGAAGTGGTATTTAAAGGTGCGGAAAAATTGAAGGAAATATCGATACATTGGGAAGATGTATTACAACTATTAGATAAACTGAAGAGTAGCAAATCACCTGGGCCCGATGATATACATCCAAGTGTGTTGAAAGAACTGAAATGTGAGATTGAAGACCTGCTATTAGTAATCTGTGAACTATCATTAAAATCATCTCTAATACCTGAAGATTGGAATATGGCGAACGTAACACCAATTTTAAAAAGGGTTCCAGGGGTAATCTGGGAAACTACAGACTGGTGAGCCTGACGTCAGTACCGGGAAAAATGGTAGAATGCATCATAAAGAACAAAATTGCTAAACATGTAGATAGTCATGGCTTAATGGGAGACAGCCAACATGGCTTTAGACAAGGAAGATCTTGTCTTACTAATCTGTTATGTTTTTTTGAAGGTGTGAATAAACAGGTAGACAAAGGTGAGTCGGTTGATATAGTGTATTTGGACTTTCAGAAAGCCTTTGACAAGGTCCCTCATCAGAGACTTTTGGCTAAACAGTCATGGGATAGGAGGCAGTGAACTATTGTGGATCAGGAACTGGTTAAAAGATAGAAAGCAGAGGGTAGGGCTAAATGGCCAATTTTCCCAATGGAGAAAGGTAAATAGTGGTGTACCTCAGGGATTTGTGCTGGGTCCGCTGCTTTTTGATATATTCATAAATGACCTGGAAAGGGGAATAACAAGTGAGGTTATCAAATTTGCAGATGACACAAAACTAATTCAAGTTGTTAAAACCCAAGAGGATTGTGGAAAATTGCAAGAGGATCTTGATAAATTGGAAGACTGGGCATCAAATTGGCAGATGAAATTTAATGTGGACATGTGCAAAGTTAGGCACCTAGGGAAGAACAACCCAAACTATTGTTACACAATGCAAAGTTCCACATTAGGAACCACCACCCAGGAAAAAGATTTAGGCGTCATTGTGGATAACATGTTAAAAGCCTTGGCCCAGTGTGCAGTGGCAGCCAAGAGAGCAAATAGAATGCTAGGTATCGTAAGGAAAGGAATGGAAAATAAAACAAAGGATATTATAATGCCTCTATATCGCTCCATGGTGAGACCGCACCTTGAATATTGTGTGCAATTCTGGTCGCCGTATCTTGAAAACGTATATAGCGTTATTAGAAAAGGTTCAGAGAAGAGCCACCAAAATGGTAAAGGGGATGGAAAGATAGCCCTATGAAGAAAGGCTAAAAAGGTTAGGGCTCTTTAACCTGGAAAAGAGATGGCTGAGGGGAGATATGATAGAAGTCTATAAATTAATGAATGGAGTGGAACGGGTAAACGTATATCGCTTGTTTACCTTATCAGAATATAGAAAGACTAGAGGACATGCAATGAAGCTACAGGGTAAACTATTTAAGACTAATAAAAGAAAATATTTTTTCACTCAACGTGTAATCAAACTCTGGAATTTGTTACCGGAGGATGTAGTAAAGGCTGTTAGTGTAGCTGGGTTTAAAAAAGATTTGGACAAGTTCCTGGAGGAAAGGTCCATAAACCATTATTAAGAAGGGACCTAGGATATCAATGCTTGACCCAATACAAGCATTGTGGAACCTGTGTCTTTTGGGGAAACTGCTAGGTACGTATGACCCAGATTGGCCACTATTGGAAACAGAATACTGGACTTGATGGACCTTGGTCTGACCCAGTATGGCATATCTTATGTTCTTATGTTCTCTCCCCTGTGTTTATAGTTCCCTATGGTCCAGGCTTATATTGAAGTGATTTTCAGCCTTTACCCTTCTCTTACTGTTCACAATAAATGTAGTTATTTGATCCTGGCACTATTTCTCTCCTTCCTTTATGCAATATAGCCTCAATACGCGCTAACTGGTATGACCGGTAGGCGCTTCTCCTATAGTCCTCCCTCTGTTCTAGCAGTGCTAGGAAGGGATCAAATGTATTTTATTATGCTTTTCAATATGTATGTGCACAATGGACTGATTTAAATGTTTTTTTAAATATTATTTTCTGTTTTGATCTAACAAACACCTTTTTACCCTTTTATTAGTTTTACTTTTCATAGTATGTCATGTATGTTAATATACTTTTATATTTCCATTTTATGTACTCAGTGTTCATATCATTTTTATTTAAGATAGTCTTATGTTTTATTTTTAATATATTGTGTTTGCTTATATGGTGTTTATATTGTTTTTGAGGCTTATATCCCCTGAGGAAGGCATTTTTGCTGAAACACAACATGTCGGGGTTTTCAATACAGGCTGCTACATTTCACCTCAATCCTATTTGTTGCTGTGCTTTTTTGTGAGTGTGTGTGTGCTCTTCTGTGGACCTTATTCATGCTTTGAGCATCTAAAAACAGGCATAGAGATATCTCCAGAGCCATTTTAGAAGACAGCTCTTGGGACATCTCCAGCATGAGGACGTCTGAATCTGAACAGTGGCATGGAGGAGGCATTCCCAGGAACCTGTACATCTGCACCTGATCACAGAAACATCAGGCCCAATATTGATTTGGTGGGTTATGTGCCACATCGGCGCACAGCCCTGTACTGACCCCTAATGCTGGATATTCAATACAAGGGTGACAGCATTGAAAATCCTGGGTCACCACACAAGTCGTGGAGCTGCTGAGACTAACCAGATAGCAGTGATATTGCACTGCTACCTGGTTAGCATCCGTGGCTAAAACTAGGCGAGCCAAAAGTTTGCCTAGTTTTAGCTGTGGATGACTAATCGAGTAGTGGTGCAAAATCCCCACTACCCGGTTATCGGTACTTCCCGCCTTCGCTCCACTCCGGAATGCCCCAACATGCCCTGATGCTAACCAGACAGCACTGGGGCACCTAGGGGACATGGATAGGTATATTCAGTGGCACTGTGTAGGTGCTTTGAATATTCCCGTTTAAGGCATTTACATGGTTTACAGTATAGGGCTGTAAACCGTATAAATACCTTTCGAATATTGGGACCATCATGTCTAACCCTAGACCTGCTCTGAGGCATGAATTGCAATAAACAAGTATCTGAAGAGTGTTCCTTTGAGCTGGAAAGCATCCAGAGAGTCCTAAACTGTGTTCTGTCTTCAGTCAGGTAGATCATTGTTGACATAGTGGCACCCATAGCTGCTGTTATTGTATCGATCCATCTGATTGCGGGCCGCCTTCTTTTGCATTGACCTTCTACCTTGCCAAGCAGGATGTCTTTCTCTACGCATGATGGCTCCAAAGTATGAAAGTCAAAGTCTTATCATCTGAGCTTCTAAAGAAAGCTTAGATTTCATCTCTTCTAGTACTGACTGGTTTGCAAATGAAAATGTCATCCACATATGAACATATCTTAAAACAATTGTGCTGAAAAGCATATATCCTGAATACTCATCTGAGAGTGAATAGGGGCTCAAAGGCAGAATGTGCAACATAGGTGACAATGGGCTTCCTTGCTTAATGCCCCTCTCTAAATGAAACTTAGAAAAAAATACTATTATTAGTCACTGTTTTTGCTTATTTATTTAACAGGTTATTTTATACTGTTTTATCATTTCAGTCAAAGCAGTTTACATTGTAACTTAAACGTAGTAATGTACATTAAACAAGGACATTGACAACTTGGATTTTTTTGAGGCAATGGTGGGTTAAGTCATTGGCCCAAGGCCACAAGAAGTGCTAGTGAGAATTGAATGCTGGTCTTTTGGTTCCCAAGCCAGTGCTATAACCATTAGGCTACTCTTCCACTCATTATGGCTTGGAATATAAAATTATCTCCATCTGAATAAAACTCTCCCCTAATCCAAACTAGCACATTATCCAGAATAAATTGTTTCACTCCATGTAGTCAAATTCTGTTTCATGCTAATGATATTGTCACAACAGGGAAGGAAGGGCAAGGATTTTGATAAATGAGTTGTGCCACTCTGTAACAGTGGGCCACATAAACAGAAATCCATGTGTGTAGGGGCTGCATGAAATTTTATTGAAAACAATGGTGCAGCACTCAGCCTATTAGGTATTCAGAAATATGGCTTTTTAGCAGTAATACTGTATAAAAGATGTCCCAAAAACAGTTTAATGAACTTTATTCAAACAAAATTGCATAACCTACTGCTAATCAATGATCAATGTTCATCCAGTCACTGAGAATACTGATTTAACCTATCATTTGTACAAAAGGCCACAGTTTGTAGACTTAATGCTAGCTGTTAATCAGTTTTCAGTGTGTTCATTCAGGGGGTTATTCTGTGCCACGAATAGCCGGTGTGGACAGCCCAACATGACATCCATCCTCGCTATTCATGCCTTTACCTGGCTGCGACTAACCTCTCTGCTGTTTGTGTGGGGAAGTTAGATGGGGGCGGGGAAGGGGTGGCATGGGGTGGAGTCTGGGCAGTCACTGGCCCTGGACATACAGGGCCGATTCTAATGACAGCCCTGTACATCCATGACTGACGACACGTGCGGGAAAGCTATTCCACCTCGGAGGTGGAATAACTTCCCTGAACGTGTCATTTTTGAAATGCCAGGGCGTGGATGGGGCAGGAGGGGCCGGAGAACATTCCACGCAGCCCGACCTTGGCTGTAGGAGGCCATATTGGGGGTCGGGCTGCAGGGAACTAGCTTTAATTTCCGGTGGCCGGCATCAAGGCTCTTCAATGGAGCCGTAGTGCCATGGCAACATGACACCATGGCACCGCGACTCCATTGAAGAGCCTTAACTGAGTTAGCCGAGGACAGTCCTGCACGTGCTGGCTGGACTGAATCACAGTCCTGGCCTGCATGTGCAGGACTGTTTGTGATTCTGATCCCGTGAACTAGACGTGCCCTCCGGGTTCAGAATCGCGATCCCCTCTGTACGTTCGATTCAGACCAGACGTACAGATGGGGATCGACATCTGGGATGGAATCGGGTCCTCTGGGCACATCTCAAGTCTGACTCCAGATTTGCATCACCAGTGGTGGCTCTCAGCTTTGATTTTAACTGCTCCATGAAAGAAAATATACTTTCACAGCACTAAAAGCAGCAGCAGAAACTTAAAGCATGATTCAAGTTCAACAACATCTTTTCTGAAATTTTGACTTTGGCTCCACCAGATTCCTCTGCAATTTTTCAGAATCTCTATGTCTATCGAGTGCAGGCAGTTCAGTAATGGGAAATGAGTGCACTCTCCAGTTGCAATCTGCTTAATCCACATGTCCTCTGCATGTCCATGAACTCTTCCAAAGTTTTAATTACAAATCGTAAGATAGTAACATAGTATATGATGGCAGATAAAGACCATTATGGTTCATCTAATCTGCCCAGCAAGGCGGCAAGAGTAGGAGCACATGGCACTTCATACAGGTCACTCCTCCCCATGCCTTTGTTTAGGGGTGTACTCACCGCTCCGTTAAGGTCACCCCTATTTGTTCAGGTATAAGAGATAGCTGTGCTTATTTAGATTTTATCCTGTTGCTATAAAGGGATCCACTGTGTTTGTCCCATGCCATTTTGAATTCTGTCACTGTGTTTGCCTCCATCACTTCCATAGGGAGAGTACTCCAAGCATCCACCACCCTTTCATTGAAAAAGTATTTCCTGAAATTGCCTTTCAGTTTACCCCCTTGCAGCTTCATGTTATGCCCACTAGTTTTACAGCTTCCCCGTCTTTGGAAGAGGTTTGTCCATAAATACTCTTTAAGTATTTAAAGGTCTGAATCACATCTCCCCTGTCTCTCCTCTCCTCCAGAGTGTACATATTTAGATCTTCAAGTCTCTTCTTATAAATTTTCTGGCACAGGCTACAAATCATTTTGGTCACCTTCCTCTGATCCACTTCCAGCCTTTTTATATCCTTTGTGAGATATGGTCTCCAAAACTGAACACAATATTCCAAGTGAGGCCTCACCAGTGACTTATACAGTGGCATTAGTACCTCTTCCTTTCTGTTGGTAATTCCTCTCAGTATGCAACCCAGCATCCTTCTGGCTTTTGCCACCGCCTGGCATACTTTTCCGCCACCTTGAGATCATCAGAAACAATCACTCCGAGGTCCTTCTCCTGGTCCATGCACACCAATCTCTTGCCCCCTTGTCGCATACAATTCCCTTGGATTTCTGCTTCCCAAGTGCATGACGCTGCACTACTTCACATTAAATCTTAACTGCCAAGCATTAAACCATTCTTCCAGCTTTTGTAGATCTTTCATCATGTTCTCAACGCTCTCGGGGGAGTCTACTCTGTTGCATATTTTGGTGTCATCTGCAAAAAGAACTACTTTTCCATTCAGCCCTTTGGAAATATTGCTCCCGAAATATTGAACAGTACCATTCCCAGGACCAAACCCTGGGCCACACTGCTAATCACCTTCCTTTCATCCGTGTGAGTTCCGTTTACCATCACCATCTGTTGTCTGTCAGTCAATAAAGCTATAAATACATTTTTATAATAATCTCATGGTCCAAGTAGAAATCCGTGGGTACTAACTAATTAGATAGTAGATTTTTGCTGAATATCTCAGACAGGCCCCACTTTGTCTTCAAGCAGGCTGCATTTGGCCTATAGACTGTGAAACCCATAACCTAGTGTGATTGGAAGAGAAAAATACCTTAAGAAAGACTGATGAGGGTAAAACATAACATTGAGAATTTTCTTCAACACTCAGGCCAAAATGTTAGGAACGCCTTATACTCAAATGTAATCAAAGATATTTCTAAATCAGTGAAAGCTACTTCCCAGGTCTCTACAATGAAATTATCAAAGCCTCTGTGAAGGCACCTCCTCTTCCTCCTTTACAATCACTTGATACCATCTAAGCAGCCTTAAAGATAGAAGAGATTCAAACTTTTTATACAAGTCTGCTGCAAATACATACCCCTTGAGCTTTCTGGAAACTGAGTTCACTAATAGCTGCTTCATCAATCTGTTTAATGGGATTGCTTGTTTCCCTATAAACCAACTCCTCATTTTTCAAATGATCCAATTCTTTAAACAAAAAATTCACCTCCTTCCTTGTACCATCTGCCTTAAACTGATAAAACTCAAAATAGAATGTTACAAATCGATGGACACTGTTTATTTATAAAATGTATATACCGCTTCCCTGATCTTAAGAAAATGGTTTATAGATACATATTAAAATACCACAGCGATTAATGGGTGCACACACATATGAAAATAAGAAGCATGAAGAAATGCTATGCAAGCGGTACTCAAAATAAAAACAAACAGACAGCCAAGCAGATGAATTGTCTACCCTGTCTTAACATCCTTAATCAGAGCATTAAGAAAGGAATAAAAATGGTGGGGGGTTCTTTTACAAGCATATGTACTGTTATGACCCTACAGTGCTAACTCTTGCCCTAGCATGCCTTTAGCATGTGCCAGAACCCACTCTATCAGCTACCACCCTTAGTAAAAGCGACCCTAAGGGGGCAAAGATTCCAAGCCACAGAGAGAGTGGCAAAGTGGCACAAACAGCGTAATGAAGACAAGGCATGAGGAGAGGGGCAAAGCAGTACCAACATTGACAGGAAGACCTTAAGGAAATGGGAGAGAGGCTAATAAGCACCAGCACTGACATAGAGATCTCAAGGCACCTGGCACATTCAAAAGCCTCATCAAGATTGGCAGGAATACCCCAAGGCACTGGGAGAGAGTTGAGGTATTCCAAATTGGAATGGATACCCCAAGGTACTGGGAAAGGAGAAAAGTAGCTCCAATATCGGCATGAAGACCTAAAACCCTCTGCATGTGGGGCAAAGAAGCACCAATCAGATTGGACCCCTTCAATTTTATTTTTATTTAGCATGCTTTTATATACTGCCCCTTCCAGAGAACTGTACATTGAACATGATAACTTATATACAGTTAATTTATGAGAACTATCTTACAATCAACTATGTACAATGTTGCAGTAACTATATACACAATGTTGCAGTAGGGATTAACATTCTCACAGGAAGTTGTTGAGTGAATGTAATTAGCTTGAGCTTAGGAAGTATCATGGTAGCTACCATAATACTCGATGAACAAGTGTGTCTTTAGGTCTTTTTTGGAACAGTAGAAACATGTACCCAATTAACTTCTAATTCCTGGACTCCACAACCAAGAATTTAAAAATTGAATAGAATATTCCTAAAATCACCCCAACAGCAAATCTCCCATACCTAACAAAACACCCCAATGGAAACAAAAGAGCAATACAGCTATTGATCATGCCTGGAAATAGCATATAAAGTGGCATAAACACATCAAGATACCAAAGAGGGGTATGAACAGCCCAAAACATGCAAAAGGAGAACATTGTGTTTTTCGTTATTCTTTTCTGAGGACAAAGCACCCTAGTGGAAACAAGAAAGCAGTAGGGCAGATAATCATACTGTATAACGGCAACTAGAATTACACTGCCAGCAATTCAGCAAGGCAGTGACACTACACCAAGAGAATTAGTCATGCAGAAGGCAGGATTGGCCGTGACTTAAGTAGTTAATTAGTTAATTTGAAAAGGAAAGACAACCTGTGAGGAGCCCGCCCCCATGACATCACTTCCTCGGGCTCTGCGATGACCGGAGGGCTGCTCACACAGTATCTCCAGGAACAAGCAGGAATAAGTCCTCACATATGGGTACGTCGGTACCGACGGAGCCCGTGCGGGAAAGCTCCCCAGCTTCTTAGAATAGAAGCTTTTGGGACCTCCCACTGCACATGCGCACTGCCTTCCCGCCTTCCTGAACAGCTCTCCTCAGTTTCTCTTTTTCCGCGGAGCCAGCAGGTCGTGTTCCTGTCACCGCTGAAGAAATTGTTAGTTTATTTGTGTCTTTAGACCGCGTACCTGCCTTCCCCATAACTATACCGGTATCGCCGGTCTTTTCTTTCTTTCTTTAAAAAATTATAATTCTTTTTTCTTATTTTTTAGCTTTTTGGTCACTTCAGAGAGGCCTCTCGGCCTACTCAATTTCTCCTCATGGAGAAGCCAGCCCCTGGATTTAAGAAGTGTACCAAATGTAATGCTGTTATTTCAGTCAGAATGGTGTCTGAAATGTTTGGGGCCTGACCATTCCATACCGGACTGCCCATCTTGCTCCCACATGTCTAAACGTGGGCTGCAGAAACGGGCCAACAAATTCCATGTGCTGTTTGCTTCAGAGAATACAGCATCACAGTCATCCAGGTCTTCTTCTCCGGATGGATCTCAGGTAACCAAACCTTCTGTGGGCAAGTCCTCAAAGAGCAAATCTCCTTCAAAGCATCGAGAGGCTCTTAGCTTAGAACTTGAGGACCCTGCCCCAGCCAAACAACCCCGGCGGGAAGTCCAACTTCCAAAAACGCCAATTCAGGGGTCTCAGGTTGATATCGATGCTACGGCCTCGACAGATCACCTGTTAGCCTGCTCTGGGGTACCGGGTCACTCCGGTACCGACATCCAGGCAGCTATGGCGTCCATGGGCGATACTGTACAGTCCATGCAGCAGGCCGTCATGGCTTTCATTAAAGCTGCAACGCCATCGGTTCCGCTTTCAGCGGTTCCGGGCCCGATACCGGTATCGTCCGCCATGCCGGTATCGAGGCCGTCCACCTCTAAACGCAAGTCGGTACCGTATGGGCTTTCGCTCCATACCGGTTCCATACCCGATACGCCCGATATCGATACCGATCGGTACGCGTATCGTGCGTTAGAGGAAAGCACCGATTCCTCTGAGGATTTTCACTCCTCTGATGATTCTGCTGAGTTTTCACTCAACTTACCTGAGGAGCCCTCTTCTCCTAAAAGGAGAATGTCCCCTCCAGAGGATTTGTCCTTCCAGGACTTGTTTTAGATATGGCTACAGCCCCTTTCTATTACCACATCCTCTGAAAAGGAACCCAGATCCAAAACTGGATATTTTGGGATACTCAAAGGCCCCTAAGGAGGCAGTTACCCTGCCTATCCATGAAATCCTTCAAGAACAACTGATGGATTTCTGGGAAAATCCTTTGACTTTGTCTCCTTATTTCCCGTAGGTTGGACACCATGTATAGGGTCCCTCCTTCTCCTGGTTTCCAAAAGACTCAATTGCCCCACCACTTATTGTGGTGAAGTCTGCAATGAAGAAGATTAGGAGTACCAAAAGGCACTCTTCCACCCCTCCAGGACGGGAATGTAAGACTTTGGACTCTTTTGGTAGGAAAATTTTCCAGGCTAGTATGCTTATAGCCAGGATTAATTCCTACAGTCTCTATATGGGCATGTTCCTGGAGGAACTTGCCAAAAAGGTGCGGCATTTTGCCCCCTTTATCCCTGAGGATAAAAAAGCAGGGATCCTTTCCCTAGTGAAACAACTCTTAGAGGTTTCTAAGTTCTCTAATAGGGCAGCATATGATTCCTTGAGGGAGCCAGTAGGGCTTCGGGCATTGCTATTGCAGCCCGACGTCTTGCTTGGCTCCCGGCCTCTGATCTGGAACCTTGGGTTCTAGATGGCCGGAATCTGCCCTGTACAGGTGAGAACTTATTTGGGGAAGAGTGGCAAATCAAAGCCACCCAGATGGATGCTGAAAATGCCACCTTGGAAAGACTTTCAAAGTCCACTTCAATTCCTACTAAGAAAAAGTCTTTTAAAAGGCCTTACTATAAGAAGGCCAGAGTTGCTTCAAATACTGGCCAGCAGTCTTCTCAACCTCGCTATACTGCTAAGCGTCAGCAATCCAAACAAGCACGAGCTAAGCCTGCAGCAGCTACTGTAGCTCAGCAGGCTCCAACCCCTCAGGGGTTTTGACTTGCTCCTAGGGAACTTGCCACTTCTGGTTCTAAACACAACCAGAACCTCTCACCATACCCGGAAGGTTGGTTCACTTTGCTCCCAGATGGGAACAAATCACAACAGAACAATGGACCCTCTCTATCATTCGAGAGGGTTACAAACTTCATTTCTCCAGCCTTCCTCCCCATCATATGGTGAGACCATTCAATTCTCCCCCATCTCTCCTAACCCTGTTGGGTCAAGAGGTTTCCTCTCTTCTTGCCCAAGGGGCCATAGAAGAGGTTCCTCTTCCTCAACAAGGGTCCGGTTTCTACTCCCCTTATTTTCTCATTCCAAAGAAGACAGGGGGATTCAGACCAATCCTAGATCTGAGAGAATTGAACAAATTTCTCTTCAAGGAGAAATTCAAAATGCTGTCTCTCGGCATTCTCCTTCCTTACCTCCAGGGTCAGGACTGGCTTTGTTCTCTAGACCTACAGGATGCGTATACACATATACTCATCCATCCATCCCACAGAAAGTATCTTCGCTTTCTGTTTCAGGGAAAACATTTCCAATACAGAGTACTCCCCTTCGGTCTAGCCTCTGCTCCAAGAGTATTCACAAAATGCATGGCAGTCGTAGCCGCATTTCTAAGAGGCATGGGAATCTTTGTCTTCCCATATCTGGACGACTGGCTCATCCGAGCTCCAACTCAGTCACAGGCCCAGATTTCCCTGGACCACACAAGGAGCCTTTTGCAGTATCTGGGACTGGTAGTAAACCTTCCCAAGTCCCAACTCATCCCTACTCAATCTCTAGAATTCATAGGGGCCAGTTGGACACCATCACTGCAAGGGCCTACCTTCCACATGTTCGAGGCCAGCGCCTCCTGAGTTTGGCCTCCCAAGCTCAGTCCAGCACTCACTTGACAGCCAGGGAAATGCTACGCCTACTGGGTCATATGGCCTCCACAGTGCATGTGGTGCCCTATGCTCGTCTTCATATGAGAGCAGCTCAATGGACCCTGGCCACTCAGTGGACTCAGGCGTCAGGAGCGCTCTCAGACCAAATACAAACCTCCGATCGTCTGTTTTGGTCCCTCCACTGGTGGACTTCCACCAAGAATCTGTTGTTGGGGGCTCCATTTCAACCATTGCTACCCCAAGCAACCCTCACAACAGATGCCTCCCAAACAGGGTGGGGAGCCCATCTGCAAACTCTCTCCACTCAGGGCACTTGGTCTCTACAGGAGACCACCCTTCATATCAATCTTCTTGAACTGCGAGCAATTTACCTTGCCCTCAAGGTCTTCCACTCCCTCCTAGCCAACCTCACTGTCCTAGTTCAGACGGACAATCAGGTGGCCATGTTTTACATAAACAAACAAGGAGGGACGGGCTCTCTGTCGCTTTGCAACGAAGCTCTAAGACTATGGGCCTTCGCCAGAGAGCATCAGATTCACCTGCTAGCAGTGTATCTCCCAGGAGTTCAAAACTCTCGGGCAGACAGGCTCAGTCGAGTTCTGCTGCCACACGAATGGTCCCTACATTTGGACCAAATAAACCGAATCTTTCAGGAATGGGGGACCCGGACATAGACCTCTTTGCAAGTCCGTGGAATGCCAAACTTCCCCGGTTCTGTTCCAGAACTCCGTGTCAGGGAGCTCAGGCTACGGACGCCTTTCTCCTGAATTGGAATCAGGCATTCCTATATGCCTTTCCACCCATTCCTTTGATTCCCAAGACTCTGTTCAAACTCCAGAGGGATCATGGAACTATGATCCTCATAGTCCACGCTGGCCACGCCAAGTGTGGTTCCCTCTACTTCTACAGCTCTCCCAGGGATCCTACCTGGATCTGGGAGCTGCGCCAGACCTCCTGTCTCAGGAGGAGGGGACTTTGTGGCACCCAAACCCCAAATCCCTTCACCTCAGTGCTTGGTTACTGAAGGCTTAAGCCTTCAAGACTTTCATCTTTCCCAACCAGTGAAAGATATCCTTTCTGCCTCTAGGAAACCCTCTACCAGGCGTTCCTATGCTTTCAAATGGAAACGTTTTTCCATTTGGTGTGCTCAGCAGGGTCTTGACCCTCTGGCACTTCCTTTGAATTCTCTTCTTGATTATCTCCTGCATCTATCCAATGCAGGCCTCAAGACGAATTCGGTAAGAGTCCATTTAAGTGCTATTGCAGCATCCTTGAAACATATAAATGGACAACCTATCTCCTCTCATCCTCTTGTTGCAAGATTCATGAGAGGGACTCTCACTAAACCTCCCATCAGACCACCCCCGGTCGCATGGGATTTGAATCTAGTGCTCGGTCAACTTATGAAGCCACCTTTTGAGCCAATGTTTTCCACCTCCTTGAAATTTCTTTCCTGGAAGGTCATCTTCCTCATTGCAGTCACTTCGGCTCGCCGCATCAGTGAGCTGCAGGCTTTAGTGGCTAATCCACCTTACACAAGATTTCATCATGATAAGGTGGTCCTTAGGACGAATCCCAACTTTATGCCTAAAGTGGTCTCGCCTTTTCATCTTAATCAAGAATATCTACCTGTCTTTTTCCAGCTCCTCATGCATCCAATGCAGAGAGGAACCTTCATACTCGGATTGTAAAAGAGCTCTCGCTTTTTACCTTAATAGGACTCAGCCACATCGAAAGTCTCTCAAACTTTTGTGGCCTTTGATCCTGCCCATTTGGGACTTCCAGTCTCCAAGCGTACACTTTCCAATTGATTGCTCAGTGTATTTCTTTTGCTTACCAGAGCAAAAACATTTCTCTGGAAGGCCATGTCACTGCTCACAATGTGAGGGCCATGGCAACTTCTATGGCTCATCTGCACTCTGTTTCCATAGATCAGATCTGTCGAGCCGCTACCTGGGCCTCGGTTCATACCTTCACATCCCATTACTGTTTGGAAAAGGACTACCGCCGAGATGCCTTTTTAGGCAATGATGTCCACAAGCACATTTGCCATACAAAAACAACACCTGCCCAAATTCCCAGAATGAAAGCCTGAGATCCATACGAAGATGGCGAACCTTTACAGGGGATCCCATGCATCTAAGCTAGGGAGTCCCCATATGTGAGGACTTATTCCTGCTTGTTCCTGGAGATAGCACAGTTACTTACCTGTAACAGGTGATCTCTGGGAACAGCAGGAATTAGTACTCACAAACATCACACCTCCCCTAGGAGTTGTATCTTTTATCTATCTATCTTCCTGTCCTCTCTCTGTTGACTCAGCTATAAACTCGAAACCGAGGAGAGCGTGTCAGGTAGGCGGGAAGGCAGTGCGCATGTGCAGTGGGAGGTCCCAAAAGCTTCTATTCTAAGAAGCTGGGGAGCTTTCCCGCACGGGCTCCGTCGGTACCGACGTACCCATATGTGAGGACTAATTCCTGCTGTTCCCAGAGATCACCTGTTACAGGTAAGTAACTGTGCTTTCTTTACTTTTCAAAGTAAGTGTAGTGCAGCCGCTGCTCTGTACAAAGCAGAAGCAGCGGCTGCACTATTATGGGGAGTCGCGTTCGCATTCGCGCCGCGGACTTCGGGAGGAAAGCCGGTTTTTTGCTCTGGCCGCTCCCGATCTTGCGGCCAGAGCAAAAAACTGGCTTTTCAATGGCCGGTTTGACATCTGTGCCGGCAGCCGGCCTGGCCATGGAAAAACCGGCCAGGCCGGCTGAAAACCGGCTGGTTGGTAACCCTAAGTGGTGTCCATGGGAGACTGGCATCCAAAGGTGGGAAAGGAAGTGGGAGTTGACAGGTTGTTGCTTACTGGCCTACCAACTCTTTCCCCTGGTCAGGGCCAGTGTGAGGATATGAGGCCCCCTTATTCAAGGCACCCTTCTGCTCTTGCCCTGTCCCCTTTGCTGCCACTGCCACCCTTTCCAGGACCAGTAGTGGCAGCAAAGACTTGAAACAGCACCGTGGCGCTTAGCAAAAACTCTGGCACCGTGGTACTATTCCTGCTTCCATCCCCTCTGATGCAAACTTCCAGTTTTACTTTCAGTTTATCTTTATTTGAAAGACCACCTTCCACAAATTAGCACCAAAGCAGTTTACAGTAAAATCATTGGGGAGGATAAACAAATCAGGGAACGATTGCAGTTCGTAAATAAGGATAATATACAAGGAAAGCAATATCATACTACAGAGCTGAGCTGGACTCCCACTCCACCCCATAGGCCAGAGAGAAATCAAATATTTCAAACCCACTCTTAAATTTGATATAATTGCAAATGGGTGTAAACAAACAAAAGAGAATACAAATACTAATATCTAGGGTCTCATGGGGATTGCCAGTTTCAGGGAAAGATTCCTGCTAACTAAAAGGCAGGAAGTTTAAAAAAGTTTTAAAAATGGGCCTGCAGCCAGGGCTGGAACTAGGCCATGAGGGCCACATAAATTACAAAAAAAGAAGAAGTTGCATTAAGCACATCCATGCTAAAGGCAACAGGTGTAGTTAGCATGCACCCCAAATGCCTGTGCTAACTGCAAAGTGCTTTCAACAGCCTTGTTATGCCCCAACTTGCCCAATCCCCATCCAATCACATGCTGAGTAGTCAGTGCAGGAGTTTTAGCACATGGCCTCTTGCTAACTGCTAGCATGGTACCTTTAATATATGGCAGACCCTGTACTACAGTTTAAGTCACCTTGACTAGCATGTCCCATAGTGTAATTAAGTTTTCCCTTTTTGATTTGAGTCAGAGTAGTAGGTACTTAAAGAAAACCTGATCTTTGGAGGACCTGCAGCTAGAAAATCTGGACCAGGATGGGACATGATAAGTTTTTAAAAAAAAATTTCATAAGCATTTAACAAATTTTTACAAATATCCACTCGAGAAAGAAAACATGAAAATTCTGTGAAAAGAAATAGGAATCAAGAAAAGAAAATACAATACAAAATTATCATGTCACCACCAATTTTCCAGTAGCCCACCACAAAACAGGGAGTGAAAGAAATAAGATGGAATAATAAAAGGGTAAAAGAAAAAAAAAGAAACAAAGCATTAGATGTCAAAAACTGCCTACCACATGCCAATTGCACTTAGGAGTATGGTTACTAAATTATGTTAGCTTCTACTGTGGGCCATTAATCCAGTGTTAGCCCTGAGGCAGCAACTAACCCACGGAAAAATCAGTTATCGCAGGCAATTTCCCACGGTGTCTTATTTTTCGGCAATGCAGTTCCCTAGGGACAGGATCAGGGCAGAAATGGGGTGGGGAGTGAGCAAGAAAGATTTTTCATGGTAGCTGCCAAAATCGGGCCCAATCATGGCAGCAGATAACATCAGCTCAAAGGTGGCATTATCTGCTGGGAGGCCCGATAATGCAGGCAATGCCAAGGAGGCAATTGGGCCCCCACCCCCAATATTGTTGGTGCCATGTTGCAGTGTGCTATGGAACCAAAATAAAAGAGTTAAGTTTGTGCCCCCCTGGATCACTGATCCCCCCTGGACAGCTCTCATACCCCACCGGGAGCTGCCCAGGGAGGATCAGTGCAACCCCCAATTTAGAAAAAGTCCCAGCTAGCCAGTTGGCTAAGCCCTCTGTCTTCCCCCACCCGATGCAGATGTAAAGGGTAGTGGTCCCTGCATCTCCCACCCTCCCCCTCCCACCTTCCCTTAAGAAAAAATAAATCCCAACTATCCAGCCAGCAAAGGGGGGGCCCAACATCCCCCCACTCTAAATTTACAATCCGTGGTGGTCTAGGGTAGGAATGGAGCAGGAGCCATCTTATACGCTCCTGCCCCATCCAGCAGTCAATTCAGAATGGCCACCATCATGAGGTGCTGCCTTGCAGTCTCTTGCTAGGGGGCAGCACCATGAGATTGCAGCCATCTTTGATTGGGCCTATGAGAAGGGCAGGAGAAACGAGCTGGTGGTTCAGTTGAACCGGCTTGCCTTTGCAGTGCTAAATGCATGCTCCTCTCTTGCCTTTGCCACTTCAATCTCTGGGTGAGAAGCCGAGTTGATAGACACACTTGTAGGGCTTCTTAATACACTCTCAGTCAAAGAGTCTGGAGCCTCCTCTATATGATGAATCCCAGCCGAAGTAGACACTGAAATGGATATAGTTATGGGATACATTTTTAATGTGAATTGTCTATACTTCAATGTGGTACTCCACTTGGTACATATGTAGACTGTAAAAGTGGAATATAATCGATGTTATTAAATTAAATTAAAATAAATTAAACAGCAGCATGAGTGTAGCTACAGAATAGATGCTGGAACACCTCCGACGGAGTCTGGACTCCACCCACTAGCTCTGCAGCAGAGGACTCACTTGGTGGCTTTTTCGGCAGAGATCTTCCTGACCTGGACATCAATAGCTGGCTGCTTAGAGGTAACAGGGGAGGCTTTCATAGCCTTAGTTGTCCCTTTCCTGCTATTTTTCTTTAGTACCATTAATGAAAAAACAGTAAAAATAGGAAACTTGCAACCACAAGAGCCTTAGCTAGATGCCGTCATCTTGGTCACACTCCCAGGACCTGATGTTTACTGCACTGGCATCCAATGCAAGAAAGATGCATCTTTTGGAGCGCTAAATGGCTATGCTAAACAAACGTATATATTAGTGCACTTACTCATTTTTCTTAAAAAACACAGGGAAGTGGAACAAACCTTTGCACATACTTATCTGTGAGATTTTTGGTCTGTTGGGTTCTATTGAATAATAAGTCCTGTTTGGAGAGAAAATAAAAAAAGAAAAGAGTTGTTTCTTTGGAAAAGAAAACATATTTGTAAAATTCTGGCAGAACTTATTAAAGAGTTTTTATCTGATACAAATATTTTGGAAGTGTTTCAAAGTTCAGTTGAAGATAGATGAAAAAAAACAAACAGTAAAAGATTTGTGAGAAAAAGAACATACATTTGTGAGAAAAAATCTACAGTAGAACCTCTAACTGGCCGAAGATGGCGGCAGCATGCAGATACCTCTAGGACACCAGCCCTTCAATGGGGATGAGAATAGGCAGAGCAAGGAAGTCTCTGTTTCCCTCCAACTCATCTCCACTCCAATGATGGACAAATTTGTTCTGCATCCCAGTGGCCAGTTGAACTCAGGGATGTGTCTTGCTGAGTCATAAGAACTAAGAACATAAGAAATGCTTTACTGGGTCAGGCCAAGGTCCATCAAGCCCAGTATTCTGTTTCCAATAGTGGCCAATTCAGGTCACAAGTACCTGGCAGGTTCCCAAAATGCACACAGAATCCACAATGCTTGTCCTGTGGCAAGCAATGGCTTTCCCGTGTCCTCTTTAATAACGGTTTATAGACCTTTCCTCCAAGAACTTGTCCAAACCTTTTTTAAGCCCAGCTACACTAACAGCTTTTACTATATCCTCTGGTAACAAAATCCAGATTTTGATTACACATTGAATAAAAAAAATATTTTCTCTTATTAGTCTTAAATGGGTTGCAATGTAGCTTCATTGTGTGTTCTTTAGTTTTTCTACTTTTTGATGGCGTAAACAGGCGATCTACATTTACTCGTTCCACTCCATTCATTAATTTATAGACCTCTATCATGCTCCCCCTCAGCTGTCTCTTTTCCAAGTTCAAGAGCCACAACCTTTTAAGCCTTTGCTCATAGGAGTATCCTTCCATTCCCTTTACAATTTTTGTTGCTCTTCTTTGTACCTTTTCTACTGTAATTCAGCTATATCCTTTTTAAGATATGACTACCAGAATTACACACAATATTCAAGGTGTCTTAACACAAAGGAACGTGTAAAAGCATTATCATATCCTTTGTTTTATTCTCCATTCCTTTCCTTATGATTCTTAGCATTCTATTTGCTTTCTTGGCCACCGCTGCACACTGGGCTGAGAGTTTCACCATATTATCCACAATGATGCCGAAATCTTTTTCCTGTGTGGTGGTTTCTAAGGTGGTACCTTGCATTGTGGTACCATAGTTTGGGTTGTTCTTTCCTAGGTGCATAACTTTGCACTTGTCTACATTAAACTTCATCTGCCATTTGGATGCCCAGTCT
This sequence comes from Ichthyophis bannanicus, assembly GCA_033557465.1. Lineage (NCBI taxonomy): Eukaryota > Metazoa > Chordata > Amphibia > Gymnophiona > Ichthyophiidae > Ichthyophis > Ichthyophis bannanicus. The sequence goes on from CM066031.1 coordinate 1,500,511,403, forward strand.
TCCAATTTTTCAAGGTCCTCTTGCAATTTTTCACAATCTTCTTGTGTTTTTACAACTTTGAATAATTTTATGTTATCTGTAAATTCGATCACCTCATTCATTATTCCCATTTACAGGTCATTTATGAATATGTTAAAAAGCAGTGGGCCCAGCACAGATCCCTGGGGTACTCCACTATCCACTTTTCTCCATTGAGAAAATTGGCCATTTGGCTCTACTCTCTGCTTTCTGTCTTTTAATCAGTTCCTGATCCACAATACTACACTGCCTCCAAGCCCATGATTTTTTATTTATGTATTTATTTATTTGATTGTATATACTACACTATTTCAAAATCAGCACAGTTTATACAGAACAAGAATAAATGCTTTACCCTGGACAGGCATCAAAGAACAGTACAATAAATGTCAGGTGTTACACAATAAACAATAAACATTTTACATTAAACAGGGGCATCAACTTGGGTAGTAATAGGGAGAACTAACTTACAAGCTGGTATGTGGACTTTAAGAAGTAGGGTGGTCGGAGCTAAGGCTGCAAGCAAGGTCTATAGCATAGCTATGGTATATGGTATTGTAGTACAGTTGGAAAAGGAGTGTCTTTATTGCTTTCCTGAAGGTTGAAAGGTCAGAGATGGAGTGGATTGGAGCAGGGAGGGTGTTCCAAAGAGTTGGTGAGTATAAGGAGAAGGCTTGGTTCTTAGCAGCTTGGGAACTCTTTCTTATTGCTGAAGGGGTGGTGAATGTGTTTGTCATTTTTGTTCTTCTCATTCTATTGTTTGGTGTTCATTGTATGATTTCCACAAAGGAGATTGCGGAGAGGTTATGCAGTATTTTAAATGTCATCAAGAGGTCTTTGTAATTTAGGTGGCTGGCTATTAGGAGCCAATGCAATTATCTTAAAATGGGTGTAAAATGTTCAAATCTGGAGGCTCCATACAGGGTTCAGGTTGCAATGTTCAAGGCCATTTGCAGAGGATGAAGTGCGTAGCCTGGCAGGCCATGGAGAATGATATTTGCATAGTCAAATTGTGGAAAGATAAGCTGGGTTGCCAAGAGTCTCTCATGAGGGACTTTGTCAAAAGCTTTCTGAAAATCTAGATATCCTGTATCGACCGGCTCTCTTTTGTCTACCTGTTTATTCACACCTTCAAAAAAATATAACAGATTAGTAAGACAAGACTTTCCCTGGCTAAATCCATGTTGGCTTTCTTCTATTAAAGCATGGCTATCTACATTTTATTTTTGTGCCATGAAGTCAGTGCTGACTCAGCTACTTCTGGGTTTTCTTGGCAATTTATCACAGGAAGTAGATTGCCAAGCCTTTTCTTCTGAGGCAATGGAGAGTAAAGTGACTTGTGCAAGGTCACAAGGAGTGCCAGTGAGAATCTTCTGGCACTCCTTGTGACCTTGATCTTCTGGGTACTAGGCACCCCCTCCACTGTCTCAAAGTGTTATCTATATATTCATTAATTTTATGTTTTATAATGGGTTCTACCATTTTGCTGGGTACTGATGTCAGACTCATTGGCCTGTAGTTTCCCAAATCAGCCCTGGAACCTTTTTTAAAAATTGGAGTTATATTGACCACTCTCTAGTCCTCAGGTGCTACAGATGATTTTAATGATAGTTCACAGATTACTAATAGTAGATCTGCAATCTCATATTTCAGTTCATTCAACACATTTGAATGTATACCATCTGGGTCAGGTTATTTGCTACTCTTCAGTTTATCAAACAGTTATAATCCATCCTTCTGGTTTATCGATATTTATTTCAATTCTTCCGCTACATCATCTTTATATACCATTTCAGGCATGGGTAATGTCAATATTGTCAGCATACATTTCATGCAGCTATGGACTCTGTTTAATTCAGTCTAAACTCTGACCCCTGGGTGACGTCAGTCTCTAGGACCTGGCTGCAGCCCCTCCTTGCTAAATCAAGATGGGTAGACCTTAAAGGGAGTGGCCAAAGACAATAGCAGACCTCAAGGGGAACTGCTGGAGAGGCACTATAAAGGACAGACACACTTCCTGTCTCTCTCTCTCTCTCTCCTTCATCGGACAGGTTTGGACACTACCATGAGGCTCTGATGATCAACTCCCTTCACCCCTCCCCCTCTCTCTCTCTCTACCCACATGTTCTGGCCTACCATGTGGCTCTGACCCACAGGTTCTGGCCTCTATCTCTCTCACACTTCACACATGCACACACACAGATTCATTGATACACACTGAAACAGCTCTGTAACAATCACTATATACCTCTGTTCAATACCTATGTATTAAGCCTATTTTTACATAAAAACCTTTCTCCAAGCCACACCTGTTTGCTGGTCTTATTACAAGCCCTCCTGCGTCTGTGACGTGAAATGAACCCAGGACCAAGCGGAGACTAGACCAGAGATTACATATTCAGAAGATTACAAATATATCTTCTTCAGTAAAGACCACAGCAAAGAATTCATTCAGTCTCTCTGCTATGGCCTTTTCCTCCTTTAGTACCCCCTTTTCCCCTCTATCATCCAGTGGTCCAACTGACTCTCTCACAGGTTTTTTGCTATGAATGTACTTGAAAAGGTTTTTATGATGCATTTTTGCTTCTATGGCAAGCTTTTTTTCAAAATCTCTCTTTGCCTGCCTTATCCATGCTTTGCATCTAACTTGCCAATGCTTATATTGTTTCTGGTGTTCATCATTAGGCTCCTTTTTCCATTTCCTGAAGGATGCTTTTTTTGGCAACAACAGCCTCTCTGACCTCACCTTTAAACCGTGATGGCAGGTTTTTGTCCTTCCTTCCTCTTTTCTTATAGTGTGGAATACATCTCGTCTGGGCTTCTAAGATAGTACTTTTAAACACCTATGCTTGATGTAAAGTTTTAACTTTTGCAGCTGCTGCTTCTAGTTTTTTCTTAACTATTTTCCTCATTTTATCATAGTCTCCTTTTTGAAAGTTAAAAGGTAGTACTGTGGATTTCCTTGCCAGCTTTCTTCCATTTATTAAATGAAATGCGATCATGATATGATCACTATTGCCAAGTGGCCCCAAAACCCTTATCCCTTGTACCAGATCTTGTGTTCCACTAAGGACTAGGTCTAGAATAGTTATTTATTTATTTATTTATTTATTTACATCTCTTATATACCGCACTATTTGCGATCAGCGCGGTTTACATAGAACCAGCTGCTCAAAGAACCAGTCGTTTATTTCATCTAGAAACCATCTCTCTAGCATGTCCTGCTGTGACATTGACCCAGTCGATACTGGGGTAATTGGAATCATCCATTATTACTCTGTTGTAACTTTTGTTAGCTTCCTGATTTCCTATAGCATTTCATCATCCATCTGTTCATTCTGGCCAGGCGGTCGGTAGTACACCCCCACTGCCGTCGCCTTCCACTTTTTACATGGAATTTCTGTCCATAGAGATTCTACAGTGTATTTTGTTTCCTGCAAAACTTTAATCCTATGTGACTCAATGCCCTCTCTAACACAGAGTGCAACCCCTCCACCAAATTGATCTACTCTTTCATTGAGATATAGTTTATATTCAGATATCACAGCATCCCATTGGTTGTCCTCCTTCCACTAGGTCTCTGAGATGCCAATAATATCTAACCTTTCATTTAGTGCTATATATTCTAGCTCTCCCATCTTATTTTTTAGACTTTTAGCATTTGCATACAGGCATTTTAGAGGTTGTAACTTTTTCATATTAATCTGGTTATCAGTCAACGCCAGTGTCTGTGGACTCAGCATCTTCTTCAGGCTTCACATCTCTCTCTCCCCCGAGCTATGGAGCTACCTCAGCAACCAATGGTTCTTGGTTAATGCCTGGATGCAACATCTGAATTACCCCACCCATCTGGCTTTGTGGAGGGGCATGCACAGTAGGGCATGACTCGGGCTCTGTGAACCTTGGCTCAAAGCAGTGGGTGGAACAGCTAGTGCAATGGCTAATGAGGGCGGAGTGGTCCTCCCCTCTGAACAGAAGTTCAATAATTCTGAGAGCAGAATGAGACTGTTGGAGGCATTGGGTGTGACCTCAAGGGATGCTATCTCTTTTGTTACTCTTCAGTGGCCAGCTCAGTTCTCTTTGGAGACCATCTGGGAAGCTATTTCTCAGTTGGGAAGTGTCTTGAACCCCCAAATACAAGGTTTTTCTTTGAAAGTGGCTGAAAATGTCTCTTGGCTTGAAGTCTGCCAGCAAGATAGTGCTTCCTTAAAGATTTTTTCCAAAGAACAGGATCTGAAGAATGCATCGGTTCAAAGTACTGTTAAAAACAAGATTGAAATTCTGGAAAATTCTGCATGTCCTGCAAATGCTAGGATCTTAAACTTTCCTAAATCTCAGGTGGTCTTGGCTAAGGAACTGTTTAAGACCTATATGTTAGAGATTTTTTTGAGATTTCTAAAGAGGCTTTGCCTCCGATATCAAAAGCTTATCTACCTACTGCTAAGAAAGGTCCAAGTGGAAGTTCTCCACAACCTGATCTAGGGGGGTGACATGCTGAATGTGACTGATCTACTGGAAAAATTTGATTCTGAAGTTATATCGTCAGCTACACTATGGGGCTTGTTTACAAAGCTGCGGTAGCGGCTTCCACCCGATATCGGAGCCGCAGCCTCATTGAATTCAATGGGGCCGCGGCTCTGATATCAGGTGGAAGCCGCTACCGCGGCTTTGTAAACAAGCCCCTATTAGTGATGTTTGCTTTATCAGCAGATCAGGATTGGTTGTTATGAAAATGTTTTAGGAATCGGTTGCAACCCTTCATAGGCCCTATTAGGATTTTCCCTGATTTATGTAGAGATTTAGGGGTATGTTAACTAAATGGCGGTAAGGGAGCAGTGTTTTCCATGCGTTAATGGCAGCGATAAGGGGTTACTGTGCGGTAAGTGTGCTGGGCATGTTAGAGGAGTTCTGGCGTTAAGGGGTGGTAGTGGACTCTTACCGTGTGGTAACAGGACATTAAGAGGTGGTAGTGGACACTTACCGTGCAGTAACAGGACATGCTGTGTTAAGGAGACTGGCATGCAGCTTAATACAGGAAAGCCACTGAAATGCTGAAAGGGGGGGGGGGGCAGGGAAGCCACTGGAGAAGGTATGAATGCAAGCACAATTGGTAGCTGATGGAGTTGACTCACCCAATGCCTGGCAGTGTGTGTGATGAGCATGTTTGACCATAAAGCAGGCATATGTTGTTGACTAAATAGGTGGCTGCCTAGTAATGATGGTCATTGTAGGTCATGGGACTGTGTCATGGGTGGGTGGTGGCGGCAGCGGAATCAGCAGATGGAATGCAGCAGCGGGGGCTGCTGTGACAGGCATGCAGTCCTAGATGCTTCTGAAAACATACACCATGTCGTAAGCTACATTATAGTGTCTGTGAGGTGTGGACATGTATCCAGATGTACTGTCAGTGTGTGACATGCCATAGACCAGGACAGTGTCTGGGTGGAGGCAGCATGTTCTGATCTGGGCAGTAAAGGGAGGATTGTCCATGAGTGCTCATGTGGAACAGTCATAAGAGAAATGCGCATTATATGACTTTGACCCCTGACGGCCAAATGGTGGGTGCAGGGCTGGGCCATGGATTTTCCAAGCAGAGAGTTTGCAATGTATGTGGTGGGTGGATGTATGGGATCATACAGGCCAAAAGCATTTAGTGTATGTGTACCAAAAGTAGCAGTGCCATGGGGTACATGAAATACCATTTTTGCGGGTGCCTCAACCTGTGCAACTGCAAGACAATACACCCGACAGAGTGGCATGATAGAAAGGGACAAGTTCAACCCATTTGCCCCATGTGGGGCAAATAATGATGGCAAAACAGTGCAGGGGATAGCTATGCAATGAGTGTTAGGTGCCTGAATGTATGAGATATATTCTCTTTATGTAAAGCTGGGAGGTCACAATGATAGTAAAACAGAAAACGCATTCATACCAATTGACCCAGACATCTGCTGTAAATACATCAGTGACCCACTGCAATGCACCACAGCAGAGACACTAAAGCCATGCATACAGATGTCCATGATGTAGAATAATAATGAATGATTGTCTGCAGATCACAGCAGAGCCAGGACTGTGCAAGGTGGGCAAGTGTACCCAGGCACAAAATGAATAAGTGGGAACCAAACTCTTGACCTTTGACCATGGAGAAATTGCACCAACCAGTAGGCAACACCTCTACAAGGTTCTACACAAATGTGTACAGCCTGCAAATATCTGATCAAACTGTTTGCTGTCTGTGCTGGTATAGGCTGGGCCCTCCACTAGCCTCCACATGCAAAACAGTGGTCTGCAGCTGAAGAATCAATGGAGAATGCACTGATCCAGCATATCAACTCAGTAAGATGCACTGGCTGCGTGTGCTACATGCATATAACAACAGCAAACTGTGCTGCAGAGCGGTTTCAGCTGTCACCATGAGAATGAGGAGGGGTGCCCAGCACCTGGTCCACTGAACCTGTGCTATTAGAGATGATCTCTGCTGGCCGTGCTGCAGGTCTACATCACTGATAGGTGTGTTATGCATTTTCTCTTTGTTTTCTGCATGCTTTAGGCGACAGTGACAGTAACAGCTTGGCCTTGTGTTCTGCCCTGTTATACACTAATCCTTCTATAACAGTGCAGGTTAGTGAGCACTGTCAATATGCTGCTGCCTTCGACAGCCACTGCAGTGGGAGTGTATAGGCTGGTGTAGGGCTCCTAAACTGTCACTGTCCTGCCAGTACTCCAGTGAGTAGGCCATGAACCACTGCTGCCCCAGCCATTGAGGACTAACAATTGACTATAGCATGGGTAGTAAGACTGCCCCCTGCTATCCTTCACTGGGCTGTGTCAGCCAAGCACTACCCAATTGCAGGTTGTCTGCTTTTCAGTACACACAGCATGTGAATAGTGCGACCACGAGCACCTTGTCTTGAGATATTCAGCATTGACACCCACCCGTTTGCTCAGTGATTAGCATCCCCAGACAACAAATGCATCCACATCACTGGAGTCAGGTATTATAATAGCTCTATGAGGTTACATAGCTATGCCATGGTCACCCAGACAATGTACGTGGCAAATGGGCACAATGGCGTCTCAGCCAGTGACCCTACCATTGTGGCAGACACATCCAGGCCAATCTGCGATGTTTCAGGTGATACCTACAATCCTCTGCCTCGCCTTATTCACATTTTCTAAACAGGCTGGGGAAAATGTGGACAATGTGAGCCAAAGGGCAGTGAAGAAAGCCACAGGACAAAGGGTAGCCATACACACACACATGCATACACTGTCATTGGCGCACTGTGCAATAGTGGAGATGATTGGCATTCCTGCTTGACACACCTGTTTCATTGTCAACTCAAGGACTGATAACTTGTGCTCTGTTTTCAGGCACTATTACCATGCCTTGGCCTCACCACACGTTACCGTGTGCTATTAGCCTCCAACCAGCTGTGGATAATGGAGCCTGTCAATGTTGCTGGTGGTTGTTTCTACCCTTGCTGGCCACCTTCCTTGGGGGTTGCACATGCTGAAGCTGTACTTAGACTGTCAGCTAAACCTTATCCACAGGAAGATGCAATACAGAAACCCCAGCAGGGACCTGAACCCATGACCCTCCAAACATATACACACATCCACTATGTGTGTTGCACCACAATGCTACCTTATGGGGATAACAGCTCCTGTTACTGACATGCTTCCCTTCGGCTGACCTTTGGTACATGCTGCAATGTGCATGGTGTACATGACCAGGACAAGGCTTCTGTCTGCTGTAGGCTGGTGCCACTTCCTACACCACCACCAATACCCCACCATGCAGATATGCCCATGCACTGCAGTGGTGGTGGTCGCAGTCCCAGCATGTTAAACATGCGGGTTTGGCAGGCGTCTTGGGCACAAGGACCGGATGGGGGGTGCAGAGCACACATGGATGACCACGCAGCCCCCCACCAGCTGCCCATGTAGGGTCCCCATCACCATCTGTCACCGGTATTTCCCCGGACACCTGCATTTTCCAGCTACCTGGAGGGCTACAGCTGCAAGCGCTATTGGCCTCTTCCTCCACAGCTAGGTTCAGTGGCATGGGGGGGGGGGGTGTGCTGGCATCTCTGCAAAGAGTGCCATGTCCCTTGGACTGCCCCATGTGGCACATCACTGTTCCACACCAGCAGTATGTCTGAGTTCACCACTGTCACTGTGTGATCATGACGGACATCACAGATGATGCTGTGGTTGGAAGGATTCCCCTATGTGAGGAGCTTACAAAGGTTAGGCCTCCTCAATGTGTTGGTGAGATGGCTGGGGGGAGATATTATAGGGGTCTATACAGTACTGAATGGCGTGGAATGGTTCATGGTTGTTAACGCCATCACAATATGGGAGGACTAGGGGATAGGCACTGCTGCTACAGTGTAACACATTTCAGACACATTGGGGCATATAGTTTGTCATTCAATGCATTGACAAACACTGACACACAGTGGCAGTATATGTCGTGACAACTTCTCGTTTTGCTGGACTTCGGTAGGGTTTGGTCACGGTCCTTGAGGAAAGGTCATTATACGTTTTTTCAGGGGACACTGAAGATTGACTGCTTGGACAAATACAGGCCTATTTGACCATGGATGTTCTTTTGGGACCCACTTAGGTACCTGTACCCCTGATTGGACAGAGGATAGTGGGCTTGAAAGATCTTGGTTTGACACAGCATGGCATATATTGTAAATTTATGTTCTTTTGCCCCTCTGTGCCACCTGGGCAGCTGCCTAGTCTGCCATGTCCACCAGTACCCCCCACTGCATGACCACTGTGTTCCCCCTGTGCCCCATTTACACCATCAGCATGGTGCCCTTTCCTATATGAGCACCATGTTGTTGCTGCAAATGGAGCACTACTATCACTATCTTTGGCTCCCTTGGCAGTGCATCACATTGCTAACGCTTAAATAGTCTCTCTCCCCTCTACAAACATCTTTTCCGCAAGATTTTAATCAGCGATCGGGCTTTCAGAGTTAAAGGACTTTTCAAGCCACTGCACAATCTGCGATATGGGAGCACACACTGTAACTGCCCATTCCCCGCCCCAGTCATGCCCACTCTCCACCCCCTGCGTCCTTAACATTGCTGGTGCCTTTACCGCATCTTAAAACAGCATTTTTTCAGCATTAAGGGAGCAAGTGTGCCGATAGCCTGCATTAGCATACATACTCCCTTACCGACATTTGGAAATATATACCCCTTAGAGGACAAGGAAATAATTTTTGCTCTTGAAGTCTGAAGTTCAGTATATAGGCGCTTTTTTGTTCCTAAAATTTCCTTCCAAATGTAATGTCAAATTGGAGTCTGTCACCTATGTCTTCTTTGAACCATTTCAAATACTTGCTTTTATAAATTCCTGCATTGTTATTTCACCCACTCATATAACTAACTCTGTTATAATTTTTGGATGATTGTCTGATATGCTTTGCCTTGCTTATCCTTTGTGTTTTGTTTCCTTTTCCATTCTTCTTGGGTCCATTCATTATTGTGGGCTAGAGTGATGGAGATTGCTTTCTTTTTCTTTCTTTTTTTTTTCCTGTGCTGACATATAGGATGTCTCCATTTTTTAATGTACAAGTGGTTACTTGGATTTAATCTGTTAAATGTCATAGATAAAAATTTAAAAAATGAAAAATTCTACAGCAAAGAAAATAAATTGTATGTCTTGTTTAAGAAAATACTTGCCGAAACTAACTTGTTGCACTGAAGCATCAAAGTCTGTTGCTAATATTGGCTCATTAGAAGAATTTTAGGGCCTCTGCTTGACTAAGAAAGGAAAATCAAAGCTTTAGAATCTTTTATGGGTTTGATAACCAGGGATCACTCTATGTTGACTATAAATTGGAGAAGATTGAAAATATGATGCAATTTAATAATCTGCACTATGGTCTCTCCCACTGAGTTGCTTGGGCAATATTTCTTTGAGATACTTCACATTAGTACAAATTCACAGCCAATAGAGCAACTGTGGTTGCTTCTATGTTGCCTTCTGATAGGGAGAGACTTTTGAGATTGTTTTTTCAAGGAGAGATTGGCTTTTTTTCATGGATATAAAAATGCAGATGTTTCCTGATGTTTCTTCTAAGAAATATGCTTCTCGGACAAATTTCTGAAATACCCCAGAAAATATCCTAGTAACAGGAAGAGGAGAGATTGCTTTCTTTAACCTTCCCAAATGAGGACATTAATACAGAGCTATGAATCAGCTGGTTCAAATCAGGAAAAGAAGCTATATCTTCTGGTTCGGTTCAGTTGGTGAAGTTGGAGGCATTATGGGAATGGCAGACTTACGTGATGTAAGATTTCATCCATTTCTTATTGATCTGATTATATCTGTTAGTTGCTTCTCCTCCCAAATTTGGAGACTTGTAATGCAATGTGGAATCATGTTTTTTTTCAAAAGCTTGTTCTTCTTGTGACTACTTTTCTTTTAATTGTCTGGTAAGAGACTATTGCTCTGGTTTTTATGTTTAAAAAATGTTAGAAACATCTGGGTGAATATTGAAAGAGAAATGTCTAGCTAACTCCCACAGTTGTCTGGATATTTACCTTTACCGCCTCTATCCATGGTTATTCAGTAGCACTAAGTGAATAGTACTGGTGAATATCTCTACAGACCACCTCGGCACTATCCAAATAGTGCCACGATGGATTATGGGCAGTCCCAGAAATTATTTGCAGACCAGCAATATTCATTCTGTTCTTTGGATAACTATCAGGATACCTTTAGGCCTGAGAGAAGGCTGTCCTAAATTATTCAGACAGTTATTGTGATAGTGCACTGAATATTGTCACTATCCAGATAATTACCATCACTGACCATAGTGGCTGGTGCTGAATACATATTTTGAGAGGGGTTTTAGAAAGGACATCCAAGTGCAATCTGGGACATCTAAGCCAGAACGTCTGAAAAAAAAGCATGCGCATCCAGATGCCAACATGATTTCACAAACGTGGATGTGCCCAATGGAGGCTTCTACGTAGCCTAATGATTAGAGCAATGGGCTGGGAACAAGGAAGCTAGCATTCCATTTTTTCTATCCTTGAAATTGTGCTGAGTACTGGGGACGATGGAGTGCTGTCTCCTCTACACCCTCTGGATATTTTTCAGCCAAAACAAGCACTTGTCAGATGTCTGTTCATGTCTGGAGTATGTCTAAACTTAGACGTGACTCCAGGCATCCAGGATGTTTCTGAGATCAGGTGGGGACATCCAGGTTCCTGGGAACATGCCAGCCATGCCTCCACCGTGCCCCACTTCAGACATGGACGTCCTCATGCTGGGACATTCACAGACCAACTTCTAAAATGACCCTGGAGATATTTCTGTGCTTTGAATATTTCTATGCCCATTTTTTGACATCCAAAGCATGACTAGGGCTTCCAAAATGACCCCCTTACTGCCTACATAATGGCACTGAATATATGTATTTTCTTTAACTGCTGCAGACAGTGTTTAAAAAAATCCCACTAATTACTAGCTGAATATTGACCCAATTGTGAAAAATCATTTTCCCTCTGTTTAAACAATCACCAATACAAAGTCTAAAGCATCATAATTCTTAAAACTAGCAAACGTTGAAATGAAAACCCATTGAAAGAGCCAAGCATTTACTATTTTCGAGAATCTTCTATAAGTTCAAGGTGCAGGACCAATGGCAACGCGATTCCATAGAAGAGGGGCATAGCATTGAAAGGCACTACATTTTGTTACAACCAATTTCACAGCTGGATGAGATGGGTACTATGAAAAAGACTTGTCCTGATGATCCTAGCATATGTTACGATGGATAAGAACATAAGATATGCCATACTGGGTCAGACCATAAGAACATAAGAAATGCCATACTGGGTCAGACCGAGGTCCATCAAGCCCAGTATCCTGTTTCCAACAGTGGCCAATCTAGGTCATACGTACCTAGCAGTTTCCCCAAAAGACACAGGTTCTGCAGTGCTTGTACTAGGTCAAGCATTGATAACCTGGGTCCCTTTTTAATAGTGGTTTATGGACCTTTCCTCCAGGAACTTGTCCAAACCTTTTTTAAACCCAGCTATACTAACAGCCCTTACTACATCCTCCGGTAACAGATTCCAGAGTTTGATTACACGTTGAGTGAAGAAATATTTTCTCTTATTTGTCTTAAATAGTTTACCCCGTAGCTTCATTACATGTCCCCTAGTCCTTCTATATTCTGATAGCGTAAACAATTGATCCACGTTTATCCGTTCCACTCCATTCATTAATTTATAGACCTCTATCATATCTCCCCTCAGCCGTCTCTTTTCCAGGTTAAAGAGCCCTAACCTTTTTAGCCTCTCTTCATAGGAGTAGCCTTCCATCCCCTTCACCAATTTGGTGGCTCTTCTCTGTACTTTTTCTAATAACTCTATGTCCTTTTTAAGATACGGTGACCAGAATTGCACACAATATTCAAGGTGCGGTCGTACCATGGAGCGATACAGAGGCATTATAATATCCTTTGTTTTATTCTCCATCCCTTTCCTTATGATACCTAGCATTCTATTTGCTTTCTTGGCCGCCGCTGCACACTGGGCGGAGGGTTTTAACATGTTATCCACGATGACTCCTAAATCTTTTTCCTGGGTGGTGGTTTCTAATGTGGAGCCTTGCATCGTGTAACTATAGTGTGGGTTGTTCTTTCCTAGGTGCATAACTTTGCACTTGTCCACATTAAATTTCATCTGCCATTTGGATGCCCAGTCTTCCAATTTATCCAGATCTTCCTGCAGTTTTCCACAATCCTCTTGGGTTTTAACAACTTTAAACAGTTTTGTGTCATCTGCAAATTTGATAACCTCACTAGTTATTCCCTTTTCCAGGTCATTTATGAATATGTCAAAGGTCCATCAAGGTCCATCCACCAAGGTCCATCAAGCCCAGTATTCTGTTTCCAACAGTGGCCAATCTAGGTCATATGTACCTAGCAGTTTCCCCAAGAGACACAAGTTCCACAATGCTTGTACTGGGTCAAGCATTGATATCTTCGGTCACTTCTTAATAATGGTTTATGGACCTTTCCTCCAGGAACTTGTCCAAATCTTTTTTAAACCCAGCTAAGTAGTCTGCCAAATACTTTGGACCAGATGAATGAAGGCATTTAAAGACGAGCAAAACAATCTTAAATTGAACCCTTTTTTTTACAGGAAGCCAGTACAGATCCGGCAAAATAGCAGTTACATGATTCCCGATATTACTCCTCTGGAGTCCTGTCTATCCTCAGTTTCCTCCTGGCTCTCCTCCAACTGTTTGGTTCTTAATGTTTCTAAAACGGCAGCTATCTGGTTCACCCACGGCTCTCCCATTCCGTCTCTCACTCCTTCCTTTTCCGGTATCCCTATTTCCACGGTCTGTAAACTCCATTATCTCGGTGTCATTCTCGATAGCGCTCTTACTTTTCATGATCACATTTCCCATATTTCTCAGCGTTCCTTCTTCTGCCTTAGGCAGATTCGTGCTATCTGGCCTTTCCTATCTTCTCAAGCTCTCACTACCCTACTTCTCTCCTTGGTCATAACCTGGCTAGACCTCTGTAATTCCATTTATGCCGGTATCCCCCAGTATCAGCTACATCGACTACAGTTAATTCAGAACACAGCTGCCCGGATGATCCTGCACGCCTCCCCACGTGATCACATCACCCCTCTGTTGCAGCATCTCCACTGGTTGCCACTGCAGTTCCGGATTCCCTTCAAAGTCCTCACCCTAGTACATCGAGCTATCTACCTCCACAGACCCCAATACCTCTCTGATTTGCTCACTTTTCACATCCCTACTCGCAGCCTTCGGTCCATTCATGTCAACCGCCTCCACCTTCCAGCCCCCTCTCGTGCACACCTCCAATCCACTCGTAAATCAGCCTTTTTCTACCTCGGTCCCTCCCTCTGGAATTCACTGCCCACGGCCCTCCGCTTAGAAGAATCCTACCCCAAGTTTCGTTCTCTCCTCAAAACCCATTTTTTCTCCTCCGCTTTTCATGACTCTCTATGACATCTCATAACCCCACTCTCCTTTCCATCTTTATGCCCTCTATTCTCCATCTCTCCTTTCCTCTAATTTGTTGTAACTTCTTTTTCTCTCTCTGAGCTAATGCTTTATTCACATTGTAAACCGCCCCGATGTAATGGGGGGCGGTATATCAAATGTTCTGTAAACAATGAACAATAAACAATTCAATTTCAGCTTTCATGTTATTTTAGCAGCTGTGTTTTACAGAATCTGCAAATGCTTGAATTTAATCCCTGGCAGACCTGAGAAAGTGAATTGCAATAGTCTGATCACCCTATGATCAAAAGGTGCCCAGCCATCTGCAGATTTTCCCTATCCATAAATGACCAAAGCTTGTGGATCTGTCTAAACCTCGTAAAAGTAGTCTTTACTGTATACATAATCTGTTTATCCATTATTAACTTGCCATGCAGCTGGATGCCTAGACTAATAACCCTTTCTCAGCCTCAGCTCTAACCCCTTGACCTTTGGAAAAACTGATAACATCCTCTTCTGTCTACTTAACCAAAGTAATTCTGATTATGCTGTACTGTGCACTGTTAACCATGATAGAACTGCTTGTAAACATCTATTCAAGCCCAGGAATGCTGAGACTGGGTTGCAGATATCAATTGGAGGCAGAAAAGGTAACACTGTTTTACAAAATTCATATAACTGCCAGCACAAAAGCCAAGTAAATATTAAAAAGTAAAGGTCTCTCTGGTACACCAAATATCGTGGTTTTGGAGATGGTGCATGTTATTACATAGGGCTCATTGAGTTATTCTTATAAAAGGATGATATCGATGCCAAAGCAATTCATCTGTAGTAGTCTGCACATGAGCAGTCAAAGGTTCTGGGCCTGCAGTGGGGTTTGTGGAGAGAAATAAAGCCAGCCAACTCCAGGTACAGAACGAGCAAAAGGCGCCTGACTTAACTTACAGGCTCAACAAGATTCCAACAAAGTCTTTTACATATTCACATTCATCATATTCCTGAGGTCTTCCTTCCTCCAGTCTGGGCCTGTCTTCCTCACACTGGGTCTGGAGTTTTAAACTCTTGGGCCCTGCCTATCTCCCCAGATTACACAGCTCTTCCTTTAAGATGGACTTATCCTTTAAGGATGACTAGGTATATCTCCTGTAAACTGAGGAAAACTCCATGATCTGACCACAATACCACGGCTCTTTAGGTCTCTGGTCCATCAGTAGTGAGAGACAGACAGAGAGTAATACAGAACACAATCACACACACACAAAGTGCTATTTTATTTGAGCTCAGAGGGAAGACAACAAGCGGATTATGAACAGGCATAATTCCATGCTTATTGAATTCAAAGTTCTCCTTCTAAAAGCTCCCTTTTTATTAGAGAAAAAGAGGAAGTAACAGTCATTTATTATAACCATGAAATAACACAAGGTGTCGCCAAAGTTCTTTTTACAGAGTAAGATCTGATTGCAGTATATTAGATGAAATTTATAATTTCAAAAGTTGCAAAAATTATGTTTTGTCAGCAGGGACTTCCAGTTGACTGTACAATGAACTTTATGCTTGCACAGTTCATAGCCTATGTTCTTTTTGCTTGCGTTAACACTATTCCATCTATTTTAAAGACAGTTACACAGAACCCATGATCATGACATCCTATTCTATTTAAAAGGAAGTAGGTGAAAAGTCAAACTTCTAAACACATTTTGTATCAAGAAATTCATCCATCTTCAATTACATATTGGGGATTCTGGTATCCCTTTATCTGTCCATTCCTACATAAACCTCGTTAAAGCTTCCACAATATCTTCCAAACACTGTGCATAACATTATGGTCTATGGTTCCAAATATAGCAGGCAGACTATGCTATTCCAGCCCTAGGGCTCCATAAGGGGTTGGAGCGGTTCTGTCTAACTATAAGTCCTGATCTCTCTCTGGTTATTCTATCCTCTCTTACTAGAGGGAAAACCTCCAGAATATGTAGTGGAGGTATCATAACGTAGCATTACCATAGAACCTGTTCTCGATTTTCGGCTCACAATCTATGTTTTGTGCCTGAGGCAACAGAGGGTTAAGTGGCTTGCCCAAGGCCACAAGGAGTGCCTGTGGAAATAGAAGCCCGGTCTCTCTGGGCTGAGATTGCTGACCTCTGCTGGGATTTGAACCCCTCCTCTGGCCTAAGACGGCTTCCCCCAACTGCTAGTCCACTCATCTCTCCTCCTCCCAAATAGCAAGCTGAACATGTGGGAGAATGAACACATAGGCTGGATGAAGCAGGCACATGTTCAGCCATTGTGGAATACAGTGAGGAAGGTGCCAGCGATGATATGAAAGCATGTACAGGCATCCAGGGGCAGAGCATGAAGAAACGGTGAGAAGTTGAGACGATGGTGATGAAGATGCCGAATCCCTCCTATGTGGAGACCAAGCATCTCGTGGGGCACTGATAAGTCATCAGGAGATGCAGGTGATCTGGCTAATGGTCAGACAGATGCTCAGTGAGTTGGTGTGACTGAGGACATGGAGAGGGGGCAATAGCAGGTGCAGGAGTGGAAAAGCAGCAAAAGAATTGAGGTGGCAAATGAACAGGGAGCAGAGATAGGAGAGTGGGGCCAAACACGGGGATGGGGAGGCGAGATGGCACAGGCAGCCTGCAATGTATGGGAACACTGTCCCCCCAAACCATAGCACAAGCTACAGCAGACACACCAGTGATGATGTGAGAGGGCATAGGAAAAGAGAAAGTTGTCTGAGGGACAAAGAGCACACAGGTCAACAGTAGCATGACTGCAGATCAGAAAGTAGGTGGGTCAACAATGCATGTACAAGGTGCACAGTGACAGACAGCAGATAGATGGTGGATGGACCCAGCATGTCCATCTTACAGCCAGGTGGCCAGAGCAATAAGGTCAGAGTGGAAGTCAGACCCAAAGGCAGGACTAGAGGCATCTTCCCACAACAGAATGCCACGTAGAACTGTCCCAGTTGCAAAAAAGTGGCAATGAAACAGATGTATGGTGTCAGATGCAAAGTGAAAAGGGCATGGAAGTATTAACAGCTTCATTTTCATCCACAGGCACAAACAGGATAAGGTGAAATATCGAGGCCCTGAAAAGCATTTTCAATGATCAGATAAAGTGATTCTGTATGAGTTGATTCCTTGCTCCCTCTCATTCTCTGTAGAACTGTTCCTGCTCATCTGCAGTGATGTTGGTGACCTCCATGTCAGCTTCCTCCAGTGGGTTCTCCAGTGGCTGAAGCAGGTGCCTCCTCTTAGAAAGGTTGTGTTGCATGCAACATGCCATGAAGTTTTTGCAAACATTCTGTGGGCTGTATAGTAGTTCATTCCTGACCTGTCCAGACACTGGAATGGGGTTTTCAGCTAGCCAAATGTTCGCTCGATGATGGTCTGCGTGATCCAGTGAGCCAGGTTTTAGAGCAACTCTGCCTCACTGTGGTGAAATAATGGGGGTCATGAGCCAGCTTCTTAGAGGGTATTTTCTGTCTCCTGCAAGACAAGAAGGATGGGGGGAGAGAGGGGAACTTTGTTGAATAGCCCATGTCAGACACTGTGCTTTCCTTGTCACTGCTAGAGCTCACATCCAATCCTATACCTCTATCACTCTCTCAATGAACTTTAGCCAGCTGATGGAAAGTTGGTGACTGCTATGTGATTCTACTGTGCCCACTACTACAGGATGGCCTAGAGCGACGGTACAAATGGGCCCACTGGTTATAGTGCTCTTTACAGTTTGTGCCCCTAATCAGGATGATCCTGCCTTTATACACACAACTACACAGGAGCTCACAGAAGTAGAAGATAACCCAGAAGAACTTGCACGCCTGGTAAAAGATCTTGAGAGACATCAGACAGTGACTCAAGAAAGACATACAGGAAAGTGAAATTCTAGAGGCTATAGATTATCTAGCTATTGGGAAGACCTCGGGCCCAGATGGCTTACCATTGGAGTTCTACCGAGTCTTCAAGGGTGAGTTGACCATCCCCTTGCAGACATACTATAACACCATGGTGCACCAGGCTCTGGCAGTGGGCTCCTTAGCGGAGGCTACCATAGCAATTCATGAGATGCAGGGCCGAGATCCCCAAAGAGTTGGGAACTATAGGCCAATCTTGCTGCTTAATGCAAATTATAAGATATATTGCAAGATTTTAGCTACTCACGTATCTCATACACCCTAGCCAGTGTGGATTTGTTGCATGGCATTTCATGGTCAACATTGGTAGGCTCCTTATCATGTAGTGCAGGGTGGGGACTTTAACATTAAATTAGATCCACTACTTGACTGCCCAAAAAAATAGAACAAAGTTGGTCCTCAACTCCCTTATGACATCTATGGGATTTTTAGATTCATGGCGGCTCCAACACACAAACGCGAAGGATTACACTTTATTCTCGCTTCCACACAAATCCTACTCACAAATTGATTTCTTTCTAGTCTCCAAATCTCTCACCCCGAGCATTATTGCCTCAAACATCAAAGGCGGCACTATTTCTGATCATGTGGCTATCACCGTGGATCACCTTTCAGCAGAAAAAAACCAGTAGAGATTCAACAGGGCATTCCTAACTGAGGAGGGCAATTTGGACCTACTTCACATGGCACTCTTCAGAAGAGACTCCCATATGAGCATGGTAGGAAGGTTTCAAGGCCCATATATGAGCACATATCACCTCCTATGCCATAGGGGCAGCAAGAAAGAGTAAGCAAATCATAACCACTGATGAAATGTAAATCAAAGCAGGATAGTGACTCTTAGTAAAACACTCGGACAGTGCTATCCTGCTAAGGCTTCAAAAGCTCCGATACCAATATAGCCGTCTCCTAAGCACAGAAGTGTATTGGCAAGACCAGATGCACCGGAGTGGTTATTACTTGAAAGTAATCAGGCCTGTTGTCTGCTTGCAAACTCCCTCAAAGCACGAAAGGCCACTGGGAGGATAACCACAGTCTGAGACACACAGAATCTGGTCCTACTGCAAGACTCTGATATCTTAGTGCAGTTCTAGGACTTTTATATAGGCCCGTATTGCTCAGAAGATAACCCAGAAGAACTTGCACGCCTGGTAAAGTATTTCAAGAGACTGTACTGTTAGAACATCAGACAGTGACTCAAGAAAGACATACAAGAAAGTGAAATTTTAGAGGCTATAGATTATCTAGCTATTGGGAAGACCTCGGGCCCAGATGGCTTACCACTGGAGTTCTATCGAGTCTTCAAGGGTGAGTTGACCATCCCCTTGCAGACATACTACAACACCATGGTGCACCAGGCTCTGGCAGTGGGCTCCTTAGTGGAGGCTACCATAGTAATTCATGAGTTGCAGGGCCGAGATCCCCAAAGAGTTGGGATCTATAGGCCAATCTTGCTGCTTAATGCAAATTATAAGATATATTCCAAGATTTTAGCTACTCACGTATCTCATACACCCTGGGCAGTGTGGATTTGTTGCAGGGCGTTTCATGGTTGACATTGGTAGGCTCCTATGTCATGTTGTCATGCTGGCTCAAAATTCTCCTACAGCTTTGGTCAGCCTCTCCCTTTATGCAGAGAAAGCCTTCGACTGCCTAGATTGGTCCTTCCTCTTCCGACTTCTCAACTGGTTCAGCCTTGGCAGCAAATTTATTGAGGAAATTAGATTCCTGTATACAAAACCTACAGCCTGCATATGTGCCAACTCTACACTTTCAGCTCCCTTCTTGCTTAATAGAGGCACCCATCAGGGTTGCCATCTCTCCTCCATCCTTATTTGCTTATTGCTTATTTGCCAGTCTTCGGAGATACAGATCTTTAAGGTGGCAGATGATCAGATCAAGTTATCAGGCCTAAGCAGATGATCTTCTTCTATTCGCTGAAGTGTGGCCTCTCCCTGTTATTCTCTCGACCAATACTCGAATCTCTCAGGTTATAAAATTAATTGGACAAAGTCAGTGGTGATCCCACTGAACAAACGATTGTCCCTAGATAGCTTGCAGACTTTTCTCTTTCAAATAACTAATATAAACTTTAAGTATCTGGAAGTGCACTATGCCCCAGACATATGGGATACACTACAGAGGAACGCCACTGACTGTATGGATCTGATTCAAACCTATACCACCTGCTGGACTCTGCTATTCCTGTCTTGGAGGGAGTGTCTGGAAACCATCAAGATGATTCTGGTTCCCAAAGTAAATTATATTTTAAGTATGAAACCTCTCCTTTATCCAGCTGCTTTCTACAAAGCATTAGAAAAGAGACTCCTGACTTTGTTATGGCAAAGTAAATCACCCAGACTAGCAATCTGGAAGCTGGAACTCCTGAAATCTAAAGGGGGCGTTCATTTTCCTGATTTTAGGTGTTACCACCTCTCCTATATCCTTAAGCAGGGTACTTGCTGGAGTGCAGAGGTACCAGCATCAGATAACCCCTCGTGGGCGCTGCTTGAGAGAAGCCTGCTAGCGCCTACCCCTCTGCCTCTGCAGGTTGGGATGGCCAGTGGAGGTTCAGCAGACCCTTTGTCGATCATTCAGTCCACGCGAAAGGCATTCTCCTTGTTGGCCGCAACCTCCAAGGAGTTCACTGCTCATGCAAAAAATATGCCCATTTGGGAGAATCCACGCTTCAAGATACATGATCCCCCCCTTTGATGGCGCCTATGGCAGCAGCACGGTATTTGGGCCATTGGGCAGCTTCTGCTTCCCACCTCCTTTAAACTATTTTATGACCTACAGAAAGAATTTAATCTTCCTTCTCACTCTTTGTTCCAATGGTATCAGCTTTGCCATTGCCTGACATGAGCAGGAGTGGTGCCCTCACATATTGCAGAGGATTGGAAACTTCTGAGCAAAGTTCAGAGACCAGCTGTCTCCAAGAAAATAGTCTCTGCTATTTATGCTTTCTTTAGAAATGGGGTTGGTTGTCTATGGGAGATGAAGACAGGTGAACTCCTCCCGTGACATGTTTGGGATAAATTCTGGGGGCCCTCCATCAGGTTGTCCTACATAGCCTCCCTATCACAAATGAAGTATTTCATAGCATATAGAGCATACATTACCCCAGTCCTCTTAATGAAATGGAATCCCCAACAAGGTATTGATGCAGGGTACTCTCTTTCACATGCTATATACATGTCTCAATGTGCTGTGCTATTGGCAATGTGTGTGATCCCAAATTTCACAGATTTTAGGATTGACTGAACCCCTTAACTACTGGATAATTATATATAAATCCCTGGCAGGTCTCCCATCATTGTGCAAAGAGGACTATTTCCTCTTGAGCATTATGCTTAGTCTAGCACTCAAATTAATATTATCCCACTAGAAGGACTCCACACATTGGTGGAATCTGCTTTGCCTCCACCACTCATATGATTAACTTTATTCTCAAAAGAACCCACTATCCCAGACTTGCAGACTGAAATGGAAAGCTCTGGATAATTACACCACCAAAAGTGTGATTGCTGTAGCCAGAGTGGCAAATACCTTTCATGGTAGATGAATGTATTACCCTTCTACTAAACTACTCCACATTGCCAGTGTGTTGTGGGTTTGAGCCAGGGATTGGGGGTGGGTGGGGTGTTGTTGTTTTTGAGTTTTCAAATGCTTGTTATTTATTGTATATGTTGTTAAAACCCTGAAAATTAACTTTCAAATCCTGCTCCAAAAAAAAAGGTATCCAAGATAATGAAGCAAGTGTGTGTCTCGATGAAGGTCAATTCAATAAAACTCTGAAACAGGTGTTAAAAACATTCATGCAGGAGGACAGGAAGAATTGGGACATTCTCTTACTCTATTTGAGGTTTGCCATCTGTGAGGTACCTCAGACTTCCACGGGGTTTCACCTTTTGAGTTGCTCTTCAGAAGACGACCAAGAGGCATATTAGACATTGTAAGGGAAACCTGGGAAGAAGAATCCCGTGCTGGACGTAATTTGGTAAAGTACATTATGCAAATACAAGACTGGCTGAGGAAAGCCGGGGAGGTAGCCAAACTCAGTCTGGAAAAAGCCCAAGCTGAGCAGGTCAGGGTTTACTTTCGGGCAGTTGTGCACCATGCTTCCCAACCGGGAGATAGAGTTTTAGTCTTGCTGTCCTCATCTAGAGCAAGTTACTCTGTAAATGGCAGGGGCCTTATGAGGATGAAAACAAAGTAGGGCCTGTTAACTACAAGCTTGCTCAGCAAGATAAATGAAATAAAGCCAAAATTTTCCATATTAACCTATTAAAAAAGTGGATTCCAGTGATGGTTATGATGGTACACGGAGATGATTTTGGGTCAGAAATTTCAGCCCTGTCGGATCCAGCTCAAGTCCTGATTGGAGACCAGCTCTCTGCTGTCTAGAGAAGAGATATACTGTAGAAGAGTTGATGCACCGGAATGTAAAAGTGTTCTCCCCCGGCTCAGGACGAACCCACCTCATTTGTCATGATAGCATTACTGATCCTGGGGTGGTTATCCAGCAATGGCCCTAATGGATTCTGGAGGCCCGGCAACAGGCTGTCACCAAGGAGCTGGAAGAGATGCTTAACCTGGGAGTTATTTATTTATTTAATTTATACATTTTTCTATATCACCCCTTCGAGAGCAAGGGCGGTTCACAATTAACCAACAAAAATTACATTAAACTCTTATTAATAACTTACATAAAGTTAGAATCTAGATTTACACAAATTACAGTAAACCTCTTTTACAATACAACAAACATCTTTTACAACCAACATATTATACAATTAACTTATTTGCAATGGGGATATGAGCATTTGTGAAGTGCACTAGGAAGATACATTGGATTTGAATATGCTGGTAAAATATAAGGGATATATTAGGGAAGGCCAGTGTATATATTCAAGGATATTCATTTTTATGTAGGGTTATAGAAGAGTTCATGAGTGACTGGTTGTCACCCATCATCTTGGTTCCTAAACCCGATGAAAGCTTCAGATTCTGCATTGACTTCTGGAGGGTCAGTGCGTCTTCTAAACTGGAAGCGTATCCCATGTTCAGAGAGGATGAGCTAATCAAGTGACTCGGTGGAACATGCCTTATGTCAACCTTGGATTTGAACAAGGGATACTGGAAGGTGCCCTTGACTCTGGCTGCCAGGGAGAAGACTGATTTTTCAACACCACAAGGTCTGTTCCAGTTTACAGTGCTGCCCTTTCAATTAAATGCTATTCATGCCACATTTCAATGCCTAATTGACCGCCTACTGAGACCAGACAAAGAGTATGCAGCTGCCTTCCTAGATGACATTTTCATCTACAGCAGAGACTAGACCACCCATCTAATCCAAGTACAAGCCATGTTGACCAGCTTGTGGAAGGTCGGGTTGACAGCCAACCCCAAGAAATGTTTTCTGGGAGGTCGGTACATTCAATACCTGAGGTATTTAATCGGGAATAGGCTGATACGGCCTCAACTACGGAAGATGGATGCCACTACCCAGGTCCCCACCCCAAAAATCGAAGAAAGAGGTTTATGCCTTCCTTGGATTAATTGGCTTATCCGACGTCCATCTTGGTGCACCCGGACATATAGGACTGTGACCTGAATTGGCCCTGTACATCCGGATTGTGTGCCCTGCCCCATACCGCCCACTCTCCTCCCCATCGCTGCCCCCTCCTGCCCCCATCTGGAGCTCTCCGCATAAATTCCCTATATGTGCGAGGGGCTCCTGGATGGGGGATCTCACCCCACTGCTGTCCAAAAAAGATAGAAAGATGGGAAGTGAATCCACAAGAAACCCCTTTATACTTTTTTAAAAGGATGGAGGAATCAGACATTTGGAAAAAGTACCATTTTTTTGGCTGAGAGGTATGGAGGAGCAATGGCCATGGGGTCTATGTATTATAAAATTATAGTTAGGGGAAGGAAGGACAGGGCTTTGGGGTCACACGGTTACAAAGATCATACCATTCTCTGACTCTTCCTCTTTATATGTATATTAGGTCACTAGTGACATCATCAACTGCTTCTTGGTAAAGGTTTAAAGTCAGACCTTTGAAATCAGGGTTACATGTCCTCCATCAATATTCAGCATGTGGAGAATAATTTTATAACAAGACAGTAAATTAAAGCACACCTAAACTAGACCTTTTTTATAATGAAAAGTAGGTGCTTTCTCATCTTTATAAAATACTAGTATAAGTGGCAGAGAATGTGCCTTAGATTAAGGTGCAGTCACTCTCGTGCACCATCTCTAAAGCTGGTGTAAATGACCGCGCCTGCAGTTTACAAGTATGCACATATATTACTGCAATTTAAAATCAATGAGCTTACTTGCTCACATCGCCCACACACTGCCAAAACTCTGCCCATGTGCACACCCACAGTGAAAGTATGCACCATGCAATTAACTCATGTACTTTTGCACTGGTCAGTATTTTAGAAAAGGCTATTTACAAATGTACTCATATGTGGCCACTTAAGCACATAAATGTCTAAAATACCAGCATTTACGTGCATTGTTAGAGCCATATAAAACCACTGCCACAGTTCATATGTTAATAACAGTTATAATTTTTTCTGAGCAAAACTTTACAAAAAAACCCTATATAAAACAGATTTATTCTGTTTGCCTGTAACTTGCAAGGCGTTGAATTCTCATTAAGAAAAGGATGCTATCATGTTTAGCTGCGATTGCTGAAAAATAAGCTTGATGGAAGTTCCAAATATGAGTAAATCAAGTCCTATATACAGTGGATATATCTAATTTGGACTGGACTATGGCCCACTACTGGGGCTTTGAGATTTTGTTGTTGTTGTTTTTATAACTTTACAAGTTACATATCACAAGCAAATGAAGGAAAAAGCAAGTTGTACCATATTCCATTACAAGAGAAAAAGAAAAAGAGATAAGAGAATAAACAAGCACAAACTTGATGCCTAGCCCACATCTGGGAGAGACATACCAAGTTAAAAAAGAAGAGGAAAAGAACCCCAAATACATTTAAACAACAGAGAAGTTAAACACGCATAATCACAATTCCTTTGACCCTTTTATACTAGTCCTCATCCAGTTTAAGGGAAACAACATCAAAGCAAAACCAGCCATATTTTTCTTGTAGGAAATTCTACAGAGGTATAGGATTAGGGAAGATACAGCTATTACCAGAGTGAGTAGCAACCCTTTTACAAGGAAAGCTCGAGGAGAAAAGAGGCACTAAAAGCCAAAACATGAGGTTTAAACTGTAGGAACATTTTTCTATAAAGTTAGATAGCCCTAGACATCTCTGAGAAAATATCTTCTATCCACAAAAAGGAAAGCTCAATTTTAATATGGAATTCTTTGCTAATTTATAATGAAAGACAAGTAACAGTGTTGCACAAGTAACCGGGTAGACAGACCCGGCGCTTACCCTGCTGCATACAACATTACTTCCCCCCCCCCACACCCTTTCCACCACCCTTCCACAACTTCCCCTTCCCAGAGATTACACCAATAGCCAAGTGTGGTGATAAACTGGTCGCAGCTTTATTTCAATAACATCCAAAACAATAACCAAAACAATTGTTTCAACAATCGTCTCCCCCCCCCGCAACGGAGCGATGCGTCACCAGCCATGCTACTAGCAAAGCGACCTCGCCTCCGCTGCAGCCATGGTCACACCCCCGGCAACGTTCCGACCACCCCTATCGACTTCGCCATATTACTAGCAAAAGTCTTCCAGGGGTAGTCCGGGTCGAGGGCACCCCGCCCCCGTCCCGAGTCGCCTAAGGCTCCGGACCCCGGAAACCTCCGGGATCCCGCCTGAACCCCCCCCAGCTGCGACACCCCAACACCAGCCTTGTAACAGAAAGGCTGGGTGGGCGGGTGGGCCGCCGAGCCTCCCGCCAAACTGCCTGTGCTCTGGCAAGCAACGCGCACGCCAGAGCACATGGCAGGCTGAACCCTGATTGGCTCCACTCACTCAGAGCCTGAGCGGAGCCAATCAATTTAAACCCCGCGCCGCGGGCACGGGCTCAACGAGGCGCCCGATCCCTCACTCTCCCCCCCCTCCCCCCGTTCACAGGCAGGGTCCCGCGCCGGGCAGAGCACCCGGTTACTAGCAGGCGCCGGGACCCTGCCCGCGCCTTTAATCTAACCGGGTAGACAGACCCGGCGCTTACCCTGCTGCATACAACATTACTTCCCCCCCACACCCTTTCCACCACCCTTCCACAACTTCCCCTTCCCAGAGATTACACCAATAGCCAAGTGTGGTTATAAACTGGTCGCAGCTTTATTTCAATAACATCCAAAACAATAACCAAAACAATTGTTTCAACAATCGTCTCCCCCCCCGCAACGGAGCGATGCGTCACCAGCCATGCTACTAGCAAAGCGACCTCGCCTCCGCTGCAGCCATGGTCACACCCCCGGCAACGTTCCGACCACCCCTATCCGACTTCGCCATATTACTAGCAAAAGTCTTCCAGGGGTAGTCCGGGTCGAGGGCACCCCGCCCCCGTCCCGAGTCGCCTAAGGCTCCGGACCCCGGAAACCTCCGGGATCCCGCCACCGGCACAGGGCCTGTAACTGTGCCGCCCCCCCCCCCCCCCGCTAGGACAAGCTGCGACCAGTGAAAACACCCCGAACCACCCTCTCCAGCACCTCCTGCCAGTCGTTCAAGAGCAAGTCCATTCCCACTGGCGAGAGGTGCACTCCATCAGCCCTGTACAACCCTGCACAGGACACATCAACCCAAGTATGCTGCACTTGATAACCCCCTCTCTCGCAGACCCATCTCCCGATCTGCCGATTTATCTTGGTCAGTCCCCGAGACCACCGCCTCTGACTCCATGACGATGGCCTAGGGATAATGTCCGACCAAATCAAGATGACTCCGTCCAGCAAACGGAGGAAAGTCAGAAAGTCCTTCTTCGCCGCCCGTATCAGCCGCTTACAGGACCACTCCATCAGATCATTGCCGCCCAGATGAATCAAGACGACCGCAGGACACCCTCGCACACGAAGATGGTGACGAAGCAAGGGAAGCAGCTGAGACCACCTCAACCCCCGCTCACCCAGCCATGAAACCGCCACCTCAGCTGAGTCCAGCCCAAGATTCAGCCCGATCGGCCGAACAGCTGCCCGCTGACCAGCCCAGAAGACAAAGGAGTGTCCCATCATCCAGCAGACCCTCTTACTACGCACCCCACCTGCAAGAAAAAAGAACAGCATTAGTAACCCCCCCCAACCCTCCAACATCTTAAAGTCGCACATAACCCTGAAAAGCCCGAGAGCGCCATCGGCCAATACTCTGGATCTGCTCCCCCGACAGACCCGCAGCCGCCGCACTGGTGGCGGCCCCAATGCGAAAAGAGTGGGCCGAAAACAGCCCCGGCTCTTCACCAATTTCGCGCAGCACCATGCGCAACACCGCTGTCACCTGATACCTGGTCACGCAGGAAGAGTTCGCATGCACGAAAAGCCCGTCGCCACCGCCCGGGCGCACCCCCAAGTAGGTCTCAAGAGCCGAGACAGGGCAAGTCAGACCCCCTATCCTGCCCAGCACCACCCACAAACCCTTCCCTTTCGGGTCAGTTTTGGACCTGGCCAACAGCACCCTAACGCGCCCCGGCTCCCTCCACACATGCCGCAACCGCAAGCAATTACCCAAAACCGGACTTAACCGAATCAGCCACCAACTCACCGACCCTAAAGGCCCCAAAAAACGCCAAGCAAAACACCGCCCGAAATAAAATCTCCTCATAGGGCGATGCCGCCACCCCAGCCAACCCCAAACATAGGCGCCTCAACAAGTCGTGTGAGATTGGGAGACGCCGATCGCACCGCCTAGGGAGCTCCCGCTCCCACCCTTGCATCAACCGCCGCGCCAAGCGCCCCTGCAGGGCGCACGGCCAACCCGCCGCCCTGGCAAAACAGTCAAACCCCGCCAGGTGCCCCCGCACCGCTGATCTTGTCCACCCTTCCGCCTTCGCCCACCCCACGTACCCCCCCAGCATAAACTCGGACACCCCACTCCCCACACACCCCCTCCCGCGCAGATACTCCCATACGTGCATACACCCCCGCCGATAAGCAGCCCACGTACGCTCTGCTACTGAATGTCGTAAGAGGTGCTTCATCTCGACAGGCCACAGCTCCACAATTTCCAAGGGACCCTGGACCCGATCTCGTCTGCCTCCGGCGCCAATTGCCGAAATCGTTTCCACTGCAAATGAGAAAGAGCATCAGCGATGGCATTAGTACAACCAGAAATATGGCGAGCCCTCAAGTCCACGTTCAAACGCAAACAGGCTAAAATGACTTGACGCATTAAGGCCGCTACCATGCTACAGCGAGGCGAATAACGATTCACGACGGACACCACCGCCTCGTTATCACACCACCACACCACCCTACGGTCAGCCAATCTGTCCGGCCATAATGCCAGCGCCACTAATATCGGGAACAATTCGAGAAAGGTAATATTCTTCAAAAGCCCTTCCGCCTCCCATTCCGGCGGCCACCGCTCAGCACACCAAGCTCCGCCGAAATAGATACCCAGCCCGACACCACCCGCAGCATCCGAATGCAGCTGCAAATCATTACTTGAAAGCTCCGCTTGACGCAACACCGAAGTGCCATTAAAGTCCCGCAAGAATAGATCCCAAACCCTCAAATCATCCCACATCACCGTGGACACTCTGATACGATGATGGGGCTTCCAAACCCCCGCCGTCGCGGCCGCCAAGCGCCGAAGGAACACCCTCCCCATAGGGATAACTTTACACGCAAAGTTCAGAGAGCCGATTAAGGCCTGCATCTCTCAGAGGTTCAACTTAGATGACGCTAGAGCATTCGCCACCAGAACCCTCAATTTTTCAACCTTATCCAAAGGCAAACGCGCCTCCAAAGTTTGCGAGTCCAATTCCACACCCAAAAAGGTCAGCCGAGTCGTCGGACCCACCGTCTTATCCCGAGCCAAGGGCACCCCAGCTCACGAGCTAAATTACCAAAACCCTCTAACAGCTCGCTACACCCTAAGGACCCTGCCTCTCCTACAAATAAAAAATCGTCTAAATAGTGGACCACCTCCCCCCGGCCGACTCTCTGCACTAACAACCAGTGCAAGAAGGAGCTAAACTTCTCAAAGTAAGAACAGGAAACTGAACACCCCATGGGCATACATTTATCAAAATAAAACCCCCCTTCGAACTGAAAACCTAACAACCGGAAAGAAGACGGGTGAACCGGCATGAGACGAAAAGCTGACTCAATATCGACCTTCGCCATCAAAGCCCCGCGCCCTGCTCCCCGGACTAAACCCGCAGCCATGTCAAAAGACTCATAACGAACCGAGCACAGCTCCCGAGGAATCGAATCATTCACTGAGGTTCCAGCCGGGGAAGACAAGTTGTGGATAAGCCGAAACTTCCCGCGCTCCTTCTTAGGTACAATGCCTAACGGCGATACCACAAAATCCGGAAACGGCGGGTGCTGAAAAGGCCCCGCTATCCTGCCCAGCTGTAATTCCTCCGCTAATTTGCCCCGTACTATGGCCCCCAAACGCCTCACACTGGGTGAATTCCGAGTCGATGCAACCGCAACCACACCCTGGACAGGAATTACAAAACCCAAACTAAAACCCGACTGCAGCATTAACCCGTCCCGCCTCCGCGGATAAGAACGCAACCAAGAACTCAAGAGCTTAACCTGAATCGGTGAAGGAGCCAGCTGGAATGGACCCCCTTACTTGAGCCCTGCCGTCGGTGTAGCCACGGGCCCTTTTTTAACACATTTAGCTGCCGCATGGGGGCCGCCGCAGCTCGAGCACGCATGCCGGAATTTACAGTCAGGGAAGGGACACATCGACCTGTTAAACCACCAGCAGACATCTCCCCCCCCTCCGGAGACCGCCCTAGCCTGCCCTGAGACGATTCCCCCGCGAAAGGAACGCGCCGCCCCCCCACCAACCCCCGACCCTACCTTACCGCCGCTTCCCCCACCCCCCCCACCCTTAACTGACATCTGGGTTAACCAAAGGTTAATATCCTGCGTGCCCCACGTTAGCAACTTATTCTCCTCCATCTTATCACGGAATTTCTCGTCGTAATTAAGCCACGACCAGCCTTCATGCATCTGAGACGCTTCAAGAATCGAATCAGCATAAGATAACAACATACCGGACTGATGAGGAAAATGATGCCCCCACACACTTGCCAACCGCAGGAACGACCGTACCCAATTAACAACGTTCCGCGACACTTTCCGAAGCCGCCCTGCCTTCTCGTCCTCCTTCCGTTTTTTTCTACTGTCCCCCGAACGCTTCCTGCCTTCTAACAAACGAAAAATATCAATATATTTTCGCTTTTTAATCTTCCGCCGCAGTTTCTTTGGTACCCCTTCCCACAACTCCGACATGGCCACCAAAGACGCCGAACCCCCGCCCGAAGGACACCCCTCCTCCCCTCCGGCCACGGCCATCCCACGCACGCCACCAACCGCCCCCGAAGCATCCGACGAATCGGACGACGATGAGGAAGAAGAGGAAGAGTTATGGCGATACCGACATCCACGCTTCCGTTTGCTGCGTGCCTTGCCGGACCGCGCGGTCCGCTCCGAAGAAACCCCCCCATCAGCCACCCTGATCTCACCTGTCGAGTCCTCGATGCCACGAGCCTCTGCCGAGAGGATCCCCTCGCCACCAGGGCCCAAAGGCGCCCGGAGCACTTCCGCTCCTGAAGCTGGTACGCCGACTCCGGCTGCTCCCGCCTCTGCCAGGGATCTCGACGCCATACTCCCTTCACTGCATGACGGCACCGCCGACGGGCCTGTACCTAGCGCCGTCATATAGGGAACCTGTGAAGACAAAATGGGAAAACCCGACGAAGACAGGCCAAGAGCACCCCTCGGGGGCCATGCCCCGGTCCACTCGGACCCGGACGAACCCTGCCCCCCTCCTAACCAGTGCTCCCATCCAGCCCGGTGCCCCAACTGCCCATACCACCCAGCAGGGGACATACCCACCACCGAAGGAACCAAACCCCCAACCGGAGACATCCACCCCCAACCGTCACCCCCAGGGGCCCCCAAACCTTGCCTAGGTCCCCCCCCTATCTGCCCAAAGGGGCCAACTCCCCCCTCCTGACGTTGCCCTAGTTCAGACCTCTGAGGCCGGTCTTGCAAGCCTTCTGCCAGCCCCTCCCCACAACCCACCGCTCCAGCCGGAGGAACTGTCGCTGATGCCCCTGCCAGCCTTTGAGGCTCTACTCCATCAGCCTGTCTGATGGGCTGTTCAGCCGCCCCCTCTCCCCCGCTAGGCCCTCTACGCCCCCTCCTCACATTCCCCACACCTCGAACCCCCCGTTTAGAAACCCCAGTCTTACCCACACTTCCCGACCCAGAGCGCCCTGTTCCAGCCAACTCCCGCCCCCTCCGTCCCTTTCCCTGCTTCCCTCTGACAGCCCGGCCCCCCCCCGGCCCCCTGGATGGCTGCTTTCCCGCCATCACACCGGCTCCGGACCTGCCTGTAGGCAGAACTGGGGCACGCGCGGCCTGCCTATAGAGCCCCAAGGAGTTTTGAATTTATTTAATTTTATTTAGCAGGAGGCTAAAAAAAAAAAAAAAGTGCTGCCTGAGCCGGGATCCCCGGCAATCACCCTGCATGCGAGGTGCGGCCCTATCCCCAGCGCTCCCCCGTCACTTGCCTGCTGAATGTCTAGCACTCAACTGCCCGCACGAAACTCGATCCTCAAAGGACTCCGCCGCCGCCGGAGAGCCTCCCTCGCACACCGACCACCGCTGCCAACAGACCGGAATGGGGAATCGCCGCTGAAGACCCGACCGGTAAGTAACCCCACCGCGAAGACGATGCTGCCACCGCCGAGCCTCCCGCCAAACTGCCTGTGCTCTGGCAAGCAACGCGCACGCCAGAGCACATGGCAGGCTGAACCCTGATTGGCTCCACTCACTCAGAGCCTGAGCGGAGCCAATCAATTTAAACCCCGCGCCGCGGGCACGGGCTCAACGAGGTGCCCGATCCCTCACTCTCCCCCCCCTCCCCCCGTTCACAGGCAGGGTCCCACGCCGGGCAGAGCACCCGGTTACTAGCAGGCGCCGGGACCCTGCCCGCGCCTTTAATCTTTCAATAACATCTGAGAAGATTTCAATAACAGAGAATGTTCCAAACTATTCAAGGATGTAATATGGTCCAAACCTCCTTTTTCTTATGAACTCCCTTTGCTAAATAATATTTAGAAGTGGTTAGGGTATCCACAAGGGAAGAGCCAACATTCCTCTCAAATCGTTCTTAAGTAATTCAAAGGGAGATAATAATTGAGCACCTGGAAAGTTTAAAAATCTTAAATTCTTGGTTTTTGCCATATTTTCCATTAGCTCTAATTTATTATGAACCAGCACGCTATATTTAATGTTGGCAGCCTCAACGGCTTGCAGCATGGATAGTTATCCATCCAGTCTAGAAAATCATGCATCCATCTGGATCATCTTTTCACCACGGTCAACAAATTTAGTCACAATTTTCTTAGAAAATTCACATAATAGCGTCACTTTCCCATTTAGTTTGTGTAACAACCAGCCAAATATCTCTTAGGGAAATCTCTTGAATGTTGACTCAGTTAAACTGAGTTGGCACCCTCAACACTAGGGGAGATGATAGCATGAAGGGCAGCTGCACATCCCGCTTCTCCAACTGGAATCAGGGGAGTCAGTGTTATGATCTTCCATCTGTGAATGCAAGTCATTAGCTTCTCCAATTCTAGACATAGCTGGGGAATGAGTGGTGTGAAGAGGGGAAGGAGATATTCACAATCTGAGGACAAACAGCAGCTACAGCAGTTGTTCCAGCAGCCCCAGCATAATGGTCCACAGGGCCTTGCATTACACCTTCACTTCTAACACTCAGGGCCGGCCCGTCCATTGAGCGAGAATGTTTTTTGCACAGGGCCCCGCGTTTCAGGGGGCCCCGCGCAAAAAACATTCTTTTGTAAAAGTAAAATTGAAAAAAAAAAAAGAAAACCTGTCTCCTGCCGCTGTCGGGGCCGCCGCGGCAGAATCGAGCGTGCCGCGGGGCCCCCCTGTACCCGGCACAGCCTCTCCTCCCTGTAGCAGCTCTCTCGTTGGAGCTGAAGTCAGACGCGCCGGCTTGCAGAGCGCGAAGGGAAGAGTTTCCCTTTCGCGACTCTGTTAGGCCCGCGGGGGCTGATGGGAACTTCCCATCAGCCCCCGCGGGCTTAACAGAGCAGCGAGGGAAAAACTCTTCCCTCGCGCTCTGCAAGCGGCGCGTCTGACTTCATCTCCACCGCGAGAGCTGCTACAGGGAGGAGAGGCTGTGCCGGGTACAGGGGGGGCCCCGCGGCACGCTCGATTCTGCCGCGGCGGCCCCGACAGCGGAAGGAGACAGGGTTTCTTTTTTTAATAAATTTCGCTGGGCTGGGCTGGGCGTTTGTAGTGGTGCTGGGCTGGGCTGGGCTGGGCTGGGGGTTTAGAAGTGGTGCTGGGCTGGGCTGGGCTGGGCTGGGCTGGGCTGGGGGGGGTGTTAGGAGTAGTGATGGGTTGGGCTGGGCTGGGCTGGGCTGGGCTGGGCTGGGCGGGGGGGGGGGTGTTAGGAGTAGTGATGGGCTGGGCTGGGCTGGGGGGGTTAGGAGTTGTGATGGGCTGGGCTGGGCTGGGCTGGGGGGGGGGAGGTGTTAGGAGTAGTGGGATGGGCTGGGCTGGGCTGGGCTGGGCTGGCTGTGGGGGGGTTAGGAGTGGTGATGGACACTGGGCTGGTTGGGGGGGGTTAGGAGTGGTGATGGGCACTGGGCTGGCTGGGGGGGTAGGAGTGGTGATGGGCACTGGGCTGGCTGGGGGGGTTAGGAGTGGTGATGGGTGGTGGGGGGGGGGGGTTCGGAGTGGTGCTGGGCGTTGGGGGGGTTAGGAGTTGTGATGGGCGCTGGGGGAGGGTTAGGAGTGGTGATGGGCGCTGGGGGGGCTTAAACTAACACTTGGGTGCTGGGGGATTAGGACTGGACATGGGCTGGTGGGATTAGGACTGGAAGGGGGTTGATGGGGGTTAGGACTGGTAATGGGCTATGGGAGGGCTTAAACTAAAAATTGAGTGATGGGGGACTAGGACTGGGAGTGGGCTGATGGGAGGTTAGGACTGGTAATGGCTATGTGGGGGGCTTAAACTGAAAATTGGGTGATGGGGGATTAGGACTGGAAATGGGCTGGTGGGATTAGGACTGGGAGTGGGCTATGTGGGGGGGGGCTAGGACTGGTAATGGGTTGGGGGGTTGCTAGGACTGGAAATGGGCTGAGTGGAAGGGGGCTTGAACTGCAAATAGCTGTTGGGGATGGGGCTTGGAATGGAAATGGGCTGAGGGGAAGTGGGGGGCTTGAACTGCAAATAGCTGATGGGGACGGGGCTTGGAATGGAAATGGGCTGAGGGGAAGTGGGGGGATTGAACTGCAAATAGCTGATGGGGAGGGGGACTTGGAATGGAAATGGGCTGAGTGGAAGGGGGCTTGAACTGCAAATACCTGATGGGGACGGGGCTGGGAATGGGCTCTTAGGGGAGGGAGCTAGGACAGGAACTGGGCTGATGGATGGGCTAGGATAGAACTGAGACTTGGGTGGTGGGGGGAGCTAAGATTGGAAAGGGGCTTGGGAGGGGGCGTGGATGGCACTGGACTCATGGAGGGGCTAGTACTGGAAGTAGGCTCATGGGTGGCTTGGTTTTAGAAATGGGCTGAGTGGAGGGGAGCTAGGATTTAACATGGGCTGATGGTGGGGCTAGGAAAGGACTAGAAATGGGCTGATGGGAGGCTGGTATTGGAAATGAGCTGATGAAGGGACTCGGATAGGACTGGAAAAGGATGGGGGAGCTAGGACTGGAAAAAGGCTGATGTGGGGACTAGAAGGGAGCGGCTACTGGGTGGGGCTGGAACTAAAAGGGAGCTGATGTTGGGGGAGATTAGAAGGGGATGGGGCTGGAGAATGAAATGGAGAGGGGAAAATATTTTGTGTGGGAGGGAAGAAAAATGTACAATTGGCCGGTATTGGGAGACTAAGTAGGGATGAGGATGGAGGGGTAAAATTTTAGTGGATGAAATAGGAATGAGGAAAGAGCAAAAGGAGAAAGATTATTATGTTAAAGCAGATGTAGAGAGAGAATGGAAAAAACTAGAAGAGAAGAAAGGACAAATGGACAGCAGACGATGGAGAGATAGCAGAAGACACAAATAAACCAGAAGAAAGTGGCTGGAACAATTGCACACTGAAAAAAAAAAAATGCACAAAAGGTACAAAGATATCTCTTTATTTTGAATTTATTAAACTGGAATATGGTCAGCTCTGGGAAATGTGCATCATTAATGTCTGTGCTTTGTTTAGTACAAGAGGAAAATTTATTTTATAGTTTTATTTATAAATTGTTGTTGTTAATTCCAAGTTTGGCATTTAGTGTTCACAGTTTAATTATTGTCTTCCTTTTTTTTAATTGTGATTCCTTGTTTGGTGATAGTCTATGTTATTCATGTGTATCTGAGGTGAGGTATCTGTTTATGTAATTCCTATTTGACATTGTCACTTGTTTCTCTTTCCCCAGTAGGTCATGTATTGTTATTCTCTGAAATGTATTGGTTTAATATTTGCAGTGTTGCCTTTTGATAGGTAGTGTATGGTGCTTTATGAGTCCTGGTAGTGCTGTTGGGATACGGTGGGTTTGCTATGGGTTCTAAATGGGCAGTGTTTGTAGTAGTTCCTAATGTGCCTGGCGGTTGGCACTGGATTATAGTAATGTAGAAATCTTTGTCTTTTTTTATCCATACACTCATGAAGAGGCATGTTTACTAAAAGTTAGTGTATGGTAACATTATGCAAATATTTATGCAAATGAGGCCCCTTATGCAAATGAGGCCCCGCACCGAGTCTCCGCACATGGCCCCGCACCCCCCTTGGGCCGCCCCTGCTAACACTCCATTTCTTGGCCTTCCACTTTGCTATTTCAAGTCTTTCTTCCAAATCGTGATGCCTCAGTTTGTCCCTCAGTTGCTCTGAAGAGACCCCAAAGGAGCCTGTGGCCATGTCTATCTTTTTTTAAAAATTTTATATTTATAAATTTTTATACAATACATCAAGAATACAATCTTGAAACAGAAATCAAGCAGGAGTAAGGAAAAAAATATACAAGAAAGCCAAAACTTAGGAATAAAAACAATTCCAAATATAGCCAGCTCACATGTCCCTTGCAGACACAGACCCCACTCTGGAAAGGTTCACTAACTGCAAGTTCACTGCATGAGTTGAATTCTCGAACATTTCCAATTTAGCTCTCATAGCAAGAGGGGCCTTCCTCAAGGAATCTAAACCTTCTTCCACAGCCATAAACTTAGCTTGTAGTTGTGAAACATCAGACTGAAGAGATAATATCTTATTCCCATTCTCCTGAATGGCAGTAATATTAGACGAAACCTGAGTAGAGAGACTGGACATCAGTGGAACAAGGTCCTCCCGAAGTTGCATGATAGCTACCCAAATTGAATCCAAAGTTATAACCTCTGGGAGCACTGAAGATGGAGATGGGGAAACCTCTAATCTCCCAAATATACCCTCCAAACTGCTCCGCAATGGGTCAGGTGCCTTTAGAGCAGAAACCTCTGCTGCACTTCCCTCTGCTATAGTCCTCGGGACCTCGACCCTCTGACGCTGTTCCAGGGAAATGCCACCGACCAATCTGGGGCCCAGGTCTAGCCCCTGCTTACAGGCATACTTCACCAAAGTAGGCCCTTCTACCTGCCTCGCTGACTCAGGCACCTCTTGCTAGCAGATGTTCAAGGCCCGAGCTGAGCCAGGAGAGAGAGAATCGCTGCCCGATATGGATGCTGAGGTCTCCACCTCTGACGGCCATAACATTAGCAGACCTCCCCTTCTTCAGCCGACTGCTGCTGCATGTGGGAAATAAAGGAATCCAGAGGCCCAAAAGCCAAAGAAGGTAAAGGTGTTAAAGACAAGGGGGCCATAGAGGACTGTTTAGCCCCCGTAACTTTCCACTTTCTCCCCATATAATAACCGTGCCACTCCAGCACGCCTACAAAGACACCATCTTGTTCCCCCCGGCTACCATTCTGGCCACGTCTATCTTTATAGTCCCTCCATCAGGCATCATTGTCAGACTGGGCACCTTGATTTTTCCCACAGGGATATATGTAGATTCTGTAAGAAAGAGCTGGAAACAGTGACTCACCTTATAGCTGGCTGCAAAGTTCTGATGGCAGAGAATTTCTATACAGAAAGACACAACGAAGTGGCACGAGACGTTGGAAACTTTGTAAACACTAAAATGTCACAGTACCAGAAAAACACTAGGTACATGACCCTAATAAAAAGCTAAATGCAAGGAACCTAACATAGTGATAAAGGAGGCATTGATTAGAGTATAAGTGATTATTCTATGAATCTCGTTGAGAGGGAGAAGATCCTCGAGTACCAATAAATGCAGTTAGAGACCAAGAAAATGTGGCAGAAAAATATTTCTCATCATGTTGGGTGCTACAGGCTTGATTAAGAGGAATTTCCAAGCACACTTTGATAAGCTGCCCATACATGTGAACTCCAGAAGGAAGCTTTCTTTGGCATGATGCATTAGCAGTAAATATAAGAGACTGAAATCTTAGTCCAAAAACCCTGGCTTTGGTGTGAAGTTCATTACCGTCATGGTATGCTCAAATCTAACCAACTAACTGCCAAAGGGTAAACTACAAATCTACTCAATACCAACACCCTTAGAAACACCAACGTACCATAATTACAAAGTTCTATAACTAAATAATCACAACTCTCACATATCCATATAAGGTAACCTTCTCCCTACATGTGGCAAAATAAATCACCATAGGTTCAGGTAGCAAACTTACTAGAAATTAATCCAAATATAGTAAAAATTACCTACACCCAAAAAGTACTTTTTAAGGGATTCTCAAAATTCATTTTTTGAAAAATTATTTAAATTTTATCTTAATTTATTTCAAATTTCTACACCATCATGCTTTAGCAGAGAGCCAAGGCCCACAAACTGCCCATTTAATTCCTACAAAAGAGAAATAAGGTATTCTTCAATTTAATAGTATAGAATACCATACAAATAACAAAAGTTCACTTATCTGGACGTTGTAAAGACATCAGTCTGCACCGCAGCGAGACGTGTCACCCCCTATATCCCAGCAAAGCCGAGGCGTAGGCAGTAGGCTAGGTTAATAGGGGTGCATGAATCTTTCACTAAGGAATAATTGTAGTTGTGAGTCCAAAGTGGTTAAAGTTCAAATAAGGGTTTTATTTCCCCTCCCGGGGTTTTAGGATTTTCAAATAGCACAGCAACTCAAAGAAAAACTCAGGATACAAACTGACAAAGTAAAGTATAGCAACTTGCTTCCAAACACATTCACTTTTCACTGCAGCTAATCGCTTCCTCTTAGCTTCAAACAGTGTTATGAAATCAATTGCTCAGAACTTTATAATAAAGAGATTGGCTCTTCTTCCAACATTAGAGAACAATCCATCTGTTCATACTGTGGAGACAAAGTATTATCCTCTGTGCACATGGGTTCTATGTCATTGTCTTTTGCACAGCCCGATTGTATGCTTTTCAACCCTGTTTCTTCTCCAGAGTTTATTAAGCCCTCTTCATAAGAGCATGGCCAGAAATTATCATCAACGTTATAACAGGAGGGTAGAAAGACAGGCTTCCTAGTATGCTTTGTTCTCGGGCTATCTTTAAACCCTCTGTTTCCCTTAATGGCTGCTAGCTCAAACTGCTGGTCTTCATGGCAAACAGACTTCCCTTTAGTTAATCGGTGTCTGGACTTTTCATGCATACAATCCTCTATATCCCTCATACACACATCTTCCACAATAGGATTTCTTTCAAAGTAAGGCAACTGTGTCTTAACACCTTGTTTCTCATTTACATAAGGCTTCCTGCTTATGTCACGTTCCACACTCTCAAAGAGCTGGGGAAATTCTCCCTGCGTCAGAGGTTTGGTTAACTTCTTACTGACCTCTGGTTTTGCAGCTTTCCTCACTCCACTCCTGGGGTTACTGTAAGCTTCTCCTGGGGGAATCCTCAGCGGTTCACAGCGTGTGCCTGCAAATTCAGTGCCGTCGGAATCAATCAGCTCTCTCTCACTCTGGCTTCTGTCTCTGCCAGCATGTCTAGTGTAACCCCTCCTCCAACTCTCTCTAGAGCTTCCTGGGTCACACTCAGGGCAGCTTCCTCTCCAACCCCCTTGGCAATTACCTCTGTAAGCTGCCTTAGGCTTTGGAAACCAGCCTGGATTCTGACGTGAAGTAAAACCTGCTTTCCTTCTGCAAGGTAAGTTGAAATTGAATTCTTCTGAGTCCCAACCTGAGCCTAGTCTGGGACTGGAATCATAACCTGAATCACCACAAGAACAAGCACCCAAGCTTGAACTGCAACTGCAACTCCACCCCCTTGCTCCTCTGCCTGAGCAGGTCTTATAGTGCCTTGAAGGCGTGGCTTCCCTCACGTGCAAATCATTCTCTTTTCTCTGTGAGAATTGCTTGTCAGGGAGGCAAGGCTGCAAACGTCGTGTTTGCCTAGGTTGCTCAGGGCAACAGGGAAGCTTCTGATTAGACTGCCTGACAGAATCTGACCTGTTTCTCTCAGAATTCTGCACTTCTATAGCATAGGACAGATCTGCTGTGTCACATATCCCCCTCCTTAAGTTATTACACGCTGCTGATGTCCTCGTCTGACAGCATGTAATCCTATCGGGCCTGACACAACAGTCCTCTACATACACCAGGCATACCGTTGCTGACCTTTCCCGCCAAGGTTTCAGCAAATTTACATGGTACGTTTGGCGACGTCCCCTTTCATTCTCAACATTATATGTAACGGGACCTACCTGACCAACTACCGTGCCCGGGCCCCTCCATTTAGCCTCAAACTTCGGGCTCGTACCAGCTACCAGGATCAACACTTTATCCCCTAGAGATAACTTTCGTGTCTTAGTCCCGCGGTCATAGTATTTCTTTTGCCTACGCTGGCTGGCCTGTAAATTATTCATGGACACCCTAGATGTCCGCTCTAAACGATCCCGTAAATCTTTTAAGAATTGTGGGACCCCTACCTCTGTCTCCTCGGGGGCAACCCATTGCTCCTTGAGGATATCCAAGATGCCTCTTGGGGCCCTCCCAAACAACAATTCGTATGGGGATGCGCCCAATGATGCCTGCGTGCGCTCCCTGCACGCATACAGGACGAATGGGAGGACAGTATCCCACTCGACCATATTTCCATCCAGGCTTCTCCTCAGCATTTGCTTCAGGGACTGATTAAGCCTCTCTACCAATCCATTCGACTGGGGGTGATACGCGGAGGTACGGACATGGCGTATCCCGAAGGCGTCCCATAGCATAGCTAAGTGTTTGGATGTAAAGTTAGTGCCCTGGTCAGTCAGTATCTCTTGGGGGAACCCAATTTCGCAGAAGAGCTTTATAAGCTCTACCGCTATGGTCTTGGCGGATATATTCCTGAGTGGTATGGCCCATGGGAACCTTGTCGCATGGTCAATTAGTACTAGGATATAGGAAAATCCCCTGGGAGTCCTCACTAGGGGGCCTACAATATCCATAGCCAACCGTCTGACTGGTGTCGCAATGGTGGGGGTTGAAACTAGGGGTACTGGCTTAGGCTTCGTTGCTGTAACTCTCTGACAGGCCGGGCATGACTCGCAGTAGCGTGTTGTTTCTCTAAACACACCCGGCCAATAGAAGCGAGCCAACACCTGATCCAGCGTCCCTTGGACGCCCTTATGACTACCTACCGGGTGGTCATGCGCCAGTTTCATCACTACCGCCTTAAAGGTAGTTGGCATCACCAATTGCTTACGTATAGAGCCTGTTCGGGGATCGGCACTTTCCCTATACAGCACTTCTCCCTCCAGGAAAAACCTGGGCAAAATTGCTCTTTTTTCCCGGGCATACTCAAATGCCCTCTTAAGGGCAGGGTCACTCTGTTGCTCGGTTGGGAAAGAAGGGAATTTCTTCACCAGCTCCGCTGGCACCCATGGTAATTCCTCCCCCTCTTCCAAGCTTGCTTTCCCCTGTGACCTGCTCCTCCTCTCTCGACGCCTCACTGGCTTCTCTTTCCTGACCTTTTTAGGGGGGTTGATTAGCCCTTCATCACTAGGAAGTGTATCTTGTAGTGTTCTATCCGGGTCTACCTCTCGCTCGGGGGATAGATCCCTATCCTCGGGCCTCTCTCTCGGCTCGGTTTCTGAACTGGGCCCTGAGCTTTCACCCTTACTCTGGGATCGGGTGGACACTAGGCCTATTTTACCATCAAGTTTTCCCTTGAGTGCTTGTTGGAAAAAAGGCCACCCTTTCCCTAATACGACCTCGCTCGGGAGGTTGTGAATCACCACTACAGGCACCTTCATACTCACCCCCAGTGCCTCCATTCGTACCTCATATAGGGGATAATAAGAGGAGTCTCCATTCATACACTTCAACTTGACATTCGGGGGTACCTGACATACTACTTGGGGGTTACTGGCTATCATAGCCTGCCACATAGTGCTGGAGATCATATTATGATCCGCTCCTGTATCCAGGAGCGCGATAGCTTTTACCCCTTCCATCTTAACACTAACCACGAATTCTCCTTCAGTGGGTTCCTCTCCCTTTGCTATTAGGACAACATGCTCAGTACAGTATTTGCGAATGTGCCCTCTTTCTCCACATTGGAAACATCTCATTACCTCAGCACTCTTTTCATTTTTCTTAGGCCCTCTTTGGGAGTAAGCTCTTCCTGTCCCTGGCATTCTTTCCCTGCCTGTAACCTTTAACATTTGGCCTTGAGAAGCACCAGCTAATTCTGCCTCAAAATAGCAGTCGGTTAGCTGCACTGCTTCCTTTGTGGACTTACATTTTTGCAAAAAGAGAAAGGCTTTTACTTCTGGGGGTATGGCTTCAAAATATTGCTCCAGTATTACAGCATCTAGCAGGGAGGCTACTGTAGCTGTTTCGGGAGCAAGCCATTTTGATGCTAGGCCTGTTAACCTTTGCATCAAGGCCTTTGGTGTTTCTTTTGGCAGGATCCTGGCCTGCCTAAAGAGACGGCGGTAATGGGTCTGCGTCAGCCCTAGCCTATCCCTGACTGCGAGTTTTACCTCATGGTACTGGGACGCTAGATCAGCGGGCATCGCCTTATACGCAGCTAGTGCCTCTCCTGTTAGAGACACGGCGAATCGTACTGCCCACTGATCTAGTGGCCACCGGGCCGCTACAGCGATCCGCTCAAAAGCTTCTGCATAATCGTCGAAACTGTCAGAATGCTGCAAAGGCCCTAGTGCCAATGCATTACAACTATTTAGTCCTACCACAGGGGTCACTTGAACAATGTCCTCCTCTGTGGGGCTCAGTCTCTTCACCAGCGCAGTGAGAATCTCAAGAAGGGGCTTCTGCTGCGCTGCCATTGCAGCCATCGTCTTCTCTTGTGCCTGCCGTGCGAGTTCTCCCTGGGCCTTCCACTGGGTCTCCATCCAGCTGCGCATTTCAGCGGGGTCCATCTCAGCGCCGATATCTGAAAGAAAAGAAAAACAAGCCCACCAAGTGCGGAACACACTTTTTTCTGTCCCTTCGCTGCTACTTGGTTTTCAATTTTTCTTTTTTTCCCCCTTTTTCTCCCTCAATCCTTGCTACCCGTGCCCAGTCACTTGTACCTGATCACGGTGTAGGATCTTGCCTTGAGAAAAAGGTCTTGGCCAGCTCTGGATGTGGAGATCCTCTCCCGACACTCCGGTGCAGGTTTTTCTTTTTTCAGGATTTTCAATTCCACACACTTTTTTTTCCAATCAGCCGTACCTTCCTTGTAGAGCTTGTTAGTAGTATCGAGTGCTGTGTTTTTTTTTTTTTTTTTCAAAAATCCAACTACTGCGCCATTTTGTCACCCCCTATATCCCAGCAAAGCCGAGGCGTAGGCAGTAGGCTAGGTTAATAGGGGTGCATGAATCTTTCACTAAGGAATAATTGTAGTTGTGAGTCCAAAGTGGTTAAAGTTCAAATAAGGGTTTTATTTCCCCTCCCGGGGTTTTAGGATTTTCAAATAGCACAGCAACTCAAAGAAAAACTCAGGATGCAAACTGACAAAGTAAAGTATAGCAACTTGCTTCCAAACACATTCACTTTTCACTGCAGCTAATCGCTTCCTCTTAGCTTCAAACAGTGTTATGAAATCAATTGCTCAGAACTTTATAATAAAGAGATTGGCTCTTCTTCCAACATTAGAGAACAATCCATCTGTTCATACTGTGGAGACAAAGTATTATCCTCTGTGCACATGGGTTCTATGTCATTGTCTTTTGCACAGCCCGATTGTATGCTTTTCAACCCTGTTTCTTCTCCAGAGTTTATTAAGCCCTCTTCATAAGAGCATGGCCAGAAATTATCATCAACGTTATAACAGGAGGGTAGAAAGACAGGCTTCCTAGTATGCTTTGTTCTCGGGCTATCTTTAAACCCTCTGTTTCCCTTAATGGCTGCTAGCTCAAACTGCTGGTCTTCATGGCAAACAGACTTCCCTTTAGTTAATCGGTGTCTGGACTTTTCATGCATACAATCCTCTATATCCCTCATACACACATCTTCCACAATAGGATTTCTTTCAAAGTAAGGCAACTGTGTCTTAACACCTTGTTTCTCATTTACATAAGGCTTCCTGCTTATGTCACGTTCCACACTCTCAAAGAGCTGGGGAAATTCTCCCTGCGTCAGAGGTTTGGTTAACTTCTTACTGACCTCTGGTTTTGCAGCTTTCCTCACTCCACTCCTGGGGTTACTGTGAGCTTCTCCTGGGGGAATCCTCAGCGGTTCACAGCGTGTGCCTGCAAATTCAGTGCCGTCGGAATCAATCAGCTCTCTCTCACTCTGGCTTCTGTCTCTGCCAGCATGTCTAGTGTAACCCCTCCTCCAACTCTCTCTAGAGCTTCCTGGGTCACACTCAGGGCAGCTTCCTCTCCAACCCCCTTGGCAATTACCTCTGTAAGCTGCCTTAGGCTTTGGAAACCAGCCTGGATTCTGACGTGAAGTAAAACCTGCTTTCCTTCTGCAAGGTAAGTTGAAATTGAATTCTTCTGAGTCCCAACCTGAGCCTAGTCTGGGACTGGAATCATAACCTGAATCACCACAAGAACAAGCACCCAAGCTTGAACTGCAACTGCAACTCCACCCCCTTGCTCCTCTGCCTGAGCAGGTCTTATAGTGCCTTGAAGGCGTGGCTTCCCTCACGTGCAAATCATTCTCTTTTCTCTGTGAGAATTGCTTGTCAGGGAGGCAAGGCTGCAAACGTCGTGTTTGCCTAGGTTGCTCAGGGCAACAGGGAAGCTTCTGATTAGACTGCCTGACAGAA
The DNA here is from genome assembly GCA_033557465.1 of Ichthyophis bannanicus. Taxonomy (NCBI): domain Eukaryota; kingdom Metazoa; phylum Chordata; class Amphibia; order Gymnophiona; family Ichthyophiidae; genus Ichthyophis; species Ichthyophis bannanicus. The sequence goes on from CM066031.1 coordinate 1,500,555,804, forward strand.
TCTGACCTGTTTCTCTCAGAATTCTGCACTTCTATAGCATAGGACAGATCTGCTGTGTCACAGACGCCATCACTTTCACTAGAGTTTCAAATATCAAAGGAGCAGTGTATTGTTTCTACTATTGTGAAGAACTTCCTGTTATATACTTTGAATACCTTACTAAAATTCCGATAAAAGCTTCTGTTTCGCCTGTTCGGCTTCGTCAGGAGTTCAAAATTAAATTCTCAGGAAAGCAATCAGATGAAATTCTCCACAATTACACAAATAGAGAACTTCAATCGCGGACATCTACAAGCAATGGGAGACATTGTAGATGTCCGCGATTGAAGTTCTCTATTTGTGTAATTGTGGCGAATTTCATCTGATTGCTTTCCTGAGAATTTAATTTTGAATCCCTAAAAAGTACTTTTTGGGTGTAGGTAATTTTTACTATATTTGGATTAATTTCTAGTAAGTTTGAATTAAAGATAAGAAGGTTATGACCTATGATGTGAGGTTTGCTACCTGACCCTATGGTGATTTATTTCACCACATGTAGGGAGAAGGTTACCCTGAGGTCATATATGCCTTATATGGATATGTGAGAGTTGTGATTATTTAGTTATAGAACTTTGTGATTATGGTAGGTTGGTGTTTTTCAAGGGTGATGCTCAAATCTAAGCCATTTGGAAAAATTGTCCCCTGGACAAACTCCTTGTGGTTTGCTTCTTGAACTTAGAGATGTAGCAGGAATTGGTAAGGAACACCTTCTCTTTCCTCATAGCTGGACAGTCTGTGCTCTCACTGGGATTATTTTAATTGAAATTTCAAATCCTCTTCTGGAGACACCACATTAGAGTTTATGAAAGTTGAATGTTTACTTATGTTAAATGGCTTTTTATATGGGTGAGTAGGCTTTTTGAAATTTGTCCATGGTATATTCTGGTAAAAGTATGCGCCTTGCTCCATGACATGTGTGCTGTTACCGGAATTTTCATAGAGGTGATCCCAAGGTGAGTTTAGGTTGAGAAGGTAAGAATGTTCTTACTTTAGCATTTTGAAAACCATTTGTGCTAATTTCCACAGAAAAGGCATGTGCAGACCTCTGTGGTACTTTTTTCCTGGACAGGTTCTGAAAGAAATGTGTGTGGGCAATTTACCTTTAAGTATAGGTGCAAAATCTTAGGATTTAATGTACCCTTGCATTTTGCATCAAAAAATGTAAAATTTTGAAAACTGCCCTATCATTACCACTGATTACATCTCTTGTCTTGATCAAAATTTGAGTTCAATAACTAAACAAATAAGAAAAGCAACAACACAATTCTAGAACATCTATCGTGAAAGTTAATAACCTTTCCAATACTCTTAATTAGAAACAGTATTAGGAATTTCTAATTTCATCAGTGCATATATATTCTCAATATGCTTACCATACTCAAAAATGCAAAACATAATTTCATGACATTTAGGATACCTGGCAATTCAAAATATACACTCCTTTGCCTGAAAAGACATCCATTTAATAAGATAGCATATAGGCAAGGCCATTTTATAGGTGCAATTGGCATAACCCACTAAGTGCTTTTCCATTAATGATAATATTATAAAATATATATAAACACAGTGAATCACTTCCAAACCATGCAATGCAAGATTTATTTCTTAGGCTGTCACAGCATAATGGCTGACAGTGTTCCAGTGACAGCTATAGGAAGAATATATAAATCCTAGAGGAGTTCTCCAACAGATCACCTATTATCCTAATTGCTTTTATCCTTCCATATGCTCACATTCCTGGATGCTTCTTCACTGAGTCACCTTGTGACTTATGCTGGAAAGCAAATGGACAGGAAAAGTCTCCTCCTCTTTCTTTCTCTGGAGTACCTGAGAGCGCAGCTATATTCAGATTAATCCCTTCCACATCTTCAGGAATTATGGATGACTGGGATTGTGATTGTGAATTATATTAGTACTAAAACTTTTAGCATTCTACTATTCAATTTCATATGCAATCAAGTGTGTAGATCCCTAGGTCTTAGACAGTGTATGTATGACATAAGAATATCATATTTGCTATAATGGGTCGGACCAAAGGTCCATCAAGCCCAGTATCTTGTTTCCAATAGTGGTCAAGAATTTGCCCAAACCTTTTTTAAACCCAGCTACACTAACAGTTTTTACCACCTCCTCTGGCAATGAGTTCAGGAGCTCAATTACAGAATGAGTGAAAAAAAAGATTTTCTTCAATTTGTTTTTGATATACTACTTTGTTTACTCTTTCAAAAAGTACAAAAACTAGGGACTTGGGTTATTGTCATCCCTAGTAGCAGTGGATGGCACTCAAGGGACTGTGCTCAAGAAACCAGAGGAGAGGAAAAGTATCCTTTCTTGTCAGTTTGGAGAGAGAGTGCCTCTCCAGTTTGCTTTTTCAGCATAAGTCATAAGAAGGCTCAGTGAAGAATCATCCAGGAGTGTGAGGGTTCCTGTGCCAGAGGATTCAGAACCTGGTGCTGGGACATCGCTCTTCAAAAAGATATTGCTGTACTTTTACAACTGAAGAGGAGTAAAATGACTTTCTTAAGTTTTCCTGGAGTTAGAGAAGAAGAAAACTTCAGTGGGAACAATGGGAGGCAAGGCCCAAGGTTTCCTTTCTGATGGTGCTCAAGGATTTTGAGAATTGGATGTCGAGTGTTCATGTTTTCATACTTCTGATGGAATAATTGATAGAGACTGAAGCAGTTGGAGTAATAATATATCTTTCTTACTTCTTTCAACAAGTTTTTTGTGTAAGTGGATTTCACATACATACCTAACATAGTAACATAGTATATGATGGCAGATAAAGACCAGTATGGTCCATCTAGTCTCTCCAGCAAGATGGCAAGAGTAAATGCACTTGCCAATCTGTACAGGTCATCTCTTCCCATGCTTTTGTTTAGGGGTGTACCCACTGCTCTATTTAGGTCACCCCTGTTTGTTCAGATATAAGAGATAGTTATGCTTATTTTGATTTTATCCTGTTGCTATAAAGAGATCCACTGTGTCTGTCCCATGTAATTTTGAATTCTGTCACTGTGTCTGCCCCCACCACTTCCAACAGGAAGGCATTCCAAGCATATCTCTATCTCTTATATCTGAATAAATTGGGGTGACCTACATGGAATGGTGGGTATACCCCTAAACAAAGGCATGGGGAGGGGTGACATGGATGGAGCGGCAATTGCATCTACTCTTGCCACCTTGCCGGGCAGACTAGTTGGACCATACTGGTCTTTATCTGCCGTCATATACTATGTTACTATGTTACAATCTGTTCATTCCTGGAAATCTGCAAAACCATGAGCTAATGTCCTGCTTCTTTTGCATCTCATTTCTTTATAACTAACATTTCTCTTGATCTTGAACAAACTCTATCCTACTGAAATGCTGAGCATGCTTTGTTTCAGTCCGCACTATTACCTTTTATTCATGCCTCATTCCAGCCGCAAATGCAAGGCGAAACAGCAGATGGCTATTGCAGGGAGCCACAGACCTATGGATAGTTATGTGAGGCCCGCTGGTGGGGAGAATGCTTTGGGTAGCTCGTTGGGATCAGTGGTGGTGGAAGGAGAAGACCTTCTGCTAGCCGCAAGGCCAGAAACATCTCTTAGCCTGGAGAGACTAAAAACTTAGGCCTCATCAAAACCTGATGAATGATGTCTGAATCTGTGCTTTCCTCTGAGGTGCTTGGGCATGCAGAGGCAGGCGAACAAATATCTGCTTCCATTGAATGCTGCTGCTCAGTTTGCTCCACTGAGACCTCTTGAACCCAACATCCAGGCCTCTCCCCCAGCGCAGAGCAGCTGCAACTAAGATACACCATGGGTATCCTCTTGTGGCATCTCTCTAGCAACTGTCTCAGAAGACCATAGATGCTAGCACTAGATAGACGCCACAGGAGGATACTGGTGGTTATCTCAGTTGCAGCTCCCCATGTCATAACGTGCCTTGGTAGGGGGGATGTCTTGTGTACCGAAGGGGCTGGGAGCACCACTGCTTTGTAGGATGGTCTTTCATTGCTTGAGCATCCCTGGTTCATCAGCTCTAAAGTATAGCGTCAATGATGACTCAGACTGAGCATAAAGTGGAGGTACTGTACATGACCGAGCCTTTTTAAGAAATAAAAGTTAAAATATCTAGTTGTGAAAGATTTGGCAGTTATTGAAAATGTAATAGGAGCAGGTATTTGAGGATCCTGAACTTCCCTAAGATTCCCTCAAACTCAGGCCAGGAATTGTTTAAGTAATTTTTTATCTCTGTTCTGAAGATTCCTCTTGAATCTGTGCCTCCAATGACTAGGGCATACTATTTACCAACTGGCAAGATTAAGTTAATGGATGGTCAAGAACAGTTGTCAGTATTATCCTGTGATAGTTTGGACTTAACTTCTTTTCTAGAGAGATCTGAGTCTGAACCCAAGGTGACTGCTACATTGTTGGTCACTTAGGCTTTTGAACCTGATAGAGAATGGCTCTTAAAAATGTTTTTTAGGTTTCAAAGTCATATGTTTATGGATTGTAGGATCAGGATGTGTCTAAAATTATGCAGAAAAGAAGGGAACCATTTCTGTTGTTAAAACCAAGTGTTATACAGTTGGGTGGGTTATTTTTTCTTTGTTTCCCTTGTATATGACTGGTTAAGCTGACTGGGTCCAACCATATCTTTTTTGAACCACACCAAATGTCTACCTTTATTGCTCCTATGTCTACCTCTGTTCAGTTTGAGGCCCATTCTGATCAGGGCCCATCTGGATGTCCAAAATCTGGATGGGCCAGATTTGCACCCGATTCTGCAACTGCGGCAGCTAGATGCTCCCGTGGGAGCAGAATCGGGGCAAAGGGCTTAGAGGGCCAGATGTGCCCCAATTCTATCGCACCGGACGTACAGTCCCCATTCTGTTTAACCCTCCCAATGCTCCTGAGTGGGGCCTCAGTGCAGTGGTGTCCTGTCGCCATGGCACTGGAACAGTATGCAGGAGTCCCGCTGCCCTGCACAGCTCCAAGACAGCTGTTCCCCATTGCCTGACATCCAGAGGGGTCTGCCATGGCTGGGATCGGGCCACAGGGATCCTCCTGCCTTGCTCATCTGGTCAGGGGGGTCTTGCCTCGATAGCCGCTGACTTCGGGGGGACTTATTCCACCTCCAAGGGGAATAAGTCCCCTGCCTATCTCCTCAAGCCCAGACATATAGGACCATCACTGGAATCAGCCCTGTACGTCCAGGGTCATGGGCCTGCCTCAGCCCTGCCCATGCTCCTCCTCTAGTCCATCCCTCTTTCCTCCATCTAGATCTCCCGCATATCTCCTCTGTACACGTAGGGAGCTTTGGGATTGGCATCAAGCCCAAACCTTTGGTGGGGGATGTACATCCAAACTGGACATACATCCCCGCTAAACGCTGCTCGGAAGGACTCCCTTTGTGGCTGAAATAGGCACTGGTATAGGTTCTGAGGTTTAGTGAGGGCCTTGGTTCAGTAATTCAATTTGTAATTTCTACCTCTGTCTATTTCTTTTTCCAAGGCTTATCCTTTAATTTGGGAACTGCTTCCTTCTCTTCCTCTACTGGGTGCTTGAAGATCTTAGCCTTTCTTTTTCCTTCGATTTATACTGATTTTCTTTAGGTACTGTAACAAGAGTTATACCTGAAAGGCTGGCCTAACTTTTGCCGCTGAAGATAATAGTTTAAAAAGGTGGAAGGAACATAGAGAATTATGTCAATAGATCGACTACTTGGAGACCCATTGATCATGATAATCTCGCAGTACTTGGCCACTATGCATGCAATCATTGTGAATTTTGTATATTTACCATTGAGGGAAACCCATGGAGATTTACTCCATCTAAAGCAGCATTGTGTTCCAAATGGGGCACTAATTGTGAAACAATGTTTATCATATGTGCAATTATGTGTCCATGTAAACGATCTATGATTCAATGATTAAGAGAGCATCGATCTAGGATCCAAACTTGGTCTGTAACAGCAACTTTGGTAGAGCACTGTTTATACTATAATCATTTGTTTGCTGATTTATTTTGGAGAGTTTTAGAACATGTGTCTCTATTTTGGTGTGGAGGAGATAGAGAAGCTCCATTAAACTATAGGGAATAATGGTGGATTTTCAACTTAAACACAATTACACCTTATGGTCTTAATTGACAAGTGGATTGAAGTACATAGCCATGATCCCCTCATTGGACGTGTGGAGTTTGAATTCATCCAATGGGGGTAGGCAATTCTGGGACGTTCTGAGTTTTTAATGGCCACTGAAGCCTTGAGAGATCATTATTTGGGAGAGCTCATTGAGAATAAGCCATGATATTTTGTGATTGAGAGAAATGTTTACTAAAGTTTGGAAAAGTGTTACAATCAGTGGGATTTGAAAGCATGACAGTGAACAGTTGAGATAAGTAATTTTTACATACCCTGATGCAGAAATAAGGATTTTGAAACACGACAGTTGTAGTCGGCATTGTATGAATGATTCTTTTTTGAAAAAAAAATAAAAAAAATTGGGATGGTATTATTGATATATCTAATCATTAATAAAGAAAAACATAGATAATCCCACATCAACAGAACCATCAGGAATGCTCTACACAAACTTGCCACTGTTCGAAAACTCAAGCCCTTCCTCAGCCATTTCCGCACAGTCTGTCAAGCCGTCATAACACCATTACTGGACTACTGCAACTCCCTTTACCAAGGACTACCAAAGCAAACCACCCGACCTTTACAGCTAGTCCAGAACACTGCTGCCAGAGCCATCACTGGATCAACTAAGCAAGATCATATAACGCCCCTCCTGCACCATCTCCATTGGCTACCAATTATCGCAAATGCCAAATATAAAACCGCACTGACCGTCTTCAAAATCAGAAACAAATTGTCAGCTGGAATCCTAAAGGAACTGATTTGCACCAAACCCAAAAGTAGACCAAAGAGACAGAGCACCATAAACACCATTCCAATAACCCGCTCAGACACAAAAGCCAACAAATCCACTACGAAGAGGGCACTCTCACCCGCTGCACCTGCTATCTGGAACTCCCTACCAGAGAAATTAAGGTCCACCATGGACACAAAGGACTTTAGGAAACAGCTAAAAACCTTCCTATTCATTGAGTACTTCAATGAAGTCATCTGACACCCCAACCACAGGACTCCTGTTCAAAGGCCACACTCTATTTGTATATATGTTCTGTTGTAAATAAGTTATGCTCTGAGCATCCCCTGCATGTAACCCCTCCCCAGGTTTCCAAAATCAGCTATCTGTAATTGTGTGAGTTATAATGTGAACCACTTTGATTTTATGATAAAGTGGTATAGAAAACTTGTTAAATAATAAATATAATAAAGAGCAGCTGACTATCAGCGGCTTCTGGATATTTTGATCCAACAAAAACTTCCTTTGGTGAATGTGAGCATTAGACTTTAGCAGGACTTTGGTGGGTGTCATTTAGCTGAAGATAATCAGACAGCAGCTGAAAATTGCTGCTGCTCGGTTAACTTCATCGCTATCCGGCCAATCCGATATTCAATGTCAGTGGTTGGATATGGCCTTGGCATTAAATATCCCATTTTAAAGTTCAGCAATGACAGCTAGCCACTGTAGAAGTGCTAGTCACCGCTGCTGGATATCCCTTCTAAGATTTTAATGTTGGTGTTGAATGCATTATCTAAGGAGCACAACAGTGCATTTGTTCAGTCCAGAGACTATATCATCCAGACTCAAGTTTGTGCTTTATTTTCTGTTGCAGCACTGCAAGAATGTAATTAGCTACCTAATTGATTGAGGCCAGTTACCCAGATTATGGCATTTAGAAAGAAATTGGAAACTTACAGGATAATATTCAAAGCTCTTAGCCAGCCAGCTAAAGAGAAGCCAGAAGCCAGCTGGCAAAGAGCACTATCCATGATATGCAGTGGCACTATCCAGATATTGCGGGGGGTGTCTATGGGCAGAATGAGGGCATGTCGGCACAATCCGGATAAATCCTGGCACTTATCTGGTTTGCCTGATTTCTAGCTGGGACTTAACTCGATTACTTGGACTGTACAAAAATCAGCCCTAATTAGCAATTCAGGTAAGTCCTAGCTGAAAATAGGCCAAACTGGTTAAATGTTGAGACGTGGAGCCCAATTCAGAAAGGGGCACATCCGGGCCATCTAGACAGCCCTGAGCAGGATGGGCATGTTAGGACCCAATTTTGTAAAACGGGAGCAAAATGTCCCCGTGGCATACAGAATCAGGCCTGAGGATGGCCCAGCATGCACCAGCATAGCCAGCAGGATGTCCACCCCTCAGGCCCATAGTGCTCTAGCACTTACCCCATCGTCCAACTCCCGGTGAGGGCTGCGAGAGCCTGGATCAGGCAGGAGGACACAGCTCCAGTGACCTGCTGGTCTGGTGATGGGCCGCCCTGCCCCCATGGGGCTGCCGGGTGGGATGGAGGGGGGAGGCCTGCCTTTATTCCACCTTTGAGGTGGAATAACCAGGCTGTCCCCCCAGTGACCCCCGGGCGTACAGGGCCATTAATGGAATCAGCCTTGTATGTCCGGGAGTCGGGTCCGCCCATGTCCCTCTCCCATCATGCCCACGTCCCCCGCTGCACGCACAGCGGCTCTGTGCATGCAGCGGGGGTGTCAGATGGAATCCCGTCAGAGCAGATAGCGGAGCAGCATGTCCCCACGGGACATGCTTCCCACTATTTCCCCTTCTAGAATCGGACCCTTACTGTTTTTAGATTGCAGCAATCAGCAGAGATATTCAGAGATAGCTAAAATCTGGTTATTGATGCTGAATATCCCACCGATATTTGAGTTATGGCTGAATATTGGCAGGTTTGAATTGGGCCCTTACCTTTTTACATTAGCTTTTCAGTATTTGGCTGTATGTGGTTATAGTTGATAGGTTATTGAATTTTAACAATATTTATGGAGTTTTGGTTATTATTTTGGAAACCATCTTACTGGATTAATAAGGGTATATTTTAATAAGATAATTGTGGTGTCTAGATAGAATGAGTACATGTACCTTTCTGTGATTCATTTTATTAGGATGCTAAAGTTAGCTGGTCAAACTCTCGGCAAGCCCAGGGAAAGTCAGGCCAGGGGAAGAAGACTAAGAAAATAGCGTGGATTTTCAGCACTAGCTTCCTATTTTGGCAAACAAGCTAGGCACTGTAAAAGCAGGTCTAAATAAAGATGATCAATATGCCCCTCCATCCTGATTAAATTGCACAACAGTGGTCCAATTCCTCTCTTGCTCTCCTCCATATATATATAAAAAAAGAACCTCAGAAGTCCAATTCACATCTGCTCCTACCTGCCCAGAGTCCAATCACCACACCCTCCCTACCTCTCACATGTAAAAATATGTACAAAAGCTTTCTACAGACAGATCTATGCACCATCTTTCCGTCATATATAAACAAATAAATGTGACTCTGGTCCCACTATCTATGACCCTTAATAAGAAGTTGGTCCTTAACATCTTTTCATGGGGATAGGAGTTAGTGTATTATTGTGGATTGGAAACTGGTTAAAAGTTAGAAAACAGAGAGTAGAGCTAAATGGTCAGTTTTCTCAGCAGAGAAAGTTGAATAGTGGAATACCCAGGGATCAGTGCTATGCTTGCAGCTTTTTAACATATTCATAAATTACCTGGAAATGCGAATGAGTGAGGTGATCATATTTGAAGATGACACAAAACTCTTCAAAGTTGTTGAAACACAAGAGAGTTATGAAAAAAAGTAAGAGGATCTTGAGACACTGGGAGGCTTGCATCCAAATGGCAGATGACATTAAATATGGACAAGTGCAAAGTTATGCACTTAGGGAAGCAGAACATAAACTACAGTAACACGATGCAAGGTTCCACATTACGAATCACCACCCAGAAAAAATGATTAAGGTATCATTGTGGATAATATGTTGGAACCCTCTGCCCAGTGTGCAGCTGCGACTAAGAAAGCAAATAGAATGCTAGGAATTATAAGGAAAGGAATGGAGAGTACAAGCAAGGATATTATAATAATACACTTTGAATATTGTGTGCAATTCTGGTTGCTATATATTAAAAAAGATATAGTGGAATTAGAAAAGGTACAGATAAGGGCAACTAAAATGATAAAAGGGATGGAATAACACCCTTACAAGGAAAGGCTTAAAAGATTGGGCTCTTCAGCTTGGAAAAGAGACAGCTGATGGGAGATATAATAGAATAAGTAGTAGTAGTAGTAGAGGTGTACAAACTAATGAGTTGAGTAGAGCAGGTAAGTGTAGATCGGTTGTTTATCCTTCAAAAAGTTGAAAGATTAGGGGACATGCAAGGGAGCTACAATGTAGCATATTTAAGAGTAATGGGAGAAAATATTTTATAACTCAGTATGTAATCAAACTCTGGAATTTGTTGCCGGAGGATGGAGTAAAAGCTGCTGGTGTAGTAGACAGAGGAAATCCACTGCTTACTGCTGGGATCAGCATCATGGAACCTGCCTACCTTTAGAGAACTTGAAAGGACCTTGTAACCTTGATCGGCTGTTGTTGGAAACAGGATACTGGGCTTGATGGATCTTTGGTTTGACCTAATATGGCATATTTTGTTCTTATGTTGGGAAAGTTTGCTATACTTATGAGTGAATGATGTTATCAGTGACCTAACATGAGTATAAAGAGAGGGTTATGCTCTTTCTCAATCTCTCTGGTTGAAGAAGAGATAAGGAGAGATTGTGTTTGCAATGACTCAAACACAGAAACAATGACTACCGATAAAGGCCCTATTGCCTATACTGTCTGCCCGTTAACATCAAATACTAAGCAATACAATCCCTTTCTCTCCTTCAATGATCCTCTGTGCTTGTCCCATGACTTCCTGAATTTTTACACTGTTCTTGTCTCCGCAACACCACTGGGAGATTGTTTCATGTGTTCACTACCCTTTCTGGAATGAAATATTTCCATAAATTTCATCTGAGTCTACCCTGTTTCACCGTTATCTTATGATCTCTCATTCCAGACCTTCCTTTTAATGGAAAATGGGCCTACTGTGTGTGCATTTCTACCCTTGGAGGTATTTAAAGATCTCTATCATACCTCCTATAACCCACTTTTCTTCCAAATCAGGTATATTTAGATTTTTAAGTCTCTTCTTATATGTCTTTATCTTTATTTTCATTTTGTGATAGACCGCCCAAGCAGTAGCGTCAGAGTGGTTTACAATAACTAATAAGCAGGCTGCAAATCGGAAAGTAGAAAGGAATACCCTCAATGGATAGGAAAGAGGAGAGGATAGAGAACAATCATAGAGGAGAAACAGACCAGTTGGAGAGGACAAGGGGTCAGGGCTGGGAGAGAGGGAGGTCAAAGTCAAGATGAAATAAGTGTGTTTTTAGCATACTCTTGAATTTTTGGAAAGAAAGTTCAGAATGGAGTGTGGCTGGTAGTGAATTTGAAAGTGTGGGTCCCAGAAAGAAGAATGCAGAATGGTGAGTGATAAATACCATTGCCCTCTGGACCTTTTTCGTTTTAAAAGTATGGTTTCCAGAAATGCATGCAATATTCCAAATGAGGTTTCACCAGACTTATACAGAGGCACTATCACCTCCTTTTTCCTGCTGAGCAATATTGAGCAATACTGAGCAATAGGATGCACTGTTTGCTCATACACTAACAGTGTACACTATTTTTGCACGTGGAAACAATATGCCCTGTTGCTCAATAGTATGCCTGCTCACAAAAGAGTGCACACTACTGCAGAAATGATACAAAATGTAAAAATGACCAAAAGACTGGCACAAATCAGAATCACAGGCACCACACTTGAGTGGTTAAGATCTTCCCTAGAGGATCGCACACAACAGGTCCAAATAGACACTGAAACTTCACTAAGATTCAAACAAGAACAAGGAATCCCCCAAGGCTCAACACTGTCCGCACTATTATTTAATCTATATCTTCAACCTGTATGCAACATATTCAAAAACTTCAAAGTGGGATATCATATTTACACCGATGATATCATGCTTTATGTATCTACTGACATCTCGAACCCAAATCAACATCCACTCATCTCCTGCATCAAAGACGCCCAATCTTGGCTAAACTCAATAAACCTTCAGAAAAAACTTTAACAAAACAGAAGTACTATAAATAACTAGGAACACAACATTTGTCCCCCCCTTTGAACTTCTCAACACATGAAACTGACATCCCAATTAGAAAAGAAGTAAAATATCTAGGAGTCATTTTAGACCAAACACTTAACATGGATCCCACATAAAATAAATCACAAACAGCATATTTTTCAAACTAAAAACACTCCAACATCTAAGACCATTACTCGATCCCCATGACTTCAGATCAGTTGTTCAAGTTCTTGTCACACCTCACCTCGACTTCTGTAATAGCGTCCTCCACGGTCTGCCAAAGAAAACAATAAACCAGCTTCAAACAGCACAAAATGTTGCAGCCAGAATTATTTATAAAATGCACCCTCATTAACATATTACACCCATCATGCACATGCTTCACTGGCTTCCAGTCACAAGCAGAATAAAATTCAAACTCCTGATGACCACATTTAAATTAATCAACAACATTCCTCTCTACACTATTACACCCAGTAACAGACACGAATAATAGAAGAGGATGCCATATGAACACAATCAAAATACCCACAGCCTATCGAAAAAACTGAACAAGTCACGAGAAACAGAGCTTTCTCATTTATCACCCCTACCCTTTGGAACTCCCTCCCTGACACACTCAGCTATTTAAGACCTTCAAACATTCAGAAAACAGATTAAAACTCTACTGTTTATCAAACATTATGGTAACGACATCTTAACCCCCCAATCCACAGAGAAAACCTCTTTACAACACTCACCCCCCACAACCAAATGAACAACCTTATATATTCATCATTGTGCAAAAACATGATGTACTGTAAATAGTTAACACTGTACATAGTTGATAAATCAATTCTCCCACGTTTTGATACACCCCACGGGGGTTATTCTGTGCTACAAATAGCAGGGATGGACAGCCCAACGGGATGTCCATCCCAGCTATTCGTGCCGGTGCTTGCTCCCGACTAACTTCCCCGCCTGTTGTGGGGGCAGAGTCTGGGTGGGCAGTGGGAGGTCACTGGCTCTGGACGTACAGAGCCGATTCTAATGTCGGCCCTGTACGTTCAGGGCCAGCGACTTGTGCGGGGAAGTTGTTCCACCTCCCTGGACATGATTTTTTAAGTGCCCAGGGCTTGGATGGTGCAGGGAGGGCCAGGGGACATTCCCCACAGCCCAACCCTGGCCTTAGGAGGCCAGATTGTGGCTCAGGCTGTGGGAAATAAACCCCTTTTTCAGGCAGCCGGCAGCGTGGCTTTTAAATGGAGCCACTGTGCCATAGCAATATGACGCCATGGAGCCACGGCTCCATTTAAAAGACCTGACTGAATTAGTTGGGCTGTGCATGTATGGACTGAATCACAATCCCAGCCTGCACATGCATGCCTGATTGTGATTATGATACCAGATGCACAGAGGGGATCTACATACAGGACGGAATCGGGCCCCTTATGTTGATTACCCCTCATTTGTTTAATGTATACAGTTGAGTTCTATGTAAACCGCCCTTGATCTTTGGAAGGGGCGGTATATAAAAGCCTTGCAAATAAATAAATAAATAAATACAAATGCCACTGGGAGAAATGTGGGCACAAGAAATTCAGAACACACTTCGCTAATGGTCTCATTTCTTTGTCTCAGTCCTCAGAACTGAATATGTGATTAAATGTATTGGATTACCAGCAAATGAATTATATGATAAATGAGAACAATTTTGCTGCTATAATGTAATATTTTTCTGCTTGCTGAACCTTTAGGGTCAATATTCAAAAGGTCTTATTTGGTTACTAGGAACTGCTAACTGGATAAGTCTTACTGAGTCAGATAGTCAGCTGCACTATCCAGGTAATGATGTAATGGTTGGGACAAGTTATTTCAGGCCAGGGGTTCAATTCCTGCTTAGGGACAGTAATCTGAGGCCAAAGGGACTTGGGTCTCTATTTATTTATTTATTTTATTTAACTGCATTTATATACCGCTTTTCACCGGGTCAAAGCGGTGTAACATATAACATAAGGGGGGGGGGCAATTTTCAGGGTGGGGCCATCACCAAGGGGCAACAATTAATGATTTGGGTAGACATAGACATGTATACTTCTGCTGAAGCTAAGTATTAGATCATGCGGATAGGGTGGTATTTCTGTTCAGAGATGTTCACGGAATAGGATTGTCTTCAGCTGTTTCTTAAATGATGTGATGTCAGCATTGTTCCTGATGTGGTTTGGTAGAGAGTTCCAGAGGGATGGAGCATAAAGTTCGAAGGCTCTGTTGCAGGTCCGTTGTGTGGATTTGGTTCTTTTGTGGGGGATGACGATAGAGTTATTGGAGGAATGTCTGGTTGATCTGTTGTGGGATGGGCGAGGCAGTAGTAGGGGGTGGAGTGAGGTGTTCCGTGTTTGGTGGATAGTCTTGTGGATGAGTAGGATAGCTTTGTACTTGATTCTTGCTTGTATTGGAAGGAAGTGGAGGTCTCTTAGGATTGGGGTAATGTGATCCCGTTTTTTTGCATTCTGAATAATCCTTGCTGTAGTATTTAAGGCAGTTCGGAGGGGGTTGGTGTGTGAGGCAAGAAGTCCATGGTAGATTATGTTGCAGAAATCCAGATGGGGGAGTGTCACGGCCTGCATTACTGACCTGAAGTCATGAGGTTCTAGGAGGGGTCAGAGGCGTTGAACAGTTTTAGCTTTGTGGAATATCGTCCCAGCGGTTTTGTTGATTTGTTGTTTAAAGGTGAGAGCTTGGTCAATGATGACGCCTAGATATCTTATTTGGGGCTGGATTTGGATTTGCGTGGTTCCCATGTTGAGGTGGGTAGGTGGTTTGAAGTCAGGTTCTTTTGTCACTATAAGGGCTTCGGTTTTCTTTATGTTGATGGATAGATTGTTCTCCTGTAGCCAGGTGGCCACGTCAGTGAAGCAGGCTGATAGCTGGTCGTTTTTTGGGTTGGTGGTTGTAATCGGTGCGTAGAGCATTATGTCGTCTGCGTATATGTGGAAGTTGATGTTGTGGGTGCGTATGATTGTGCATAGCGGACGGAGATATATATTGAACAACATGGCTGATAGGGTGGATCCTTGGGGTACTCCTTGAAGTTGTTGGTAGGGGGCGAGTTTGTGGAGAAGGTGCGGATTCGTTGCTGTCTGTTGGTTAAATAGGATCTGAACCATTGGAGTACAGTGTCTTTGATTCCAATTGATTGTAGTCTGCGTATGAGGATTTCGTGGGAGATTGTGTCAAAAGCCGCTGATATATCTAGGAATATCAGGATGTATCCTGATTGTTTCTCTTGGGTTCCAATGATGAGAGTGTTCATTAGAATGGTCATGAGGGTCTCGACTCCATGTAGTGGCCGGAAACCGTGTTGCTGCGGGTCAAGTATGTCGTTGGTCTCCAGATAATCTTGAAGTTGGCGTTGGACTATCTTTTCTATTATCTTGGTGGTGAGGGGGAGGCTTGCAACTGGTCTGTAGGAGGTGGGGTCCAGGGGGTCCAGGTTGTTCTTCTTTATGGTTGGTCATATGATTGATGTTTTGAGGGCATCTGGTATGTATCCTTGTTTAAAGGATTCGTTTATGATGTGGGTTAATGGGGCACTCAGGTCTTCCTTGGTTTTCTTTATCCATTCCGTAGGGCAGGGGTCTAGCAGGGAGGTAGTGGTGTTCAGACAGGAGATGGTGGAAGATATCTCTTCTTTTGAGGTTTCATTGAATGTATTCCAGTCTGCGTTTATGGAGGTGCAGGGATATGTCTTTGTGGTTGTAGCGCAGAGGTGAGGTTGTTGAGGTTGCTGAAATTGTTTGTATTGTCGGGCCAAAAGATCCGAGGGGATATCTGGGAGTTGATCGGAAGTGGTCGGTGCCTTAGTCAGTTTTTTGGCAATTTGGAAGAGTTCTTGAGGTTTGTTTACAGCTGTCGTGATGATTTTGGTGTGGTAGTTTCTCTTCGCATTGTCGGTCTCCGAGTGGTAGGTAGTGAGTTCGTAGAGGTATTGCTTTTTGTCTATTTCATTTTTGGTTTTCCTCCATTTTCTTTCTGCTCTTCTAAGTTTTGTTTTTAGTTTCCGGAGGTCAGGGGTGAACCAGCGGGCCTTTGAGGAGATGGGTTTGTTGCTGGTTTTGTTTAGAGTTGCACTGGATGCTGAGGAGATTGTGGTGTTCCAGTTGTTTATGAGGTCATCAAGGTTGTTGGAATTCGTAAGTAGGTTAGGTAGGGTTAGTGTCAGGAAATCTTCTTTGTTGAATGCTTTGAATCTCCGTGTGTGTTGAGTGTTTCCTCTGTTTGTGTTTGGTTGATATGCGTGGGAGAGGTGGATGATGTAGTGGTCTGACCATGGTACTGGTGAGATTGTTGGACTGCTGCATGAGGAGGATGTTTGGGAGTTCAGAAATATGAGGTCCAGTGTGTTTCCTTTTTTGTGCGTTGGTTCATTTATGATCTGTGTCAGGTCCATTGCTGTCATGGCGTTAAGGAATGTTTCTGTTTGTGTGTCTTGGAGGAATGGGAGATTGAAGTCTCCCAATATAATTGGTTCTTTTTGTGGGTCAACGCTCTCAGAGATGAGGTGTAGTATCCTTGGTAGGTCGGAGTTTGCAGCGGGTGTTCTGTAGACCAGGCATATCGTGAGGTGTTTGTTAGTGAGGGTGAGGATGTCTGCTTCATCGGAGGTTTCAGAGGCGTGGGTCCGTAGGTGGAGGTTGTCCTTTGCAATGATGGCTACGCCTCCGCCTTTTGCGTGTGTTCGGGAACAGTGATGAAAGCTGTATCCGGTTGGTGTCAGTTGGTTCATTATTACCGTGTCTCTAGTCCTATAGGCACCCCTTGGGCATGCATTTAGGCACCTCCAGCATGCATTTAGATTGTGAGCCCTTCAGGGACTAAGTAATATATCCAGTACCTGTTTGTAGCATTTGTAAGTCGTTCTAATGCCTTTCAGCCTGGGCTGTATATCAAGAAATTAAATAAAGATAGTGCTACAGCAGTCCATGGGTAAAACTGGGGTGAAGCTAACACTTATTCAGATAGTAGTGATTTTCAGCACCTCTGTCTAGAGCAGTACTTTTTAAACATTTATCGTGTATAACCCCATTTTAACAATTGAAAATTCATGTGATCCCAGATGATGATGAAATAAAAATAGCAGGTCTCCAGCCTCCCTCCCCTCATCTAAAACAGAAAGCAGCAGCATCAGTAGTGGCTGCAGAAGCAGCAGTCAGCACAGGGTCCCTTGTGTCTGTGTGCAGCGTGTGCTTACAGACCTCAATACTCAGCATGAGTTTCTAGACTAAGGGGCTTGTTTACAAAGACGCGGTAGCGGTTCGCGATCGTTATCGGAGCCGCGGCCCCATTGGGCCGCAGCTCCAATAACGATCGCGAATCGCTACCGCGGCTTTGTAAACAAGCCCCTAACAGGAAGCTTACCCAAGTGGCAAGGGCCTATGAATGTTCACTGGCTCACAGGCCACATGCTGACTGGTGATTGCCACTACTTGGCATAGGTCACAGTGAAAGTCCAGAGAAAGGGAAATGGCTCTGTTTCTGTGACCCCATCCACTAATGTTGTGACCCCATTTAGTGTCCCGACCCCAAGTTTGGGAACCATTGATCTAGATATAAATCTGCCATCGATGTAGTTTCCTTTTTTGTCTTGGGAGGGGATAAAGCCACCTACCGATCACAGCAAGTATACCACTTCTAAAACACTGGCTATAAATGAGTCTTCCAGCACACCCATCTAAGCCAATATCAATATTCTCCTATGGTCACACATATCCTATGATCTGTAGCCTCATATACTGTTGTCAGTAGCCTATATAACTTTGTTGATAGTACCTATACCATTGTCAATAGCCTATATAACACTGTCAATAGCTTCTTATACTGTATAACATTGTTGATAGTACTCATACTGTTGTCAGTAGACTATACAACACGGTCAATAGCTTCTTATACTGTTGTCAGTAGCATCATATACCGTTGTCCATTGCCATACTGTTTTGTGTCTCACTACCGTACTCTCTGTCCTGCTATTGCACTATACTGCAGTATATCTACAGTACTTCGCACACAACAGGAACTCGCAAAATGGCCCTCCAGCTCTTCGCCCTTATCAGCTTTTTCCTACTGACTCACTGGCTCGGAACCTCCCAAGCCCTTTACATATCTCATGGAAATATCCCCATCTTAAATAGCCATGGAAAAAGGTGGTCTGGACCTCCATACTCCCACCCAGGAAGTGACACCTACACACGCCGCTCCCATTTGATACACATAGCACTCCAGCTGCCCAATACACCCACCCAGGAAGAACCTCCGAACTACCGACCCCTAAGATGTGCCATCATAAATGCGCGTTCTATTCGCAAAAAGTGGCCTGTGGTTCTTGAAACAATTTCCCGCTATGACCTAGAGATACTCATGATCACAGAAACCTGGCTATCAGCTGAAGATAACGTTCTCATCAACCAACTTCTACCACCCAATTTCGCCATACACACAAGACATAGAGAAAACAAAAAAGGAGGAGGGGTGCTCATAGTCTCCAAATCGGACCTTAACTTCCACATAACAGATTCCTCTAGCTCAAGCAATCTAGACATACTCTCCATTACAAACCAGCAAATCTCCCTCAACCTCTTATACAGGACACCGTCCACGTCTCCAGATGACCTCCCAACCATTATTGACCTTACTGCCAGCACCCTCAATCCCAATAAACCAAATTGGATAATGGGTGACTTCAATCTCCCATCATTATCCCAAAACCACGCAATTGCCTTCCTTGGTGCTATGGAAGACCTGGGACTCAAGCAAATTATCAATAAACCCACTCATATAAAGGGAAACATTCTGGATTTGGTATTTGCTCCTCAGACAGTCATTCAACAAAACCACAACCTACCAATATCAATCGTTGATGTACCCTGGTCAGACCACAAACTGATCATTTTCCAGATCCCCATCATCAATGAGAAGCTGCACAGAAGCCAAAACATGCACAGCACATCACGGACGCCCACAAGAAGATTTAGACCATTTAACAGAGAACACATCTTGGCTGAGACCCAATCACTCCTCAACAAAACCATACCAGACCTCGACGAACTAATCACCTCCTGGAACTCCAATCTGCATGCCATATCACAACCTCCAATTTCCAATAACACAAAGAGGAGAAAAAGAAGCACCGCCCCATGGTTCTCTCCTGAATTGCGAGCCTCTCTGACTCAACTCCGCAGACTGGAACGCCGCTGGCGCAGATCACTTTCCACTGAAGATCAGACCGCCTACCGTACTCACCTCTCCACACACCGTGAAGCAATCACAACCACAATGAAACAATATCACACAGACACCCTAAAGAGATCACTGAATAAACCACGTGACCTCTTCAACCTGGTCAAATCCCTCTCAAAGGAACCTTCTCCCGAACAACACAGTGAGATTCATCCACAGAAATTCGCTGACTACATGCAATCCAAGATAGTGCAAACTAACAAGGTGTCAACAATCCCGTTCCAAGAACCAACGAATGCAACCCCACTAAATAACTTCTCTACACCATCCACTAAATGCATCGAGGACACCATAGCATCTCTCAATACCTCCACTGCACAAACGGACCCATGCCCAGCTTTTTGGATTAAGGAGCTACGTTGTGCGTTCAACCCTTCATTGCAAATCTAATGAACCTCTCATTCACAACAGGGTACTTCCCTGCAGCACTCAAGCAGACTTCCATCAGGCCACTTTTGAAAAACCCCAAGCTAGACCCGCAAAAGGTCGAATCTTATAGGCCTATAGCTAGCATTCCCCTCTTAGCCAAGATAATTGAGAAGGAGGCACAACGGCAAATCCAAGATCATATAGACACCACAGCTCCCCTAGATCACTGCCAACATGGGTTCAGAGAATATCATGGGGTCGAGACCCTTCTCACGAACCTATTCAACGACATTATCACAGGCATTAACAACATCCGACAAGGATTTGTACTCGTCTTCTTAGACATCGCTGCGGCGTTCGACTCGGTAAGCCACGAAATTCTCCTCGGACGACTGAAAGAGAAAGGTATCTGCAACAGTGCATTAGAATGGTGCAACTCTTATCTGGATGGTAGATGGCAATATGTGAAGTCCGGTACAGAAGAGTCAAAACGCTTCCATCAAAAGCAAGGTGTGCCTCAAGGTTCCTCATTGTCTTCCCTACTATTTAACATATACATGCAGCCCATCTGCGACATCATAAGATCTTTCAAAGTCAACTGCTTGATATACGCAGATGACATTCTCTTATATATGCCTTTCTCCACAACTCAATTAGACCTGGCACCGTTGGTAGACTGCCTCAATTCGGTCTCAGAGTGGCTCCAATCACAAAACCTTCGCATTCAACATAAAAAACAGAGGTGCTCTTCATCTCCAAAGACCCCAACTTCACCCCTCCAGCCCACATCAGTGTCAAGGAAGCTGACCTACAAGCTAAAGAAACAATAAGATACCTTGGAGTTACATTGGACCAACGTCTGGATATGAAACATCACATAAATAACATAGTCAAAGCTGTATACTTCAAAATACGCTCGCTTAGGCATATGCGCTCCATGTTGGACCCTGATGACTTCCGAACCATATACCAAGCACTAATCCTGCCACACTTCGACTTTGCAAATGCCATATTACAAGGTCTCCCTCAATCCACTCTTAGCCCATTACAGATGGCCATGAATGCCGCAGCAAGAGTCCTCTACGGAGCCTCCAGAAGCGACCACGTAACTCCCATTCTTAAACAGCTTCACTGGCTCCCCATCCATGGGAGGATCATCTTTAAAACCCTAGTCCTATCATTCAAGGCAATCAAGGGTATCTCATCCTCCTCACTCACAGATCTGATTCACACTGTACCCCCCAACAGATCCAGAAGAACATCAGCCGTAAACCTACTGACAACCTCGAAGGCGTTGACAAAGTGCAACATGACAACCTCAAACAGAGCCTTCAGTTTCTATGTACCCAAATGCTGGAACGCTCTACCCTCCGACATAAGGGCCATTACTGACCTACTCCAGTTCAGGAAGGCACTCAAATACCACCTCTTCCTTCAATACTACCCTACCAGCAATTGAACCAGAGGAAGTGACCCACTTATGAACACACCATGCCGTTCTTATATTATTAAGACTCTATTCTGTTCTATGTAATTATCTCTTGTATATAGTTTACCCCGGTTCTCCAAGTTTGTACTCCTGTTCGATGTAAACCAAACAGCTTGTTGTTATGGTCTTTATGTTATAATGTAAACCGCGCTGATGCCGAATAGTGCGGTATATAAGAACTTGTAATAAATAAAATAAATAAATAAATAAATGGTAGGGAGCTCAGATTAGTTGCAGGAGGGGGTAAGCTCTCTTCCCCTCCCCGCAGATAGGTATTGATTAGCTTAATTTCTCCCCCTCCCTGACAATAAAAAAAACCCACACTCTTTTAAACAAACATAAACATTTACAAACTCACTCTCTTTATCACTTTCTTGGCCCCACCCCTTCCTCCCAGACCTTCTACCACCAGCCTCAACTTTCCCACCTGTTTAGTTGCAGCTGCAGTAGGATGACACAATAAAGTATTTTCAGATCTTTGTATTTCTTTGTTTCTATTTTGATTCTTTTATTTAGATTTATTTTCATTTCTTTAGCCTTTCATAATTATTACATATTGTCTGGCCTTCTGATTTATAAAGGGGTCACTATTCAGAAGGGTTTGTGCGGTTTGCAGGGCATGCAAACCGCATAAACCCTGTTCAGCCTGGTATTTAGTGGCACTGATAGCTTAGTGCTGCTGAATAGCCCCATAGACTAGCTTGCAAACATCCAGTGAGTTTCAGGATGGTCTGTGGGCGGAGCTAGGGTAGTAGCTGCAACTATTCAGTTGGTGGCAATATTCAGACATTGACCAGATAGGCAAAAACACATAAAATTAGGACAAGTCAATAGCTGTACTAACTTTATGTGGTTGTGGTATTTAGTTAGTGGCTGAATATTGTTGGTTAGTTGCCGCAGTCAGCAGCAGAGCTAGACACTAGATGGTCAGGTATTTGAGCAACACTGATTCTTGTAGGCTAAGAACATAAGAACATAAGATCTGCCATACTGGGTCAGACCAAGGTCCATCAAGCCCAGTATCCTGTTTCCAACTGGCCAATCTAGGTCATACGTACCTAGCAGTTTCCCCAAAAGACACAGGTTCCTCAGTGCTTGTATTGGGTCAAGCAATGATATCCCGGGTCCCTTTTAATAATGATTTATGGACCTTTCCTCCAGGAATTTGTCCAAACCTTTTCTAAACCTAGCTTACCTAACAGCCTTTACTACATCCTCCAGTAACAAATTCCAGAGTTTGATTACACATTGAATGAAAAAATATTTTATCTTATTAGTCTTAAATAGGTTACCCTGTAGTTTCATTGCATGTCCCCTAGTCTTTCTATATTCTGATGATGTAAACAATGGATCTGCGTTTACCCGTTCCACTCCATTCATTAATTTATAGACCTATAACATATCTCCCCTCAACCGTCTCTTTTCCAGGTTGAAAAGCCCTAACCTTTTTAGCCTCTCTTCATAGGAGTATCCTTCCATCCCCTTTACCATTTTGGTGGCTCTTCTCTGTACTTTTTCTAATAATGCTATATCCTTTTTAAGATAAGGCGACCAGACTTGCACACAGTATTCAAGGTGCGGTCGCACCATGGAATGATAAGGAGGCATTATAATATCCTTAGTTTTATTTTCCATTCCTTTCCTTATGATACCTAGCATTCTATTTGCTCTCTTGGCTGCCGTGGGCGGAGGGTTTTAAGATGTTATCTACGATGACGCCTAAATCTTTTTCCTGGGTGGTGGTTCCCAATGTGGAACCTTGCATCTTGTAACCATAGTTTGGGTTGTTCTTTCCTAGGTGCAAAACTTTGCACTTGTCCACATTATATTTCATCTGCCATTTGGATGCCCAGTCTTCCAATTTATCAAGATCCTCTTGTAATTTTCCACAATCCTCTTGGGTTTTTAACAACTTTAGATAGTTTTGTGTCATCTGCTAATGTGATAACCTCACTCCACAGCAAAAATTATTAAATTATTCCCTTTTCCAGACCATTTATGAATATGTTAAAAAGCAGCGGACCCAGCACAGATCCCTGGGGAACTCCACTTTTTCCATTTTCCATTGGGAAAATTGGCTATTTAGCCCTGCCCTCTGCTTTCTATCTTTTAACCAGTTCCTGATCCACAATAGTACATCACCTTTTATCCCATGACTTTTTAGTTTTGCCAAAAGTCTCTGATGAAAGGCTTTGTGAAAGTCGAGATACACAAAATCAACTGACTTACCTTTGTCTACCTGTTTATTCACACCTTCAAAAAAACAACAGATTAGTAAGACAAGATCTTCCTTGTCTAAAGCCATGTTGGTTGTCTCCCATTAAGCTGTGACTATCTACAGTACATGTTGAGTAATTTTGTTCTTTATGATGGTTTTTACCATTTTTTCCGGTACTGATGTCAGGTTCATCGGTCTGTAGTTTCCCGGATTACCCCTGGAACCCTTTTTAAAAATAGGCGTTACACTGGCGATCCTCCAATCTTCAGGTATTACAGATGATTTTAATGATAGTTCACAGATTACTAATAGCGGGTCTGCAATCTCATATTTCAGTTCTTTCAATACCCTTGGAAGTATACCATCTGGTCCAGGTGATTTGCTACTCTTGAGTTTATCAAATAGTTGTAATATATCTTCCCGGTCTAGCGATATTTCTTTCAATTCTACTGCAGTATCACCTTTAAATAACACTTCAGTCATGGGTAACATCCCAGTAAAGACTGAAGCAAAGAATTCATTCAATCTCTTCACTATAGCCTTGTCCCCTCTTACTGCCCCTTTTACCCCTCTATCATCTAATGGTCCAACTGACTCTCTCACAAGTTTTTTGCTACGAATGTACTTGAAAAAGTCTTGATTATGTGCTTTTGCTTCCACAGCAAGTTTCTTCTCAAATTCTCTCTTTGCCTGCCTTATCAATGCCTTGCATTTATCTTGCCAGTGCTTGTGCTGTTTCCAATTTTCGTCATTTGGCTCTTTTTTCCATTTCCTGAAAGATGCTTTTTTGGCAACAACAGCCTCTCTGACCTCACCTTTAAATGATACTGGCAGTTTTTTAGACTTCTTCCACTTTTCTTAAAGCATGGAATACAGCTTGTCTGGGCTTCCAAGATAGTATTTTTAAACAACATCAAAGCTTGATGTAAGTCTTTAACCTTTGCAACTGCTCCTTTTGGTTTTTTTTCTTAACTATTTTACTCATTTTATCATAGTCTCACATTCGAAAGTTAAAAGGTAGTAATGTGAATTTCCTTACTATCCCTCCTCTATTAATTAAATCAAACGCAATCATGCTATGATCACTATTGACAAGTGGCCCCAACACCCTTATCTCTTGCATCAGATCTGGTGTTCCACTAAGTACTAAGTCCAAAATGGCTTTCCCTCTGGTTGGTTCATGAACAAGCTGCTCCAAGAAGCAGTCAATTATTTCATCTAGAAATGTTATCTCCCTAGCATGTCCTGCTGTGACACTGACCCAATCAATACCGGGGTAATTGAAATCACCCATTATAATTACGGTTCTGTAACTTTTGTTAGCTTCCCTGATTTCTTTGAGCATTTCATCATCCATTTGTTCATTCTGGCCAGGCGGTTGATAGTACAACCCCACTGTATCGCCTTCCATTTTTTACATAGAATTTCAATCCATAGAGATTCTACAGAGAATTTTGTTTCCTATAGAATTTAATCCTTTGTGACTCAATGCCCTCTCTAACATAGAGCTCAACCCCTCCACCAATTTGATCAGCTCTATCATCACGATATAGTTTGTATCCAGATATCACAGTGTCCCACTGGTTGTCCTCCTTCCACCATGTCTCTTAGATACCAATCATATCTAACTTCTCATTTAGTGCTATATATTCTAACTCTCCCATCTTATTTTTTAGACTTCTAGCATTTGCATACACGCATTTTAGAGACTGTATTTATTCATATTAATCTGGTTATCGGTAGGCAGGGGTAATTTGGAATCGTTAAGATCTTTCCCCTCTGTACTCAAGGGTATTTAGGCTACCTTTGCTTTATTGGAGCCTCTCTGCTGATGTGCCCTAACTTCATTTTTTTGGTAGTATCCTTCAAGGATACATTGTTCCAAACCATGCGCTCTTGGGCGACTGTCGGTTCTCCCCTATTATCTAGTTTAAAAGCTGCTCTATCACTTTTTTAAAGGTTAATGCCTGCAGCCTGGTTCCATCCTGGTTAAGGTGAAGCCCATCCCTTCAGAAGAGGCCCTCCTTTCCCCAGAATGTTCCCCAGTTCCTAACAAATCCAAAAGCCTCATCCTTGCACCATTGTCCCATCCGCACATTGAGACTCCAGAGCTCTGTCTGCTTTTTGGGTCCTGCACGTGGAACGGGAAACATTTCGAACACTACCCTGGAAGTTCTGGATTTCAACTTCCTACCTAAAAGCCTAAATTTAGCCTCCAGAACCTCCCTACCACATATTCCTATGTCATTAGTACCAACATGTACCAAGACAGCAGACTCCTCCCCAGCACTATCTAAGACCTTGTCTAGGTGGCGCCTGAGGTCCGCTACCTTCGCACCAAGCAGGCATGTTACCAAGCGATGCTCACGTCCACCAGCCACCTAGCTATCTACATGCCTAATGATCGAATCACCAACTATAATGGCTGTCCTAATCCTTCCCTCATGGGCTGAACATCAACCCTTACGTTTTTTTCTTCTATTGCACATTTTATTTTCTCAGCATTTCCTCTAGATCTTGTTTTCTTGTTATCTTTCTTTTTCTTATGTTGAAGGTTCCATTTCATTTATTTTCACTTTTTCTTTGCGTTTTCCTTTTTCCCACACCGGTTAGACAAAACACTCTTGCTCTACCCTCCACACTTTGCAGAGCAAGGGTGGCAGCAGAGAGTTTTTCAGAAGCATTATCCATGAAATGCCATTGAAAATAGTGGATTTATTGTTTAGTGGGACTATATTTAAAATCAATTTGAAAATTGACCTGTATATTTTTAGGAATGGTCAGGAAAAGGTGGATAGATAAAAATGTTCCCGAGACATCCTCCTTAGGTAAAGCATAGTTTTGTTTTGGCAACACTTTGAGGTATACCTACTAAGCCAGGCTAATGGTTAACCCAGGGTATCTGCAATTAGGTCCCGTGTTATTCAATGGAACCTATTTGCAGATAGCCCAGGTTAACCATTAACCCGGCTTAGTAGATATACTCCTTTGTGGACTGAATCTGTGAGAACATTTGGGTGAATATTCAGCCTGCAAAAGTCAACCTTTTTTGTAAACACTGGCTGCTATGAGCAAAAAAATGCCAATATTCAGCAGCACAATCCGGATAGGGGGTGCCATTGAATACCCGCATTATGTGGCCATGATTCAGATAAGTGCTGCCATTATCCAGATAGTGGGGATTACAAATTCAGTTTAAGAACAAAAAAGGTGTTTTTCAAATATGTATCAGTACATCACTTCTTTATTTGCTTTACCATAGTTAGTAAGATGCAATTGCTTTATATCACATATTTTATCTGCAACATCAATCTGAGTGTCTTGCAAAAACTAACTAAATAAAGAAGCAACTTAGCTCATGTTTGCATTGCAACAGGTGAACAAATAGGATGGCAGTAAAATATTTTTTTCCTGGTAGTTAAGCATATGGTTCACCTTTCTTACCAAAGTAATGAAACAGTGAAGCAATATCTTGTTTGGATTTCTCCTCTACTGAGAGAAGGTGAAGATACCAGCGATGTTACTTCCACTTGAAGAGCAGTTAGAAAATGACATTTTTTGGTCTTCACACCAAGCCCTGAGTTGCAACATATCTGAAAGCAATATGTAAGGACTTTATCTTCCCATGAAAATGACTGGCTGGCCATTAGCATACAAAAAATGCACGCCCCTTGTAATTCAACCTAGGTAGCATACATGCCGATCTGTCCTTCTGCATTCATATATTTTGGTTAAACTAAGCGGAAGATGAAGCCACATCTGACTGAACACTGAAGTCAGTAATTGCTAAGAATAAACAGGCTCCTTTTGTTGAACATTGTGTCCAGTTTAATCACTCATTTAAAGAGCTCATAAGGAGAATCATTGAGCAAGTTCACCCAAGTGAAAGCAGTGGAGATATTCCGTCTGTGCTTGATTACTGAGAACGCTTTTGGATCTTCACTCTTAATGCAATAATACCTGTAGATTTGAACATTCAAATTCAATAGCAGAATTTGCTCTAATTATTGGAATGTTTTACCTATCATGTAGTTACATGTGGTGTGTTCTGATTGGTTGTCTCCACATTCTGCCATTTTTTAAGAGTTTCACTGTGCTTTATTTATATAGAGGCAGTTCTATCAATTTAAATAGTAGAAATTTCACATATTTTTAAATGAACCATTGTGCACCAATCTGGAGAGATTCTTTGTGCATCCCGGAGGCAGAAGATTTATCTCAAAACAGGACAGTATGGGGTGGTTTGAATGTTTTTGTGTGGTATTTATCCTGTAACTACATTTTGAAATATATGAAGAAATCTAATGAAGATTGAACAGTGAAAACTATTTTTGCTGAATAAAAACTGGAGAAAATTAGATTAGTGGGACTCTTAGTTGACTTTTTATGTGCTGAGATTTAACACTAAAAAATGCAGGGTCATGCATTGGGCTGTAAAAATCCAAGGTAATGGTACAGTACAGAGGCAAAGTGCTTCTGGCCTTGAAAGAAGAGCGAGACCTAGGGGTGATTGCTTCTGATGATGTTAAGGTGGCTAGATGTAGAAAAGGTGACAGTGAAAGTCAGAAGGATGCTTGGGTGAATAGGGGGAGGAATGGCCAGCAGGAAAAAGGAGGAAATAGTATCTCTGTATAACTCTTTGGTAAGAACTTATTTAGAGTATTGTGTGCAATTTTGGAGACCACACCTTCAAAAGGATATAAACAGAATGGAGTCAGTACAGAGGGTGGCTACCAAAATGGTCCGTCAGTTTCTACATAAAGCATATGTGGACAGACTTAAAGATCTCAATATGTACAGTATACTTTGGAAGAAAGACGGGAAAGGGGAGATATGACAGAGATGTTTAAATTCCTCCGTGGCATAAATGCACAGGCAGAGAGTTTCAGTTGAAAGAAAGCTCTGCAATGAGGGGGTATAAGATGAAGATGAAAGGGAATAGACTCAGGAGTAATTTGCGTGAATATTTCTTTACAGAAAGAGGGGTAGATGTATGGAATAGTCTTCCCGTGAAGGTATTAGAGGCAAAAACTGTATCTGAATTCAAGAAAGCATAAGACAAACAGAGGATCTCTAAAGTCAAAAAGGGACTGTAGAGCTTAGTTTCATATGGAAGGGCTGACTGGATAGGCCATATGGTCTATCTCCAGGAACAAGCGGGAATGTAGTCTTCACATATGGGTGACGTCGGCACCGATGGAGCCCACGTGGGAACGCTCCCAAGCATCCTATAGGAAAGCCTTTGGGAGTATCCCACTGTGCCTGTGCTGCTGCCTTCCTGCCTTCCTGCCTTTCCAACTCTCCCTCCTCAGTTTTTCATTTTCCCCGGAGCCGACAGGGAGCAATTCCTGTTACCGCAGAAAATATTTTCTTTTTGCAGTGTGTCTGCCTTCCCGTCGATGCCAGCACCACTATCATCGGTGTTCTTTTCTTTTTCCATTTTCTTGCCTAAAAAAAAAGAAGGTTTTTTCTTGGAGGGTCTTTCCCTCTAGGTGCTTAGGTGCCATTTTGGGCCTTAGGCCCCTTTCTTCCTCAAAATGGAGAAACCAACTAGTGGTTTCAAAAAGTGTTCCAAGTGTAGCAGTACCATTTCTGCTACCGACACCCATGATTGGTGTCTTAAATGCTTGGGACCAGACCATTCACCATCGGAATGTCTCCTCTGCAGAAAGATGACAAATAGGGGCCTGCAGAATAGAGCTGCGGAACTCATCACCCTCTTTGCCTCAGATGCAATGTCCGTGGCATCGATGTTGTCCAGGGCTTCATCTTCCTCCCATGGATCTCAGGTAAAGAAACCCAGGTCTTCTTCGAAGACTGGTCAGTCCTCAAAGGGTAGATCTCCTTTTAAGCACCGAGATGCTTTAAGCGTTGCCCTAGAGGAGAATACACTAGCCAAACAACCCCGGCGGGAGGTCCTTGCCTCCAAAGCATTATGGGGGTCCCAAGATGTTCCCGAGGCATCCACCTCTGGATATCTCTTGGTGCCATGCTCTGGGGTCATGGTCCACTCTTTGGGTACTGATACCCAGGCATCGGCTGGCTCCATGGATCAACGTATCCTAGTCATTGAGCAGAGTCTTGTGGCATTGCTGGTGGCCTTGATACCGCTAAAGCCTCTACAATCGGTTCCGCAGCCATCAGTACTGGTACTGGTACCGGAGGTATCGGCATCGACCATTGCAACGCTCTCCACGCTACCACCCATGCCGGCTCTGGAATCAGTGTCTGGCACCAAGGGGCCAGTACCGAGGCATTCCGATGCTGATTTCAATCGGCACCATTGTTGGGCTGGGTGGGAGCCCCCGGCCCGTCAATACTTTGAGTCATCCGATTCCGATTCTTCTGATGACTTAATCGGTACCGGAGAGGCTCTTCTGGAAGATCCTGCTCTTTCCTCACAATGCTGGATGTCTCCACTGGAAGACATGTCTTTTCAAGAATTTATACAGGATGTGGCTCAGGGCCTCTCGATTACAGTGACCTCCAAGAAGGAACCAAGAGCTGAAGAACTTGAAATTCTTCAATATCCGGCAGCCCCTAAGGAGGCCGCAACCTTACCCATTCATCGGATATTGCATGACCTCATGCTTAGGATGTGGGAAATACCTTTAACGGTGTCCCCACATTCTCGAAGACTCGATACCATTTACCAGGTACCACAGTGTCCCGGTTTCCAGAAGACACAGTTACCACACCATTCCATGGTTGTGGAATCATCAATGTGTCAAATTTAAAGTGCTAAGACACATTCATCTAATCCTCCGGGCGATGAGGCAAGAACTCTCGATGCCTTTGGCCGTTGATGCTTTCAGGCCTCCATGTTGTCGGCCAGAATAAGTTCATAATACTCTACATGGGTATGTTTCTTTGGGAGGTGACCAAAGATTTGGAACTAATGGCTTCTCTTCTCTCAGATGACAAGAGGGCTGATTTCCTGACACTTGTTAAACATTCCCAGAATGTTTCCAAGTTCATGAATAGAGCAACTTTTGATTGTTTTGAGTATATTAGCAGGACCTCTGCTATTTCCATTGGTACACATCAGATTGCTTGGTTACAAGCATCTGATTTAGAACAGTGGGTGCAAGATAAGCTGGGGGAATATTCCTTGCACGGGAGAAAACCTCTTTGGCAAGGATTGGCAAGACAAAGCTTCTCAACTTGAGTCCGAGAATACCACCCTAAACAGGGTCTCTAGGACCACTGCCAACCCAGCTAAGAAAACGATGGCTAAAAAGCCCTTTATCAACAAGAAGAAGAAGTTTTATTCTTCTTACACCCATGTGGTCCATTGTCCAGTCCATGCTTCCCAGAAGGGACCTCAACAACCAAAGCAACAAAGGAAGGCTCAGGCCCCCAGAGCTCAACCAGCTCAGCAGACCCAGCCTCCACAAGGTCTTTGACTTCCTGCTAGAGAACTTAGCTATCCTACCCCTGGAAATCCCAGAGCCAGTCTATATCCCAGGCAGACTGTGTTACTTTGCCAAAAGATGGCACCAGATAACATCAGAACATTGGACTCTCTCCATAGTGACAGAGGAGTACAAACTTCACTTCTAAAATATGCCCTTTCCCTCCTCTCCAAGAGAGTTCAGCTCTCACCCCCCTCTTACCACACTCTTGTGCCAGGAGATCACCACCCTTCTCGCCCAGGGTGCGATAGAGGAAGTGCCACCTTCCCAACAAGGTCTGGGCTTCTACTCCCCCTACTTCTTTATACCAAAGAAGACAGGAGGATACAGGCCCATTCTTGACCTCCGAGAATTAAACAAGTATCTGTTCTGAGAGAAATTCAAAATGGTCTCTCTCAGAACATGTCTCCCGTACATCCAGAGTCAGGATTGGCTATGTTCTCTAGACTTAAAGGATGCATATACACACAATCTTATCCACAAGAATCACAGGAGGTTCCTTTGGTTCCTCTTTCAGGGAAAACATTACCAGTACAGGGTTCTTCCCTTTGGTCTGGCTTCTGCTCCAAGGGTCTTCACAAAATGCATGGCAGTAGTAGCAGCATTTCTAGGGATATTTGTCTTCTCTTACTTAGACGACTGGCTCATCTGAGCATCATCAGCTCCAGAGGCTAGCTCTGCCTTCTCCTGCACAATGCAGGTTCTTCAACATTTGGGGTTTGTAATAAATCTTCCAATCCCATCTCACCCCCTCTCAAACCTTAGAGTTCATAGGGGCTCTTCTAGACATGCAGCAGTCAAGGGTTTTCCTGTCACAGGTACGCTGTGCTGAAATAGTTCAACTGGCTTCTCAAGCAGTTATGAAAACCTCCCTAACTGTTCAAGAAATGCTTCAGTTGCTTGGTCATATGGCTTCCACTGTACATGTTGTTCCCTATGCTTGTCTACACATGCGGGCAGCTCAGTGGACCTTAGCTTCACAGTGGACTCAAGCACCAGGTCGTCTGGGAACTCTGCACATCTCATTTTGTTCTTACAATGGTGGTAATCACCAAAAAACCTAATCGTAGGGTCACCTTTTCGGAAGCTACCACACCAGTCCACTCTGATGACGGATGCATCTGAATTGGGTTGGGGAACTCATCTGGACAATCTTTGGACTCAGCAGGAGGCTCAGCTTCACATAAACCTGCTAGAATTCAGAGCCATCTTCAATGCTCTAAGAGTGTTTCAGGACTACCTTTGCTCCAAAACAGTTCTAGTTCAGACAAATAATCAGGTAACCATGTTCTATGTAAACAAACAGGGTG
Source organism: Ichthyophis bannanicus (assembly GCA_033557465.1). NCBI lineage: Eukaryota > Metazoa > Chordata > Amphibia > Gymnophiona > Ichthyophiidae > Ichthyophis > Ichthyophis bannanicus. The sequence continues at coordinate 1,500,588,044 of CM066031.1, forward strand.
GAACAGGTTCTCAGGCATTGTGCAACGAAGCCATACACCTATGGTCCTTTGCCATCTACCTTCAGATACACCAACTAGCAGTGTATCTCCCCGGCAAACAGAATCTCCTGGCAGACAAATTCAGTCGAGTACTACTGCCACACGAATGGTCTCTCCATTCAGAGCAGATTGCTTGAATCTTTCAAATCTGGGGAACCCTAGTTATAGATCATAAGAACATAAGAACATAAGATATGCCATACTGGGTCAGACCAAGGTCCATCAAGCCCAGTATCCTGTTTCCAACAGTGGCCAATCTAGGTCATACGTACCTAGCAGTTTCCCCAAAAGACACAGGTTCCGCAATGCTTGTACTGGGTCAAGCATTGATATCCTGGGTCCCTTCTTAATAATGGTTTATGGACCATTTCTCCAGGAACTGTTTGTAAGTCCTCAGAATGCCAAACTTCCCCACTTCTGTTCCAGAATTCATGCTTAGAACAGTCAGGCAATGGATGCTTTCCACCTCCACTGGGGTCAGGACTTCTTATATGTCTACCCACCCATTCCCCCCATTCCCAAGACTCTGTTCAAGCTTCAGAGAGACAGGGGCCATATAATCCTCATAGCCCCACACTGGCCACAACAGAGGTAGTACCCACTGCTTCTACGTCTCTCTCAAGCCAAACCTCTGGAGTTGGGATGTGCTCCAGATCTTCTATCTCAGGAGAACTGGATGCTTCTGCACTGAAATCCTCAGTCTTTGCACCTGATGGCATAGCTACTGAGAGCTTAGAACTCCAGGATATCAGCCTCTCTTAAAAGGTTAAAGATATCCTTATGACCTCGAGAAAACCTTCCACAAGGAGTACTTACACTTTTAAATGGAGAAGGTTCTCAATTTGGTGTTCAAAAAAGGATCTTAAACCTTTTTCCATTCCAGTAGAGGCATTACTTGAGTATCTCCTCCACCTTTCGTCCTGTGAACTTAAAACTAATTCAGTTAGAGTTCACCTCAGTGCCATCGTGGCTTTTCACATGCCCTTTGATGGACAACCTATCTCCTTTCAACTGCTTGTAGTGCATTTTATGAGTGGTCTACTCTTAACTAAGCCTCCCATTAGGCCACCACCTGTGGCATGGGATCTTAATCTTGTCCTTGGACAGCTCATGAAGCTGCCATTTGAACCCCTAACCACTACATCCCTGAAGTTTCTTTATTGGAAAGTCATCTTCTTAATTGCCCTCACTTCTGCCAGACACATCAGTGAGCTCCAAGCCTTAGTGGCTGACCCACCTTATACACGGTTTCACCATGATAAGGTAGTCCTTTTGCTGAAGGTGGTTTTGCCTTTTCATTTGAACCAATCGGTTTACCTGCCTGTTTTCTTCCCTAGGCCTCATGCCTCTAGTGCAGAAAGGAATCTACATACTCTGGATTGCAAGCGTGCTTTGGCATTTTATCTTCAGAGAACTAAACAGCACAGAAAGGCTTCACAGCTTTTTGTGGCCTTTGATTCCAGTCATCTCGGTCTTCCGGTTTCTAAGAGAACTCTCTCCAAGTCGATTGCAGACTGTATCTCTTTTACCTATGAGAGTAAAGGACTTTCTTTTGAAGGTGATGTCACAGCACACAATATGTGAACAATGGCTGCCTCTATGGCAAATCTATGCTCGGTGGGGATTGATGACATCTGCAAAGCAGAAACCTGGTCATCTGTTCACACCTTTGCGGCCCATTATTGCTTAGACAAGGACTCCCATCGGGATGACTCGTTTGGCCAGGCTGTTCTCCAGCATCTCCTTCAGACTTAGAACCAACTCCTACCCCCTGTCCCAGGTTTCGATACCAGAGATCCTTGGGAGGAAACATGACCCAATTCAGCCTGTGTTTCACTGCTCTCTCTGGGGTCATCTCCCTGACATCTCCAAGCTAGGGAGTCCCATATGTGAAGACTACATTCCTGCTTGTTCCTGGACATAGGGTAGTTACTGTCCTGTAACAGGTGATCTCTGGGAACAGCAGGAATTGAGTCTTCACAACCCACCCTCCTCCCCTAGGAGTTGTATCTCTCTTTCTCTCCTTCTCTCCTTTTATCTCAGCTACAAACCCAACTGAGGAGGGCAAGTTGGAAAGGCGGGAAGTCAGCAGCGCAGGCGCAGTGGGATGGTCCCAAAGGCTTTCTATAGGATGCTGGGGAGCGTTCCCACACGGGTTCCATCGGTGCCGATGTCACCCATATGTGAAGACTCAATTCCTGCTGTTCCCGGAGATCACCTGTTACAGGTGAGTAACTACATTTTCTCTTCCATCATGTCTCTATGTTTCTGTGTTTTACTGGTATTGAAATAAAAAATATTGTGCCACACTGATAGCTCTTATTTCATTTGGTTAATATCTTTATTGATGGAGGTGTGCTTTGGGTTAAAAAAAAATTGCTTAAACATGTTTTAGATTAATTGGCAGAAAAAGAATGTGTAGAGTCCAGTGATGTTCAACAAAATCATATAATAAAAAACCCTGTTCAATTTCTAGCCATGTCTCCCTCGAGAGTCCTTCAATTGGCTATTAGACTGCTCCTCATAGGTACCCCCCTCAATTGTGCTAATATTGCCTTATGATTTAACCAATTACCCATGTTACTGCTCAAAAGCTTAGATGGTTATTCAAAAAGCAGTGGCACTATCAACAAATTGCACTCTACACATCAATTTATCTGCTAATGATGATGATGGTATGGCACACTCTAATGGCACACTCGATCAGATGCATCTTATTTATTTTAAAAAGCTTATATACCGCCAATTGCTAAAGCATTCATGGCGGTGTACAAAACATAAACATCAACACCATTACAATACATTGTGGGGTCATTCTGTGGCACAAATAGCAGGAATAGATGTCCCATCCCCGCTATTCGTGCCTTTCACGGTCCTGTTTACCTTCTCCGCATTTTGTATGGGGAAAGTAGATGGGGGAAGGAAAGGGATGGATCGGGGATGGCTTTAGGGCGGGCAGTGGGAGGTTGCCAGCCCCGAACGTACAGGGTCGATTCTAATGTTGGCTTTGCACATCCGAGGCCGGTGAATTGCACGAGGAACGTATTCCATCTCCAAGGTGGAATAAGTTCCTCTAGTCGCCAGGGATCGGCAGGCCCAGGGCACGGATGGGGCAGGGGGGCTGAGGACATTTCCCGCAGCCCAACCCTGGCCTTAGGAGGCCAGATCAGGAGTTGGGCTGCGGGGAAATCACTGCTGGAGCCAGCAGCCAGTTATCACGGCTCCATTGAAGAGCCCTGATTGAGTTAGCAGGGGAAGGCCTGTATGTGCAGGCCGGATGGAATCGGGGTCCCGATCTGCATGTAAGGGCCTGTTAGTGATTCTGATCCTGTGGGGCATGTCTAGCCCCGTGAGATCAGAATCGCGACTTCCTCTGTGCGTCCGGTTCCGGCTGGACACACAGAGGGCCCGGGTGGGTGGGATGGAATTGGGCCCTGAATCCTAACCCTAAATAAAATAAAATAAACAACATAAAACAAAATTTCCTTCCCCTAAAAATGCTGTCTGCTGTCCCAACCAATAAGGAGCCCACCAGAGAGAAGCTGCTTGACCTATATTACGGAAAAGAAACGTCTTTAAGGTCTTCCTAAACAATAGTAAATTTGTCCCCTTCTGAAGTGCCACTGGCAGAGAATTCCACCACACAGGAACCAGCACTGAAAAAATCTGTGCTCGCTATCACTGTAGATGTAATTCAGAGTAATTTGGCAGCACCAAAAGACATTCATCTGCGGAATGCAAGATCCAGCTTGGTACATACCAATGTAACAGCTCCTTCAAATACCAGGGTCCAGTTCCCCACAAAACTTTGAATGCCAAGACCAATAATTTAAAAACACATTGTTGTTTCATCATAAGTCAAGGCAGCTGATGCAGAACTCCTACCACTGGATCATGCTTCTGCAGACCCCAGATCACATGAGCAGCTGAGTTCTGCACCATCTGCAACTTCCTCGAAAGATAAGAAGGCAGCCCCACATACAATGTGATGGGTTAGTCAATGTTTGATATTCTGTTCTGTGTGATTGCACTCAGGGGCGGCCCAAGGGGGGTGCGGGGCCATGTGCGGAGACTCGGTGTGGGGCCTCATTTGCATAAGTGGTCTTATTTGCATAAATATTTGCATAATGTTACCATACACTAACTTTTAGTAAACATGTCTCTTAATGAGTGCATGGATAAAGAAAGACTAAAAGATTTCTACATTACTATAATACAGTGCCAACCGCCAGGCACATTAGGAACTACTACAAACGCTGCCCATTTAGAACCCATCAAACAAACAATACACCCAAATGGGATCAACACAACTATATCCCCTATAAAATACTTGATACCCACAAACAACCTTGTGTAGTGCCGTGAATGTGACCTAAACAATATCAGATTTTTTGTCGGATCGCCCACCGATGAGTAGAAATTCTACTACTCTCGTAGTGGGCCCTCCATTTTATTCAAAGTTAAAAAAATGGCCCATGACAGGTCATTAAATCAGGTGCACAGCACTAACAAGCCGTTGCTCCTGCACTACGAAAACTAAGCAGTGTCTCATAAGACGTTTCTCCAGATCAATAGGCAATGTCAATGTTCCTCAAACTTGAACCGTAAAGATGGAATACTCATCTGAAATCCCTCAAAGCAATGGCGCCATGGTGGCGATAACTCCGGTCCAAGGCAGAAATCTTCATTGACAAACAATCTTCCTCTCCGAAACTGTCATAATCCAAAGCATCAAGTCTTCTTTGACCAGTGAAGGAGTCGTATGATTCAAATCACAACACCAATCAGTGTTTCAAGCCACGCAGCTTTGCAGCTCTTCCTCAGGCGAATGAATCATACCAGTATGCAGCCCTATTTAAAGGACATCTGAGTGACATAGAAGCTACCCTCCAGAAACAGACCAAAAGAGACGATTCAAAGAGATGTTTAGAAATGAAGACTCCACCAATCGATTTCCGTATTCATACCAGCTGGAACAACAGAATCCAGCCGAAAAATCCACTGTTGTTCTTTAAAGTGGAGCTTCCTATGGCGATCCCCTCCCATTGGTAAGGGGGCAACAACATCCAGAACCCGCCAATGAAGGTACCACATTGTCAGCAGTTCAACCATCAGTTTCGCAGACCTTCATTGGCGGGTTCTGGATGTTGTAGAGTAGTAGAATTTCTACTCATCGGTGGGCGATCCGACAAAAAATCTGATATTGTTTAGGTCACATTCACGGCACTACACAAGGTTGTTTGTGGGTATCAAGTATTTTATAGGGCATTTAGAACCCATAGCAAACCCGCCGTATCCTGACAGCATTACCAGGACTCACAAAGCACCATACCCTACCTATCAAAAGGCAACACTGCAAATATTAAACCAATACATTTCAGAGACTACTGGGGAAAGAGAACAAGTGGCAATGTCAAATAGGAATTACATAAATAGACTACCTCAGCTCAGTTACACATGCAGAACACAGACCATCACCAAACAAGGAATCACAATTTAGAAACAGGAAGGCAATAATTAAACTGGGAACCCCAAAAGTCAAACTTGGAATGTACAACAACACTGTAGAAATAAAACTATAAATTAATTTCCTCTTGTACCAAAAAAAGCGCAGACGTTAATGATGCACATTTCCCAGAGCTTTCATATTCCAGTTAATAAATTCAAAATAAAGAGATATCTTTCTACCTTTTGTGCATTTTTTTTCAGTTGCAATTGGTCCAGCCACTTTGTTCTGGTTTCTCTTCATGTTTTCTGCTAACTCTCCATCGTCTGCTGTCCATTTGTCCTTTCTTCTCTCTTCTAGTTTTTTTTTCCATTCTCTCTCTCTACATCTGCTTTAACATACTAATCTTTCTCCTTTTGCTCTTTCCTCATTCCTATTTCATCCACACAAATTTTACCCCTCCATCCTCAATCCCCACTTACTCTCCCAATACCCGGCCAATTGTAGATTTTTCATCCCTCCCACACAAAATATTTTTCCCCTCTCCATTTTACTTTCCCAGCCCCATCCCATTCTAATCCTCCCCCAACATCAAACATAGAAACATAAAAACATAGAAACATGATGACAGAAAAAGATCACATGGCCTATCTAGTCTGTCCTTCCATAACAACAACTACAACAGTCCACTTTTTACCTTTAGATATCCTCTGTGTTGGTCCCATGCTTTTTTTAATTCAGTTACTGTCCTCATCTCTACCACCTCCACTGGGAGACTATTCCATGGATCCACTACTCTTTCTGTAAAGAAATATTTCCGCATATCACTCCTGAATCTATCTCCCTTCACCCTCATCCCATGTCCCCTTGTAGCAGAACTTGCTTTCAATTGAAAGAGGCTCTCTCCCTGAACATTTATGCCACGGAGGTATTTAAACATCTCAATCATATCACCTCTATCCCGCCTTTCCTCTAAGGTGTACATATTAAGATCCTTCAGTCTGTCCTCATATGCTTTATAATGAAGACCACTAATCATTTTAGTAGCCACCCTCTGCACCGACTCCATCCTGTTCACATCCTTTTGAAGGTGCGGTCTCCAGAATTGCACACCATACTCCAAATGAGGTCGCACCAAAGACTTATACAGAGGCATTATCACCTCCTTTTTTCTGCTAGCCATTCCTCTCCGTATGCACCCAAGCATCCTTCTAGCTTTTGCCGTCGCCTTTTCTACCTGTTTAGCTACTTTAAGATCATCAGACACAACCACGCCTAGGTCCCGCTCTTCTTTAGTGGACAAAAGTACTTCACCTTCTATACTGTATTGCTTCCTTGGATTGCTGCAGCCCAAATGCATGACCTTACATTTTTTAACATTAAATCCCAGCTTCCAAATTCTAGACCATTCTTCAAGCTTAGCTAGATCCCTCCTCATGTTATCTACATCTTCCTGGGTGTCTACTCTATTGCAGATTTTGGTATCATCTGCAAAGAGGCAAACCTTACCCGACAGCCATTCCGCTATATCACTAACAAAGATATTAAAAATAATCAGCTCCCTTCTATTTCCAGTCTCACCCAGCATCCATTCCCTTCTAGTCCCTGCATCAGCCCATTTCCAGTCCTAGCCCCCCATCAGCCCATTTCCAGTCCTAGCTCCCCCATCTATTTCCAGTCCGAGTCCCTTCATCAGCTCATTTCCAGTCCTAGCCTCCCATCATCCCATTTCTAGTCATTTTCTAGCCCCACCATCAGCCCATGTCAAATCCTAGCTCCCCTCCACTCAGCCCAATTCCAGTCCAAGCCCCCCCCCATGAGCCTACTTCCAGTTCTAGCCCCTCCATGAGTCCATTTCAATTCAAGCCCCCACCACAGCCCATTTCCAATCTTAGCTCCCCCCAAAAGCCCATTTCCAGTCCTATCCTAGCTGCTCCATCAGCCCATTTTCAGTCCTAGCTCCCTTCCCTCACAGCCCATTTCCATTCCAAGCCCCCTCCCCATCAGCTATTTGCAGTTCAAGCCTCCCCTTCCACTCATCCCATTTCCAGTCCTAGCAACCCCCCAACCCATTACCAGTCCTAGCCCCCATCAACCCACTTCCAGTCCTAACCCCTCATCACCACATTTTCAGTTTAAGCCCCCCTTATAACCCATTACCAGTCTTCACCCCCCCTCCGCCCACTTCCAGTCCTAACCACATCAGCCCATTTCCAGTCAGCCCCCCATAGCCCATTGCCAGTCCTAACCCCCCCCATCAGCCCATAGCCCATTACCAGTCCTAACCACATCAGCCCACCTCAAGTCCTAACCCCTCCTCATCAGCCCATTTCCTGTCCTAGCCCCCCCATAGCCCATTATCAGTCCTAACCCCACCATAGCCCATTACCAGTCCTAACCCCCCATCACCCCATTTCCAGACAGCCCCCATCAGCCCACAGCCCATTACCAGTCTTAACCCCCCCATAGCCCATTACCAGTCCTAACCCCCCCCCCAACAGCCCACAGCCCAACTCAAGTCAAGTCCTAACCCCCTCCATAGCCCATTACCACTCCTAAACCCCCCCCCCCCCCGGCTCATGGAAAATTTAAAAAAAAAAAAAAAGCTGGCTGGCAGAATGGAGTGTACCGTGGGGCCCCCTCTGCCTGGCCGAGCCCCTCTGCGCCGGCTTTCAGATACGCGAAGAGAGAGTGTCTCCCTCGCGTCTCTGTTAAGCCCGCAGGGGCTAATGGGAAGCAGGGGCTGATGGGAAATTTCCCATCTGCCCCTGCGGGCTTAACAGAGACGCGAGGGAGACACTCTCCCTTCGCGTATCTGAAAGCCGGCGCAGAGGGGCTCTGCCGGGCAGAGGGGGCCCCACGGTACACTCCATTCTGCTGCTGCCGCGGCGGCAGCAGCCAGCTTTTTTTTTTTTAAATTTAATTTTTTAAAAAGCAGAATGTTCTTTGCACGGGGCCCCCTGAAACGCAGGGCCCTGTGCAATAAAACATTCTTTCTCAATGGACGGGCCGGCCCTGATTGCACTCTCGATGTAGCAGTGGAGAAGCGCAGGCCTTGTAGAGTGTGCCATACCATTAGAGTGTGCCACACCATCTACATCATCATTAGCAGATAAGTTAATATGTAGAGTGCAATTTGTTGATAATGTCACAGCTATTTGGATAACTGTATAAGCTTTAGAGCAGTAACATGGGGAATTGGTTATATCATAGTACAGCGATGGCGAACCTATGGCACGCGTGCCAGCTGTGGCACGTGAAGGCCTTGCAGCTGGCACGCGTGAAGGTCCGCAAAAAAAGAAAAAGCGGGCTCTGGCTGCTGCCGCGGACGCGGCAGCATGCAGTGTCCCGCGGGGCCCCCTCCGCCCGCTAAGCCCCTCTGCAAGGGCTTTCAGATTCGCGAGGGAGACAGCGTCTCCCTCGCGTCTCTGTTAAGCCCGCAGGGGTTAATGGGAAATTTCCCATCAGCCCCTTTAGACGCGAGGGACTGATGGGAAATTTCCCATTAGCCCCTGCGGGCTTAACAGAGACGCGAGGGAGACGCTGTCTCCCTCGCGAATCTGAAAGCCCTTGCAGAGGGGCTTAGCGGGCGGAGGGGGCCCCGCGGGACACTGCATGCTGCCGCGTCCGCGGCAGCAGCCAGAGCCCGCGTTTTCTGTTTTTAAATTTGCCGGGGGGGGGGGGGAGGACTGCTAAGGGGCTAGGGGGGGGGGTTGGTCTGCTAAGGGGCTGGGGGGGGGTTAGGACTGCTAATGGGCTAGGAGGGGGGTTAGGACTGCTAATGGGCTAGGGGGGGTTAGGACTGCTAATGGGCTGTGGGCTGATGGGGGCTGTCTGGAAATGGGGTGATGGGGGGTTAGGACTGCTAATGGGCTGGGGGGGTTTAGGACTGCTAATGGGCTGGGGGGGTTAGGACTGCTAATGGGCTAGGAGGGGGGGGGGTTAGGACTGCTAATGGGCTAGGGGGGGTTAGGACTGCTAATGGGCTGTGGGCTGATGGGGGCTGTCTGGAAATGGGGTGATGGGGGTTAGGACTGGTAATGGGCTATGGGGGGGGGTTAGGACTGCTAATGGGCTAGAGAGGGGGGTTAGGACTGCTAATGGGCTAGGGGGGGGTTAGGACTGCTAATGGGCTGATGGGGAGGGGTTAGGACTTGAGGTGGGCTGTTGGGTGGGGTTAGGACTGGAAATGGGCTGATGGGGGGTTAACACTGGAGGTGGTCTGATGGGGTTAGGACTGGTAATGGGCTATGGGGGGGTTTAGGACTGATAATGGGCTATGGGTGGGCTGGGACAAGAAATGGGCTGATGGGGAGGGGTTAGGACTTGAGGTGGGCTGATGGGGTTAGGAACTGGTAATGGACTGTGGGCTGATGGGGGGGTTAGGACTGGCAATGGGCTATGGGGGGCTGACTGGAAGTGGGGGGTTAGGACTGGTAATGGGTTATAGGGGGGTTTCTTAAACTTAAAATGGGGTGAGGGGGGGTTAGGACAGGAAGTGGGGTGGGGAGGGGGGGAGAGGGCTGGTATGGGGGTGGGGGGCTGCTAGGACTGGTAATGGGCTGATGCAGGGTCTAGAAGGGAATGGATGCTGGGTGAGGCTGGAACTAGAAGGGAGCTGGTGTTGGGGGAGGATTAGAATGGGATGGGGCTGGGAGAGTAAAATGGAGAGGGGGAAAAATATTTTGTGTGGGAGGGATAAAAAATCTACAATTGGCCGGGTATTGGGAGAGTAAGTGGGGATTGAGGATGGAGGGGTAAATTTTGAGTAGATGAAATAGGAATGAGGAAAGAGCCAAAGGAGAAAGATTAGTATGTTAAAGCAGATGTAGAGAGAGAATGGAAAAAAAACCAAGAAGACAGAAGAAAGGACAAATGGACAGCAGATGGAGAGTTAGCAGAAGACACGAAGAAACCAGAAGAAAGTGGCTGGAACAATTGCAACTGAAAAAAAATGCACAAAAGGTAGAAAAATATCTCTTTATTTTGAATTTATTAACTGGAATATGTCAGCTCTGGGAAATGTGCATCATTAATTTTTGCGCTTTGTTTAATACAAGAGGAAATTAATATATAGTTTTATTTCTACAGTGTTGTTGTATATTCCAAGTTTGGCTTTTGGGGTTCCCAGTTTAATTATTGTCTTCCTGTTTCTAAATTGTGATTCCTTGTTTGGTGATGGTCTGTTCTGCATGTGTAACTGAGCTGAGGTATTCTGTTTATATAATTCCTATTTGACATTGCCACTTGTTCTTTCCCCAGTAGGTCATGTATTGTTGTTCTCTGAGATGTATTGGTTTAATATTTGCAGTGTTGCCTTTTGATAGGTAGAGTATGGTGCTTTGTGAGTCCTGGTAGTGCTGTTAGGATACGGCGGGTTTGCTATGGGTTCTAAATGGGCAGCGTTTGTAGTAGTTCCTAATGTGCCTGGCGGTTGGTACTGGATTATAGTAATGTAGAAACCTTTTAGTCTTTCTTTATCCATATACTCATTAAGAGGCATGTTTACTAAAAGTTAGTGTATGGTAACATTATGCAAATATTTATGCAAATGAAGCACCTTATGCAAATGGGGCTTTAATTGACGTGCTGGCACTTTGAGGAAATTCTTTGGTTTTGTGCGGCAGTTTGGGCACTCGGGCTCAAAAAGGTTAGCCATCACTGTCATAGTACTATTGAAGGTGATTTTCTTGACCTATGAGGAACAGTCCAAATAGCCAACTGAAGGTCCTGTGAGGGGGACAACACATGGCTAGAAATTATAAGAAAGACACATTGTGAGGTCTTTTTCCCCTCCTAGTAAATTTTGAAAAAGAAAAAAGAAAAAAAAGGGAAAAGTGGAATATGTATTGTGGATATTTTCTATTTTGAACTTGTTGTGGGTACAAAGTGCCTCTGGACATTTCCACCAGCTTTTCTATGAATTGTTCAATAAAACAACATGTACCTTAAGCCATATTGAGAGAAGATAATTGTCAGTCATTTATCTGGCTTTTAGAATTAATAAATCAAATAACTATAAAAGCTGGCAAAATATACAATATACTGAAACCAGCCAATAAAACTCTTTAAATCAATGTGCCACTTACTACTACTACTACTACTTATCATTTGTATAGCACTACAAGGCATACACAGCGCTGTTCATATAGATCTACTACTACTACTATTTAGCACTTATATAGCGCTACGCACGCAGCATTGTACAGGCATACATACAAGAGACAGTCCCTGCTCGTCAGAGACATGCTCGTCCGAGCTTACAATCTAGTTGAGACAATATAGAGCGTTAGTCAATTCGGTGGAAGGCACAATATGGTCTTAACAATTTGGTCGTGAAAATTGATGGGAGTCAGGTTGAGATAGAGGATAGAAGTCAGGATCTGAAAGTGGCAGTGAAGAGGTGGGTCTTCAATATGGATTTGAAGAGGGCCAGGGAGGATGCCCGGCGTATAGACTCAGGTAAGCTGTTCCAGGCATGAGGTGCAGCAAGGTGAAAGGAGCGAAGTCGGGAGTTAGCGGTGCGAGTGAAAGGCCTAAATAGAAGTAATTTGTTAGTGGAGCGAAGTTCCCAAGAGGGGATGTAGGGCAAGATAAGAGATGAGAGGTATTGAGGGGCCGTAGAGTGAATACATTTATAGGTCAACAGGAGAAGTTTGAATTGAATGCGGAATTGGATAGGGAGCCAGTGAAGCGACTTGAGAAAAGGAGTAATGTGGGCATGGCAAGACTGGCAGAAGATTAGTCGAGGGGCATAATTTTGTATAGATTGAAGGAGAAGGAGATGGCTCACTGGAAGACCAGCAAGGAGTAGGTTGCAGTAGTTGAGGCAAGAGGAGATTAGGGAATGGATAAGGCTTTTGGTAGTGTGTTCGGAAAGGAAGGGGCAGATTTTGCTTATGTTGTAGAGAAAGAAGTGGCAGGTCTTGGCTACGAGCTGGATATGTGTGGAGAAGGAGAGAGAGGAGTCAAAGATAACCCCCAGATTGCGGACTGAGGGAACAGGAAGGATCATAGATCCATCCACGGAGACCGAGAAGGGGGGAAGAGGAGGGGAGGAGTTGGGGGGAAAGACAAGGAGTTCAGTCTTGGCCATGTTCAACTTCAAGCGGCGATGAGACATCCAGGCAGCGATATTAGAGAGGCAGGCAGAGATCCTGGTCTGGATTGCTGGAGAGATATTAGGTGTAGAGAGGTAGATTTGGGAGTGATCGGCATAGAGATGGTACTGAAAGCCATGGGAGGAGACAAGCATGCAAAGGGATTAGGTATAGAGCGAGAAAAGGGGAGGGCCCAAGAAGGATCCCTGGGGTACACCAACATGGAGCGGGGTGGGAGAGGAGGAGGAGCCACCAGAGCATACCATAAAGGAGCGATGGGAGAGGTAGGAGGAGAACCAGGATAGTATGGAGCCCTTGAAACCAAGCAAGGAGAGGGTGGTGAGGAGAAGATTGTGGTCAACAGTGTCAAAGGCAGCGGAGAGGTCGAGAAGGATGAGGACTGAGTAGAGGCCCTTAGATTTAGCCAGGAGCAAGTCATTGGAGACTTTTGTGAGAGCCGTTTCAGTGGAGTGTAAGGGACGGAAGCCGGATTGTAGTGGGTACAGAAGGGCATGGGAGGTGAGGAATTTGAGGCAGCGGCGGTGGACTGTTCACTCTAGTAGTTTAGATATTTATTTATTTTATTTAACAAGTTTTCTATACCGCCTTTTCCTTCAATCAAAGCGGTCACAAGAAATACAAAGGTTATAGGCAAGGGAAACAAACACAGTATAAACATAACAGTACAATGGTAATATAGGAAAAATAACAAGAGTTAACAATAAGGCAAATTAGTTAAAATAATTAAATAAATATAATATATTTAGTCAATTGTTGATCCATATTGTTCAATGAAAAGTGTAGTTTTCAATTGTTTACGAAAGTCTTTTAAATCATCCAGTGAGCGTAAATCAGGAGGGAGAGAGTTCCAAATTAAAGGGGCGGCCAAAGCAATTGCTCTTTGTGAGGTACAATTGCATGATTTAGAGTAGTTTTTTGGGGTGCTGAGGGTGTTAGAAGTGGATAACCTTCTTGGTCTTTTGTTGATATCATGGAGTAAGAGGGCATGAAGGCTGATTGCAGAACTGTTGTGTTTCATTTTGAATATATTTATGATTAATTTATACTTTATGCGAAGGATTATTGGGAGCCAGTGGAGTTCTTTAAGGATGGGGGTAATGTGTTCATAATTTGAGGATCCATTGATGATTCTAGCTGCTGTATTTTGTGCCATTTGAAGTGGCTTGAGAGCATGCTTAGGCAGTCCATTGTAAATAGGGTTGCAGAAATCCAGAATGGGATATGAAGGGAAGGAGGAAGATGGGTCGATAATTAGAAGGACAGGTGGGATCGAGTGAGGGTTTCGTGGCGAGATGTGTGACAACAGCATGTTTGAAGTCTGTGGGGATGGTTGCAGTGGAGAGTGAAAGGTTTAGAATATGAGAGATGGAGGGGACAATGGTGGGGGAGATGGGGTGTAGGAGGTGTGTGGGGATAGGAGCAGGTGGTGTGTTTGGAGGAGGAAAGAAGGAGTGCGGTTTCCTCATCGGAGATTGTAGGGAAGGAGGAGAGGGTAGCAGAGGAAGTATGGATGGGAGAGAGAATTGGGGAGGGGGGGAGGTAGGTGAGGAAGTGGGGAATTGGAGGGTGATCTTGTGGATTTTGACGTGGAAGTAGTCGGCTAGGGTTTGGGCAGAAAGGGAGGGCGGGACCGAGGGCGGGGACACCTTGAGGAGAGAATTGAGGGTATTAAAGAGGCGGCGAGGATCAGAGGCAAGGGAGTTAGTCAGATGGTTGTAGTATTCTTATTTGGCAAGTGCTATGGCTGACTGGAAGAAGCCAAGCATGAATTTGAAGTGTAGAAGGTCTTCCGGGGAGCGGGATTTGGTCCAAGCACGTTCAGCAGAACAGGCACAGGTGCAAAAATAGCGGGTTGTGGATGACAGCCATGGCTGGGGAGCAGAACTTCTGACAGGGTGTGGGGTGGGTGGGGCAAGAGTGTTGAGGGCCGAGGATAGTGCAGTATTATAAGAGGATACTGCTTCATCAACGGACTTGGAGGACATAATGGAGGAAAGAGATGGAGAAATGGTGGAGGAGAGAGTCAAGGGATCAATATTATGAAGGTTTCTAAATAGGTCGGAGGAGACAGGATGAGGTTGAGACAGCGGAAGCTGAAGATTAAAGGTTAAAAGGTGATGGTCTAATGAGGTAAGGATTGAGTTGCAGAGGTTTGAGGGAGAGGAATTAGAGAAGAGTATCAGGTCTTGGCAGTGGCCGTGTAGGTGGGTGAGGGCAGTGGAGGAAAGTTGGAGGTCAAACGAGGAGGTGAGTGTGAGGAACTTTAATGCATGGGGATCAGAGGGGTTATTGACGTGAATGTTAAAGTCATCAAGAATAAGAGTGGTGGAAGAAGGATCCAGAAAGATGGAAAGCCAGGAGTCGAAGTCGGTAAGGAAGGTCGATTTGGATTTGTCGGGTGGGCGATAGATAACAGCTACTCGGAAGGGAAGTGGTGTGAAGAGGCGAATGGAGTGGACTTCAAAATAGAGGGAGGAGTGAGACTGAGGCAGCAGGAGAGGTTGGAATTGGCAGGAGGGAGAGAGTAGGAGCCCAACACCACCACCGCAGCCAGTGGATCGAGGTGTATGGGTGAACTGGTAGTTCCCGTGGTAGAGAGCAGCAGCAAATGTGCTATCGCCTGGGAGGAACCAGGTCTCAGTTAGGGTGAGAAGGTGTAGTGCATTAGAAATAAAGAGATCGTGAGTTAAAGGAAGCTTGTTAGAGATTGAGCATGCATCTAGTTAACAGATCATATACTCCATGTAGATAGTTATCCCATGTTTTTCCAAGTTTACGCTCCTGTTCTATGTAACACCAAACAGCTTGTTGTTCTGGTCTTTGTTTTGTTCTCTGTGAACCGCGCTGATGCTGAATAGTGCGGTATATAAGAAATGTAAATAAATAAAATAAATAATAATAAATAATTCCATAGGGCACATGAGAACGGGAGAGTGGAGGGAGAAAGGAGTGGGATGTGGATAAGGTTGTACAGGTTACGTGAGGATTTCTTACCAGAATAAGACAGTGGTCTAGGGGTGCCATTAGGTGAGGATCTATTTTCAGAGTATCTATTTTCAGAGTAGTACAGAGATCTAGAGGGGCCAGGGTACGGGTAGATGTCTCTGGATGAATGTGCCCTCCATGAGGGACATGAGGGAGGGGAAGGGGAGTGAAGGGGGATATTGATGATGTTAGATAGGTTATGTGAGGATCTCTTTTTAGAGTGAGACAGAACTCTAAGGGGAATAGGGTTGGGGTTGATATTTCTGGATGAGTGATTGGGGCATGAGTGAGGGAGGGTGGAAGGGGAAAGGAAAGGGATATGGATGAGATTAGATAAGGTATGTGAGGAACTCTTCTTAGAGTGAGAAAGAAATTGAGGGGGGCCAGGGTTGGGGTTGATATTACCTGATGAGAGAAGGAGAAGGAGTAGTAGAGAGTGGGGTAAAGTGGAGGCAGTATGGCAGAAGCAAGGGTGGGTTTGCCTTAAAGAGAGAGGGGCTGGTTGAATGAAAGGAAGAGTGTGATGAAGCTCAAGAGCGTATGCTAGGTTAGAAGACAGAATGGAGGGAGAGGTGAGGAAGGTAGAGGGAGAGCAAGGGGAAGAGGAGTGAGGGTGCTGGTAGGAGGGAAGGCAGTTGGGGAGTATGAGGAAGAGAAGAAAAAATGTGATGTGGGGCCATAGAAGAGGAGTAGTGGGGGCTATGCAGCGTAAGTTATCTTACAAGCAAAAAAGCAATGAGGTGGCACTATGCAGTATATGTTGAGTTACAAGTGGGGACGATACACTATGGGGTATAGGTTAAGATACATGTGATGGGTAGTGAGGAAATTATAGTCTGTGCAGCAAAGTAAGCAATGGTAGCAAGGTCAATACAAGCAATGGGAAGCAAGTTCAATGCAAGCAATGGGAAGCAAGTTCAATGCAAACAATGGGAAGCAAGTTCAATGTAAGCAATGGGAGGCAAGTTCAGTGCAAGGAATGTCCAGGCAAGCAGAAAATAGAAACCTATAAGCAATGAGGCAGTGATGGACTATGCAGCGGTATGTTACATTACAAGCAATGAGGTATAAGCAATGAGGTAGTGGGGGACTACACACTAAGCAGTAGTATATGTTATATAAGCAATGGGAGGCAATGGAAAGCAAGTTCAATGCAAGCAATGGGAAGCAACGGGAAGCAAGTTCAATGCAAGTAATGGGAAGCAATGGGAAGCAAGTTCAATGCAAGCAATGGGAAGCAACGGGAAGCAAGTTCAATGCAAGTAATGGGAAACAATGGGAAGCAAGTTCAATGTAAGCAATGGGAAGCAACGGGAAGCAAGTTCAATGCAACCAATGGGAAGCAACGGGAAGCAAGTTCAATGCAAGTAATGGGAAGCAACGGGAAGCAAGTTCAATGCAAGTAATGGGAAACAATGGGAAGCAAGTTCAATGTAAGCAATGTCCAGGTAAGCAGCAAATGGTAACCTTCAAGCAATGAGGCAGTAATGGACTATGCAGCAGACAAAGTTACATTACAAGCAATGAAATAGCAGAGGAGTCTAAAGGCTTTGGAGCAAAGTTAGTTGCAGGCAGAGATTTAGAGAGGTAGCAATAACAAGGTAATGGGGTATCAATGGAGTCTAAAGGCTGTGAGGAGCAGTTGGGTAGCAACGTCATAAGCAATGAGGTAGGAGTGGAGTCAAGGCTTTATAGCGAAGATAGTTGCGGGCAATGCGGTAGCAGTAATGAGGTAGCAGACGGTAGCAATGGAAACACTAGGCTGTGAGTAGCAATGGTGTGGCAGTGGAGCGGGCTGGTGAGTGCCTACTTTGTGTGGGTGATGGTAGGGCCTCAGGGGCAACTGGGAGGAGCGTCGCTTCCCTCTCGGCTCCTCAACACTGGAGCGGCTTCCGGGTGATCTGCTGGTGTTGCATTGGTCGGAGCCAAGGGCGCCTGTGGTCCTCACCTAAGGGCCGTGCCCAAGGGCCCTTGCGCGTGGCCCTCAGGTGCGGGGGTGCCGGGAGGCGTGTGGTTTAAAGACTCCCTCGTCAGGCCCTGATAGATGTAAGAGAAGTCCCTGCACATCAGAGCTATCAGAGCTTACAATCCAATCAAGACAAAAAAATAGCACAAAACTGGGGACTTGAGTATACATCAGTGGTGAACAAGAGAGTGAGGGGCATCAGGATCCACTCATATAATATGTATAGAAAGAACCTCATAAATTAGCAGGTTCTCAGTACAAAAACTGTTTTGTTCTAATCATTTGTCCGAGGAAAAAAAATAACCATGTTATTTTTTTGTTATTTTAACATTGCATAAAAAAATCAAAATACATTACTTCTTGTATCAAAAGAACATTAAAACTGCCTTCAACGAAGGACCAAGCCTGGCACGATTCCTTCTTTCATCATCAGCTGCATCATGGGCTAGACCAACCCGCACTGACGTCCAGCTTTCTCCATACATATCCCAGAATGCTTAAGGGATTCTTATCATGACTTAAAATATTACTGATGTGCAAAATAAATGTATAGACTCTGACTACTGTAAGAGTAGCATCTAGTCTAGTATTTAAAGCTCTGGATATCCCACCACCTTCTGAAACTTAACATGGCAAAGACAGAGCTTCTTATCTTTCCCTCTAAATCAGCGGTTCTCAAACTGTGGGTTGCGACCCCCACAGGGGTCGCCACAGGATTTAGTGGGGGTCGCCTCGCCTCACCTCACTCCGCCATTAAAAAAAAAAAAAATCACCCAAGTTGCTGCCGCTGCCAAGTCCGCTTCTTGGCAGCGGCAAACTCACTGCCTCCAAGTCCCTTCTAATGCAGCCGTGGCTCCCTGCCTCTTAGGGAACTGCGGCTATGCCAGTAAAACCGTTGTGGAGCCTTCCTGTCTCTTGACAGGCTCCGTCCGTGCAGCATTGTCCCGCCTCCAAAGGAAATTGTTTACCACTTCCTTTGGAGGCGGGACAATGCTGCACGGAGCCCGTCAAGAGACAGGAAGGCTCCGCAATGGCTTTACAGGTATAGCCGCGGTTCTGTAAGAGACAGGGAGCCACAGGCTGTAGAAGAACAGCAGGGCAGCAGCAGGCAGACAGGGAGAGGGGAGAAGGGGGCAGGGAACCTGCAATGGGGCTGACATGGAGGGATGGATGGATGGATGGATGGAGGGAGGGAGGGGTCTGACATGGACAGGGGGGCTGACATGGAGAGAGGGGGGCTGACATGAATTGAGGGAGGGAGGGGAGGGGGGCTGACATTGACGGATGGAGGGAGGGGGCTGACATGGAGAGGGAGGGCTGACATGGACAGGGGGGCTGACATGGAGGGAGGGGGGCTGACATGGATGGAGGGAAGGAGGGAGGGGAGGGCTGACATGGAGAGAGAGAGGGAGGGAGGGAGGGGTGGTTGACATTGATGGATGGATGGAGGGAGGGAGGGGGGCTGACATGGACAAAGGGAAGAGACAGGGGGACATACTGTACAGACGGGCAATAAATGCTGGACAGAGGGGAGTGACAGTGCGGGTTAG
This sequence comes from Ichthyophis bannanicus, assembly GCA_033557465.1. Lineage (NCBI taxonomy): Eukaryota > Metazoa > Chordata > Amphibia > Gymnophiona > Ichthyophiidae > Ichthyophis > Ichthyophis bannanicus. The sequence continues at coordinate 1,500,607,151 of CM066031.1, forward strand.
GATTATAATTGGCAGATTGGGGGGCTAGGACTGGTAATGGGTTGATTAGGGAAGGCTAGGACTGGGAATGGACTGATCAAGGGGTGGTTGGGACTGGTAATGTGCTGATAGGGGGGTAGGACTGGTAATGGACTGATGGGGGGTTAGCACTGGAAATGAGCTGATCGGGGAGGTTGGGACTGGAAATGGGCTGATGGGGGGTAGGACTGGTAATGGGCTGATTAGGGGAGCCTAGCACTGGTAATGGGGTTGAGGAGGGACTAGCACTGGAAATGAGCTGATTAGGGGAGGCTAGCACTGGTAATGGGGTTGAGGAGGGACTAGCACTGGAAATGAGCTGATTAGGGGAGGCTAGCACTGGTAATGAGCTGATGGGGGGGGGGTAGGACTGGTATTGGGCTGATTAGGGGAGGCTAGCACTGGTAATGGGATTGAGGAGGGACTAGCACTGGAAGCGAGCTGATTGGGGGCCTGTGACTGGGAATGGGCTGATTTTAGGGAGGGGAGGATAGAGCTGCTGGCCCTAGAAGAAAACTGGGGGCTAAGGCTACAAATGGGCTGATACGAGGGGATGGGAGAATGGAACTGGAAGAGAGCGGATCTGAGAGGGGATGCCTGGTATTTGAACTAGAAGGGACTGCTCAGTGGGGAAGGAGAGGGACTGGAAGGGAATGGACACCAGTGGCAGTCATGGGAATGCAAGTTGACATTGGAAGGTACTGAGAGTGAGGACTGGAAAGGGGCTGACACTGGGGAGGGTTACTGGGACTGAAAATAGCCCGATGGAAAGAAGTGAAGAAAACGAAAGAAGAGATAAGAAATGGCAGATGGACCATAGACCACAGAAAGAGAGCTAAGAGAAGACAGGAAAGCAGAAGCCTCAGATCGGGACCAGCATGATCAGAGAATAAATTGGTCAGACAATAAAGGTAGAAAAAATAATTTTATTTCATATTAGTGATTTGACTACAAAATCATCATAATTTTGAAATCAAATATTGTTACTTGTTATTGTGATTAATTGTTGTGGTTTAAATAAGTAAATTTTATAAATAAAAACATATTGCAAAGGCCTATAATATATTAATAATTCAACAAATGATTACAGCGACAATGCGTTAACGGTAAAGGAAGAGAGACGCATTTGATTTTATCATTGGGGGTCACCACAAGTTGATCAATGGTAAAAGGGGTCACGGTACAAAAAACGTTAAGAATCACTGCTCTAAATCCTCCTCTCCTTTTCCTCTCTTTATTCCTTTGGATAACACTGTCATCCTCCTGATCTCTTCAGTTGGTAACCTTGGTGTCGTCCTTGACTCCTTTTTACCTTTCTCTGCATATATCCAGCAGACTGCTCAAACCTGTCATTTCTTTTTCTATAATCCCACCAAAATTCATCCCTTTCTTAATGAGCACACAACCAAAACCCTTATCCATACTCGTGTCACGTCCTGACCTACCAGGAAAACTAGGCAGTTATCCAACTTCTGTTGGGGGGGGGGGAGGGGGCAGCAAAGAGCAGGGTATTCAAATCTAAACAATAGATTTTGACAGCTGGTGGGGAAAGGGGGGTAAAACATAAGGTTTGCCTAGGGTGCCAACAGTTTCAACCAATTCTGGGGTCAGCCTTGACTGCATCCTGCTCCTTACAGGTCTGCCACTGAATTATTTCAATGCCCTTCAATCTATTCAAAATTCCACTGCATATCATATCCTCTGCCTGTGTCGCTACACTCATGTAATCCTTTTTCTCATGTCAATTCATTGGTTCCCTATTTGTTTCCATATATAGTTCAAACCTTTCTTTCTGGCCCACAAGTGCATTGATTCTACAGCTTCTTCTTACCTCTCATCTCTTATCTCTCACTACACCCCTCCTCTGGAATTCCTCTCATCAGGTAAATCGCTCTTATATGTGCCCTTCTCTATCACCATCTCCAAACTCTGTTCCTTCTGCCTTGCTGCTCCATACACTTAGAATAGGCTTGCTGATTCTGTATGCCATGCTACTTCTCTTGTCCTATTTAAATACAGGCTAGAAGTCCACTTTTCTAAGGTGCTTTTAACTCTTAACATCTTATTCTCCCATTTATACCCATTTCCCATTGTTCTATTTGTCTAACTTGCATAAACTGAAAGCTCTGTGGAGCAGGCACTTTCTCATATATATGTGCAAAGAGATGCATACTGTGATAGAGCTGAAGCTAGTGAAGCTATGAACTTAGAAAAAAAACACTGTTTTTCATAAAGCAACTGACTTGCAGAGGGTGCAGTTACCTAGCAGGACAGATAGAGGGGGCAGGCATGAGCCTGCAGATGCTGAGCTGACACACCCAGGTACTGATGAAGCAGAAGCTAATCAGGTGCACCTGAAGAGAGGGTCAGAAAACTCAAGGGAAAAAGGGCTTTATAAGCAGAGCTCTGCAGGAAGGAAGCAGAGAGAACCATGGCAAGGGAGAGAGCCACAACAAGAGAGAGAGCCATGCCTAGAGAAAGGCCTACACATAGAGAGAAGCTCTGAGAAAGGATCTGGGCAGGAACCCAAGGATACTGGGAAGAAAGGACCTGATAGAGGAACCTCCTTTACTGCAAGGCAGAGGAGCTTGGAATCCTTACGTGGCAGAGCTAAGCTCCAGGGAAGACAAGCCCAGCCCAGAAACTCCAAGAAACAGTCTTCAGAGAAGATGGTATCAGAAGGAGGGTGCCTGGTAGGGGGAATACCAGTGGCACAGACTTCAAGGAGCCAAGGTACAGTGATACTTTATTTCTCACAAAGAAGCCAGGTCCTAGAAAGACTTATAACTCAGATATCAATACTGAGGGGAAAGAAAGCTGGCAGAAGTTTTGGAAACCACTACACTAAACACTATAATACCATAGAAAACCCTCCAATCAACTTAGATAAAGGCTAAACAAGAACCTGTCTAAAATCAAGATTATACTCCCTATTACAATAATACGTACAACTTAAATGAATAATCATTCCATTCCAATGCATTGATACCCCACTTGTATATAGTTAAAATTGAGTTTGAGACAGTACTTCAGTTCAAATTGTTACACAATCTGTGTTAGTTGATTTATTGAACTATTCCGCATAGTTTTTACATACACTTTGTTGTTCAAGTTAAGATGTTCATTGTAAAAAGTTATAACTGTTCTATGTAAAACAAGCTCTGCATTGTTAATTGTTGTTAAATGTACACCGCAACTGATCGCTGGAAGATGCGGTATATAAATAAGTGTTAAATAAATAAATAAAATAAATAAATAAAAAAAAGAGGCATAGGAACAAGACATACCACTTGTTTGCAAAACCCAGAACTGCCAGGCTGGAAACTAGGGAAGAGAACTTCTGAACTGTAAACGATTTCAGCCAGGGAAAGCTCAGGTGTAGAAGGAAGCACGGCTGAGCTGGAACCCATGCAGATTGAGCTTGGGGAACCAGAGCCATTGATGCCTGAAGATCAAATGGACTGTTCGATATGTATTGCTGAAAGCCTAGAGTCTTTCCCAGAGCTGTGATTACCAGAACATGCTTTAACAATATCTTTTGTCTGTGTTGAGCTAAAGAAGAGCTTGTTTATTTGTTTTACTACAGTGTTGAAAACCCTGTGTATTTTTACAAGGAACTGTGAAGCTCTCATAACAGTTTTCTTGCTCTGTAATTACTTTGGCATAAACCTGAAAATAAGGTAAATTCTACTTTTGGTTTTCTTAGTGAACCTTAGTGCTAAAAGGGGAATAAAAGCCTTTTGTTTAACCCTACACAAGGCGTACACAACTCATTTCTTTAAGAAGAAGGACTACAAGGACCATGATCCCTCTGGTCCAAAAAGGTTTCCTACTTCTACAAAATAAGTAGAATGTTCACCCTGTCCCTTCAACAAGCTACCAGCAGGGGGCGTGGTGACAATACATAGTAGTTTCAAAATATAATATTTTGATAAAGAAGATAAAGCTTCCTTGCCGTCGATGAAAATTATATGTTTGTGGTCCCTCACCTCTAATGTGTCCTAACTGGTAGTATGCCCTGACTACTACTACTATTAATCATCTATATTGTGCTACAAGACGTACAGATAAATGTAAAAAGATGGTTCCTGCTCATTAGAGCTTACAATCTAATCAGAACAGACAACACAACAGCTAAGAACAAGGGTACAACCAGGGAAAGGCGATGAGACACCTAGGAGAACAAGGCCAAAAGCAGCCTCAAAGAGGAGAGTTTTTAGCGTGGATTTGAAAACATAAGAACATACTGTAAGATATGCCATACTGGGTCAAACCAAGGTCCATGAAGCCCAGTATCCTGTTTCCAACAGTAGCCAATCTAGGTCAAAAGTACCTAGCAGTCTCCCCAAAAAAGGGGCAGAGATGAAGCATGATGTACAGACTCAGGTAGTTTGTTCCAGGCATAAAGAGCAACAAGATGAAAGGATCAAAGTCTGGAGTTGGCAGTGGAAGAAAAGAGCATAAAGAGAAGCAAGCCAGTAGAAGAGTGAAGTTCACAAGGAGGGTTGTAGGGAGTGAGGAGAGAGAAAAGGTATTGAGCAGCATTAGAATAAATGCATTTATAGGTCAGAAGGAAAAGTTTGAATTGGATGTGGAAATGGATGAGGCGACAATGAAGTGATTTGAGAAGAGGGGTTATATGAGCATATTGGGGCTAGTGGAAGATTAGCTGTACATTTGAGTTCTGAACAGATTGAAGGGGAGAGAGATGACTCAGAGGGAGCCCTGCAAGGAGGATGTTGCAATAGTCTAGATGGGAGGTGACTAAAGAGTGAATAAGTATCTTAGTAGTGTGTTCAGAAAGGAAGGGGCAAATTTTGCAAATGTTATAGAGAAAGAAACAACAGGCTTTTAGCAATCAGTTGGATATATGTGGAGAAGGAGAGAGAGGAGTTAAAGATGATGCCAAGGTTGTGGGCAGAGGACACAGTAAGTAGAAGAGTGTTATACACAGAGACAGAGAAAAGAGGAAGGGGGAGGTAGATTTAGGGGAAAAATAAAAAATTTGGTTTGGTCATGTTCAGTTTCAAACGGTAATGAGATATCCAGGCAGACATATCAGATAGGCAGGCAGAGATTTCGGTCTAGAGTGTAGGAGACATATCAGGTGTAGAGAGAGAGATCTGAGAGTTATCAGTGTAAAAATGGTACTGAAAACCATGGGAAAAGATGAGTGTACCAAGGGACTGGTTATAGAGAGAGAAAAGGAGAGGGTCCAGAACAGACCTTTGGGATACACCAACTGAGAGAGGGATAGCAGTTGAGGAGGAAGCACCAAAACAAACATTGAAAGAGTGATGGAAGAGATAAGAAGAGAACCAGGACAGCACAGAGCCTCTAAAACCAAGTGAGGATAATGTGTCAAGAAGATGGTGATCAACAATGTCAAAAGCAGCAGAGATCAAGGAGAATGAGGACTGAGTAAAGGCCCTTGGATTTAGTTAGGAACAAGTCACTGGAGAGTTGTATTGGGAGTGAGAGAAATTCTAGGGGGACCAGGGTTAGGATTACCGTATTTTAGCGCATGTAACGTGCACCCACAGAAAACACGCACCCACATATAAAGCGCAATATTCGGCCTGTTCGGCAGAGAATGTCTTGCATTATGCGCACGCGCGTATATCGCGCATGTGTCGAGTGCACTGTGAGGCATATAAAAGGCCATCGGTTCTATTATACCTTACATTTAAACTTTGCGATCTCTTATATTATAATCCAGTCATCATGCCCGGAATTAAACGCAAGTCTTATACTGCGGACTTCAAGCTGAAAGTTGTGACAAAAGTTGAAGAAACAAGCAACAGAGCAGCAGCAAGAGAATTTGATGTTGGTGAGTCATCTGTTCGCGACTGGAGAAAGGAGAAAATGGCGCTAGAGGAGATGAACCCGCGAAAACGTGCGTGTCGGGGTCCCAAAGAAAAGTGGTCAGAGCTAGAGAGTGACTTAAAAAAGTGGTTTCTTTCTAGAAGGGAGCAAAATCAAGCTGTCTCAACTATCGCAATTCAATTCAAAGCAAAACTGCTGGCCAATGAAAGAGGAATTTCACGTTTCCAGGCTAGTTTCAACTGGATTTGCAAATTTATGAAGAGGAATGGTCTTTCTGTGCGAATAAGAACAACTGTAGGCCAGAGGATTCCAGATGACTGGGAACAAAAGATGGCGGATTTCGGCACATTTGTCAGCAAAGAAATTTCGGAGTTCGGCATTTCGGCAATGGATGTTATTAACATGGATGAGGTTCCTGTGTCTTTTGACATTCCACCAACCAGTACTGTAGCTGCTTCGGGTTCAAAAACTGTCGCAATAATAACTGGACACGAGAGGGCTTGCTTCACTGTAGTCCTGGGTTGCAAAGCGAATGGGCTTAAATTGAAGCCGATGGTTATTTTCAAGCGAGTAACCATGCCCCGTGAAAAATTTCCACAAGGTATTGTTGTTCACTGTAACAAAAAGGGATGGATGGACTCTGAGGTCATGAAAATATGGATTGATAAATGTTATAGGGCCAGGCCTGGTGGTTTCTTTTCTAAAAAGTCTTTGTTGATCTTCGATTCCATGGCTGCCCATAAAGAAACAAATGTGCAAAATTATATTAATTCGACTGGTGCCCATATCGCAGTGATACCGGGTGGTCTTACTTGCAAGCTGCAGCAGCTAGATATAGCAGTTAATCACCCGTTCAAAACGTTCATCAGATGAGAGTGGGATAATTGGATGCAGCGGGGAATTCATGAATTCACACCATCGGGACGATTAAAGAGGGCTACATTAATGGAAATCTGCAATTGGTTGTGTTCTGCTTGGGACAAAATATCCCCGGAAACCATAAGAAATGGATTCCGAAAAGCCGTGATTGTTTATAAGAATGAGGATCGGGTGCGTAGTGATGACGAAGATGATGATGAAAATTATGATGATGAAAATGTCGAAAGGATTGACGATGACAGTGCATATGTTACGGAAGAGCGTCTCCAGATGGTTTTAAATTATTTCAATGATGATGTTGATGAGGGAAGTGATTTCAAAGGTTTTATGGAATTGGATGATGAAAATTAATTAAATATATTTTGAAACCATTATATTCTTGTAAGGACTCTTTTATGGAATCGGTTCCCTGTAGTAAAGTTCCGGTATAGTGCGCCTTCGCAAATACCGTGCGAGAGGGTTGCGCGGTAGGTATAAAAGTGCATAGCGCGCATGCTTTATGCGTGAAAATACGGTAATATCACCAGAACAGAGAAGGAGAAGGAGCAGAAGAGTGTGGGATAGAGAGGATATGGCATGGCAGAAATGAAGGTGGGATTCTTTCAGAGAGAGAGGAGAGAGATGAATAAGAGGAGAAAAAAGTGAAGTTCAAGAGATGAAGAAAGGGTGGAAGATAAGATGGGGAAAGAAAAGGGAAGAAGGTTAGGGAGTGTCAATAGTAGGAAGAAAAAGTGATGTGGAGCTAAAAGAACAGGTGATGAGGAGAGGACAGAAGGAATAATTGAAGGAAGGTAGGAGGAAGATAGAGGATAACAGGGAGCACCTGGGAGTAATTGTGATATAAAATTACTTTAAGATGTGGCTGTCCAGGAGGGTGAGGTTCTATCAGAGAGATAGGAGAGGGATGAAGGCAAAAGTTAGGTAAAATGTAAAAACAATTAAGTATCAATCAAATGACTCATTTTATATATCTTTTCCACGCTCTGGTCTTTTTTCTTTCATTGATGGAAGTTGGTACTTCTGAAATATTTTCTAAATACTTTTAAAACAGTTTTATTGACCCTTATCGATGCCAAATTCTACGGGAAAAATTTTAGAAATATTTTCCTTTTTCAAATCCTGTTTTGCATGTGTAAAAGGACTCATAAAATGGTGAAAACATTTTACTTGTACAGCTCTCTGTGTACTGCATGATCAGGGATTTTTGAAAGCTGCATATTGGAGAAAAAATGTTGAAATATCCTCCCACATAGGCTTTAGGAGCAGGAGCAGCCCCCTATACTTCTCTGATTTCAGTTCCTTCCATCAAACCTCCCAATCTCAAGGCAGGGGAGGGAGTTGATGGGGCGGAATAAATGTTGGGGGGGGAGGTAATCAGGGAGGGGCAGCAGACACTGGCATTGACAGCTGCCCCTTCCAGGAGGCACTTAAATGTTCCTGGGGGAAGGTATAAATACCTGCATTGAGCATTTTCCCTACAGATATGGATTCCCTCTATGAAATGGGGAATCAATGTCTGTGTTGAATCTCTCTGTGCTTTAGGCCTGTCCAAACAATTTCCTCTCCCTGTTCTAACCATGCCTCTAGGAATTTTAAATGTACTAATCATGTCCATATTAAAAAAAAAAACCCTGCTCTAAAATAATACCAAGCTAGTCAGAGGAGATATTCAGCGGCACTATCTGCATGCTACCACTGAATATCCCTCTCACTAGGACTTATCTGGTCAGCAGATCCTATTAATCAGATACTGTAAGTTCTTTTGACTACTGAAACTGTATGATCAAATCTCCATGCATAATTTCTGGTATGTCCTTTGCACCTATTTTGATGAGGGGGAAAATATGCAGGCACTTTTTAATCGTGCTCCATGCACCACAGAGGCATCAGAAAGAGGTGGGCCACATGGGCTCTAGCCCCACCAAAGCCTTGCTGCCATGATCGCTGGCCTTCCAGTCCTGTCTGCTCATGGGGACCTGATCTCCCACAGGCAGACAGAAGGGGTCTTTCCCGCGATTGCAGGGCTCTTCTGCTAGCAGGGGAGGGGATCCCCACGGGCAGCCTACTGTGTGTCGGGTGGTGATCGTGAAAAAGACCCCTCTTGTTTGCCTGGAGACAGGAGGGGAAGTCTTTGACATAGGCAGACAGGAGAGGAAGGCTGGTGATTGCAGCCTCACTGAGTTCAGCTGGCAAAGGGGCAGAACTTGCCCCCTCCCTCCCCAAACAGGAACAGCATTCCATCGCCTATGATGCACCATTAGACTTTTCAAAGTAATCTTCATTGCTATTGTCCAACTACGTCTCACTGTTTTCTTGTATAAAGTTTAAACATAACTTCATACCTTCTTAATCCTTGGGGTCATTTACAGAATGAGTTAGTGATATTTGAGTGAGAAAAGTCACATTTATACCATTTCACAGTGAGAGAGTGCAAATGAAAAGATGTCTACAAATATCCATATATTGAGTGACCACATTCACAGATCCTCCAGCCTGCTAACTCATTTAATAAGAAATATGTTGCAATTTACACAGATGGACAGATAAATAGGCAATTACCTGGCATGGATGAAAATTGTCCTCTGGATTAAAAAGAGACATTCCCAAGGGTGTGTTTAGATCAGGGCAGTAACAACACACAGATATGTGTAGTTTCAAATGTGCTTAGAAACATGATATCATGGAAGGCATACAGACTATCCAGTCTACCCTTCCATGCCAATTGCTAAGATCTACATCTTCTTTTTCTCCTTTAAAGATCTTCTGTTTGTCCCATGCTTTCTTGAATTCAGATACAATCTTTGTCTCTACTACCTTCACTGGGAGACTATTTCACATATCTACCACTCTTTCCATAAAGAAATATTTCTGTGAATTAGTCCTGAATCTAACTCCTTTTGCCTTCATCATATGCCACCTTGTTGCAGAGCTCTTTCAATTGAAAGAGGATCTTGTCCCATGCATTTATGCAAGAGGCATATTATATATCCCCTCTCCCATCTTTCTTCCAAAGTATACATTATGAGTTCTTTAAATCTGTCCCCATATGCCTCATGGCAAAACTGACTGACCATTTTGGTAGCAACCCTCTGTACTGACTCCATTCTGTTTATATACATAAGAACATAAGATATGCCATACTGGGTCAGACCAAGGTCCACCAAGCCCAGTATCCTGTTTCCAACAGTCTAGGTCATACGTACCTAGCAGTTTCCCCAAAAGACACAGGTTCCACAATGCTTGTATTGAGTCAAGCATTGATATCCTGGGTCCCTTTTAATAATGGTTTATGGACCTTTCCTCCAGGAACTTGTCCAAACCTTTCTTAAACCCAGCTACACTAACAGCCTTTACTACATCCTCCGGTAACAAATTCCAATGTTTGATTACACGTTGAGCGAAAAAATATTTTCTCTTACTTGTCTTAAATAGTTTACCCTAAAGCTTCATTGCATGTCCCCTAGTCTTTCTACTTTGATGGCATAAACAATCGATCTATGTTTACTCGTTCGACTCTTTTCATTAATTTATAGACGTCTATCATATCTCCCCTCAGCCGTCTCTTTTCCAGGTTAAAGAGCCCTAACCTTTTTAGCCTTTCTTCATAGGGGTATCCTTCCATCCCCTTTACCATTTTGGTGGCTCTTTTCTGAACCTTTTCTAATAACGCTATATCCTTTTTAAGATACAGTGATCAGAATTGCACACAATATTCAAGACGCGGTCGCACCATGGAACGATACAGAGGCATTATAATATCCTTTGTTTTATTTTCCATTCCTTTCCTTTTGATATATAGCATTCTATTTGCTCTCTTGGCTGATGCTGCAAGCTGAGCAGAGGGTTTTAAGATGTTATCTGCGATGACGCCTAAATCTTTTTCCTGGGTGGTGGTTCCTAATGTGGAACCTTGCATTGTGTAACCATAGTTTGGGTTATTCTTCCCTACGTGCATAACTTTGCACTTGTCCACATTAAATTTCATCTGCCATTTTGATGCCCAGTCTTCCAATTTTTCAAGGTCCTCTTGCAATTTTCCACAATTCTCATGGGTTTTAACAACTTTAAATAGTTTTGTGTCATCTACAAATTTGATAACCTCACTCGTTATTCCCTTTCCCAGGTCATTTATGAATATGTCAAAAAGCAGCAGACCCAGCATAGATCCCTGGGGTACACCACTAGTCACCTTTCTCCATTGGGAAAATTGGCCATTTAGCCCTACCCTCTGCTTTCTATCTTTTAACCAGTTCCTGATCCACAATAGTACACTGCCTCCTATCCCTTGACTCTTTAGTTTTGCGAAAAGTCTCTGATGAGGGACCTTGTCAAAGGCTTTCTGAAAGTCCAAATACACTATATCAACCGACTCACCTTTTGAAGGTGTGATCTCCAGAATTACACATAATACTCCAAATTAGGGCTCAACAAAGACTTATACAGAAGCACTATCTCCTCCTTCTTCCTGCTGGACATGCCTCTCCCTATGCACCCAAACATCCTTCTGGCTTTCACCATTGCCTTTTTTGTTTAGCTACCTTAAGATCATCGAAAGGACTCACCCCTACGTCCTGTTCTTCTTTCATAGACAGAAGCACATCATCCTGTACCACTCTCTTGGATTTTTGCAACACAAATTCATGACCCTGTTAAATCTCAGCTGCCAAATTTGTAACCATTCTTCAAGATTCACTAGGCCCCTACCCATATTATCTACACCTTCCTGGTTATCTAATCTATTTTATATTATCATCCAAAAAGAGGCAGACCTTACCTAATAAACCTGCCACAATATCACTTACAAAAATGTTAAAATGAATCAGACCGAGGACAGATCCCTGTGGTGCACCACTAGTAATATTCATCTTCTCAAAGTGAACTCCATTTACCTGTACCCTTTTTTGACTCCCACTCAACCAATTTCTAACCCAGTCAATCACTTCAGGGTCCATCTGTAGGACACTCAATTTATTTATAAGTCGTCCGTGCAGAACAGTGTCAAAGGCTTTACTAAAATCTAAGTATACCATATCTAGAACTCTTCTTCAATCCAGCTCTTAGGTCACCCAACCAAAGACTGTTTTGACTGCAACTTCCTCCCAACCACAGAGTTGCCAAGCTACCCAGTTCCAGGAGTGAGATTTTAAGCCAGTCCTGGATTTCTGACAATCTCATTCTTATGCATTATGGAACCTGCAGCACTGATTTCAATGGGTAAAATCAGGGACAACATACAGTATACCATATTGTACTTCCATGCAAATTTAAAACCAGAACTAGCAAAATATCTCACTCATGCACCTGGGTAATTTGGCAACTCTGCAACCATAATAGAAAGTACAAAGTATATGTGCCTTTTGTACACATGTGTTGTTTATGTTTATGTTTTTTAAGCTTGATATACCACCTTTCAGAAATACAAAGTGGTGGACAAAGTCAAAGTCATAAGAAATGGCCGAGGCCTGGAAAAGGAAAGGAAGTTACAATGGTAATAGGACAGGAAAGATAAATATGCATACCAGACAAGGGAGAAAGGACATAGTAAGGGGGTGGAAATTATACTGAAGGTCAAAAGCATTTGAAAATAGGTGTGCTTTCAGGTGAGATTTGAAGGTGGAATAATTCTGCTCAAGCCGGAGGGAAGAGGGTAGGGAGTTCCACAGTGCGGATCCTAGAAAGAAAAAGGCAGAGGAGTGGGTAGATTGTAGGTGAGCTTGGGAGGGGGACGGAAGGTGAAGGTGGTTAACATGGAGAGACCTGAGAGTGCGACTTGGAGTGTGAGATTGAATAAGATCAGCCAGATACTGAGGGGTGCGTGTGTAGATAACTTGATCTGCAACAGTGAGAAGCTTAAAGCGAATACGGTGATCAATGGGAAGCCAGTGCAGGTAAAGAAGAAGAGGGGTGACATGATCAAAATGGGAGGAGTGGATAACGAGGCATGCTGCTGTGTTCTGGATGCATTGAAGGCGGTTTAGTTGGGAGTGGGGCGTACCAGCAAGGACAGAGTTGCAAAAATCTACGTATAAAATAACCAGAGAAAGAACAAGAGTAGTGAGGGCTTCAGAGGCGAGAAAAGGACGAACAGCTCGAATCGGAGGTGAAAAAAGGAAGTTTTGGTGATATTGGAAATGTGCCCATGAAAGGAAAGAGCAGAGTCAAAGAGGACTCCAAGATACTGAAAGGAAGAGACCAGGGGGATAGAGGAGCCAGAAAAAGATGGAGCTAGTAAGGGAGAGGGGCTGCTATGGGGAAACCAAATGGCAAGTGGTTTAGAAAGATTCAGATGTAGACAGTTAGCGGTGAGCCAGTTGGAAACAGCAAGGAGACAGGAATTGAGGAGGGAGAGATCGGGCCATAGAGAGGAGGTATGGTGAAGCAGGAGAAGATCATCTGCATAAAAGAAGGCCGGTATTCCATACTGTTGAATCAGGAGTGCAAGTGGTGCCAAAAAGACATTAAACAGAATAGGGGCCAGCACTGAGCCTTGAGGAACACCACAGTGAGAGGAGATAGGGTCAAAAGATGGACCTGAGGAGGAGTGAGAAAGAACCGAGTAGGACCGGGAGAAAAGATAGGAGTGAAACCACCGATATACAGTGCCACGGAGACCAGCATCACGTAAATGGGAGAGAAGGAGAGAGTGATCGACAAGGTCAAAGGCAGCTGAAAGATCCAAGGAGACCACCACCGAGATATCCCCACGGTTGTGTGCAGTGTGCAGATCATTGAGAAGGGCAAGGAGAACTGTTTCGACACTGTGACCGGGACGGAAACCTGATTGACGAGGGTGAAGAACGTTAATAGAATCCAGGTGATGAGAAAGTTGACTGAAGACTACTTTTTCAAGTATCTTAGACAGGAACGGAAGGTGAGAGACCGGCCGGTAGTGCGCAGGGACAAGAGGATCAAGTGAGGGTTTCTTAAGAATTGGGCGGATAAGGGCGTGCTTCCAGAGATGCGGGAAAGTGTCAGTGGAGAGACTGGCGTTAATCATGGTGAGGATGGAAGGGGGAAGGACAATAGAGGGTTCGAGAAGCCACAAGGAGGGGATGGGATCGAGGGAGCAGGTGGTCTTACTAGAGGAGGAGATAAGTTTGATGAGCTCTGAGATTGTTAGAGAATGGAATGATGTCCAACTGGGGATCCAGGATATCAATGCTTGACCCAGTACAAGCATTACGGAACCTGTGTCTTTTGGGGAAACTGCTAGGTATGTATGACCTAGATTGGCCACTGTTGGAAACAGGATACTGGGCTTGATGGACCTTGGTCTGACCCAGTATGGCATATCTTATGTTCTTATGATCTTATGTAACTGTGAGAAAGCAATGGCATAGGAGGAGGGGAGGGGGGAAGGGGGGAGGATATTGGAGGTGGACAGTGCGGTAGGGAAGTACGCAGGTCTCGAATTTTAGAGTCAAAAAAGGATGCCAGCTGTTAATGGCTGGGGGCTTCAGGGAGAGAAGGAGAAAGAGGGGTGGAGTGGGGGGAAGTGAGAGATTTGAAAACTGCACAGAGACAGCGAGTGTGATTGGAAGCTGCAGCAATCGCTGTGGAGAAATGGGATTGCTTAGCAAGGTGTAGTTGAGAGCGGTAATGGGAGTGACAGTCTTTAAATGAGTTCAACAGAGAGGGGGAGCGTGATTTCTCCATAAGTGCTCTGCACGGCGAAGTTGAGACCAAAGGAGGCGGAGACCGGAGTGGAATCAGGGCTGAGACGGGAGATAGCGATAATTTGAAAAGGGAAATCAAACAGGTATAGATTATATAAAAGCCAGATATTCAGTGTCATTATCTGGAGAGCAGACAGAATATCCACTCTTTGTGTTCAGAGCCTGGCACTATCCATATAAGGGGTCATTCCAAGGCTCGATTAGCAGGGATGGACACGAATAGTGGGGAGGGATGTCCCGTTGGGATGTCCATCCCTGCTATTCGGGCACCCTTTTGACCCTGACTAACTTCCCTGCTCATTGTATGGGGAAGTAAGATGGGGGCGGGAAAGGGGCGGATTGGGGTGGCATTAGGTCAGGCAATGGGCAGTCGTCAGCCCCAGATGTACAGGGCCAATTCCAATGTCTGCCCTGTATGTTTGGGGCCAGTGGCCTGAACAGGGAACTTATTCAACCTCTGAAGTGGAATACGTTCCCCTAGTAGGGAGGAAGGGGGCTGGAAAGAGGCGGCAGGGAACAGAGGACATCCCCTGCAGCCTCACCCTGGCCTTGGGAGGCCATATTGGGGGTCAGGCTGCTAGGAATGCAGCATTTGTACTGGCGGCCAGGGATCATGGCTTTTGAATGGAGCCGCGGTGCCATGGCAACCGGATACCATGGCGTCATAGCTCCATTGAAAATCACTGGCTGAGCTATCCGGGTAAAGCCTGTACATGCAGTCCGGACTGAATTGAGGTCCTGGCCTGCATGTACAGGCGTGGACGTGATTCTGATCCTGTGATGCTAGTTGTGCCCCATGGGATCAGAATCCCGGCTAACTCTTTGCGTCCGGTTCCGACTGGGCAGACAGAGGGCCAGGACATCCAAGTCAGAATCGGGCTCATAGCACTGATTTTCACTACCACTGTACAGATAGCTATGCAGATAGTCATTTAGTGCAGCTTTTTTCTATCCTTATCTATCATATAGTTGTCCATTTAGTGCTGGAAATTGCCACTATATGGAAAACTAGTGGCTCATTTCTTGCTAAATCCCCAGACCACTTCAACATTCTCTCATCTGGAGATATCAATCCCAACCCTGGCCTCCCTAGTTTTTTCACATTCCCAAGGGAAATCAATATGCAGCCTCTCAAATCTGGTCCATATTAAGAACATAAGAACATACAATATGCCATACTGGGTCAGACCAAGGTCCATCAAGCCCAGTATCCTGTTTTCAACAGTGGCCAATCTAGGTCATACGTACCTAGCAGTTTTCCCAAAAGACACAGGTTCCACAATGCTTGTACTCGGTCAAGCATTGATATCCTGGGTCCCTTCTTAATAATGGTTTATGGGCGTTTCCTCCAGGAACTTGTCCAAACCTTTTTTAAGCCCAGCTACACTAACAGCCTTTACTACATCCTCCAGTAACAAATTCCAGAGTTTGATTACACGTTGAGTGAAAAAATATTTTCTTTTATTAGTCTTAAATAGTTTACCCTGTAGCTTCATTGCATGTCCCCTAGTCTTTCTATATTCTGATAACGTAAACAATCGATCTATGTTTACCCGTTCCACGCCGTTCATTCATTTATAGACTTCTATCATATCTCCCCCCAGCCGTCTCTTTTCCAGGTTAAAGAGCCCTAACCTTTTTAGCCTTTCTTCATAGGAGTATCCTTCCATCCCCTTTACCATTTTGGTGGCTCTTCTCTGAACCTTTACTAATATCGCTATATCCTTTTTAAGATACGGCGAACAGAATTGCACACAATATTCAAGGTGCGGTCTCACCATGGAACAATATAGAGGCATTATAATATCTTTTGTTTTATTTACCATTGCTTTCCTTATGATACCTAGCATTCTATTTGCTCTCTTGTCTGCCGCTGCACACTGGGCCGAGAGTTTTAACATGGTATACACAATGACGCCTAAATCTTTTTCCTGGGTGGTGGTTCCTAATGTGGAACCTTGCATCGTGTAACCATAGTTTGGGTTGTTCTTCCCTAGGTGCATAAGTTTGCAATTGTCCACATTAAATTTCATCTGCCATTTTGATGCCCAGTCTTCCAATTTATCAAGATCCTCTTGCAATTTTCCACAATCCTCTTGGGTTTTAACAACTTTAAATAGTTTTGTGTCATCTACAAATTTGATAACCTCACTCGTTATTCCACTATCCAGGTCGTTTATGAATATGTCAAAAAGCAGCGGACCCAGCATAGATCCCTGGGGTACACCACTATTCACCTTTCTCCATTGCGAAAATTGGCCATTTAGCCCAACCCTCTGCTTTCTATCTTTTAACCAGTTCCTGATCCACAGTAGTACACTGCCTCCTATCCCATGACTCTTTAGTTTTGCCAAAAGTCTCTGATGAGGGACCTTGTCAAAGGTTTTCTGAAAGTCCAGATACACTATATCAACCGACTCACCTTTGTCCACCTGATTATTCACACCTTCAAAAAAACATAACAGATTAGTAAGACAAGATCTTCCTTGTCTAAAGCCATGTTGGCTGTCTCTCTTTAGACCATGACTATTTAAATGCTGAGTTATTTTATTCTTTATGATGGTTTCGACCATTTTTCCCGGTACTGACGTCAGGCTCACCGTTCTGTAGTTTCCTGGATCACCCCTGGAACCCTTTTTAAAAATTGGTGTTACATTGGCGATCCTCCAATATTCAGGTAATAGAGATGATTTTAATGATAGATCACAGATTACTAATAGCAGGTCTGCAATCTCATATTTCAGTTCCTTCAACACCCTTGGATGTATACCATCTGGCCCAGGTGATTTGCTACTCTTCAGTTTATCTAATACTTGTAATACATCTTCCCGATGTATCGATATTTCCTTCAATTCTTTCGCACCTTTAAATACCACTTCAGTCATGGGTAACATCCCTACATCTTCCTCAGTAATGACCGAAGCAAAGAATTCATTCAATCTCTCCGCTATCGCCTTGTCGTCTCTTAGTGCCCCTTTAACCCCTCTATCATCTAATGGACCAACTGACTCTCTCACAGGTTTTTTGCTACAAATGTACTTGAAAAAGTCTTTATTTCGCATTTTTGCTTCCGCAGCAAGCTTCTTCTCAAATTCTCCCTTTGCCTGCCTTATCAATGCCTTGCATTTGACTTGCCAGTGCTTGCACTGTTTCCAGGTTTCGTCGTTTGGCTCTTTTTTCCATTTCCTGAAAGATGCTTTTTTCGCAACAACAGTCTCTCTGACCTCACCTTTCAACCATGCTGGCAGTTTTTTGGACTTCCTTCCACTTTTCTTAAAGCGTGGAATACAGCTAGCCTGGGCTTACAAGATGGTATTTTTCAACAACACCCAAGCTTGATGTAACTCTTTAACCTTTGCAACTGCTCCTTTTAGCTTTTTCTTAACTATTTTCCTCATTTTATCATAGTCTCCCTTTTGAAAGTTAAAAGGTAGTACTGTGGATTTCCTTACTATCCCTCCTCCACTAATTAAATCAAAGGCGATCATGCTATGATCACTATTGCCAAGTGGCCCCAACACCCTTATCTCTTCCACTAAGGACCAGGTCTAATATGGCTTCCCCTCTGGTCGGTTTATGAACAAGCTGCTCCAATAAGCAGTCATTTATTTCATCTAGGAACTTTATCTCCCTAGCATGTCCTGACGTGACACTGACCCAGTCGATACCGGGGTAATTGAAATCACCCATTATTATTACTGCGCTGTAACTTTTGTTAGCTTCCTTGATTTCTTTGAGCATTTCATCATCCATTTGTTCATTCTGGCCAGGTGGTCGATAGTACACCCCCACTGCCATCACCTTTCTCTTTTTATATGGAATTTCAATCCATAGAGATTCTACAGCAAATTTTGTTTCCTGCAAAACTTTAATCCTTTCTGACTCAATGCCCTCTCTAACATAGAGCGCAACCCCTCCACCAATTTGATCAGCTCTATCATTACGATATAGTTTGTACCCAGGTATCACAGTGTCCCACTGGTTGTCCTCCTTCCACCATCTCTCTGATATTCCAATCATATCTAACCTCTCATTTAGTGCTTTATATTCTAACTCTCCCATCTTATTTTTTAGACTTCTAGCATTTGCATACAAGAATTTTAGAGACTTTATTTTATTCATATTAATTTGGCTATTGGTAGGCATGGGTAATTTGGGATCTTTAAGCTCTGTCTGATCCATACTCGAGGGCATTTGGGCTACTTTACTCTTTTTTGGAACCTCTCTGCTTTTGGTAGTATCCTTCAAGGATACATTCTTCCAAACCATCCGCTCTTGGGCGACTGTCGGCTTTGCCCTATTATCTAGTTTAAAAGCTGCTCTATCTCCTTTTTAAAGGTTAATGCCAGCAGCCTGGTTCCATCCCGGTTAAGGTGAAGCCCATCCCTTCGGAAGAGCCCCTCCTTTCCCCAGAATGTTCCCCAGTTCCTAACAAATCCAAACCCCTTATCTCTGCACCATTGTCTCATCCACGTATTGAGGCTCCGGAGCTCTGCCTGCCTTTTGGGTCCTGCGCGTGGAACAGGAAGCATTTCAGAGAACGCTGCCCTTCTCTCCTTTCTCCCTTTTCTCTCCCTTTTTCATGTGCCTTGTGGAATTCACATTCTGTCTCCAATAAACTTGCCTTCATGCATGACCTCTTTATCTCTAATATTCTTCAACTCCTGGCTCTTACTGAAACATGGCTTCTCCCTGAAGACTGCTTCAGTTGCTGCCCTCTCTCATGGAGGCTACCTATTTTCCCATGCATTTATTTATTTATTTAAAAGGATTTATATACCACTTTATCCTGAAATCAAAGTGGATTACACATCAAACAAATCAGGTGTCAGGGTGCTTGGGTGTGGGCATGCAGTGATAAATGGAGGCGTGTGAGTGGTGTGAAGTTGATTGCGTGGTGAGCTAGATACAGTGTGAGCTGTGTACAGGAAATATTTGCATTTTTACATTTTGGTGGACTGAGAGAGAGTTTGTTTAGACAGTTTATGTTATGTCCTTGTAGTGTTCTGTGAAGAGTGTAGTTTTGAGCATCTTCTGGAAGTCTTTGAGGTCTTTTGTTGATTTCAGGGAGTTTCGGTGATTAGGGTAGTTGGTGGTCATCATTGAATTGTTCAATGAATAGGGTGGTTTTTAGTAGTTTGCTGAATTCCTGTTGTTGATTTTAGTTTATTTGGGAAGACATTCCAGATAGCAGGGGCAGCAAGAGAGAAGGTTCTCATGGATGTGGATTTGTTGGTTCTTGTAAATAGACTGGGTGTTGGTATATTGTTTTTGTTGCTATTTCTGTCAGGTCTTTTGCTTGTTTTGGTTCCGATGAGTTCATGTAGTATTTCTGCTGACATGTTGTTTTTAATTTTGAAGATATTGCTGCTTTATATTTTGCATGTGATGATATCGGTATTCAGTGTAGGTCATGTAGTATTGGGGTTATATGGTCTTGTCTTGATGCGCTAGCAATGATGCGGGCAGCAGTGTTCTGTATTATTTGTAGTTGACAGGTAGTTTGTTTGGGTAGACCTTGGTATAGTATATTACAGTAATCCAGCACAGGTGTAATGATGGCCCATCTCCGCCCATTGGCTGTGGTGGCAGTGCTGGGTTTCTGTTCTCGCAGTCCTGCCAATTTCAGACCCTCCTGCTGTCATCTAATTCCTTTGCTTCCTTTAAAGTCCACGCCATCCGGATAGCTGTCATTTATTGACCCCCCAACAATTCCATCTCTACTTTTTTCACAGACTTTGACTCCTGGCTCTCCTCCTTTCTGAATGCATCTTCCCTTTCCCTTATTCTTGGGAATTTTAACATCCACATTGATGACCTTCCTGACCCTTATGCCTTAAAGCTCTTTTCCCTAACCACCTTATTCAACCTTCAGTTGTGCTCTACCACTTCTATTCACAAGCATGACCACTGCCTTGACCTTGTTTTCTTCTCCAACTGCTCACCCTCAAACCTCTCCACCTCAGTTCTTCCCTTATCTAATCATCACCTGCTAACCTTCACCCTTAGCCACGCCCTGTCCAGGTCTCACCCAATCTCCACCAACATGTTTAGGAATCTTCATACTATCAACCCTTCAGCCCTTTCCACTGCTGTCTTATTACCTCCTTCCTCCACTATGTCATCTGAGTCTGTTGACGAGGCAGTATCTTCCTGTAACACTATACTCTTCTCTGTTCTAGATGCACTTGCTCCTCCCATTCCAAGC
The DNA here is from genome assembly GCA_033557465.1 of Ichthyophis bannanicus. Classification (NCBI taxonomy): domain Eukaryota; kingdom Metazoa; phylum Chordata; class Amphibia; order Gymnophiona; family Ichthyophiidae; genus Ichthyophis; species Ichthyophis bannanicus. The sequence continues at coordinate 1,500,627,758 of CM066031.1, forward strand.
TCTGTGAGGCATACTGTATCTCAATCCTGGGTGTCCTTGACAACCCGCTACCTACATTCCTGTGCCAACTCAGCTGAGTGCCTTTGGTTTAAATCATGTATCCTTGCTGACTACCAACATTTTAAATTCATGCTAACCTCTTTTCAGTCAGCCATAGCACTTGCCAAGCAAGAGTACTATATCCATATGACTAACTCTCTTGCCTCTGACCCTCGCCATCTCTTTGTTATGCTTAACTCTCTCCTCAAGGTCCCTCCTCCCCCAATCCCTCCTTCACTGTCTGCTGACGTTGGCTGACTATTTCTATAACAAAGTCCAAAAGGTTAGCCTTGAATTCTGCACAAGTTTACCTCCACCTACCATCTCTCTCTTCAGTCCAAAATCCTTCCCTCACCTTCTGTCACCCTTTCTTCTTTTACTGAAATCACTAAGGAGGAAACTTCAAATCTTCTCTCCTCTTCTAAAATGATTACCTGTTCCTTTGATCCCATTCTGACCCATCTACTAAGCTCTATCTCTTCCACCGCCATACCTTCCATCTGTCATATCCTTAACCTATCACTTTCCACTGCAACTGTTCCTGTGGCCTTCAAGCATGCTCTGGTCACACCTCTCCTCAAAAAAAGCTCTCACTAGAACCTGCCCGCCCTTCCAGCTATAGGCCTATCTCTATCCTCCCCTTTGCTTCAAAACTACTTGAACTAGCGGTTCACCGCCGCTGTTTGACTTTCTTTCCTCTCAAACCCTTCTGGATCCACTGCAATCTGGCTTTTGTCCTCTACACTCCAGAGAAACAGCTCTTGCCAAAGTCTCCAGTGACTTGTTCCTCACCAAATCCAAGGGCCTTTACTCAATCCTCATCTTTCTTTATCTTTCTGCTGCCTTTGACACTGTTGATCATCATCTTCTCCTCGATTCCCTGTCCTTGCTTGTATTTAGTGGCTCTGTTCTGTCCTGGTTTTCTTCTTATCTCTCCCAGTGCACTTTTAGTGTATGTTCTGTTGGATCCTCCTTTACTGCCATCCCACTTTCAGTTGGTGTACCTCAGGGCTTTGTCTTGGGACCTCTACTTTTCTCTCTCTACACTCAGTCCCTTGGTGCACTTATTTCCTCCCATGGTTTTCAATGCCATCTCTATGCTGATGACTCTCAGATCTATCTCTCTGCGCCTGAAATCTCTCCAGGAATCCAGTCCCGGATCTCTGTCTGCTTATCCAACATTGCTGCCTAGATGTTTCACCTCCATCTGAAGTTGAACATGGCCAAAATTGAGGTCCTTATCTTTCCCCCTAAACCCTCCTCCCCACTTCCTCCCTTCTCTATTTCTGTGGATAACACTATACTCCTCCCCGTTATCTCAGCTCACAACCTTGGGGTCATCTTTGACTCTACTCTTTCTCTGGGCACATCCAACAAAAGGCTAAAACCTGACACTTCTTTCTCTATAACACACTACTAAGATCCTTATCCATCAGCCAAAGCATGGCATTCATCCAAGCCATGAGTGATTTGCATTTCACGCAGCTAATCACTACCCCAACGCACACAAAAAGAGGAACTCTGGACCTGGTCTTCTACCCCACCTCATTGCTCATCAAACAAAAAAGCACCCCACCCACCAACATGCCTGTCCCCTGGTCAGATCACCACCTCATCACTTTCACTTTAGCCCATCCACATGTCATCTATCCTCCTCACACTCAGGCAACCGCAGCAAGAAGATTCACCTCATTTGATGAGCCATATTTCCTCCAAAAAACACTACCAGATGTCATGGATATCCTGCCTGAAACAAACCTAGACTCACTGGTTGACAAATGGAATTCCATCATTGCCATAGCTGCTACAGCACCTCCGCAAACACCACACTCGAAGCAATGGCATCATGCTCCTTGGTACTCCACAGAACTCCGAGAACAAAAATATGCACTCCATCATATTGAACGCCGCTGGAGGAAATCCAAAGACCCTGACTTGAAAAGCACTTACCTGGCTCAGCTCAAGGCATATTGCAACACATCATTAATTCCAAGCACAAATACTACAGCAATACCCTCCTGCGTGCACTCAACAAACCAAGAGAGCTCTTTAATCTGGTGAAATCCTTCACCAGAGACCTCACCCAACCACAGCAGGACAGCATCCTTCACCCACAAGACATAACAGACTTCCTAAAAGCCAAGTACGTCTCCATCAATCTTGCTGTGCTCCTCATACCCACAACAGTTAATGAGCCTGAGGGCACACACATATGGAGCACATTCAGGAAAGTAGCACCGGAAGAGCTTGACACCATCATCTCACACATCAACACTACCACCTTTTTATTGGACCCCTGCCCAGTCGCTTGGATAAAGTCTACAAGAGCAACCCTTCTCCAGACCATATTACTCATCCTCCATGCCCCTCCCTCTCTCATGACAGCCTCCCCACTACTCTGAAGCAAGCCTTAGTCAGACCCCTCCTGAAAAAACACACTTATACCCCAACTTACCTGCCTCATATAGGTCCATAGCCAGCGTACCATTTCTCGCAAAGATCATAGAAAAGGCTGTCCAAATCCAGTTCCAGGAACACATTGATCAACATGCACCCCTTGACATACAGCATGGATTTTTCCCTCACCATAGTGCTGAAACCCTGCTAACCTCCCTACTATCAACTCTCATCACTGGGATGGAAGGAACCACCAGCGGCTTCATCCTATTCTTTCTAGACATTTCTGCAGCCTTCGACAGGGTCTCCCATTAGATGCTACTCAACCAACTCTATAGCATTGAAATACAGGGCACACCTCTCGCTTGGTTCCACTCCTACCTCTCTCAGAGTACCCAGCACATAAAAATTGGTCACCTCACTTTAGTCCCCTTCACTCTTCCTCAGGGAGTACCACAAGGATCTGCCCTTTCCTCCCTACTCCTCAAGATCTACATGCAGCCCCTGTGCACAGCCATTCAGAGCTTCAATACCAGTCATCAAATCTATGCTGTTGACATTATGATCTTCACCCCTTTCTCTACTACTGCCCCCGACTACTCTAAACTCATCACCTGTTTCAGGGAACTAGTAGCTGGCTCCAGCTCCATAACCTGGCAATCAACTTTAGCAAGATGGAGATCCTGCATGTCACAAGGGACCCCACCTTCACACCTCCATCCTCCATCAGATTTGTTGACATGGACCTCCAAGTCAGGACACAGATCAGATATCTCGGCAACACCCTGGACCAGCAACTGGATTTCAAGGCCCACATCCAGAATATAACCAAGTCTGTTAACTTCAAAATCAGATCCCTACGCAACCTATACCCCTTCCTGCCCTCAGAACACTTCCGCTCGGTGGACCAAGCTTCCATCATTCCCATCTTCGATTACTGCAATATGATATACCAGGGTATCCCCAAATCCACACTTCATCCACTCCAACTTGCTCAATACACTGCCGCACACACCATCTTTGGAGCCTCCATTCACACTCACATCACACTCATGCTGAAATTCCTTCACTGGCTACCAATTGCCTCTCGAATCAAACACAAAGCACTCACCCTCATCCACAAAGCTCATCACCACCTCACCTCCGCTCACCTTCAGACCCTTATCTGCAACCCCACATCAACCAACCACATAGACAAAGCACCCAGAACTGACTCAGTCTGTCACCACAGATCTGCATAAGCATCCAGCATGCTCGCCAAAGAGCCTTCATGCTATATGTCTTCTCCCTCTGGAACTCACTGTCCCCCACCCTACGTTGTGTCCAATCACATCAGGCCTTCAGAAACAACCTGAAAACATACTTCTTTCAGGAACACTTTGGCACAACTCAGCTCACAGGCCTACAGCTTGAGAACTCCCACATAGCATACGTCACCCCAATTCTCACCAACATAGGTGCCCACCCCCTGCCATTTGTTACTACCTGTTTGCACCCCTCACTAAATTAATGATATTGTTGTATTAACATCATAATGTAACCTGCCTACACCCCTTGTTAACCACACTTTTGCACTTTGTTAATGTACACCATTTTTACTGGTAGAAAAATGGTACAACAAATCCAGTTAAATAAATAAATAATCCACTCACTAGTCACCTCCCACCTTGACCATTGTAATCTGCTCCTCACTGGTCTCCAATTGAATCATCTCTTTCCCCTTCAATCTATTCAAAACTCAGCTGCATGGCTTATCTTCTGCCACTGTCATTATGCTCATATAGCACCTCTTCTCAAGTTTCTTCACTGGTTCCCTATCAGTTTTTGCATCCAGTTCAAACTTCTCCTACTGTCCTACAAGTGCATTCATTCTGTGCATCCTCACTACCTTTCCTCTCTTATCTCACTCTACACCCCTCCTCAGGAACTCCGCTCCTCTGGCAGATCTCTTTTATCTGTGCCTGCCAATTCCAGACTTCGTTCATTCCATCTCACTGCTCCATATTCCTGGAACAAACTATCTGAGTCTGTGCGTCAGGCTCCTTCTCTAGCCCTATTCATATCCAGGCTAAAAATTCACCTCTTTGAAGCTGCTTTTGGATCCAGATGCTCCTCACTCTCTTGTCCACTACTTATGTGTATCTTACTATACTCTAATCCCCAGTTTCACTATGAGCCCGATTCCATCCATGACGTTCAGGCCCTCTGTGCACCCAGTCGGAATTGGATGCACAGAGGGAATCGCAATTCTGATTCTGCGGGACACGTCTAGTCACGTGGGATCAGAATCGCGAACAAGCCTGTATGTGCAGGCCTGGACCCCAATTCCATCCGGTCTGAATGTAGAGGCCTTGCCCGACTAACTCAGTCAGGGCTTTTCAATGGAGCCATGTAGCCATGGCACCACGGCTCCATCAAAAAAACATGATCCCCGGCCGCCGGCTCACAAAGTGCTTTCCCAGCAACCCAACCCCCAACCTAGACTCCCAGGGCCAGGGTCAGGCTGCGAGGAATGTTCTCTGCTCCCTGCCACCCCTTCCTAGCCCTGGGCCTGCCATTCCTCCCGTATCAGGGAACTTATTTCATCTCAGAGGTGGAATAAGTTCCCTGTCCAAGCTGTCAGTCCCGGACTTACAGGGCCAACATTGGAATTGGCCTTGTACGTCTGGGGCCAATGACCACCCACTGCCCACCCTATAACTGCCCCCGATCTGTCCCTTTCCTGCCCCCATCTACCTTTCCCGTATAAGAGGTGGAGAAGGTAGATGGGACCAGGAAAAGGCACAAATAGCGGGGATGGACGTCCCAACTGGACATCCATCCCCGCTATTCGTGTCTCAGAATAACCCCCTATGTGTTTTGTCTTGATTAGATTGTAAGCTCTGATGTACAGGGACTATGTCTTACATCTATATGTACAGTGTTGCATACATCTTGTAGCACTATGATTATTAGTAGTAAAATTACCTGGATAGTGCCAAGAAAATCAGAGAGAATAATCAGTGGCAGTATCCATATAGTGACGCTGAACATAGCTCTCACTGACCTCACCTGGTTAGCAGGCATTGCTAACCCCATAACTGCCTTTGGAAACTGACCTAGTAGTTTCAATATGAAAATTAGCTGTGATGTATTCATGTATAATGTCTTTGTGTATCTTGCAACTTGGTGGGCTATTCAAAATTAAACTCTAAAATATTTATTGTCAAGTATTGTGAAGTCCGCAGTTTTTCTCAGGGAACATCTTAGGATATTATGGATTAATTTTATAACTGGCTCTTTAAAGTTATGCACCATTAAGGTGCCTAAGTCAGGTATTTTCAATTACTTATACAGGTGGATGGGAACTTATTCACGAGCTGTAGCTAGTCAATATTCTACAAGCAACGTACATGAGTCTGATGGTGCATGCTTTCAGAACGGCTGTGCCTTTGGGCGGTGTGTGGTTGGAGCATAGTCTGAGCACAGTTTTGCACGCTTAAGTCATAGCATACTATAACATCCGTGCGTTCCTGACAAATTTAGGTGCATACATTTACACGAAGCCTAGGACCAGTGCAAGTGCTTTCACCTAGATTTCATATGCGTATCAAATGGCGTATGCCCCTATTTTATAAAGAACGGTATGCGCTTGCTTATCTTTATGAAGTGAGCAAAATTTGCATGTAATAGAACTCACATTAACCTAGGAGATGTTATAAAATTATCCTCTAAATGAGTGTGAATCACAGAAGGATGTTTTCTTCTTGCTGTTGCTGCCCAGAATCAAGTAATTCTAAGTCCTGTTTTCTTTCATGGTTTGATTCTGTACCTCAGTGATCACATTTTCAAAGTTCATCTTTGTTGTATTTTTTTTACACCTGCCTCTGGTCTCTCTGGTTCCTATTTCTCCCATGTCCATTTTCTTTTTCTGTCACGCTTGCCTTTTCTGTATAATTCTGTTTAATTACAGCTAGCCGTAGTTTGCATACTAATCTTCTCTATAGATCAAAGAATATAAGTCCCCTTCAGGTGAAGGTCAACACTTTGAGGTAAGAATTGCACAAAAGATATTTTTGAAGAAATTCATCCAAGGCAGCTTGTAATGTACTGTGAGTGTAATTGGACATAGGCAATTTAGAATTATAGTGATGCTATGGCCATATTAAAATGCTCAGATATCAACATAATACTGAAGGCAGTATACTTAATGTGCATTTTGAGGAAAGTATGATTTGCAGTAAGTGAAACAGCCTCATGCTAACTGTTGGGGTGTGCCTTGCAGGTCCCCCTGCAGTTGCTGCATGGAAAAGTACCTTACTGTGCTAACATTGCATTCACAGTTAAAGCAAATGTGCTTAACTCCACCCATTGGTATGCAACAGTCACAGTTATTATGCATTAATTACCTCCATGCTAACTGAGATGCACAGTCAATGCCCATTTTTGCCCCTAACTTGCCCAGTCCATGCCCCATCATGTGCTAAGGAGTGAACATAGGAATTTTACCATGATGGCTGCTTTGGCATGCAGTAATAATTACTGTGGTATTGCACTAACCACTTAGCTAACTGCTTGAGTGGGCCATAGCTTTGCTGTTCCTACACTCTGTGGATGACCCTTCCAGGCTCATTGCCCTTGTGTATCTCTCCACTTCTATTCCTTCAGCTCACCCATTTAATCCTTACCCTACACCACATCACACAGCTCCTCTCACACAATAAACTATGTCCACTTCCCTTAAACAAACGATTGTGAAATTGACATTAAAAAAACAGTCACTGAACCAATTGGACCCCAGTTTATATAGGCCCATCTCAAACCTTCCATTTCTAACGAAAATAATAGAAAAAGTGGTTCTGACCCAACTTCAAGACCATATAGACCTCCACATCCCACTTGATCCCCACTAGTATGGGTTCAAACCAAATCATAGTGAAGAAACCCTGTTCTCCTCCCTAAGACAGAATCACAACCACAATGATGCAAAAAAGGGAATGCTTTTGGTATTCCTTGACATAAAAGCAGCATTTGATTCTTTAATTCACTCAACACTACTCGAACATCTGAAGAATATAGGTCTCAGGGGTATCACCCTGCAATGGTCCTCCTCGTACCTCAGTTAATGCAAACTGCAGGAAAAGTCAGGCCCTAACCTCTAAAGGATAATTGACTAACCACAAGGGTTACCTCAAGGTTCAGTGCTCTGTGCGTTAATATTCTACATATACCTATAACCCTTGTGTGATATAATAAAGGATCACAAAACTGAATATCAAATTTATGCAAATGATATAATAGTCTTTGCCCCAGTCCACAATGCACAACCTGACCTCTCCAGAATTAAATCTTGCCTGTAAAAAATGACCGACCGGTTTCAATGAGAAAACCTCCACATAAACTACATGAAATCAGAAGCTCTCATCATAACTCGTAATAGCTCATTCACACCCCCGAACAACCTTAAAATGCATCAAAACATGTGTCGTATAGTGAATGTGACATCTTGCATAGCCATCAAAGGTGGAACTTGTTGAGGATGGATAAAAGGTTACACATGAAGGCACTTTTTAGAAAGACAATCTAGGTGCAAACAGGCCAAAACATCTCAAATGCCATGTGAGTGGTGACAGTGAAGGTAGACGTATATAAGTGTCTTCTAAAATGTCTCCATCTCTGCCCTGAAAGATGCATATCTCTGCAATCATTTAAAACAGCAGGCCCATGCATATTGATTGGCTGGGCTTATGCACATTTCCAGCCATTTTAGAAACTTGCATGTACCCAAAATGCATGGTGGTAGACATGGGTATATAGATGTGCCCACAAAAATATTTCAGAATGGGGATACCTATCCAATACTCTTCCATGTCCTTGCTTGTCATTTTAGAAGTGCAGAAAGGGCTGGCCCGTCCATTGAGCAAGAATGTTTTTTGCACAGGGCCCCGCGTTTCAGGGGGCCCCACGCAAAGAACATTCTGCTTTTTTAAAAATTTTATTAAAAAAGAAAAGCTGGCTGCTGTTGCTGCCGCCGCGGCAGCGGCAGAATAGAGTGTCCCGCGGGGCCCCCTCTGTCCGCTGAGCCCCTCTGCAAGGGCTTTCAGATTCGCGAAGGGAGAGTGACTCCCTCGCGTCTCTGTTAAGCCCGCAGGGGCTAATGGGAAATTTCCCATCAGCCCCTCGCGTCTAAAGGGGCAGATGGGAAATTTCCCATTAGCCCCTGCGGGCTTAACAGAGACGCGAGGGAGACACTCTCCCTTCGCGAATCTGAAAGCTCTTGTAGAGGGGCACAGCGGGCAGAAGGGGCCCCACGGGACACTTCATTCTGCTGCTACTGTGGCGGCAGCGGCAGCAGCCAGCTTTTTTTTTTTTTTAAATTTCCCTGAGCCGATGGGGGGGGGGGGGTTAGGACTGGTAATGGCCTGGGCTATGGAGGGGGTCCGGCCGTGACTTGCGGTGGGCTGTGGGTTGATGGGGGTTAGGACAGGAAATGGGCTGATGGGGAGGGGTTAGGACTTGAGGTGGGCTGTTGGGGGGGTTAGGACTGGTAATGGGCTATGGGGGGTTAAGACTGGTAATGGGCTGTGGGTTGATGGGGCCTGTCTGGAAATGGGGTGATAGGGGGTTAGGACTGGTAATGGGCTGGGGGGGGGGCTAGGACAGGAAATGGGCTATGGGGGGGGCTAAGACAGGAAATGGGCTGATGGGGAGGTGTTAGGACTTGAGGTGGGCTGTTGGGGGGTTCAGGAATGTAAATGGGCTAGGGGGGGTAAATACTGGTAATGGGCTGTGGGCTGATGGGGGTTAGGACTGGTACTGGGCTATGGGGGGTTAGGATTGGTAATGGGCTATGGGGGGTTAGGACAGGAAATGGGCTGATGGGGAGGGGTTAGGACTTGAGGTGGGCTGATGGGGTTAGGACTGGTAATGAGCTGTGGGCTGTTGGGGGGTTAGGAGTGGTAATGGGCTATGGGGGGGTTAAGACTGGTAATGGGCTGTGGGCTGATGGGGGCTGTCTGGAAATGGGGTGATGGGGGGTTAGGACTGGTAATGGGCTATGGGGGGGTTAGGATTGGTAATGGGCTATGGGGGGTTAGGACTGATAATGGGCTAAAGGGGGGGTCTAGGACAGGAAATGGGCTGATGGGGAGGGGTTAGGACTTGAGGTGGGCTGATGGGGTTAGGACTGGTAATGAGCTGTGGGCTGATGGGGGGATTAGGACTGGCAGTGGGCTATGGGGGGCTGACTGGAAATGGGCTGATGGGGTTAGGACTGGAAGTGGGCTGATGGGGGGTTAGGACTGAAAGTGGGTTGATGGGGGGCTAGGACTGTAAGTGGGTTGATGGGGGGCTAGGACTTGTAATGGGTTGGGGGTTGCTAGGACTGGAAATGGGCTGAGTGGAAGGGGAGGCTTGAATGGCAAATAGCTGATGGGGATGCGGGCTTGGAATGGAAATGGGCTGAGTGGAAGGGGGGGCTTGAACTGCAAATAGCTGATGGGGAGGGGGCTTGGAATGGAAATGGGCTGTGAGGGAAGGGAGCTAGAACTGGAAATGGGCTGATGGAGCAGCTAGGATAAGACTGGAAATGGGCTGTTGGGGGGAGCTAAGATTGGAAATGGGCTGTGGTTGGGGCTTGGATTGAAATGGACTCATGGAGGGGTTAGAACTGGAAGTAGGCTCATGGGGGGCTTGGACTGGAATTGGGCTGAGTGGAGGGGAGCTAGGATTTGACAGGGGCTGATGATGGGGCTAGGAAATGACTAGAAATGGGCTGATGGGGGGCTAGGATTGGAAATGAGCTGATGAAGGGACTGACTGGAAATGGATGGGGGAGCTAGGACTGGAAATGGGCTGATGGGGGGCTAGGACTGGAAATGGGCTGATGCAGGGACTAGAAGGGAATGGATGCTGGGTGAGGCTGGAACTAGAAGGGAGCTGATGTTGGGGAAGGATTAGAATGGGATGGGGCTGGGAGAGTAAAATGGAGAGAGGAAAAATATTTTGTGTGGGTGGGATGAAAAATCTACAATTGGCCTAGTATTGGGAGAGTAAGTGGGGATTGAGGATGGAGGGGTAAAATTTGAGTGGATGAAATAGGAATGAGGAAAGAGCAAAAGGAGAAAGATTAGTATGTTAAAGCAGACGTAGAGAGAGAGAATGGAAAAAAAACTAGAAGAGAGAAGAAAGGACAAATGGACAGCAGACGATGGAGAGTTAGCAGAAAACATGAAGAAACCAGAAGAAAGTGGCTGGAGCTATTGCTACTGAAAAAAAATGCACAAAAGGTAGAAAGATATCTCTTTATTTTGAATTTATTAACTGGAATATGAAAGTTCTGGGAAATGTGCATCATTAACGTCTGCGCTTTGTTTGGTACAAGAGGAAATTAATTTATAGTTTTATTTCTACAGTATTGTTGTACATTCCAAGTTTGGCTTTTGGGGTTCCCAGTTTAATTATTGCCTTCCTGTTTCTAAATTGTGATTCCTTGTTTGGTGATGGTCTGTGTTCTGCATGTGTAACTGAGCTGAGGTATTCTGTTTATGTAATTCCTATTTGACATTGCCACTTGTTCTCTTTCCCCAGTATTCTCTGAAATGTATTGGTTTAATATTTGCAGTGTTGCCTTTTGATAGGTATGGTATGGTGCTTTGTGAGTCCTGGTAATGCTGTCAGGATACGGTGGGTTTGCTATGGGTTCTAAATGGGCAGCGTTTGTAGTAGTTCCTAATGTGCCTGGCAGTTGGCACTGGATTATAGTAATGTAGAAATCTTTTAGTCTTTCTTTATCCATACACTCATTAAGAGACATGTTTAATAAAAGTTAGTGTATGGTAACATTATGCAAATATTTATGCAAATAAGGCCACTTATGCAAATGAGGCCCCACACCGAGTCTCCGCACATGGCCCCGCACCCTCCTTGGGCCGCCCCTGAGTGCAGATGTGTGGTGGTGGAGTGGCAAAAATTAAAGATGTGTTTATTTACATGGATGTTCCTTTGACCCAGCAAAAATTAGTGAAGAAGTGAGAGCACATTTAGCTCTTCTTCCTACAAGTGTTGCTTTCATGAAACAAGCAATTTTCTGCTATCTTTTATGCCCTACAGCAGGTATAAGCATGGATGTGACACAAGTGTGCGAGCCCTTCTGAAATTATGTGGACACTTGCATCTTCTTAAGACCTCCAAGGTTATGCCTACCCCATGCCCCCTCATGATTGCGCCAGACATGTTTATATCTCAGAAATTCTAAAGTGACTCCTGGGACATTTTTGTGGTTGGCATGTCTGAAAGGCCATTTCAGATGTGAAAATCACTAATAGAGCTTCTAAAATGCCCCCCCCCCCCATTGTGTTCATTAGGCAGAGGAAGGGAATTCTTAGCCAAGCCACTTTACCTAGATAGATGGTTTTGAAATTTGGTTTCTACTGGATTGATATTCAAAATGATTTATCCATTTAACTTCACATTTTAATCAAAGTTTTATAGTAAATGCATTTGTTAGCATGCAGTTGGTTTGCTAACACACCTTAAAAATTTGTATTCAAACTTAATGAACATTACCAACAAATTCATGTATGTACAATAAATTTAGAAACATACAGTAGAAACATAAAAACCTTAAAGCAGAAAAAGACCATATGGCCTATTTAGTGTGCTCCTCCATATCAACTACTGAAAAAAATGCAATGTGTGCCTTTAAGTCAGTCCTGATTCCTGGTGACCCAGAAGCTCCTGGGTTTTCTTGGTAGTGTCACTGGAAGTAGATTGCCAGGCCTTTCTTCTGAGGCAATGGAGGGTTAAGTGACTTGCCCAAGGCCACAAGGAGTGCTAGTGGAAATTGAACCCTGGTTGCTTGGTTACCAAGCCAGTGTTCTAACCACTAGGCTACTCCTCCACTCCATCAACTGCTATAGTCCCCTTTTTTCCTTTAGAGATCTTCTGGGTTTGCCCTATGCTTTCTTGAATTCAGATACTGTCCTCGTCTCTACTACCTCCACTGGGAGACTATTCCACGCATCTACCACTCTTTCCATGAAGAAATATTTCCATATATTACTCCTGAGTCTATCCCTTTTCATCGTCATTCTATGTCCCCTCATTGCAGAGTAAGCTTTCAATCAAAAGAGGCTCTTCTCTTGTGCATCTATGCCATGGATGTATTTAAATGTCTATCCTCTATTATGCCTTTTCTCTAACATACCCCGTGAGACACTTTTGAAACCAAAAGAAAAGAAGGGCCAATCTAGCTTAGTGTGCCCCCTTTTATATTCCTTACAGTCACATAAAATCACAAAAATACTTAAGAAGGAATGGCACCTTATGCAGACCCTTCCTGGTTTTCAGAATACTAAAATAAAATAACAGACGTAAAGTTTTTTGTTATAAAGAAGGTCCAACACAATTGGAGAGGAGGAGACCTAGAAAAAAACAATCTTACGGTTAGAACAGAGATACATATTTTTGCTCAATACATTGGTTCCGCATGGGCTCAATTTGGATAAGGATTTGTCGGTATTTCTTTGAATATTTTCTGATTGTTGCATTTATACCCTCGGTTGTCATTTAGGCTCATTTTTAAATATGCAGATGTGGCTAATCTGTTCTTCAGCATAAATTTATTAATATTTTGTACTCTAGTCTGTTGTTTTAAATCCTTGGTTTTGTTACAATAGAAGTTACACAATAGATAGTAAAATGTTATGGTTGCATTTATAGACCCACAATTATAAGAAATTACAATAAGGATTACGCTCTGTGGATGTTGGGTTTGGAATACTTATGTAGTGTTAGATTCCTATATATATATTAGTTACTTTTTTGCCAGTTTTCCTTATGTCCCTTTACTCATAAATGACCTTTTGGTTTCTGTGGAGGCCGTTTTTAAATCAAACCCTTTATTTTTGGATTATAATAGGGTTCGTTCATCGTATATAGATATGTAATTCATCGGAGGCTGTAATAAAAATCATATACTGTAGACGCTGTTTTCTGAAATACATGACATGGGGTTAAAATGATTTCGGCCACTTTGTTAAGACATGTTCTTAAACCACACATGTTTTATAATTGGATTCATTACTTTGCGTTTAATATTTGGTTAAGGATCTTTTTTAACTAATTATTTTTTACCCAATAAGATCGCTACTTTCATTTTCCCGCCATTTGGAGTTTTAAGTCTAGCAGCGCATGTACTGGTGTTTTTTATAATTGGTTTGACAACTCTAGTAGCGGCTGTCATAAGTATTAATGAAGATTACGTTCTGTTTGCAAGATTTTTCATCTTGTTGGTAAGACATGATTTTTAGTTTCTGCAGCTGGCTTTATCATATTACATTTTTTGGCTAAAATAATTAAAGTATTCTTACATGTTTTTTTGCTGAACACATTTTTAATACCGTAGGGCATGCACTGGCGCCCTTGCAAACCTTTTTAATAAAAATCTTTTAATCCATTTCTTAGATTGTAATGGATCGCTTATGCAAATATAAGGGCAACTTTACCGAACCATATGAGTTAATGCAGAATCGGATATATTTTCCCTATAATTTAGCGAGTCTATAGTTGGTTCCGTCGTGCGGTCATTTAACTGTATGATGGCTTGTCAGATGTCTATAAGCAATTCATTTTATTAGTTCAATATATAATACTTTTTCACATACTTTTGGAGATGGATGTCACAATTTATATTATATGGTCATAATTAACTTGACATAATGGACTTGATTATATGGTCATAATGGACTTGACATCAGGTTTAATTTTTTTCTTTGCCACTGCACCGTATCATATTATTGAATTAATGACTTTTCCCATCTGTACAAAATAACGAATGCTCTAATATATTGGCAAGAGAATATCTAAGGCGGCATTTTAGGCGTTCCTAAGATAGTTTGTATATCGGTTTTGCTGCATGACAGTTTAACTGAAAATTATTTACATCTCTTTTGATTTCGTCAATTCTGACATATAATTAATCATTATTTTTATGAATTGTTTTATTTTAAGGTTACGATCCTTTGATTCCTTCTGAGAAGGTTCTCTGTTCATACAACACACACTACAGTGATAGGTTTCATACCCTCTTCTTTTTATGACTATAGCTTTTTTCCATTTCATTTAAGACACAGATGAATCTATTGATAATCTATTTCATTATGGTCCTTTGACGTCAGGTTTCATTCATTTATATTCATATTTAGTTTTTATCTTCCCATTTTTTTAATTACTCTTATTTATTTATTTATTTTCTCTTATATACTGTGCTATTCTGCATCAGTGTGGTTTACATTGAACAAACTGAAATTACATTGAACAGGGCATTATAACTTGGAGATAACTATTTTACATGGAACATGGGCTATGGAGGGTTAAGTAGCTTGCCCAAGACCACAAGGAGCACCTTTGGGACTAGAAACCCCAGTCCTTCCGGCCCAAGGTTGCTGTCCTCTAGTGGGATTTAAACCCCCGACCTTCCGGCCTGAAGTACCTTGTCCCAACCACTAGGCCATTCCTCCACTCCTTATTTATTTATTTGGATAGTTTCAGGTATTTGTTTACAAAAGCACATATATGAGTCACTTTGTTTTGCATAGGGTTATACTCCTAACTGATTCATTCCTGCTCTCTCCCTCTCCCTCCTCAGTTTTAGTTGTGTTTTATATGTTAAAGATGATTTTTAATGTATAGTTATGCAATGATTTATTTATGATTAATTATTTATTTATTTATGATTAGAATGGTATACATTTTTATGTTTACATGCACTTTGTTTTTATAATGTTGTTGTAATGTTTTTATTATGTGTTTCCTTTACATATGATTTTCAAATATAGATATATGGTTTTGCTATATATGTTTCATTAGAGTATCAGCATTTTGATTGGCACAGTTCCCTCCCCCCCCCCCCCTTTTCTTGGCTGTTCCTGGTGATTTTAGAGAGGTTTTACTTCTCAATTTTTATTTATTTTTTTATTGACTTAATTTGTGATTTTAGTTTATATGTTTTACTTAGGATATTAATATTGTTTTTTGGTATTTTAATATTTATGCATTTATTTGTAGTTGAGCCAAACACCCCTGAGGAAGTTTACATGAAACACGGCCAGTGTCGGGTATTGGCAACACTCACCCCCTTGGAATAATAAAGGCTGCCTTTGCCCTTTCTGCCACGTCTCTAGACTGTTTTTTTCTCTAACATATACATATAAAGATCTTTAAGTCTGTCCCTATATGCTTTATAACAAAGATCACTAATCATTTTAGTAGCCATCCTTTGCACTAACTCTATCCTGTTTATATCCTTTTGAAGATGTCATCTCCAGAATGGCACACAATAATACATCGAGGTCATACCAGAGACTTATTATACAGAGGCACTATCACCTCCTTTTTCTGCAGGCCATTCCACCCTCTTTGCATCCAAGTATCCTTCTGACTTTTGCTGTCACCTTTTATACCTGTTTAGCCACTTTAAGATCATCAGAAACAATCATGCCCAGGTTCCATCTTCTTTCGTGGACAGAAGTACTTCAGTCCCTACAGTGTAGCACTCCCTTGGATTTTTGCAGCCCAACTGCATGACCCTGCGTTTTTTTTAGCATTAAATCTCAGCTGCCAAATTCTTGACCATTCTGCAAGCTTAGCTAGATTTCTCCTCATGTTATCTACTCCTTCCTGGGTGTCTACTCTATTGTAGATTTGGAATCATCCACAAAGAGGCAAACCTTGCCCGACAGCCTTCCACAATATCACTAACAAAGATGTTAAAAAGAATCGGACAAAGGACAGATCCCCTGTGGCATACCACTTGTAACATTCTTCTCCTCAGAGTGAGCTCCATTTACCTGAACACTTTGTCACCTCCCACTTAACCAATTTCTGTCAGTCACTTTAGTGCCCATCCCTAGGGTGCTCAAGTTATTTATAAGTCGCCTGTGCAGAACGGTGTCAAAGGCTTTACTGAACATAAGAACATAAGATATGCCATACTGGGTCAGACCAAGGTCCATCAAGCCCAGTATCCTGTTTCCAACAATGGCCAAGCTAGGAAACAAGTACCTAGAAATTTTCCCAAAAGACACAGGTTCCACAGTGCTTGCATTGGGGCAAGCAGTAGATTTCCCGGGTCCCCTTTAATAATGGTTTATAGACCTTTCCTCCAGGAACTTGTACAAACCTTTTTTAAACCCAGCTATGCTAAGCTTTTACTACATCCTCTGGTAACGAATTCCAGAATTTGATTGCACGTTGAGTGAAAAAATATGTTCTCTTATTAGTCTTAAATAGGTTACACTGTAGCTTCATTGCATGTCCCCTAGTCTTCATATATTTTGATGGTGTAAGCAATCGATCTATGTTTAACCGTTCCACTCCATTCATGAATTTATAAACCTCTATCATATCTCCCCTCAGCCATCTCTTTTCCAAGATGAAGAGCTCTAACCTTTTTAGCTTCTCTTCATAGGGGTATCCTTCTATCCCCTTTACCATTTTGGTGGTTCTTCTCTGTACCTTTTCTGATGCCGCTATATCGTTTTTAAGGTATAGTGACCAGAATTGCACAGAATATTCAAGGTGCGGTCGCACCTTCGAACGATGCAGAGGCATTATAATATCCTTTGTTTTATTCTCCATTCCTTTCCTTATGATTCCTAGCATTCTATTTGCCTTTTGGGCCACTGCTGCACACTGGGTGGAGGATTTTAAATGTGTTATCTACAATGATGCCTAAATCTTTTTCCTGGGTTGTGGTTCCTAATGTGGAACCTTGCATCGTGTTATCATAGTTTGGGTTGTTCTTTCCTAGGTGGATAACTTTGCACTTGTCCACATTAAATTTAATCTGCCATTTGGATGCCCAGTCTTCCAATTTATCTAGGTCCTCTTGCAATTTTTGACAATCCTCATGGGTTTTAACAATTTTGAATAATTTTGTGTCATCTGCAAATTTGATTACCTCACTTGTTATTCCCATTTCCAGGTCATTTACAAATATGTTAAAAAGCAGCAGACCCAGCACAGATCCCTGGGGTACTCCACTATTGATCTTTCTCCATTGCAAAAATTGGCCATTTAGTCCTACCCTCTGCTTTCTATCTTTTAACCAGTTCCTGATCCACAATAGTACACTATCTCCTATCCCATGACTTTTTAATTTTGCCAAGAGTCTCTCATGAGGGACCTTATCAAAGGCTTTCTGAAAATCCAGATATACTAAATCAACCGATTCACATTTGTCTGTTTATTCACACCTTCATAAAAAACATAACATATTAATAAGACAAGACCTTCCTTGGCTAAAGCCATGTTGCTGTCTCCCATTAAGCCATGACTATCTACATGTTCAGTAATTTTGTTCTTTATAATGTTTTCTACCATTTTCCTGGTACTGACATCAGTCTCACCGGTCTGTAGTTTCCAGAAATCTAAGTACACTTTATCTAGCGCTCTCCCTCAATCCAGTTTTCTTGTCACCCAGCAAAAGAAATCAATCAGATTTGTCTGACAAGACCTGCCTCTGGTAAGTCCTTGCTGACTCATACCCTGCATTCCATTGGACCCTAGAAACCTCACTTTCTTCTGTTTTAGCAGTGTTTCCATTAATTTACTCACTACAGAGGTCAGACTAACTGGCCTGTATTTCTCAACCTCATCCTTCTGCTTTTCTATAAAGGGACCACATGTGCCTTTCTCCAGTCCTCTGGGACCATTCCTGATGCTAAAGAAGCACTGAAAAGGTCAGTCAGTGGAGCTGCTAGAATATCCCCAATTTCCTTCAGTATTCTTGGATGTATCCCATCTGGTCCCATCACTTTTTCAAGTTTTAGTTTAGCTAGTTCCTCACGAACACAGTCTTCTAAAAATCGCTCAAGATCCCCATCACTTCTGTTCCTTTTTAGGGGTATTTTCTGAGGTTCTGCTCCAGCCCTTCATCTGTGAACACAGAACAAAAATATTTGTTAAGCAATTCTGCTTTATCCTCATCAGCTTCTACATAATATTCTTCCCTTCCCTTGAGTCTGACAATATCACTTTTGCACTTCTTTTTCTCACTAACATATCTGAAAAAGGTCTTGTCCCTCCCCCCCCCCCATTTTATTACATTGGCTGTCTTCTTCTTTTTGTACCTTTGCTTTCCTGACTACTTTCCTAGCTTCTCTAAGTTTTTCCAAATATTGATGCTCATCTTCCTCTCTATGTGATCTCTTGTACTTTATAAAGGCCACCTTCTTTTTCTTCACCTTTTCAGCTATTTCTTTTGAGAATCATAGTGGCCTCCTTTTCCTTTTATTTATCTTTCTAAGAAAAAGGTTTGTTGCCCTTAAAATATCCCTTTTCAATTTTGCCCATTGCTTTTCTACATCCCCCAACTGTTCCCATCCCACTAGTGACTCCTTGAAGTATTGTCCCATCTTTGAAAATTTTGTTTTCCTAAAATCTAAGATCCTCACTTTTGAATGGATTTTATCAGCCCTAGTCCTAATACTGAACCACACTATTTGATGACCACTGGATGTGAGATGATCTCCCACTATAACACAGAAACAATTTCCCCATTGATAAGCATCAAGTCCAGTATGGCCCCTTCATATGTGGGTTCTGTTACCAGTTGCCAGAATAGTTCTCCCTGTAGAGCATCTAGGATCTCCTTACTTCTAGATGACACCGCAGCATGGATGTGCCAATCAACATCCAGCATATTGAAATAACCTATCAGTAGCACTTCTCTTTTCATGGCAATACTGTGTATGTCTTCTATTAAAACTCCATCCATTTCTTCTCCCTGTGAGGGAGATCTGTATATCACATCAATACAGATGGATTTCTCTTTCCTTCTTATTAGTTTAATCCATAGTGCCTCCTCATTCTCTTTGAAGCCCTGTAATACTATTGCTTTAATATTATTTTATACATATAGTACCATTCCTCCTACCCTGTCCTTCCTGAATAAAATATAGACTGGTATAATTACTTCCCAGTCATGGTTGTCCATAAGCAATGTCTCTGTAACTGCCACTAAATTCAAGTCAGCCTCTTCATCTGGGATCTTACTTCTCATACTACAGGCATTTATGCACTCTGGACATTTGCATATGTTAAACAGGTCTAAAGCATGTTTTATAATTTATAATAGTGAATGCATGAAAAGATATGAAATTAGGATACAATGAAAACTAAACTGAAAACAAATGAAACATTTTTGATGTGTGCATCCCTTAATTCTTATCTGATAATCTGTTGTCAATAAATAACTAGGTTTTTCCCAGATAATATTGATCCTGGCTAAAAATGATCCAATTAAAAAAGGAGGCCTGGGAAGCAGGATGAGGAGAAGTTTCAATGTAAACTGGATAGTGGTGACATTCAGCCACTTAACACAAAATACTAAGATGTACGTGGATTGTTAGTGCCTCCTTATATAATTACCCCCAACTGGATAAATGTATCCAGTTATTTAGGCTGTAGAAATAGAAGGCCTAAAATAAAGATAATCAGATATCTTTATCTCATTAAGCTGCTATATGCAGTGCTGCCAAGATAACCCGGATACCTCACTGAATATCCAGTTACAAATAGCCAAATAATTTATCTAGTTATTTTTAATAGGATATGGCAGTACCAAATACCTGTTCATTTATGCCCTTAATATGATGTTTGTATAGCACTTGATTGAATATCTATGCATAGAGTCCTTTTTACAGATTATATTTAATAACATGAAAAATGTCCTTTCTAATGATGCATGTTTTTGACATCCCCACCTCACATCCCACTCTCCTATTTTTGTTGTTCTACTTCATTTCCTTTTATATCCCTACTCTTCTTTTTAAGGCACATTTTAGGAAGACTGTGTAGGCATGTGCAATGTGTAAAATGTGTTAAAATCAATGGTGATTTTAGAAAAGTCACAGTGCACATAGAAAGGCCTTCTAAAGTCAGGGCATCCCTGCCCCCGAATATACCCATTTTAACAAAATGTATGGCAGTAGGCAGGGGACAAGGCACAAGGCAGCAGGTGTACCCAGGGCACCCAATCTCACTATTCTAGACTGCTATGAACATATGTGAAACCTGCCAAAAGAGCACCTCCCTGCCGCAACATACCCATATGCACACAGACACACTGCAATTAACTCATTTGGAGAAACTGCACCGAGACACACCACCACTAGTGTGGCCTATGCCATAGTAGGATCAGCCAGTCAGTGAGAAGTACCAGCTGGACAGGGGTGACACATTGTTTATTAAGTACTTAATATACCGCCTATCACTACAGCGTCTGAGCAGATTACAAAATGGCAAAAGCTGCCAGAAAAGAAAAGGATTGCCAGTATGTTTTGGATAGGAAAGAATAGAGTAAAGCTAGGAGAGGACAGAAGGAGAGCAGAGAGCAGAGGAGAAAACAGGCTTATTGAGTATCAGTGGTGGGGTGGGGAGGAGGGGTGAGGGGAGGGGAGGGGAAGGTCAAAAGCTGAGCAAAAAAGGTGGGTTTTTAGGTTAGCCTTGAAAGTTTTAAAAGAGGGTTCAAGGCGGAGGGCTGGGGGGAGTGAGTTCCAGAGTTGGGGGCCGAGGAAATAAAAAGCAGAGGAGCGGGTGGATTCTAGGTGAGCTTGGGAAGGGGAAGGGAGGGACATGCGGTTTGCGTGTTTGGAACAGAGGGAGTAGTGAGGAGTGTAGAGATGGACCAGATCAGCAAGATAGAGTGGGATGCCAGTATGGCTAGACCTATGAACAAAGATAAGGAATTTGAATTGGATCCTGAAAGTGATTGGAAGCCAGTGCAAGCGGATGAGAAGAGGAGTGATGTGGTCAAAGCGGGAAGTGCAAGTGAGAATGCGGGAGGCTATGTTCTGGACTCGCTGCAGGCGTAGAAGCTGAGATTGAGGAAGACCGGCCAAGGAGACATTGCAGTAGTCTAAGCGTGAGATAATGAGGGAGAGGAGAAGGGTGGTCATAGAGGAAGAAGAGAGGAAAGGATGAACACATTGAAGTTGATGTAGGGTGAAGAAGCAGTTTTGGACAATGGAGGAGATATGAGCCTTGAAAGATAGAGAGGAATCGAGGGTCACACCGAGATAGCATAAGGTGGTTACGATGGACCACATAACAAGGGGTCACAAGTTGTGGCACATGGAGATGCATATAAATGCCATGAACCATGGCAGCAGACTGGCAAGGGCAGGCCTGCAGGAATGCAATGTACCTTGTGAGACCCCACCCTCCAGGACAGGACACATGAAGATCATAATAATCACATAGGGACAAGTAGTTCAGGTAGACAGAGCCACACCAGAGTGAACCCATCATACTGTGCCTGAATAGTATACAACCATAAATGGCTGCCATTAATGAAGCACACAGGTTTTGTGGGAAATCAAAATGTTCCAATTATGGGCAGCAAATGTAGCATGGCACCTCCAATATCCACACAGAGGGTAGGGCAGACTCCCAAGACAAAGGCCTATCACCCCAGGACTTCCAGAGGGAGCTACATTGAGAAGATGGGAGGGGATGACCTGGTGAGAAGAGTGGTTATCAATGCATGTGTATTCTTCCTTCCCCTTGTAGAAGGTTCTGCTTCCTATGGGACTTGGAGTCCCTAAAGACATTCTTCAAGGCCATGTGTCATATCAGGCCCTGCTTGCTGGAGCAACTCCGTCTTGAGCTTCAGCAGCAGAATAAGGAATGGTACACATGGTATACATGTAATGCATCACAATGGAGTACTATATTCACTGTTCCAGTACCCTACTGTGTGCCACCATGGAGTTCTCTACTGCATGCTACCATTCCAGACATTGACTGGAATGGTGGCACACAGTAGAGAGGCATGTATAGCTGTTGACAAACGTGGAAGAGGGGGCATGGAATTACCAATCACATGGTGTGGCATCAGGGGAGGGGGCAGTAGCAAGGACATGGGACCCACAGGAGGGACCACATGGACAGAGAGTCAGTGTAGGGGACCCACCCAGGTCAGGGAGCCCAGATGTGGATTCTGATGGCATGAGAAGGTGGATTACAGGAGCGCTATGCAGGAGCCACTATCAGCATCCAGGTACATGTATAGACAACAAATTTGTGTGGGACACTGATGGTAGGCAGTGCATAACACCATGGGCAATATATGTATTGCCAATGAGAGCCGCAGGTGCAATGGTGTCCAACAGCCAAATAATGAGCAATGACACAGCAGAAAGTCACAATTATGCAAGAGGGTCCTGAGTTAGATACCAATCAGGAACTGATGTTGTGCCATGGGGACAGCATACCAACATATACATGCTGTACCCAGTGGGGCCCCAATAATAAGCACATGTGGAATGCACTAGCAACCCCCCTCTACAGATTACATTGATTTGCAGAGAAGCTCAGCCCCTTGTAACATGTCACATCTGCCATTTGCCACTCCAGAGCTGGTCCTGGTCAGGAAGCACATATAGCAGTTAATGCAGAAGGACTAGTACTAACACAGCTATAATGTCCACATCCTTGTTAAACATACTTGCTCACTGGATAGCACTAATGAGGAACTATCTATTTCACAGATACTTTAACAGCCATAGATGTACCACCACCACTGCAACCACAGCCAATGTACCTTCTTCCACCACCACCAGGATCCTAGCCAGGATCCACAGCCAATGTACCTTCTGCCACCAGGATCCCAGCCACCACCAACATTAGCCAAGTGGCTCCTTGGCATGGGTGGTGGCCAAATCAGATGGGGAAGGAGGAAAGGAAGAAGTACTCCCCAGAGTGGTTATCACACTTATGAAGGTTGTAGAGGCAGAATAGCCAGCAGAAATACCCCAAGGCAGCAGGGACATTGGCAGGCTTCCACTAGTGGCTGTAGAGGGACAGGAGTGGTGCTGATGAGTCCCATGCTGTGCAGGAACAGGAGGGAGGAGGGAGAAGAGGCAGGCTGATAGTCTGTAGAACCACTGCAGCAACTAGTGACCCAGTCTGTCCAGTCTGTCTTTGCGATGGACCAGGTGTATCACCATGAGATCCTCAGGGCCTTGGTGGACTCCAAAGTCCTGCTGCACCTTACATTCCTATGATGGGAGGTGAAGGAGGGATTCTCTGCAGTCACAGGGTCACAGAACCTCACTGCATTTATTTATTTATTTATTTAACACTCATTTTTATACCGCATCTTCCAGAGATCAGTTGCGGTGTACAAATAACAACAATTAACAAAGCTAAGTTTGTTTTACATAGAACATCTTAATTTTACATAGAACATCTTAAAATATCATAAATTAAACAAAGAAGTTTACACTAGAACTATGTGAAAATAATTTAACTAACAAAGTGTAGTGTCTATATACATAAGACAGTACATAACTGATAAACTATATACATGCGTAGGTATTAGGGCATAAGAGATAGGATCGTCATTTCGTTAGAGCTGTGTGTTGTCCATTTAGGTGGGAGGTTTGTGCTTTAAGTGGTCAGTTACCTGATTAGCCTTTATCTAATTTGAGTGCAAGGTTTTCCATGGTATTGTAGTGTTTAGTGAATAGATAAGTTTTTAATTTTTTGCGGAATTCCATGATCTCTGTTAGTGAACGTAGATCCTCTGGTAGGGAATTCCAGATAGTTGGGGCTATATGTGAGAAGGCTCTATTGTTGGTTAATTTGTGTGCTTTTATGAAGTCCTTTGGAATCTTTAGTTTATTTAACTGTTCTTTTCTGTTAGTAGGCTTAGGTGTTTCTTTGCATATTAGATTACATAGTGTAGTCGGCGCCATGTCGTTTAATGCTTTAAATGAGGTTATTATTGTTTTATATATTATCCTGCTTTGTATTGGTAACCAGTGAAGAGATGCAAGTATTGGTGTTATGTGTTGGAGTGAACTTATTTTTAGTATAATTCTTGCTGTTGCATTTTGGGCTAGTTGAATTCTTTTAATGTTCTGTTTTGAAATGCCTATAAGTATTAGGTTGGCGAAATCAAAGTGAGGGGTTATGATAGCTTGTGTTATATTAATGAAATCTTGTACAAATACAAGCGGGCGTAGTTGTTTGAGAATTTTAAGTTTGAAATAGATTTTCTTTATAGTGTTTCTAATGTGGGTTTCCATTGTAAGGTGTGTATCTAGGATAACACCTAGATATCTTATTTCATTTTTTATTTTAATTTCTTGATCTTGTAGTGTTATATGGGTTGGGGGGATAAATGATTGATTTTTTGTTACGACTAGGACTTCGGTTTTGGCATGGTTTATGTGGAGGTTTTGAGATTTTAGCCAAATTGTGATTTCATTGTAGCAGTCTGAGAGGAGTTGTAACGGTATGTTAGGAATTGTAAATGGAATGTACATCATAATATCGTCTGCATAGAGGTGATATTGTACTCCAAATTTTTTAAAGATATTGCAAACCGGTTTTATGTAAATGTTAAAAAGTAGGGCTGATAGTGCAGATCCTTGTGGTAGACCTATTTCTTGGTTATATGTAGTTGAAGTTTGATTACCTATTCGTACATTTTGTGTTCTGTTGTTTAAATAGGAAGTGAACCAATTATGTACTGTGGAGTTTATGCCTATCTGTCTTAAGTTGCTGAGCATTATTGAGTGATGTACACTATCAAAGGCTGCTGATATGTCGATGAAGAGGAGGATGAATGCTTGTTTATGATTGTCGATTCCTCTTAGGAGAGTATCAATTAATACTGTTAGTAGTGTTTCTACTCCGTGGCGGGGCCGAAATCCATATTGTTGCTCGTCAAGCGGGTAAGATGTGTCTATGTATTCCTGTGTCTGTAATTGTACTACTTTTTCTATTATTTTGGCCAAAAATGGTATGCTAGAAATGGGCCTGTATGATGCTGGGCATGTTTTATCTAGTTTGCCATTCTTTAGGATTGGGCGTATTTGTGCATGTTTGAGTGATTGTGGGAGGTAGCCTTGGGATAATGAGAGGTTAACTATTGGGAGAATGAAGGATAGTAAGGTAGGCAGTGTGTTTTTTATCCATGACACTGGGCATGGGTCTAAATAAGAGGTTGTGGTATTGAGTCCAGATATGATAGTTTTTAATGTCGTTCTTGAAATGGGGTGAAAGTCTGACCATGCGTCAACAGATTGGTGAGAGTTGTTAATTGTATCAAAAGACATTTGAGGTTTTTTTGATTTGTTTTGGTAGTGATTAGCTAGTGTTTGTGCTGAGATGTCAGTGATTTCGTTGCTAGAAGTTTGAGCGTTATTGGTAAGGTTTCTGACAATAGAGAATAGTTCTCTAGGTCTGTTATATGATTTTGATAAGGTTGCAGCGTAGTAGTTTTTCTTTGTACTATCGAGTGTTTCTTTATATTTTAAGAGATGGTTATTGTATATTTCCTTATGTATAGTCAACTTAGATTTTCGCCATTTAATTTCGTGTTTTCTTAGTTCTTTTTTCATTTGTTTTAATGTGTTATTGAACCATGGTGTGCTGTTTGTTTTGGGGTGTGTCCTTTGTTTATTTGTGTGAATGATTTTGGCTGCATTATTGATGGTTTCATACCAGTTGTTGACAGCATCATCTAGATCTGATGTGGGTGGTAAGAGGTGGGGGATTGTTGAATCGAGGAATTCCATTTCATTAAATTTTTTAAATTTTGATGTGGGACCACTTAATGTATAGCTTTTGACATTGGCAGTATTATATGTGATGTTTATTTTGATAATATAATGATCAGACCAGGGTGTCTCTGTGAGTGCTATGGAATTTGGGTTGAAGAGTTTGAAGAGTGAATCGGGGAGAAAGATCAGGTCTAGTGTTCCTCCTTTTATATGTGTTGCGGTATTTATTATTTGATGATAATCTATATCTGATAAGGCATCCATAAATAATTTGGAGTTTTGTGTTGATAGTGATGGTAGGTTGAAATCACCTAGCATGATTACAGGGTTTTGTTCAGTAGATGAGCTAAGGAGATCAATAAATGAGTCCAGGCAATCTGCACTTTGGTCTGGAGGTCTATAAATTAAGCAGATTTTCATAAGGCCGATTTTTATCAATAATGTGTCTATGTTATTAGAGATGTTTGATTGCATTGATTTGGCATTTAGTATCTTTTTTGTCATCATTAAGACTCCTCCGCCTTTTTTGTTGGATCTATGTTTGTAAAACAGGTCATAGTTTTCATTATCTAGTTGGTTTAGGTAGACTGTGTCCGTTTCAGAAAGCCAGGTCTCTGTGGCACATAATATGTCTGGTTTAGAGTCTGTTATTAGATCATTAAATATAGGGAGTTTGTTTTTCATTGATCGAGCATTAATGAGGATGCATGAAAGTGAGGATGTGTTTGAGCAGATTTCCTTGCAAATTTGGGGTGAGTTTGTTTGTTTTATGTGTATTAGTCTATGATAGTTTATTTTTGGATAGTTATTTGGGTGATTGTGTCCAATATGGTCGTCATATCGAGTATGTGAGTGTATTATAGGGATGGTCATGTAATTTTTGCTATTTAGACTTAGAGATAGGTTAATTATTATTATTGCCAAAAGTATACAGGTGTATGATATTCTTAGAGACATGATGTTGTAGTGTGGCATTTTCTGAATCTGATTCAGGGGTATGTTCGCCAATGTATCTGATTCAGTGGTGTGTTGAGTAGGGTAGTGATGTTGTGGTAATATCTATTGTGGTAATAGTTAATAAGTTACTGACAACAGTAGGAAGGACAGTTATTGACTAATGTAGAGATGTGAAATGGCTTACTCAGTACAACAATCAGCTGTTACCTATTGGTAAGGTAGTAGAGGGATGAAATATAGGCTACTTCCATAAGTTAGCTGTGAGATACTGACAACAGTAATATATTTAAGGTGAAACACAGATAGCAGTGAGATTTCCAGATTGAGTTACTGACAACAGCATGCATCTGCATGCATCTGGAAGGCCTGAGAACAGAGATACATGCCTTTGCTGGAGCCTTGCACCAGCTCATGTCATGTATCTGCTCAAATTGAAAATATAAGGCCAAAAAGAGAAATCAATATAAAACTCATAAATCAAAAAAATTAGATTTCTAACCAACTAAATTAATTAAAATGAATATATAATGGACCTCAAACAAATTTAGAGCTTAAATAAGGACCAAACGGACTCATCAGAGCTTACAATCTAGTCAAGACAGACAACACAGAAGGTGTAGACAGAGATAAAACAAGGGGGAATGGTAAAGAAACAAGGTGATCAGGTGAGTCAAGATCCAAAAGCAGCAGCGAAGAGGTGAGTTTTCAGCTTGGATTTGAAAAGGGCAGAGAAGGTGCCTGGCATACAGACAAAGGTAGTTTGTTCCAGGCGTAAGGTGCAGCAAGGTGAAAGGAGCAAAGTCTGGAGTTAGCAATAGAAGAGAAGGGCAACAATAGAAGCAATTTGCCAGAAGAGCAGAGTTCCGAAGGTGGAGTGTAAGGAGAGATAAGAGAAGAAAGGTAGTGAGGAGCTGCAGAGTGAATGCAGGTCAGGTCAGCAGGAGAAGTTTGAAATGGATGCAGAAATGGATTGGGAGCCAATGAAGTGATTTGAGAAGAGGGGTTATATAGGCATAAGATCACATAGATACCGCCTCCCCACTAGACCATCGTCAACATGGCTTCAGGGAATACCATGGCGTTGAAACCCTCCTTACCACCCTTTTCAACAAAATTATCACAGGTATTGACAACATCCACCAAGGTTTCGTGCTCATCTTCATAGACATCGCTGAAGCCTTCGACTCTGTACATCATGGTCTGCTATTAGAACGACTAAAGGAAAAGGGCATAAATAGCATCGCTCTTGATTGGTGCAGATCATACCTGGATGGAAGATGGCAGCATGTAAAATCAGGAACAGGAACATCTGAACCCTTCCACCAACGACAAGGTGTTCCACAAGGGTCGTCCCTATCATCACTCATGTTTAACATTTACATACAACCCATTTTCAACATTATCAGATCATTCAAGGTTGACTGTCTAATATACGCCGATGACATTCTTCTCTTCATGCCATTCTCCACAGAGCAAATGGACCTCTCTCCACTGATTGAATGTTTTAACTCAGTGTCCGAATGGCTTCTGTCCCAAAACCTCAGGATCCAACACAAAAAAAATGAGGTGCTCTTTATCACCAGAGACCAGAGTTTCTCCCCGCCACCACATATAAAAGTTAAAGAATCCGAGCTCCAAACTAAATCAACAATTCGATACTTAGGGGTCATCCTGGATCAACGTTTGGACATGAAACTACACATATCCAACATAGTCAGAGCCATATACTTCAAAATCCGATCACTCAGACACCTTCACTCCTTATTAAACCCTGATGACTTCCGGACAGTATACCAATCCCTAATCTTACCACATTTCGACTTTGCCAATGCCATTCTTCAAGGTCTCCCTCAGTCAACACTGAATCCGTTGCAACTTGCCATGAATGCCGCTGCCAGAGTCTTAGTTGGAGCATCAAGAAGCGACCACGTAACGCCTATCTTACTGAAGCTCCACTGGCTCCCCATACATGGTAGACTTGTGTTCAAGTCCTTGCTACTCACATTCAAAGCCATCAATGGAATCACCTCCTCTTCACTAACTGATCTCATTCAGCTCATCCCCCCCAACAGAACAAGAAGAACCACATCTACAAACGCGCTGGTAATCCCAAAGGCATCAACAAAATGCACATTAGCAACCTCAAACAGGGCTTTCAGTATCTATGCCCCAAAATGCTGGAACTCATTACCACCAGGCATCCGTGTGATTACTGATTTAACACAATTCAGAAAGGCTCTCAAATTCCATTTATTTCTCCATTACTATCAGATTAACCTGACCCCAACTTAACTGTACCTCCTCCTCTCTATCTTACCATGTTAAGATAGCATCCTAAATCTTAGCATACAACTCATTGTACATATGTAAGTAGCTCCAGTTTATATCTCCCTATGTTATCCAAGTTGTTGCTCCTGTTCTCTGTAAAACCAAACAATTTGTGTTATGGTCATTTGTTGTATGTAAACCGCACTGATGAGAAATAGTGCGGTATATAAGAAATTGTAATAAATAATAATAATAAATAATGAGGCTGGCGGAAAATTAGCCACTTAGCATTGTTGAACAGATTGAAGGGGAAAGATGATTCGAAGGGAGACCAGCAAGGAGTAGGTTACAGTAGTCAAGACGGGAGGTGATTAAGGATTGGATAAGTATCTTAGTAGTGTGTTCAGAAAGGAATGGGCGTATTTTGTTGTAAGAAATCAGCTAAAAACCTTCCTCTTTACAGATCATTACAATGAACTTACCTAACTGAATAAAATTGACACCCATCTAACTCTGGAATAGATAACCCATTCAATTTACATCATTGTATATATATCCTTTGTACATAAGTTATGCTTTATTACCTCCATCTGTATGTCTATCCTCCCCTTCCCTCCCTACCCTAGCTCCTTCATAAGTTAATGTAACTAAACGTTTCTTAGGTTCTCTGTAAACATGTGAGTTTGATGTAAACCGCTTTGATGTAACGATAAGGCGATATATAAAAACTGTTAAATAAAATAAAATAAATGTTATAGAGAAAAAAACAGCAGGTCTTAACTATCAGATGGATGTGTGTGGAGAAGGAGAGAGAGGAGTCAAAGACAACTTCAAGGTTGCGAACCGAGGAAACAGGGAGGAGTAGGGAGTTATCAACAGAGACTGAGAAAGGACGAAGAGGAGAGGAGGTTTTAGGGAGAAAAATAAGAAGCCCAGTCTTGGCCATGTTCAATTTCAAGCGGCGATGAGACATCCAAGCAGCAATGTCAGAAAGGCAGGCAGAGATCCGGGCCTCGATTGCCAGAGAGATTTTAGGTGTAGAGAGGTAGATCTGGGAGTCATTGGCATAAAGATGATACTGAAAGCCATGGGAAGAGATGAGCACACCAAGGGACTGGGTATAGAGAGAGAAAAGGAGTGGACCCAAGACAGATCCTTGGGGTACACCAACCAAGAGTGGGATAGCAGCAGAGGAGGAGCCACCAGAACTAACACTGAAAGAGTGATGGGAGAGATAAGAGGAGAACCAGGATAGTACAGAGCCCTTAAAACCAAGCGAAGACAGGGTATCAAAGAAAAGGTTGTGGTCAACAGTGTCAAAGCAGTAGAGAGGTCAAGAAGGAAGGACAGAGTAAAGGCCCTTGAATTTTGCCTGGAACAAGTCATTGGAGACTTTGGCAAGAGCTGGTTCATGAACCTAATATAAACAGTGCATAACATATATAACCATCTAACCATAAGCTTAATAAATAGCCCAACACAATATTGTGTTTCGATAAGAAAAAAGTAAACTTATTTGCATCAGGGGAAACATGCTAACTCAAAAGATCCACTGCACAGAGAGCCAAATTTTAACTGGCTGAATGCTCCAGACAGTATTTAACATGACTCAGAAGTAATCACATGGTTGGAACAGCCAATCAGAACAAAGAAGTCCAATCACAGCCTGATTCAAACCATATAGTTCTACAAAACCAAGTCGAAACATCCAAGTATGTTCCCGGATGGCTAAATGTTATCCCCCCTCCACGAATAGAAAAATGATCCAGGATGAGCCAATGTAAGTCAGAAAATAGATGTTTATGTTGCAGCCAGTAAGATACTAGTGGGGTGGACTCAGATTTGGTGTTAATGTGACTTTTGTTTTTTAATCAAACTTAGACATATCTTCCTTTTGGTCCGCCCCACATAAATGAGGGAGCATGGGCAAATTATCATATAGATCACCCACACACTATCACAAGTTATGCAATGCTTTGAATAGTATATTTTCCCATTAGAATGAGTCCAGTGGGGACCAGTAAGTGCAGATGCACACCAGTTGCATTTACCACAGGAATAATGACCAATAGATGCCTGATCAACATCAACAGTGAGCCCAACATAATTGGTAAGTAATTCACCCAAATTTTTACCCCGCTTAAAGGCAACACAGGGAGGCTCGGATAAACAGGGATGTAAACTCAGAACTTTCCAGTGTTTACGAATAACATTCACTACTTTATGGACATTTGATGTATTGTTAATAAATATACCAAAGTATCGTCTTGTTCAGGTTGTTAATATTGCAGCAAGATGTCATGTTGAGCATATTTGGCTTGCAAATAAGCATGTTTAATAGCAGAGCCAGGATACCCCCTTGCCAAAAACAAAGATCTCAACATCAAAACCTCAGAACTAAAGGCTGTCTCAGTTGAGCAAATATGATGAGCTCTTAGATATTGACTAATTGGGAGACTTGTCCTCAGTTTTAAAGGATTTATTTTTACATTCTCTTATATACTGTACTATTCTGCATCAGTGTGGTTTACACTGAGCAGGGCATTATAACTTGGAGATAACTATTTTACAGGGAGCATGGGTTATGGGTGGTTAAGTGGCTTGCCCAAGACCACAAGGAGCACCTGTGGGACTAGAAACCTCAGTCCTTCTGGTCCAAGGTTGCTGTCTTTTAGTGGGATTTGAACCCCCAACCTTCTGGGATGAAGTACCTTGCCCCAACCACTAGGCCACTCCTCCACTCCACTCCACTCCAGGATGACAGCTATTGAACTGCAAATAAGCATTGGAGCCCACAGTTTGCAAAAGATGGAAGTTTGGATACCCAATGTAGTTCTCTCAGTCTGAACATCCAAGAAATCAATGGTCTTGGCATGATAATTGAAAGAAAATTAAAGATTATCATCCTGCCCATTTATCCACATGTGGAACAAAAGCAACTAAGCTTCAAATTCCATCCATAAAATAAAGATATTGTCCAAATATCTTCTCCACATGCTAATCTTCAAATTATATGGGGAATCAGATAAATATTGCTCTTCAAATTCAGCCACATATAATGAAGCCACTAAGGGAGCCAAGGTGGCCCCCATGGCTACCCCAACCATTGAACCAGCAATTTCAGAAAAAAAGCTGTGAGGTAAACGAGCCGGAGGGGGGTTTAAAATATAATACTTTCTAGATCACTTATAATACCTGGATATTTGTGTATAAGCTGGCTATATCCATAGATATCATATAAGTAACCGAAGACCAAGAGGAAAACTCCTGCAATAATCCTAAGAAATGGGCTGTATCTTCAACATATGTTGAAGGGGTGCTAATACTAGCTAGATCTGATCTAAATCTCAAAACCTCCAAGTCAATAAGCACAGATCACTGAAATATATTAACCATAGAAAATAGGCACCTTTCCATTTGCCTTACATACAGGGCCCCCAAGGCCACTGATGAGGGATTATCTACCATACAGGAAAGAGTGTGTGCAAACAACTCTGCTCACAAACCGGTCATACTATTAGGAGATCTGAACCTCAGGTAGGTACCCAACAAAGACTCAACAGCTTTCCTCAAAGCAATGGAAGCTCTGAAATTCACACTGCTACACACGGGTCCCTCTCACCGACTAGGCACCACCCAAGACTGCATTTTTGTGCCGAAAAACTTCCTTGAAGATAAGAATGAACTGCCCCCCTCATGTCATACTGATACCCTGGTCAGACCATCATGCTATTCACTTCAAACTACATACCCCACTCCAAAGAACAACATAGAATATACCTCAAGCAGAAAGAAGATTCAAAGGTTTTGATACAGAACAGTTCCTGAAAGCAACCCTCCAGAAACTACCACAAGATTTCACCAATCTAGAAGAGGCTATTGAAACATGGAACACCACCATTGCTGTAGCAGCTAGAACTCCCCTGCAAACCAACCACTATTGGACAACATCAAGAACCTCATCAGCTCCCTGGTATTCTGTGGATATAAGGGAAGCGGAAAAAGCCTTACAAAAGCTGGAACGGCGTTCAAGACAAAACAAAACAGCAGTCACATTAAAACAATATCAAATAAAACAACAGGAAAACAACAACATAATCAACCAACACAAACAAGAATATCATAGCAACCTCATATTAAGATCAAGCAATAAACCCAGAGAACTCTTTGATATTGTATGCACACTGATGAAGGATCCATCCCAGACTACAGAAGACACAATCCACCCTCAAACCTTTGCAAACTTCTTTCTCACCAGGCTCAAGCCACCCCTAAAGGACTTACCACAGCTGGACCAATCAGAACACCCATTATCCTCCACCACACACAAAGGGGGTGAGTTTCACATACCCACGACTATTCTAGTCACATGCACCATCTCTGATCTAAATGCCTGTACAGCAATGACTAATCCATGCCTAGTAAGATGGATCAAATCGGCCAAAGATGAGCTTCTCCAATTTATCCATAAGATAATAAGTTCCTCCCTAACACAAGGATGTATTCCCCTTGCACTCAAGCAGGCAACCATCCAACCAATCCTCAAAAACAAAGCAGCAGACAATACAGACCCCGCATCTTACCGCCCGATATCAAGCCTACCGTTCTTAACAAAAAACATTGAAAAGACAGTACAGCGTCAATTGCAGGACCACATTGACTCACATCCCGCTCGATCCCCACCAGCATGGATTTTGACCTAACCACAGTGTCGAAACCCTGCTCATGAAACTATTTTACAACTTAATCAGAGTGATTGACAATATAAAGAAAAGTGTACTCTTCATCTTCATCAACATCTCTGCCTCTTTTGATACAGTAGCTCACAGCATCCTTCTAGATAGAGTCAAAGCCATCGGGCTCCATGGCACAACTCTCAAGTGGTCCCAGTCATACCTCAGTGTCCGCTGCCAACAAGTCAAAGAGCGAGTCAAAGAGCAAGGAGTCCCACAAGGGTCCTTACTGTCAGCTCTACTCTTCAACCTATATGTTCAACCCATCTGCAGAATCTTCAACAAGCATAACATCCAATATACCATTTATGCAGATGACATAATGATATATACCCCAATTCACCTTGACCTACTAGACTATACAACATGCATACACAAAATGAATAACTGGCTATCAAATAACAACTTTAACATCAACTTTAAGAAGACTGAAGCCTTAATCATCATGAGGAACACTTCCTTTATACCCCCAGAATCAATCACCTTGACAATGTTTCCCTCCCTGTAAAAGAAGAAGCGAGGTACCTAGGAATCACCCTAGACATCAACCTAAACCTAAAAGCGCACATCAACAAAACGTGATAAAGGTTCCAACACTGACTCTTGGGTGGAAACAATCGGACGTCCTGGTGATCAAGACAGATTTTTATGAACTTCAGGCAGGAAGTAAATCATCGGAGTCAGCGGTGTAGATTCAAGCAAAGATTTTTGCTAATGTGAGGTAAAAATCCCAATTCACTAGCCGCAGATACAATATCAAACTTGCTGGGATAACTCAGAAGTCTGATCCATGGATAGGATACAGTAGAACTTCAGATCACGAAGTTGATGCAAAGTTTCCTCATTGTATAACCTCCGATCTTGAATAACAATACTTTCTCCTTTATCTGCCCTGATAATAATGATAGAAGTGTTACATCCATGTTCTTCTAAAGCTGATTGTTCCAACAATGATAAATTACTTCTGAGTCATGTTAAATACTCTCCAAGCTTTAATAGTGAATGGAGCATTCAGCTGGCTAGAGTTTGGCTTTCTGTGCAGTGGATATTTTGAGTTTGCATGTTTCCCCTGATGCAGATAAGTTTACTTTTTTTCTTATCGAAACACAATATTATGTTGGGCTATTTATTAAGCTCGTGACTGTATAGCTATATATGTTATGCACTGTTCACATTGGGTATAGGTATGGACCTATGATGAACACTAAGCATACTAGTATTGGCCCTTGAGGTTGACATACAGGAGGGTCTGTTTTGGCCTTATTTAAACTCTAAATTTGTTTGAGGTCCATTATATATTCATTTTTATTTATTTAGTAGGTTTTTTATGTATCTGTTCATACCACTCCAATCATGAAGGAGGAGAATGGGGAATAAAGCATTATCCTGAAAATATGCAATGTTTGTAAATAGATGAGTGACCCAGGTGGAAAGTGCAATAAATATTTTTGATTATGGTAATATGTGTCCAGTATTATCTTTGCAGGTGCACAAACATATCACAATAGCTCTGCAGCTCTCTTGACCCTATACCCTTGGGCTTATGAGCACCTGCATGACCTGCATGGGAGCCATATTAGCCTCAGCCACCCCATCGATCCCTGGAGATAATGGCCAAGCACATGGTCACTACAAGAGACTGGGACTCCAGCTATAGCAGATCTCCCTCACACAGAACTACATGCCTCTAAATTGCCCTCCAATGCCACAAACCATGCACACCTCATCTCACTTAAAGCCCTCTCTCCTTGTAGACTTTGTTACTGCCACCATCCAAAGGTCAATCCAGGAGGTGCCTGTGGGAAAGGATACTGGTATGAAGACACAGGTCTGGTAGAGGATCACCTACATCCATGTCAGTAGGCACACCTTGTCTGGTGTAGAACACCATGTCCCCAGACCATGGATCCATAACATCCACAAGGTAAAATGTAAGACATGGCTCCTCTGCCAGAGGTCATCCATGCCTAGCCATGACTTACAGCAGTGTGGGTCAGGAGCCCCAACATCCACATAGGTGTTACTATATCAGTGAACTACCATTGGCTGCTCATCCATTAACCCCACAATAGCCCAAAGCAACTTCGCACCATTTGGTAGCCACTGTGCCCAAAGCATGTGCAGAGGGATTCATCAACACATCATGTTGGAGGAATGACAATGTACCATGCACCACACATGCACATATAAAGAAGAGAGGTGGGATCCAGAATCTCAGTGTAGGTGAGATTTTTAATAAAGGTCTGCCCATAGTGGAAGCACAGCATAGACACAGACAGGTCCATATGAAAATGGATGACATGAGGATATTGCCTGCATGGGAGATGTTGGGCAATGAAGCTGAAGCTCAGCCCCCCCCCCCCTTCCCCTATGGACATGGTAAAATGGGCTGTGGGGGCCCTCATGAGTATCTATTTACAGGGGTAAAACACAAGTAAAAACCCTTCCCTACCCTTCCCTCCTATCCCTCCCTAGGTTTCCACTCTCTCCTGTTTCAGCTCACCACTTGCATAAGAAGGAAAGAAATCATTATTAGCATCTAGCATCTTGCATCCACCGTGGTGGATAAGTTAAGTGTGATTTGCTCTCTTTTTGACTGATTTTAAATCACGATGAAAAAAAACCACGATGAAAATGATTTATATCTAATCAAAAAAAGGGGCGTGTACCATTCGTGAGTGGCAGAGTGGTTTTGCCTCTCGCTTGGTTTATGCCCGACAAATATTGATAGTGGCTGGTGGAGGGTACTGTTAGTATTCTTTTTTGTATGATATACTGTGGGAAGGCAGGCAAATCTGTTGATAATTCAAAGAATGGCAAACAGAATGCATCTCTCCTACATGTGAGCCCTTGCCAGGCCTTAAGAAATGCACCCAAATCCCACTGCTAGATTGGAAGCAGCTGAGATGTTTGAGGTAGCATCCCACTTGCTATCCATGAGCTGGCTATTTTATAATGAGAAACATGCAGATTAGCTACACAAATTTCCCCCATTTCTAAAATTGTTGCCTACCATTTTTATATCCTGTACATGTGACCATCTGCAGCTAATTTCTGAACAACACAAGGCAAATTGGGAATGTGCAGGCATCTCCCCATCCATGTTTATAAAACCAGAATATGCATGCATGCTGTCTCATTTTAGAACTATAATCAGTGCTATATCCAGCTAAATCGTGGTACCCAAACAAAGGTTGCTCACCAGAAAGGACAATTTCTGCCAGGATGTCGTGGAACTCATTGTCGGAGGTCCTCAAGTACCAGAGAGTGCTCCTGGGCCATGCAAGTGTTGGTGTGAGTGCCTAACACTAACAAAAGCTCTGACTGAGCATCTGTCAACTCCTGAATGTCATCTACCACTGTAACCTAGATGCTGAGGACCTAAAATGCAAATGGAGGAGGCAAAAAAGAAGACCAAGGAGAAGATCATGGAAAGAGGACCACATGGCCAGCCTCAATCCCTTACTGATCTGGTGCAAAAGGTGCTTCAACAATGAGGATAGTTGGCAACCTGTCTACATAAAGAGAATCCCAGAAACACAGTACATCTGTAGCACACCTTCCTACATATATCCTCCCTTCCCATTCATGCTATTCAACCTCTTGATGCTGCCTCCCCTCAACCTATCTTATGTTAAATTTTCTTTCAGGTCTTGCTGCTTTCTTGATGCTGTGCGCCTCTGCTCCAGAGGTGCAGTTGCAGTTAGGATACATACTACCTGTCTAAAAAATCAGTAAAGGAACTACTTTCCTAGCTGTGTGTGCAGTAACTAGAAAGTGCTTCTATCTTTTTTTCTTATTTTTCTATTTCTTGCTTTTCCCAAAAACAAAAATCAGATTTACTCTTTCCCTCCCACATAACTCTGTGCAAAAATCAGTTTTTCTTTAGGTATGTGCCAGTTAATCCTTACAACCTCCAATGAGTTCAGAAAAGCTATACCAATTGCCAATAAATTTCTTTAAATAAGGCAATGTTTTTTTCTTTCTTCAAAGCACATTCAGTCCTTCAGTCTTTCAAACATACACTCTCTTCCTCACTGAAACAGTTTAATATGTTTCTGGATTGAATAAATCTTGAAAACAGTACACTGTTTTAAAATAGCTCACTTTTAAGGTTTTTCTTTTCACTGCACCTGGAGTTTTATACCTTCAGTCTTACTTTTTCTTCACTGCCTGAAGGACTCCAGTGCTATAGAATGCAAGTCACACATAAAGTTTTTAACCAAAACTGTGTTGAAAATTAAACTCACCCTAATAAATCAATTCAAATTCTCACTCTCTGACCAATCAATTCAAATCCTCATTCAGCTTGGTTTTAAAAGTACTTGAATGAGCTTCAGGGCTCCTTCAGTCTGCTTCCAGTCAGTAGGGAAAAAAAGTTATTTTATTTACTTTTATGTTTTCTCTGCAGCTTTCATGCAAGCTCCTTGCACACTCCTCCTGTAAATAATGCTCAGTTACTTACAATTCTGATATCAAACAAATCCTTTCACAGCTCTCCCATACAGAAATACTTTTCTCCATCAGAAATCTTCACAAAAAACCTCCAGGTAAAGTTCCTGCACGTGGATTCTATCCTCTCTGTAAAACTGTTCTTGCACCCAGTTCTGTCCAGAAACAGTCCCTTACTAGCTTAATTTCAACTCACAGAGCACACTTTCAGTGGTCTAAAACCCCTAACAGATCTTTGTACCCATAAAAGTAATTTTACAGGTCATTTTCTTTTTAAGTTTGCTCAGTATTTGTTTTATTTATTTAACTGGGTCATGCTTTTAACCTCCTTATTTCCTGTGAGCTCTTCTAATCTCCTGTGAGCTCTCCCCTGCTTGCCCCAGGCTAAGCTGCTTCCGGCATCAGCCCTGCTTTGTGCATTAACTCCCTTAACACGGTATTGAAACTGCAGTCTGATTCCCCATACATTCATGCAAACATATGCCCATACATATTCCTTCAGGATAAATATTTATTTATTTGGCATGTTTCCTTATTTGATACTTCATTTTAACTTGCCAGTCTTTTATTTTAAATGTTTATTTCCTTATTTGAGATGTTACTGATCCTTTTCATTTATTTTTAATGTGGCTGTCAGCAGGTACTTTTAAGTTTTTTCTCTGCCGTTACAATCTGTTCTTCTTATGGACTATAGGACATTCTCCCAAAGTTCAGTGATCTTGATCACAGATTTCAAACCATCACTAGAATCTAAGGGATGTGTTTACTAAGCAGTGGTAGTGGCTGCCATGTGGTATCGGAGCCGTGGCCACATTGATACCTTACGGCAGCCACTACTGTTGCTTAGTAAACATACCCCTAAGTTTCAAACTGAATCAGAGCTAAGTGAGATCTTCAAGTTGCCTAAGTCTAAATAGGATATAGATCAAGAAGAATTAATGACAAAGTTTTGCCTTTTCTTAGATTTTTACCCCCTTTAATTTTTCTAGCCACTCTCTCTCTCTCTTCCACTCCTTGGCTTCTCCTTGTTCCATCTTTTCCTTCACAGAGCTTGGAATGGCAGTGCATTCTCCCTACCGTGTGCTGTCCTCGGGACTGGCCCAAGGGTTTCTGCCACCCCAGGCAGAAGCCACGGCCGTGCTGCCTTACCCCTGAATGCCAAGCTGTGCCACCCTCCACCACCATGCTGAGCCATGCTGCTGATGATTACAGTGGCAGGATCAGGGGGGGCGGCTAGGCTTGGCATTATGGCAGAGGCCCACAGCAGACCATGTGCTTCAGCATACATGGCCTGCCACTTCTGATCCTCCTCCGATACTTTGGAGGGTCAGAAGCAGAAGGCCATGTGTGCTGAATCACACAGCCTGCTGCTGCCACCCACAGAGGTCTTCCACTCTTAGTGGCCGCCTAGCCCACTTAGTGGATGGGCAGGCCCTGACTGTCCTCCTTGTACGAAAGGTCTTAGGTGACTCACAACTCTTTCAGTTGAATTAGTGTTTATGGGTCCACTTCCATATTGACTGGCTACCATAATGTACTGTACTTCATGGCTATGAAGGGAACTGACTACGAAAGTAACGGAAAAATCAGCAACACCCTCAGGATGTTTCAGACTCTTTGACAGAGAGGCGATCATCAAAGAGGTCCTTCCTAACATCACTACTGCGTCACTGAACCTTGAAGAGGTGATGGCCTCATGGAACAACAGCCTGAGCTCCTTTGCATGCATATCTAACCAAGCCAAACCACAGGCCTCAGATAAGCAACCAAGAAGTTGAAAACCTGCACGCTGGTACTCCACCGAGCTACGGACCTCACTACGCCTACTGAGGAAACTAGAAAGAAAATGGTGACGTACACGGTCCCCAACAGACCAGACAGCCTACAACTCCCACCTGCAGACACACCAGGACTTAATTTCAACCAAAAGGAAAGAACATCACTCTGAACTCTTAAGCAGATCACTGAACAAACCTCACGAGCTGTTCAATATAGTGAAGACCCTAACGAAGGAACCCTCATCCTCAGCCATGATACACCCCCAGGACTACGCAGACTACCTGCTGGCCAAAGCCAATAATGTCAGCAAAGCCATGCTGTCCAGCCCCAGTAACAACCCAGCCCAACTTAAGACACTTACTTCTCTCATGACACCATTGGCTGCAAGTATTGAGGACATCATTGCTGTTATCAATGCCACCACTGCTCCAAACGACCCTTGCCCAGCGTTCTGGATAAGGTCACTACGTAAGGAAATCAGCCCTATATTAGCCAAGATCATTGACCTGTCCTTCTCTACAGGACTAATCCCATCATGCCTCAAGCAGATGTCAATCCCGCCCCTTCTGAAGAACACCAAACTAAATTCCCAGAAGGTAGAATCATACCGACCAATATCAAAGATAATCGAGAAGGTCGTCCAACGTCAAATACAGGACCACATTGACTCTACATCTCCCCTTGACCCATGCCAACATGGCTTTAGGGAATCACATGGCGTTGAAACTCTCCTTGCCACATTCATCAACACATTGATCATGAGATCGACAATATCAAACAAGGATATGCTTTAATTTTCTTGGACATTGCTGCTGCGTTTGACTCCTTAAACCATGAACAACTCTTGATATGGCTCCAGGATAAGGGAATTAATGGCTCAGCATGGAGTTGGTGTAAATCCTATCTAACAGACAGATGGCAGCAGGTAC
The DNA here is from genome assembly GCA_033557465.1 of Ichthyophis bannanicus. NCBI lineage: Eukaryota > Metazoa > Chordata > Amphibia > Gymnophiona > Ichthyophiidae > Ichthyophis > Ichthyophis bannanicus. Next base: position 1,500,668,870 of record CM066031.1, read on the forward strand.
GGACAGGATCCACAACCTCTGAACCTTTCCAACAAAAACATGGTGTACCTCAGGGCTCCTCACTCTCCGCCCTCTTATTCAATTTATTCATGCAACCCATATGTGAAATAATCCGCTCATTTAACATATCATGCCTGATTTACGCAGATGACATACTACTCTTCACTCCATTCACGATCGACCATCCTGATTTCTCCCAACTGGTAAAATGCTTTGAGGCCGTAACTGACTGCTCCACTCACAGAGCCTCAAGATAAACTTCAGCAAAACGGACACACTGCTCATCACAAGAAATCAATCCTTCTCACCACCGCCAACATTAAAGACAAGAGACGCTGAACTCCCAAGTAGACCCAGCATCCACTATCTAGGCGTTACATTAGACCAGCAGCTCGAATTTAAAACGCACATCAGCAACACCATCAAGCAAATTTACCACAAAATACGAACATTGCGGCATCTCCGACCCCTGCTGCAACCAGATGACTTCAGAACAGTTTTTCAGGCACTGGTGACCCCCCGCTTTGACTACACCAACGAGATCCTGCATAGCCTACCCAAAAACACTCTAAACCCATTACAGTTGGCAATTAACACAGCTGCACGCTTCCTACACGGAGCCTCTAGAAGAAATCACATCACCCCAATCCTAAAGGACTTACACTGGCTACCAATCTATTGCCGGCTCACCTATAAAGTAGTCCTGATGACCTTCAAGGCCATCAACAAAATATCCTCCGCCTCCCTAACAGACCTTCTCTACCCCACTCCAGCAAACAGAGCAAGGAGAACATTCGCCACCAATACCCTAAAGACCCCTAATGGAATAACAAAATGCACCCAGGCAACAAAGAACCGAGCCTTCAAGTGCTATGCTCCCAGCTCCCCTGTTCTACACAAAACTGTTATCTATAAACTGCACTGATTTTAAAGAGTGCGGTATATAAAAGCAATAAAATAAATAAATAAATAAATTACAGCCAATTCAACTGCATCTTCTTCTGCAGCCCTCAAAATATATGAAACTAGGTATTACCCAAATGAATGTTTCTCTGCTTAACAGTGTAAACATGGATTTCAAATCCTTCTGCTCCCAACTCCCTCCCAACCCCACTCCCAACCCCACTCTTCTCACTGCCTCTGGGCTGCTAGCTGTCCCCCAGATACTGTAGGGCTATTAGCCCCACTTCCAATCTTTCCTTCTTCTTACAATGAAACCTCATTGAGGGTTCTAGTTTCAAGCAAATAAAAAGATACCTTTAAACCTCTCTCCCAATCCCCACCTCACACATCACAGATCTATTAGTTGCTATCACTATATGCCCCTTCATAACTTAAGTGAACAATTGTCCAGATTCCTGCCCATCCCAAATGCACATAATAGCCTGATTCCCTTATCTACCCCCTGGAACTGCTAATCCTGCTCATTTCTAACTCACACTCTGCTGGTGCATTTACAGTCCCTAAATATAAAGAACTCTGGGATGCCATGGAGAAGCCCAAAGGCCGAAGGATGTCTACATGGTATATCTCCTGATCCTGCCTCAACAATGAAGAACATCTAAATGTCAGAGCCCCAATGGGACCTCTAATAGAGCTGGCTGTAAATTCATTCTGAGTTGTTTCCATCATTAGCTATTAGCCCTGATTCATGCTGGCTCTGAACTTGGAAGTACTGGAAAAGCTGCCTGAGAACATTGGTTCCCTGATGCTATATCAATATCATGCAATCTCAGCATGGCAGAAGCACAAGGCAGCTGAAGTCTCAAAATAGCCACAAAAGCTGAACACAGAAAGTTTATTATTCTTTATATCTAACCTCCCATTCTCTGCATTTGATGTTCTCAGGTTCAAATTGCAGTCAAATATATGATTTAAATAAATAAATAAATTCCAGCAGGAATCCCCCTGTCAGAGCTTATCTTGTAATATGCCAGCAGCAGAGTTAGATGATGCAACAGGGGCACTGATGCCTCCCAAGTCCACTCAGTGTGTCCCAACAAGGGGAGCTTCCTTTAACCATAGAATCAATCTTCCTGGTCTGGTGAAGTGCAGATTTGTGTCCCCTATGTTGTCAGATAACAGGGGTAAACCCTCTGTTATACATCCTTCCTGCCTCAGCCACAGGCCAAGAAAGTCAGTCATTACCTGATGACTCAGGCACTACACGTGACTGGAGCCAAAGAAACAGATTCTAATCATAACTGAACAATCTATGCCTGGTTATTGTGATATCTTGTAGAATTAAGGTAATCTCATCTACCCTGGGAAGAGTTACATCAGCAGATTCTGTGGAAAAAAATTAAATGTATCATTTTAATAGTTACCAGTTAATTATGAGCAATCACTGTTGTAAATTAAAGGTCAAGAATCTGTTAGAATTTGATTGATATAATTACTTTCTTGGTTTCTAAATGACAAGAACCTTTCAACAAACAGATTTTAGATAGGGTGTGGAGGTGTCCAGGTTGGGATGTGGAAAATTCTGACTGTATTTTTTCAAGACGCTTTGCCAAATGGAAAGCATTTAGTAAAATATGTGTAAGGATGTGTAGTATTGCAGGTTGATGTCTCCACATATTCAGCTAGAGCAGCAATTTTAAAAAGTGCATGAGAAAAAAAAACATGTTACTGTAGCCCACATGTGCATGGGAAGAGCGTTTTAAAATCACTGCTCTGGTTCTCAATACACACCCTAATCCAGCATCTCAAATGCTTTCTCCAGTCTTCTCCCAAACAGTGAACCACCTCTTGATCACCCCCTATAATTTCTCCAAAGCCTCTTATCTCCTCCCACTTGATCTAAGGCATCTGAGCACCCCCACTCTCATCCATCAACAAGAACTTCCTGATGGCCCCTGAGGAAGAACCACCCCCCACTAATCCCATCCTCAGCTCTTACTGGGAACCCTGTTGTTTAATGGGAGCAGGAGCAATCTACAGTCACTTCTACTTTAGTCAATCCTCGGTGTCAAAATGGCACCTGTGAACTCTAGCAGTAATCTCATGGTACTACTGCCTGGGGTCTGGCTTCTGATTAAGGATCAGTCAAATTAATAAAAATATGGGCCACATCAGTAAAACACAGATAGCCTTCAATAAATCTCCACTGAAAGACATCTATGTTCTACAATGTTGTCTTTCTCCGTTTGCATCTTTTTATTAATTGGACTGATACACCATGAAGATTCCCTTTCTTTTTTATTCCAACACTTCCATTTAAGGATGCCTTAGATTGGGTGGGAAGGATTCAGATACCTTAGTAGATAGGAAGAGGATCGGATGTCATGAGGGGGTAATCTACAAGAGGATCACTGTTAGGAGGATTGGGGGCTGATCAATGTTGGAAGGGTGCTCAGGGTAGGGGTTGACCTCATTCTTTACACTTGCCCTTCAAACAGGTATTTATTCATGTCTCAGGGCAGGTATGACTGCTGAAGCCTAATTTTTTTTCCCTTCAGCGTGGATTCCCCTTTTAAAATGGGGAATCCATGTTGATACTGCATTCACACTAACTATGTGCTCTCTATGCTCTTGCCAAGTCTCCTGGTAAACTAAACATGGTATGCATCAACACGTGAAAATAGTCCATTTCTATAAATATATTTATATGTGTATGCCACTTTACATGTGTAAATACTGTTATTTATACCTGGGGTACAAACTTGGATTGTAAGCCCTCTGGGGACCTCCCAACTCCTATTGTATGACCCTGCTTGTCTATGTTGTTTATTTCTCCCATCTTGTCTGCTTGACTGCATTTTATTTCTTTCCTATAATACATTGTAGTTCCTTTCTTTTCTGGCCTATTGCCACCTTTTACTTTTGTGTTTGTACACCGCTCTGATGTTATAAAGGGCGGTATATCAAATGTAATAAACATAAACATAATGCTTGCTGTACCTGAACTACTTGAACTACTATTGACACTACTTGAAATACTACTGGAAAGGTACATCAACCTCTTCCTTTTCCTTCACTGGCTCCTTCCCCCCCCTGGGAACAGGTGACATCGGGGTGGATTTGAGGCCCCATGGGGACAATAGGACCTGTGTGAGGGCTCTCAGCTCTGCTCTGATGGCCTCCAGGTGGCCCACCATGAGATCCTTGGCCCAGGCTACAAATGCAAAGCCCTGATATACCTCATGCAGTATGGCCTGCAGATGCAGCAGGATGTTGTGTGTGCTTGGGTCCAGAGGAGCCTCATGTTGGCCACCACTGGTGGCACGTGTGGGAGCCTTGGATGTATAACAGACTCCAAACACTATTGGGGCTGCTAATTGCACCCCCCCCCCGCTCCCCCACTTCCTACCTCCTCCCTGCTGTCCTCCATGTGCCCCTCCATTCCCCCCACTCATAACCCCCACTCTCTCCTCATTGCCCTTGTCTCCCTCATCCAACAACCCCCCACTCTTTTCCCTGTTGCTCTCCTCTCCCTTCTCCCACTGCACCCTTCCCACTTTGTTCTCTCCCCATTGGTTTCTCTCCTGAGCACCCAAAGCAGTGGATGACAAGCACTCTGGTTGCTCTTGCATGTCCCCCTCCATTGGCCATTGCTGTTCAAGCACATAAGCAAAGGTGGCCAGCCCTCCACAAGGGTCCAGTGGGTTGGCATAATGCAGCTGCAGCAAATGCCGCTCTATAGGGGGGCTCATCCAACATCACTACCGCTGCTGGCACTGTTTTGGTCCCCCTAAGTCTGCCCTTCCAACCACTGCCCTTCGCCCTCCTCTCCTGTGGGTGCCATGGTGTCCTCTGCTGCTGCTTGCTCCTGTGCTGGGGCATCTTGGTCTGCAAACAGTGAGTTTCAAGGAGTTAGTACCAATGGGTGCCTGTTCATCTGGATGCCTGCCTGTCACCATGCATGACCACCCCTCCACAAGACCTTTAGTATCCTGTCCCTTGGATGGTCAATGCTAGTGATGCATTTACTTACCTTGCTGTTCCTGCATTGCACACTGCAACTGCTCCAGCAGTGTGGCCACATGCACCTAGCTACCCTGAAATGGCACTTGAGGGCCTAAATTGATCTGCAGATCCTGTAGGACCTGTGGATGAACATATGAGGGTTAGTGTCTTTGCTACCAGCTGTGACTACATTGCACACCAGTGATGTGCATCTGTGCTTGCCTCAGCCATTCCAAAGCTTTCAGGTCCCACACAGCTGCCATACATGCCCTACTGCATATGACTGTGTCTAAACTTGCCCACCATTGTGTGACCCTCATATCCCTGCAGCCCCAGCCTATGATATACTGCTCTGCCAACATAGACTACTGCCCCCATGTGACCCTCATGTCTCGGCCAATGCCATAGCTCTGTATCTGCAGCAGCACTTACTGGTAGAGCGTCATGCGGATCACACGCCAGCCGCTTCCACCTCTTGGTGGTCCATGCATATGCCACAAGTGGATTAAAGGAGCTTCTCACTCATGAGGATTAGGTGGCAAAGGGTATTGCTCTCCATTCTTGAAAGGTTTGAAAGCCTCCTGACCATGCTGCCATCTTCTTTAGTCACACTTGTGCTCTGGCACTATGTTGGTATATATGCTGGCATATTGTCCCTCCTGTCTGGATGTCATGGTGCCTGTCTATCATTGGATGTCCTCATTGCTGTATTATACATGGGCTGGATGTAGGCTGCCTCGTCCTCCTGGATATCCATTTTGCTAGGCATCCATCCTTCCAATTTACAACTCGTCTGAGCATCCAGAAGCCCAGTTGTGTCATTGCATTACTTTTCTGGGTGTCCCCCTTTGGACATTCTAGGGATGCCCAGTATGCCCTATGAAAATTGCCTCTCTATATGTATAACTTTACCTGAACTGGGCAGAAGCATTCCTGGGGCCGGGGTTGGGAAAGGATTGACATTTATGTATATACTTTTGAAAATACATGTAACTATGTATAAAATAACACAGAAAATCTCTGTGTGCCAAACAGCAGATCTACGAATAAGTGCATACATTTCCTGGGCATGAAATGATGCTGAAAAGAACAAATTTTAAAAGCAACATCACAAAATATATATTTTTTTTATGAAAAGAGTGATGGGTGCTTGGAATGCCTTCCCACTGGAGGTGGTGGGAACTAAAACAGTGGCAGAATTCTAAAAATCATGAGATAATAAAAGCATAGAGAGGGGAACCTGCACAGAGCAGCAGCTAGAACTCAAAGGAAAAGCATAGAGCAGGTGTAACCTACATGGAATCGCAGTGACAATCCAAGTAAAAGCATAGAGGGAGGATAACCCGCAAAGTGCAGCACTTACAGTACAACTCAAAGTAAAAGCATGGGGTAGAGGTAACCTTCACAAAGTGACAATTACAACTCTAAAATCTTTAATGAGAAGACTAGATGGGTCCTGCTGGTCTTTATCTGCTGTTATGTACTATGTTACTATACAACTTTGAGCCAAATGACTTTTAATCCCCTCCTCCTAAATGGATAACTTAGCCGGGCATTAAGATGTCCAACCAAATATTATGTGGTGGGTGAGAGAAAGAGCTGTTACCTTGGCTCAGGAGACAAGAAGAGTTGGGCAGTTGTGCGATAAGAACACAGGGGAAGACCATTCTCCCTTTCTATGTGGAACCTATCAGAAGCAGAGCAGGGTGGATCCAGTGAGTTAGCTGACTGGCTCCTCAAAGATGAATTTAAAGGTTCCTGTGAATGAAGAACATGGCTGTGGATGCATGCCCAAGAGTGTGTGCCTGAAGGAACATGACCAAAGAGGCATGTCCCTTTGAAGTCCCTTTGAAGCCTTAGTGAAACCTCAGTGTGTTGAATGTGAACAGAAATATTTGAAATAGATTTGAGCAGAGTATGATCTGCTCTTGCTGCAAAATTCCTTGAACTGAGAGCATTCTGTATCATCACAGGCAAAAGGAAAGTAAAAGTTAAAGATCAGTTGGCTCCTAAACCTCTTCCCACATAGGAGACTGGATAAATATGTTGCTGTGGATAGAGGTCTTCTCCTGGAGGTTTTGAGCTGGTCTTGGATAGTCAGGTTTTGTTGAGCTGCATCTCTAGATCTTTACCCTATGCATCTCAAGGAGTGCAAGGTGGATCACTCTGTGCTAGATGCCACAAGTACTTCACTGGTTGAAGGGAATTTGTGGTTACAGAGGAAGATTAGAAAGTTGGAAAATGCATTGCAATATAATAATTGCACTTTCTAAATTTTCCTTTTTATAAATGTATGTCTGCTTTGGAAATGTTGAAATATTTATGTTGGAAGTGTTACATTTGCCTCTAAAATCCCATCTGATTATTATATAGGTCACATATGTTCCTGACTCATTGAGGGTAATAGATAGGAATGGTGGCAATGATGATTTCCTCCAGTTGGAGAAGGGTAACTTGATTCAAGTGATTCAAACCTCTCTGGAGGAGACAACTAATTGGTTGCTACCTTTTCCCAGGCCTTGGACAGAGATTGGAGTATAAAATTGTTCTTCAAATATAGGACTATACTTTTTTATGGCCATAAGACATATGCATTCCCTGATTTTGCTCAGGATGATATGCAAAAGAATAGGAAACAATTTTTTTTTATTGCAGCCTTCTGCTTTGCTTCTGGGCATATCTTTCTTCTTAAAATTTCTTAAATGTATTGGAAGATTTCAGGTTAATTTAATGTTTTCTATGAATTGTTACAGTTGGAGGTATTTTTCCAGAGTCAGGAAAGTTCCAGTGCATCCTAAATAATTGTCTAAAACTGGAGGCTTTCCATTTGGTTTTATGGATGAAGCTCTTATAGGACCCTTTGCAGGGCCAGATTTACCTTGAGTGAGGCCCTACGCCAACAAAAATTGTGGGCCCCCAGCAGGGGCGGCCCAAGGGGGGTGCGGGGCCTCATTTGCATAAATATTTGCATAATGTTACCATATACTAACTTTTAGTAAACGTGCCTCTTAGAGTGTATGGATAAAGAAAGACTAAAAGATTTCTACATTACTATAATCCAGTGCCAACCCATAGCAAACCCGCCGTATCCTAACAGCACTACCAGGACTCACAAAGCACCATACTCTATCAATCAAAAGGCAACACTGCAAATATTAAACCAATACATTTCAGAGAACAACAATACATGACCTACTGGGGAAAGAGAACAAGTGGCAATGTCAAATAGGAATTATATAAACAGAACACCTCAGCTCAGTTACACATGCAGAACATAGACCATCACCAAACAAGTAATCACAATTTAGAAACAGGAAGACAATAATTAAACTGGGAATCCCAAAAGCCAAACTTGGAATGTACAACACTGTAGAAATAAAACTATACATTAATTTGCTCTTGTACTAAACAAAGCGCAGACATTAATGATGCACATTTACCAGAGCTGACATATTCCAATTAATAAATTCAAAATAAAGAGATATTTTTCTACCTTTTGTGCATTTTTTTCAGCTGCAATTGCTCCAACCACTTTCTTCTGGTTTCTTCGTGTCTTCTGCTAACTCTCCATCGTCTGCTGTCCATTTGTCCTTTCTTCTCTCTTCTAAGTTTTTTTCCATTCCCTCTCTACATCTGCTTTAACATCTGCTTTAACATACTAATCTTTCTCCTTTTGCTCTTTCCTCATTCCTATTTCATCCACTCAAATTTTACCCCTCCATTCTCAATCCCCACTTACTCTCCCAATACCCGGCCAATTGTAGATTTTTTATCCCTCCCACACAAAATATTTTTCCCTTCTCCATTTTACTCTTCCAGCCCCATCCCATTCTAATCCTCCCCCAACATCAGCTCCCTTCTAGTTCCAGCCTCACCCAGCATCCATTCCCTTCTAGTCCCTGCATCAGCCCATTTCCAGTCCTAGCCACCCATCAGCCCATTTCCAGTCCTAGCAACCCCCCAACCCAATACCAGTCCTAGCCCCCCCATCAACCCACTTCCAGTCCTAACCCCCCATCACCCCATTTTCAGTTTAAGCCCCCCCTATAACCCATTACCAGTCCTAACCCCCCATCAGCCCACTTCCAGTCTTAACCCCATTAGCCCACCTCCAGTCTTAACCCCCCCAGCCCATTTCCAGTCCTAAACCCCGCATAGCCCATTACCAGACAGCCCCCATCAGCCCACAGCCCATTATCAGTCTTAATCCCCCCATAGCCCATTACCAGTTCTAACCCCCCCCAACAGCCCACAGCCCATTACCAGTCCTAACCCCATCAGCCCACCTCCAGTCTTAACCCCCCCAGCCCATTTCCAGTCCTAGCCCCCCCATAGCCCATTACCAGACAGCCCACATCAGCCCACAGCCCATTACCAGTCTTAACCCCCCCATAGCCCATTACCAGTTCTAACCCCCCCAACAGCCCACAGCCCATTACCAGTCCTAACCCCATCAGCCCACCTCCAGTCTTAACCCCCCCAGCCCATTTCCAGTCCTAGCCCCCCATAGCCCATTACCAGACAGCCCCCATCAGCCCACAGCCCATTATCAGTCTTAACCCCCCTCATAGCCCATTACCAGTTCTTCCCCCCCCCAACAGCCCACAGCCCATTTTCAGTCTTAACCCCCCCACAGCCCATTACCTGTTCTAACCCCCCCCACCAGCCCACAGCCCATTACCAGTCCTAACCCCATCAGCCCACCTCCAGTCTTAACCCCCCCAGCCCATTTCCAGTCCTAGCCCCCCCACATAGCCCATTACCAGACAGCCACCAACAGCCCACAGCCCATTATCAGTCTTAACCCCCCCATAGCCCATTACCAGTCCTAACCCCCCCAGCCCATTTCCAGTCCTATCCCCCCCCCCATCGGCTCAAGTAAAATGAATTTTTAAAAAGCAAAACCGCTGGCTGCTACCAAGGCCGCGGCAGCATGGACGGTCCCGCGGGGCCCCCTCTGCCATGCCGAATCCCTCCCTCCGCGACGGCTTTGAGAGGCGCGAAGGGAGAGTGTCTCCCTCGCGTCTCTGTTAAGCCCGCAGGGGCTGATGGGAAATTTCCCATCAGCCCCTGCGGGCTTAAGAGAGACGCGAGGGAGACACTCTCCCTTCGCGCCTCTCAAAGCCGGCACGGAGGGGCTCAGCCAGGGATTCGGCAGGGCAGAGGGGGCCCTGCGGGACCGTCCATGCTGCCGCGGGAACGTCCATGCTGCCGCGGCAGCTTTTTGTGGGCCCTTGCCAGCTGTGGGCCCTACGCCATGGCGTACATGGCGTATAGGTAAATCCGGCCCTGGCCCTTTGTTGCTATATGAGGTGCTTCTTGCAATTCATAAAATTTTCAAGCACACCTTGATAAATTACCCATATATATTACAGGCATTCCTAACAGGGGCTCTACAGGTCAAACAACGGTAAGGATTTGAAGGTTTATTTTTATTAAATTGCTAGCTCTCTGACTTGGAGCTCTTAAAAGGGATTTTGGTACATTTTTAAAGCAAAGTTACATTCTTTTTGGTGCTTTAGTAGAAATATTTTCTTTAGTGGGGTAGGTTTTAAACTGGTGACCTTCTCAGTTCTTGGGAACTGCTGACACCTAATCAGGTGTTAGTTCCCTCCCTACCCACCCCAACTCCCACCCACTCCTAGTGAGCAGTCTTGCTTTATAGGACACCTCCCCATTTAACAAAACACAGGGACTTGGAACAGCACATTTTGAATATAATTAAAGAGATTTAACTTTTTTTTCTCTGAAAGGACAGCTGGGAAACAGGCTGGTACTTTGGTAGATCTCTCTCTTTTGCTTTAACAGATACCTAAGCTCCACGAACAGAACAATGGCTTTGAAATCTCATATCACTAAAGTTGTTGCCCCTGTTACAGCTTCTGCCTCTGTACAGACAGAGGTCCCAATGCCAGTTGAAGGACCGGTTCCATGTGCAGGGTGTCTGCATGGTGAAGCTCTGAGGAAACAAGTGGAGGAACTCAGAGAGGAGGTGGCGAGGATGAGGAGCATTCAAGACAGTGAGAAGTACATTGATGAGATGCTTCTTGCAGCAACCAAGCTCTCCAGCAGAGGAGAAGATAGGTGCCAACAGAATAATGAAGGTTGGACACAAGTCATCAGGGCCTGCAGAATCACCAATCCAACTTCTCAAGCCCTTGAATTTGAGAACCATTATGCAGCCCTAGAAGTGGAAGAGGTGAAAGCATCCCTGGAAAGGGAAGAACCATAGCTCAAGTACCCCAAAGTTGCAGAATCAGTGACCACAAGGAAGCAAAGGGTAGTGGTGGTTGGTGACTCTTCTGAGGGGTACTGAGGCATCCATCTGCCAACCAGACTTGATGTCCAGAGAGGTATGCTGTCTGCCTGGTGCCAAAATTCAAGTTGTTAAGGAGAATTTGCCGAGACTCATCAAGCCCACTGACTATTACCCAATGTTGCTAATCCATGTCGGAACAAATGATACTGCCAGGTATCCCTCTGAACATATCAAAATTGACTTCATGGCTCTGGGAGAGAGGGTGAAGTAGTTAGGTGCACAGGTGGTGTTCTCTTCAATCCTCCCTGTTGAGGGTAAAGGCCAAAATCTAAATCAAAAAAGGAGTGTCAACATCTAATAGAGCAACAAATGTGTAATTTTTTGTCGGAAGGTTGGCCATGAGGTTGAAAGCCACAAGGTTAAAAGCCTCTCGAAGCCATAACTTCCATTTTAATCAGTATAAACAGTCACATCCAAAGCTCACATTAGAGCCAAACAAGGTGGTAAAAAAACCATTAAAGTGGTGCCACCTCTAAACTACTATTAAAGGTGAAGACATAAAAAACAGCATAAACTTATCTGAACCGCCGTAGTCACAAGCCACAAGCAGTGTTAAAGCAACTCGTAGGCAGCAACGGCAGTCACAATCCTCACGAAGCTTCAAACTTCAAAGGCAGAAACATTGATTTAGATTTTGTGCGAGGAGTGGTAGTTGTTTTTTGGAGGGTAAAGGCCAAGGCAGAGAGGCTCGCATCCTGGAGATGAATGCATGGCTGAATGGATGGTGTCATTGAGAGCGTTTTGGTTTCCTAGACCATGGGATGCTGTTCCAAGAGTTGCAGAGCAGAGATGGCATCCATCTGTCCAAGAAAGGTTGACGCGTCTTCAGTAGTAGACTGGCTAATCTACTGAAGAGAGCTTTAAACTAGATTCGTTGAGGATGGGTGAAGAAAGCCCCCAGGTAAGTGAAAGCACCCAGGTTAGTGATACATTAAATACCTTTATGGAATGGGTAACAGGGGTAACATATGGAAAACAGTGTGTATAAATGCCCGTAGCATGGGAAATAAGATCCCAGATGTTGAAGCTTTGGTGGGAGTGGCCAACTTGGATTTAGTGGCAGTTACAGAAACATGGTTCACAGAAACCCATGACTGGGATGTAACTATACCTGGCTATACTTTAATCAGAAAGGACAGGGTAGGAAGAAGAGGAGGAGTGGCACTATATGTAAAAAATACTATTAAAGCTTTGGAATTACAGAGCTTAAAAGGGAGAGAGGAAGCATTGCGGGTTAAACTAGAAAGAGGTAAAGAGAAATCTATTTGCATTGGTGTGATATACAGACCTCCCTCACAAGAGGAAGAGGTGGACAAAGAGTTAATTGAAGACATACGCAGCATTGCTAGGAAAGGGGAAGTGCTACTGATAGGGGATTTCAATATGCCGGATGTTGATTGGCATATTCCTGCTGCAGTATCATCTAGAAGTAAAGAGATCCTGGATTCTCTGCAGGGAAAACTATTCAGGCCATTGGTAACAGATCCCACACGTTAAGGGGCCATACTGGACTTGGTGCTTACCAATGGTGAAAGTGTTTCTGATGTTATAGTGGGAGATCATTTGGCATCCAGTGATCACTAGATGGTGTGGTTCAGTATTAGTACTAGGTCTGTTAGAATCCATTCAAAGATGAGGGTCTTAGACTTTAGGAAGACTAACTTTGCCAAGATGGGCCAATACCTCAGGGAGTCGTTAGCAGGATAGGAACAGCTGGGGGATGTAGAAAAACAGTGGGCAAAACTGAAAGGGGATATTTTGAGGGCAACCAACCTTTTTGTTAAAATGGTAAATAAAGGTAAAAGGAAAAGGAGACTGCTATGGCTTTTGAAAGAAGTAGCTGAAAAAGTGAAGAAAAAGAGGGAGGCCTTCATGAAATACAAGCGATCACAGAGAGAGGAAGACAGGCATCTATATTTGGGAAAACTTAGAGAAGCTAACAAAGTGGTCAGGAAAGCAAAGATTCAAAAAGAGTAGGAAATAGCCAATGCAATAAAATGGGGGGATAAGACATTTTTCAGATATGTTAGTGAGAAGAGGAAGGGCAAAGGTGGTATTGTCAGACTCAAGGGTGAAGGGGAGGAATATGTAGAAGCTGATGAGGATAAAGCGGAATTGCTTAACAAATATTTCTGTTCTGTATTCACAGATGAAGAACCAGGAGCAGGACCTCAGAAAACACCCACAAACAGGAACAGAAGCGAGGGACATCTTGAACAATTTTCAGAAGACTGTGTTCATGAGAAACTAGCTCAACTTAAAGTAGACAAAGCGATGGGACCGGATGGGATACACCCTAGAATACTGAGGGAACTTGGGGACGTTCTAGCAGCTCCACTGACTGACCTTTTCAATGCCTCGTTAGTGTCGGGAGTGGTGCCAAAGGACTGGAGAGAGGCTCATGTGGTGCCCTTACAGAAAAGCGGAAGTAAGGATGTGGTTGAAAACTACAGGCCGGGTAGTTTAACTTCGGTGGTGAGTAAATTATTGGAAACGCTGCTGAAAGAGCAAATAGTGAGGTTTCTGGAGTCCAGCAGATTACAGGATCCGAGGCAGCATGGATTCACCAGAGGCAGGTCTTGTCAGACAAATCTGATTGATTTCTTTGACTGGGTGACCAGGGAGTTGGACTGAGGGAGAGCCCTAGAAGTGGTGTATTTAGTGTGGGACTGGAGTGATCCCTGGATGGTCCTGCATCATTGCTGGCCAGGTTCAAAATGATCTCTAGTGGTATTTTCATGGTACTATTGCTAGGCATCTAGCTTCCAAATAAGGAGAATGGGCTTCTAAATGGGGGGAGGGGAGAGGGTAAGGGGGCAGGTGTCTACATCATCCTTAATTTCCATAATAAAGTACACATCAGAGAAGAGATCTGATGGTCCATCTGTAACTGGGAATTTAATCAATCCCTTAGACGTTTAGCTACTTTATCTTTATTGAGGATTTAATATACCACTCTTACCGTAGGCAATAGAGCAGTTTACGAACAAAATATGAGTCTGCTGGGAAATAGAAAGGAATGCCATATATATAATAGACAGGAAAGTAAGAGCAGAGGCAGATAGGGAAATTTAAGGAAACAGGGCGGAGGGGAGACAGCAAGTATCAGCGAGGGGGCGGAGAGAGGGGAGAGGTAGGGGGAGGGAGGTCATAGGCATTACATAATAGGTGAGTTTTGAGCCTTGTTTTAAATGTTTTGTTGGAGGGTTCTAGGTGGAGGCAAGGGGGAGCGAATTCCAGAGCCAGGGACCCAGAAAGAAAAAGGCAGAAGAGCATGTTGATTCAAGATGAGCCTGGGATGGGGAGGGGAGATATAAGCATGGATGGACCTAAGGAGACGATGAGGAGTGTGGAGGTGAGGGCAAATGATGCTACATTTAACTGAATCTTCTCAGCAAAATCTGGGGCAATTCTACCACCCATAATGCCTCTAACTTGTTAAGATTCAGTTTGAAAAAATAACCAGTGAGCCATTGAATGCTTCTGCAGGTGCCCATTCAAGCCTTTAAGATCCCTCACTGGTTATTGGGCATAGAATCTGTATATTATCAGCAAAAATGTAACACTGACTTCCAAACTGGCATATTAACCTGGCCAAAGAAAAGTAAAGAGGACAGAACCATGCACTGGGGGGACCTAGCACCTGGGTCCAAACTCTAAAGCACCATTGGTTCAATACCACCTTCTGAGGGTACTGCTCTAAATAAGATTTTATCCAGTTTAATACCTTACCCTGCATAGGCTGCATTACCAGCACAGGGATCAGTGCTAAATTTGGGGGGGGCGGCGACTTCTTTAGTTGGCATGGGCCCAAGTTATGACACTGTGTAAGCTGGCATGTGGACACATATTGTAGGTAGACGTACCAGTAGTTCACCATTTTTATGATTTTGTATTCTATTTTTACTATTGTTGTGAGACGCTTTGAATTATTTTGTCAGGAAGATGGTACATAAATATTTTATAAATAATAAATATTTGTTCAGAAGGCTCCTCTGGGGCAAGCTGACTTCCAGAGTGAAGACTCGCGAGACTTCTAAACCCTTCAATGTGCTTCCAGGAGAACTTCCTATCTACATCCCTCCTCCTATTTCTTGATTTACAGCTAATTCCCTGCTTACTAAGGATTGGCCAAGAGCTAATTTCCTGCCCCCAGTGATTGACTCCTAGGCTGAAGGTCATACTGACTACGCTTCCAGGGGCACTCTCTATGTGCACCCCCTCCCCCTCTCCTGGATTATGACTGATTCCCTGCCTACTTAGGATTGACTTGGAGCTGCCCTAGGTCCCAGGGAACACCGCCAATTCCATTCCTGGGGCCAGGAGGCTTTCCTGCTTGTAGGCATTATCAGGGCTGGCTGCAGAGCTGGTTCAAAGTGTTGGTTTCCTAGACAAACCTTAAGACTTATGTCCCCCCACTGGCTGTCAGAACCTATCATTTAGCTTTGAATGTCTTGATCTTTGCTGCCTCCCAGAAGCGTCTGCCCTAGGCGGCCACCTAGTTTGTCTAGTGGTTGGACTGGCCCCGGGAACTATCCCTAAATCTTTCCTTCCTGAGGCAGGAGGTGAATCTTTCCAGGAAAGTGGTTCCTTTGCCCTAGCTTGGCTATTCTGTTGCTTCCTAAGAGAGGATTCCTTGTCACAATGTGTTGTAGATGGCTGGATCTGGGAGTATATAAATCTTATATATCAATGCAAATCACAGGTTTCGATATTACGAGCTTTAGGATTGCCTGCAGGGTATTTAATACACTTGCTTAGTCTCAGTGTTAAAACTGCACTCTCACACAATGTGGATGATTCCCAATGACGTTTGTTCTGAAAAAGTAAGACAGGAATAGCAGTGGCCAAGTATAGCAAAATAAATCATGTACAATTCTTTGCATTTTCACATGTTTATAAACATCTTCATCTCAGGCAAATCAACTAAATTATATTATATTCCATAGTAATTTAATAAAGTCAACAGATAACATTTTTTTAGGTCTTCTCCTTCGTAATAATATACAGCCCAATATGGATTGTATAAAAATCAAATTGACTACATCTGTGGAAGTCAACGATGGAAAAGTACTATAACATCAACAAAGACAAAACCTGGAGCTGACTGTGGTACAGATCATCAACTACTAGTATGCAAACTCAAGCTAAAGTTGAAAAAGAGCAAACCAACCATGAATGCAACAAAATATGACCTGGAGAATATACCACTGGAATTTAAAGACTGCCTGCAAAATCGATTTGCTGCTTTAGATACAAATGACAGAACTCCAGAAGAGTTATGGAATGATATCAAGAAGGTTGTGTTGGAAGAAAGCGAGAAGTCTCTACAAAAGGTGAAAAAGCAAAAACGGCCAAAATGGATGACGGAAGAAACTCTGAAAATTGCCCAGAAACGCAGAGAAGCTAAAGCCAGAGGAGAAAGAAAGACAATACAGAACTCAACAGAGATTTCCAATGTGCAGCAAGACAGGACAAGGAAAAGTACTACAACGATGCATGCAAGGAAATAGAAGCAGAAACTATTAGAGGAAGAACAAGATTGGCTTTCCTAAAGCTACGAGAGTTAAAGAAAAAGTTCCAGCCTCAAATTGGAATGTTTCAAGATGCTCAAGGTTCTATGTTGAATGATGCTGAGAAGATCAATAAAAGGTGGAAGGAATATACAGAGTTTTTATATGATAAAGATCAAGTGGACCAACAGCCGTTTCAACCTGTACCTTATGATCGGGAACCATTGGTGATGAAAGAAGAAGTTAAAGCAGCATTGAAAGCCTTATCAAAGAACAAAGCACCAGACATTGATAGCATTCCCATAGAAGTATTACAGCAACCTGATGCAGCTGTTACCGTACTTACAAGGCTCTGCCAAGAAATATGGAAGACAACATCATGGCCCACTGACTGGAAAAGATCTGTGTTTATACCAATACTAAAGAAAGGTGATCCGACTGACTGTGGAAATTATCGCACAATCACTCTGATCCCACATGCCAGAAAGATTCTACTGAAGATTATTCAAAAGGGACTACTATCATACTTGGAAGAAGAACTATCTGAAGTGCAAGCAGGGTTCAGAAAAGGGCGAGGAACGAGAGACATCATTGCAGATGTGAGATGTATCCTTGAAAAGACTAAAGAATACCAAAAGGATATCTATTTGTGCTTTATTGACTATAGCAAGGCTTTTGACTGTGTAAACCATGAGAAACTCTGGGCCACATTAAGAAGCATGGGTATACCAGAACACCTGATCGTACTCTTGTACAATCTGTACATTGATCAAGAAGCAGCAGTTCGAACGGAACAAGGAGAAACAGAATGGTTTAAAATAAGCAAAGGTGTAAGACAAGGCTGCATACTTTCCGCCTACCTGTTTAATTTATATGCAGAACAAATCATCAGAGAAGCAGGATTGTATGAAGACAACAGAGGTGTGAAGATTGGTGGAAGACTCATCAACAACCTTCGCTATGCTGATGATACGACATTACTGGCTGAAAGTGAAGATGATCTGAAACATTTGCATCTCACAGTCAAAGAACATAGTCTGTGGCAAGGAGGCCTATCCAGAGTATGAGGGAGGACAAAGAGACAGGGAATTCACCCTTGTAAAGGGCCCCCTTTTACCGAGGCAGAATAGGAAAGACACAAACACAGCTAGGAATCAGAAAACGTCTACATGGCTCACATTCCATGCTCCCCCTAGTGGAAGGAAGGGGAGAGGATACAGAGCCCAGAACACCTTAGGCAGGGAGTGCTCCAGTATGCAGGTGCACGAAGTCAGGCTGATTGCCATCACCTGGCTAGGGAGGGGTGGAAGAGAGAGCCCTGGAAGTATAAACTGAAGCCAGAGTGTGAGAGCAGGGTCGTCGTTGTGAGGAGAAGCAGCAAGGATGGAGGTAGCAGCAAGAGGAGCAACAGGGGAGAAGGAGAAGCAGGAAGCCAAACTGCCACGAGCCGAGGCACAGCTGCAAGCTGGTGAAGCTTGACCGGTGCAGAGCCGAGCAGAGCCCCTGAGCTGCCAAGAGAGGAGAGTGCTAAGTGGAAGACAGCACATCTGCCAGAGGGTTTGAAGCCAGGAACAGGAGAGACTCCAGGATTCCCCGGGAGGCTGGTGGCTGAGGACTGTGAGCTGGGAGAGTCTGAGCCTATGCAGCTGGGAGAGCCTGAGGTAAAGCTAAATGGGGAAGAGATTCCTATGGACTGTTCTGTGTGCAAGGCTTTAAACCTGAGGAACAGGGAGAAAACAAGCCAATCCTGAGAGAGAGTTTACCAGGGAAGGGAACCCATAGTCCACAAGCCGGTGGCCCTGATTCCCTCATGTTGGTAAAGGGAAAGGTCACAAGGACTAAGGAGTAACCCTGGAAGCTGTGAAAAGCTTGTTAAGCACCTGCTGCAGGAACAAGGACACTGGGGTAAGAAAGTAGCTTTTGTAACAGAGCTTTCTTGTGCCCTGAATTGTATTTGTTGTTTGAAGGTTTATGCAGCTGAAGAGAAGCTATACTGTCACGGACAGTGAATGTGATTTTTGTTTGTGCTTTTGGCCAGCAAGGCTACAAAGGAAGTGAATTATCCATTCTGTTAAAAAGACTGTGTATCCTGCAATATGGAAAAACTTTAAACAGTCATTTTCAGTTTGTGTTTGTTTTTGGGAGAATACTCTGTTTCACAGAGACCTGAACCAATATCCTGTACGTGGTGAGAATGAACCATTGTGTAAAATAAATTCTGTCATTTGCCTTAACCCTTGGAGCCTAACTACAGCTTTTTGTCTGATGCACACATACAGTCAAGCAAAGACTACCTTTCCCAGAAGGCACTACGGGGAAATAGTTGAAAAGGACTAAAAAAGCAGACAGCAAAAAGTTCCTATAAAATAACCACGCCCCTCTTAGCTTGAGGCGAGCGGTGGCGGCGTGACAAGTCTCAAAATGGGTCTGCACCTTAATGTAAAGAAGACAAAGATCATGACAACTGGCATAATCAACAGGTTCATCGTTGAAGGAGAAGAAATTGAAATCGTGAACAACTTTAACCTACTTGGATCAACTATCAATAAAGAAGCAACAAGCAGTCAAGAAATCAGATGATGCATTGCTCTTGGCAGAATGGCTATGAAAGACCTAGATAAGATTCTCAAGAGCAGAGATGTCTCTCTCCATACAAAGATTCGACTTGTTCAAGCCATGGCATTTTCAATAACATCATATGGATGTGAAAGCTGGACAGTGAAAAAGACAGGAAGAAAATTGATGCCTTTGAATTATGGTGCTGGCAGCGAATACTGTGTATACCATGGACTGCCCAAAGAACAAACCAGTTGGTACTAGAGGAGATCAAACCTAAGCTTTCTTTAGAAGCTCAGATGACAAGACTTTGACTTTCATACTTTGGACACATCATGCGAAGAGAGAGATCATTTGAGAAAGACATCATGCTTGGCAAGATAGAAGGTCAACGCAAAAGAGGAAGGCCAGCAATGAGATGGATCGATACAATAACAGCAGCTATGGGTACCAGTCTGTCAACAATGAGCTGCCTGACTCAAGACCGAACACAATTTAGAATAGCTATCGAGAGGGTCGCCATGAGTCGACGCCGACTCGACGGCACTTAACAACAACATTCAAAAGGTATTTACAGGGTTAACAGCCATTTAACCATGCAAATGCCTGCTAACCGGATATTCTACGACACATACACAGGTAATGCCATTGAATATCCCTGACTAAGTCGCCTATGTGCCCCAATGCTAGCCAGCTAGCATCTGGGCGTGCTGGAAGCATTCTGTGAGCAGAGGCAGAGACTGGAGCTAACCATGCAGCATTGATAATGGAAGCTGCACGGTTGCGATTGGTGCCTATAAGATAGGTGTGGAAAACCTTTGCCTATCATATAGGCATCAAGACTAACCATGCATCATCTAATATCAATGCTGCATGGTTAGCCTCAGTGGTTTCCAGGCAGAATGGCCAGACCTGGATATTCACTTCCATTGCCGCGGAAGTGAATATCCGTGGTTTGAGGGCAAGCATGGCTAAGAGGCTATGGCACTTAGCCCTGACCAGTTGAATATTGGGCCCATAGTCTGTTGAACCCTTCTCTCGGGGCCTGCCCTCCTTCAATGAACCTGGATTCTTTTAGATAATTATCTGAAACCTTCTACCAGGAAGGAAAAGAACAAGAGACACAATTATTTAGTTATTATTCCAGAGCTCTGCAAGGAAGGATCAGGGGACCAAAGTAGGCCTTTCCGTCTGATTTCCTTCAAAGATTTCTTAGCCAGAGATCCAACTTTTATTGAGGATTATCAGCTGACACAGTTAATTTTTAATTAACATCTGGTGATATTCCTATTACAAAAGTACAAGTCTAAAATAGAATCTGCTGATATCTTTGCCAAGCAACATGGGAAAGCAGAAGTTACAAGGTCATGACTATATTCGCCAGACATAACAGGTGTCGCTATAATTCTTTCATTAAGCAAAAGCAGATTAATTACTCTTATAATATTTGCTGAATTTCTATTATTTATTTAAGCTGTGTTTAATTTCCAGTTATATGTTGACCTCAGGTCTGATTCTCGGAAAGTTCATGCTGACCTAGTTACTAATTTTCAACCTATCATTTTGCAGAAATAAGGGGAAGCACTGTCTGTAATCATTAAGTTCTAGAGAAGTTGGCCTGTGACCCAATAACTGTGTACACAGCTCTGTTAGCTAATATCTGATGCAATTGCTAACAGTAACCCTTGCAGAAGAACAATCTAGTAGAGAAAACTCTTTAATATTACAGTTTAGCTTGTGAATTACAATAAGCATATATTTTGCCTATAGCGAGCTACCTTTACAGTCCTGTTTCAGGATTTTCTGTACTATCGCTGCCAGTACCTACGTCCAGTATTCCATATGTAGATTCACTATCACTGTCACTGTCTACCTCTAAATCCAAATTGCCGTAGACAGGGCGATCCATAGTTGTATAAGTCACTTTAGTACATGATAATTCATCAAGTTCTTTTATAGTCTCTAGTTTAGTTCTGGAGCCTGGGTTAAGGCGCCCTTTTCCACAGTCCTCCCTTTGGTTCTGCTCAGAACCACATTCTTCATAAAAGGGCATTTCATGGAGCAAATCTCCAGTACTGGGAACACTTTGTAACTTAAGGACTGCAATGGTGTTTGTGGTTTTAGCCATATATGCAGCACAACACTTCATAAAACAGGCAAGACATATTCCTAGGAGTAGGAAGGCTACTAGGAAGCCAAAGAGGCCTGTCAGTAAGGCCTTTATAGGACCTGACAGGCCATTCCACATATTTTCAAACCAGGGCCATACAGAATCAGAAGTTCCTTCAATATTATCTTTGGAGCAATGAGTTTCTTTTCTCACCTGATCTAGGATACCAGAGACCACCTTGCTCTGAGAATCAATAAAAGTACAGCAATGATCATGTACAATATTACACACGCCTCCTTCCTTGGCTAATCCAAGGCCATTCTATTTTGAGCAGAGTAAGCAGTTTGTCTACAGTACCTTTCATGACTGTGAGAGAATCAGTCAAATCCTGAGCTGTTACTTCTATTAGGGCATAGATTCACAGTAATTGTTCACCATAACGTGCTGTAGGACATATGGCACCAAAAGTACTAAGCCAAACTGTTCCAGTGAAGGTGCTTACTTCTTGTTGAGTGAGCATAGTAGTATCATCTAGTAATTTTCTTGCTGCACGTATATCTGCACTATAGTCATCTGCAGCTCTGTGATGACGGCTAGAAGGCACTCCAAGTAAAGTTTCATAAGGGTCCAGTTTCCATGGCAGGTCAAGGGTAGCTATGTAGCAATTGCCAGACCAATCAGCAGGCAATCAGACATAGGCTAAATTTTCACACACAAAGTAATGGCCTACCAAGGCAAGTAGTCCATCAGGCCAAATTTTATAATCTTTTGGTTCAGTAAGCAAAATTTCAGTTCCAGGCCAAATATCCCTTAACCAAGGATGATAGTATCCTAAATAGGGATATACATAATTATCAACATAACCATATACCAAACCATCTTTGCTTTTCTGCAATCTGTACTTCCCATATATTGTTAGCCCATCCTGATCATAATACTGTAATTCATACTGGTTAAGACGAGTTTTAGGATCAGTGACAGCATTAACTACCCTTAAATTAGAGTGAGGCCATATAGAAATCACTGTAGGACTGTTCACTACTAAATACACATGATTATTAGTCATAACAGTCTGACAACTAGATAGGGGGGTTTCACCCACAGGGTGAGCTCCCTCTCGCTGAAAACAAATAGGAGGGTTGGTTATTCGCTGAGGACTGATAATTCTTGGAGCAGGGGTTGCTACGTCTGGCCATCTTACAGTAAGATTGAATAAGGTTTCATTCACAGACAACTCCTTTAGTTCTTGCAAGGAAATAGGTCGAGGTCTAGGCAAAAACCCAAACTGTGTAGCTGCTGGTGAGGTAAGCACACTGCACAACTAGAAATGTTAAAACGCTGAACTAAGGAATAAATGTGAGAATGAAACACATTATAAAAACCACCATGTTTTGCCCAAGGAGCATGCGGATCATACTCAGGGACTGTATGATCAACAACAGTATGATCTTGGACCACTGAAGGAGTAGGGGCAAAGTTGAAAGTCTGGAGCAATTCATCTACTATTGCCTGTTGCTTAGGCCCTATCATTGGTTTCTCTGATAATATTTTCATAAGAGCCTCCACACTCCCTATACTAGGGAGAGAGCTCCCACACTCCAGATCAAGAAACACAAAAACAGTGCCAATGCTACTGAAAGCATACATATTAACCAATTCTCTGTGGACAAGTCCGAAGTGGGTTGTAACTGCCCAACAACTTCACACCCAGTTTCTTGGTTAAGCGGAGATAAAATAGGAGGAAGTGAGTCCAGTTCAATCTCAAATTCCTCTGGGTCCAGCCTAGGCTGTGTAAAGGGAAGTTGTCTCATCCAGGTGACGGTGCTTTCTTGCACTGGTCCAAATGTATCCAGGTTCTCCGTCCTTTCACTTTCAATGCTTTCAATCCCACCAGCAACATTTGGAATGGTCCCAGAAATCTCGCTGCCAGAGCAGACTTCGGTGCTGGATCCTTGATAAGCACCCAGTCTCCAGGTTCCACTTCTGGAGGTGGTCACGATGCCTGAGCACCCCGCTTCATAAGCTGCAAAAAGGAAGGAGATACCAACTTTTGGTACAAATATTTACAATAGGATAGTAGGTTGCTGTGCAGCAGTTGAGGATCTGGCAATTGATCTGATGGAACTATAACATGGGCTGGAGTAGTTGCCGGACGTCCAGTCACAATTTCATAAGGGGTAAGGCCTTCTCGAGTTCTTTGAGGAGAATTATGAATTGAAAATAAAGCAAACAGCAGAGCTTCCACCCAATCCTGACTCCAATCATGAGTTAGGGAACGGAGGAGCACCTTCAGTGTCCAATTCATCCGTTCCACTTGGCCAGAGCTTTGCAGATGATATGGAGGATGAAGTTGCTGATAAAGGCCAAAAAATGCAATTATGCCTTTCCAGACTTCTGCCGTGAATGCTGGGCCTTGATCGGAAGACAAAACCAGGGGCACTCCCCACAAAGGAATAAACTGGGTAAGCAAACACTTCAAAACTGTAGCAGCAGATAACAAATTAGTTGGATAGGCTTCAGGCCATCCTGAGTATAAGCAGGTAAAAACCAAAAGGTGCTTCCTTCCCCCCTTGGCACAAGGCAGATCAGTGAAATCCATTTGCAGGAAGAGGAAGGGTCCTTGAGGCCTAGGCAAGGATGGAGAAGGCAATGCAGATTTTCCTGCTTGTAGACACGGGAGACAAGAAACATACACAGCATGAGCAGCAGAAGCAAATGCAGAATTATACCATAACTGAGCAAAAGCATTTGTCATAGCCGGAACACTTAAATGCAACTTGTGATGTAAAAACAGAGCGACAGGATACAATAATGATTTAGGACAAATAAATAATTGGCCCTTTTTCCATAGTCCAGTACCATCAGGCAATGCTCCCCAAGATAGCCATTCTTGCTTTGCGGTGAAGTCAGCAGAGTCCTGATGGGAACGCATCAAGTCCAATGATAATGAGCCAGAAGTAGAAGCTGCAGGTGAACGAAGAGTTAATAAGAGATGTGATGGAGCTGCAGGCCCTGCTGCAGCAGCTTTAGCAGCTTGGTCCACAAACTGATTGCCTTGTGACACTACAGAACCAGTAAGATCATGTCCTTTACATTTTAACACAGCCATGTGAGCTGGTTTAAGCACTGCAGCAAGCAAACATTCAATGTAGCGGGCATGCTTGATAGGCTTATGAGCAGCTGTCAAAAATCCATGTTGAACCCAAATGTTCCCAAAATCCCAGAGAACCCCCAAGTGCATAAGCGCTGTCAGTATGGATATTCACAACCAAATGCATAGACATTTCCAAGGCCCGAATAAGGGCAAACACTTCTGCCAACTGGGCACTAGCAAATGGCAAGGCTCCCGCCTCTATTACAGAATCAACAGTAGTAACAGCATAGCCAACAAGTAAATTCCCTTGCTCATCACGGAAAGCAGAGCCATCAGTAAACAGAACCCAGTCAGGGCTGGACAAAGGGACAGAAGACAGATCAGGCCTAGCTTTTGAATAGGCTGTTACAGAGGAAAGACAATCATGAGTTCCATCAGGATCAGACAGGTGTAGCAGTGGATCTAAAGAAGCCAGGATTTGAGCTGGCTGTAAGAGTGAGACCTCATGTAAGGTGACATGTGCTTGGGAAATAGCCAAATCAAATAACAATAAACGAGAGCTAGACAGAGGCTGGGTTTTAGCCAAATGCAACATACGGGCAACTGAATGAGAAGTGTACACATGCAATTCATGTTGGAGAACAAGAAAATCTGTAGCTTGTATAGCAAACACTACAGCAGTCAAAGATTGGAAACATGGCGGCATGCCAGAAATGACAGGATCAAAGGCTTGGGAAAAATAACCTAAGGGCTTCAATCCAGTAGGAAAGCGTTGTGCCGGAACACAAACAGCAGCAGATGTGGACGTAGCCACATAGAGACAGAAAGGTAAAGCATAATCAGGAAAAGAAAGACAGGGAGAAGTCAGTAGAGCTTGTCACAGAGAGTGGAAAACATTATGCTGAGCTTCAGTAGGAACTATAATACCCTCTGGAGCCTCACGGCCAAGAAGGGCATACAGTGGAGCAGCAAGCTCAGCAAAATCAGGAATCCAATGGTGGCAAAATACTAAAAGACCTAAAAAGCAGCGTATTAGAGGAACAGTAGCAGGAAAAGGCATAGACATAATCCATCATCCGACCCATACTGAAGAACAAAACCCTCAACAAGAACGACCCTACATCCTACCGCCCAGTATCAAGCATATCCTTCCTTGCCAAGATCACTGAAAAGGCAGTGCAACAACAACTGCAAGACCACATCGATGACAACAACACCTTCGACGTCCACCAGTACGGCTTCCGACAGCATCATGGTGTGGAAACCCTCCTCTTAGCCCTACTGGACAAACTACTCAAAGGTCTGGAAGAAAGAAACAAAATGTACATGCTCATTTTCATAGACATATCAGCTGCCTTTGATACAGTACATCACCCCACACTCCTAAACAGACTCGCGGCCATAGGCATTAGAGGCACCCCTCTGAAATGGTTCTCCTCCTACATAACCAACAGAATGCAGCAAGTCCACTTCAATAACGAAATGGCCTCACCATTCCCTCAAACCCAAGGCATACCGCAAGGCTCGGCCCTGTCTTCCCTCCTTTTCAACCTTTATCTACGACCAGCTTGTAAAATATTCCAGGATCACATGATCAGTTATCACATCTATGCTGATGACCTAATGCTCTATACTCAACTTGATGTCAACAACCCGAATCTCAGCCAACTAGAGAAATGCCTCAGTGAGCTCCAAACCTGGTTGCAACAAAATAATATGTCCATAAATCACAAAAAAACAGAAGTGATGTGCATGTCCAGAAAAACTGACTTCAACCCACCACCAACAGTCACCTTGAACAATAATGTCTACGCCACAAAGAATGAAATAAGATACCTAGGCGTGACACTGGATTGCCACCTGAAGTTGGAAAAGCATCTCCGAATTACCAATCGAGCCATTTTCCACAAGCTAAAAATCGTGCAACCACTACGTAGCATCATAGATCACTCTGACTTCAGGACCGTAGCACAAGCCCTCATCATTCCTCATCTGGACTATTGCAACACCATACTACAGGGTCTGCCTAAAAAAACCCTCAATATCCTGCAAATGGCGCAAAATGTGGCAGCTAGAATCATCATGGGGATCGGCCTGAAGGATCATATCACACCAATACTAATAGACCTACATTGGCTCCCAATCACTGCACGTATACAATATAAAATCATTATCACCGCATTCAAGCTCATTCATAATATAGCACCCTCTTACCTCAACACCCTTATCACCTTACAGCCAGATAACAGAAGCAGAAGATCTCCAAACCTCAATACCCTCCTGGTCCCGGGGAGCCTGAGATCTGTCAATACAAATACCAGCAACCGAGCATTTTCATTTATAGCGCCTCTGCTATGGAACCAACTACCATGCGAACTGAGAGCAAACAGTGACTTGTTGGACTTCAGAAAAAACTTAAGACTCATCTTTTCCAGACGCATTTCAATCCTGCCTAATCACCATGTACTCACACTGGGTCACAACAGGCACAAAGAAAGAACTCCGCATTCTAGCCAACAATAGACCCAGCGACATGTAAATATGTATATACATGTGAAATCATTAGCCTGCAATCAAGTGTGAATCATATAATTCGAGTGATATGACCTGTACTTTTCCACTAAATCATGATGTATGTTTTAATTCCTGGCCTGTACAGCCGCACTGTTATGTATAGCAAACCGCTGCTGATCGCTGGACGTAGCGGGATACAAGTGTACACTAAATAAATAAAATAAATAAATAATAGGACCAATCCGCTGAGCAGTAATAGAGCGGCCAGCTGAGGAAAGACATACACCAAGAAATATCACTTGTGGCCAAGAAAATTGCAACTTAGACTGATTAACTTTCAGTCCCAAATGAGAGATATGTACAATAGTTAACGTAGTATCAGCAACGCAAGCATCATAACAAGGAGAACAAATAAGTAAATCATCTACATACTGTATTAACACAGATTTGTCCTATGCCAAGTCCTGCAAAGCAATTTTAAGGGCCTGTGAAAAATAAGCAGGACTCTCGGTGTACCCTTGAGAAAGGGTAGTCCATGTATATTGATGCCCTTCATACATAAAAGCCAGTAAATACCTAGACTCCTCCCCTACTGGTATGGAATAGTAGGTGGAGCTTAAATCTATAACTGAAAAGTAAGTGGTCACATGGTATACAAATCCAAATGTCATGAGGATTGGGTACGAGAGGAAAAACTGGTAGAACAATACGATTAATAGCTCTCAAATCTTGCACAAATCTGTAAGACTTACCATCAGCCTTCAGCACAGGTAAAATAAGAGTATTGCAAGGAGAAGAGGTGGGTACCAACACACTCTGGGCTAGCAGGTTTTCAATCACTGGCCGTATTCCAGCCACTGAAACAGCAGGCAGAGGGTACTGACGTACATATGACAGTGGAGCTCCCGGCCGTACTTCAATCTTGACTGGAGAAATGTTGTGATGTCCAATATCATTACCTAAACAAGCAACCTAACAAAAATTTCTCCCCTTTTTTTTCAGTCCCAATTCAAAATAGAGAAATATGTGAAAACAAAGTCACCATCTGACGTATATGAATCAATAAATGTCGGAAGTATAGCCTTGAGACAGTGAAACTACCTCTTGAAGCTATTATTCCATTTTACTCAATGATTTGTTAAGCCCATATAAGAGCTGTACAATAAATAAGGTGCAACACCACTTCAAAGTGTCACCACTAAACCATAAAAAGTCATGAAATTACTTGGAAAAAGACTTTAAAAAGCTTTAAGACACAGGGCCAGTGACCCACCACAAAAAGGTACTTATCTGAAGACTCTCAAAATGGCAGTCTTGACCCCGTTCAAACCGAAGCAGGCAATTGGCCCTGAAAAGCTCCCCTTGGAAAAATCTCAAGGAGCCAAAATCATAGATGAAATCTTGAAAGTAGCACATCAGCACTTGAAAGTAGCAGAGAAGCAGACACAGCACTGCGTTTCGGGCGATCCAAATCCATACGCCCTGTTTCAACGCTCACCAACTACACCGACCTCCTTCGTCGTTGCTGATCCAAAAGTGAGACGCCAGTGCATGCTCAATAGCGATCTGAATCCAATGACAGGAACACAGTTTAAATAGCCAATATCATTACCTGGCACAGCCCACAAGGTTGAAGGAAGGGTGTTCAAGGGTAGAGCGGTCACCGCAGTCGGAGTTGCAGCTACAGGCTGTCGGACTTGCAGGGGACACAAGGTACAAGTCAAAGTGCCAGTTTCCCAGCTGATAAGTCTTGTTTCTGGAGAGAAAATCTCGGCCAAGAAAATTGACAGGCAAAGTAGGGCCAACCAGGAAATCTGTATGATACAATTTCCCTTCCACTAGAAGCAGCACATCAGACAATTTTTGATACATTATAGTTTTCCCCTCAATTCCTTCACAAGGGACTTTAGGAGCAGTAGGCAGTGCCTCAAACAGAGGAGGAGGTAATTGTGATAGTGCTATGGCAGATGTGGAGGCGCCCGTATCTAACAGGAAGAGCAATTCATACCCCAAAATAGTAGTGCGTATTTCTCCCTGCGTATTGGGGCACACAACCAGGCCTAGTCAGTCCTCGCTATAGTCCAAGTCAGTTTCTGCATAATATTGGGTCATGACTGAAGGCTGGTTAGGGGTGAAAACAGGGTATGGAACATACCACAGGATGAGACTAGTACGACGCCTCAAACCCCTCCTCACTCAGGAACACTTCCGCATAGTTTGTCAAGCACTAATAACCCCAATCCTAGACTTCTGCAACCCAATCTATCTAGGTTTAACGAAACAGAAACTAAGACCATTGCAACTGGCACAAAACACTGCAGCACGCATAATTGCTGGCACCACAAGACAAGAACACATCACACCCACCCTAAAAGAGCTCCACTGGCTGCCTATCAGTGCCCGCATTAGATACAAGACAATCATAAACATTTTCAAAATCAAACATCATCATCAGCTTTCAGC
Organism: Ichthyophis bannanicus; assembly: GCA_033557465.1. NCBI lineage: Eukaryota > Metazoa > Chordata > Amphibia > Gymnophiona > Ichthyophiidae > Ichthyophis > Ichthyophis bannanicus. The sequence goes on from CM066031.1 coordinate 1,500,698,347, forward strand.
CTACACCCACTCATACAACCAGACAACAGCACAAGACCGAGAAGAAGAGGCACATCCAACCGTGTCAACACACCTAAAGATATCAACAGGGTACGCAAGGACACCGAAAAACGAGCCTTATCAAAGGCGGCACCAACAATCTGGAACGCCCTCCCCGACGAACTGCATTCAACAACAGACCTTAAGGAGTTCAGGAAACTACTGAAGACAACCCTCTTCATAGAACACTATGGTGACATTACTTAAACCATGCAACAGACACCTCAATTCCCCCACATGTCACTATAATTGTAATTAAGCAAGGAACTGATAACCATAGCATTGTAAATAGCGCACGCTGTAAATAACACCACAAGAATCAACGTCCAGACACACTCAAACACATACACTTCTCACTGCATGTACATACTATACACTGTATCTTATTAAGTGTTTGCTGTTCAGATGGCCTTGATTGCAGGATAAGGCGGTATAGAAATACGTTTAAATAAATAAATAAATAAATAAATGTGAATAACTGGCTCCTACAGCATCCTGATGTACCTCAGATTGGGGAGGGTCACTCCTTGGCATAGTACAGCCTCTTACCATATGCCCCATTCTACCACACCTAAAACAGGCACGATCTCCTTGCTGCCCCCCCATATGGCCACGACCTCTACCCTTAAAGGGTACAGTGCCTCTGCCACCTCTGGCTCTGCCTCACCCCCTGAAATTGGATTCATAACTTGCTACTTGGAGATTTAAACGTTTTTGATGTTATCGGTCCACTTTACCTTTATCATCATCCTTCTGCTTCTGGACCCGCTTCTCTGCATGCAAGGCAGCTTCCAAGATCTCCTGTGCAGACTTAGTAGACCATCCAAGCAAAGCATTTTCAAGAATAGCTTTTATTTCTGACTGCAGTCCATTCACAAAAATTGAAGCAAATCCTTCCATTTCACCATTCTGAGGAGAAAAATCTCAGAATGCTAGGCAACAATGAGTATGAAACTGAGCAACAGTTTCATCCCTACCCTGCTTCAGGTCTAATAGCTTGGACAAATCTTTTACAGGAGTACATTTGTTTTCAATAGCTTTTAACGAATTATTCTGGTCCTCCCGGACTCGGATCACAGTTTTTCAACTTTTCACTGTCAGAACTACCAGTCTTAATGTCAGCTTCTGTTTGTTTAGTCAAAACACATATTTGTTCCTCTATTCTAAATACTTGATCTTTAAATTTTTCAAACACAGAAGTGGTGGCCTTTTGGGCTTTCTCTGCAGCCTTAGCCTGCCACCACCCATATACGACCCATTCATGACTGGTATGAGATTGCCCCAAATCAGCAAAGGCCATCTCATACTGTAACCACCTCAATTTGTCCTCCTGAAACGTTCCACCAAGTGGGAACTGCAAATTAGGGTTACTGGCAGTCAATGAATGCCAACGGCCAACATAATCTAGGGCGCTATCACCAAACCTGCGCATCATTTCATAATTTGGGCTTCCTTTTTTCAGCCCTATCTTGTGAGCTTTCTCGCCCCACTCATCTAATTGAGTTTTCTGTTTAATTTTACCGGCCATATTGCCCATTGTAATTACAACACATGACAGACATCTGCCAATCAATACTCACAACAAAACTGCCCGTGTCCTTTCCGCTTTTTCGTTCCTGCTTGAAGGACAGATAATCCGAGTCATGGCAATAACTGTTGAACCCTTCTCTCAGGGCCTGCCCTCCTTCAATGAACCTGGATTCTTTTAGATAATTATCTGAAACCTTCTAATAGGAAGGAAAAGAACAAGAGAAACAGTTATTTAGTTATTATTCCAGAGCTCTGCAAGGAAGGATCAGGGGACCAAAGTAGGCCTTTCCATCTGATTTCCTTCAAAGATTTCTTAGCCAGAGATCCAGCTTTTATTGAGGATTATCTGCTGACACAGTTAATTTTTAATTAACATCTGGTGATATTCCTATTACAAAAGTACAAGTCTAAAATAGAATCTGCTGATATCTTTGCCAAGCAACATGGGAAAGCAGAAGTTACAAGGTCATGACTATATTCACCAGACACAACAGGTGTCGCTATAATTCTTTCATTAAGCAAAAGCTGATTAGTTACTCTTATATTTGCTGAATTTCTATTATTTATTTAAGCTTTGTTTAATTTCCAGTTATATGTTGACCTAAGGTCTGATTCTCAGAAAGTTCATGCTGACCTAGTTACTAATTTTCAACCTATCATCTTGCAGAAATAAGGGGAAGCACTGTCTGTAATCATTAAGTTCTAGAGAAGTTGGCCTGTGACTCAATAACTATGTACACAGCTCTGTTAGCTAATATCCAATGCAGTTGCTAACAGTAACCCTTGCAGAAGAACAATCTAGTAGAGAAAACTCTTTAATATTGCAGTTTTGCTTGTGAATTACAATAAGCATATATTTTGCCTATAGCGAGCTACCTTTACAGTCCTGTTTCGTGATTTTCTGTACTATCGCTGCCAGTATCTATGTCCAGTATTCCATATGTAGATTCACTATCACTGTCACTGTCTACCTCTAAATCCAAATTGCCGTAGACAGTGTGATCCATAGTTGTATAAGTCACTTTAGTACATGATAACTCATCAATTTCTTTTATAGTCTCTAGTTTAGTTATGGAGCCTGGGTTAACGTGCCCTTTTCCACTTAGTCAATGACAAGCATAGCCATCCAGCCTGCCCAGTAAGGTTAGAGGGTTGTAACTGCCTTCACTTCTGAAGACAGTCTGAAATATTGAACTGTTTGCACAGTCTTACAAACTCCAGAAGGAGGCTCTCTTTGGCACAATGCAAGCACTACAGCGAGCATTAGCAGTAAATTTGAGATACTTAGCATACCTTGGCTTAGGAGTGAGATTCATGACTGTCACAGAATGCACAAAACTAACCCATTTGGAAAAATTGTCCCCAAGAAAATCAATTTACAAAGCTAAACAGAAATCAACAATAACCAAAGGTTTTCTGAGACATTGAACTAATACCCCAATACATTAAAAGTTAAATGGAATAATTGTTTCCAATGGACTTTTTACTTGCTCACCCCATTCCTCTGATTCAGGAAGCAAACTCTCCACTTTGGCATACTTTCATGACTGTATAGCAGGCATTCATCAAGTCAAGAATGTTGCTTCTTCATATCTTTCTCCTTCAATTCAAAGAAAGGGAAGACTGAATTCATTCCTTCTGTAGCAGCCTCTTTCCTACTGTATAACATTCATCAGCTGAGTCTTTGGTAATAGCAGGATTTTTATTTCTAGTAATCTGATTGATTAGCGAGAACTTCTTAATATAGGAAAGCACAGTAATGGATATCATGCAAAGTAATTTTACAACAGTGCACCTCCCTTCTCCAGAAGATATGTGCATAAGTTACCTTCTTTATAAAGGATACATATGTTCAAAAGTGCCTTTATAAAAATGTTTCCTGCAAAGTAGTCATAGAAATATACTGGTGCTCTGAAGCTCAGGCACATTTCCTAGAACATTTTTCACACATAATTCCAAATACCACACCACACACATACAGTTGTGGTCAACATTATTGGCACCCCTGCAATTCAACCTCTTAATGTCCAATATCTCCTTAAAAAAGTGGCCAGTGAAATGGCTTTGGATTATATATGCACACATATTTGACACATTAAAGAATCAAATAAAACAAGACCAATTAAAAAAGGAACTAGGAAATAGCATAAAAACAGGGACATTGCCAGGTCAAGATTATTGGCACCCTTATAAACAATTCAAATCAGTTTGAACAGAAGAACCACATTCCCATTGTAGTAAAATTAAATGTACATGTGATCAATTGTCAGTATTCACATGACTTGAACCAACCAATGAATGAAGGCTCTAATGTTTAAAATGGCCACATTCACTCCCTGTTCCATTTTCACAATGGTGAAGACAAGAGAGCTTCCTGAGACCATCAAAAAAGACATTTCACCAAACATCAAACTTCAAGGGGGTACAAGGCCACTCCAAAGATCTTGGGATTCCTGTGTCTACAGTTCACAATGTTATTAAGAAGCTTTCTGCTCATTGAACTGTCAAAAATCTCCCAGAACATAGTGTGAAGAGGAAAATGAATCCAAGAAATCTTTGAAGGTTAGTGTGAACTGTTGGAAAAACACCACATACAACATCCAAAGAGCTTAAAGCTGACTTGTAGCAGTCTGGAGTGGTGCTTTCAACCCACACCATGCACCGTGCACTAAACAAAGAAGGCCTTCATGGGCGAAGGCCAAGGAGGACCCCACTGCTCAAAGACAGACATAAAAAGGAATGCCTGATCTTTGCCCAAACCCATCTTGAAAAACCACAATCCTTCTGGGAAAATGTTCTTTGGACAGATGAAACTAAGCTTGAGCTCTTTGGCAATGCAGACCAGTGATACATTTACAGGTGAAGAAATGAAGCTTATAAGGAAAAAAACACCCTTCCTACAGTTAAATATGGTGGAGGTTCCATAATGTTGTGGGGCTGTTTTGGTGCCTCAGGAACTGGAGGCCTGGAAAGTATTAAAGGAATCCTGAAGTCAGAGGACTACCAAGGTATTTTGAAGTGAAATGTGCCACCTAGTGTAAGTAAGCTAGGTCTGGGTTGAAGGTCATGGGTTCTCTAGCAGGACAATGACCCAAAACATACATCCAAAAGTACAAAAAAATGGTTAAAAAGGAAAAAATTGATTGTTTTAAACTGACCAGGAATGAGAATTGATCTCAATCAAATCGAGAACCTTTGGAAAAACTTGAAATCTACCATTGGTAAAAGAAATTCTGGAAACATTCATGAGTTGGAAAAACTCGAGGTTGAAGAGTGGGAGAAACTACCAGCAGACAGATGTACAAAACTTATAGATGGCTACAAGAAATGTTTGGAGACTGTCATCACTGCTAAGGGTTGTGCAATGAAGGGTGCCATTAATCCAGTCCAGGTTATATTTTGGGTTTTTTTTTCTCAGAAATTACTATGTCTAAGTTGCACAGACATTTCTTTTGCTGTATATCTTTTAAAATACTATTAAAATACCACAATGACATATTTTTTTGTGCCATCAAGTCAATACTGACTCCTGGCAACCCAGCTGCCTCTAGGTTTTCTTGGCAATGTATCACCAGAAGTAGATTACCAGGCCTTTTCTTCCTAGGAAATGGAGGGTAAAGTACCTTCCCCAGGTCACAAAGAATGTCAGTTGGAATCAAACCTTTGATCCTCTAGGTATTAAACAGTTGCTCTAACCACTAGGCTACTCCTCCAGCAGCTAGGGTATGCCTTCACATGATGATATACAGATGGAATATTTCCAATTATTTCTCAAGAATTGTAAACAACATACCTAAAATGCAAGGGTGCCAATAATGTTGACCACAACTATAATAAGTAATTGGGTGTCTATGAGTGCAGGGGTTTTCCCATTGATTCCTATGAAGCAGGGTCAAATAGGTTTTGGCGATAGTATAGCAAATGAGGTAGGCTCATTATTGAAAAGCAGGCAGTCAATTTTGGCTTCTTGCCCTTAATTCACACTGAAGTCTGTGGTAAGGAGAGCTGTATAGAAGGGATGGAATGGGAAGAAAGTGAGACCTGTGCCTTTAAAAGCAGAGATCAACAGAGTTCCCATAGTAACCACAAGCCTCCAAGGCAGACTACAGCTAGTACTAAGCCCCGCCCACTTAATGACGTTAGAGCTAGGTTGAGCCCTAACAGCTCTCATGTGTGCAGGGAGAAAGGTGTGGTGCCTAAGAAGCACCAGTTTAAAACTGCTTCAGTGTTTGATAGAAGAGGGGAAGGTGAGAAGCAAAGCAGGCAGCAGCAGACACAGCAGAACTTGCAGGAAAGCATGCAGCAAGAGAGTCCGGAGCAGCCAGGAGCTGAGCAGCAGAGAGCCCTGGAATCAAGGCAGAAATGTGTCTCAAGGTATCTCAGAGAAAGGAAGCTGGAGGAGTCAATTCCCAGGTGGGGAAACAGCTCGGGAAGCCAGTTGAGCCCTGGAGGTAGAGAGAATAAGTTGACTGAAGTTCCTAGCAAAGCTCTTTCTGAAGAAGTGGTTAGAGAGCTAAGAAAAAGTGTCAGATGCTGTGTTAGCCAGAAAGCTGTAAAGCAAGCTTCAAACAGAAATAAGAAGTGTGCCAGTGACTGCTGTGACTCAGCAGTGAGAGATATTGAAAGGCTGATAAGGGAGAGAGAAACTCCGTCTTTAAAGCCCATTGCTAAAGATCAGAGAGAACGCTTGCTGCTAAAGCTGGATGAGCTGCTGCAGGGTGTAAATCATAAATCCTATGATACCCGTCCACAGGAAGATAGCTCTAGTGAGTCTATGCATGAAATGGAAATAGAATTGTGTGAAAGCCCCTGTGAAAGTGATACTGAAGAAATGCAATGCTCTTATTGCAAGGCAAATGAACTGAACATGTGCTAAGCTCAAGCCCCTGTGAAGGAGTGGTTTGTTTAAAGCAATTATAAGCTTGTTTCTATATGGTGTGAAAGAAAAGAAACTTGCTGGAAGTTTAAAAACAGGTATAACCTCTTTTCTATGGAAGCTGTGAAAGAAAAGAAACTTGTTGAAAGTTTAAATTACTTTGATATGGTCAACAGCCTTAGCTTTAGCAGGTAGTTACCAGAAAGAAGCTAAGAGTTGACAATGTGAAGAATAAATTCCTGTCTGTTTGAGTTAAGCCTGTTGGAGTTTATTTATCCTTTGCCTTTGGGAGAAATTATCCTTACCTGTGTTTAGTGCAACAAATTTGATGCGAGGGGGAAACCCTGAAAAATAAATTTCTCTGTTTTTGCCAAACAAACCGTGTGGTCACACTGCTTGCTCAAAAGAATAGCTGAAACTACATATCCCAGCAGTCCATGCAGGCAGCCATATTGGGGACAGTATTCAGAAGGGCAATTAAGGCGAGCCCTCTTGCTCATCGGCCACTGGCCCGGGCGGGAGGACGCAACAAGTCATGTCTGTATGTCTGCTCGCTAAGATTTACCTGACTTTCTTAATAGACCAGAATCACTTGAGCGACTCTTCTTGTCTGAAAGGCATAATGAGGGTAATATATATTAAATGAGGATGGTAATGCTTGCTATGCTTTCAACTTCCCCTAACCTAAAATGCTTCATTATATGCTCATTATTGCCCAAATAGTTGTTAATTGTTCTCCCACATACCGTTGAGCTTTGAATCCTTTTTTTAATGTAGCGTCCTGAATGAAAACTTGTCAGCTGTCAAAATGGGTAGGTATTCAGGGGACAATCCTGAAAGTCATGTCCGAGGATGCCATGCCCCCATTTTTAAGTCAAGTCTGTGAATCTGCATACATACAAGTCTAAAAGAGAAGGAGATTACCATAAACAGTTCTTGCCCTAGGTACTGTGTCTGTCCTCTTAGGTGCGTTTATGACAGTGCTACATTTGATCTATTTATCCAGTTTCATTCAGATTTATATCACAAACAGCAGAGCAATTATTGAACCCTGGCTTTAACATTTCATGTGTCCTTGATATGTGTAACACTTAGGAGCCCTTTTAGTAAAGGTTTAATACATGTTAGTTATTGGGGCTTTTTCTTTTGTGCCTTAGTGATGAGTGGCATCCTAATTTTGGACCTTGCCTACTCATTATAATTTGTGCATAAATTTGTAAGACAGGACAACTTATAAGTAAAAACCAATTTAATTTATTGAATTAGAATGCACAGTCTGCAGCAAATGTAAACCAAACACTGTGTTGTTATCCTGTGAGGCAGAAAGTGACATCACTCGATACAGAGCTCCAGTCACTGTCTGTCCACTTTACATTCTACAAAGCACAATTTTTATACCTTTACTTCACAGCTTTTCAACCTATTTGCTACCTTTCTCTTATATGGTTATTCCTTACCACCTTGGGCATACATTCCTTTCTTTGTTCTCTTGTTTTATGGTCTTTTGCAGGGTCTTATCTCTATGTCCCATCTCCCTTAGCCTCCCCCAATTCCTGCCTTTTTCTGGTTTATGTAACGCATTCTGTCTACAATTCTTCTGGTCAGCAGTTTCGAAGGTTCACAGTACATACACAGACAGAGGAAAAACCTTGCCTATCTTTAAGACGCAAAGGCTTATTGGGTAGCATTGAAAATTGCTGCTACCCATGTAGCCTCTGTGGCTGCTGGGGCATTCAGGCTAACCCGGATTTTCACTTCCACCAGTGCAGAAGTGAAAATCTGGGTTACAGGTGTTGGCAGGCAGGCTATGAGCCACCATGGCATATAGCCTGCCCAACTCAATATCGGGCCCAAAATTATTTTTTTGGGAAAAGATATTCGCTGTAGCCCTTTTTTTCACATTTCTTTCCTTATTAACTTTTTATTTATGCACTTTTAATTATATTGATTCAACAAACCATTAGAGAAGGAAATCAATATTATGGTTTATTTAGATTTGATATACCGCCCTTTGCTAGGCAGACAGAGCAGTTAAAAAAAAATATCTCACATGTAGGAAAAAGGAAAGGAGCTCCATATATTAACAGGATAGAGGAGAAAAGAAAATAAAAATATCATAAATGCAAGCTAGAAGACAGAGGACAAGGCTTCTTTTGAAGCTGCAGCTCATTGGGAGGGTGCTATACCATATGCTTGGATAAAGAGGAGACTCATGAACTTAGGGAATGATTATTCTAACAAAAACTGTGAGAGGATCCAAGAGGGAGAACGGTGAGTGGAGGGAGAGATATAGACTAAAGGAGCAATAAGTTCTAGCTGGCTCAAGATCATATTGCTCCTAAATAAAACACAAAACTGACAATATGATATTTTGCAGTACCTTTTTACTTAGACTCCAAAATAAGAAAAAAGAAGAAAAATGGAGGAGGGGAAAAGCAAACAAGGAACATCATGAATATCTCCAATATAAAGAATAAAACAAGAAAAAAAGCAGCAATGGGGGACACATTTCAATCACAAGAGTACAATTATAGACAGTTAAGGATCATTTCATGGCCTCAGAACACTTCCTATTCTCCAAAAACATCTTAAGCTCTCCTAGATTTAAAAAAAAAAAAGCAAATTCAGTATCTTCCTACTTCATCCAACATTTACAGGGGATCTTAAGAAAATGCATGGTGCCTAGGATTACCAGTTGAGGTTTCAAAGCCAAAAAGACGTTCTGCTTCTCTTCTATAAAAATTATGAAATACATATATCATATGGTCCAGAAAAGGAGTAGCTTTAAACTCAAAGAAAGACTTTAGTATCCATTTCCTGTTCAATTCCAGAGCAAAGCAGCCACAAGAGTTGACTTAGGAGGCCATTTAAATCATGGAGATGTCCCCATAGCCATTTTACAAATGACTTTTAAAGACATCACTGGTGTGGGGATGTCCAAGTAAGCAGGGGGTGTAGCCGAGGCATATCTAGGGAGGTCAATAAAATTAGATGCCCTCACTCAATTTCAGAAACATCACACATTTAGACCTGCTACAGGCAAGTGTTTGTTTTGGTCTTAAAATACCCAAAGAGTGTAGAGAAGATAGTTAAGTGACTAGCCTAAGGCCACAAGGAGGAACTCTGTGATTTGAATCCTGGCCCTAACCCACTACACTAACCATTAGGCCTTTAGATGTCCCTGTTCTGAAATGTTATTCTGGGGATTCCTATGTAGAATCTCCATAGACATCCATATCAGGCATATACATGTTTGTGAAATTGTGCCTAACTTGCACAAGCCTGCTTTTATTTCAGAAGTTCTGGCTTGGACGTCCCAGATTGCATTTGGACATTCTTTGCAAAATGTGCTTTTTAGCCATCTGTTGATATCACAATTCTTGAAAAATGAGTACGATCGGGACTATCCACTGAAATATATTGCAGCTGAGTTTGCAGTCTTGGAATCGAAATAGAACACCCTGGAAGGAGGGGAAGAGTGCAGCATCCTTGGGTATTTGAAGCATCTTCATACAGTACCATCCAACCATGTCCTTAGATGGAACCAAAGAGGATTTAGGGAAATCTGTAAATCTCAAATTCAAGCACTTATCAAAGTTCTCCATCCCTTCCAACCTTCAATGAACAAAGTTTGTTTTTATCTCTTATCAGTGCCACAATATAAAATCGATGTGAGCTGATTTTCGGGACCACAGGGGCCTATGTGTTCCTCCAAACCAGTTTCTTGTGCCTCTATCTTGGCCTGAAACAAACTATGACAAGCAAAAACTTTAGAAAGAGAAGAGTCTAAAGATTTAAGAATGCCCCAAAATTTGTCGAACGTTACCGCATCTGGTTTTGTTAGCCTTAACAGTATGCTTCCATCCCTAGAGGGTCTACCACCAATCTCTTCCCAATGTCCATTGTGAGGTAGAGTCATATGCACTCCTCCAACTTCACCCAGAGCAGGCAACAGAACCACTATAGCAGGATCCTCTCAGTACAAAGGAGGCTTCACATCTGAAGCAGAGAACCCTCAATGTTGGCTGAACTTTCAGATGACTGTGATCTGTTCTGCATCTCCTATCATGGCTGTACTCAAATTTCTAGGTCTCAAAGGGGTCTCACAAGATATTCCCATCACTGAGGGAGGGCACTATATCTGCACCAAGCCTGAACACTAGACCCAAACTTCCATAAGCAATGGCTGACAGATCAAACCTCGGCAAATTGGTCTAGACCAAACAAATCCAGAGTGGATGTAATTGATGAGAGGTAGTCACTAACTTCCCCTTTATGCTTGCCCATGTTGCTAAAATTCTGATTGCACCAGACACCAATAAGCTTCCAAACTGGGAGCTCACACCCACTGGCACCTGCATAAGTTGCCACCTTGACCTCATCCCCAAGCCATAATCCTTTTCCTGATCTCATATGGAGTAAATCAGTCCCCAAAAAATCAAATATTCATTGTTTAAGAATATTGTTCTATTGTTATAGTCCATGAAAACATACTACCCTCAGTTAGAATAATCTTTCATTTGATTGGAAAATGAGTTAGGTATTTTTTTTAACTTTTATGAACAGTAGTTGTTTTGCAGAGAAACAAAGATTAGATGTTTCCTTTAACAGAGAACAAGAACTCCTAATGTAGTTGCTTTTTTAAAAAATCTAAAATACATTCAAACTCATATTCTAAAATTTGCTGATTATTTTTTTATTGGAACCTTCAGGATACTTATCTTTAACATTTCAAGGAAAACCAATAATCTTAATGTAACCCAGGTGCAGGTATCAACTATTCTGTATGATGGAACAATTGTAAATGTAGCCGTTCTTTTAACTAGCCTACTAAGGCTTGAACAACGTTGGATTTTCCTTTTACATGCTGTCTTTCCCGCTGGACTGAATCGGGACATTGATTGGTTGGGAGTTGGTTGATACACAGTCTTTCACAGCAGGGAGTTCCCTGATGTGTGAGGATCCCCTGCTAGTGATTGGTGTTCTGAGGTGATGGGCGGTTTGTAATTAGCCAGTCGTGAGATGGTATCCCTTTTTTAACAGCCAAATGCTCTGCGTTTTTTGACGGTTGTTATTTATTTGGGAAACATTTGTATACCGCAGCTTCCAGTGATCAGCTGCGGTGATTTCACACAAACGGTTACAAGTTATTCATGCTAAAAACAGTGGTCACATAATTATGACACATAGAATTATATACATTAGGTCAGAAATCAAGAAATATACATTTCGATTTGGGGGGAGCAAATATATCTATATACAATAGTGCTGGAATGATGCAAATGTATGGGATTATGGAGTATGATAGCTGGTGGGCTTGGGTTATACCAGGTTGTAGTACTCTTGGAAGAGGTGTGTTTTTAATTTTTTTCTAAAGTCGGTTAGGTCACTGTTTGATCGCATGTGACTTGGTAACTGATTCCAAAGTATGGGGGCAGAGAAGGTGAATGCCCTGCTGCTTGTGCAGGCTTTCATGTGTCTTATGTTGGTTGGGATGGTGAGTGAATCTAAATTGTTGGTTCTTCTAGATCTGTTGCTAGGTTGTCTGCTGATGAGGTTAGAGAGGTAAGTAGGCGCAACGTTATTAATGATCTTGAAAGTGGTTATCAGTATTTTGTATTTTGCGTGGGCCGTTATGGGGAGCCAGTGTAATTCCATTAAAGTCGGTGTTATGTGCTCCGAAAGATTCATCTTCTTAATAATCCTGGCTGTGACATTTTGTGCCATTTGCAGAATGTTTAATGTGTTCTTCGGGAGACCCTGTAGGATGGCATTACAGTAGTCCAGGTGTGGTGTTATGAGCGCTTGCACTACAGTTCTGAAATCTGAGTCGTCAATGAGGTTGCGCAGCGGTTGGATGACCCTTAATTTATGAAAGATGGCCCGGTTTGTTAACCGCAAGTGTTTTTCCATCTTTAAGTTATTGTTAAGAGTCACCCCAAGGTATTTTATTTCGCTCTTTATGTTGTACGTGTGGTTATTTAATGTGATTGTGTTGGGAGCTGTGAAATCTGTTTTTTTGGATATACACATTATTTCTGTTTTTTTTGTGGTTTATTGACATGTTATTATGTTGCAGCCAGTTTTGCAGATCATGTAGGCATTCTTCAAGGTGGTTGTACTTTGGGTTATTTACATCTACTGGAGTATATAGCATCACGTCATCCGCATAGATGTGGTAGTTGATTTTGTGCTCCTGGAAGATCGTACAGACAGGTTTTAGATATAAGTTAAAGAGTAGGGCGGATAATGCAGATCCTTGTGGTATTCCTTGGGTTTGTGGGAAAGGTTGCGCTTTTTCGTTATTGTAATGAACCTGCTGCATTCTGTCGGTTATGTAAGAGCTAAACCAGCGTAGAGGGGTTCCTGAAATCCCGATTGAAGCCAGTCGTTCTATGAGTGTTTTGTGGTGGACAGTATCAAAAGCTGCCGTTATGTCTATAAAAATCAGGACGAACATCTTCTTTCTGTCCTCTAGACCTTTGAGCAAAGTGTCTAATAGTACCAAGAGCAAGGTTTCTACACCATGATGCTGTCAGAAACCATATTGATGGTCATCCAGGGCTTTCCATGTGTCTAAATGATCTTGCAACTGTAGTTGGACTGCTTTTTCGATAATCTTCGCTAGCAATGCAATACTAGAGATCGGGCGGTATGATGTTGGGTCTTCCTTGTTGAGTGAGTTGTTTTTTAGAATTGGTCTTATTATGGATTTTTTAAGCTGTGATGGCATTATACCCTGTTGAAGTGATTGGTTGACAATGTGGGTGATGTAATGAGCAAGTTCTTGTTTGGTTGCTTTGATCCAGGCTGCTGGGCAGGGGTCAAGTGGAGAAGTGGTAGTGTTTAGTGCTGTAATTATGCTTATTGTTTGTTCGTCTTTAAGTTTCTGGAAAGCATTCCATTCCATTCCATTCCATTCCATTCTTGCTTGTTATTGTTGATTGTTGAATGGGGCCAGGCAGGTTTTGATTTGGGGTGTTAAGCATTTGAACTGTAGGGTTCAATTTGTTAGCAGAATGGCCTGCTAGGGTTTGGGCTTTGATCGACGTATTTGTGGTATCCTCATGGGTTGCTTTAGTAAGGGTTTTAACTAGATCAAATAACTCTCTAAGCCTGTTGAGAGCTTTGTTCAGAATGTTGGTATGATAAGATTTCTTAGCCTTGTTGACTTCGATTTTGTACTTTGCAAGGGTTGAAAGGTATTCCATTTTGAGTTCTTGTGTTTTCGCTTTTCTCCATTTCTTTTCTAGTTTCCTGAGGTCTTTCTTCATCCTGTTCAACGTTGATGTGTACCAAGGTTCCGATTTGGATTTGAAAGGTTGTGAAGAAGATTGTGACACACTGGATTCATGTTGGGAGTGCTTGATACAGGGGGTCTCCCCCGAAACGTGCACGTCGCGCGTATGACCAGATAAGTGTTATTTTTATTTGATTTCTAAGCCCGCATCTTAGATTTATTGGATGAATAAAAGGGACATGTATTGTGGTTTGGGGGAGATTTGCAGTCTCTTTCCCTCACAGTTTATGTGCGACAAAAAATAATAAAAATAGAAGGGTTTTTATGGTATCTTTTTTTGTGGACTTTAATGATTTGATTACCATTGGGGGTTTTGCTTTTTTGATTCTTTTAACTAGAGCAGCAACACTAATGTTGTTTATTGAAACAATGAATGGTAAGTTTCAAATATCTTATTTAAATATAGCAAATAAATGCTTAAAGCATTGCAACCATGAATTGCCAAAAAGTTTTAAATTCTTTCTACATAAGAACATAAGATATGCCATACTGGGTCAGACCAAGGTCCATCAAGCCCAGTATCCTGTTTCCAACAGTGGCCAATCTAGGTCATACGTACCTAGCAGTTTCCACAAAAGACAAAGGTTCTGCAATGCTTGTACTAGGTCAAGCATTGATATCCTGGGTCCCTTCTTAATAATGGTTTATGGACCTTTCCTCCAGGAACTTGTCCAAACCTTTTTTAAACCCAGCTACACTACATCCTCCGGTAACAAATTCCAGAGTTTGATTACACATTGAGTGAAAAAATATTTTCTTTTATTAGTCTTAAATAGTTTACCCTGTAGCTTCATTGCATGTCCCCTAGTCTTCCTATATTCTGATAACGTAAACAGTCGATCTACGTTTACCCGTTCCACTCCGTTCATTAATTTATAGACTTCTATCATATCTCCCCTCAGCAGTCTCTTTTCCAGGTTAAAGAGCCCTAACCTTTTTAGCCTTTCTTCATAGGAGTATCTTTCCATCCCCTTTACAATTTTGGTGGCTCTTCTCTGAACCTTTTCTAATAACGCTATATCCTTTTTAAGATACGGCGACCAGAATTGCACACAATATTCATAAGAACATAAGATATGCCATACTGGGTCAGACCAAGGTCCATCAAGCCCAGTATTCTGTTTCCAACAGTGGCCAATCTAGGTCATATGTACCTAGCAGTTTCTCCAAGGGACACAGGTTCCACAATGCTTGTATTGGTTCAAGCATTGACATCCTGGGTCCCTTCTTAATAATGGTTTATGGACCTTTCCTCCAGGAACTTGTCCAAACCTTTTTTAAACCCAGCTACACTAACAGCCTTTACTACATCCTCCGGTAACAAATTCCAGAGTTTGATTACACGTTGAGTGAAAAAATATTTTCTTTTATTAGTCTTAAATAGTTTACCCTGTAGCTTCATTGCATGTCCCCTAGTCTTTCTATATTCTGATAAGGTAAACAATCGATCTACGTTTACCCGTTCCACTCCGTTCATTAATTTATAGACTTCTATCATATCTCCCCTCAGCCGTCTCTTTTCCAGGTTAAAGAGCCCTAACCTTTTTAGCCTTTCTTCATAGGAGTATTCTTCCATCCCCTTTACCATTTTGGTGACTCTTCTCTTTTGCGGTCTCACCATGGAGCGGTATAGAGGCATTATAATATCTTTTGTTTTATTTTCCATTCCTTTCCTTATGATACCTAGCATTCTATTTGCTCTCTTGGCTGCCGCTGCATACTGGGCCGAGGGTTTTAACATGTTATCCACAATGACGCCTAAATCTTTTTCCTGGGTCGTGGTTCCTAATGTGGAACCTTGCATCGTGTAACCATAGTTTGGGTTGTTTTTCCCTAGGTGCATAACTTTGCACTTGTCCACATTAAATTTCATCTGCCATTTTGATGCCCAGTCTTCCAATTTATCAAGATCCTCTTGCAATTTTCCACAATCCTCTTGGGTTTTAACAACTTTAAATAGTTTTGTGTCATCTGCAAATTTGATAATCTCACTCGTTATTCCACTTTCCAGGTCATTTATGAATATGTCAAAAAGCAGCGGACTCAGCACAGATCCCTGGGGTACAACACTATTCACCTTTCTCCATTGGGAAAATTGGCCATTTAGCCCAACCCTGATCCATAGTAGTACACTGCCTCCTATCCCATGACTCTTTAGTTTTGCCAAAAGTCTCTGATGAGGGACCTTGTCAAAGGCTTTCTGAAAGTCCAGATACACTATACCAACTGACTCACCTTTGTCCACCTGTTTATTCACACTTTCAAAAAAACATAACAGATTAGTAAGACAATATCTTCCTTGTCTAAAGCCATGTTGGCTGTCTCCCATTAGGCCATGACTATCTACATGCTGAGTAATTTTATTCTTTATGATGGTTTCTACCATTTTTCACTGTACTGGCGTGAGGCTCACCGGTCTGTAGTTTCCCGGATAACCCCTCGAACCTTTTTTAAAAATTGGTGTTACATTGGCGATCTGCCAATCTTCAGGTATTAGAGATGATTTTAATGATAGCTCACAGATTACTAATAGCAGGTCTGCAATCTCATATTTCAGTTCTTTCAACACCCTTGGATGTATACCATCCGGCCCAGGTGATTTGCTACTCTTCAGTTTATCTAATAGTTGTAATACATCTTCCCGATGTATCGATATTTCCTTCAATTCTTCCGCACCTTTAAATACCACTTCAGTCATGGGTAACATCCCTACATCTTCCTCAGTAAAGACCAAAGCAAAGAATTCATTCAGTCTCTCCCCTATCACCTTGTCGCCTCTTAGTGCCTCTTTAACTCCTCAATCATCTAATGGTCCAACTGACTCTCTCACAGGTTTTTTGCTACGAATGTACTTGAAAAAATCTTTATTTTGCGTTTTTGCTTCCGCAGCAAGCTTCTTCTCAAATTCTCTCATTGCCTTCTTTATCAATGCCTTGCATTTGACCTGCCAGTGCTTGTGCTGTTTCCAGGTTTCATCGTTTGGCTCTTTTTTCCATTTCCTACAAGATGCTTTCTTGGCAACTACAGCCTCTCTGACCTCACCTTTAAACCATGCTGGCAGTTTTTTGGACTTCCTTCCACTTTTCTTAAAGCGTGGCATACAGCTGGTCTGGGCATCCAAGATAGTATTTTTCAACAACACCCAAGCTTGATGTAAGTCTTTAACCTTTGCAACTGCTCCTTTTAGTTTTTTCTTAACTATTTTCCACATTTTATCATAGTCTCCCTTTCGAAAGTTAAAAAGTAGTACTGTGGATTTTCTTACTATCCCTCCTCCACTAATTATATCAAAGGTGATCATGCTATGATCACTATTGTCAAGTGGCCCCAACACCCTTATCTCTTGTACTAGATCTAGTGTTCCACTAAGGACTAGGTCTAATATGGCTTCCCCTCTCGTCGGTTCATGGACCAGCTGCTCCAAGAAGCAGTCATTTATGTCATCTAGGAACTTTATCTCCCTAGCCTGTACTGCCATGACACTGACCCAGTCGATACTGGGGTAATTGAAATCGCCCATTATTATTACCGCGCTGTAACTTATTAAAAGAGGGCTGCTACACAGTACCCTGTCCTGTGCTGCTGAGGTAAGCTATATTCTTATTTGATTTAATTTATAGCTCTTTGCTGCTGCTAGGCTCTAACATATTATGAAATTTAAACTACAAGCTCTCTGCTGGGTTCCAAATTTAACCAGAAAGCTCTCTTCTGTGTTTTAAATTTAAACTAAAAATACTTTGCTTATACTAGGCCCTGAGTGACTATTAAATTAAAACTATAAGCTCTCTGCTGGGTATGAAATGTAACGAGAAAGTTCTCTTCTGTGTTTTAAATTTAAACTTAAACTGCTGCTACTAGGCCCTGACTGATTTAACAAGAAATAGTGGGTTCACAGATTAAATAGCTTTAATAGAAAGAATTCCTTTCAGAAAATTCCCAGAAGTATATACTCACAATTGCAGATCTCTCTCCAGAAGTAACAGTCGCTTTTTCTAGTCCTTCAAGATGTTATAATAGTTATTTAAATATGCAACAGTTATTGAAAAATTTCCTCTTTGCTTTCAGATAAACAACCCACTTAAATTCAAACAAGCAAGTTTTTTTTCCCTCTTAACTTCCTCTTTCAAAACTTTGGAGCCAAAGTTCAAAATAAAGTCTTCCTATGGAAAGCTTTAAGTCCCAATATATTAAAAATGAAAAATAACCCCCACAGTGCGTGTTTATGTTTTTGTTTATTTGAGATTTGCTATACCATCTCCCACGTATCAAGACAGTTTACAAGACTAAAAAGAGTTAAGTTAAAAAGTTAGAAAAATAATTGCAATTAAAATACAGGAACGAATAGTATTTAGGATAGGTACAGGCCACTAGATTAAAACTGCTCCCCCAACCCCACTAATAGTTTCAATGCTAAAAAAATATGTTTTTAATGATGTCTTGAACTTTTTATGGGACGATTTGGCATGGATAATTACTGGCAGAGAATTTCAGAGTGTCAGAGCCAAAAAATAGAAGGCAGAACGTCCTGACATTTCTAATTGGGCAGGAGAGATTGGTGGAATGAGTCTAACCATTCAAACAGCTTACCACCAATATCCAACGAGCTACAATGTTCCAATAGTAATCGGCGTTCAACTGAATCAAATACTGCCAACAGATCCACTGACACTAGGAGTACTGATACCCACCCCAACATCGTAACTTTTTAAATCTTCAACCCATCCTTCTCCTCCTCTGTAACCTAATCAATCCTTCAACCCAAACTTGTCTTTCTATTGCAATTTATAATCCCTCTGGAACATTAACATTGTTCAGCCCTAGTTCATGTTTATATTCCATGTTTGTTGCCCTTATATAATGTAATCATTGAGTTGATATTATATCGTAAACCGCTTTGACTGCATGATAAAATGGTATAAAATCCTGCTATATAAATAATTAAATAAAAATCCCCTTATCCAGTCACACATGAACCTGATTGAGCAATGCCACCAATAACGTCTCCGCACTACTCCCTAACTGAAATCCACCCTGCCCCACATCCAGGAGAGAAACATCTTTCAAATAACCCCCTATTTGCACCATGACTTCTTTCTCCATCAATTTAGCCAGTAGAGGCAGATTGGAGATAGGACAAAAACTACTGCAATCACTTTTTGCAGCCTAGCGATGATGTCACCCACCCGTGATCCTCCTCACTCTCATTGGGTAGTGCTGCAGGGACCGACAACATACACCAGGACCACAACTAGCACACGGGGTCAGCCAGCACAGGTAAATACAATTCTGAGCCCTCAGATGATGATCACTATCCAGATGATACAGCCAAGAAGCACAGGCAGATAGAAGTAACACCAAAGTCCCAATAAACAGGCACCATTTCAGTCAACAGAGACAGCAAGGCAGCAGTCCAAATCCAGAATCAGGTAACCACGGTCCTGGAGCAAAAGCAGATGAACAGAACAGCTCAACATTACTGTGATAGACATCAAGGCACACAGAAACAGATCCTCCCACATCAGTAGCATGAACAGATATAGTGGAATGTCTGTATTGTTGGCTTTGTGCACCATAACCATAACCTTAAATTGAGATCAGAAAGAAGTAGGTAACCAGGGATGCTGATATAGCAGTGATGTCACATGCTCAAATTTAGAATTCCTTTAAACAAACATATAACAGTGTTCTGCATCAGTTGTAATTGTTTTTGGTTCAGTCTAATTTCTTCTTTTCTTCCAGGTTCCAGCCTTTCTTGCATCTGGGCCCGTTATACCAGTTCCTGATCATGGACCAGATCCTCTTCTCCCTCTGGATTGGGTCAGCATTGCACAGGAACTTGAACATTGGAACAGGCCTACTCCATAAGTGCACTTAAAATAATAAAGTAAAACCCTAACTTGGGAACCATAAGTTCTCTGGTTTTCACCTTTTGGTTTGACAAACACTCCCTATCTAACATAAAAATGTTGTTGTTTTTAAGTGTCGTTGAGCCGGTGTCGACTCATGGCAACCCTCTGGATAGTTGTCCTAAGTTGTGTTTGGTCTTCAGTCAGGTGGCTCATTGTTGACAGACTGGTACCCGTAGCTGCTGTTATTGTATCGATCCATCACATTCTGGCCTTCCTCTTTTGCGTTGACCTTCTATCTTGCCAAGCATGATGTCTTTCTCTAATGATCTCTCTCTTCGCATGAGGTGTACAAAGTATGAAAGTTGAAGTCTTGTCATCTGAATGTCTAAAGAAAGCTTAGGTTTGATCTCCTCTAGTACTGACTGGTGTGTTCTTTGGGCAGTCCATGGTATACGCAATATTCGCCGCCAGCACCATAATTCAAAGGCATCAATTTTCTTCCTGTCTATCTTTTTCACTGTCCAGCTTTCACATCCATATGATGTTATTGAAAATACCATGGCATGAACAAGTCGAATCTTTGAATGCAGAGAAACATTTCTGCTCTTGAGAATCTTCTCTAGGTCTTTCATAGCCATTCTGCCAAAAGCAATGCGTCATCGGATTTCTTGACTGCTTGTTGCTTCTTTATTGATAGTTGATCCAAGTAGGTTAAAGTTGTCCACGATTTCAATTTCTTCTCCTTCAACAATGAACTTGTTGATTTTGCCAGTTGTCATGATCTTTGTCTTCTTTACATTAAGGTACAGGCCCATTTTGAGACTATGTTCTTTGATCGTGAGAAGCAAATGTTTCAGATCATCTTCACTTTCAGCCAGTAATGTGGTATCATCAGCATAGTGAAGGTTGTTGAAGAGTCTTCCACCAATCTTCACACCTCTGTTGTCTTCATACAATCCTGCTTCTCTGATGATTTGTTCTGCATATAAATTAAACAGGTAGGGGGAAGTATGCAGCCTTGTCTTACACCTTTGCTTATTTTAAACCATTCTGTTTCTCCTTGTTCTGTTCGAACTGTTGCTTCTTGATCAATGTACAGATTGTGCAAGAGAATGATCAGGTGTTCTGATTTACCCATGCTTCTTAATGTGGCCCAGAGTTTCTCATGGTTTACACAGTCAAATGCCTTGCTATAATCAATAAAGCACAAATAGATATCCTTTTGGTATTCTTTAGTCTTTTCAAGGATCCATCTCACATCCGCAATGATGTCTCTCATTCCTCGCCCTTTCCTGAACCCTGCTTGCACTTCGGGTAGTTCTTGTTCCAGGTATGATTGTAGTTCTGTTGAATAATCTTCAGTAGAATCTTGCTGGCATGTGGGATCAGAGTGATTGTGTGATAATTTCCACACCTTTCTTTAGCATTGACATAAACACAGATCTTTTTCAGTCAGTTGGCCATGATGTTGCCTTCCAAATTTCTTGGCAGAGCCCTGAAAGTACGGTAACAACTGCATCAGATTGCTATAATGCTTCTATGGGAATGCCATCAATGTCTGGTGCTTTGTTCTTTGATAAGGCTTTCAATGCTGCTTCAACTTCTTCTTCCATCACCAATGGTTCCAGATCATAAGATACAGGTTGAAATGGCTGTTGGTCCACTTGATCTTTATCATATAAAACTCTTTATATTCTTTCCACCTTTTCTTTATCTTCTCAGCATCATTCAACATAGAACATAGAACCTTGAGCATCTTGTAACATTCCAATTCGAGGCTGGAATTTTTTCGTTAACTCTCGTAGCTTTAGGAAAGCTGATCTTGTTCTTTCTCTAATAGTTTCCGCTTCTATTTCCTTGCATGTGTCATTGTAGTACTTTTCCTTATCCTGTCTTGCTGCATGTTGGAAATCTCTGTTGAGTTCTGCGATTGTCATTCTGTCCTCTGGCTTTAGCTTCTCTGTGTTTCTGAGCAACTTTCAGAGGTTCTTCCGTCATCCATTTTGGCCGTTTTTAATTTTTTACCCTTTGTAGAGACTTCTCGCTTTCTTCCAACACAACCTTCTTAATGTCATTCCATAACTCTTCTGGAGCTCTGTCATTTGTATCTAAAGCAGCAAATCAATTTTGCAGGCAGTCTTTAAATTCCAGTGGTATATTCTCAAGGTCATATTTTGCTGCATTCATGAGTGGTTTGCTCTTTTTCAACTTTAGCTTGTGTTTGCATACTAGTAGTTGATGATCTGTACCAGTCAGCTCCAGGTTTTATCTTTGTTGTTGTTATAGAGCTTTTCCATTGTTGACTTCCACAAATGTAATCAATTTGATTTTTGTACAATATATCTCGCCAGAACGGTGGGGTTATTATACCTCTTGCCAGGATGGTGTACCTTCTATGCGATTTGGCGTTTGGACAAAACCGTTGTATGATGTCTGTTTGCCGACATGAGCCAGACGTTTGGAAATGTTCAGATAAGTGAATAAATTTCTATTGAGAAAGGCATATATTCTGCTGTTTAAAGGAAAATATTTTTCTGTTCCTTTTTAGGAAAATAATTGAAGAATTTACATGTTATTTATTTATTTATTTACATTCTCTTATATACTGCGCTATTCTGCATCAGTGTGGTTTACATTGAACAAACTGAAATTACATTGAGCAGGGCATTATAACTTGCCCTGTTATGTTCCGGTTTGCCCATTATGTTCCGGTTTTATGCTGTATTGCAAACACTTTTTATAACTTTTAGGAATCTCAATAAATGTTTTGTTGGTGGGTGGTAAGGTTGTATTAGATATTGTTAGTGTTGTTAGACTGAGGTTTGGATTGAAAAAGTATAGAGGT
Organism: Ichthyophis bannanicus; assembly: GCA_033557465.1. Classification (NCBI taxonomy): domain Eukaryota; kingdom Metazoa; phylum Chordata; class Amphibia; order Gymnophiona; family Ichthyophiidae; genus Ichthyophis; species Ichthyophis bannanicus. The sequence continues at coordinate 1,500,720,786 of CM066031.1, forward strand.
AGTGACCCATGATGTGAGTGTCTGCTCTTAAACCCTATGGTGACTGGTTTGCCACATGTCGTGGTAAGATCATCCTGAGGTCGTTTGTGCCTTATCATAGTGTATGGAATAGTAATTTATATTGATAAATCAGTTTATTCATGAAAGTAAGGTCAAGGGTGTGGGTTTGTGTTGAATGTCATATTGCGCCATGCATATGCTATGCGCCGTGCGCATTTGTATCATGCACATGTAGTGGTATGCACAAGTGCAGCATGCCATCCACGTGCATGAGGCAGGGCACATTGCGCATGCGTCCCACACATGGTGCATCCACACTGCACCCTGCACATGCGCAATGCATGCTTTACCACACCATGCACATGTACAAGGCATGCGGCACATACACACTATGCCCTGTGCATGCACAATGCATGCACAAGGTGCGCTGCACATGCACAGTTGGTGTAGGGTGTACTGTAGGTGAGATATGCGGTGGAGTTCAAAGTTATTTGTGAGAGCTTATCATGAGAAATTATACAGCAAACATGCAGGGAGAGGAGACAACAGGCTACCAAGGTGGGGAAATACCTGAACATCAGTCCCCTGAGCTGTTTAGAATGCAGGACCCCGAGGAGGGGGAAGCAAGGCCATCAGGGGTGTCTCAGAACACAGAGGAGGAGCCTGACAAGACACAATCAGCAAAGAGGAAAAGGAAGCACCTCCCTGTAGAGGTGTGCAAGAGAGCACTGCATTTCAGCCAGCAGGAGAATGACATCCCCCTAGCAAATGTGCTGGAACACTACGATGTGTTGTATGGCTGCCTCAGCACAAAGACCCCACTGAGCACAAGAAACATGGTGTGGAAGGAGATACAGGAGGCTGGCGGTAAGGCTGGCGGACCACCCAGGGACATAGAAAGCCTCAGAAAGAGGTTTAATGTTATAAAACATGGTGTCCGTGCACACCTTACAGCAGAGAGATGCCATGCAATGGGCACAGGTGATGGCAGACTCAGTGGCCCTGCCCTTAACCCCCTGGAACAGCAGTTGTCAGAGAGACTTGGGCCCATATACATACATGGACTGCCTCCAGTGCTTGACACAGCCCACCTACGTGCTGGTAAGTGTGAAATATGTAATATTACAACAGCTACCAAGCTATCACATGGACATGCTGTTCCCCCCAGAACATGATGCCTGTAGCCTGTACTACACATACCTATCAGGTAGCACATGACAGTCAGCAGAGTATTGATTCACACTCACCCATTTCATAATGCTCAGAGTGCTGGTGTGATGGTCATGCAATACAGCTAGAACACAGGAACGAGTACAACAATTGGCAGACCCATCTGACCCATGTTGCAAAGCACACCCTGTTAGTCATCAGCACATGCTGTTTTCCGCATGCAGCAGACACATCTTGTAAAAATGAATGGCAATTTGGCCACACATATATGGTGTATGCACATACATATATGTGTAACCCCATGACCTGTGTGACTTCTGCATGCATGGACCTGTGCTCCTCTGGCAATGTCTAATAGTAAATCACAACAACTGGTTTGGGACATGCCCTGTGTGTGCCCTGGGATAGCATGGCAACATACAATGTGAAAAATGTCATGATATGCCAATGTCCAATAACATCACATTTAATCTGTGTACCTTGTCTCTCCCCAGGCAACACACAGAACCTTCTCTCCTTTTTCTTCAGCGAGCAAATGCTGCCATTTTCTAACAGTTAGAATTGACTCTGATGGGTTACAGCGATATTGTGCTCGTGCTGTCAAAGGTTTGATGTACAAGAGAAGCTTCTGTCTGGTAACATTTTGAGGCTGTGATTAAATATATCGTTCTGCAGGTAAAGTTTTTTGTAACAACAGAAGGTTTTTCTTGGAGCAGTATTTTATAGTAGCACTCCTTAAATAAAATGTTAAATATTTTTGGATGGATGTAACAGTTTGACACACGGAGTTGATTAATACATTGAATCATTGTTCATCTATGAGATATTGAATTTGCAGAACTGTAGTTACATGACACGCCTTTCCTTAAGGTTGCAAATATTAGGTGGATATATATAGTGTCACCAGCACCCCTTTTTGGCCCTGTTAGGCGCCCACCTAGGGCCGTGAGGTGTGGGTTGCCTTATTAAATAAATAGTCAGTAGCCGTGTAATTAAGGCAAAAGAAATAATTTGGGTTTTATTCCCCGTCCCACATAGGATTCTTTATGAACAGCACAAAGGAACACAAAAGAAAACTGTTTCTTCACAGTATAGAAAATAAACTCTTTGCCAGCACAAGGTATCACAGAACTCTTGCTTGCCTGGCTAACACAGGGATGTAATTTCATCAGACAGACAAAGCATGCAATCCATGGAATCCAGTTCTATATCACACTCCTGGTTTTCCCATTGCATCTGCTCATAGTCTGTATTTGGAGGCACATAACAATCTTTATAACTGAAATCCTCACAGCTCTTCCCTTGAATGACACTGGTTATTCTATTTGGTAAGTGCTCTATGTCAACAGGGTTCAAGAGTCCTGTGCTAGGAACTGTATCTCTCAGGTTCCTTCTCCAATAGGGATTTTCCTCCCAATTACTGGGCTTTGCTCTGCTGGCAATGCCTGGCTTTTTTCCTCTAGCTACAACAGGGTACTTAGCTTTTGTCCCTGGGTAATGAGCTTCTCTCTCTGGGCTTTGGCTGGCTCCTCTCCAAGACTTCCACGTCTCTGTATGTTTATGTTTATGTTTATTACATTTGATATACCGCTCAGGCCAAAGCATTAGAGCGGTTTACAATACTACATAAATGATACTGAAAATATGAAAAGAACACCATTAACAAGATAGGACAGAGTAAGAGATAGTGATCGTCAAAGAAATAGAAGAGACAAGAGGAAAGGTTCATTATAACACCAGAGAGGCAGAATATCATACCACCACAGCTCAGTCCTTCCAAACAGACTTGACCATAATCGCTACTCATCACAAATTCAAGCCAGGCAGAAATACGCCGCAGAAATGGCTCCTTATAAACTTCTGCTGCCTGGATATACTTGACAGAAGCAGATGAGGCAGAGCTCTCACTCACAGCCTACGACGCCGGCATCATTCCTGCACCGTCCCGCTCGTCGTGGCATGCAAACCAAATACAGCAGATAACCCGGTCCCGCACGGTCCAACGCCTAAGGGCCACACCAAAGGGCCCTCTTACGAGGCCCTCAGGCGTGGGCCTGCAAGGCGCGGGCTCACTGGTGGAATGGCAGTTTAAAAGCCAATGGAGTGGGCAGGCTCTGTGGAGGGAGATGGAGCTCCCGCTCACCTCTGATGCTGGCTGCTGCTCTCCCCTCACAGAACACGCTGGTGGAATGGCAGTTTAAAAGCCAATGGAGTGGGCAGGCTCTGTGGAGGGAGGTGGAGCTCCCGCTCACCTCTGATGCTGGCTGCTGCTCTCCCCTCACAGAACACGCTGTGGAATGGCAGTTTAAAAGCCAATGGAGTGGGCAGGCTCTGTGGAGGGAGGTGGAGCTCCCGCTCACCTCTGATGCTGGCTGCTGCTCTCCCCTCACAGAACACGCTGTGGAATGGCAGTTTAAAAGCCAATGGAGTGGGCAGGCTCTGTGGAGGGAGGTGGAGCTCCCGCTCACCTCTGATGCTGGCTGCTGCTCTCCCCTCACAGAACACGCTGTGGAATGGCTGTTTAAAAGCCAATGGAGTGGGCAGGCTCTGTGGAGGGAGGTGGAGCTCCCGCTCACCTCTGATGCTGGCTGCTGCTCTCCCCTCACAGAACACGCTGGTGGAATGGCAGTTTAAAAGCCAATGAAGTGGGCAGGCTCTGTGGAGGGAGGTGGAGCTCCCGTTCACCTCTGATGCTGGCTGCTGCTCTCCCCTCACAGAACACGCTGGTGGAATGGCAGTTTAAAAGCCAATGGAGTGTAGCCGGGTCCAAGCTGAAATCACTTTCTGAAGAGAGTCTGTCTGCTGCCTCTTGCTACCGGGACACTTCCTTTACTTCCTGGTTCTAGCAAGGTCTGCTGGTTGAGAGGACTTCCTTCCTCTTGGTTACTCACTCTCCAGTGACCGAGGCCCCCTCTGGCTTGGGAGAGTCCTCTGCAGCTACAGCCTGCTCCACCCTTTGGCTTCTGCTCCTGCCTTTGCTGCCTTGGCTCCAGCCCCTCCCTTTGCTCCTCTACTGGGCTTTCCCTGTAGTTTTTTATGCTCCTGTTCTCTGCACGTTGTACGTGCCCTTCCACTCAGGTGAGCTTGATTAGCCTTTTGGCTTTCTACTACGTCACCTTTGGTGAATGGAAAGTTTTCTCCACTATACTTGGGCTTTTTAAAAGCTGAATATGTTTGCTGCCTATGTGTTTGTGAGGTAAGCTCTTCCTCTTTTCCTATTACCATAGGCGCTGAGCTAGCCATTTCCTCATATAGCATAGGCTCTGTATTAGTTACCTCATCACAATAGTCAGGATGCACTTTATTAGTTTTTGAAATAGCATTTATTCATGGGTTTTAAAAGTTTGAAGAATAATATCATGCCTTGATATCCAATGGGTTTCTTCATGTTTTGGGTTTATATACCCCTTAGAAAATGTTTTTTTGCTGTTATCAATATTATCTTTTACTATTTAAGTGGTTTAAAAACACCCGTTGTTTATTAGATACCGCGGTTTGAAGTATTACCTTTTTTAATAGAGATAAATAAAGTGGATCCAGTTCAAAAATATTTTTTATATATATTTTTTAAATTAGGTTTTTAATGTAATCCTGTAAGTAAATCCATTCTTTAAGGGTTTTTCATATTGTGAGGGATTCACTTGTTTCAATTGCCACCCTCCAGTTTTTCCCCCTCCTTTGGTGCTTAATCATTCACTCAATATTATATTAGTCAAATTATATATGAGGCAATTTTTTTTAAATTAAATATGAGGCAGTTTTTTAGCATTACTGCTGTGGCTTTCAGAAATACTATTAGACTAACATCACTCCTGCTTTGTTGTTATATTGCTTTTTGATACTGGTTCTTTTTCTCCTCCTGTTTAGCACAAGGTTTATACAACCGTTTTGAACCTGGTGGAAAGGTACTATTTTAAAGAAGTTAAGTGTCCTTTTTAGTTGTCACACCTTCATATGATTTTTTTTACAAGATATTACATTTTTATTTATAGTTTGTATTTATGTTTAGATCCTTTTTTAGTGGTGCACACTTGTTTTTGGGCATTCCAACATTTTTGTTTAACTTTTTTATTTAACATTTTTATTAATGTTTTATATTAATTCTCATTATTGATTTTTATATTTTTAGTATGGATTTATCTTGTTTATTTATTTGATGTTTTTATATAATTTTATATGTGATTGTTTCTTATGAACAACATTTTTTTTATTGTTTGTTCATGTATTTATGGATGTAGCACGCCTGAATTCCCCTGATGAAGAAGATTCAAAACATGGCCTGTGTCTGGCGTTTGGGCTAATGTGTGAAATAAAGTTCTCCTTCCTTCATACCACGAACTAGTACTGGGTTTCTTCTGTTCACATGGTACCATGCTCCTTTGGTGGACCCCTTAATTCTAGCATGTTCTCTCCATGGAAGGATGTTCTTAGCGTCGGAGATGATGCCCTTGGTAAACCTTTACCACAAGAATCACTTATGGACCAATCTGTGGAAGCTGCCGATGGCATTTGGACTAAATGGGAAGATGTGGTCCTCTTAATACAGAAACTAGTGAAAGAAGAGATGCATGCGGCATATCTCCTAGATCATCCCCAGGGGATTACGCATGAACAAGGCTCCAGGATTATACCTTAATGAAGAAGGTTTTATTAAATGTTGGAATGCCATTTTAAACAAATGTTCTTTGGATCTCATGATATTGATAATTACCCCAGCTAATAAGAAATCAGAAATTTTGAAAAGTGATATTGATGAGAAACTAACAGTCTTAAAAGGGTGTGATAACAATTTTGAAAAAATACAAACCGACTATGAAAGAAATATCCAATCATTTAAGAAAGAAATTAAAAATAAAAAAGTTGATAAGTTTAAAAGGGACGAGGATGATTACAGAGTAGGGTATGTATACCATTGGTGTAAGAAGGTAGAAAATGATTGAATTTGGATTAAGAAGAGAACCTCTATATTTGACCATGATTGAAGTTCCCCATAGAGAAGAATCACTAGAACAGAAAAAGAAACGAAGCAGGAGTGAGTCTTTGGAAAATCTGGATCCTTCGGCATCCTTATTCTCCACACAAAGATAGAGGTCCAGGCCTCAGAAAGATAAAGAACCTGAAGGTGGCCATAATAGTGTTTTTTTCAATATGGACCTCTTTTGGAAGGGCGGCGGTTGGGACAACTCCCGTACCCGTCAGCCACAAGTAGAACAATACAGATTTTACGATCTCCAACAGGAGAGGGGAAACTATGAGTACAATCAAAACAGAGGTCGAGGGCGAGGACGTGGACGGGGCAATTGGAATATGGACAGATCCCGGGAAAGGAGATATTAAATGATTCCATTACAGATAATGTTATTAACATCTCAGAATATGTATTGACTCCGGATGAAGTATCAGTTTTGAATAAGGGGCTAACTTTTGTACCGGTAAAAAAGCCGGACCACTTTGAGATCGAAATTGACTTATTTAAATTTTTTCGCAAAATTCGTATCAAGCAGTTTTTATGGGTCAGGAGGCTAATTCCAATGATGGTTCGATAATTATCTGTAATAAGTCGTCTTGGATGCCCCTAGACAAACAAATCAAATTATAGAGGCTTTTGAATAAGTGGTTTCTCAACAGGTTAAAGACATCTGTATAAAATCCCGTCCTAATTTTTATAACCTCACAAGAGGAGAAAATGAGGCTATCAAATCTTTACAAAGAAATGATAAAATAATTATCAAACCTGCAGACAAAGGAGGCGCTGTAGTAGTACTTGATAAGAAGATGTATATTGATGAAATCAACAGACAGCTCATGGATAAAACGTTTTATCTTCTATTAGAGGGTGATTCTACACATAAGCTAAAGGGTAGCATTGACAATATTGTGCTGACGGCCTTTGAGATAGGTTATGTTACTAGAAAAGAAAAAGATTTTCTCATTGTTCCCACGCCAGTTATTCCCACAATTTATGTCATCCCAAAGATTCACAAGTCTTTGACGGCACCTCCTGGCCGTCCGATAGTTTCAGCCGTAGGTTCACATATGGAACCCATTTCAAAATTTTTGGATGCATTACTTAGACCTTTTGTGACCATGATGTGGTCCTATGTGCATGACTCATCACATGTTATTGATATTTTGTCGTCCTTCCAAAATTTTAATCCCGATATAATACTAGTCACCTTGAATGTTGAATCTTTGTATACGAATGTCCCACAAGCAGAATCCATAGACATAATTGAACAATGTTTACTTAAGAGGGATACCCATAAGCAGATTCCGACGGCTTTGCTAGTGACATTGGCACAATTTGCGCTGTGTGAGAACTATTTCTGCTTCAGAGACATTGTTTTTAAGCAAGTAAAAGGGGTAGCAATGGGATCATCTATGGCCCCAGATGTAGCAAACTTGTATATGTTGTAGTTTGAAGAAAAAATTTTAAAGGATCATGCTTTTAAAACTAACATCAAACTCTGGATATGGTACATTGATGATATCTTTATCATTTGGGATGGTAGCATAAATTTATTGACTAAGTTTAACATATGGATCAATGATTTAGACATACATTTACGATTCCAGGTCACATATGATTTTCATCAAGTTCCATATTTAGATTTAATAATTAAAAAAGAGGGCAATCATTTTATAACCTCTCTTTATAGAAAACCCATGGACCGTAACCAACATTTACATTTTAACAGTTTTCACAACCCATCTCTTAAGAAGAACCTGCCTGTGGGGCAATTCCTTAGGGCAAGGAGGGCATGCAATCGGGGCAGTGGGATGCAGTCAGGGCAGTGGGAGCAACACAAAACCTTTAAAAGTGGCGCTCTAGCAGGCAGCCCGCCGCTCCAGCCTCCACCACCCGCCCGCCAACCAACGAAGCTCCCCCTGATCGGGGTAGAGCGCCTGAGCGGGAAATCCTCCTGCTCAGAGGCTCCTGCCAAATTGGGGCAGTGGGAGCAACAGAAAACCTTTAAAAGCGGTGCCCTAGCAGGCAGCCCGCCGCTCCAGCCTCCACCATCCATCTGCCGACCAATGAAGCTCCCCCGATTGGGGTAGAGCGCCTGAGCAGGAAATCCTCCCACTCAGAGGCTCCTGCACAATGGTGGCAGTGCGAGCAACAGAAAACCTTTAAAAGTGGTGCCCTAGCAGGCAGCCCACCGCTCCAGCCTCCACCACCTGCCCGCCGACCAATGAAGCTCCCCCGATCAGGGTAGAGCACCTGAGCAGGAAATCCTCCTGCTCAGAGGCTCCTGCCCAATCAGGACAGTGGGAGCAACAGAAAACCTTTAAAAACAGTGCCCTAGCAAGGTGCACCCGCGCCTGGTGGGCCCGTGCCTGAGGGCCTCGCCAGAGGGCCCTTTGGCATGGCCCTTAGGTGTGGCCACAGAAGCAGCCACAAAAAGCAACAAAAGCAAACCATAGCCAAAGCAACCCACGGATTGAAGCAACAGCAGCCAGCATACTCCAGCTCACACAGCCAGGCTCAAGCAACCCGAGACAGCGTGAATAAGGAAAAGGAGCACCCACCGCCCTAAGGAAACCAACGCAGAAGCTCAACCCAGCCCCAGGACACACAGGTACTCCAATAAACCATGCCACCCTTGCTAGCCCCAATTTACCTCCTAGCACCATTCCTAACCCTTTATCCCTCCACCACCGACACACTCTCCAACTACCCCACACAAAACATCACAACCATCCAAACCACAAACACCAACAACCCCCCCCCCTACATGGGGCAACACCCACACCACCCACACCAATCCATACCCCCCAATCCCCCAAACAGCAACCCCCTCTCCATCACACTAATAAATGCTCACTCAGTTAGAAACAAACACCACATTCTCCACGGCCTGATCACAACCCAAAAGATTGACATCCAATGCATAACAAAAACATGGCTAACAGACACTGACACTGTGCTCATGAACCAACTAACACCAAATGGATACAGTCTTCACCACTGTTCTCAAGTCCACACCAGAGGAGGAGGAGTAGCCATCATTGCGAAAGCCAACCTCCACCTCAGAAACTATGCATCGGAAACAACCAATGAAGCAGACATACTCAACCTCACCAACAAGCATCTCTCCATATGCTTAATCTGTGGGAGGAGTGGCTCAGTGGTTGGGACAGGTTACCTCAGGCCAGAGGGCCGGGGGTTCAATTCCTGCATGGGGCCAAGCAACCTCAGGCCGGAAGGACTGGGGTCTCTAGTCCCATGGCCACTCCTTGTGGCTTTGGGCAAGCCACTTAACCCTCCATTGCTCAGGTACACTTAGATTGTGAGCCCTTCAGGGACAAGGGAATAAAAAGTACCTGTTAGTACATGTAAACCGCACTGATTCTAAAGAACGCGGTATAAAAAAATAAAGAAAAAAGAAAAATAATTAAATAATTAAATAATCTACCGAGCGTGCCCACCCCAAGCACAGACCTATCAAGCATACTACAACACATATCTGAGAGTGCCATCTCCACAAAAGAGCAACTAATCCTCAGAGACTTCAACCTCCCATCACTCCAAGACAATTATGCCGAAGCCTTCATCAATGCCATGGAAGCAATGAAACTGACCCAGATCATACACGAACCAACACACGAAAAAGGGAACATGCTTGACCTCATATTACTGATCTCCCAAAACGTCACCTCATACAAAAACCCAGAGATCACATGTGTGCCATGGTCAGGCCACTATCTCATCAACATCTCCCACAACTACCAGCACACCAACGTAAAAGAGAACAAACAACATACAAGAAGATTTAAACCATTCATCAAAGAGGAGTTCCTGGTACAAATACTACCTAAACTCCAAACAAGCTCCACCAATATCGATGACCTAATCTACAACTGGAATACTACCATCTCCTCTGCATCCTGTGCAACAGCAAACAGCACCAAAAACAGACATACCACAACAAGAGCGCGATGGTTCACCCCCAACCTACAGAGACTAAAGACCCAGCTCAGAAGAGCGGAGAGAAAATGGAGAAAGACCAAAAAAGAGGATGATAAAACAAAATACATGAGTGAACTAGACGCTTACCACACAGAAACCGATAAAGCAAAAAGGACCTACCACTCAAAGATCATAAACACCTCAATAAACAAACCACGAGAGCTCTTCGAGATTGTCAAGAAGCTAACCAAAGCACCCAACCACTCCAACCAGCTACCAAACATCTCGCCAGAACTACTAGAACACCAATACAAGCAACTTCAACAACCAGTCCACAACTGAATGCAGAGATAACCACCCACCCTACTACCATAGACAAAGACTGGAGCACATTTGAAACAATCACCAAAGAAAAAATAGAATCCACCATCTCCTGCCTAAACATTACCACCTCTCCACTAGATCCCTGTCCTGCAGAATGGAAAAAGAAATCCAAAGAGGACATAAGCACATCCCTAACCCACATTGTTAATGAATCCCTCAGGCAAGGACACATGGCAGACATCCTCAAAACCTCCATCATCCACCCAACCTTAAAAAAACACAACCTGGACCCCCTTGACCCCGCCTGCTTCAGGCCTATAGCAAGTCTTCCATTCACCGCCAAAATCATTGAGAAGATAGTTCAACAACAACAACTTCAAGACCACTTGGATACCAACAACATATTGGACCCACAACAGCATGGTTTCCGTCCATTCCACAGGGTCGAGACCCTCATGACATCACTAATGAACACCCTCATCAAGGGCACACAGGCCAAGCACTCTGGATATGCTATGATCTTCCTGGACATATCCACAGCCTTTGACACCATCTTCCACAACATCCTCCTACACAGACTCCAAGAAATTGGCATAAAACATGTCATACTTCAATGGTTCCAATCCTACCTGACCAATAGACAACAACTGATCCACACAAGCATAGCAACCTCCCCCCTCTTTCAGCAACACCAAGGAGTACGTCAAGGATCACACTATCCGCCATGCTCTTCAACATCTACCTGCAACCACTCTGCTCAATCATACATGCCCATAACATCAGCTACCACATCTATGCAGATGACATAATGCTATATGGACCGATCACAACCACCAACCCAACGAACAACCACCTATTAGACTGCTTCATAGAAGTCTCCAACTGGTTACAAAGGAACAACCTGTCCATCAACATAAAAAAAACCCAGAAGCCCTCATAGTAACCAAGGACCCAAACGTCACACCACCTCCACACCTCAACTTAGGAGCCACACAAATACAAATGCAACCCCACATAAAATACTTAGGAATCATCATAGACCAAGTACTCACACTCAAGCAACAGATCAAAAAGACTACCAGAATAATATTCCACAAGGCTAAAAATGTACGCCTCTGGTCTCTCATTGATCCATAGGACTTCAGGACAGTCATGTAAGCTATGACGCTCCCCCACCTGGACTGCTGCAATATAATCTATCACGGACTACCCACCACCCACACCAACCCACTATGAACTGCCTTAAATACCACAGCAAGAATTATCCAGAAAGCAAAAAAAACAAGATCACATCACCCCAATCCTGAGAGAACTGCACATACTCCCTCTCAAAGCAAGAATCAAATACAAATCTGCCCTACTTATCCACAAAGCCCTCTATCAAACTCAGACTTCCCAGCTACACACTCTACTGCCCCAACCCACCCACAACAGAACAACCAGACAAACCACCAGCAACACCCTCACCATCCCCCACGAATGAACTAAATACAATCAACGGACCTGCAACAGAGCCTTCGAACTATACGCTCCATTCCTCTGGAACTCCCTACCAAGTCAAATCAGAAACAACAGAGATCCTTCAACATTCAGGAAACAACTAAAAACCATCCTGTTCCAGGAATACCTCAGATCAGAAACAAACATCCATCACTGACTACCCCTCCAGACCTTCTAACATACCCACAGATCTACCTACTAAGAGACTGATGTCCATTGTTTAAGTCCTTAATGTCTGTTCAGATCATTAATGTTGTCTCCCCGGTGACAGCCCCTCCACCCTAAGAATTGATTACTGTTCCCCACCCCTTTGATGTTAAACTGCTTTGACCCGGTGAAAAGCGGGATATAAATACAGTTAAATAAATAAATAAATAATCCCTTAAGAAGAACATGCTTATGGGGCAATTCCTTAGGGAGGAGTGGTCTAGTGGTTAGGACGAGGTACTTCAGGCTGGAGGGCCAGGGGTTCAAGTCCCACCTGGGGACAGCAATCTCAGGCCGGAGGGACTGGGATTTCTAGTCCTATAGGCACTCCTTGTGGTCTTGGGCAAGCCACCTAACCCTCCATTGCCCATGTTCCCTGTAAGTATTAGCATATGTGTCTCATATCCCCTCATGTTAAATATATCCCCCAATTGACCGCTTTGACCCGGTGAAAAGCAGGATATAAATACAGCTAAATAAATAAATTAGGGCTAGGAGGGCATGCACTTCATTACAGGATTTTGAAGTTCAGGCAGATATCATGAAAACAAGATTTGTGGCAAGGCAGTATTCCTTATGTCACATTGACCAAGCATATAAGAGAGCCCGTGAGTCCTCCCGTGAGTCTCTCTTAAAACCTCAGAAAGAAAAGAAAGACGTGGGTATGGTTTGCACTCTTCGATACTCGTTTTTATCAAGAAAGATTACAAACGTTTTACAAAAAGAATGGCATCTCATCCAGTCCATTCCTGGTTTTCATGATCTTCCATTAACAGTAGCTCATAAATGCAATATTAATTTGCGGAATTTATTAGTACCGTCAGCTTTAACTGAACGTAAAATTCTCTCCCAGCACAAGGGACAGTTCCAATGTGGACAGTGTTCCATTTGTCCCCATGTGATGCCCATAAGAAGGAATTTTGTACACCCCATTACAAAAGAAAAATTTCCAATTGATGATTTTGCAAATTGTGAGACCACTCATGTAATTTATGTTATCCAATGTCCGTGTCCAATGTTACATGTGGGTAAAACGATCCAAAATGTTAGAGTGCAAATTGTGGAACATAAGAGTTGCATTAAGAGGGGGGTGGTGGACAAACCCCTGGCAATGCATTGGCAGAAGGCACAAAAGATTGCAGACTTGAAGTTTTCATCATTAAAAAAGTTAAATTGAATTGGTGTGGGGGAAATATAGACAAGACATTAATGAGACTGGAACAGAAATATATTTTTAGGTTGAACACATTGATTCCAAATGGGTTGAATTTAGATAAGGATCTTTCCATGTTCTTATAATTTGTCAATCTGTTTGATATATTTTTCAGCCATATATGTTTAGCCAGCTACATTATTATAGTACTCCATTATCCCTATATGGTTCATTATGGTGGTTAGGATCATTTATGATTTGATTTATTTATCACATTTGTTTTTAGTGCATGATTCATCTAAAGGGACTTTTTATTTTTTATTTTTTAATATTTTATTTTTTAATTTTTTAATTTTTATTTGTTGTTTCACAAGCCCTTTCTGTTTTATTTCATACAGGACCCCTTACCTGTTATTATATGTAGGCATTTTTACACATTTTTAATAGATGGTGTATAGCCACTAAAGGTATTATTTATTCTGGTTTTGTAGTCTGGTCTTATGAGTATACATTTTTTAGTACGGAGCGTTCTTTGTTTATTTATTTATAGTGTTGTTTTATTATATGACAATTTTTAAGGGGTGTTTATTATTTATCATTTTATTCGCTGTTCAGATGGTTTAGTTCTTATGGGTTTTTGTAGCCTGGTCTTATGAGTATACATGTTTTAGTACGGAGCGTTCTTTTAGATATAATGACCAGAATGAGGATAATACTTGGTTCATTTCTATTTTCTGGCTGCCCTCCCTGTCTTCTGCCACTTTTATGATACAATAGTGCCAATAGATTCATGCAACAATTATGCACGGAATGATAATGATGTGTTTTTGGTGTCTTGACATGATACCTAGTATGGGCTTGGTTAACGGCTCTTAAACATTATTCCGATGCAGTTTTGAAAAACTTTGGTATATACTGATATATGGACGTAGCGATTCTCTTTTTTACATGGGTCTTTTTACATGAGCCTTTTTCCCAGCGTACGATTGGTCACGTATCCTCCAATCAAAAGCCCTCATGGTTTCCCGCGGTTTCACCCTTCTCTCCTTTTTCTTTAGCGCGCAAATGCTAGTGTTTTCTAACAGTTAGACTTGAATCTGATGGGTTACAGCGATATTGCGCTCGTACTGTCAAAGGTTTGATGCATAAGAGAAGGTTCTGTCTGGTAACATTTCGAGGCTGCAATTAAGTATATTATTCTGCAGGTAACGTTTTTTGTAACAACAGAAGGTTTTTCTTGTGGCAGTATTTTATAGTAGCACTCCTTAAATAAAATGTTAAATATTTTTGGATGGATTTAACAGTTTGACTCACGGAGTTGATTAATACATTGAATCATTGTTCATCTATGAGATATTGGATTTGCAGAACTGTAGTTACATGACACGCCTTTCCTTAAGGTTGCAAATATTAGGTGGATATATAGTCAGGATGCACTTTGTTTATTAGTTTTTGAAATAGCGTTTATTCATGGGTTTTAAAAGTTTGAAGAATAATATCATGCCTTGATATCCAATGGGTTTCTTCATGTTTTGGGTTTATATACCCCTTAGAAAATGTTTTTTCACTGTTATCAATATTATCTTTTACTAGTTAAGTGGTTTAAAAACACCCGTTGTTTATTAGATACTTTATTAGATCTTTTTAATAAAGATAAAAAAGTGGATCCGGTTCAAAAATGTTTTATATATATTTTTTAAATGAGGTTTTTAATGTAGTCCTGTAAGTAAATCCGTTCTTTAAGGGTTTTTCATATTGTTTCAATTGCCACCCTCCAGTGTTTAATGCTCCTTTGGTGCTTAATCATTCATTCAATATTATATTAGTCCAATTATATATGAGGCAATTTTTATTTTTAAATTTATATATGAGGCAGTTTTTTAACATTACTCCTGCAGCTTTCAGAAATACTATTAGATTAACATCACTCCTGCTTTGTTGTTATATTGCTTCTTGATACTGGTTCTTTTTCTCCTCCCGTTTAGCACAAGGTTTATACTACCATTTTGAACCTGGTGGAAAGATACTATTTTAAAGAAGTTAAGTGTCCTTTTTAGTTGTCACACCCTCATATGTTTTTTTTTTACAAGATATTACATTTTTATTTATAGTTTGTATTTATGTTTAGATCCTTTTTTAGTGGTGCACACTTGTTTTTGGGCATTCAAACATTTTTATTTAACTTTTTTATTTAACATTTTTATTAATGTTTTATATTAATTCTCATTATTGATTTTTATGTTTTTAGTATGGATTCATTTTGTTTATTTAATTGATGTTTTTATATAATTTTATATGTGATTGTTTCTTATGAACAACATTTTATTTATTTATTGTTTGTTCATGTATTTATGGATGTAGCACGCCTGAATTCCTCTGACGAAGAGGATTCGAAACACGGCCTGTGTCGGGCGTTTGGGCTAAAGTTGTGTGAAATAAAGTTCTCCTTCCTTCATACCACGAACTAGTACTGGGTTTCACCATCTAGTACATGCCATGTTGTGTTACTATAGACCTGCACAATGGACACACAGGATATTGTGGCATGGATAGGTGAGTACACGTCTGAGATGGGGCAGCAATGCATTCGGTTAACACCCTGGAACTGGCATGACTGGAGGATTATGTTAAGTGGATCCATGTGTGACTGACTGTGGTTGCTATGCTATACCTACTGTGATTGTTTATCTCATCATGTGACATGGTGACTGTGGACATGCAAGACATTTACATGGCGTCCCAGATAGGTCTTATGGGGGCATATATCTATGATACATCTGTACATATGTGCACTCTGACACACTCCCAGAACAAGTGAACATTCCATCTGTAAAATATGTCGTGTACATGCATGGATGAGAGACATTAGGAAAGACATATGCATCTTCCCTCTCACAAACTGTGTGTGGAAAGACTGCACTAGCCTCACAATGGCTGTTGTGTGTGCACATCATTCAACAAGGCAACAGGGTCAGATCTGCAATGATGTGCAATGGTGTTTGGACATAGACTGCTGGGAAACAGACCATGACCATCTAGACTCATGGGGTGTGTTTTGCTTACCTACATCATGGCCTGCCCAGACACCTAGGCCCAAAAATGTGTATATCGGACCTGCACACAGCAGCAGGCGCACCTACAATGGTCCAAGAGATGAACCACAGACCTCTGTGTATAGGCCTGAGGTCACATATGGATAGGGCAGACCTGCACACAGCAGCAAGCACGCCTACAATGGTCCAAAAGATGAACCACAGACCTCTGTGTATAGGCCTGAAGCCACCTAGGAGTAGGACAGACCTGCACACAGCAGCAGCCACAGCTACAATTGTCCAAGAGATAGACCACAGACCTCTGAGTATAGACCTGAGGTCACGTATGGGTAGGGCAGACCTGCACACAGCAGCAGGCCCACCTACATTTGCCAACATAAAAGCCAACCTGGATGGACCAGGCAGCTACATGTGTGGCATCACATTATGTACGACATTGTTACCATGCTCAACACACCTTGTATGGCGCCTTCACAGTTTGCAGTGTGAAACAGTGACACATTCAGAGGTGACCATCCCTCTGCCATTTTCACACATATTTACAGTGAGGTTCATGAACATGCCCACATACGTAATAGTGTGCTATGCTTCCACTCCCCTCTACAGTGCACTGTGTATGTCACCAATCTACCTCACCCTGACCAGGCCTTGGGAGTGTGCTGATGGTTCACCATCCATCAGTTCAGTGGTGGCACACATGCATTTCCACGCAAGTCAATATAACATTGATCATAACCTCTGCTGACATGCAACAGCCCACAGCAACCTCAACTTAGGCCAAACTGCCATGTGCTGCACAATTATGAGGGTCATTAACAGTTTCTTTGCCAGGTGTCAATGTTAATAACCCAGCCTGAGGTTGTGTGTGGTAGCATGATCATGACATACACCATCATAATTGCATGTGGCAGCACATCATTGTTTTGCGCATCTGTATCATGGTTGTCACTTGTATTTACACATGCATAAACAATTCTACTATGTGATCCTACTACGGTACTTACAAAGCTAGGTGACCCTCACCCCTCCTGTAGGTGTTATGACACATGGAACTGTCACCTTTACTATTGCAATACCATGTATAGGTAGCATTTACTGGTCACCTACATTCACAACACACTGTTGCGCACCGGGCTTCACCTCACAGACCTACATGTGGATACTATTTTCCCAAGGTGTCACCGGTAGATGATGTTTGTTGCTTACTAGCTGATATATTCCTCTCCTTGGTTTGTGGTACCTGCCCCCATGCACTTACCTCTCAGGGGTAGTCTGCCTCAGCATTGTAGTGCCTTGTCAGCCAGTGCCAGGCACGCTTTACCTTGAAAAGGTTCTGGCGCTTGGATGCAGAGGGGAACAGGCACCTCTGCCTGCAGCAGATGAGCCTGCCCAGCATCTCCAAATCTCCCTGGGAGAAAGCAGGCTTCCTTGACCGGGCCGCCATTTTGTCTGTTTTGTTTTGTGAAGGACATCACGATGCAGTGTTCTTGCAGAAACGCAATAATGTGCGTTATGGCAAACATGCATCAACACACATTATTTCACTTAATGGAGCGTTGCCAAGCCACCAACACACAGCACGTGACATAACGCGCATAACGCGATTTTTGGACGTGTGGCGCTATGTCTAACACTACGCGCACCATCCTGCAATGTCTAGGTGATACGTTACACACAGTAACATCAACGTGCGGTAACATTACCGATGCTACATTACCATGCCTTAGTAAACATACCCCTGAGATCACCTGCAATACCTTAAATAAAAGAGCAATGAAAGACTTAAAAGAGTTTAGAAAGAGGCTCAAAACACACATCTTCCAGGAATATTATGGGGGCAGTCACATAACACCATATCGGACAAACAAGCATCTTCAATCACACACAGAATTAGACCCTCCTTGATTCTCACTGTAAAACGTTACCTGTATTCAGTATATCCAACCTTTGATTCTCACTGTGAATATGTTACCTGTAATCAGCATAACATAGCTCCCCCCCCCCACCCTTCCTATTATATGGATAGTTAAAATAACCCTGTTATCTTGTATCTTTTACAATGTTTCATGAATATTCTATGTAACTTAATTTCCATTGTGTTCAATGTAAATCACCTTGATAAACCAGACAGGTGGTATATAAGAAATATTAAATAAATAAATATGCCAAGGGAAACAGCACAGCTCCCAGATTGGCTTTAAGGCCCTAAAACACAGAGCAGATCCAACACATCAACAGACGAAGAGGCATGTACCCATACCATAGAAGTGTAGTGAGTTCAGTTAAGCTGTGTGCCCACAAGTTGAAGTCCTGGTACAGAGGACTTTGGTCTCAGCATAGGAACCTTAAGTACAGAGGAAGATCCTCCCAGGGTGGAAAAAACATTCATGGACTGGTCAGATGAAATGGCAAGGGGTTTAAATAAGACTTACAGAATGCACCATGATGAAGGCCCCAAAAGCAGTGGGAGTGGAGCTGGTGGCGACAGCCCAGAAGAGCTGAAGAAGACCAATGCAGCAGCAAGATAAGCTCAAAGCCCCTATATTGAAAAGCTAATATTCGTGGCAGAAGACCAATAGTTGACAAGTACACTAATGGAGGATGGTGGATATGAGGGCAATCTGTCACTCCAAGATAGCTAGGATTGATTCAACTATCAGGCTATCTAGGCAGGTGTACACTTCCTCCCTCACCACACCATGCTTATCCCTCATAGAAAGGTACCAGACTCAAAGAAGTATTCATGGAATATATTCCAATCATTCATAAAAAGCTAAGGGTTTCTTAGTCAACCACTCAATAACTACAGCCTTCTAGTCGACAAGTACAGTAATGGAGGATGGTGGATGTAAGGCAATTTGTCACCTGATATTGCAAGAGCTGTAAACCGTGTAAATGCCCCTAAGCGAGATATTCAGCGATACTAACATGGCTAGTGATGCTAAATATCCCAGAGTAATGCCGCTATATGCCCAGATGATAACCGCTTAGCATCGGGGCATGTCAGGAGCATTCTGGGGGTGATATCCGGGGATAACTGTGCAGCGGTGATCTTCAACCACTGCCTGGTTATCCCTTAGCAGCAAATGTTAGGTGCAGAAAAAGCTGTCCTAACTTTTGCCGCCAAAACTAACTGGGCAGTGGGTGAATATTGCCACTGCATGGTTAGCTTCTGTGTCATGCAGCTTGTTGGGGTACATTGCAGCAGACTTGGATATTCAATTCTGGTGGCCGGATATGCCCCTGGATTGAATATCCGGAGTTAAAGTTGAGCACCAATGGCTATGTGTCTTAGAGTCGCATAATCATCGCAAATCAATACGGTGCCCATCATTCTTAGCTCAAGTGTAGCAGTAGCTAAGCTTCTCTGGATAAACCTCTAAACAAGTATAATAATAGAAATCTGAAAATAACTTTGAAGAGAGAGCTCAAAGCTCATTAAAAGTGATAGACTGGTAGTGTTCCTCCACCGTGCCAGATTCATTTTGTCCTGGAACAGGTTATTAGGAAATGCATACCAAAGGGGGTGGCAGAACTCCAAAAGAGATATACAATGACAACCCTTAAGGAACCCATAGAGGTACAAAGCAAGAAGAAGATAAGGAATGGCCCAGAATAAGACAAAGCACACTGGTTGCAGAGCCATGCAATAAGAAGGGTGGCGAAAATTGGCACAGTGGTATTGGCATGAATGAAAGTCATACAATGACAAGTCAAGGCAGCCACAAAGATGCAAAGCAGGGGGATGAGGAATGGCCCAAAAAATGCCAAAGCACACTGGTGTCAGAGCCACACAACAAGAAAGGTGGCATGAACTACCCAAATCAGCAAGGGAGCGGCAAAGGGCAGCAGCAAAGTGCAAGCTATGAGAGCCGTGCCAACAGAATAACACAGGCAGTAGTGGCAGAGAGGCACAAGCGGAAAGGTGATCTTTCTTTTTTTGGTGTTTATTTCATTTTTTTCTGGGTTGTTTTTTTTTTTTTTAGCTTTACCATGTGGGCCTAAACTGACGCAGTGGTGATAGCAAGCTGCAGAGTGGCTGTGCAGGTAGGAGCAGAATTTGTGACTGATACAATATGGCTGTGGTTCGGATCTAAACAGCAGGATTGGCAACAAAGAGGCAGGCCTTGACAGAAATAGCAGGACAGTGAGACTGGCACCAGCAGCAGAAGGAGACTTTTCAGTTCTTTTTGTTTTATTTCCTTTCTGTTTGTTTCATTTTCTTTATTTTAAGTTGCGTAATGGTGGGGGGAGGTGGGGAGGAGGAGAGAGGAAGGTATCGGGCACCATCCTGGAAAGACTGCAGTGCAAACTGTCAAAAGCACAGGGGGAGGAGTGGCCTAGTGGTTGGGGCAAGGTACTTCAGGCTGGAAGGTCAGGGTTTCAAATCCCACTAGAGGACAGCAACCTTGGGCCAGAAGGACTGGGGTTTCTAGTCCCACAGATGCTCCTTGTGGTCTTGGGCAAGCCACTTAACCCTCCATTGCCCATGTTCCCTGTAAGTATTAGTGTATGTGTCTCATATCCCTGCGTGTTAAATGTATCCCCCAATTGTGTTGTGACCGCTTTGATTGAAGGATAAGGCAGTATACAAAAACTGTCTAAAAAAAATAAATAGACACTGAAGGCAAAGAGGGTGGGTGTTCATTCTTCCTCCTAGTCACATTAAAATGGAAGGAAACCAAACAAGAGATTTGTCTTCAAAAAACACTAGTTTTTCCACCAAATCCAGTGCTAGCTGTGAGTGATGGGAAGCAACCATGTCCCCTGCCATAAAGAATATTCATTCACTGGGTACACTGCTTGAAGGGCAGGACAGGAAATGCTGCACAACTTTGGCCAGGCATGGTCAGACTGATGACTTGGGTGCCCAGTATGTGTTCTGTGTGCAGAGTCTTGATAGACTCTGCAAGGTAACATGTTACTTAAATCCATGCAAGACTCCTATTGGTATCAGGCTGATCTCTGTTGCTTGTGCTTAGCAATAAATCTAGGGCTTTGGTCACCCAATATTTTCTCATGCTGAGGTTCATAGGCCACTGGAATAGAAAGCTGGGGGAGAGGGGAGAGTAGAAGGTGACAGGGTGGTACCCATGTTAGCAATATTCCTTGCCTGAGTGCTTGGTATTTCCCCTGCTGCATCACCACCTCCACCACCTTAACTCTGGCATTCCCTTTCCTCTACATCATTCACCAGCTTTTCATTCCAGGAAATCAGTGATTTGCACTGTAGAGCGATATTTCTTTTCACCCATAGCTCACAAACACTAGGCTAGAATACAAGCATCCTCCTTCATAAAGCACTGCAACCTTTTTTCCTCCTGACCATGTAAGAAGTTCACCATCACCAAAACCTCTGCTGTGAATCCACGTTAATGCCAAAACCCCTCTGCCTGTAAAATATCCACTACCAGAATGAGAAGGATCAGGATAGCCCTTGTCAAACTTATTTCCTCAGTGGCATCCTTCAACATCATTAGGACTTCTCACCTCTTGATATTTGTCCAATCCTGCAGATATAGATGGCATTTGATACTGATCTCAGTCTCTATCGACATCTGATTTATGGCCATCCATTGCTCCACCAACCTCTCCAGAATTTCATAAGTGGAATTCAACCTGCTGATAACATCCTGCTTGAGCTGGCACATAGATGTCCCTGTTGCTTCCTGCTCTGCACACAGCTCTAGCTCAATCTTCACACTCTGTTGAAAATTCTTGATCAGTTGCCACAGGACGGGTCTGCTGCTTGCCTTGCTCCTCAGGACTAGGGAGTTTCTGCATGGGCATAGTTTGACTGCTTCATTTGGGGGGACAAATTGTGGGGCGGCATATTTACGTATAATTTGAATATGTATGTGCATTTGCATATATTTGTATATTTGTTATGGTTATCATTAAAAAACCACTAGATGGATAGAAAGCCAGTATATCAAACAGGTGAGGGAGCTGGTACCCCAAGATACTCAAAGAGGGAGCAGAGGTTCTCATTCAGTGGCTATATAATTAAAATACACCCGTCCCTAGCCCTGGAGAGGGATCCCTGACTGCGATTGCCGGGTCAGTGCTGCTTATTCCACCTTCGAGGTGGAATAAGCAGCACGTCTCCTTTTACCCAGCAGGATGTACTGGACCATGACCTGAATAGGCCCTGTATGTCCTGCTGGGCTGGCCCACCCCCGTTCCACCCAGATCCTGCCCCCTCCGGGCCCCCACCATCTCTTCCCATCCTGCTGCTCTGGACATGTGCAGAGAGCTGGAGGAGGAATCGGGCCAGGATGGCTTGCAGGGCTGCACGTCCCGCCAGGACGTGCAGCCCCGCAACCTGCATCTCTGCATTGAGCCCATAGTAAACTTTCTTTTCTCAGTGGTACTGCATGCTTTGGAAGTGTTCTAAAAATAATCTGTGTAGAGTTTGCACACCTTCCATTAATACTTAAGACAGTAAGCAATTGACAATTGATAAATTGTAAAAGTAGAACTTTCCTAGCCTATCTCTGAATTCCCCATCCCAGAGAAACACTCAAAGCAAAAGCAGATATGAGAAGGAAGCTCACTAAAACTTTCAAACTCCTAGTTGTAAAAGTAGATAGCAATGGCACTCTTAAGCTTAAAACAGGGAGGAAGAAACACTTTGATCTCTTCAAGGTACTTTTCTCAATCTTTTTGTTTTTGTGCTTTCAACCAGCAAGCCCCAGCAACCCTCACTCAGTGCATCAAAGTCTGACTTCAGACTCTCTGTTTTTTTAATCTTTCTTTTCTGCTTAAAGTCCTAAGTCCCGGGACTCTTCCTGATGCTTTTTTAAATATTTTTTTTCTGCTTTAAACTGCGAACCCATGCAAGCACCCCTTCCTCATACTCTTGTCAGGCATAAAATGGTTCTCTGGGTTTGCCGGGCTTCATATTCCAGCCCTTCTATGTCATTATGACTCATGGGATTTGCAGAAATCATAAAGGGATATGCTTCTCTGTTTATCAAGGATCTGCAGCATGACTGGCTGAAGCACATTATGCTGCCCCTCCCAGATTGGCACATACAGCACATGTACTGTCTCGTTGAAAATCATGGGAGCGCACAGGGGCAAGAAAGTGAAAAGGTCCTTTATTTAAAGACACCTACATGGCAACGTTTTGGCATAGCCTTCGTCAAGGGGTGCCTCAAAGAGAACAAGAATATATACATCAAAACTCACCTAAAACAACATATGACTAAAACAATAAATATAGATAAGAATGAATATGTTAAAACAAAACATAAAGAATTAAACCAGAAAACCCAAGGACTATCAAAGTCATGTCAGTCCTAAACATGCAAATGAAAACATATCAATCATAAAAATGTGTATAAAAAGTGTGATAGAAAGGAACAGGACAACAGTAAGTTAAAATAGGCAAATTGGGCTTAAAATATTCAAAAAACCTCAGGGCAAAGGGAGGAAAAAGTGCAAAGTGCATTGTACGTATAATAGAGGAACACCATAAGTGGCAAAAAATGTGGATGGAGGGGCAATATACAAACCTATTCAAAATGCTTGGACCTAGTCGAATAGAACATATCCACATTAGTAATGTGCGCACAATCCACTGTGAAGGACAATATATCATCCAAATCAGTAACAAAATAACAGCAATAAAAGCAAAAACAAGGTTGGATAAATTGGAGCAAAACCACACCACTGATATCTATAGTAAAACAATAAAAGAAAGCAGATAAAAACAATTGGACACTAAAAATAGAAATGGTGTTAAAACCAAGGGGTATGTTTACTAAACCGTGGTAAAGTCACTGGCGGAAAGGGCAGCGTTAAGGTGCCTGAAGCCATATAAGGCAGCGGGTGGGTAGAGGCATGCTGGCATTAGGGTGCCTAGGGCCATTTAATGTGAGTTAACAGGACCAAGTGTGGTAAGGTGACAAGATGTCCTAAGGAGAGACAAGGCATCTTAGGATGTGATAAGGCGCCTTAACAGGAGATAAGGTGCCTCAAGGCGCCTTAACATGTGATAAGGTGTCTTAACAGGAGATAAAGTGCCTCAAGCCACCTTAAGATGTGATAGGGTGTCTTAACAGGAGATAAGGCGTCCTAAGGAAAAACAAGGTGCCCTAAGGTGGAAAGCATGCACCTTAAGGCAGGACCACGGCTGTAAGCCAAATACAGGAGAGAGCACCAAGGAATGTCAATGTAAAAGTGATGGAAGGAAGGACAGGTGGGAGTTGATGGACCTGTCATATTGGTGGGCACCCTATTTGGCAGCCAGTAAAGCAGACGAGCATGTGGGAGGCAGTTGTACTGATGCACAGGGTGGCGCCAATGTAAAGTGCTGCACTGACAGTGTGTGGCATAGGATGGGGAAGACGTGTCCCCCAGTAGAGGCAGAAGTGGCAGGATGTTTGCAGTGACAAAAGGACAGAGTAGTAGTGGGTATGTGCAGATCAGACATACGAGAGGTGAGCACAAGAGCCACAATGCAGAAAAGGATACTAGTGTAGGTCATGGGGTAACAGCCTGCACAGGAAGACAGGACTGTACACAGCTGACAGAGGCAGATATATGGGCTGAAGGACAGATGGTGACTGAGGAGAGGGTGGTATGGGCTGGTAGCACAGATCTGCAGAGCCCTGACTGTTACAGGCATGAAAATGATCTGAGTAGCACAGTCACAAAAAGAACAGGTAAGAATCAAACTCCTGTCCACTGCTTATGGAGCACGTGAACTAACCAACAGGCTACACCTCCACACTTTGCTGCACAGCAATGGCTAGATACACAGAGACTGCAGGTCATCACCTAACCTGTCTGCTGTGTGTGCTGGTTTAGGGTAGCCCCACGAGTACCCATGATGCAGTGCACATGCAGAACAGCAGTCTACAGCTGAACATCGAATGGAGAATGCACGTATCCATCACTTCAGCTCAGTAAGAGGAACTGACAGTGTGTGATACAAGCATAGAGCAGCTACAAACCGTGCTACTGAGCAGTTTCTGTGGTCACCCTGAGGGTGAGGATGGATGCCCAGCACCAGGTCCCCTGTACCTGCAGCACTAGTGATGGTCTTGGCTGCAGATTCCCATCTCCATTATTGTGTAGTATGTGTTAGCTGCAGTGTGATGTGTTTGATACCTTGTTTCCTGCTACATGTGCCCTGACCCACCTAGAACAGTTCATTACAATGCCCAGTATTACAATGCTGATGCCATAGCTGCCAACTACCAAGGAAAAGGGGCCTCTAAATGTGCATGGGGTTGTTGCTAGGGTCCTGCTGGCTGTACCAGTAATACTGGAAGCAGGACTGGAACACCCCACTCCCCTACCCCCTAGGTCTAGCATTCACGTACCTGCTGCCCACCACTGGGTGACCTAGCCATGCACATACCATCTGCAGACAGTCCACTGACCAATATGCATTACATGTGCCCAGAGCAACCATGTGCACCCAGGCTTGAGATATACAGCACAATCAGCCATCAGTTGGTTCAGTGATCAGGCTCCATATCACTAGAACCAGAAATTATGCGGATACATAGCCGTGTCATGGTCAGAGTGAGAGTGCCCTTCCAGCATGACATGATGTGGCCACCCGCTCCATGCAGGTGGCAGTAGGGCACTATGAAGTCCCAGACATTGCCCTACCCCTGATGCAGGCACATTCTGGCCTATTCGCCCTGTTCGGGCCATACCCACAATACCTTGCTACTCATCATGCACATTTGCAGGCTAACGCTGGAAACAACTTAGGCACTGTGAGGCTCAGTGAGGTGTAGAAAGCCACAAAACAATGGATACACACTCACTCACACTCACACTCACTCACTCACACTCACACACTCACTCTCACACTCTCACACTGACTCACTCACTCACTCACTCATACACACACACTCACTTCGACGCACTGTGCAAAATGGAGATGGTTGGCATTGCTGCCTAAAACTCTGGTCCCAGTCTTAGCTCAGGCATTGTTAAGGTGTACTCATTGTGCAGGGGCTAGCAGTGTGCTTTAATGTTAATGGCCGCTCAGTGTGCCGGTGCTGTCAGCCTCATTCTACATCCAACTGAGGATAGTGGAGCCTGTCTGTGTGGGTGTTTATGCCCTTGTTTGCCGATTCATTGGGGGGTGCACATGTTGGTGTTGTACCTGCACTGTGGGATAAAAGTAGCCACAGGACATGCACTGCATGACCCACAGCCAGGACCTGAACCTATGACCCTCTGCTCCTTTACACACCAACTGTGTGTAGTGTGCCATAGTGTTACAACAGTGCATGTCGCTGACATGCTTCCCATCAGACGGACTTTAGCACATGTTGCACTCCATATGGCACACTGGATCAGGTCATAGCTTTGGTCTGCTGCAGGCGGGTGCCGCTGCCCCCTCTGCCAACACCCCCCATGCCATGCTGACATGCCCATGTGCTGTCAGTGTTGGTGGTGTGCAGTCCCAGGCCAGGCAACATGGAGGCAGGTGGGTGCCTAGTGCACAGGATCTGGTGGGGTGGGGGGGGGCAGAGGCATACATGGACGGCCGCTCATCCTCCCCACAACTATCTGCCTCTCCAGGGACCCCATCACCACCTGCTATTGTTATGTCTCTTCAACCTGGGGAAGAGATGTCTGAGGGATGTTATGTTAGAGGTCTAGAAAATATTGCCTGGAGTGGAACTTGTAAATATAGATTGATAGTTTATTCCGTCAGAATGTAGAAAGAGTAGGGGATACTCGTATGCAATGCGGCTACAGTATAATCCATTTAGGACTACTAGGTGAAGATATTTTTTCAGTCAATGCATATCAAACCCTGCAATTCATTACCAGAGGATGTAGTGAAGGCTGTTAGTGTAGCTGGGTTTAAAAAATGTTTGGACATGTTCCTTGGGAGGGTCCGTAAATCATTGTTAAAGAGGACCAGGGATATGCACCGCTTGCCCCATTACAAGCATTCTGGATCCTATCTATCTTTTGGGGAAACTGTTAGGTACCTGTGATCTAGATTGGCCACTGTTGGACACAGGATACTGGGCATGATGAATCTTGGTCTGACCCAGTCTGGCATATTTTCAGGTCCTAAGTGCTTATGTGCCACCTAGGCAACTGCCTGGTCTGCCCTGTGCACCAGCAGCTCCCACTGCATGATCCACATGCATCAACCTTTTCCCCATTTGCACTATCAACGTAGGACCCTTTCATACTTGGGCACTATGCTATTGCTGTTAATGGAACACTACTATCACTTTCTTGGGCTCACCTGCCTGTGGAGCATATTGCAGATGTTTAAATAGGCTCTCTCACCTCAAAATACACCCTTACCAACAGGTTTTGATATGCGGTAAGGTTCCTGGTGTTAAGGTGTCTTTATTAAGGGAGTCGGGCCTCGTTCCCACCCACACCCTGCCCATTGACCCCTATTCTCTGCCTACTCCCCGCCTATAGGGTACTTTACGCTGCAGATCCTGTTAGAGCACGTTAAACCAGCATTGATATGCACTAACGGCACATTAGTGCAATAACAGCACAAATTCCCTATTAACGTGCATTAATGGAACACTTGCTCATTTAGCGCAGTTTAGTAAACATACCTCCAAGTTAAGAAAAACCTATTATTTGCATAAGAATCAAAATTGAACAAGGAGAGGGAGAATGCATGAAAATGTGTCATAAGCAACAGGCATAGAATGCATAGATGGTCATGAATCGTGAACTGTTGTCATAAATGGATCCACAAAAACTGTTTCTTGAACCATAATTGAGCACACTCAAAAAAGTCTCAAAAAAGCCAAAATTGGGAAACCAAATGTATCTGACAATGCTAAGTAGTGAACATCAAGAGAATACAAACAATAGAATATATAGATCTTGATAACGGCTCATATATCCCTGAACAGCAGAAAAAAATGTGATGTTCAAGGGCAAAATATAGAAGTAATAAAGACGTGTAAATATGAGCATAGCTATTATATTGGAAAAGTGTTAAAATGTATGATGCAACAGTCTATTATCTAAGAATGAAGTCACTTACCTGAACAATAACAGCAAAGAGATTTGGATTGTAGCACAAGGAAAGAAAGACGCCGACCTTTGAACTATTTAAATGTGCCACAGACTGCCGAAAAGGCCATGGACCAATCAAAAAAAGGGGTGGGGGAGGGAGCGGTAGTAATCTTAAATGATTCTGCATGAATATAAATCAGTTCACTAAATCTGACCAGCAATATATGTGCAATAAAAAAAGAATATGACAAAACAAATTGTAGGACACTATTGCACAAAAACGATCATGGCTGTGAACCTCATTGTGGCAAAACTGTATGAAAGACGACAATTAATGCTGATCACAAATATATGATTGTGTTGACACATAGCGAACTAAAGGATGGGCTTAAAAAAGACATTATGGGCGCCAAACCCCAAGCCATGAAAAACATTTAAATTAACAGTAGTGCTCAAAGAGGAATATAACCGAAAATTAATGCAGACTTAAAGGAGCAGCCAATAAATCAAATACAAAGGGTGAGCTTATTGGCCACAGTTACTACCTCATGACACGCAGTAAACTCAGAATTCCATACCACTAAATCTGGAAATACCAAGAAACATCCTGTGCAACATTTAATCATGGCTGTCCATAAAAACCAGAAAAAATATTAAACTTAATAAAATGAAATGAGATGAACTCCATATGGACTATCATGAAAAAATGAATGTCTTATACAAATAAAAATGGGTACAATGGTGGGGCCTATCCAATATGACATAGGAAGAACAGTAGGAGCAGAGTAATACTAATTAATACATAATGGAAAAGTTAGTCCTAAGATTAATATTAACCGTTTCATTACACTACAGTGCACCAAAAAAGGTAGAGAATTATCAATATGAAAATGGCTAAAAAAAAGATGATAAGAACGCAATAATAGATAGCAGAGGAAGGGGCGGGAGGGGGTAAGGGGGCAGGGGAGGAGGGAAGGGATGGGAAGGGGAAGGGGGAGAGAGAGGAGAGATGAGGGAATGGGGGAAGAGGAGGAAAGGGAAGGAAGGGAGATGAGAAAGAGGGAGGGGGAGGAGAGGGGAAGGGGATGGAGGGGGGAAGGAAGGGGAAAGGGGGAGGGGAAGGAGAAGGAGAGAAACAGCGAAGGGGAGGGGAAATAGAGAGGGGAAGGAAGGGGAAAGGGGAGGAAAGGGGAGAAAAGAGGGGGAAGGAGGTATGGGGAAAGGAAAAAAGGGGGGAGGAAAACGGGAAGGAGGGGAAAGGGATGGGATAAGAAGAGGGAGAGAGAGGGAGGGAAAAGGAAGGGGGGAGGGGAGGGGGAAGGAAGAGGAGGGAAGGGGGAAAGGAAGGGAAATGGGGGAAGGGGGAAGAAGTGGAGAAAGGAGGGAAGGAAGGAAGGAAGGAAGGAAGGAAGGAAGAGGTGGAAAGGGAAGAGGAAAAAACAAATTAAAATGAATGTAAAAAATGCAAACTAAAACTATGCAGAACAAGACAGACCATATGTCCTTAGTTCCCTAAGAAAACAAAAAAATCCTGGTCTGTATTCAGGCCATTAGGAACCATTGTATTAAGTTCAAAAATGTACAGTTGTTCCAAGCGTAGCAGATTCTTCTCTCGGTCTCCTCCCCTTCAATGAGGTCTGACCACCCTAATAACCACAAATTTTAAATCCATGATGGTGTGTTGTGAGACTAGTGGTTTGACTATAACTTTTCATTTCAAACAATGCCGATGTTCTATAATACGAGTCATATCCATACGGTTAGTCTTACTGACATATATCAATACGCATGGGCACACAATCAAGTAAATAAGATAAGTAGTTTCATAGTTCGAGTAATCAAATAGTTTCAATTCCCGCTGAGATGCCGAGAGGCACTCTTGACGAAGGCTGTGCTGAAATGCAGCCGCATAGGGGTCTATTAATAAAGGACCTTTTTACTATCTGGGAGACATAGCTCAGCTAAAAATGATTGTTCTTGCTGTATCTATTCCTGCCTGTATATAAAAGTCCATTGACTTACGTAATATATTTGTATTTACCTTATACTGTATAAAAAAGAACTGCCCGTGATTCGGGGGGCGGAGCCTGATGTCCAGCGGGTAGGACGCTTTGCGTTGAAGCTCCCGAGAGGCCTACTTAGAATCCTGACTTAATACCTATACAAATTTACTATTTCGCTCCGAGCTGACCGGGGCACCTCGGGGGGAATGGCGGCCCATAAACCAGCGCGCTTGGACTTCGGGTCTCCTTCTTCTTCTCACGGAAAACGCTCCAAAACAGAGGTGTCCTCCCCACAGAAGATGGTTCCATTTCGTGAAAACCCCGAGATGCACCTGGAGATTTTGGAAGAAATACGCGGCGTGAAGGAATTGGTGCAGTCCAATGGTGAAGCGCTTCGAGCCATGCGAGAAGACTTTGGAGTGCTCCAAGACCGACTTGAAAGTCTTTCATTACGGCAGGACAACATGGCGGGGGTCCTCGACTCGCACGAGGTGCGCTTGGGCAAACTGGACGAGGCTGAGCGCCAGATACAGAATCTTCAAAAGGAGTTAGAAGATAGCAATAATCGAGCCCGTCGCAACAATGTGAGGCTCCTCGGAGTGCCGGAGGGGGTGGAAGCAGGAGATATAAGAGAATTCTTGCTCAAAACTCTTCCCTCCTTGCTGAAGATCACCTTTCATAAAGAACTGGAAATCGATCGTGCACACCGTGTTCCTGCCCACATGGCGCTCAACCGCACGACCCCCCGGCCTATTGTCTTTAGCTTGCTACGATATCAACAAGTGGAACAAATTTTACATGCTGCCCGAGCGAATCATCATTTGGAATTTGAAGGTCGTAAGGTCTCCTTCTTTCCTGATTTGGCAAAGCCTACCGTTGACCGTCGGAAGAAACTCCTTGCTTTTCGCCCTCGACTTCAACAGCTACAGGCTCGCTTTGGCCTGTTGTATCCAGCGAAGCTCCGAGTGACTCTCCACAACCAAACCAGGACGTTCGAAGATCCTGATCTACTATCAACATTTTTAGACTCCAAAGAAGCAGAGCAGATGCGCTAATCCCAAAGTTTGGACTCTTATTTGCCGGCTCTATCCGCCATATTGAAGGGCCCGATGCGGCGGTCATAGCCAAGCACAGAAATAGCCTGGACTTTCTTTCTTTCTCTATATGACTTTTGTTTTTTGGTCTCCTATCCCTTCATGATGTGTGCCTCGGTCGGATTCGGAGCACGCACAGTCCTACAGGTTATGTGTTTTTTCAATTTCGGCCTTCTCTGGGGTTTCTCCCCGCAGACACATGGTCGCCAGTAATTTTGGGGTTTTGCTTCTCCTCTACCGTACTGCGGTTTTCTTTGTTAATGTGGGGCGCTTCATTGTATTATATTAGTTTATTTTTCCTATGTCATGTGTACAGCCAGATACAGTCAGTTTGAGGGACATAGTGAAATTATGTGTGCTATCATGCTCAGAATTTTTAACTTTTCTGTATGGCCTTATGTAAAATCTTATCATTCACCGTCAAAGGCATTAATGGTCCACTCAAAGGAAAGAAAATCCTTAGCTATCTTAGCCATGAGCATGTTGATTTAGTGTTTCTTCAGGAAACGCATTTAAACTCTGCTGAAACACTGAAACTCAATGCTAAGCCTCACATGGTAGCTGCCTATTCTCCCACCGTTTTCAAATGGTACGGGATAGCCACTTTGGTTAAGAAGTCTTAGCACGCTACTGTACCTGATATTAGCGCTGACAAGAAGGGTAGATGGGCCCGTGTACACCTTGAGGTTGGAGATAGTGAATTCACGTGTATTTGCATTATGCCCCGAATGTGGACAACCCTGCTTACTATGCAAGTATTGCGCAGTTGGCCTCGGCCTCTGCCAATGCTCCATTAACGCTTGGTGGCGATTTTACTCAAGTGTTCCCTCAATCTTTTCTTCTCAAACAAGGTGCTCGTTGGTTGGAAGAGCCAGTACCGAGTAGACCTGTGTGGCTAGATACAGAAGCGGGCCTTTGCAAACCGATTCCTCTTACCTTTCTCCCTGGTATGACTCTCCCATCAGATTCCCACTATCCACCAATGCTTTTAGACACTTTAGGTGCCTTTAATACTCTTATGCAATCTTTAGACTCCCGACTCTGGTCAGTGCAACTTCAGCATCGCCTTCGGTCCACTAGAGTACTCCCGCCATCGGCATTCTCTATATTAGGTTGATTGGAGACTTTCCGATCTCTCGGTAGTTCACCGGGTGTAGCATCCAATTTTACTAAACCTTCTGTAATGCTATAACTAGAGATACCCCTATAGCGCAGAAAGTATGGGAGAGAGAATTGCATGTGACTTTGATCTCGGAGTAATAGAGCCTTATCAGGAATAGAGGGACACGGGTTCCCGATCCGCCTCACTCATTCAGACCCTCTTCTTTCTAGCCCACCGGTGTTTTTACACTTCTCACAGATTAGACAAATGGAACACTACTCAGGGCAATGGTTGCTGGACACGTCCTGCGGCCATTGGTTCATTGCCTCATGTTATGCATGAATATCCCGCACTACAGTATTACTGGCGTCGGGTCTGGGGTCGTATTTAGTCTATCTCGCACTCTCAGGAGCCCCTTTCTTGGAGGATAGTGGGACTTCGCCCAGTTGCGGGGATCCCCTCTCTCCCAAAAATGGCTTATCTCCTTTCGAACTTTATGCTTGGCATTGCTATTTCCCTAATTAAGTAATACTGAAAATTAGCTCCCATTTGAGCCCCAATGAATGGTGGAATCATGCCTGTCTTTACAGTAAATATGAGCAAATACCTCGTCTGTTCGCTTCCTCCGTTCAGAGACTCCTTCTCATTGGTCTCAAGGGAAGATGCTCAATGACTATGTACATTTTGCTAAATGCTCTCATTTGACTGTCTAACTTTGTATATATCTTTGTCCCATGATCATGCTGTATTGTAGATACTCTTTTGATCGTTTGATGTATAATCACTGTTAATTGGAAGCGCTCACATGCTGATATAATCGGGTAGAGAAGAAGCATCGGGGTGGGGGGTAATGGGTTTACTTTTCCTTATTGTATACTTGTTTTGTCTCTTTTGGTGTGTTGTTTCTTTTGTTTGTTGCAAAATGAAAATAAAAGTTTAAAAAAAAAAGAACTGCCCGTGATTCATTTTTTAAAAATTCTTACAGAAGTTTTCAGTCTCTTCTATGTGTACACTACTGTAGTTTATAATTGTTTCTGGTAAAAGCTTACCCACTGGTGAACTACCAATACTGCAATGATGTATTTAGGAAGCTACAATATCAAGACTGATAATAAGTGCACAAAATTTTGTTTCTAATGAATCAATATATAGATAATGAAAATGTTTTTTAAAAAGGTGAGAAAAACAACCATCTTGTTCTTCCTCTCAGAACAAAAGTTAAATAATCACTGTTAACAGAAACGCTATGATCTTCCCCTTCCTATTGCACACCATTCAAATGCACGCCACCTACACCGCAGGATCTTGCTCCTCTAATTTCCCCTAATTTGTGTAGTGAATAACCAAATACTCATAATACAATTAGAATATAATCAGGCTTGTAATTATGTTAATTGCTGGAGACCTACATCAATCCTCCAGCTTAGTGATAGAATTTCTGGGGAACTATTAACAGGAAGTGGGGGGAGGGGGAGGAGAGGAACGAGAGAGAAAGAGAGAGAGAGAGAGAGAGAGAGGAAAGGATATAAATGGTAGAGCAGTTTAGACCTGTATTAAAGAATGAGAACATAATGATGCAACAACAGTATGAAGAGCAAATTCTCAAAATCTGAGGTTTCAGGCATTTCCAAGTGAACAATTTCTGTCCGTTTCTGTGCCCTTCCCATAAAATACTATGTAGGGCCTCTACATTTATTTGAATAAGATGAATTTAGAGAAATCAGATCCATGACTGCACTGACTGACAACAAAGGAGAACTGTTTAGCTGAGCAGCAGTTTCCCATGTCCTCCACACCACTGAAAGAACCACTGTACTATTTTCTGTTCAGATCTCACTGGGGTATTCTTTTCTCATGGTAATGTCTAATATTATTACATGTTTCAGGAGCAGAGCTGCTATTGCAGTGACCTGTTTCAGATTTGCTATGCACCATTCACAGTCTGTACAACAGTTATATGTTGACAGACTTATTAGTGGAGATTATGTGTAACATCTGAATCATGAGCAGAGGACAGTTACTGTTTGGGCTTTTGGCTACACTGAGAAACTATAAATATAAGGGAATAGCTCCATGCCACTTGATACCATTGTGGACATGCAAATGTTTGGACCTTGAAAAACCAGCAAGATGATACCGTAAAGAGATATATATATATATATATATATATATATATATATACAGGGTGGCCCAAAAAAAGTGAGAACATCTTGTAAATTAAAAGCTTAAATAGTTTACTTATTTACCTTTTTTAGCTATATAACGTCTTTATTTTGACAATTTCCGGTCACCATCTTTTTTTAATTTGTCAATCCTTTACATCTGTCTTTTTGAATTTTTAAATAACTTATATGCTATGAGATGTTCTCACTTTGTGTGTGTGTGTGTATATATATATATAAAGAGAGAGAGAGAGCAAAAGATTTTGATTTTTATCCAGATATTTAATTTTAAATTGATATTCAACAAAGCTCAAATAACTTATTAGCCTTGTCCCAGCCAAAAATAATGTGGGTGATGATAAGCTGTTCTAGGAAAAGTGTAATTGCACCTCTATGTGATTTATTATATGACAATTTGGTTTAGGGCAGAATATAATTTCAAAGCAAATAACAAATGTTATTTTCTATATTCCTAGATCATAACAATCAGTCATTTAGGTGAGTAGGGACTTTGACATAATTTTAGTTTATCAAGAACAAAAAATGGATCTTTTACTGTTCAGGGTTGTACAATGCCAATATAAACAAATGAAGGGGCTCTTTTACTAACGTACAATACAACATTGCACCTGCTGTGGGTTTATCATGGGAAAACTGCGGTAGGTGCAAAGCCTGTGCTTGAAATGTAGGGGGAGTGCCCAGCATCTGCCCTGTATTAAGCATACAATGCTCCAAATACCGCACTGCTCAATGTTCCCATCTTGGCAGGAAGCATAGGAGCATAGGCAGGGATCGCATACCCGGGGCTGATGAGGTACTCTTTTGCTGGTGGTATGCCTTCCCTCCCCAAAGATCACTCCCCAACAATAACCCATTTTCAGGACCATCATGGTCATAAAGCCTTCCAGTCAAGTATGTCCTGCAAAGGGACACATCAATGCCATTGTTGAAAAGCCCTCTCCCAACCAATCCACCCACATCCTCCCTCATACCTAACACCTATCTGGAGTCCAGCCTTGTCATCCCTAGTGTCATCCCGCTCCTGCCCTGACTCCAAAATGGTGCTGGGATCACCTTATGCTAGTCTAGGGACCCCTAGACGTTGAACTGCGAGACTAGCACAGAGTGATCCTGGCACTATTTTGAAGACTGCTGAAGCTGGGCAGAAGCAGAGGGGTTCCGCTCCTGCCCCAATCACCCCTAGACCACTAGGAATGACCTGAATAGACCCTGGGTAGGTGTTGGGGACAGGGGAGGGTATGGGTGGTCTTGAAAAGGGGTACCGATTAAGGTGGTTGATTGCAGGAGAGCTATCTCTCCTGGGGGAACCTGGTGGAATGATTGCATGGGGGCGATCTTTGAGGAAGGGGTTTAAAATTTCGAGCAATGGATCACTACTGGGGCAATGGCTCAGCTACACGTGGATTTGTCATGCCCACTAGCTGTCACCGGCCAACATGC
This sequence comes from Ichthyophis bannanicus, assembly GCA_033557465.1. Classification (NCBI taxonomy): domain Eukaryota; kingdom Metazoa; phylum Chordata; class Amphibia; order Gymnophiona; family Ichthyophiidae; genus Ichthyophis; species Ichthyophis bannanicus. Next base: position 1,500,756,911 of record CM066031.1, read on the forward strand.
CATCTTTGTTCTTTGATCCCGACCTCCCCCTCAAATGCAGACGGTATGGTTTTTCCACTGCGCTGTCTGATAGCAGTTACTGTGGTTGATTAGTGTATGCTAAACCCATGGAGATCACTTACCACACCTTAGTAAAAGGGCCCATGAAATAAAATCAAATTATGCAACTCCCAAAAAGTATTGCTTTGTATATCTATATGTATTTATAAAATTAAGAACATAAGATATGCCATACTGAGTCAGACCAAAGGTCCTTGAAGCTCAGTATCCTGTTTCCAACAGTGGTTAATCAAAGTCACATGTACCTGTCAGATCCTCACAAGGTAGAAAGATTCCATGCTGCATATCCCAGTGGTAAGCAGTTGATTTCATCAATCTACTTTAATAATGGATAATGAACTTGTTCTCCAGGAACATATCCAAACCTATTTTAAATCCAGCTACACTAACAGCTTTTATTACATTCTCTAGTAACAAATTCCAGAGTTTGATTACACGATGAGTGCAAAAACATTTTCCACTATTCCCCTTCCTCCATTCAGAAAATTGACCATTTAGCCCTACTGTCTGTTTGCTACCTTATAACCATGTCCTAATTCACAATGGTACACTGCCTGCTATCCCATAACTTTTTAATTCCCCCTAAAGTCTCTTATGAGGGACATTGCCAAAATATTTTTGAAAATCCAGATATACTATATCAACTAGTTTACCTTTGTCTACCTGTTTATTCACACCTTCAAAACAATATAATAGATTAGTAAGACAAGACTTTCCTTGACTGAATCCATGTTGGCTTTCCCTCTTTAAACCGTGACTATATGTTCAGTTATTATATTCATTAGAGAGATTTTATTTAAATTTAAAGTCAATCAGGGCTTAGTACCACCAGAGAGCTTTTCATTTAAATCAGAGCATAACTTAGCATAGAAGGTAGACTAGAGTAAATATTCTTTGAGTAGAAATAAAGAAATTGTTTCTAGAAAGCTTATATTTAAATTTAAAGCCAATGAGGGCTTAGTACGCACCAGAGAGCTTTCATTTAAATCAAATCAGAGCACAGTTTAGCACCACCTGAGAGTTTTTCATTTAAATCAAATCAGAGTATAGCTTAGAATAGAAGAAAGAATAGGATACATATTCTTTGAGTATAAATAAATAAATTGTTTCTAGAGACCTTTACAAAGAGGCCTTCCAGTTAGGAGGCAAAAGCCCTATGTGATTGTATTAAATAGGTGTTAAAGCCAAGGGACAATAAAAGGGGCAATTTAGAGGCTCCCTCTATCAAACCAAGGACTGTGTGAATCACCCAGGAAATTGTCAAGAGATTACCTTAGGACAGGTATAAAAAGGTCAATCAGAGCTCTGTGATTCTCAGTGTTGAAAGACTACCAAAATAGATTGTTACTGCTGAAAAGTAATCTGCATGTTTTTACCTTCTGGGATATTCTCTAAATTTTGAGGAAAAAGGAATTCTTTGGTTTAACACTATAAGCCCCAAAGTGCATCAATTGACGCAAATGCATCTTCGAAGTTGCATACCAGCGCCACTGCTAGAACCATGTCAGTCATGTTCCATGACTTTGTTAGCAAGGTCAAGATGTTCAAATATGTGCATCGAAAATTAATGACAGATGCACCACCTAGTGGGAAAATGAATTTATACCTAGAAGCCCCAAAGTACATCAATTGACACAATTGTCTTGGATGCATCAATTGACATATTTTGGGGCTTCTAGGTATAAATTCATGTTCCTACTAGGTGGCACATCTCAATCACTGTTTATAGTTTTACTCCGACATTACAAACAATAAACACACTATGGCATCTTGTAATGATGTCACATACTGCACGTATTTAACAAATATGTAACTTCACATTAATTCACATCTGCATTTCATGCTAAATGCAGTCGTTGTGATAATGTGTCAATTGACGCACTTTGGGGTTTCTAGGTAAAGTTCCTTTTGGGGCTTCTAGTGTTAAAACTGATAAATCTGTGTATTTTAGAATTCAGCATTTTTGTTAAGTCAGTCAGGGCTTAGTTCTACCAGAGAGCTTTCATTTAAATCAAATCAGAGCATAGCTTAGCATAGAAGGTAGAATAGGATAAATACGTATTCTTTGAGTAGGAAGAAATAAATTGTTCTAGAGACCTTTGCAAATAGGCCTTCCAGTTAGAAAGCAAGAGCACTGTGAAATTGTTTTAAATAGGTGTTAAAACCATGCATGAATGCATGGGTGGTGTCATCTAGAGTGTTTTAGTTTCCAGGACCATGGGATGATGTTCCAAGGGCTGCAGAGTTGAAATGGCATTCATCTGTCCAAGAAGGGTTGACATGTCTTCAATAGCAACCTACTGAAGAGGGCTTTAAACTAGATTCATTGGGGATGGGTGAAGAAAGCCCCCAGGTAAGTGAAACATTAAATACTTCTATAGAAATAGGTAAAAGGGGCAACATCTGGAAAGCAGTATATATAAATGCCTGTAGCATGGGAAATAAGATCCCAGATGTTGAGCCTTTAATGGAACAGGCCGACTTGGATTTAGTGGCAGTTACAGAGACAGGGTTCAAAGACAGCCATGACTGGTATGTAATTATACCAGACTATATCTTATTCAGGAAGAATAGGGTAGGAGGAAGGGGAGTAGGAGTGGCACTACATTTTTTAAATTGTATTTCTATGTTATTTAACATGTTTTTTATACCACCGTATCATGGAATCAAAGTGGTGTACAGTATAACTCAACCAGTACAGAGAACTCATGTTGTGAAAGTGGGTAGGAGTAACATGCAGGATATGCTCAGGAGCATAAATATTTACAGTTAAACATATGAACATAGGTCAGATTTCATCCATACATGTAACATGAAGGGTGAGGATTAGATATCTTCTCTGGTCAGAGTCGTTACCTAAAGTCCTTTATGTCCGAGGTTGTCTGTACCTTCTCAGGCAGTGAGTTCCAAATGAAGGGTGCTGCCAATGAGAGAGCCTTGTTTGCTGTAGACTTGTTAACTTTGGTGTATGAGCTCAGTATTGGAATAGTGTCTGGGGTTTTGTCTCTTAGGTCTATTGTTAAATTTTGTGGATATCAGGTCCTGTAGAATTCTGGCTGACAAGCTGTTTCTGATCTTGAAGATGGCTACACTGTTTTGTATTGGGCTCTTGAGGTGATTGGTAGCCAGTGTAGCTGACACAATAGGGGTGTTATGTGCTTGGCTGACCCTGTGGTGGTTCGATTGGCATTGTTCTGGGCTGATTGCAATGGGCGGGTGGTTTGAGCTGGGAGTCCTTTGAAAAGGGAATTATAGTAGTCTAGAACTGGGGTAATAACAACTTGGCAGACTGTGTGGAAGTGATCATGACTGATGAGGGGTTTTAGTCTCTGGATAATGGCAAGTTTATGGAAAGCATTCCTGGAGGTTTGGTTGATGTGGGCTTGTAGGTATAGGAATCAGTCAAGGGTGACTCCTAAGTAGCATACTTCCTCTCTTACTGGGATCGGAATGTTTTATAGGAAGATTGAAATTGGGGGGCGGGGATAAAGGAAGTGTCATGTGTGATGAATAGTGCCTCTGATTTTTTGAAGTTGACTTGAAGGTTGTTGTTGGCAAGCCAGTTGCTCATCTCTTGAAGATTTTGTGATTGCTGTATAGTCTGGCATCTCAAGGTATATTGGTGAATAGACCATGATGCCGTCTGCATAAATGGCATAGTGGATCTTGAACTGCTTGAGGATTTTGCAAACTGGCTGTATATACTCTAGATGTTGAAAAGGAGGGCGGACAGGGAGGACCCTTGCGGGATTCCCTGCATTGTGTTGTTATAACATTAAAGCTATAGAATTACAGGGCTTAAAAGGGAGAGAGGAGGCACTGTGGGTTAAACTAGAAAGAGGTAAAGAGAAATCAATTTGCATTGGTGTGATATATAGACCTCCCCCCCTCACAGGGAGAAGAAATAGACGGAGATTTAATAGAAAACATATGTAGCATGGCTAAGAGAGAGGAAGTGCTATTGACTTGTGATTTTAATATGCCAGATGTTGACTATAATATCCCTGCTGCAGTGTTGTCTAGAAAAAAGGACATCCTGGATTTTCTACAGGGAGAATTATTCATGTAACTGGTAAGAGAACCCACACATGAAGGGGCCATACTGGACTTGCTGCTTACCATTGGGTGAAAGTGTTTCTGATGTTATAGTAGGAGATCATCTCACATCCAGTGATCACCAGATGGTGTGGTTACGACTAGGGCTGATAAAATCCATTCAAAAGTGAGGGTCTTAGATTTTAGAACAACTAACTTTGCGAAGATGGGCCAATACCTCAAGGAGTCATTAGTGGGATTGGAACATCTGCGGAATGTAGACAAACAGTGGGCAAAACTCAACTAACCTTTTTATTAGAAAGGTAAATAAAGGTAAAAAGCAAAAGAGGCTGCTATGATTCTCAAAGAAGTAGATGAAAAGGTGAAGAAGAAGAGGGAGGCTTTCATGAAATACAAGAGATCACAGAGAGCGGAAGACAGGCATCTATATTTGGAAAAACTTAGAGAAGCTAGCAAAGTAATCAGGAAAGCAAAGATACTAAAAGAAGAAATAGCCAATGCAATAAAATGGGGGAGATAAAACATTTTATAGATACAAAGTGGAGTTGCCAGAACATCCCCAAGTTCCCTCAGCACTCTCAGATGTATCCCATTTGGTCTCATCTCTTTGTCTACTTTTAGTTTAGCTACTTCCTCCCAAACACTTCTGAAAATCGTTTGAGATCCCCATTGCTTCTGTCCCTATTTTTTTATGTTTTCTGCTCCTGGCCCTTCATCTGTGAACACAGAACAGAAATATTTGTTAAGCAATTCTGCTTTATCCTCATCAGCTTCTACATATTCCTTCCCTTCACCCTTGACAAGGGTGGCAAAAGGAAGGGCAAATTGGTACTGAAGGGCAAAAGTGGTATTGTCAGACTCAAGGGTGAAGGGGAGGAATATGTATATGCTTTATAATGAAGACCACTAACTATTTTAGAGCCACTTTCTGCACCAAATCCAACATATTTATATCCTTTTGAAGGTGTGGTCTCCAGAACTACACACAATACTCCAAATGAGGTCACCCCAAAGACCTATACAGAGGCACTATCACGTCCTTTTTTCTGCTGCCATTATTCTCCTTATGCACCCAAGCATCCTTCTACCATTATTCTCCTTATGCACCCAAGCATCCTTCTAGCTTTTGCTATCATATTTTCTATCTGTGTAGCTACTTTAAGACTGTCAGACACAATTACGCCCAGGCCCCACTCTTCTTTTGTGGACAGAAGGATCTTAATCTGTATACTTCAGAAGAAAGGCAGGATCGAGGAGATATGATACAGATGTTTGAATAGGGATCCTGCTGTTAAGGTGCCTGCGTTAAGAAAGCAAGCCTTATTCCCTCCCACTCCTCTCCCATTGACCCCCACTCTCCGCCCCATGCACACCTTCTTTCCACCCACAGGTATCGTTAGCGCACGCTAAAGTGGCTGGTACCATTTGCACACGCTAAAATGGCTTTTTGCAAGTGCTAAGGGTGCAGATGCGCAGTTATGCACGCTAATGGCATACTTGCTCCTTTACCGCAGTTTAGTAAACATACCCCTATGTCAACTGGCTCACCTTAATCTGTTTATTTACAGCTTCAAAAAAATATAAGAGATTAGTGAGACAAGACTTTCCTTCGCTAATTCCATGCTAGTATTCTGCCATTAAACTATGGCTAGCTACATGTTCAATAATTAAGGTTTTTATAATGGTTTCTACCATTTTGCCCGGTTTTGATGTCAGGCTCACCAGTGGCAGCCCAGGGGGTTGCAGGACCATGTGTGAGGACTCATTGCATAAATATTTGCATAATGTTAACGTGCGCTAACATTTAGTAAACACGCCTCTTAATGAGTGTCTGGATAAAGAATGACTACCAGATTTCTACATTACTATACTTCAGTGCCAATCGCCAAGCACATTAGGAAGTACTCTAAACACTGCCCATTTTGAACCCATAGCAAACCTGCTGTATCATAACAGCACTACCTGGACTCACAAAGCACCAAATACTACTCATCAAAAAGGCAACACTATAGATATTAAATCAATACATCTCAGAGAATACCAATACATCTTCAACTGGGGAAAGAGTACAAGTGGCACTGTCAGACAGAAACTACATAGACAGAATACCTCAGTTCGGTTACACATGCAGAACATAGACTGTCACCAAACAAAAACAAGGGATCATAATTTAGAAATAGAAAGACAATAATTAAACTGGGAACCCCAAAGGCCAAAGTTGGAACATACAACAACACTGGAGAAATAAAACTATAAATTAATTTCCTCTTATACTAAACAAAAATGCAAAGACGTTAGCGATGCACATTTCCCAGAGCTAACATGTTCCAGTTAATAAATTCAAAATAAAAAAAGTATTTTTCTACCTTTTGTTCTTTGGGCATTTTATTTTTCAGTTGCAATAGCTCCAGCCACTTTCTTCTGGTTTCTTCGTGTCTTTGGCTAATTCTCCATTGTCTGCTGTCCATTTGTCCTTTCTTCTCTCTTCTAGTTTTTTCCCATTCTCTCTCTACATCTGCTTTAACATACTGATCTGTCCCCTTTTGCTCTTTCATCCATTTCTTTCTTTATTTCTTTTTCATCCACTCAAATTTCACCCTTCCATCCTCAATCCCCACATACTCTCTCAATACCTGGCCAATCATAGATTTTTCTTCCCTCCCACACAAAATATCTTTTCCCCTCTCCATCTTCACTGCCCAGTCCCATCCTCTTCTAGTCCTCCCACAACATCAGCTCCATTCTAGTTGCAGCTCCACCCAGCATCCACTCCCTTTTAGTCCCATTCTCCCATCCCCCTGCATCAGGCCTTTTCCAGTCCTAGCACCCCCCATCAGCCCATTTCCAATCCTAGTCCCCCATTAGCCATTTCCAGTCCTATTACAGCCCCCCATCTGCCTATTTCCAGTCCAACCTCCCCCCAGCCCATTTCCAATCCTAGCCCACACCCCCGTCAGCCCATTTCCAATCCTAGCCCCCCCCCCCATCAGGTCATTTCCAGTCCAAGCCCTCCTTCAGCCATTTCCAGTCCTATTCCAGCCCCCATCAGCCTATTTCTAGTCCAAGCCACCCCCATCAGCCCATTTCCAGTCCTAGCCCCCCATCAGCTCATTTCCAGTCCTATTCCAGCCCCATCAGCCCATTTCCAGTCCAAGCTCCTTCCTCAGCCCATTTCCAATCCTAGCTCCCCATCAGCCATTTCCAGTCCTATTCCAGCCCCTATCAGCCCATTTCCATTCCAAACTCCCCACTCCATCAGCCCATTTCAAGTCCAAGCACCATCCCATCAGCCCATTTCCAATCCTAACCCCCCTATCGGCCATTTCCTGTCCTATCCTAGACCCCTCCCAAGAGCCCCACGCCTATCTAAGCTACTTCAGAGGTGAGCCAGAAAAGCCCAGGCCTACCTCTGCACAGCGCCATTTTCCCTCACACTGGCAGCTGTGTTACTGTGAAGTAACCTTTATCCTGTTTGTCTCGGTTCCCTCTTTAACATATAGAGCCACCCCTACACCAATGTGCGATATAGTTTGCAGCCTGGTATCACAGTGTCCCATTGGTTATTCTCTTTCCGCCAGGTATCTGAAATGCCAGTTATATCTAAACTATCATCCATTGCTATTTATACTAACTCTCCCATCATATTTTTTAGACTTCTAGAATTTGCATACAAGCAATTCAAAGTTTGTTTTCTGCTATTATTAACAGTCTGGCTAGTTGATGACAGGGTTAATTTTGGAATCTTTCAGCTGTCTGATTTTTACTTTAAGGCACTTAAGCTACTTTTACCTTTTTTGGAACTTCTTTATTGGGATATTCGGACTGCCCTGTTTTGCTAGTATCCTTCAAGGATACATCATTCTGAACCATGCGCTCTTGGATGTCTGCTGGCTTTCCCTTATTATCTAGTTTAAAAGCTGCTCTATCTCCATTTAATTTAATTTAATTTAATTAACAGTCGCTTATATACCGCACCTTCCAGAGATCAGGTGCGGTTTACATTTAACAACAATATAACAGGCTGATGTCTGTTTTACAATGAACGTCTGAAACAGTGTAACTATTATACAACAAAACAGTCAGTAATCATTTACAAGGAACATCTTAAAACAAAGGAAAATTGTGCAAAAACAAATAACATTTTGGTAACTATATACAATTGGGGTATGAGTGCATTACATAAGACGTAAAAATATATTATAAATTTCTAAACTAGTGTAAAATCTTAGGAGTGGAAGGTGTTGGATCATGTCAATTTTGTGTCACTCAGTCAAACAGTGTTATTATCCGTTTTCTTGTTGGGAGGGGGAGTTTGTTGATAGCCCGTAGTGTGCCTTAAACAGATGTGTTTTTAGACTCTTACGGATCTCTTTGATCTCATTTATTGATCTGATTTCCGCTGGGAGGTCATTCCAGATAATGGGGGCCACATGGGAAAATGCTTTTTTGTTAGTTGTCTTTTTAGCTTTTATGTATTCTTTTGGGGTCCTTAATTTGTTTGTTTGGTCTCTTCTATGTAGATTATTGGTTGATTCTTTAGATATGAGATTTTTTAGGGTCGGTGGGACCATATTGTTTAGAGCCTTGAAGGTTGTTGTTAGTGTTTTGTATAGGATTCTGCTTTGTATTGGTAGCCAATGAAGATTTGCCAGTATAGGTGTTATGTGATGAAATGGTGGGACATTCATTTGAAAGGTTAATGCCAGCAGCCTGGTTCCTCCCTAGCTTAGGTGGAACCCATCCTTTCAGAAAAGCCCCCTCCCCTTCCCCAGAATGTTGCCCAGCTCCTAACAAATCCAAAACCCTATTCCTAGCACCACCGTTTCATCCATGCATTCATACTCCAGAGCCCTGCCTGTCTCTTAGGTTCTGCATGTGGAATGGGAAGCATTGCTACCTTAAAACTTAAATTTGTCTTCCAGAACGTTCCTCCCATACTTTCCTATGCCATTGGTACCAATATGTACCAAGACAGTAAGCTCCTCTACAGCATTATGTAATACCCTATCTCGGTGGTGCGTGAGGTCTGCCACCTTCGCACCAGGAAGGCAAGCTACCATGCCTAATGATTGAATCACCAACTTATAATGGCCTCATGGGTGCAGGGCCCTCAAGACACCTCCTTGGTGCAAGAGGGTATTACGTCAGCTGGCAGACAGGTCCTAGCTACAGGATGACTTTCTGCCACACCAAGATGATGCTCTCTTGTCATGTGACCTCTATCCTCCATGGCAGTAGAGAGTCTCCCAGACTGGAGGTGGGACTTCTCTACTATGTCTTTGTATATCTCGTCTGTATACCTATCTGTCACCCTGTATAATCCTAAGAAAGCAAATGATTATGTTTAGTTTTATTGCATTTGAATTAACCATCTGTCAAGTAAAACCAACAAGGCAGTATATTATATTTGAGCCAAACAAACTAGAATGCAATAGGGAAGTTAGATATCTCTCTGCTTTGCAGATATCACAAGGTTTTTGCCTAAGTAAGTTGTCATGTTATGAGGGTTATTTTAGAAGTATTATTCACAATTTCCACATGGAAATACCAGCATTTACATGTCAAAGAAGCCTCCATGTGGATATTGGCTATTTACATATGGAGACACTGACTATGCTGATATTTCCATGTTTTTAAACAAGGCATATAGGGAGCATGGTCTAAGCTGAGGATGAGGCTGAGGTTTACAAGTATGAAACATATTTTGCAAAACACATTGATGTGGAGGGTGATACATTTAAATGTTGTCATTTACAGCTGCTATAAATTACGTATAAACGGCAACCTCATTTGTCTTGCGGGACTGCTTGTGGTGTTGGTGACTGGAAGAGATTTGCTTGTAATTCTTTTGCTTGGTTGTCGCCTGTTAACATGTGGGTGTATTTTTGGCTACTCTTTATTCCCTGCTCTCTGTCCTATCTGTTTCATTTACCTTTTGTAGCATTCCCTTTCAGATCCCAAGAGTAACTCATTCTCCAGCCCCTCTTTCCTCACCCTCCCCAGCACTGCTCCGTTAGCCTTGCCTAGGGTGTGTCTGTCTAGGTGTGTCTCTGCTGCTTGTTTGTCTATACTTATATGTGTGTGAATGCGTGTCTGTGGCTTTTTGTATGTGCTTGTTGACTGCTTTAGTACCAGTGCAGGGTTTCCCAGAATGCTGGAGGAGGATTTGTCTGGGTGGTGGTGGAGAGTGAGGTGAACAGATGGCTTTCGCAGGCCATGTTGCATGAGGTAAATGGGACACAGAGGAGGACAGTGAGAAGTTATCCCTATCAAAGGATGTATAGGCCTAGAACACAATATCTAGACCTCACAGCTGATGAATGCTTCACCAGATTCTCTGCCATCTCTGCCAGGAATATTCTCTGCTCTACCACCCTGAGTGTCAGACCATGCCAGTGCACCTCCGGATCAACATAGCCTTTTTGCCACTAGCATTTCCCAGTCTGTGTTGACCATCACCATAGACCTCAGCCAGTATGCCATTTGACAGTGCATATCCCAGTTTCTCAGGGCCTTTCTCAGCCACATCTTTGACTATGCAGCCTTCCATCACTGTGCAGCAATCTATGACCTAGTTTTATGTAGTGGTTTGATTCCCATCTGTGCTGGAGATCATAGATTGCACACATGTGGTTACCAGGCCGCTATAAGGAAGGGAGGGAATCTACTGCAACAGAAAGACCTTATAGTCCCTCAATATGCAGGTGGTCTACAATCCCCGTGGTGAAATAACAGATATTTTTCCAATTCCCAGGTTCCTGCCATGATGCATAATCCTTACACACTGTGGAAATTATGACAAGTTGGAGAGGAGACAGATCATTACTCAAGATGAATATTGGCATCTCCTTTCAGCCCTGTCTGCCATGACAGGGAGCAGGAACCTTTGCTGTTATGGCACTGACTGGCCTGCTGGGGGTGTCCAGCATTCCCACGAAGCAAGCAGAACAGACTCAGCTTGATGAGACTCTTTCTTCTTCAGTTCAGTTCACTTAGCCCCGCAGACCCCTAATTCCCACTGGGCCTATGCTTTGAGGGTAGGGATTACGTAGACATTTCTCACACAGGTTTCAGCCAGCAGCAGGGGTGTTAGGATAATAACTGGCCTCCTCTAGCAAGATTCCCACTGTGATCACCTACATTTCTACCCCAGATAAATCTAGCTATGCCAGGGGTAAATGCTGGGACTTTCCTGAGAAGTAAATATAGGAATAGTGGAATGGGAATGTGGACAATGTGTTACAGGTATGGTAACTATGGGCAATAGGGCAGTCACAGACGTAGACTGCATAGACAGAAAATTATATTGTTGATTTATTTTATTTTCTTCCTTTTTCTTTATCATTATTGTAAACCATTATATACTCCAAGAGTGGTGAGTGATGGAGAAGGAAAACTATGAGAGATTTTATATTACACCTACACATGCACACCTCCTCTTCTAAAATAATGCCATCAGTCTATATAGATACTTCCACGTGGATATCTTCACATACACAACCTATCTAAAATGTGCCTTTACATGTACTTATGACAAAAAGAAAACAGATGCATAGTGAGAACAAATTGTAACAATAAGGGATATGGTTACTAAAGCGTGCTAAGGTAACAGGCATTAACGGCAATGATAAGGGGTGTTAATCCTAAAAAAGCACTGGACGGGTAGGGCTGTTCCAGTGTAAAATGCCCTATGGGTCCTTTAATGCGTGTTAACAGGACAATGGGTGTTAAGGTGCAAGTATGAACCTTAACATGTGAAAATGTCTTAGTAAAGGGCGTTAAGATAATGGACGTTAATGGCAGTGATAAGGGGTACTATATGCGTAAAGGGCACTGGGCAGGTAGGGGGCATTCCGGCATAAAGGGCGCTATGGGCCATTTAATAGGACATCATGTGTTAAGGTGGCAAACATGCACCTTAAAGTCCGAAAAAGACTGTAACACTAATGCTGGATAAAGGTGCACCAAGGAAAGTCAACGTAAAGGTGATGGATGGGAGCAGGTGGGAGCTGATGGAACTGCCATATCTGTGGGCACCCTAAGTGGCAGCCAATAAAGTGGACGAGCATGTGGGAGGCAGCTGTACTGATGGTGCCATTGTAAAATGGTGCAATGTCAGTGTGTGGCATAGGATGGGAAAGACATGTCTCCCAGCGGAGCTAGAAGCAGCAGGAAGTGTGCAGTGACAGGAGGATAGGGTAGGAGAGGTGACATGCAGATCAGGAACAGGAAAGCCCTGACTGTTACAGGCATGAAAATGATCAGAGCAGCACAAAGTCACCAAAGGAACAAGTAGGAATCAAACCCCTGTCTGTTGCTTATGAAGACCTTGCACTAACTAGTAGGTTATACCACCACACTGCTCTGCCCAGCAATGGTTGGATACAACGAGACTGCAGGTCACTGCCTAAAACGTCTGCTGTGTGTGCTGGTATAGGGTAGCCCCATGATGCAGTGCGCATGCAGAACAGCAGTCTACAGCTGATCACCAAATGGAGAATGCGCTTATCCATCACCTCAACTCAGTAAGATGCACTGACAGCGTATGATACAAGCACAAGCCATGCTACTGAACAGTTTCTCTGGTCACCTTGAGGGTGAGGATGGGTGCCCAGCACTTGGTCCCCAGAACCTGCACTGTTAGAGATGGTCTCTGCTGCAGATCCACATCACTGCTAGTGTGTGTGGCAGGTATTGCCTGCAGTGTGTTATGCTAGTCACCTTGTTCCCTGCACAATTGCAGCATGCTGTACCTGCCAGTTATTGATGCAGTTATTGGTTTTATATTTAATGTAGTTACTTTTCAGGCTAAAGGTGCATTAAGTGTAACACCACAATGGGTTTAGTAAAAAGACCCCTAACATTGTATGCCCAACAGAAAATATCTACCATACCTGAATGTAGCTCACCTTGAAATATTACTGGAAAAGTGCGAGCTAAATAAAATACAAATAAATAAATAGCAGTCTTACACGTTAATACCCCTGCAAATGCCAGTGGTGGTATTAGCATTGTCCACACATGGAAGCACCCAGTGATACGTACTTTTAGACATCTGTGGAGAAAGCTTATTGAGGGAGTGTTTTGGGAATTCCCTCAGAGTGTACACACAGCACATATTTATAAGGCCCATGCATGCTGAAGGTGCCTATTTTGAATGTCAGCATTTAAACCTGCTTAAATCATGCATAAACTCACATTTCAGTTGTCTTTTGGGACCTGGTTCTTGCAGAGGTGTTGTTGGAGACTTGCTTGTGATTCATGTTACTTGATTCCCAGTCCCTATTACCCTTTTTTCAACTTGCAAATGCTTCTTATTGAAAATACGCTTTTCAAAGTGCCACTTTTGACTTGCCTAATACTTAGAATATCCATCCTATTCTAGAAATGAATAGCCCTTTGGAACTTAGCTGTCTGACTAGATGAAAGATTGATATGTGAGAAAGAATTCGATATTTTATAGCTTGCAAGTTTGACTGTGATAGAGAGACCAAGGTTGTGGATGTAAGGAAAAGTCAGCTTAGATTAGGATAAGAGGGCATAGATGTTCACTAGAAGACTGATGGTTTTGCAGTCAATAGCACTTTGAAAAGCGAGAGCTGCTAACCCAGCCTGGAAAATAAGAGTAAAGTGTTTTCAAAAATGTTTAGGTTGGGGAAGGTTTTAGACAGAATAAAAAGATGAAACCTTGATAACTGAAGATTTCCTTTTTTTCCTCGAGATACAAATATTTTTAAATGGTCTAACCACACCCATTTACCTGAAGTAACACAGCCCAACTCAGAGTTCTACTGTCCAGAACAAGAATAAATATATTCCAGTGTGAGTAATGCCAGAGACAAATAAATGGTGCTTGCTTAGGTGTTTGGGTGACTCAGTCTTTGAAGATTAGAATGCATGAAGAGTATAGTAGGTTAAAGGAGGAAGTGAAATACCTTGGCGTAATCCTTGACCAATCACTAAACATGAACTCCCAAATAAAAGCAATCACAAAAACTGTGTACTACAAACTTCACATGGTCCAAACACCTAAGACCACTTCTAGAAGAACATGATTTTAGAACAATCTTACAAGCACTCTTAACTCCCCACATTGATTACTGTAACAGCATCTTGCATGGCTTACCAAAAAAATCAATTCACCAGATACAATTAAGCATAGAACTTGGGAGGACGCATATTATATTAAGCCCACCACACTGACCACATCACCCCAATTCTCCGTAGTCTCCATTGGCTCCCAGTTACAGCAAGGATGAAATATAAGTACTTAATAATCATATTTAAGCACCATAACAAAATATCCATAACTCCCCTGTCTTCACTTCTATTACCCCCGACAGAACTCAGACTTCGAAGAAACTGCTCACAAATCACATACACTATACCAAACCACATACGTAACACCAACCAATCCACCAGCACTAGAGTCTTCTCATATGTTGTCCCTGCATTGTGGAATGCCCTCCCAGACAACCTAAGATCAGTCAAAGATCTCCTACAATTCAGAAAAGAGCTAAAGATGTATCTGTTCATTGAGAACTATGACAGTGACCATAATACGTCTCAAACCCCAATACATAAGCACACCTAATCCTCATTAATATTCCACTATGTAACACAAGCTGCCCAGAATCAAGCTAACTCTATACATAAGTGTCTGTATGATAGTTTCATATGTTAACTGTACATAGATGTTCATATAATAGTTCCATATGTTAACTGTACATAAGCTATTCTGTTCAATGTAAAATGTTTTCAACTGATGTAAACTGCCCCTGATCTCTGGAAAGGGCGGTATATAAAAACTTGTTAAGTAAAAATAAATAAATAAATAAATAAAATAAAGGAGTGGTTATACATACCCCAAACACATTTTTTTTGGTCTATACCAGTTATTTTAAGTCTTAAATGACTGTTGTTACTCATTTTATCTCAACAATTTTCCTTTCAAATGCTAGTTAGGTGACTCAAATCCATTATCAGTTGTTTTTTATTTGGCTAATAAGGTCTATGCAAAAGAACTTTGGTGAAAAACATTTAGGCAGCAACTCAGTAAACATTTAAAGACATATTTTAAATAGGATGTGGAGATCAGGATTGAGGCATCTAGGTCAGTTCTTACAGTATTTTAGGACCAGCTCGTGTAAATCCGGACATGGACAATTTTGGACTTGCATGTGCATTCCCTATATGAAATGGGCAATACATGTGCAAATTTTTGCTCTGCCTAAGCCATTCCCAACATACCCCATCTATTTTCAACATGGTATGGCCATCCATGGGTAAAAGAAGTCTTTTCTAAATTGTCACTTATACATGTATGCAATTTTACACACATAAGCAGTATAAATTGTGAAAAAGATTTCTAAAATAACCCCCTTAACACGGCAAGTAAAAGAGCATTTATCAGCCTATAAAAAAAAGATATAGGAGTATGTTTACTAAACCACGGTAAAGTTACCAGCGGTAAGGATAGTGTTAAGGTACCTACTACTACTACTACTACTACTATTTAGCATTTCTAGAGCGCCACGCACGCAGTGCTGCACAGCTAACCTACAAGAGATAGTCAACATACAAGAGACAGTCCCTGCCCGTCAGAGTCATGCTCATTGGAGCTTACAATCTACTTAGAATAGTACATAAGTTAAGGTATGGTGTGGTACAGTTTGGTCTGTAGTTTGGTCAAGGCACCCTAAGGGCTTTAAGGTGCTTTAACCTAAGGCGCCTTAACCTAAGGCATCTTAAAGCCCTTAGGGCACCTTGACTTGAGGTGCCTTAGGTTAAGGCACATTAAAGCCCTTAGGACATCTTAACATAAGGCACCTTAGGTTAAGGTGCCCTAAGTTAAGGTGTCCTAAGAACGTTAAAGTGCCTTAATCTAAAGTGCCTTAAGTTAAGGTGCCCTAAGGATGTTAAGGTGCCTTAATCTAAGATGCCTTAAGTTAAGGTGCCCTAAGGATGTTAAGGTGCTTTAAGGTGACAAGCATGAACTGTAAGGCATAAAAACAGCTGTAACCCTAATGCTGGATAGAGCACCAAGAAAAGGAAATGAACAGGTGATGGAAGGAAGGAGATGTGGGAGCTGATGGACCTGCCATATCCGCAGGCATCCTATTTGGCAGCCGGTAAAGTGGACAAACATGTTGGAGGCAACTGTACTGATGCACAGGGTGGTGCCAATGTAAAGTGCTGCAATGACAGTGGATGGCACAGAGGATGGGAATGCATGTCCCCAAGTGGGGGCAGAGGTGGTACGATATTTGCAGTGATAGGAGGATGGAAGAGTAGTGGTGCCATGCATATCAGGTACAGGAGAGGCAAGCACGAAGAGCCACAATGCAGAAAAGGGTACCAGTGCAGGACATGGCGTAGCAGCCTACACAAGAAGACAGGACTGTACACAGCTGACAGAGGAAGATAGATGCGCTGAAGGATGGCTGGCAACTGAGGTGAGGGTCTTATGAGCTGACAGCACAGATCTGCAGAGACGTGACTGTTACAGGCATGAAAATGATTTGAGTAGGATAGGCATAAAAGAGAACAAAGAGGAATTGAACCCATGATCCCTGCCAAGGGAGTCATTGTACTAACCAGTAGGCTATACCTCCACAGCACTTTGTACAATAATGGCTGGACACAGAAAGACTGAAGGTCATCGCACAAAATGTGCCAGGATATGGTGGCCTCATCAGTACCCATGATGCAATGCACATGCAAAACAGCAGTCTACAGCTGATCACCGAATGCAAAATGCACCTCTCCGGCACCTCAGCTTGGTAAGAAGAACTGACAGTGTGTGATACTGGTACAGAGCAGCTAGAGAACATGCTGCTGTGCAGGTTCTGTCATCACCCTTGTTATTTTTGTGACTGTCCTGCTCAGATCATTTTCATGCCTGTAATAGTCAGGGTTCTGCACATCAGTGCCGCAGCCCATACCAACCTCTCCTCTGCCCCATCCATCTGCCTTTGTCGGCTGCATGCAGTCATGTCTTCTTGTGCAAACTGCTACACCATGGCCTACATAGGTACTCTTTTCCACATTTCACTCTTCATGCTTGCCTCCCCTGTGCCTGATCTGCAGTCACCACTACTACTCTGTCCTCCTGTCGCTGCAAACATCCTGCTGCTTTTGGCTTCACTGGGGAACACATCTTCCCTATCCTATGCCACACACTGGCATTGCAGCACTTTACATTGGCACCACCCTGTGCATCGGTCCAGTTGCCTACCCCTTGCTTGTCCACTTTACTGACTGACACATACGGTGCCCACCGATATGGCAGGTCCATCAGCTCTCACCTCTCCTTTCTTCCATCACAAACCATGTTACTGAGCAGTTTCTGCAGTCACCCTGAGGGTGAGGTCGGGCGCCCATCACCAGGTCCCCTGTACCTGTAGAGCTAGAGATGTTCTCTGCTGCAGATTCTCACCACCACCAGTGTGTGGCAAGTACTGTCTGCAGTGTGATATTCTAATCCCTTTGTGTCCTGCTGGACTCTGACCTGCCTAGAACAGAGCATTATAATAACCAGTGTAACAATGCTGATGCTATGATTGCCAACAACCAGGGTGCAGGGGTCCTATAGACATGCCTAGGGTTGGTATGAGAGTCCTGTTGCCCCTACCAGTAATACTGGGAGTAGGCCTGGAACACCTAATTTCCCAATGGCCTAGGTCTAACATTTATTTATTTATTTAACAGGTTTTATATACCGCTTTATAATTTCACCCACAGCAAGTACCTGTTGACCACCACTGGATGTCCCAGCCATGCACATACCAACAGCAGACAGTCCATTGGCCCATGTGCATGACATGTGCCCAGGACAACTATGTACACCCAGGCTTGGAATATACAGCATGCACACCCATATCACTAGAACCATAGTCACTACTTGGTCAGAGTGAGAGTGCCCTCCCAGCATGACATGATGTCCCAGCCATTGCCCAACCCCTGATGCAGATGCATCCTGGTCAATCTGCCCTGCTCGGGTCATACTCACAATACTTTGCTCCTCATCATGCACATTTGTAGGCTAATGCTGGAAACAGCTTTGACACTGTGAGGCTCAGTGAGGAGTAGAAAGACACAAAACAATGGATAGATACACACACACACACACAGACACTCTTATACTCATATCAACACACTGTCAAAATGGGGATGGTTGGTATTCCTGCCTGCCACTCTGGTCCCAATCTCAGCTCAGGCATTGTTAAGGTATACTCATTGTGCAGGGGCTAATAGTGTGCTCTAATGTTAACAGCCGCTAAGTGTGCCGGTGATGTCAGCCTGACTCTCCATCCAACAGAGGATAGTGGAGCCTGTCTGTTTGGGTGTTTGTACCCTTGTTTGCCGATTTATTGGGCTTGTGCATATTGGTGTTTTGGTCCTGCACTGTGGGACAAAATGTAACCATAAGGACATGCACTGCATGATCCACAGCCAGGACCCAAACCTATGACCCTCTGCTTCTATACACACCAACTGTGTGCAGTGTGTCACAGTGATAGAATAGTCCCTAGGGCTAGCATGCTTCCCATCAGACGGACCTTGGCACATGTTGCACTGCGTATAAGAACATAACATAAGAACATAAGATATGCCATACTGGGTCAGACCAAGGTCCATCAAGCCCAGTATTCTGTTTCCAACAGTGGCCAATCTAGGTCATACGTACCTAGCAGTTTCCCCAAGGGACACAGGTTCCACAATGCTTGTATTGGTTCAAGCATTGATATCCTGGGTCCCTTCTTAATAATGGCTTATGGACCTTTCCTCCAGGAACTTGTCCAAACCTTTTTTAAACCCAGCTACACTAACAGCCTTTACTACATCCTCCTGTAACAAATTCCAGAGTTTGATTACACGTTGAGTGAAAAAATATTTTCTTTTATTAGTCTTAAATAGTTTACCCTGTAGCTTCATTGCATGTCCCCTAGTCTTTCTATATTCTGATAAGGTAAACAATCGATATACGTTTACCCGTTCCACTCCGCTCATTAATTTATAGACTTCTATCATATCTCCCCTCAGCCGTCTCTTTTCCAGGTTAAAGAGCCCTAACCTTTTTAGCCTTTCTTCATAGGAGTATCCTTACATCCCCCTTACCATTTTGGTGGCTCTTCTCTGAACCTTTTCTAATAACTCTATATCCTTTCTAAGATACGGCGACCAGAATTGCACACAATATTCAAGGTGCGGTCTCACCATGGAACGATATAGAGGCATTATAATATCCTTTGTTTTATTTTCCATTCCTTTCCTTATCATACCTAGCATTCTATTTGCTCTCTTGGCCGCCGCTGCACACTGGGCCGAGGGTTTTAACATGGTATCCACAATGACGCCTAAATCTTTTTCCTGGGTGGTGGTTCCTAATGTGGAACCTTGCATCGTGTAACCATAGTTTGGGTTGTTCTTTCCTAGGTGCATAACCTTGCACTTGTCCACATTAAATTTCATCTGCCATTTTGATGCCCAGTCTTCCAATTTATCAAGATCCTCTTGCAATTTTCCACAATCCTCTTGGGTTTTAACAACTTTAAATAGTTTTGTGTCATCTGCAAATTTGATTACCTCACTCGTTATTCCACTTTCCAGGTCATTTATGAATATGTCAAAAAGCAGCGGACCCAGCACAGATCCCTGGGGTACACCACTATTCACCTTTCTCCATTGGGAAAATTGGCCATTTAGCCCTACCCTCTGCTTTCTATCTTTTAACCAGTTACTGATCCACAATTGTACACTGCCTCCTATCCCATGACTCTTTAGTTTTGCCAAAAGTCTCTGATGAGGGACCTTGTCAAAGGCTTTCTGAAAGTCCAGATACACAATATCAACCGACTCACCTTTGTCCACCTGATTATTCACTCCTTCAAAAAAACATAACAGATTAGTAAGACAAGATCTTCCTTGTCTAAAGCCATGTTGGCTGTCTCTCATTAGTACATGACTATCTACATGCTGAGTAATTTTATTCTTTATGATGGTTTCTATCATTTTTCCCGGTATTGACGTCAGGCTCACCGGTCTGTAGTTTCCCGGATCACCCCTGGAACCCTTTTTAAAAATTGGTGTTACATTGGCGATCCTCCAATCTTCAGGTATTAGAGATGATTTTAATGATAGTTCACAGATTACTAATAGCAGGTCTGCAATCTCATATTTCAGTTCTTTCAATACCCTTGGATGTATACCATCCGGCCCAGGCGATTTGCTACTCTTCAGCTTATCTAATAGTTGTAATACATCTTCTCGATGTATCGATATTTCCTTCAATTCTTCTGCACCTTTAAATACCACTTCAGTCATGGGTAACATCCCTACATCTTCCTCAGTAAAGACTGAAGCAAAGAATTCATTCAGTCTCTCCGCTATCGCCTTGTCGCCTCTTAGTGCTCCTTTAACCCCTTTATCATCTAATGGACCAACTGACTCTCTCACAGGTTTTTTGCTACGAATGTACTTGAAAAGGTCTTTACTTCGCGTTTTTGCTTCTGCAGCAAGCTTCTTCTCAAATTCTCCCTTTGCCTGCCTTATCAATGCCTTGCATTTGACTTGCCAGTGCTTGTGCTGTTTCCAGGTTTTCGTCGTTTGGCTCTTTTTTCCATTTCCTGAAAGATGCTTTTTTGGCAACAACAGCCTCTCTGACCTCAACTTTAAACCATGCTGGCAGTTTTTTGGACTTCTTTCCACTTTTCTTAAAGCGTGGAATACAGCTGGTCTGGGCTTCCAAGATAGTATTTTTCAACAACAGCCAAGCCTGATGTACGTCTTTAACCTTTGCAACCTTTGCAACCTTTCCCAACAACATGCCAAGAAAGATTCTCTAACCCTTAGTGGTGCATTTGTTTCTATAGAATTCATGATCATACAACCTTATGTAGCAATATTTGTAAATAGTTTACAAGCTTATGTAGCAAGTTTTTGTAAATAGTTTACCCCTGTTATCTAAGTTACTTGCCCTGTTATCTGTAAACTCATACATGTTAACTGTACTGAGCGTTTCTGTTCCATGTAAACCGCGCTGATGCTGAATAGTGCGGTATATAAGAGAATGTAAATAAAATAAATAAATAAATAAATAACTGCTCCTTTTAGTTTTTTCTTGACTGTTTTCCTCATTTTATCATAGTCTCTCTTTCGAAAGTTAAAAGGTAGTACTGTGGATTTCCTTACTATCCCTCCTCCACTAATTAAATCAAAGGCGATCATGCTATGATCACTATTGCCAAGTGGCCCCAACAACCTTATCTCTTGCACTAGATCTGGTGTTCCACTAAGGATTAGGTCTAATATGGCTTCCCCTCTGGTCGGTTCATGAACCAGCTGCTCCAAGAAGCAGTCATTTATTTCATCTAGGAACTTTATCTCCCTAGCATGTCCTGATGTGACACTGACCCAGTCGATACCGGGGTAGTTGAAATCACCCATTATTATTACTGTGCTGTAACTTTTGGCACACTGGATCAGGGCATGGCTTTGGTCTGCTACAGGCGGGTGCCGCTGCCCCCTCTGCCAATACCCCCAATGCCATGCTGACATGCCCATGTACTATCAGTGTTGGTGGTGTGCAGCCCCAGGCCAGCCAACATGGAGAAAGACAGGTGCCTAGTGATGAAAGGAACTTGTGCTCCGAGACGTGTGTGAATGCACTTATAAGTAATACATGTAGTACATCTTTACTCTTCAGTTGTATTTTGAGTGGTTACGTGATTTTTGGTTGACATTAATATCATTCAAAGAACAGACCACATATAGTTGTTTTAGTGCACAGGGTCTGGCGGGGGGGGGGGGGGCAGAGGCATACATGGACGGCCACTCATCCCCCCCACAACAATCTGCCTCTCCAGGGACCCCATCACCGCCTGCCAATGCTATGTCTCTTCAACCTGGGGGGGTGTTATGTTAGAGGTCTAGAAAATATTGTCTTGAGTGGTACGGGTAAACATAGGTCGATTGTTTATGCCGTCAGAATGTAGAAAGACTAGAGGACATGCAATGCGGCTACAGTGTAACCCATTTAGGACTACTAGGTGAAGATACTTTTTCAGTCAACACGTTATCAAACCCTGCAATTCATTACCGGAGGATGTAGGAAAGGCTGTTAGTGTAGCTGGGTTTAAAAAAATGTTTGGACAGGTTCCTGGGGAGGGTCCATAAACCATTGTTAAAGAGGACCCGGGATATGCATTTCTTG
The DNA here is from genome assembly GCA_033557465.1 of Ichthyophis bannanicus. Lineage (NCBI taxonomy): Eukaryota > Metazoa > Chordata > Amphibia > Gymnophiona > Ichthyophiidae > Ichthyophis > Ichthyophis bannanicus. The sequence continues at coordinate 1,500,779,241 of CM066031.1, forward strand.
CCCCATTGCAAGCATTATGGATCCTGTGTGTCTTTTGGGGAAACTGCTAGGTACCTGTGACCTAGATTGACCACAGTTAGACACAGGATATTGGTCCTGATGGATCTTGGTCTGACACAGTCTGGCATATTTTCAGGTCCTATGTGCTTATGTGCCACCTAGGCAACTGCCTGGTCTGCCCTGTGCACCAGCAGCTCCCACTGCATGATCCACATGCACCCTCCTTTTCCCCATTTGCACCATCAACATAGGAGCCAGGCCTTGTTCCTGCCCACTCTCCACACATTGACCCTACTCTCCGCCTACTCGCCACCCATAGGGCGCTTTACGCTGCTGATCCCGTTAGCGTGCGCTAAAGTGTCATTAATGTGCACTAATGGCACATTAACATGCATTAACAGCATGAATGCCCCATTAAGGCGTGTTAACGGAATACTTGTTCCTTTAGATTAGTGTAGTAAACATACCCCTTAGATATAATGAATTACAATAATCAATTTTAGATGAAACTAAGGTCTGTAAAATCAGTCTAAAATTATCTTTTGGCAAAAGATTCCATAGTTTACTCATCTGTAACAAAGTATGATGTGCACACCACCTCATTAATCTAGGGTATCACAGAAACCAAAGAATCCAACAACTCCCAAATGTGTAATTCTAGAGATTATAGAAATTAGGATGGACTCTGCATGCAGTGCAACACTGAGCAAATAGAAACAGAAATATATTTCTCTTTGTACTGAGCAAAATACAAAGACAACAGAGAAGCATGTTTCCCAAAGCTGACATATTTCAATTAAATCAAAATAAAATACTTTTGCTATCTTTATTGCCTGAACATTTTATTTATATTTAGCCATATGGGTTCCAGTTTCTGTTATCTGTTTTCTTCTGCCTGTTTTCTCCAATCTTTTTCCAGAGCGTGCTACACATTTCTCCTTTCTCTTCCATTTTATTTCCATTCTTCCAGCACTTTCCATCTATTTTCAGCACTGATCTTTTCTTTTCATTCATCTCCTCCATTTCTTTCTTTTCTGCCTATCCACTAAAATTGTGCCTTCCCTCTTGCCCTCCAGTACTCAATCTCCTTCTTTTCACCTTTCAGCTATCAACTTTTGATCTCCTTCTTAGCCCATCTCCCCCATTCGTACCCTCTCTCTAGCTCTACCATTGTCCATCTCACTTCTTCCCCAACCTCTCCCTCCCTTCTATTTTTCAACCATCCCTCCTCTTCCTTCTACTCCAAACCTTTGTACTCACTCCTTTCCCAGCCAGCATATGCTATACTCTGTCTCTCACCCCTCACGATTACCTTCCCTGTCAGTCATTCTTTCCAGTCCCTTTCTTCTGTTTGTTGTCATCACCCAATGTCCTATCACTCCCTTTTGCCACCTCCTCAGCTTTATTTCCACATTTTTCTCACTCGTTTCCTTGCCATCTCACCCCCATGATCTCTACCACTCAGTCCAGCTTCTCACAATTTTCTTCTTTCTCTCCACAATTCAGCAACTCCCCCTTTCCCTTCCTTCCACAGTCTACCATTGCCCCCTTTCCTCGTTTCCCCTCAGTCCAATGTTGCTCTCTTTCCCCTTCCCCCACCTTCCCCCAGTCAAACATCTCCACTTTCCCCCTTCCCCCTTCCCTTCCAGTCCAATATCTCCCTCTCAGAAATAGTGGCAGCACAACCCTTGGCTTTTTTTTTCTGCTTAGGGTTTCTTCCCGAGTCACGTTACAGCATGCTGCTCTCATTAAATGCTTCACTTCTGGTGCACAGGGGCAATCCCAAGGAAAAAGCGGTGCAACAGAAGTCAGACATTCAATGAGAGCAACTTGCTGCAGCATGACCCGGGAAGGAAAACTAAAATGAAAATAAATCACATGGTTAGTGCCCTTTCTCCTCCTGCTACTGATGTTTCATGCTATTACTGTCGCCATATCCCGCTGGAACCGCCTCTCTAAATAGCACAGTGGATTACTTCAGTCCTGAAAATAAGCCTCTTCTCCACTTCCAAGCCTAGGAGTCCCATTATACAGTAACATTACCCTCTCTATGTTCAATACAAAAGATGACAGTGAAGTTACAGGCAAGCCACAAATAAAAAGTAGCTTCATCCATTGTGGCTTTGCATCACTTGTTAGGCAGGTTAGCTGGGTTTTTTTGGGACATCAGTTTTGATCTCGCAAACTTCTTCTTCAACACTTCCAAGTACTACTAAACAGTGAGATGGGAGGCTTTTTCCTCAGACTGATGATTCTAAATCCAAGTAGTGCGTATCTTCATGAAGTATTGAAATTTTACTGAAATTATTTTCTGTTTGTGGTTCATGTTAACTCTCTGCCACAGTACTGTAGCCAGAGGAGTAGCATTCATAGAAGCTGAGAAGTGCATATGTTATAAACTATGTGGGTATCCATGCAACTTAGGCTCACCATTTTCCCCTGCCTGGACAGAGGTGTAAATGCCCACACCTTCTTCAATGAGGTAATTTTAAAGATACACTTTGCCTTTATTAAATAGGTGCAACATAACTGACTATGTGCCTACGTAGCTTAGATATCCTCTTATAAAATTACTCTCTTAGAGGTATGTTTACTAAACAGCGGTAAAGGAGCAAGTGTGCCATTAGCATGTGCTAACTGTGCATGTGCACACTTAGCGCATGCAAAAAGGTACTTTAGCAGGCGCTAACGGCACTAGTAGCGTAAAGTGCCCTGTGGGTAGAGAGAAGGCGTGCATGGGGCAGAGAGTTGGGGTCAATGGACGGGGAGTGGGAAGGAATAAGGCTTGCTCCATTAACGCAGGCACCTTAATGGCAGGAACCCTAACGCAATTCAAAAGGTGGAAAAGGTGTTTTTTGAGGAGAGAAAGCATATTTTGCATCTGCAATGTGATACGCAGACAGGGGAGCCCAAAAGAGTGATAGTAGTGCTCCATTAGCAGCAACAGCATAGTGTCCAAGTATGAAAGGGCACTATATTGATGGTGCAAATTGGGGCAAAGAAGGTGGCACATGGGTCATGCAGTGGGGGCTGCTGGTGCACAGGGAGGACCAGGTAGCTGCCTAGATGGCACATAGGAACATAAGACTACAAAATATGAGAAACTGTGTCAGACCAAGGTCCATCATGCCCAGTATCCTACGTCTAAAGGTGGCCAATTTAGGTCACAAGTACCTAGTACTTTCCCCAAAAGACATACAGGATCCCCAATAACTGTAATGGGGCAAGCTGTGCATAGCTCGGATCCTGTTTAGCAATGGTTTATGGACCATTAACCAGGAACCTGTCCAAACATTTTTAAACCCAGCTACACTGACAGCTTTTACCACATCCTCTGGCAATGGATTGCAGGGTCTGATTACACGTTGACTTGAAAAAATATTTTCACCTAGAAGACCCAAATGGGTTGCATTGTATCCACATTGCAGGTCCCCTAGTCTGTCCACAGTCTGATGGCATAAAAAAGCGACCTGCGTTTACCTGTTCCACTCCGGTCAATAATCTGTAGACCTCTATCATATTTCCCCTCAGCCATCTCTTCCCCAGGTTGATGAGCCCCAACCTTTTTAGCCTCTCCAGAAAGTGGTATTCTGCCATCTGCAGAACCATCTGTGATGTTTGTCATGATCCCACAGTGACAGTGGCAGCACACAGTCCTCCTACTGCTGTGGAAAGGCAATGTGCCACATGGGACGATCCAAGGGTCCTGGCACCCCAGGCAGAGATTTAGGCTGCCCCCCCCCCTCGCTGCCACAGAATCCATTTGTGGAGGAAGAAGCCAATAGTGCCAGATTCTGTAGCCCTCCAGGTAACTGGAAAATGCAGGCGCCCGGGAAAATATTACAGCAGTGGCTGCCATCCTTCCCCTGAGACGTATTGGTGGCAGGTGGTGATGGGGGCCCCTGCATGAGCAGCTGGTGGGGGGAGCTGCGTGGCCATCCAGGGGTGCCCCAGCCCCCCCATCTGGACCTTTTGCCCAAGGTGCCCACCAAACTCGTATGTCCCATGCTGGGACTGCGACCACCACCACTGACAGGGGGACTGCTACTTATGGAGAGAGATCTGCAATTGTGAGTATATACTTCTGGGAGTTTTTCTGAATCTTGGGGAGAAGGGAATTCTTTGGATTAAAGCTGATTCATCTGTAAACCCAGTGTATTTGTTAAATCAGTCAGGGCCTAGTAACAGCAAAGCGTTTTTAGTTTAAATTTAAAACACAGAAGAGAGCTTTCTGGTTAAATTTAGAACCTAGCAGAGAGCTTCTAGTTTACATTTAATACTCAGTCAGGGCCTGGTAGTAACAGAGAGCTTTTAGTTTAAATTTCAAACACAAAAGAGAGCTTTCTGGTTAAATTTAGAACCCAGCAGAGAGCTTGTAGTTTACATTTAATACTCAGTCAGGACCTAGTAGCAGCAAAAATGCTTTCAGTTTAAATTTAAAACACAGAGGAGAGATTTCTGGTTAAATTTATAACTCAGCAGATAGCTGCTAGTTTAAATTTCATACTCAGTCAGGGCCTAGTAGAAGCAAAGAGCTTTAATAAAAATCAAATCAGAATATAACAGCATAAAAAGCAAAACAGGGTCAGTATTCTTTAAGCAATAAATTATTCTAGAGACCTTTACAAAGAGGCCTTCTACCTAGGGGTTAAGAGACCTGTGAAACCTTTTAAGTAGGTGTTAAAGCCAGGTGGCAGATCAAAGGGCCATTTTGAAAGACTCCTTCTAGCCAAGCAAGGATTGTTAATCACCCAGGAAATTGGTCACAGCTTACCTCAGAAGCACAGGACATGGTACTGTGTAGCAAACAGCTTTTAATAAGTATTCTTTCCCTCCCTCCCCAACACCTAACCACTCCTAGGATAATCGTAGCTTTATTGGTACTTACACATCTTAAAGGAAAGGAGCTGCTGTCAGGTGCAGCTGTTTATCCAAATCAGGCATACATTAAGGACCTGAGATTAATTAAGCTTCAGGTGAACAAGGTATATTAAACATATTAGGTATAGTTTTATTAGTATAAGTATCCCCAGCAACCCTTAGTAAGTAAAGAACTTAAATATCTAAATACAACCTTAAAACTAAGATGCAGACAGCAGTCCAGCAGCAAGATGAGGGCTTTCCAGTCTTTTGCACTAAGTGTCACATGTATGATTTTCTCCCAGTTGGTGAGAGGTCTTATGTGTACACTAGGTGCAAGGAGCTCTTTGCTCTCAGGGAACGAGTCTATTCTCTAGAGGCTAGAGTAGCAGACTTGGAAGACATAAGGAAGACAGAGAGGTACATAAACGAGACCTACAGAGATATAGTCCTGAAGTCCCACCTCCAGTCTGGCAGCATCCCTGTTGCCATGGAGGAGGGAGGTCACATGACAGAAGAACATCACCCTATTGTGGCAGGAAATGATCCTGCAGTTAGGACCTGTCCTCCAGGTGATTTATTTATTTATTTAACCAGTTTTGTATATCACCTTATCCTTCAATCAAAGTGGTTGACAAGACAACAAAGGCTTACATATTGAGGATATGGGAAAACAAAAATAATACATTACAATATAAATACAAAACAAAACAGTATATTATAATATGATATAGTGAAATTAAATATACATAATGGTTAGTTTAAGTTATTTCACCAAATGATTTTATAAATAAGTAAGTCTTTAAATATTTGTGAAAGTCCTAAAGGTCTTCCTGAGTTCTTAAGTATTCAGGAATAGAATTCCATAACTCTGGTGCAATAAAGGAAAACACTCTTTTAGAAGTCATTTGTTTTGATTTGTTGACGTTCAAAGGAGTATTAAGTTTATTGATATTTTGAGATCGTCTTGGTCTTATACTCTTGTCTTTTGAAATAATAGATTGTAGAATATCCACTGAGGATTGGTGAAAATTTTTGAAAATAGTCATTAGGTTTTTATATTTTGCCCTTGCAATAACCGGAAGGAAATGTAACTGTTTGAGTACAGGAGTTATTGTGTTCAAATTTTGTAGAGCCAGTTATAATACGCGCAGTGCTGTTCTGAACTAATTGGAGAGGATGGATAGAGTGTTTAGGAAGACCTTGATACAAGATGTTTCCAAAATCAAGTAGAGGTGTTACGACTGCCTGACATACCGTGCGAAAGTGATTTGTATTTAGCATTGGTTTTAGTCTTCTTATAATCTTTAAACGATGGTATGCTTTTGATGCAATTTTGTTTATATGAGATTTTAAATTTAAATATTTATCTAACGTTACACCTAAATATCTTACTTCATCTTTAATTTTTATTTCTCTATTTAATAAATTAATTTCAATTGGTAGTTTTAAGGACTGGCATTTAGATATGAACATTGCTTCTGTTTTGTCAGAATTTATTTTCAAGTTGTTATTAAGCCAGTCATTCATATCAGCCAAACAGTTATTAATTTTTGTTGTATCAAAGGTATTTTGGTCAATTATAGTATAAACCATAATGTCATCAGCATATAAATGATAATTATTTTCATGAAGATTAATAATTTGACATAGGGGTTGAATATAAATATTAAAGAGAATAGATGATAAAGCTGAACCTTGAGGTATGCCTTGTCCAATCAATGTTTTGTCACCATATTTTACTAACTGCGTATGATTAGTTAGATAAGAGGCAAGCCATTTTAATGTATTGTTGCATAAGCCACCGGAGGTGATACAAAAACCCTCTTGCACCGAGGAAGTTTCTCCAGGGCCGTGTGCCCATGAGGGAAGGGTTAGGACAGTCGTTATAGTTGGTGATTCGATCATTAGGCATGTAGATAGCTGGGTGGCTGGTGGATGTGAGGATCGCCTGGTAACATGCCTGCCTGGTGCAAAGGTAGCGGACCTCATGCGCCACCTAGATAAAGTCTTAGATAGTGCTGGGGAGGAGTCTACTGTTTTGGTACATGTCGGTACTAATGACATAGGAAAATGTGGTAGGCAGGTTCTGGAGGCTAAATTTAGGCTTTTAGGTAGGAAGTTGAAATCCAGAACTTCCAGGGTAGCATTCTCCGAAATGCTTCCCATTCCATGCGCAGGACCCAAAAGGCAGGCAGAACAGGGAGATAAAGTTCCTAGATAAAATAAATGACTGCTTCTTGGAGCAGCTGGTTCATGAATTGACCAGAGGGGAAGCCATTTTGGACCTAGTCCTTAGTGGAACACCAGATCTGGTGCAAGAGATAAGGGTGTTGGGGCCACTTGGCAATAGTGATCGTAGCATGATCGCGTTTGATTTAATTAGTGGAGGAGGGATGGTAAGGAAATCCACAGTACTACCTTTTAACTTTCGAAAGTGAGACTATAATAAAATAAGGGAAATAGTTAAGAAAAAACTAAAAGGAGTAGTTGCAAAGATTAAAGACTTACATCAAGATTGGGTGTTGTTTAAAAATACTATCTTGCAAGCCCAGACCAGCTGTATTCCACGCTTTAACAAAAGTGGAAGGAAGTTCAAAAAACTGCCAGCATGGTTTAAAGGTGAGGTCAGAGAGGCTGTTGTTGCCAAAAAAGCATCTTTCAGGAAATGGAAAAAAGAGCCAAACAACGAAACCTGGAAACAGCACAAGCACTGGCAGGTCAAATGCAAGGCATTGATAAAGCAGGCAAAAGGAGAATTTGAGAAGAAGCTTGCTGCGGAAGCAAAAACACATAATTACTAGATTGTAAGCTCTTATGTCTGTGCAGCTCTGCATATGACTTATAGCGCTATACAAATGCTCAGTAGTAGTAGAAGTAGTAGATAAGGGTATTGGGGTCATTTGGCAATAGTGATCATAGCATGATCACGTTTGATTTAATTAATGGAGGAGGGATGGTAAGGAAATCCACAGTACTACCTTTTAACTTTCGAAAGGAGACTACGATAAAATGAGGATAATAGTTATGAAAAAAATAAATGGAGCAGTTGCTAAGGTTAAAGACTTACATCAAGCTTGTGTGTTGTTTAAAAATACCATCTTGGAAACCCCAGAACAGCTGTATTCCATGCTTTAAGAAAAGTGGAAGGAAGTCCAAAAAACTGCCAGCAAGGATTAAAGGTGAGGTCAGAGAGGCTGTTTTTGCCAAAAAAGCATCTTTCAGGAAATGGAAAAAAGAGCCAAATGACAAAAACTGGAAACAGCACAAGCACTGGCAAGTTAAATGCAAGCATTGATAAGGCAGGCAAAGAGAGAATTTGAGAAGAAACTTGCTGTGGAACCAAAAACGCATAATAAAGACTTTTTTCAAGTACATTCATAGCAAAAAACCTGTGAGAGAGTCAGTTGGACCATTAGATGATAGATGGGTAAAAGGGGCAGTAAGAGGGGACAGGGCTATAATGGAGAGACTGAATGAATTCTTTGCTTTGGTCTTTACTGAGGAAGATGTAGGGATGTTACCCATGACTAAAGTGGTATTTAAAGGTGATACTGCGGAAGAATTGAAAGAAATATTGATACACCAGGAAGATGTATTACAACTATTTGATAAACTGAAGAGTAGCAAATCACCTGGACCAGATGGTATACATCCAAGTGTGTTGAAAGAACTGAAATATGAGATTGCAGACCTGCTATTAGTAATCTGTGAACTATCATTGGAGGATGACCAACGTAATGCTAATTTTTAAAAAGAGTTCCAGGGGTGATCCAGGAAACTACAGACCAGTGAGCCTGACGTCAGTACTGGGAAAAATAATAGAAACCATCAAAAAGTACAAAATTACTGAACATGTAGATAGTCCTGGCTTAATTGGAGACAGACAACATGGCTTTAGACAAGGAAGATCTTGTTTTACTAATCTGTTATGTTTTTTTGAAGGTGTGAATAAACAGGTAGTCAAAGGTGAGTCGGTTTATATAGTGTATTTGAACTTTCAGAAAGCCTTTGACAAGGACCCTCATCAGAGACTTTTGGCAAAACTAAAAAGTCATGGGATAGGAGGGAGTGTACTATTGTGGATCAGGAACTTGTTAAAAGATAGAAAGCACAGGGTAGGTATACATGGACAATTTTTCCAATGGAGAAACCCAGGGATCTGTACTGGGTCCGCTGCTTTTTTACATATTTATAAATGACCTGGAAAAGGGAATAATGAGTGAGGTTATCAAATTTTCAGATGACACAAAATTTTTTAAAGTTTTTAAAACTCATGACGATTGTGGAAAATTGCAAGAGGATCTTGATAAATTGGATGTCTGGGCATCCAAATGGCAGATGAAATTTAATGTGGACAAGTGCAAAGTTATACACCTAGAAAAGAACAACTCAAACTATGTTTACACAATGCAAGGTTCCACATTAGGAACCACCACCCAGGAAAAAGATTTAGGCGTCATCGTGGATAACATGTTAAAACCCTCTACCCAGTGTATAGTGGCGGCCAAGAGAGCAAATATAATGCTAGGTATCATAAGGAAAGGAATGGAAAATAAAACAAAGGATATTATAATGCCTCTGTATCATTCCATGGTGCGACTGCACCTTGAATATTGTTTGCAATTCTGGTTGCCGTATCTTAAAAAGGATATAGCTTTATTAGAAAAGGTTCAGAGAAGAGCCACCAAAGTGGTAAAGGGATTGGAAGGATACCCCTATGAAGAGAGGCTAAAAAGGTTAGGGCTCTTCAACCTGGAAAAGAGATGACTGAGGGGAGATATTATAGATGTCTATAAATTAATGAACGGCATGGAACGGGTAAATCTAGATTGATTGTTTATGTCATCACAATATAGAAAGACTAGGGAACTTTATTTTTTTTTATTTATATTCTCTTATATACCGTGCTATTCTGCATCAGTGCGGTTTACATTGAACAAACTGAAATTACATTGAACAGGGCATTATAACAGGGCTTTAGTGACTTGCAATGAAGCTACAGGGTAAACTATTTAAGACAAATAAGAGAAAATATTTTTTCACTCAACTTGTAATCAAACTCTGGAATTTGTTACCGGAGGATGTAGTAAAAGCTGTTGGTGTAGCTGGGTTTAAAAAAGGTTTGGACAAGTTCCTGGAGGAAAGGTCCATAAACCATTATTAAAAGGGACCCAAGATATCTTTGCTCGACCAGATACATTTTGTGCCTGGGTGTGTTTGCACAGTCCTGGCACTGCTGTGACCTGCAGACAATCATTCTTTTACATTTATACGCATTATGGCCACATGTTTGGCCACATGTCTGGAAGCTTTGTAACTCCTGCATTTGGATTGACCTGAGGCAGGGTTGGGAACTGGTAAACCCGAGTTATTTTTGGACCTTTTCGGCATTTCTTTACAAGCTCGACAAAAAGCTAATTACAAGCTACAATGTTATTGGCTTGTTTTATAAAAATTAAAAACTATTTGATTAAAACGGAAAAAAAACAGTGGTGTACAGATTTTGTTCTGTTCACGTTGGCTGGCAGTTCAAAACATGAGCTGTGAACATGGCTTTAGTGACTCTGCCGTGGCACATTGCAGTGGGTCAGTGATGTATACGCAGCAGATGTCTGGGTCAACTGGAATGGATGTGTTTTCTGTTTGCCATCATTGTGACCTCCCAGCTTTACATAAAGAGGATATATCTCATATATTCAGGCACCTAACACTTGTTGCATAACCATTCCGTGCACTGTCCTGCCATCATTACTTGCCCCACATGGGGAAAATGGGTTCCATTTGTCCCTTTCTATCATGCCATTCTGTTGGGTGTATTGTTTTACAGTTGAACAGGCTGAGGCACCAGTCCCACCCACACAAATGGTGTTTCTTGTAGTCCATGGCACTGCTACTTTTGGTTCACACACCCAATGTTTTTGACCTGTACGATCTCGTACATCCACTCACCACACACATTGCACTCTCTGCTTGGAAATCCATGGCACAACCCTGCACCCACCATTTGACCATCAGGGAGATTCATGGTAGGGCAGCTTACTGGCAGTAAACTGCCCCACCATGGCCATCAGGGGTCATTTGCAGCAGTTAGCCATATCATGCACACTTTCTTGTGACTGTTCCACATGACCACTCATGGACAATCCTCCCTTTGCTGCCCAAATCAGGAACATGCTGCCTCCACCCAGTCACTGTTCTGGCCTATGGCATGCCACACACTGACAGTACATTTGGATACCTGTCCACACCTCACAGACACTATAATGTAGCTTACGTCACTAGGTATGCTTTGTGGTGAAGACTCCCCTCCAGAGGAAATGGAGATAGGGGAAAATCCTGATAGAAGGGATGACACACACAGGATTTCCAAAACTGACTTGGAAAAAACACAGTTATCGGCTGAGCTGAAGACAAGCCCCAGCCCAGGGGAGGAGTTAGGCTTCAGCACTGATTGGGCATGCCCAGGGGAATGACAGGGAGTGCTGGGAAATGAAGCTCTTTTTAAATCCTCAGACAGGATTGACAGAGGAGGCAGCAAGGCTGGCAAAGGAGGCAGCAAGGCTGACAGAGGTGGCAGCAAGGCTGGCAAGGAGAGCAGCAAGAAACGAAGCAGACGAGAAGCAGCTTCCAGTGCACGTTGGTCTTCAGGAGGAACTTGGAATCAAAGGGGAAAAACGCTACAACCCTGGGAGAAGGCAGAACCCTGGAACAGTAAGCCTTGGAGCCCAATATACTCTCAAGGAGATCCTTACTACACGGTAGAGCCTAAACGTGGGAAGGCTAGCAAACCCAGCTCTTGGAGAAAAGGTATTTTGTCTGGTGGCGAGCAGTGCTATAAAAGCCAGGAACCAAAACAGGAAAGAAGTTTTTCTGAGAGAAATTCCCCTAGCAGAAGAACTAGTCATAAGGCTCCTGAGTTTCTAGAGAGGAGAGAGTCCTGGAAGAAAGGTGCCTGTTCTTATGCCAACGTCTCTGATAAAGGTAAAACTGAATTTCCTAATTTTAATGCCTTGCTGGAAAAACCCTTTTATTGTGCTGACCTCCCTAAGCCAAACTCTGCAACAGGAGCAGATAGTGAGTGGGTGAAGGGTGTGACCCTTACCGGAGACTATCAAGCAGCTAAAGAGCAGCTACAGGCTGAATTGCTTCTAAAAGAGTTTCAGAAATTTCTGGAGCTAAAGTCAGGGAAACATAAGAAACCTGATGAAGAGAACAATTGCCTTAGCCCAGATGAATGTATGCAGATAGATAATGATGTGCCTACCTTGAGTTATGATCCTTGTGCAATGGATTGCTCTTTATGTTTTAGAGAGTAACAGTGTAAAGAAGCATCTGGAGTTTGTATGAGAAGAATACAAAACGTTTGCTATACCTGTTGTCTAGCCGTGAAAGTTCACAAATTGTTTTCACCTGTTTCTGTAAAGCCACGCTGTGAGGAGAACAGCTGTTACTGTGAGGCTGCAATAATCCCAAGCAACCACACGAGGCAAAGCTGAGTAGAAGCTACCGTGACTGTGTAAAGCTGAGTTAAAGCTATTTGATTTCAGTTGTTTTCCTGACCTCCTGATTTCATCTTTATGTTGAAAGTTGCACCTTTACGTTGTGCACCTTTGAATTGTAATGCGTTGAAAATATCCCCACAACAAATAAATTTCTTGCAAGCCTTATCACTCGAGTCACAACTACAACTTTCATCCCTAAAGAAAAAAACAAGTGTACTACGAATCCCAGCATTCATAGGGATCAGTACCAGCTTTATTCATAAGGGACATTATATAAGGCCACTCCTGCCTGTAAGCTCTAGGGCCCAGGCAGGAGCGTTGCAGCTTTCAGGAGAATCTAGGACTGCACGCCTTTCACAGCGCCCCCTGCTGCTGCATCCTCTCTGCTGACCTCACTGCCGTCACTACCCATCCATGACATAGCCAACACCCACATATCATAATCAGCATCATCATCAACATCATCACTAGGCAGGCACCTGTCTAGCCTAGTCAACAGCATAGGCCACATTGACAGGCATCAGGTAAGTCAACTCCATTTGTCACTCTCTTTCTTATTTAACATGTACCTAAAACCTCTTCCTGTACTGCTGAGAACTAAGAGGCATGATTTCTGGTTTTATGTGGATGACATCCAGATTTTATTACGTCGGGATGATTCTCTTGATATGATTGCAGTGGTTTGGTTGTTGGTTAGCAAAAACACAGATGGTTCTAAATTTCATTAAAAAAGAATTATTGTGGATGAGTCAAAGAAAGATGGAACCTTCTATTCTGTGCTAGACTAAAGAGCAGCATTTCCATCTCATCTTCAGTATGGAGTTTAGTGGTGAAAGATGATTCTCAATTTGTGCTTCATAAGCTGATCTGCCCTCACTTGGTTTGCAGCTTGTTGTGCTGTGAGGGCTTGTGTGCATCAGTGATGCTGAGAGCTAAACTATCGGTAGTTTAACTACTGGCAGGGTCCCCCAAGATGGACAGGTCTCAGCTGAGGTGCCAGACCAAGACAAACCACCCATCTGGGCAGCAGCAGAATGGGATAGTGTTGACGGCGGAGGATGACATTTCTATGACAACGGCAACAACACCAAACTTAAACTGCGCGGAAGAAAGGCCTGGCAATCTACTTCTGTATCTTGCCATGAAAACCCAATGGATAGTTACAACAAAACAAATTATGCTATAGTGCTGGAAGATGAGACCCCCAGGTCGGAAGGCACTCAACTAGCTACTGGGGAAGAGCTGAAGACTTTTCAGAGTAAAGCCAGCATTTATGATGTGGTTGGATCAAAGCCCTCGGGACGTCTGACTGCTGATGTAGCTGCACATGAAATGAGAGTCAGAAGCTGTAAAGATGTCTTAAACATTGGATCATGGAACATACGAAGCATGAACCAAGGGAAGTTGGAGGTGGTCAAGAATGAAATGGAATGTGTACAACTTGATCTGTTGGGTGTCAGGGAACTGAAATGGACTGGCATCGGGCACTTTGCATCAGATGATCACACGGTCTACTATGCTGGAAATGAAAGACAAAGAAGAAATGGTGTTTCAATTATAATAAAGAAGAAACTTGCAAGAACTGTAATGAAATACAATGCAGTCAGCGAACACTTAATCTCTATTCGTCTACGAGGAATGCCTATCAGCACAACTATAACTCAAGTATCATTGTTTAGATGTAAATAGTTCAATGTTATGAATCCTAGTTACTATGTCCTGTTTGATGTAAGCACAAGGCACATCCCCTGCCTTGTGCAAAATTGTTAACTGTAAACTGCACTGATGTCAAATAGCGCAGTATAGAAAAGCTAGAAATAAATAAAAAATAAATAGATAAAGTATATGCCCCAGCAACAGCTGCAGAAGAGAATGAAATTGAAGAGTTCTATGAACAAGTACAAGCTGAAATTGACAGAACATGCAAACAGGATATCCTGATAGTCATGGGTGACTGGAACGCAAAAGTTGGCAAAAAAGATGAAGGCAAAGTAATAGGAAAATATGGACTTGGCAACAGAAATGAAGCTGGAGAAAGACTGATAGAATTCTGCAAGACCAACAATCTATTCATCTCAAACACCTTCTTCCAGCAACACAAGCGGCGACTGTACACATGGACTTCACCCAATGGATTGTATAAAAATCAAATTGACTACATCTGTGGAAGTCAACGATGGAAAAGCTCTGTAACATCAACAAAGACAAAACCTGGAGCTGATTGTGGTACAGATCATCAACTACTAGTATGCAAACTCAAGCTAAATTTGAAAAAGAGCAAACCACTCATGAATGCAGCAAAATATGACCTTGAGAATATACCACTGGAATTTAAAGGCTGCCTGAAAAATTGATTTGCTGCTTTAAATACAAATGACAGAGCTCCAGAAGAGTTATGCAATGACATCAAGAAGGTTGTGTTGGAAGAAAGCAAGAAGTCTCTACAAAAGGTGAAAAAGCAAAAATGGCCAAAATGGATGGCGGAAGAACCTCTGAAAATTGCCCAGAAACACAGAGAAGCTAAAGCCAGAGGAGAAAGAAAGACAATCGCAGAACTCAACAGAGATTTCCAACGTGCAGCAAGACAGGACAAGGAAAAGTACTACAATGATGCATGCAAGGAAATAGAAGCAGAAACTATTAGAGGAAGAACAAGATCGGCTTTCCTTAAGCTACGAGAGTTAAAGAAAAAGTTCCAGCCTCGAATTGGAATGTTACAAGATGCTCAAGGTTCTATGTTGAATGATGCTGAGAAGATCAAGAAAAGGTGAAAGGAATATACAGAGTTTTTATATGATAAAGATCAAGTGGACCAACAGCCGTTTCAACCTGTACCTTATGATCGGGAACCATTTGTGATGAAAGAAGAAGTTGAAGCAGCATTGAAAGCCTTATCAAAGAACAAAGCGCCAGGCATTGATAGCATTCGCATAGAAGTATTGCAGCAATCTGATGCAGCTGTTACCATACTTACAAGGCTCTGCCAAGAAATATGGAAGACAACATCATGGCCAACTGACTGGAAAAGATCTGTGTTTATACCAATACTAAAGAAAGGTGATCCAACTGACTGTGGAAATTATCGCACAATCGCTCTAATCCCACATGCCAGCAAGATTCTACTGAAGATTATTCAAAAGAGACTACAACCATACCTGAAACAAGAACTACCTAAAGTGCAAGCAGGGTTCAGGAAAGGGCGAGGAAAGAGAGACATCATTGCGGATGTGAGATGGATCCTTGAAAAGACTAAAGAATACCAAAAGGATATGTATTTGTGCTTTATCGACTATAGCAAGGCTTTTGACTGTGTAAACCATGAGAAACTCTGGGCCACATTAAGAAGCATGGATATACCAGAACACCTGATCGTTTTCTTGCGCAATCTGTACATTGATCAAGAAGCAACAGTTCGAACGGAACAAGGAGAAACAGAATGGTTTAAAATAAGCAAAGGTATAAGACAAAGCTGCATACTTTCCCCCTACCTGTTTAATTTATATGCAGAACAAATCATCAGAGAAGCAGGATTGTATGAAGACAACAGAGGTGTGAAGATTGGTGGAAAACTCATCAACAACCTTCGCTATGCTGATGATACCACATTACTGGCTAAAAGTGAAGATGATCTGAAACATTTGCTTCTCACAATCAAAGAACATAGTCTCAAAATGGGCCTGCACCTTAATATAAAGAAGACAAAGATCATGGCAACTGGAATAATCAACAGGTTCATCGTTGAAGGAGAAAAAATTGAAATCGTGAACAACTTTAACCTACTTGGATCAACTATCAATAAAGAAGCAACAAGCAGTCAAGAAATCAGATGACGCATTGCTCTTGGCAGAATGGCTATGAAAGACCTAGATAAGATTCTCAAGAGCAGAGATGTCTCTCTCCATACAAAGATTCAACTTTTTCAAGCCATGGTATTTTCAATAACATCATATGGATGTGAAAGCTGGACAGTGAAAAAGATAGACAAGAAGAAAATTGATGCCTTTGAATTATGGTGCTGGCGGCGAATACTGTGTATACCATGGACTGCCCGATGAATAAACCAGTCGGTACTAGAGGAGATCAAACCTAAGCTTTCTTTAGAAGCTCAGATGACTTCGACTTTCATACTTTGGACACATCATGCGAAGAGAGAGATCATTAGAGAAAGACATCATGCTTAGCAAGATAGAAGGTCAATGCAAAAGAGGAAGGCCAGCAATGAGATGGATCGATACAGTAACAGCAGCTACAGGTACCAGTCTGTCAACAATGAGCCGCCTGACTGAAGACCGAACACAATTTGGGATAGCTATCCAGAGGGTCGCCATGAGTCGACTCCAACTCGATGGCACTTAACAACAACAAGCTGATCTGAGAGATGGTTTCCATTGCCATCTTGAAGAACTGTAGAATTTGTTGGAGTCAACTGTTGTTCAGGGCTAGCAGTACCTATTAGGTGAATTAGGTGGTTGCCTGGTGTAGAAAAAGGGACCTGAAGGGGGGCTAGTGCCTCATGGGGAAAATGTAGAGGGTGATTATGCTGATAGTTTCACAGGTGTTTATGTATAAGTGAGACAAGTGAAAGTTAAATCTTGCAAGACAGGGAGCTCTTGTTTGCAGGAAATTGTCCTGATTAAGTGGGGGCAATATATTTATGCTTGGCTTAACCTGAAACATGTAGGGCCCAGTATTCAAAAAGGCATTTACATGATTTATAGCCCAGTAAATCATGTAAATGCCTTTAAATGGGATATTCAACGGTACTTACATGGTTAGTGCCATTGAATATCCCCTTCTAACCCTGCTGCATGCCCCGATGCTATGTGGTAAACATCAGGATATGTTGGGGGCATTCTGGAGTGGAGCAAGGATGGATACTGTTGATAACTGGGCAGCAGCAATATTGCATGCTGCTTGGTTAGTGACCTGTGCCTAAAAGATAGGAGAGGAATACTCTCACCTGTCTTTAAGGTGCAGGAGCAAACTGGACAGCATGCAACCTCACTGCTGCCCAGCTAGCTACTGCAGATTCTGGCATATGCAGCGATCTCCGGATATTCAATGCCGGGGTCAAATATGAACCCGGCATTGAATATCTGGGATTAAGGGTTGATGGACAGGGCTATGAGCCATAGTGTCGCATAGCCTGTCCAGATGAATATCAGGTCCGTAATGTTTAGTTTGACCTGTAACATATAGATATAGGTCCTCATTCTCAAACACGGGTTTTGAGGCTGCACATCCCGCCGGGACATGCAGCTGAGGAATCCACCAAGACCCAATTCCCCCACCGGCTCTCCCCATATGTCCTGTGCTTCAGGACGGGGAGAGCTGGCGGGGGACAGGAGGGAATGGAGAGGAGTTGGGTCGCCCAGCAGCACGTACAGGGCTGATTCAGGTCCTGTACGTTCTGCTGGGTCTGCTGGGGCATGCTGCTTATACCACCTTAGAGGTGGTATAAGCAGCATTTTGTTGCTGATTGGGCAGGGGAGCCACCCCCAGGGCCAGGGCTGGGTGCGGGGGGTCCCAGTCATTCGATCCTTGGGTCAGGTGGTGGGGAAAAGAGGGGCCAGGAATGCGGATGTCTGGGGCGCCTGCGGGGAGGACATCCCAGCAGGTGGAGGGGGCACACTGGGCCGTCCTCTGGCCTAATTTTGGCTCCCGTGGGAACGTTTGGTTCCCGCAGACCAGAATTGAGTCCTAACGGCCCCATCTTCAGCAAAGACATCTGGACCCAATACAAGCATTTTGGAACCTGTGTCTTTTGGGAAAACCGCTAGGTACTTATGACCTAAATTAGCCACTGTTGGAAACAGGATACTGGGCTTGATGGACCTTGATCTGACCCAGTATGGCATATCTTAAGTTCTTATGTTCTTATGATGGCCCCCTCCTGGAATGGGGCTCATAGGCTAGCCAAAAGGATGACACAGAGTGATAAGGCAAGATAATGTATACCGTGGCAGTTTTTATCCTAATAAAAAAGAGTGCTGTGGACAAGGAAATTAAGAGAGTTACGGGAGACTGCTCCGATTTACAGGCCCGTGGTTGTCTTCCTAAAGCTTTAGTAGACTTTGTTATGGTGTAACTCTGTGTGTGTTGTGTTGTGTTCTCATTTCATCTCACTTGCTTCTGGGACCAGACATAGGAAATCAAGGACCCAGGTAGAATCCCTGTGTTTGTTGCCCTGGGTAGGAATTCATTACATGCAACACCTATTGCACCAGAATTTCAATGGCTGCCCATTGCCACCCTTCTCTAGATCCTGCAGCAGCAGCAATGACATTAAAACAGCAATGCAATGCTTACCATAGGCACTGAGACATCTACAAATGATTCAAAATGCTGCAGCATAGTTGTTGACTGGCTGATCATTATGAGAGCGTGTTATACCTCATCAGAAATTACTGCCTTGGTGGCAATGACACAGCACATTTCTTTTAATTATGTGCTTTGATTTTTAAAGTTATGTAAATAGAGGCTCCTGCATATTGGAGAAACAAGTTGTAGCTTTATATATTTCTGGCCAAATGGTCTTCTAATTGTACTTAGAGGCTGGGGAATCCCACTGTAGCTTAAGCCAGACTTGCTAGAATGCATACGTTCACATTCACATTAGCAGGACCACCTTTTTCTCCAGTTAGTGTAAATGTCCATGCCTGAACTTAAGGCATATTTTTGGCCACTTATGCTAGTATTTTGTAAAGAAACGTAGACTTATACATTTCCGTATAGAATAGGTTTACAATAGACATCTTTTGAAGCTTTAAACTAAGCACCTGTTTATCAAATTGCCCATATAGAGGGCATATGAAGCTTTACTATATAGCACTATGTTTTGATCATGACGAATTTGGCCTTAACAAGGGTACAAAAGTTTATTGCACAGGTCTTTAAATGTTGTTGTTTTCTGATTTTGAATGGGCGAGTCATAATATATTCTACTTTGTTATCTGTTATATGCCTTGCTGCCTTTTATTTCTGTTCCAGTGAATTTATTTTTGACTGGCAGGGCCCTGACATATGAGGTAGAGTCATCTATACATTATTATGAGACATTTTCTATAGGTTTATAGAAATCTATCATATAATGTATCAACACTGTAAATTCTTGTGGGTAAACAGTGATGAAGGGGCCCTTTTACTAAAGTGTGCTATGTAGTTAGCGTGGGTTTCGGCACATGCTAACCGCATGCTGTGGTCCAGAGTAACATTGCATGACCATGAGTTAGTGCACACTGATTCCTAGGCTAACTGCGCCTCATGTGCTAAAGTGGGAAATGTATGGGTTAGGGTTGGAGAGTGGGTGTGGTAAGCGCCGCACCTCCAGTGCATTGGTAGATACCATATGCTAGTGCCACATCTTGCAATTACCTCCACCTCAATAGGTAAAGCTAACTACACCACAGTATGGTGCTGTGCGTTACCTATTGTGCAAATGCCGTCCACACCCTTGACAGGTAATATAGTGGTTCACACTTAACACTGTGATTTTGCACAGCACACTTTACTAAAAGGGCCACTAAGTCTATTGCAACGATGCAGCATGGTTAGTAATTAAGAAAGGGAAGTGCTTTTAACTGTACCTTTCTAGTAATCCCTGGGTTCCTTTTTTAGTTTTCAGTGTAAGAAAGGTTCTTGTATATGCATGTCAAAGAAGGCTCCTATGGTGTTG
Source organism: Ichthyophis bannanicus (assembly GCA_033557465.1). Taxonomy (NCBI): domain Eukaryota; kingdom Metazoa; phylum Chordata; class Amphibia; order Gymnophiona; family Ichthyophiidae; genus Ichthyophis; species Ichthyophis bannanicus. The sequence goes on from CM066031.1 coordinate 1,500,799,281, forward strand.
TTTTTTCTTTCAGTCCCAATGTATTTTGGACACATCCAGTAATAAATATTTGGCTGCTTTAGTTTAGCAATTTAAACTTATTTCAGCCATAATAGCATTAACCAATTCAGTACTTGAGCACCTTTATCTCTGCTTAAGAAAATCATATATTTTGCCGAATAGGACTGCATGTTGCTATATGTAGTCACAAAAGAAAAGAATAAAATATGGATTAATGAGTTCATGGAAAATAATTCCATCAAGAGGTTGTGGTGACATCCAGTTGTCATTAAAATGCCTAACTGAGACACTACCAGATGAGCTTCTACTGAGATGTGCTTGGAGTCTCTATTCTGCAGCTATCTACCTATTATTTTCTATGAGAAAATGAAGACATAAAAGGCACATTAAACTAAATGGAAACCTATGTACTGCACAGTAATGTATTTGATACAATAGTTAATTTACATTTTAAAGTTCTTTTTTTGAGGTTTATTATCTCAGCTATTTTAAGTGGACTTGGACTGAAGCTTTGCATCTACTATAGGCTTCCACTTTCTGGACCACTTACATTTTGTTCTAAAAAATATTACCAGCGTCAAGAGAGATCTTGCAGTTATAGAAAAAGCATTCATCCATCTTGATGCTTTATTTCTTGGTAGCATGGTTTGAATGTGATATTATGTAGAATTCTAGAAATAAATGTCACTAAATAAAAACAATATAAGGTGATATTTTTTATTGGACTACCTTAATACATTTTAAAGGGATCTTAGAAAGATTGTATGACATTTGCATATTTAGGTAGTGGACTTATATGTGTTACACATGGGGGGAGGGGGACGCTGATAAGTCTCTGGCCTTGTAACAAAACAGAAAGCTATGGGCACACTTAAGTTCCAGAGGTCTGAATGATCTGTAGCTGTCTGTTTTGTTTCAAGGCTAGAGACTTATCAGCCCCCTCATATGTGCCAGTTTTAGAACTTGTGCTGCTTATGTACGGAAGTGTCGGTGACACATGCTTTTAGCTATCCACAAAGGAGGCATACTTGGGGTGTGCTCTAGCATTCCTGCAGCTTATACTTACTGAACATATTTTACAATGACTGCACGTATAAGGTGACAAATTTGAACGTTGGCATTTACCCTTGCTATATATCACAAACAAAAACTTATACAAAATTGTCTTCTTGGACCTGGTGCTTGCTGAAAATAAGAATATAAGATATACCATGTTGTTGTTGTTGTTAAGTGCCATCGAGTCGGAGTCGACTCATGGCGACCCTCTGGATAGCTATCCTAAATTGTGTTTGGTCTTGAGTCAGGCGGCTCATTGTTGACAGACTGGTACCCGTAGCTGCTGTTATTGTATCGATCCATCACATTGCTGGCCTTCCTCTTTTGCATTGCCCTTCTATCTTGCCAAGCATGATGTCTTTCTCTAATGATCTCTCTCTTCGCATGATGTGTCCAAAGTATGAAAGTCGAAGTCTTGTCATCTGAGCTTCTAAAGAAAGCTTAGGTTTGATCTCCACTAGTACCGACTGGTTTATTCGTTGGGCAGGCCATGGTATACACAGTATTCGCCGCCAGCACCATAATTCAAAGGCATCAATTTTCTTCCTGTCTATCTTTTTCACTGTCCAGCTTTCACATCCATATGATGTCATTGAAAATACCATGGCTTCAACAAGTTGAATCTTTGTATGGATAGAGACATCTCTGCTCTTGAGAATCTTATCTAGGTCTTTCATAGCCATTCTGCCAAGAGCAATGCGTCGTCTGATTTCTTGACTGCTTGTTGCTTCTTTATTGATAGTTGATCCAAGTAGGTTAAAGTTAGAACATAAGATATGCCATACTGTTTCAGACCAAGGTCCATCAAGCCCAGTATCCTGTTTCCAACAGTGGCCAATCTAGGTAATACGTACCTAGCAGTTTCCCCAGAAGACACAGGTTCTGCAATGCTTGTATTAGGTCAAGCATTGATATCCTGGGTCCCTTCTTAATAATGGTTTATGGACCTTTCCTCCAGGAACTTATCCAAACCTTTTTAAACCCAGCTACACTAACAGCCTTTACTACACCCTCTGATAACAAAGTCCAGAATTTGATTACACTTTGAGTGAAAAAATATTTTCTTTTATTAGTCTTAAATAGTTTACCCTGTAGCTTCATTGCATGTCCCCTAGTCTCCCTATATTCTGATAACGTAAACAGTCGATCTACGTTTACCCGTTCACTCCGTTCATTAATTTATAGACTTCTATCATATCTCCCCTCAGCCGTCTCTTTTCCAGCCTTTCTTCATAGGAGTATCCTTACATCCCCTTTACCATTTTGTTGGCTCTTCTCTGAACCTTTTCTAATAACGCTATATCCTTTTTAAGATACAGCGACCAGAATTGCACACAATATTCAAGGTACGGTCTCACCATGTAACGTTATAGAGGCATTATAATATCTTTTGTTTTATTTTCCATTCCTTTCCTTATGATACCTAGCATTCTATTTGCTCTCTTGGCTGTCGCTGCATACTGGGCTGAGGGTTTTAACATGTTATCCACAATGACGCCTAAATCTTTTTCCTGGGTGGTGGTTCCAAAAAGTGGAACCTTCCATCGTGTAACCATAGTTTGGGTTGTTCTTCCCTAGGTGCATAACTTTGCACTTGTCCACATTAAATTTCATCTGCCATTTTGATGCCCAGTCTTCCAATTTATCAAGATCCTCTTGCAATTTTCCACAATCCTCTTGGGTTTTAGCAACTTTAAATAGTTTTGTGTCATCTGCAAATTTGATAACCTCACTCGTTATTCCACTTTCCAGGTCATTTATGAATATGTCAAAAAGCAGCGGACCCAGCACAGATCCCTGGGGTACACCACTATTCACCTTTCTCCATTGGAAAAATTGGCCTTTTAGCCCAATCCTCTGCTTTCTATCTTTTAACCAGTTCCTGATCCACAGTAGTACACTGCCTCCGATCCCATGACTCTTTAGTTTTGCCAAAAGTCTCTGATGAGGGACCTTGTCAAAGGCTTTCTGAAAGTCCAGATACACTATATCAACCGACTCACCTTTGTCCACCTGTTTATTCACACTTTCAAAAAAACATAACAGATTAGTAAGACAAGATCTTCCTTGTCTAAAGCCATGTTAGCTGTCTCCCATTACGCCATGACTATCTACATGCTGGGTAATTTTATTCTTTATGATGGTTTCTACCATCTTTCCCAGTACTGACGTGAGGCTCACCGGTCTGTAGTTTCCCGGATCACCCCTGGAACCCTTTTTAAAAATTGGTGTTACATTGGCGATCCACCAATCTTCAGGTAATAGAGATGATTTTAATGATAGTTCACAGATTACTAATAGCAGGTCTGCAATCTCATATTTCAGTTCTTTCAACACCCTTGGATGTATACCATCTGGCCCAGGTGATTTGCTACTCTTCAGTTTATCTAATACTTGTAATACATCTTCCCAATGTATCGATATTTCCTTCAATTCTTCCATATCTTTAAATACCACTTCAGTCATGGGTAACATCCCTACATCTTATTTATTTATATTCTCTTATATACCGCGCTATTCTGCATCAGTGCGGTTTACATTGAACAAACTGAAATTTCATTGAACAGGGCATTATAACTTGGAGATAACTATTTTACAGGGAACATGGGCTATGGAGGGTTAAGTGGCTTGCCCAAGACCACAAGGAACACCTGTGGGACTAGAAACCCCAGTCCTTCCGGCCCAAGGTTGCTGTCCTCTAGTGGGATTTGAACCCCTAACCTTCCAGCCTGAAGTATCTTGCCCCAACCACTCCTCCACTCCTTCTTCCTCAGTAAAGACCGAAGCAAAGAATTCATTCAGTCTCTCCGCTATCGCCTTGTCGCCTCTTAGTGCCCAGGTAACTCCTCTATCATCTAATGGTCCAACTGACTCTCTCACAGGTTTTTTGCTACAAATGTACTTGAAAAAATCTTTATTTTACGTTTTTGCTTCCGCAGCAAGCTTCTTCTCAAATTCTCTCTTTGCCTTCTTTATCAATGCCTTGCATTTGACCTGGCAGTGCTTGTGCTGTTTCCAGATTTCATCGTTTGGCTCTTTTTTCCATTTCCTGAAAGATGCTTTCTTGGCAACAACAGCCTCTCTGACCTCACCTCTGACCTCAAGTTGTTCACGATTTCAATTTTTTCTCCTTCAACAATGAACCTGCTGATTATGCCAGTTGTCATGACCTTTGTCTTCTTTACATTAAGGTGCAGGCCCATTTTGAGACTATGTTCTTTGATTGTGAGAAGCAAATGTTTCAGATCAACTTCACTTTTAGCCAGTAATGTGGTATCATCAGCATAGCGAAGGCTGTTGATGAGTCTTCCACCAATCTTCACACCTCTGTTATCTTCATACAATCCTGCTTCTCTGATGATTTGTTCTGCATATAAATTAAACAGGTAGGGGGAAATTATGCAGCCTTGTCTTACACCTTTGCTTATTTTAAACCATTCTGTTTCTTCTTGTTCCGTTCGAACTATTGCTTCTTGATCAATTTACAGATTGTGCAAGAGTATGATCAGGTGTTCTGGTATACCCATGCTTCTTAATGTGGCCCAGAGTTTCTCATGGTTTACATAGTCAAAAGCCTTGCTATAGTTGATAAAGCACAAATAGATATCCTTTTGGTATTCTTTAGTCTTTTCAAGGATCCATCTCACATCCGCAATGATGTCTCTCGTTCCTCGCCCTTTCCTGAACCCTGCTTGCACTTCAGGTAGTTCCTGGATCAGAATAAAGATCCGTCAAGCCTAATATCCTGTTTCCAACTGTGGCTAATCCAGGTGACAAGGACCTGTTGTTCCCAAAAAGACAGATTCCATGATGCCTATCCGAGGAGTAAGCTGTGGATTTTGCCAGTCCACTTTACAAACAGTCTATGGACCTTTCCTCTAGGAATTTCTCCAAACCTCTTTTAAACCTAGTTACATTAAAAGCTTTTATTACATCTTCTGGCAACAAATTGCAACGTTTAATTACACGTTGAATGAAAAAATATTTTCTCTGATTAGTCTTAAATAGGCTACATTGCATATTCATTGTGTGTCCCCTAGTCTTTCTATTTTTTGAAGGGGTAAACAACTGATCTACGTTTACCTGTTCTACTCCAATGATTATATTATAGACCTCTATCATATCTCCCCTTAGTCTTCTCTTTTCCAAGATGAAGAGCCCTAATCTTTTAAGCCTTTCTGTGCAGGAGTATCCTTCCATCCCCGTTATCATTTAGATCACTCTTCTCTATACTGCTTCTAATTCTGCTGTATCCTATTTTGGATATGGTGACCAGAACTACACACCATATTCAAGGTGTAGTACACCATGGAACAATACAGAGGTATTATAATATCCTTGGTTTTATTCTCCATTCCTTTCCCTATGATTTCTAGCATTTTGTTTGCTTTCTTGACTATTGTTGTTCACTGAACCAAGGATTTCAATGTATTATCCATGATGGATCCTTTCTTCATTGAGAAAATTGACCACTTAGCCCTACTCTCTGTTTTCTATCTTTTAGCCAGTTTTCAATTCGTGATAATACACTGCTTCCTATCTTATGACTTTTTAATTTCCTCAAGAATTTTTCATGAGGGACCTTGTCAAAGGCTTTCTGGAAATCCAGATACACTGTATTAACTGTCTCACCTTTATCTACCTGTTTATTCATACCTTCAAAAAATATAGCAGATTAGTGAGGCAAGACTTTCCTTGGCTAAATCCATCTTGGCTTTGTTCTGTTAAACCATGACTAAGGGGTATGTTTACTAAAGGGCATTAAGGGAACAAGTGTGCTGTTAATGCCAGTTATTGGCACACTTACTGTTGCGGAAATGGCCTATAATGCTGCAAAAATGAGAGTCAGAGTATTCCACAGTGCTAAGGGAAATGAAGGTGGATACTGGGTGTTAATGGGGCGGAGAATAGGCATTGACATTGGTGCTCCATTAACACTGGTCGCGCAATTGCACATTAGAGCCCGCAGCACTGGGAACCCTAATGCCAAGTAAAGCCTCACTGAAAGGGGCTATTTTGATTTTGTTCCAATGTCTGTAATGTGATCCACGCACAAGGGAACCCAAGACAGTGATAGTAGTGCTCCATTAGCAGCAATAGCATAGTGGCCAAGTATGAAAGGGCACTATGTTGATGTTGCAAATGGGGCAGAGGAGGTACCATGTGGGCAATGCAGTGGAGGTTGCTGGTGTGCAAGGTTGACCAGGCAGCTGCCCAGGGGGCACATCTGTGATGTCCGTCAGGACCCCACAGTGACACTGGCAGCACACAGACATGCAGCACACAGACATGTAGCACACAGACATGCAGCACACAGACATGCAGCTTCTTTCTCAGGTTCCTCCGTCCCATTAGTTTCTTCTTTCCACTACCTTGGCGTTATTTTTGACTCTCACCTTTCTTTTCATGATCATATCTCTCATGTCGCTAAAACTTCCTTCTTTTTCTTACGTCAAATTCGTGCTGTTCGGCCTTTTCTCACTCCTTCTGCACTTGCCACTTTACTTCTCTCTTTGGTTCTATCCCGTGTCGATTTTGCTAACTCCCTTTTTCTTGGTCTCCCTAAGTCTCAACTATACCGTCTTCAACGTATTCAATACACTGCCGCCCGCATCGCCACCCATTCTTCCATTCGCGATCATGTCTCACCTCTTCTCTTCCGTCTCCATTGGCTGCCCCTACCTTTTCGTTTTCACTACAGACTGCTTACTCTGGTCCATCGAGCTTTCCATACTAACACCCCGCAATATTTGGCCGATCTCCTCACTTATCACACTCCTAGACGCACACCTCGTTCATTTCACCTCAACCGCCTCACTCTTCCTTCCCCTTCTTCAGCGCACCTCCAATCTACCCGTTCCTCGGCCTTCTTTTTCACAGCCCCTGCCCTCTGGAATCCCCTTCCCCACTCCCTCCGGCTTGAACTTCACCATCCTACCTTTAAATGTAATCTAAAAACCCACCTCTTCTCCCTTGCCTTCGACCTTCCCTCCCCTTTTGTATGAGCTATCTCTTGCATTGTCTGTGTTGTGCTCTTTAACCCCCCTCTCTCCTATTAAGATTGTATTTCTCTTCCTCTTTTCTGGCTATGGTTTTTATGATTGTTTTTATTTGTTTTCTTTGATTGTTTTTATGTGATATTTATATTGTAAACCGCTCTGATCTTCTTGAACAGGCGGTATATCAAATTTTAATAAACATAAACATAAACAGCTGCTGTGGAAAAGGTGACACACAACCTCAGGGCAGACCAAGGGTCCCTGGCACCCGAGGCAGAAACCCTGGCTAGCCCCCCCCCCCTTCTGCTGTTAAAGCTTTGGAGGGATAGGCTGGCAGCAGAATTATCACTAAAGCGGGCTGCATAAAGCAGCCACTGGTGTGGCTGTCTGCCTCCCCCACCTGAGACAGAATCAGCAGCAGCCAGGGAGGGGAGATGGCAGCACGGCCAGGTATGTGTGTTGCTGCCACACCCATCTGGACCTGATGGCCTAGGCACCCACCTAACCTGCATAGTGGATGGGCCGGCACTGCGCACCATCCCCACTGCCACCATACTGCCATGTCAGCATGGTGTGGGGCTGATGGCAGTGGGTACAGAACTGTCCTGGTCCTGTGTGTCTGGTGCAATGCAATATTCACCAAAATCTGTCTGATGGTGAACATTTCAGTGGCAGGGACATTGGAGCACATGCTGATCCTTCCCCACTAAAGTCAGACATAGCAGGACATGTGCCCACATCCTCCAGTAGAGGGGCAAGATTGGCAAGGCGTGCATAGCTACATGGGTGCAACATCAGGGAGGCCACCTGCAGCACTGAATCAGTGGGTGTGCCACGATGGTAAGGGGGATGGAGTGGCTTGTAGGCTGCCCACAATGACCATTGGCCCATGGTACTGATCTAGTTAACTGTGTAGATCTCTTGGGCCGTGGATCAGGATGCCCCCCACCCACACATAGTGAGTGGATATGTGCATGGGGAGGGGGGATGAAGCTGTGGAAGAACGCAATAGGAGAACAGGGCATCTCAGAGGCATAATGCCCACCCAGAACTGTCACCTGCCAAATGATAACCCTACTACTGCTACTATACATCACTCATAGAGCACTACTAGGCATACACAGCACTATACAAACACATAGGAAGACATTCCCTGCCCGAAGAGCTGCCAATCAAGTGATGACACACAGTACAATACAAGAGAATTAAGGGTACAATAGGAAGCGAAGACACCAGAGAAACAAGAGAGAAGGATCCAACAGCAGCCCCAAAAAGGTATGCCATCTGCATGGACTTGAAGAGGGAGAGAGATGAGACGTGACATAAGGATAGAGGACGCTTGCACTAGGCATAAGGAGCAGTAAGGTGAAAGAATCAAAGTCAGTAGAAGAACAGGGCATAGAGAGCAGGTAGCCAGAGAAGGAGTGAAGTCCACGGAAGGGGTGTAGGCAGAGAGGAGTGAGGAAAGGTAATGAGGGGCAGTAGAGGGAATGGATTGATAGGTTAGCACACATCGCATATAGAGGTAAAAAAAACCTCTATAAAAAAACGAACAGGTAAGGCGTTGAAAGTGAACAGTCTCAGCATAACAGCGTATCAAATAGCAGCATGGAACAGCAGCAACATAAACAGAATGCAAAGAACTTATCTGAAGAGCCAAAAATCAATGAAGAACTGCACCACTACATTCATGAAGAAATTGCAGATCATCAAAGTAGTGCACTGCAACAGTCGAGCTGCGAGAGCCCTGACACCAGGTGCTTTGCCTTACGGCTTCGTTAGGGAGCTCAGAAATGTGACGTGCCAGGCTCAATCAGTGAAATAGTGCTGATCAGAAAACTGTCCATGAGAGCAAAGAAGAAGAGCTGTGATCTGGCAACTGAAAATCCATGTGTGACACAGGAATGTCATTTGCACCAGCAGCATAGAAAGCACTCACACAATACAGACCGAACAACACGTCCCCCTCCCACACCCGCCAAACATACCTTTTCAGATAGGTATGGCACAGGGCCTACAGAGACCTCAGCACATATAGGCATGCCCACTCATGCCAATGGTCACCTTGACAATGATCACATCTACACCCATGGTGTACTGATTCCCCCCCCCCCCCCCGCTGTCATGCTGTCATCATGCCCATCTGACAGCATGACCTTATTGGCTCTGCTGTAGCTCATTGCATAGACTCCTCTACTGCTAGCCCACTCTTGGTGTATCCCAAGGATCGGTCCTGGGTCCACTCTTTTTTTCTCTCTATACCCAGTCCCTTGGGGCACTCATCTCTTCCCATGGCCTTCAGTATCATCTTTAACCTGATGACTCCCAGATCTACTACACCTGAAATCTCACTGGCAATCCAAGCTAGGATCTATGCCTGCCTTTCTGACATTTCTGCTTGGGTGTCTTACTGCCACTTGAAATTGAGCATGGCCAAAACTGAGTTTCTTATTTTTTCCCCTAAACCTTCCTCTCCCCTTCCTTCTTTCTCAGTCTCCTTGGATACTCTCTAGTCCTCCCTTTCTCCTCAACTCACAACCTTGGGTAAGTCTTTGACTCCTCTCTCTCCTTCTCCACACATATCCAACTGATAGCTAAAAGCTGTCATTTCTTTCTCTACAATATCAACAAAATTTGGACATTCCTATCTGAACACACAACTAAGATACTTATCCACTCCTTAGTCACCTCCTGTCTAGACTATTGTAATCTATTCCTTGCTGGTCTCCCTCTGAATCATCTCTCTCCCCTTAAATCTGTTCAACACTCTGCTGCATGGCTAATCTTCTGTTAACCTCATCATGCTCATACTACCCCTCTTCTCAAGTCACTTCATTGGCTCCCTATTCATTTCCACATCCAGTTCAAACTTCTCCTACTGACCTTTAAGTTCATTCACTCTGCAGCTCTTCATTACCTTTCCTCTCTTATCCCTCCCTACACCCCTCCTCGGGAACTCTGCTCTTCTGGCAAATCACTTTTATCTGCGCCCTTCTCTTCTATTGCTAACTCCAGACTTTGCTCCTTTCACCTTGCTGCTTCTTAAGCCTGGAACAAACTACCTGAGTCCAGGCCCATATCTAGCCCTGTGTGAGTGGTGTGGCCACACAGGGCGCAAAGGCTTAATGGGGTGCATTTTAGCTTTCTTCTGTTGCCTGCCGCCGCCAATGGAATAAAGCTAAAATGTGCCCCTTAAGCCTTCCACCGGCATGCTAAGCAGATCTTTTCCTCCCTGCTCTTGCAAGGAGGAAAAGATCTACTTAGCATGCCGGCGATTTGCACATTGGGCACGCCTCTTCCCTCCCACAGTGGGGGGGGGGGGGCATGCCCGATGCACAGGGTGCGATCTTCCCTCGGTACGGCCCTGCCTGAATCTATATGTCAGGTGCCTTCTCTGACCCTTTTCAAATTCAGGCTAAAAACTCACCTCTTCACTGCCACTTTCTGATCTTGACTCACCCGATCTTCTTCGTGTTTTCCTTACCATTCCTCCTAGATGTATCCTATGTTTACAGCTAGTGTGTTGTCTGTCTTGACTAGATTGTGAGCTCTGATGAGCAGGGACCATCTTTTACATGTGTCCACGCAACAATGCATACATCTTGTAGCACTATACAAATGTTCAGAAGCAGTAGTAGGGTTGGACATGTGGACCCTGAAGATGTGTGACACACGTGGAATATTTCATCCTAACTGTGACGGAACATCTTTGGCCCCATCACATATGTACGGTAAATGGAGGCACATCCCACTCCTGTGATGACCTCCTGTAGAGATCAACACACATCCTTTCTTGCTCCATATGGCTAATATGAGTGAGACTTGTCCAGTTCTTTGATGTACATGTGCCAGGATGATTGTAAGGTGGTTAGAAAGGCTGAGGCAGCTGTCCCACTCATGCAGATGGTATTTGAAGTACCCCATGGTACAGCTACTATTTTTTCATACACACTACAGGTGCATCTTTGCGGTCATGTCAGGTACTTCAGGCCAGCATGGTCATACATAAAAACATAGAAATATGAAGACAGAAAAAAGACCACATGGCCTATCTAGTCTGTCCTTCCATATCAACAACTACAACAGTCCCCTTTTTACCTTAAGAGATCCTCTGTGTTTGTCCCATGTTTTTTTAATTCAGTTACTGTCCTCATCTCTACCACCTCCACTGGGAGACCATTCCACGGATCCACTACTCTTTCCTTAAAGAAATATTTCCACATATCACTCCTGAATCTAATAGAAACATAGAAATATGATGACAGAAAATACTACGCTCTCTGCTACCACCATCCATCCCACAGTCCATCAATCACAATATGCCCATTATGTACAGTCATGTATTCTCCAGCCAAGTGCTACACCATGGTCCACATAGGGAAATTTTGGGCATTGGGACATATCACTCACACCTCACCTGTGACTGATCTGCATCATCAGGCATGCTCAATCATCCTTTTGCTGCCCACATCATGGACATGCTGGCTCCGTCAGGGCATACCTCTTGCCTATCCTATGCCAAATACTGACACTACCGCTGATTAACTGGGCATGTCTCACTGATAGTCATACTGACTGCCACATTGGCATCCCACATACTGACTATCACATAGGATACAAATGGATCTGACATGTCCATCAGCTCCTTCAATTCCCTCCATCCATCACCTCAACTCTGACTTTCTCAGGGACTTCCTTATCCTGCATTATGGTGACTACCATTTTCAGGCATTAAGGTGCACATCTGAAACCTTAATGGCCGGTGTCCTGTTAGTGCCTGATAGGCAGAACACAGTGCCCCTACCACTGGAATGCCTACTACCCACCCCATCGTTTATCACACAGAAAACAGCTTATCACTGCCTTTAACGCTCCTATCCCCTGCTACCTTAACATCCTTTGGTAAACATACCCCTGTGTATATGTTCATAAATTGTGTTCTTTAAAATGGTTTCTACCATTTTGCCCTGCACTGACATAAAGTTCACTGGGTTGTAGTTTCCTAGATCACCCTGGAACCCTTTTTAAAAATTGGCATTATGTTGGCCATTTTCCAGTCTTCATGTACTACAGATAATCTTAATGATTGTTTAGAAATGACTAATAGTAGGTCTGCAATATCGTATTTAAATTCTTTCAGCATCCTGGGATGTATACCATCTAGTCCAGGTGATTTGCTGCTCATTATTTTGTCAATTTCTCTATTACAGCTTCCTGGTTTATCTAGATTTGTTTCATTCCTCCAGTACATAACCTTCAAATATCATTTTTGGCATGCATAACTTCCCTATATCTTCTTCAGTAAAGACCAAAGCAAAGAATTTGTTCAGTCTCTTTGCTATTGCCTTATTGTACCTTAGAGTCCCTTTTACCCTTTTCTCATTTATTGATCCAACTGACTTTCTCACAGGATTTTTGCTATGAATGTACTTGAAGAAGTTTTTATTATGAACTTTTGCTTCTACAATAAGCTTCTTTTCAAATTCTCTTTACCTGCCTTATCAACGCCTTGCATCTTACTTGCCAGTGCTTAGGTTGTTTCCTATTTTTGTCATTTGGCTCTTTTTTCCTTTATCTGGATGATGTCTTTTTGGCTATAGTAGCCTCTCTCACCTTACCTTTAAACCATGGCGGCAGTCGTTTGGCCTTCCTTCCACCTTTCATAAAGCACGGGATATACAGTATCTTCTTTGGGCTTCCCATATAGTATATTTAAACAATGCTCAGGCCTGATATAAATTCTTAACCTTTTCAGTTGCTCCTTTTAGTTTTTTCTGAATAATTTTCCTCATTGTATCTTAGACTTTTTTTGAAACTTAAATGCTAGTGCAGTTGATTTTCTCGATGTCCTCTCTCCATTTATTAAAGCAAATGTAATCACATTATGATCACTTTTGTGGCCCTAACACCATTTTATTTTTTATTTATATTCTCTTATATATCGTGCTATTCTGCATCAGTGTGGTTTACATTGAACAAACTGAAATTACATTGAACAGGGCATTATAACTTGGAGATAACTATTTTACAGGGAACATGGGCTATGAAGGGTTAAGTGGCTTGCCCAAGACCACAAGGAGCACCTGTGGGACTAGAATCCCCAGTCCTTCCAGCCCAAGGTTGCTGTCCTCTAGTGGGATTTGAACCCCCTGACCTTCTGGCCTGAAGTACCTTGCCCCAACCACTAGGCCACTCCTCCACCATTACCTCTTGCACCTGATCATGTGTTCCACTATGGATTAGGTGTAAAATAGCTTCCCCTTGTGTCAGTTTCTAAACCATCTGCTCCACGAAGAAGTGATTTATTCTGTCTCCCTAGCATGGCCTGATGTGACATTAACCCAGTCGATATTGGAGTAATTGAAATCATCCATTATTACTGTGCTGTAAATTTTGTTAGCTTCCCTAATTTCTGCTAGCAATTTGCCATCCTTTTTGTTATAGGAAGATGGTAGTATACTCCTACTGCCATTGCCTTCCCCTTCTTACATGGAATTTCTATTCATAGAGATTCTACAGTATATTTTGTTTCCTGCAGAAATGTTTGACGCAATGCCATCTATAACATAGAGTGCAACCCCTCCACCAATTTGATCTACCCTATCATTGCGATATAGTTTGTACCCAGGTATCACAGTGTCTCATTGGTTATCCTCCTTCCAGCAAATCTCTGAGATACCAATTATTGCTTACCATTCATTCAGTACTATATATTCAAACTCTCCCTTCTAATTTTTTTAGACTTTTAGCATTTGCATAAAGGCATTTATTTCAAAGTTTGTCTTTTGTTCATATTAAATGTCTGGTTATCAGTTGACAGGGTAATTTGGAATCTTTCAACTCTGTCTGTTCTTTACTTAAAACCATCTGGGTTACTTTTACCTTCATAGGAACCTCTCTATCAGGATGTCGTTAATTTCTCTGTTTTGCTAATATCCTTCAAAGATACAGCATTCTGAACAATGCACTCCTGGGTGACTGTTGGCTTTTCCCCATTGTCTAGTTTAAAAGCTGCTCTATCTTTTTTTTTTAAAGGTTAATGTCAGCAGCGCTTCCACTTTAGCTAAGATAGAGCCCATCCTTTTAGAAAATCCCCACCTCCCTTCCCTAGAATGTTGTCTAGTTTCTAACAGATCTAAAACCTACTTCTTGCGCCATCGTCTCATTCACTCATTGAGACTCCAGAGCTCTCCCTGCATCTTAGGTCCCGCAGGTAGAACAGGGATCATTTCTGGGAATGATACCCTAGAAGTTCTGGATTTCAGCTGTTTACTTAAAAGTCTAATTTAATTTCCAGATCTTCTCTCCCACACCATCCTATGTTATTGGTACCAAAAAATATTAAGACAGCACTGCCTAGAATCTTATCTATGTGATGAGTGAGGTCCACCACCTTCGCACCAGTAGCCTAGTTACCAGGCGATCTTCACTTTCACCAGCCACCCAGCTATCTACATACCTAATGATTAAAGCACCAATTATAATGTCCATCCTAACCCTTCCCTCAAGGGCGCATGATTATTTATGTTTATTTTGAACTTCATATACCGCCTTTCTGTTTAGAGGCAAGATGGTTTATGGTCAATAAAATCAATTAAGCATAGAAAGGAATGCCATAAAAAGTGACAGAAAGGGCAGAATGAAAGTTGTAGCGGGGGGGGGGGGGGAGGGAGAAGAGAGGGAATAAAGTTTATTCTAAGTCCCAGACAGCCTAAGCTTCAGAGGCTTGCGAGTAGAGATGTGTTTTGAATGATAGATAGATTTAGCGGTATATAAACACAGTTAAATAAATAAACAGGTAGAAAGGTTCAAGACTGAGCAATTGGAGAAGAGAATTCGAAGAGTGAGAACACAGAAAAATAAAGCCGAATGATGGGTGGATTTGAGTTGTGCTTTATTAGGGGATAGGATATGAAGTCTGTTATCCTGAAGGGAGCGAAGGGCCCGAGACAGGGCATAGAATTTAAGATAAGAAAACAGGTAAGCAGGGAACCAGTACAGAGGATCTTGTATGCTAGAGTCAACAGTTTATATTGGACCCGAGCTGAGATTGGCAACCAAGGGTGAGCAGCGTAACATGGTTAAATTTTTCTGCATGAGATAATATCTAGATGGTTGTATGCTGGAATACTTGGAGGCGCTGCAGTGAGGAAAGAAATAGCCCAGCATACATGCAGTTGCAGAATCAACATGCAGTGATAATGCAACCGAATAACAGGGAGGTCAGAGCAGAAGAATCAAGAAATGGGCAGACAGAGTGGCATTTGCACATGCCCCTGGAGACACCTCCACAGTGTGGGACAATATTACATCACCTAGAAGACAGGTCCTAGCTTCTGGATCATGTCCTGCCACACCATGATGATGCTGTCCTTTTAGGTAACCTCTCTCCTCCATGGCAGCAAAGAGACTGTCAGACTGGAGATGGGACTTCTCTACTTTGTCCCTGAAGGTCTCCTCTATATACCTCTCTGTCTTCCTCAGCTCCTCCAAGTTTGCTACTTTAGCCTCCAGAGGTTGGACTCATTCCCTGAGAGCAAGGAGCTCGTTGTACCTAGTGCACACATAAGATCTCTCACCAGCTGGGAGATAAGCATACATGTAACACTCAGTGAAAAAGACTGGATAGCTCCCAGCTGACTGCATCTTAGTTATAATGATTTGTTTAGCTATTTAAAGTTTCTAGAGGAATAGGGATACTTGAATGAATACAAATAGTTTAAGAGACTTCATTTGATATTCACCTCAAGATGAACTTCAAATACCTAGAATTAATCTATTCCTAAGGCCTAATAACTTGCTGATGAAGATAGCCAGTTAAACCTGAAAGTGAAAAATTTCCCTACTTTCCCTTAACTAGCTTAAGGGCCTATAAATCAAAGATTGTGCCTGTGATGGGTGCAGGCTTGGGAGTGGGGGTGGGAAATAAACAGTAGTTTGCCTGTGAAACTATACCCTACCTAGTGTAATTAAAACTGAATTTTAAGTAGATACAGATTTTTAATAGACATAAATTGAGTGGAAGAGAAGTCTAGTGGTTAAAGCAACAGCCTAGTAGCTAGAAAGACTAGAGTTCAAATACCACTGGCATTCCATGTGGCCTTGGGCAAGTCATTTAATCCCCCATTGGTACAGGTTTAGATTGTAAGCTCTTCCGGGACAGGAAAATACTTACTGCACCTGAATGCAACTCACATTGATCTTCTACTGGAAAGGTTTAAGCTGAAATTTTTATCAGCTTAACCCAAATAATCCCCTTTTTCCTAAGACATTGAGAATTTTCCAACAGGTAAATACTTACTAATGCAGGTTCTTTCCCAGCAGTAGCAGCTCCTCTCTCAGCAGTCCTTCAAGACTAAATATCACTGAGTATTGGTTAACCTTCTTACCTATGTGTTTAAAAGACAATCTCTTAACAATTCTCTTGTCGATTCACACTGCTCTTGGTTTGCTAGAGGGAGCTTTTCAGCATGCTCCTTTGATCTGTCACTAGGATTTAACACCTATTTAAACAACATCACAGTTCTTTTGCCTCCTAACTGGAAGGCCTCTTTGCAGAAATTTCTAGCAAACAATTCATCACTATATGCCCTACTCTACTTTCTCTTTTCAAGCTATATCCTATCTGATTTTAACTGAAGGCTTACCTTTTATCTATACCCTAACTGACTTAATAATTTTAAATAGACAGCTTAACCCAAAGAATTCCCTTTCCCACAAACTTTTGAGAATTTCACAGCAGGTAATATTTACCAGCATTGATTCTTTACCAGCAATAGCAGTTCCTCTTTCAGCAGTCCTTCAAGACTGAGATATTTTTTGGAGGAGCTTTACTTGTGGATGGTCTTCACTGACATGCATCTCTCTGTTAATCTTGTTTCTTTCTCTCCTTTTATCAATTCCAAGACTTTAACGTCCTTCCTACTCTTCCCTCTGATTGTTTTTTCTTTTTCTGTCTCCTCTTTTTCCCCTTTCTATGCCATTTTCTGTTTTTTCTGGGTGTGCTGTTGGTGGATTCTGGGTTCATAATGATCTAAATTGTTGGTTTTTGTGCTTGGGGAGCAGAGGCCAAAGAGGAAGGACAAGAGAAAGCATGCTTAGAAGGTTTACAGCCAGGGCCCATTTTCTGGACCTATCAGAGGAGTTATGCATAAGATGTTCTATTTTCATAAGGAAACAATTCTCTACCTCTGCCAGCAAGCCTATGCTGCAGTCAGCCACACAATGGTAACAGGCCATACCAATATACCTGAATAGCACCACAATCCTTATCATTTTGGCCCTAAGCACCTTCTAGTCCACTCTGGCAGCCACAACTAACATCAACCAATCAGGTGCCTTACTCTGTATCCATCAGTTTCTGAACGGCCTCTTTCAGCCACACTGCTGAGCATATTGCCTTTTCTCAGGCTATGCTACCAAAATAGTAAACTATAGCCAAGGTTCATAAAAAGGTTCATTTTCTATTAGTGTTGAGAGCAATTGATTGCCCACCTCTAGCAGTCAGACCATGTTGAAGGAGTGACTCAGCCTTCATTTCCCTCAACATGCAGGTAGTCTGCAATGCTCAAGGTCTCATCAAGTCTTTCAGTGTTTCCCAGGTTTTTGCCATAACTGTGTCATGCATCACATTCAGGAATCTATGACAAATTTGAGAGAGGCCAAATCCAGGGAATGGCTCATAGATAACTAACCACCTTCAGAAAGGTGTACAGCACACCCTTTTTCTTTTTTTTTCTATCAAAAGTTTCTCACTTGGCTCCAACAACGTATTACAAAGCCTAAGAGAGTTCCAGCCATGCAGAGCAGCCTGCCAATTCAACAGTACTTGACTTTTTCTTTTCCTTTCCCTACTCCCATAGAGGTGATGGAGGCTATTTCCAAGAACCAGGCTGATGACCCTCATTGCAGGACTCCAGAATAAGGATGATTAATGGTACAATGGAGCCCACCACCAAATAAGGGAAATCATAGAAAGGAACCTTTGGACTGCTCAAAAACCTTTCAAAAGTGGTTATATGCCGTTGCCTTGAATTTCTCTCCTCTCACGCCCTCCTGGATCCATTTCAGTCTGGATTTCATGCCTTTCATTCTACTGAAGTGACTCTTGCCTAAGTCTCCAGCGACTTGTTCCTCGCTAAATCCATGGGTCTTTACTCAGTTCTTTTCAACCTTTCTGCTGCCTTTGACACTGTTGACCACCACCTTCTCAACACATTGTCCTCACTTGGTTATAGAGGCTCTGTGCTATCCTGATTCTCTTCTTATCTCTCCCATTACTCTTTCAGTGTTTGTTCTGGCAGTTCCTCCTCTACTGCTATCCCACTTTCAGATGGTGTACCCCAAGGGTCTATTCTGGGCACTCTCCTTTTCTTTCTCTATAACCAGTCCCTTGGTGCTCTCATCTCCTCCCATGGCTTTCAGTATCATTTTTATGCTGATGACTCTCAAATCTATCTTTCTAAATCTGCCATTTCTCTGACTCTCCAAGCCCATATCTCTGCATGCCTATCTGACATCACTACCTGGATGTCTCACCGTCACTTGAAATTAAACATGGCCGAAACCGAACATCTTGTTTTTTCCCCTAAACTCTCCTCCCCCTACCTCTTTTCTCTATCTCTGCTGATAACACTTTTCTACTTCCTGTTTCTTCAGCCCGCAACTTTGAGGCCATCTTTGATTCCTCCCTCTCCTTCTTCACACATATCAAAAAGATAGCTAAAACCTGTCATTTCTCTCTCTATAACATTAACAAAATTTGCCCCTTCCTCTCTGAACTCACTACTAAAACACTTATCCATTCTTTAGTCAGCTCCCGTCTTGACTATTGCAACCTCCTCCTTGCTGGTCTCCCTCTGAGTCATTTCTCTCCCCTTCAATCTGTTCAGAACTCTGCAGCGGGGCTAATCTTCCACCATCTCTGATATACTCATATAACTCCTCTTCTCAAATTACTTCATTGGCTCCCCTTCTGTTTCCGCAACCAAATCAAACTTCTCCTTCTGATCTACAAGTGCATTCATTTTACTGTTCATCAATTTCCTCTCTCCTCTCTCCCTACATCCCTCCTTGTGAACTCCGTCCTTTTTCTGGCTTACTTCCCCCTTTGTTCTTTACTTCCACTGCCACCGCAATACTTCAGTCCTTTCACCTTGCTGCTCCTTATACATGGAACAAACCACCTGATACTGTATGTAGAGTGGAGGAGTGGCCTAGTGGTTGGGGGCAAGGTACTGAAGGTCAGAGGTTCAAATCCCACTAGAGGACAGCAACCTTGGGCCAGAAGGACTGGGGTTTCTAGTCCCACAGGTGCTCCTTGTGGTCTTGGACAAGCCACTTAACCATCTATAGCCCATGTTCCCTGTAAAATAGTTATTTCCAAGTTATGATGCCCTGTTCAATGTAAACCACACTGATGCAGAATAGTGCAGTATATAAGAGAATGTAAATAAATGTCAGGTTTCATCTCTCCTCCTTTTGAAATTCCTGATAAGGGCACACCTCTTTGAGGCTGCTTTTGGATCATAATCCCTTGTTGCCCTTAGCTTTCCCTATTTGTACCCTTGTTCTCATCTATTGTACTGTCTGTCTTGATTAGATTGTAAGCTCTGATGAGCAGGGACCATCTTTTATATGTATCTGTACAGTGCTGCATACGCCTTATAGCGCTATAAATGATTAATAGTAGTAGTAGATTCCCAGTCAGATCAGAGGAAAGCTCCTATATAGCTCCCACCCCAAGATGTGTGACATTTTTATGGCCTGCTATATTTCATAGAAAGTGTAGAGTCTATTAAGAAATTTATTTGAATGGAAGTTCCTTTGGCCTGCCTTCTATACCAAAACCATCATACGGATGTTATAATATTTTAAAATAATCTCACAAAAGAGACCCCAAACCTGATTAACAGGTCCAAACATTTCTATTTAAGAATGTCGGAGAGACCATTAAGGGGAGGGAAAGAAATCCTCTCCCTCGAAGCAGTGTCTCCTTTTAATAATTTTTATTCAAAATAAATTTTAACTTATGTGAATAAATGCTCATAGGAGAAGCTGACAGGGAAATCCAACCACAATGTGCATCACATTTTGGGCCATCGAGAGCTCTGCTTCAGGTGACAGTGGATTCCAAACTTCAAAAGAGCTTTCAGCGCTTGTGTGAATAAAAGAAACCTGTCAAATTCAAAAGGAAGGTGCCTGACATAAGCAGTCACAAGAGACTTGAAATCCAACCAAAATCAGAGGAAGCATCCATCAAGAGGAAACTCCTTATGTGATTGGTGTTGTTCAAAAAGGCTGGGCCAGTCAAGGTCCATATGAAATCCTAAAGGAGATACTGTCTTTAATTTCAAGATCCAAAATTGCTCAGTCCACTGAAGTTTGTAAGTCCGGTTTCCTCAGTGTGGAACCATAAGAAAGTGATCAATAATTTGCCAATGTAATTGTTGAAACTAATATCCATATTGTAAGCAGTGTTCTACCATTGGAACAAAGATAGTGGCAGTTCTTAATCGGGAAACATGCTTGCTTAAGCATGTCTTCATCTGTCTAGTGGTGCACAAGGGCACACTATAAAGTAAACCACAGAAGTGGAAAGGCAGGTTGTGTGCCATCGAGACTGTAATGTTACCTCATGATTTTGATCAGACGAAGCTTCCCCTTCCAAGGTTAATGCACAAAGTTGACAAGTACTACAGGCAAAGTGGACTGGATTCACATGAAAAGAAGGAGGGCAATCAATCATAGTTGTAGAAGGTACTGCCTTGTCACGGATATTAGAACCTCGAGAGTATATCATCATTAGAGGTTTGCAAAAGCATGAATGAAGATGCAAGACAGACCAATATCTATGTAACAGTTGAGTGACCCTTGAAATATCTTGCATGAAGGGGAGAACTGCAACCACTTTATCCTCATAAGAATTGCTAGAAGAGGTGACATCACTCCGATCAGATAGAAGACACTCCCGATGAGAATATGGGGGGCTCTCTTATAAGCACGAGAGAGAACTTTTTGATGGCAACCCCGAACAAGAAGAGAGTCCCATAATTCACTAGAATGATTCTGAAATTCAGGTAAGGTAGAACAAATATGTCTTAAACTCAAGAATTGGTCAAATGTTGTAGATGACCTGGATAATGACTGTGATAGTGTAACAATGTATTGTGCTGTACAGGTTTCCTAAACAAAGTAGTTTGTAGACCCTCTGGAGTGAAATATACATGGATGTCCAAAAACTCAATGGATTGAGCTTCAATATGAGCAGTAAATTGGATGTTGGATTTGATGGAAATTAGCCACCCCAAGTAACATAGAAACATAGAAACATGATGACAGAAAAAGACCACATGGCCTATCTAGTCTGTCCTTCCATATCAACAACTACAACAATCCACTTTTTACCTTTAGAGATCCTCTGTGTTGGTCCCATGCTTTTTTGAATTCAGTTACTGTCCTCATCTCTACCACCTCCACTGGGAGACTATTCCACGGATCCACTACTCTTTCCATAAAGAAATATTTCCGCATATCACTCCTGAATCCATCTCCCTTCACCCTCATCCCATGTCCCCTCGTAGCAGAACTTGCTTTCAATTGAAAGAGGCTCTCTCCCTGAACATTTATGCCACGGAGGTATTTAAACATCTCAATCATATCACCTCTATCCCGCCTTTCCTCTAAGGTGTACATATTAAGATCCTTAAGTCTGTCCTCATATGCTTTATAATGAAGCCCACTAATCATTTTAGTAGCCACCCTCTGCACCGACTCCATCCTGTTCACCTCATTTTGAAGGTGTGGTCTCCAGAATTGCACACTATACTCCAAATGAGGTCGCACCAAAGACTTATACAGAGGCATTACCACCTCCTTTTTTCTGCTAGCCATTCCTCTCCGTATGCTCCCAAGCATCCTTCTAGCTTTTGCCGTCACCTTTTCTACCTGTTTAGCTACTTTAAGATCATCAGACACAACCACGCCTAGGTCCCGCACTTCTTTAGTGGACAAAAGTACTTCACCTCCTATACTGTATTGCTCCCTTGGATTGCTGCAGCCCAAATGCATGACCTTACATTTTTTAACATTAAATCCCAGCTGCCAAATTCTAGACCATTCTTCAAGCTTAACTAGATCCCTCCTCATGTTATCTACACCTTCCTGGGTGTCTACTTTATTGCAGATTTTGGTATCATCTGCAAAGAGGCAAACCTTACCCGACAGCCCTTCTGCTATATCACTAACAAAGAGGTTAAAAAGAATTGGGCACACCACTGGTAACATCCTTCTCCTCAGAGTGAGCTCCATTTACTTGTACTCTTTGTCGCCTCCCACCCAACCAATTTCTAACCCAAGCAGTAACTTTAGGGTCCATCCCTAGGGTGCTCAGTTTCTTTATAAGTCTTCTGTGAGGAACAGTGTCAAAGGCTTTACTGATATCTAAATACACCACATCTAGAGCTCTCCCTCGGTCCAACTCCCTGGTCACCCAGTCAAAGAAATCAATCAGATTTGTCTGACAAGACCTGCCTCTGGTGAATCCATGCTGCCTCGGATCCTGTAATCTGCTGGACTCCAGAAACCTCACTATTTTCTCTTTCAGCAGCGTTTCCAATAATTTACTCACCACCGAAGTTAAACTAACCGGCCTGTAGTTTTCAACCACATCCCTACTTCCGCTTTTGTGTAAAGGCACCACATGAGCCTCGCTCCAGTCCTTTGGCACCACTCCCGACTCCAACGAGGCATTGAAAAGGTCAGTCAGTGGAGTTGCTAGAACGTCCCCAAGTTCCCTCAGTATTCTAGGGTGTATCCCATCCAGTCCCATCGCTTTGTCTACTTTATGTTGAGCTAGTTTCTCACGAACACAGTCTTCTGAAAATTGTTCAAGATGTCCCTCGCTTCTGTTACTATTTGTGGGTGTTTTCTGAGGTCCTGTTCCTGGTTCTTCATCTGTGAGCACAGAACAAAAATATTTGTTAAGCAATTCCGCTTTATCCTTATCAGCTTCTACATATTCCCCCCCTGCACCCTTGAGTCTGACAATACCACTTTTGCCCTTCCTCTTCTCACTAATATATCTGAAAAATGTCTTATCCCCCCATTTTATTGCATTGGTTATTTCCTCCTCCTTTTGAATCTTTGCCTTCTTGACTACTTTGCTAGCTTCTCTAAGTTTTTCCAAATACAGATGCCTGTCTTCCTCTCTCTGTGATCTCTTGTATTTCATGAAGGCCTCCCTCTTTTTCTTCACTTTTTCAGCTACTTCCTTAGAAAACCATAGCGGTCTCCTATTCCTTTTGCCTTTATTTACCATTTTAACAAAAAGGTTGGTTGCCCTTAAAATATCCCCTTTCAGTTTTGCCCACTGTTTTTCTACATCCCCCAGCTGTTCCCATCTCACTAACGACTCCCTGAGGTATTGGCCCATCTTCGCAAAGTTAGTCTTCCTAAAGTCTAAGATCCTCACCTTGGAATGGATTCTAACAGCCCTAGTCCTAATACTGAACCACACCATCTGGTGATCACTGGATGCAAAATGATCTCCCACTACAACATCAGAAACACTTTCACCATTGGTAAGCACCAAGTCCAGTATGGCCCCTTCACGTGTGGGGTCTGTTACCAATTGCCTGAATAGTTCTCCCTGTAGAGAATCCAGGATCTCCTTACTTCTAGATGATACTGCAGCAGGAATGTGCCAATCAACATCTGGCATATTGAAATCTCCTATCAGTAGCACTTCCCCTTTCCTAGCAATGCTGCGTATGTCTTCAATTAACTCTCTGTCCACCTGTTCCTCTTGTGAGGGAGGTCTGTATATCACACCAATGCAAATAGATTTCTCTTTCCCTCTTTCTAGTTTAACCCACAATGCCTCCTCTCTCCCTTTTAAGCTCTGTAATTCCAAAGCTTTAATAGTAGTTTTTACATATAGTGCCACTCCTCCTCCTCCCCTTCTTCCTACCCTGTCCTTTCTGAATAAAGTATAGCCAGGTATAGTTACATCCCAGTCATGGTTTTCTGTGAACCATGTTTCTGTAACTGTCACTAAATCCAAGTCAGCCACTCCCACCAAAGCTTCAAAGTACTGTCGGAGGGTCGGCAGAGAACCCGTCCACAAAAAAAAGATGTCATCTAAAAATCGTCTCCCCTTGATGGTCCCTCTGACATTCTTAAATAGAAATTTTTGCGCCTGCTTATCGGGTTTGGGGTCTCTTTTGTGAGATTATTTGCATTTTGACCACCAACGTTTTTGGGTTTTCTATTATGATAATATTTTGGAAGGCTTTTTGTTTTTTACATTTCATACTTGATCACAATTTATCATAAAACACTTTTCCGCACAAAACAGACTTATTGGTAGTTGGTTTTGATCACTTGATCTGTCATCGGGTATTTGTTGTGACAGTCTTTGAAATGCTGAGTTATTCTCTGTTATCTGTTTTGGAACCCGCAGGTCAGTTTGTTGCCATGTAACACAGTTAGCCCTTCTCCATGTTCTGGTAAATTGACTTGATTTTACTTTCACAACTTTTGTAATTTGTAGATATTATATTTCTTGATATATTTTTGGATTTTATAAAAAGATTTTCTTTGTTTAGATATATGATGTTTTAAAGCCCTTTTTGTGCAGATATGCCCTAAATAGCTACAGAAGGCCTCTTATTTAGGACCCGATATTCTGTTGTATGGGCTATGTGCTACATTGGCATATAGCCCTGCCCACTGACCTCTAAACCAGGATAGTCAATGCTGCAGTAACGGCATTGAATATCCAGATTAGGCACCGTGTGGAGTCAGCCACAAGCCAAAAGCTCACCTAGTTTTAGCCAAGGAGGAATAACCGGGTAGCGGTCCAATATCTACACTACCCAGGTATCAGAACTCTCCGCCTCCGCTCCACCCCGGAAAGCCCCCAACACACACTGATGCTACCTGGATAGCATCAGGATGCATAGCAGACATAGTCGGGAATATTCAACGGCACTAACCTTGTAGATGCCATTGAACATTCCATGTTAAGGAATTTATACAGTTTACTATGCTGTAAACCATGTAAATGCCTTTTGAATATCGGGCCCTTAGAGGCTAATATTTAGCACTGGAACGTATCCAGTGTGCAGCGCTGAATATCCAGTTTAGCTGGATAGTGTCTTTGCTATTAGGTCAGTGGTGATATTCAGCCAGTAACCTAAAAGTGAAAACTGGCTAAAATTGGACAGCCATTGAAATGTTCTAATTTGAACCAAGGATGATGTTATGAGGATTGTCATAATTATTGCATTTAATTATCAAATCTTGGAGGGGGGCATAGGGCACACAAAATCCTTGCACCAGCCCTGCCCTCTGGACATGCTAGCTCTTTGCAGGAGTCAGAGTCCAAACATCACCATATGGGTCTTCTCACATACCAGAGCCACAGTGACAAAGAGGAAGAGCGGGCAAGTAGGGAGACAGAAACAGCAGGTACACATAGAGATACAGTGGCAAAGATGAAGCAGACAGAGAGAGAAGAAAGAATGGGGAGGGAACAGTGAGCGTAAAAAGTAGTTGTAGAGTAAAATGAAGGGTATGAGAAGGCAGAGGACAAAGAAGTATGAAGACCAGCACTGACTGACCACCAACTCACAATCAAATCTCTAGCACCAACCACTAATTCAACCACTAGGTTCTAAAAGATAGGTTCTTCCCTCTATAGGTGTTGAAAGGGATTAACATGGTTAGCAAACCTGCTAATCGTGTTAATCCCCTTGGTCAGGATATTCAGCAGCAGTAACACAGTTAGTGCCACAGAATATCCGCGGATGCCCCTGTGCACTCCTTGATGCTAAACAGATAGCATCAGAGTGTTCTGGGGACGGCATCCAGCGATAACCAAGCAGCGGTGATATTGAACTGTTGCCTGGTTATTGCAATGTGGTGACAATCCACTGCAGTACAGGCTGGCCTAACATTCGCCGCTGAAGCTACCTGGGCAGGTGGCTGAATATCACTGCTGTCAGTTTAGCTTCATCACAGAAAAAAAAATGTCACTGATGGAATGGAGCGAGATCACAGACTTCACCATCATGGATCCTGAAAAACTCCCCATTTGCCAAATCGTGAATCACTTCAATAGATCTTAATAATCAATTTTTATATATTTTTTGAACTATTTTTTCATTGCGCACTTCACAGTGCAGAGGTGTTGGGACATCGCTGCTGGTGCAGCTTATTTCTTTAGATGAATGCAGACAATGGGGTGGAGGAGTGGCCTAGTGGTTTGGGCAAGGTACTTCAGACTGGACGGTCAGGGGTTCACAATCCCACTAGAGGACAGCAACCATGGGCTGGAAGGACTGGGGTTTCTAGTCCCACAGGTGCTCCTTGTGGTCTTGGGCAAGCCACTTAACCCTCCACAGCCATATGTTCCCTGTAAAATAGTTATCTCCAAGTTATAATGCCCTGTTCAATGTAATTTCAGTTTGTTCAATGTAAACTGCACTGATGCAGAATAGCACGGTATATAAGAAAATATAAATAAAAAAAATAAGTGCAGAGTAGCATTGATAAATGTGGCATATTATGCATTTCATTTGGAAAGAACCTCTTTGCATGCTCTGAGAAATGAAGGTTTGCTGTGAAGTGCGCAATGAAAAAATAGTTCGACAAATTTTTAAAAATTGATTATTAAAATCTATTAAAGTGATTCAAGATTTGGCATATGAGGAGTTTTTCAGGATCCACGATGGTGAAGTCTGTATGCCTAAGGCTTGATAGGTTCTGCCTTGTCTTTGTGCTATGGGCAGCAACTTTGGTAAGCCGTTTTGATGGTTATGAGTTACTGAGATCCTTTTCTCCCTTGCATAAGTGGAATGAGCAGATGGACATTATGGGATTCCAAATCCAGTTACACTTGATGTTATGTGGAATGATGATTTCATTTTTTTTGATCTGCTATTAGCTTCATGGCAATCCGGGCAACCTGGATATGCAATGCCGGGACCCAGATATGGCCCCGGCATTGATCCAGGTCTAATGTTCAGCAGCAGCATTAGCTGCTTTAGTAGCACTAGCCGCTGTCGCTGAATATCAGGCCTGTCATTTTTAGTAGGTGTATAAAATGTACATCCATTTTTCATGATGTAAGAGCATGCCTACTTAGATGTTCCACTCAGTACACATTCGTTTCCCTCCTAAGACATGCACCATTGCAGGTAGACACATGTATGATGCCCAAAGTAGATGCATTCTACCCCGCTTTATAAAACGACATGCATGCATAATCCTCTGGCATATGTGCTTATATTCACACATTACTACTTTCTTCCGGACCTTTATAAAATACTCCCCTAAATGTTAGAGCATTCCATCAGAATCAGGGTTTCTCCAATTTGGGGCTCTTCTTAATCTGCTTTCTAGCTCTTTTACTTCAGGCCATTCTATGAGATCCTTGTATTAATTTCACCAGAACTTTCCTATTTCACTTTTGGTTGGCAGTGTTTTATCTGCACCAACATTCTTTCCCTATAGAATTGTTTTATGCCGTGTGTAAATGTTTTATTTTGTCATCTCTCGTTTCTTTTTCTTTCAGATTTCTACAGCTTATTTGCTTCTGCTGTTATTTTCATTTTATTATTGAAGCATATGCATTTAAGATCTTTTTCTGTTAGGAAAGCATGTTTCATCTTGTGGTTTTGAATTTTCCTCATTATTTTTGGCATCCTTCATCCTTTGAGGCACTCATCTACCAGTGATGCCTCTGCACACAATGAGTTCATATTTTAACTCTTTGCATTTTTCCAAGTGGGACTTACTATATTTCTTTTTTTAATTCCTTGCTGGTAGGTCTCTCTCAGTAATGATTTTTACTGCATAATATTGCATCCACTATACTTCTGAGATATCAGTTGATGGTCCTTTGATGTACATTATTGCTTTATTGATCTTACTTATCATGCTTTTTACTTTTGATGTCAGAATTATTTTAATAATCTTTCTCTCTCCTGGACCCTGGCATACATAGTTTATAGTTCATTCACTTGGTAGACTGCAAATCAAAGCAATGAATATCTAAGCGGTTTACAGCACTAATAAGGGTGGACAACAAGAGATGTACAAGGGCAGAGAAGGATAAAACAGCAAGAGCATTACATAGTTCAACAAAAGACATGAAAAGGACAAGAAAAAGTGAAAACAAACCTCAGCCAACACTGGCAGAAAGTTGGAAGCTTAAACGAGATAATTTATTTTATTGTATTTATCTCACTCCTTTCCAGGCAAAGATCAAGACAAATTACATTGAGGTACTGCCGAGGAAAAGCTTGCACAAAATAAAATGTCTGTAAGTCAACCTTAAATTTCCTAAGTGAAGATTTGAGGTGAAGCTCAATGGACAATGCATTCCACAAAGTGGGAACAGAAACCATAAAACAGGATAGATGATGACATTCCAAGCAAACAATTGAATGAGAAGGAATATCCAAAAGATTATGCTGTGAGGAGCAAAGAGACCTAGAAGGAATATAAGGAACCAGCAAAGAAGCTAGAAAGTGGGCAGACCTGAGTAGTAAGCTGATAGGTAATCGTAAGGAGCTTGAAACAAAAGAAGTATCTCCCAGGTAGCTAATGTTCTTCTTATAAAAGAGGAGTCACATGATCTGACTTCTTAGCTCCATAGAGGAGCTTAATAGAGGTATTTTGGGCAAACTGAAGTCTCTGCAATTGTTTTTTTAGTTAATCCTTGATAGACTGTTACAGTAGTCTAGTTGAGGGAACCACCAAGACCAGAGTAATAATATGGATAGAAGACCTATCTAACAAAGACTGCATTGCCCAAATGCATGACAAGATGTAAAGGATTTTCCAGATAACATATAGCTAGAAATAGTTAGAAGCTTTGAAGGCGCAAGGGTAGAAGCTTGCATAGAGAAGAGCCTCAGATTTCTTTACATTCAATTTGAGGGCACGAGCCAATAACCAGGAAGCAATAATATCTAATTTGAAAGTAACATATCCATCTCCACATACAATATATCAGAAGCTGAACAACCATCTTCTCTATTTTTTGGTCTCTTGGTCTCTTTCTTGGCTTTCCTTCCTACTCTGTTTATTGGCCCATCTAATTACACTGTTCCTGTCCTCTTGTGTTGCAACCATATTCATGGGTATCTCATCCATTATCTCTTCTAATTGCCCTGGCTGTTCTGGTACCAGGACAGGCCCTACTTTTAAGCAAACTTAAGGTGATAGAATTTTGGGGGTGGGGTGAACAGTAAAAAGACCTGGCAGAGCAAGAAGGCTAGTGAGCATACTCACATCCCATCAGTCAAAGAGAGAATTGAGTCAGCTGGTTGGGGCAGTGATAACCTGTGCTGTGGCTCCTTAACATTCTTCTTCCTCTTCCTAAAGATCAGCACTGCAAACACATTCAAAATATGTGGTCCTGGGACCAGCATTTTTTGATACTGATCTCATGCATCATCTGATCAGCATTAGGAAGTTCTGGCCCTCTTACTATGGGGCATGTTTACTAGGATGCACAGGGTTAATGCATGGAATTCATGCATTAGTACTGCTGGAGACCAGTGGCCATGTTAAACACAAGGCTGCGGTACGCTAATACCACTGCGCTAGCCACAGGAGTCGCACAATAGTAGTGAACACACATAGGGCATACGCATAACATAGCCCATGCACACAGTGCATGTGATCTCTCCACATGTCGATAAATAGAATGTTATAAGAACAATATAGGGACATCTGTGGAACTTGGATTCACTGTGGAGAGCTAGAACTGTGCCTCTAGAACCCATATAGGAAGGTAGCAGCTGGGTACTCCAGAATAGACTGATGACTGAACATAAGAACATAAGATATGCCATACTGGGTCAGACCAAGGTCCATCAAGCCCAGTATCCTGTTTCCAACAGTGGCCAAACCAGGTCATAAGTACCTAGCAGTTTCCCCAAAAGACACAGGTTCCGCAATGCTTGTACTGGGTCAAGCATTGATATCCTGGGTCCCTTCTTAATAATGGTTTATGGACCTTTCCTCCAGGAACTTGTCCAAACCTCTTTTAAACCCAGCTACACTAACAGCCTTTACTACATCCTCCGGTAACAAATTCCAGAGTTTGATTACATGTAGAGTGAAAAAATATTTTCTTTTATTAGTCTTAAATAGTTTACCCTGTAGCTTCATTGCATGTCCCCTAGTCTTTCTATATTATGATAATGTAAACAATCGATCTACGTTTACCCGTTACACTCTGTTCATTAATTTATAGACTTCTATCATATCTCCCCTCAGCTGTCTCTTTTCCAGGTTAAAGAGCCCTAACCTTTTTAGCCTTTCTTTATAGGAGTATCCTTCCATCCTCTTTACCATTTTGGTGGCTCTTCTCTGAACCTTTTCTAATAATGCTATATCCTTTTTAAGATACGGCGACCAGAATTGCACACAATATTCAAGGTGCGGTCTCACCATGGAATGATATCTACAATCAAATGTAGATATGTAAATGTAGATATGTAAACATTACATATCTACAATCAAATGTAGATATGTAAAGTCTCCTCTTATACAATCAAATGCAATTATGTGACTGTTTGATGTGCCTTTTACCCACCCCTGAAATCACAATGTATGTTCCAAATCCAGCCTGTACAGCCGCACCATTATGTATAGAAAACCGCTGCTGATCGCTGGAAGAAGCGGGATACAAGTGTACACTAAATAAAATAAAAAAATAAAAATATAGAGGCATTATAATATCATTTGTTTTATTTTCCATTCCTTTCCTTATGATACCTAGCATTCTATTTGCTCTCTTGGCTGCCGCTGCACACTGGGCCGAGGGTTTTAACATGTTATCCACAATGACGCCTAAATCTTTTTCCTGGGTGGTGGTTCCTAATGTGGAACCTTGCATCGTGTAACCATAGTTTGGGTTGTTCTTCCCTAGGTGCATAACTTTGCACTTATCCACATTAAATTTCATCTGCCATTTTGATGCCCAGTCTTCCAATTTATCAAGATCCTCTTGCAATTTTCCAAAATCCTCTTGGGTTTTAACAACTTTAAATCATTTTGTGTCATCTGCAAATTTGATAATCTCACTCGTTATTCCACTTTCCAGGTCATTTATGAATATGTCAAAAAGCAGCGGACCCAGCACAGATCCCTGGGGTACACCACTATTCACCTTTCTCCATTGGGAAAATTGGCCATTTAGCCCAACCCTCTGCTTTCTATCTTTTAACCAGTTCCTGATCCACAGTAGTACACTGCCTTCTATCCCATGACTCTTTAGTTTTGCCAAACGTCTCTGATGAGGGACCTTGTCAAAGGCTTTCTGAAAGTCCAGATACACTATATCAACTGACTCACCTTTGTCCACCTGTTTATTCACACTTTCAAAAAAACATAACAGATTAGTAAGACAAGATCTTCCTTGTCTAAAGCCATGTTGGCTGTCTCCCATTAGGCCATGACTATCTACATGCTGAGTAATTTTATTCTTTATAATGGTTTCTACCACTTTTCCTGGTACTGACGTCAGGCTCACTGGTCTGTAGTTTCCCAGATCACCCCTGGAACCCTTTTTAAAAATTGGTGTTACATTGGCGATCCTCCAATCTTCCGGTATTAGAGATGATTTAAATGATAGTTCACAGGTTACTAATAGCAGGTCTGAAATCTCATATTTCAGTTCTTTCAACATCCTTGGATGTATACCATCTGGCCCAGGTGATCTGCTACTCTTCAGTTTATCTAATAGTTGTAATACATCCTCCCGATGTATCGATATTTCCTTCAATTCTTCCGCACCTTTAAATACCACTTCAGTCATGGGTAACATCCCTACATCTTCCTAAGTAAAGACCGAAGTAAAGAATTCATTCAGTAACTCCGCTATCGCCTTTCGCCTCTTAGTGCCCCTTTAACCCCTCTATCATCTAATGGACCAACTGACTGTCTCACAGGTTTTTTGCTACGAATGTACTTGAAAAAATCTTTATTTCACATTTTTGCTTCTGCAGCAAGCTTCTTCTCAAATTCTCCCTTTGCCTGCTTTATCAATGCCTTGCATTTGACTTGCCAGTGCTTGTGCTGTTTCCAGGTTTCGTCGTTTGGCTCTTTTTTCCATTTTCTGAAAGATGCTTTTTTGGCAACAACAGCCTCTCTGACCTCCCCTTTAAATCATGCTGGCAGTTTTTTGGACTTCCTTCCACTTTTCTTAAAGCATGGAATACAGCTGGTCTGGGCTTCCAAGATAGTATTTTTCAACAACACCCAAGCTTGATGTAAGTCTTTAACCTTTGCAAATGCTCCTTATTTTATCATAGTCTCCCTTTCGAAAATTAAAAGGTAGTACTGTGGATTTCCTTACTATCCCTCCTCCACTAATTAAATCAAAGGCGATCATGCACCCTTACCTCTTGCACTAGATCTGGTGTTCCACTAAGGACTAGGTCTAATATGGCTTCCCCTCTGGTTGGTTCATGAACCAGCTGCTCCAAGAAGCAGTCATTTATGTCATCTAGGAACTTTATCTCCCTAGCATGTCCTGCCGTGACACTGACCCAGTCGATACTGGGGTAATTGAAATCACCCATTATTATTATTGCGCTGTAACATTTGTTAACTTCCTTGATTTCTTTTAGCATTTCATCTTCCATTTGTTCATTCTGGCCAGGCGGTCGATAGTACACCCCCATTGCCATCGCCTTCCCCTTTTTACATGGAATTTCAATCCATAGAGATTCTACAGCAAATTTTGTTTCCTGCAAAACTTTAATCCTTTCTGACTCAATGCCCTCTCTAACATAGAGCACAACCCCTCCACCAATTTGATCAGCTCTATCATTACGATATAGTTTGTACCCAGGTATCACAGTGTCTCACTGGTTGTCCTCCTTCCACCATGTCTCTGATATTCCAATCATATCTAACCTCTCATTTAGTGCTATATATTCTAATTCTCCCATCTTATTTTTTAGACTTCTAGCATTTGCATACAAGCATTTTAGAGAATGTATTTTATTCCTATTAATTTGGCTATTGGTAGACATGGGTAATTTGGGATCTTTAAGCTCTGTCTGCTCTATACTCGAGGGCATTTGGGCTACTTTACTGTTTTTTGGAACCTCTCTGCTTTTGGTAGTATCCTTCAAGGATACATTCTTCCGAACCATCCGCTCTTGGGCGACTGTCGGCTTTCCCCTATTATCTAGTTTAAAAGCTGCTCTATCTCCTTTTTAAAGGTTATTGCCAGCAGCCTGGTTCCATCCTGGTTAAGGTGAAGCCTATCCCTTTGGAAGAGCCCCTCCTTTCCCCAGAATGTTCCCCAGTTCCTAACAAATCCAAAACCCTAATTTCTGCACCATTGTCTCATCCACGCATTGAGACTGCGGAGCTCTGCCTGCCTTTTGGGTCCTGCATGTGGAACAGGAAGCATTTTGGAGAACGCTACCCTGGAAGTTCTGGATTTCAACTTCCTACCTAAAAGCCTAAATTTAGCCTCCAGAACCTCCCTACCACATTTTCCTATGTCATTGGTACCGACATGTACCAAGACTGGGAGTGGGCTGAATGGCCAGCACAACTCAGAGCACAGTAAGTACCATGCTGATCAGAAAGCAAACACATGGAGAAATTATGTGCTGCATATCAAACCATAGGTAATGAGATGCAAATGTGGCATCTGGAGATGCAGAAGGCCATGTTTGGGATCAAGCAGGATGTCCACAGTGTCTATTATGGGGGACAGGGATATCGACGTCCTCACTCTGAGGCACTAAGGATGGCTATTCAGCTAGCTTGCAGGGAACACAATGCAGACCCTTTGGTGGTGGATGGGCCATGCAATTCATTCTCTTCCTCTGCTCATGGCTTAAGCAGCACCTCAGCCATTGGGAGTGAGATCCCCAATGTTGAGGGAAAGGGCACAAGGATCTGGAGACAAACACAATTAGCACATTTGGCGAGGGCAATCTGGGGGTGGGGCAGGCTGCAGCAGCACACAGCCTCCGTATATGGGAAACCTACCCCTGCCAGCTACTAAAGGGGGGGAGGTATCACTACCATCCACTCACAGAGAACCCCTCCATTTTCTGTGAGGAGCTGTGGGAGCACACCATACAGAAATCATGAATCTACAGAGCCAACAGAATGAGTACACCAGCAGCCATGATGCACCAGCCTTAAAATACTCAAAAGAATCCCCCAGGTCCATAGGTTGCTACAACTTCCAATGCAAGGGAACCAGGCAAGCTCTAACACTGCATGACCATAATCTCTGATAGAAGAAGCATGCTGTTGCTAAGAGCTTGTAGGCCTCGGACACATCCTCCCCCTGTGAGGATGAAGGTCCATCAGCCCACAGGTACATGGCCCATGGCAGTGCCATGGCCCTCCAGGTGCATGTATTCACTGCCACATGCATCCCCATGAACAGGAGCTAGGGATACGATGGCTCCTGCACTGCCACACCATCATTTAGCCATGTAGTGCTGAATGTAATTAGCATGCCTCTCCCCCCAATGTACCCCTCTGACTACAACTCTGCTTCTGAGGCAAAAACTGACTGCAGCACAGAGCACAGGTCCTATCTGCTGACTCCTCAACAAAACACAACACCAGCAGACCTCTGGAAGCTATCCAATGCATTTGCAGATGTGAACAGCAGTCTAAAAGGATAGCTTTTACTATGTCCATGGATGTTTGCCCACTGTCCAGCAGAGTGACCGCAGACCTGCAAGCTCTGCTGGTGAGGTTGCCAGGCTGCTGTGTCGCACCACCATGACAGCTGCACCATACATCACCTCCAAAATGATAGCCTAGGTGTGTGCCTTGCTATTTAGCTCCCATCTCCTACTGGCACCCCATTGTTTCATTGTGTTAGTAGTGCTCCTGCCCTTCATATTTCTTAACACTTGTGTGTGAACCATGCATGTGAACTGTGTGGTTGGTGCCCAGGAACATGGCATATGCAGCTAACGCCTGGTCAGAGGCAGGCATTAGCTGCTCCTGTGCTAGAGGAGGAATTTCACGTCTAACGTGCAAGTAGCACACCTGGCCCTGGTGTGCACCTTGTCTTCGCCCAGTCTCCAGCTTCACCCTGCCTACTCATGTGTTGCTCCAGTGGCATGTGATTTTTAGTGCAGTGGCATTTTACTGTGCATGGTCCTTATTGACATGCGGGCGAAACGCACACTAACTGCACGCAAAACCCCACGCAAGTGGGGAGCGCACTTTAGTAAACATGTCCCTATATGTTTTAAACATGCTTGTGGTGCTAACCTTAAGGAAGAGAAGGAGGATAGGCAAGTAACTTGGGGCTGGTGGGGAGGGATGGGCCCAAGGCTGATTTGTCTCGGGTGCCCTGTATTTTTTCTTTGGCCCAGTAAAGGCACCTTTCATATTGCTTCTTTCTGGACCTCTACTTTCACTTCTTATTTATCTTTCTGCATTATCGCTCAGTTATTTTAATTTTAAATACTTCTTTGCTTTAATTTTGTTAATTAGAGACCTTACATTTGTATCAGTTACTTTTTGCAATTTTTCGTTTGATTGCATTCCTCTTTCTTCCAGGTTTTGGCATGCTGTCATTGCAAATACTCTTGATTTAAACAGAAACATAAAAATAGCAATATATAATCTGCTTTTGATCTGAATCTATTCCTTAATATTTTACACTATCTTCTGTGGTCTGTCTCCTGCTAATCAGTCTATGAAGAGGGTTGCCAGGCTTATAGCTAGACTAGGGATGTTACCTTGATCTGAAAGCTCTATACTATCACTACCAGCATCATTAGTCCTACTCAGGGGAGGCCCAAGGGTGGTGTGGGACCCTGTGCGAAGACTCATTATGGGGCCACATTTGCATAAACTTAATTAATTCTATTTTAAAATGTATATGTTGCCAACTAAAATTTTATGCGGCTTTCAAAGGAACCCTTCACATCTCTCTTTTGTCCTGGCAATGACTTAGGGGCATGTTTACTAAATATTAATGTGCGTTAAGTGTGATTGTGCCAATAGAAATAAATGAGTGTTCCTGCACTTAGTGCACATTAACATTTGTGAATGTGTATTAACTTTTAAACATGCCTCTTAATGAGTGTCTGAATACCATTTGCATGGGCAGTGAGGATAAA
This sequence comes from Ichthyophis bannanicus, assembly GCA_033557465.1. Taxonomy (NCBI): domain Eukaryota; kingdom Metazoa; phylum Chordata; class Amphibia; order Gymnophiona; family Ichthyophiidae; genus Ichthyophis; species Ichthyophis bannanicus. The sequence continues at coordinate 1,500,835,483 of CM066031.1, forward strand.
GAAAGATTACCAGATTTCTACATTACTATACTCCAGTGCCAACTGCCAGGAAGAACCATAAACCCTGCTCATTTAGAACCCATAGCAAAGATAGCAAAACACAACATATTATAATAGCACTACCAGGGGATATGTTTACTAAACCGTTCTTAATGTAGCAGCGGTGGTATTATCGCGCGATAATGCAGTGGCGGCGTTAAGGCACACAAACGCTGTGAAATCCGGGCCTGAAGGGTGGAGTAAGGCTTCCCAGAGGGCGGAGAGAAGGGGTCAATGGGTGGAGTGGGCGGGGAGAGGCTCCATGCACACTAATGCCTTGAAATCAGGGTCTGAAAATTAGCGCCAGTGAAAACCTCGCGATAGAGGCACATTTGCAGGAGAGAGAAACCATTTCAGTCAGCAATGTGCAGCAAAGGCAGAGAAACCCATAAAAGTGATAGTTGTGATACATGTGCAGGGACCAAAAAGGCAAATAAACATATAAAAGGACCAGAACCACATCTAAAATCCCAATAACCAAGCTGGCCAATAGTGATATTAATGAAAAACATAAAGCGACACTACTGACAATGTGTATAAATTAAGATATCATGTTTGGAAGGGTCTATGCTCTGTCTCCCTACAAAGTGAATGATCCCACATTGAAATAGTGCTGATCAGGGTTTCTGTCATTTAGATTGGGAAGGTTTGTTATGGCGTGCACATGTGCAGCAACAGCAGAGTGGGCACATAGGAAAGGGCAACTGTACTGATGCTGTAAATGGGATACAGGGGGCTGCAGGCGGCACATGCTGTGGTCCAGCTGGGGCACAGTGAGGGCTAGGTAGATGCCTAGGTGGCACATAGGAATGCCGAAACTGTAAAGTAGCAAGACAGCAACTGACGAGGGTCCAACATGGGCACGAGTGTGTGTCCCACAGTGTCACAGGGGAGATTACCCAGCAGGTACCTCCAAGGGCACATAACATTGGCAGGTGGTGCGGGGGTGGAGGGGGGAAGTGCGCATGTCCATGTAGGCACCCCTGCCAGAGAACCCACTCCATAGGCAGCTACCTACCAGCATACTGGATGGCCTGGGACTGCGTACCACCAGCACCACCGGTATAATGGCATGGCAGCATGGTGGCGGAGGGGTGCTGGTGGCGGAGGGGGCAGTGGCATCTGCCCACAGCAGACCATGGCCTAGCCCCATTTAGGTGGGTGCCGTTCAATGCAACAGACAGGGTCTGTCTGACGAATAGTCATGGTATCCCCAGGGAATGAAAAGTCATGGTATCCCCAGGGAACAAACTGTCCCTGTGGCAACAGTGTGGTGCAGTACACACAGCCAGTATGTTTAGGAGCAGAAGGTCACATGCTCAAGTCCCAGCTGTGGCTCCTGCCAACCCTTTCCCCATATTTTACCCAGAACTAAACCGTGGTAATAAAGATGGAACCTTTATTGCAGATAAAATAAACATACCTGAAATGCCTATATTTTACCCTACAGAGCACAGACACCATAAACATGTGCAATCCCTACTGCAGAGTTTCTCAACTGCAGTCCTGAAGGGCCAAACACCATTCAGGCTTCATGCTGTCCCTAATAAATATGCCTGTGCTGCATTAGTATGTGATGCCCCCATTGTATGCAAATGTATCTCTTGCATATTTCATTAGGGACAGCATGAAAACTTAAACAGTGTTTGGCCCACCAGGACCAGAGTTGGGAACCTCTGCCCTAGAGCAGCGGCCAACAGGAGCATAAACACCCACACCCACAGGCTCCACTATCCAAAGCCTCATGGAGAGTCAGACTGTTGGGCCCTGCACACAGCAGCATCTCTCAATACTAGCACTTTCATATCTTAGCAATGCCATCCTAAACTTGGGAATACGTTATACATATATCAAAAGGTTGCTATGATTAATGGCAGATAATAATGGGAATACGTTACACATATATCAAAAGGTTGCTATGATTAATGGCAGATAACAATTCCTAAATTAAGCACAATTTGCTGATAAAGCTGCATCATAGCAACCTTTCTGATATCTGTGGAGTGTGTTTCAGTTTTGGTTTCTGACAGTGTTTACCACCCCGGGGAGTGACCCCAACAGTATTGTGTACCATAGCCATGCCTGCACTGTGCCTAGGACTGGTGTGGTGGCCAGGGCTGCCAAAAGCTTCTATATTTGCACAATGCTGGCATAGGTTTGGGAGTGTGTGTCTGTCTATCCAGTGTGTTGTGGCTGCCTACACCTTACTCAGCCCACACTGCTTGCACTGTTTCCAGTGTTAGCCTGCCAATGTGCATAATGAGGAGCAAGGTACTGTGGGTATGGCCCAGACAGGGTGGCCTGGGCAGGATGCATCTGCACAGGGCATAGGGCAATGGCTGGGATATTGTAGTGCCCGGCCACCACCTGCACAGACAGGGTGGCCACAGCATGTCCTGCTGGGAGGTCACTCTCACCCTGACTGAGGAGTGACCATGGCATGGCTAGGTTCCCCCATAGTGCTATGTAGCATTTTTCTGAAGTGATATTTGTGGGTTCTTTTTTCTGGGGCCTAGTCACTGACTTATCTGCTTGGTGTGTGTGCGTACTCCCATCCTAGTTTTGGGTGCACACATCTCCTCCAGGAGTATGCACTATGGACTAGCTAGCAGACTGTCTGCAGTTAGTAGTTGTATGGCTGGAACACCTTGCAGGGTGCAGTGGCTGGAGACTCACTGTGCTTGCTGCTGGAGAATGTCAAATGGTGGTGGGGGGCAGCTGAGCATTTCCAGGCCAACTGTCTGTCTGCCATTGCCTTATGGATATGTACAGATCAGCATTGAGTGCGCTGTAGGGTGCCCGTTCCCCAGCAGGACTGGGGTTGATGGTCCCCATTGCAGGGATGTAGAATGTGGATATGTTGGTGGGAGATCCTGTCCCCCACCCTGAGCCCCAGAGGGTAGGGGGGTGGTGCTACATAATCCACCTATGGGTCCAAACACCCCCCTTCACTTAAATCATGTGACCATGGCACCCACACAGGATATGCACTATTCTGGGTGCATCATAGTCCACAAGAACTAGACATGACTGAAATACGGATGGACACAGGTGTATCCTAGGTGTGTCTGCAAGGACTACCTGTCACACATTGGCACTTATGGCGACCTGCAGTATAGCCTATCTCAGTTAAGCTGAGTGCTGCGGACCTGGTGCTGGGCGCCCAAACTCTTCCTTGGGGTGAGCACAGTACCCGCATAATGTGACGGTCTGTAGCTACTCTGTGTCAGTAACACACATGGTCAGTTCCCCCTACCATGCCGAGGTGCTGTGGGGTGCATACCCCATCTTGTGATCATCTGTAGACTGCTGATCTGCATGTGCAGTGCATCATGGGTATGGGTGGGTTAACCCTATCTTGGTAACCACAGCAGACAGTTTGTGTGGTGACCTGCAGTCCTTCTGTAGCCAGCCAGGGGTTTGTTAGCAGTTATAGAGATGTAGCCCACTGGTTACTTCACTAACTGTTAGAGGCAGAGGGCATGGGTTTGATCCCACAGTGGTGTTATTGAATAGGGCTGTCTGAGGCATTTCCTTTTTTAATTTAAATTAGTGCTGCCAACAAAAACACCCTCACAGTGCTGCAACCTTACGGTGCCTCATAAAGCGCCCTATAAGGCGCCCTATAGGGAACATTATAAGGGGCCTTGGCGAACATTGCACTTTATAATGTGCCCTCTGGAGTGCCTTATAGGGAGCCTTATGCGGCACCTTAGGGTATGGCACTGTGAGGGTGTGTTTGCTGGCAGCACTAATTTAAATGAAAAAAGAAAATGCCTCAGACAGCACCGATTTAAAGTAAAGGGCAATGCCTCAGACAGCCTTACTCATTAAGCCCACTGGGGGATCAAACTTATGACCCCTGTTTTAGCAGTCATTGTATTAACCAGTGTGTTACACCTCTATTGCTGTGATTTCAGGTCAGCACGCGATGTTAAAGTTAATGCGCGGTAATGTGCGCGGCTCCCTCTATTGCGCGATAATGGACACGGCGCACTTTATCACGCGATAACCCATGATTGCTACCTTAAGACCAGAATGCCCACTCCTTATATGGCATCCTTCACATTATCGCTGCAACTAGTGCCGGAAACATTAAGATGGTTTAGTAAACATACCCCCAGGACTCACAAAGCACCAAACCCTATCTATCAAAAGGCAACACTGCAAATATTAAACCAACGCATCTTAGAGAATACCAATACATCTCCTACTGGGGAAAGAGAACAAGTGGAACCGTCACATAGAAACTAAATGTACAGAATACTGTAGCTCGGTTACACATGCAAAACAGACCGTCAACAAACCTTGAACAAGGGATCACAATTTAGAAATATAAAGTGTCACACCCCCAGGGGCCCTATCGGTGGGGTCAGGTATTGCCTGATGATTCCTCCTCTTGGCTCTGTCAGTACTGCAGGCAGCCTTGCCTGGCCCTCTGAGAGTGGTAGTTGTACCTTTCTATTATATGAACCACATAACACACTTCAATTCCAAATGAGGGCTTTATTCCCCGTCCACGAGGTTTTTTCTCTTTCTTGGCAAAACAAATAACAGACCACTTCGGGCATATAACATAAATTAAATGTGTAACAAAAATAGCTTACTTCAGCTTTTAAATACAAACAAAAGAAAAGAATTAAACAGCCTCACTGTTCCTAATACAGCCTTTTCTTTTGTTGCTACAGCACAGCTCACTTCCACTGCTTTAAACTCTGGTTATCTTCAACCATTTACCTTAGAGAGAACTCTGGGTCAATCACAGATAATGAACAGTCCATTGGTTCAGGAACAACTGGTATATCTGAATTCTCACATTCCATTAATTCATATTCGTCTGAACCCTTAATTCTAGGATCAGCTGTTTCACAGGGATAAGGCTGGTTTGCTCCGTCAAACAGGAAGTTGCTCTGTCCCTCTGCACAAATGCCTTGCTGGGAAATACCATAAGGTTTTGAATGGGGCTCATAGGAGCTCTGCCCCTGTTGGTAGTCAAAAGGATATTTCAAACCTTCACTAGCTCTGCTACTAGAGCATTTGTTGTATGTTCTGAGCTTGCTCGGGTCTAGCCCTTGCAACACAGCTGCCCTGGATTGCACTGCTCGAGACGGAACCTTATCACAAGGTTGGGAGTTTAAACTTGCTAGCAAAATCACAAGCTTCTTCAGGTAAGAAAACTTCTCTTCTTTTAAAGCTTCTAGCACAAGGGAAGAAGTTATTCTCTGTTTCTCTTAAGCTTGTTTTATGTGGGCTTTTCCTGTTACTTCGGGGTTTTACCCACTCAGGTAGGAAACAGCCTCTATTAGCATTTCCTGCTTTGTTACCTTCTATGGAAGATCTCCTACGTCTCTCGTGCCCTCCACGCATACACACAGTATCTGGCTGCTGATTTCCACACTTCTCACACAGGTCTAGGGACTCACTCAGACCTTCGTGTTGGTTCTTTTGCTGATCCAATAGTTCATTCTCTCTTTCTCTCTCTCTTTCATTCCAGTTCCATTCTTTCCACAGCTTCTGCTGCCCTTGCTGCTGTCTCTCTTGCTGTGACCCTCGTTGGCTCACCTCCTCTCTCTCTCTAACTATTTGTGAGCGTGTTTTATGTCTGTGTCTTTGGGCTCCACCTCCACCCAGCTGATTCCTATCAGGCAATGCAAACTCCCTTTGCTCGCTATCTGGGTGTGTCTTCCTAGCTCTTATCCACGTGTGCCCTGGTTGTCTATAGCAACCATCTGACAGTTTTCTGTTTACACTGTCATCTCTTCCCTGATCATCCCTGCTGATCTCCATTTTCTCAGGCTCCAATAGGTCCACCTTGTGACAAAAGACAATAATTAAACTGGGAACCCCAAAAGCCAAACTTGGAATGTACAAGAACACTGGAGAAATAAAACTATAAATTAATTTCCTCTTATACTAAACAAAACACAAAGACATTAGTGATGCACATTTCCCAGAGCTGACATATTGCAGTTAATAAATTCAAAATAAAATAGTATTTTTCTACCATTTTGTTGTTTGGGCATTTTATTTTTCTGTTACAACTGCCCCAGTAGCTTTCTTCTGTTTTCTTCATGTCTTCTGCTAACTCTCCATTGTCCTTTCTTCTCTCTTCTAGTTTTTTCCATTCTCTCTCTACATCTGCTCCAACATACTGATCTTTCCTATTTTGCTCTTTCCTCATTTCTTTCTTCATTCTTTTCATCCACTCAAATTTCACCCCTCTGTCCTCAATCCCCACTTACTCTCCCAATACCTGGCTAATCACAGATTTTTCTTCCCTCCCACACAAAATATGTTTTCCCTTCTCCATCTTCACTCCCCAGCCCCATCCTCTTCTAGTCCTCCCCCAACATCAGCTCCCTTCTAGTTCCAGCCTCACCCAGCATCTGCTTCCTTCTAGTCCTATTCTCCCAGCCCCCCATCTGCCCATTTCCAGTCCCAGCCCCCATCATCCCATTATCAATCCTAGCCCACCATCAGCCATTTTCAGTCCTATCCTAGCCCCCCATCAGTCAATTTCCCATCCAAGCCTCCCCATTTCCAATCCTAGCCCCCATCAGCCATTTCTAGTTCTATCCTAGCCCTCCCATCAGCCAATTTCCAGTCCCAGCCCACCATAAGCCCTATCCAGTCCTAACCTAGCCCCCCATCAGCCCATTTCCAGTCCTAGCCCCCCCAGCCCATTTCAAGTAAAAGCACTACAATCAACCCATTTCCAGTCCCAGCCCCCAAAAGCCCTTTCCAGTCCTAACCTAGCCCCCCAATCAACTCATTTCCAGTCCAAACCACCATCTGCCCACTTCCAATTCTAGCCCCCCATCAGCCATTTCCAGTCCTATCCTATCCCCCATCAGCCAATTTCCAATCCTAGCCCACCATCAGCCATTTCCAGTCCTATCCTAGCCCCCCATCATCCTATTTCCAGTCCTAGCCCCACAAATTTGCATAGGGTGGAAGTAGTATGTATGAAGCTCAATGTATGCTTATTCTTTAGGGAGATTCTAAAGATCTGGCCTATCTGAGGCTCTCAAGGACTGAACTTGTGCACCCCAGGTCAAGATGTTATATACAAAGAGGTTACCATGAGAAAGTACTTTGCAAAATTTGGTGAGAGAAAGTTATTATATTTTTTCACTTCAAAAATGCATAGCAATGATTAATTACCATCACCATAGACCTCCAGTTAATCACTGGCATTACCACAGCTCACTTTCTCAGTGTAAGCTGATGAGATTCACAAGTAATGAGCAATTTCTCTGGAGTATACACAGTACACAGGAACACTTACACACTACGCATTTTCCCCTATGCCTCCTTTCCCTTGGTAGTATGTCCTATGCCACACACACACACACACACACACACACACACACACACACACAACTTCCCCAGAGATACAGAATTACAGACATTCACACCACACCATTCACATGCACAACTCACCTCACGCACACAAACCACGTATGCCACACCACCCACCTTCTTCCTGCCACTCTACTGAGACACTACCTGCTTGTGTGCTGCTGCTTTAAGGCAACCCGCAGCACTGAAGTGGCAGCTGTGCCATGCCTGCAGGGAAGAAAGGATTGGCTGGCATGCCACCCACGAGGGTTTGCGTACCTAGGCGCCTGCCTAGTTCACCTAGTGCATGGGCCATTGCTAGGGCTGCGCAATGACTGTCTGTGCATGTCCTAATGAGAGGCAACAATGTGTGACCCTTTACTTGCAGTTTGAGAGAATGTGTGGGCAAGCACAATTGATGGAACCTATACACAGCACACATGTGGCACCTATAACCGCATAGATTGGGAAGAGGTATCTGCCAGCCGCTATCACCTCCATGCCCTGAATGTGCATGTAGTGTGGTCCTGGCTACATCAACAGCCCTAATGTGGTGGCGAGGTTGACTGTGTCCAACCATGACCTATACATCCAGCTGTAATTAGCAGTATCACAGGGGAGGATTGGATCAGGATGTCTCCCACATGCACATATTGATTGGATATGTGCATATTGGGGGGGGGGGAATATGCTAATGAGGCAGGAAGATTAGGCAATATAACACCCCATGTTAGGAAAAATACCCAAACTGCTCTTTCAGTTATCAAATGATGACCAGGGTCTATGTGATAACTGCTGTTCTTTTCCCAAGTAACTACTCATTTATGTGCCACATCCATCTGAGCCACATGAGAATTCAAAACATTTAGTATGGTCTACCAACTATGAGATTATTCCAGGACTGGCCCACAAGCACACACCAGGAAATGGTTATATTGGGTACTCTGTTAGGTCACTCAGGGTCTTGCATGTGTTATGTATCATGCTCTGCCCCTCTGGCAGGACAGATCCTACATGTAAGACAGGAATGGCATTTGAACCAGAAGCATATCAATGCAGTTTTGCATACAAAAATAACAAGATGTCTCTCTCCCACAGTAGCCTAACATACTTTGTCAGACAATTATGACACAGAGTCTGCAGAGAGCAATGCAGACATAGGCATACCCCCAGTTCATGCCCTCATGCAGCCTGACAATGACCATCTATATACCCATGGATTGATGCACTCCTACTCCCATGTTACTGTTCTGTGGCTCTAAACATATGGCCACTGTGTGTGAGAGTACAAGGCCCAGGGATTCAAGACCAGCCTGTGGATTAAGAATGATATGTCCAGGTGTGTTAACTTTTATCCTACATTTTCAGAGCTGTACCAGCATGTGCAACTCTCCACATCTCATCCAGCATGAATCTTCACACTTTGAAGCCACATGAGAAGCTGCACAAACATCGGCTGGATGGCAGAGCACACAAATAGTGCCCACACACTGAGGGGACATTGACAACATCCACCAATATGAATAAGCATTGGATCTCCATTGCTTCCCCTACCCTCCACAGCACATGCCTCCGCTAAGTCCTCAAACTCATTAGTCCCTTGGACAGTCAGAATCTGCAGCAACACTGGCTGAATACCCTCATGTGTGCTAATAGTGCCCACACACACAGAGCGGGCGTTGACAATGTCCGAGCATTAAAGAAGACCTAAGGACCAAGAAAGAATGCCAACTTACACTTCTTTTTTACAGTGGTGTCATGTATGTGTGTGTGTGTGCTGTGAGCTGCACAATGCACTGTGCGTGCGTGTAATGCCTAGACTTTACGGCTGCACATACAACATGCTGCACAGTCAGCTATTCTATAACTCCACATACTATGTGAGACACCATTTACAGGCAGAAAATTACTTTTCAGTAAATATTTGCAACCTGTAGGAGTCACTGGCTGACAACTGTGCCTGTACACATGCTGTCCCCAAAGCAGTGACACTGAAATGCATTCCCAGTTACACCATCATCAAAGCCAATCCCCACGGCATGTCTGTACACTTATTTCCCAACATTTCACTGCTGTACAGCTCCCATATCATCTGCTAGTTTGGCAGGAGTGAGCTGGGGGACACAGTCTCACCAGGGAGAGCTCCATCACATGTGTGTGTGCGGCAACTCTCATCTCTGACTGAGCCTCCAGGCCTCAAGACACACTTGTCTGCATAGGTGATATATTCTCTAAATCAAAAATGGGTCTGTCTTCGTGAATGACCGCTATAAGGCAATAGAAAAAATACCTCATTCAACTCTTTACCAAAGCAATCTGGCTCAGTGATTCTCGATTGTCACAACATAGCCTCAGAAATAACCGTTGGCACTAACAAACTCAGGGGTTATCGTGTTATTCTCCCAGACATGTGCCGGTTTAACATCAATGGCTTATGTTGATTAACACAAACAGTATCACAATGAGTGCTGTAGAGCACAGTGTGGACCTATAGCTGAATGGTTAGAGTGCTGGCTCCCTAAAGAGCAGAGTAGGGTTCAAATCCCACTTTTGTCTTAGAGAAAGCCACTTCACCTTCCATTGTCTCTGAAGAAAGGCCTAACAATATACTTTCTGTCACACTGCCAAGAAAACTCAGAAGCTCCTGGGTCACAAGGAATCAGCATTGACTTGAGGTCACGCATTGTTATTCTTATGTGTTATGATATCACATTTGTTCTGCTAGGATGCACATTGTGATTATACCCATCTGACAGCACGACTTTTTTTGGCTCTGCTGCAGCGCATTGCAAAGGGTCGTACAACTTCACCCTGTAGATGCATGACATATGACTGGAAACCTTTTGTGATAATTGTGAATTCCATGGTATGACCGCACCTTGAATATTATGTGCAATTCTGGTCGCCGTATCTTAAAAAGGATATAGCGTTATTAGAAAAAGTACAGAGAAGAGCCACCAAAATGGTAAAGGGGATGGAAGGCTACTCCTATGAAGAAAGGCTACAAAGGTTAGGGCTCTTCAACCTGGAAAAGAGACGGCTGAGGGGACATATGATAGAGGTCTTTAAATTAATGAATGGAGTGGAACAGGTAAACATAGATCGCTTGTTTATGCTCTCAGAATATAGAAAGACTAGGGGACATGTAATGAAGCTACAGGGTAAACTATTTAAGACAAATAAGAGAAAATATTTTTTCACTCAACGTGTAATCAAACTCTGGAATCAAACTCCATGCTACTCTGGAGGATGTAGTAAGAGCTGTTAGTGTAGCTGGGTTTAAAAAAGGTTTGGACAAGTTCCTGGAGGAAAGGTCCATAAACCATTATTAAAAAGGGACCCAGGATAATCAATGCTTGACCCAGTACAAGCATTGTGGAACCTGTGTCTTTTGGGGATACTGCTAGGTACGTATGACCTAGATTGGCCACTGTTGGAAATAGGATACTGGGCCTGATGGACCTCGGTCTGACCCAGTATGGCATATCTTATGTTCTTATGTTCTTAATGAACATCTTTTGCTCCATCACATATATGCAGTACATGCAGGCAGATCACACTCCGTCATAAAATCCTCTTTTTTTCATCTCCGTCGGATTTGGGCTATTTGTCCTTTCCTCACTCCCCAAGCCCTCACTGTTCTGGTTCTTTCACTGATCACCTCCCATCTCGATTTCTGTAACTCAGTACTTATTGGCATTTCCTGTTCACAATCTAATAGACTCTAACGCATTCAAAACAGGGCAGTGTGCATCGTTACAAACTCTTCCCGATTTGATCACATCACGCCACTTCTCATTCATCTACACTGGCTCCCTATCGAATTTCGCACCTGTTTTAAGATTCTTACCCTTGTACACCACATCATTTACACTCACACTCCTCAATATCTTGCCGACCTCATCCGCTCCCATACCCCCAGTCGCACTTCACAGTCACTCCATGTCAATCACCTTCACCTTCCATCTCCCTCCCAAGCTCACCTTCAGTCCACACGAACTTCTGCCTTCTTCTTCATTGGACCAGCCCTCTGGAACTCTCTACCCACCCCTCTCAGACTAGAACAAAACTTCATCACCTTAAAATCCCTCCTGAAAACCCATCTGTTTTCCATTGCGTTCAACCTCCCCTCCCCTTCTGCATCACCCCTTTTCCGCTTGTGTGCTCCCTTTGTCTAGTATGCCTGTTCTTTTCTTTACTGTCCTATCAATATTGTAACTTCTTTTCCTTTTCCAGGCCATTGGCCAATTACTTTTGATTTTTGACTGTTTGTACACAGAAAGGTGGTATATCCAATTTAATAAACTATAACTAAACTATAAACTCCTGGGATGGCCACCTGCACAGATCATCATACGTCTTTACTTGCTCCATATGGCCAATATGAGAGACACATCATTTCAAAGACATGAGTGGACACCAGGTATGTAACATCATGAGAGTGACCTTGTTCTACCAGACAGTATGAGTGTAGATCTTATCTGTACAAGAGCACTTTGTGTTTGCATGCATCTTGTGCAGATGTGTGGCTGTTATGTCCTTGGATCATAGACTCCTTACTTGTCCAGTTGTTATATGCATATGTGTCAAGAAGATTGTATGGTGTTTAGAGCAGCTGAGACAGCTGTGAAACCCTAATAGATGGTATTAGACCTTCCTTGTGGCACAGCACCTGTTTTTCACATACACTCCAACTGAGGTTAGCTGCATTTGTGAGGTCACATCGGGTATATAGGGGCAGCAAGGCCATATAGCACTCTCATCTAACCCCTTCAGCACATCCATCAGCTTACTGTATATCCATCTTGTTCAGTCATGTGTTCCCCTGCCAGATGCTACATCCTGACCTACACTGTGGCATTTTACTCACTAGGGTGTATGACTCACACCTCACCTGCAGCTAATGTGCACATCACCACTGCTGCCCAGGCATTCTTTCTATGCTTATGTCATGGCCATAGTGGCTACTCCATGGGACACTTCTACCTAATCCTATGCTGCCCACTGACATCAGAGTGGATTATATTTTATGACCACCCCTCAATGATATAATCCAACTGCCTCCCACATTATCTGCACACTCACTGTCTCACACATTGTCACATATGTATGTGACTTGTCTATCATCAATTACCCAATTAAGCATCCAGCACCTCACTTCTGACTCTCCATAGGCTCCCTTATCCCGTGTTAAGGCAACTGTCCTTAATACACATTAACCTGCACACCTGGCGCTCTTAACACCTGCTGTCCACATAATGCTCGCTAACTGGCCACAAACACCCTTCGCATGGGAACACTTCCTCCCCACCCTGGCCTTTAACACAAGAAGGGGGCCTAACATTGCTGTTTGTGCACACTAAAGGGTGCACCCTTACCCCCGCTTAGTAGACATACTTAGGTTATCTTGAAGCAAAACAGATTTTTCTACAGGATTAGTGCTGTGAAAAGTCATCATCCATCTTTGGTAAAATAGTAACTAGTTTTATGGGGTGAGACCAGTGTTTTCCTTTCTTTTAGTAAGAGGCAACGAAAACTAATCCAGAGAAGGGAGATTAAAAACAGCACCTAACACTAGTACCATCTTGGCTCATCTACTCTTTACCCTGTAATTTTAATTACTGTGGTTAGCATTATAATGCCATTATTTTCCTTTTAATAATTTTGCATATAAATTTTGTCATGGCAATAAAGTTTCCTGGATGTGAAAAGCAGCCAGTAGTGGGAGGGGGAGGGAGAACGAGAACAACATCAGTCAGGGAAGGATGGCGAAGAGAGAAAAGCACCAGTGATGACCATGGCTGGCACTACTTTCAGGCAAACTAGGCAAATGCCTCGAGCGGTGCCCACTGCCGCTGAAGTTGCCCCTCTCGGGACTTGCAGCAGTGGCAAGAGCTGCAAACAGCCCCACAGCGCTTACCTTACAACAGTGCTGCAAGGCTGTTGCTTCCGACACCCAATGCTGACTTCCTGTTTACAAACCGAAAATCAGCATCAGGCGGTCCGAGGCGGTGGAAGCAGAAGCTCCACGGCACTGAAGTAATGTAAGTGCCATGGGGCTGTTTGCGGCCATTGCCTCTGCTGCAGATTCCCAAGAGGGGCAACAGCAGCAGCAGCAGTGGCAACGGACTCCATGGGGGGTGGGGCACAATGGATGAGGTTTGCCTAGAACGCTTCATTTCTTCACGCTGACCCTGCAATGCCCTTCACCCTCTCAACCTCTCCCCTGCACTTTATTCATCTCATATCATGAAATATAGTAAGAGCACTTCTCTCTTATGCCTCCTGACTGGGCATGTGAATGGAGAGGATCATGCTGTAAATGTGCTCTGCAGCTAATTACAGGGGTGGAGTGACTGTGAGGGTGCAGAACACTAAGAGGCTCTCTGAGTTCCATTAGGGGTGTGCTTTTGTTTAAAATGAAAGCAGGAATCCTGATGAAACAGACAATGATGGTCATGTTGTCATTTCCTGTTTCCTATCCATAGCGTATACTGTACTCTTTCTCGAGAGTGTCCACTATTGAGCAATGGGGTGCACCATTTGCGTCTGCATGTACAGTGCATCTTAATGCTCAATAGGGTGCGCTCTCGCAAAAGAGTGTGCACTATTGACACGATAGGGTACAGTTAAAAGACAATATGAAAACAAAAAAAATGAATAATCAAAACCAAACAAAATGTTTTGGCTTGCATCAAACCCCCTCCCCCCCCCCCCCCCCCCATCAGCGCTACACTCGGGCATTGCCACCTTTCTTTCTGGAAATAAAAGCACTGAAGTATTTTTATACTATTTGAATACCATGTTTAAGCTTTTATTATAGTATCACTATGGCTTTAAGTAGAGAGCTAAGAATATCCTTAAAGGATATATGAAGCCTAGTATTATCATAGTACAATTTTAAGCATCACAGAAGGAATGGACGCTATCATTCTGCTCTTTTTTTACACTCACAATCCATCTGGCTGTATCTTTTCTTAGGGAGCAAATTAAATAAATCCTACCTTTTTTTTTAAGCATTAAGTATTGGATTGCTGTGTCTTAATTGTCTCATACTCAAAGATCTATGTTAATACTGTCACTTCTTTTTGCAGTACCATTGAAGAAGAGACAGTCGGTTAAGCATACAATGTAAAAGTCAGATCTGTTCAACACAGTCATTATTAATTTGCTACTTTCCCTGAGCAAATGTGACTGAACATTTGTTTAAATATTTACAAATGCAGCTGAAAGAACAGTAGGCAGAGTTAAAATTAATGCGGAGCCAGAAGCCAATTGCCGAGATACATTTTCCACATCCACCCATAAACGTGGAGGGCGCTTACTGCTCGGATAATGCTGCAGTCTAGCAGATCTGGTATGAGCAGAACTCTTCATGCATATTTATTCACTGACTGCAAAAGAGGCCCCATTCCATTTCTGCAGCACCACCTCTTTCCTTTTGCCTCCCCCTCCCTCCCCCACTCCTTTCCCCTCAAAGAGAAACAAAAAATAAAATTGAAGCATTCTTATTAAAAGGTCACAGGAAACAGAGAAGAAATGTCAGGCACACAGACTGACCTATTCAGAATGTAATCAAGCCTGCTTTAAACAGAGAACATCTACATTATGAGGACTAGGAATCTTTTTGTTATTGTCTACGTTTCAGTAATGCACGAATAAAAACTTTGGAACAATTGTACCCTTTAGAAAGAAAGGAAAATACAGAAGTAGGGGAGGTTCATTATATACACTACTGCTACAGGAAGAAAAAGAAGGGGTTTCTATTCATCCCCTGGCTTTATTGTTTATGCGTTTTTGTGTGTGTGTATTTTTTAAGAAACCCTATGTATGGTGGGATTATGAACAGACATTTTTAAGAAAGGAACAAGCAGAAAATGTAGTCATATTTTGGGTTAGGGATCATTATGATACACAGAGCTGCATCCACGAGCAGAAACTGAAGAGCAGAGGTTCAGTAGTCATTTTCGTTCTAGAAACAAATGAAGCCTTTAGAGGCTGTGAAACTACTAATCACAGATTCATCAGAAAAAGGGACCTATGTGGTCTCCAGTCCAATCTACAATAACTCATTTTGTTGAGTAAAATGTATTGCAACTTGAAAATGTAATCCCCAATCTTCAGTCTCGGTGGTAGAGAGAGTCACATTCAGGTGCAGCTGAAGTCAGGCAAAACTCAAAACAACCCCAATGGGTTTTCAGACTATGCAGGAATCAATTACTTCTAGGTCTTTAAGTAACAGTATACAGTTCATAAAAGAAGAAAGAAATCATACTCTGACTTGTTTCATTCAAACAAAATGCAAAACGATTAATTGATAAAAATTGCTTCTTCTAGAATTGAAATCTAAAAAAAATCCATGAAAAGTTATGACTGCAAATTCATGGTGTCTCTTTGCCTTCAGGACTAATGAGGTATTTTCTGTTTTTCCGACAAGCTGTCCTGTTGTGCCGGAACGCTTTGTAGCCCTTCTAGATGATTCTCCTATCCTCTGGTTATATGTTCTTGGGTCATAATGGCTTTACTTCTCTATAGAATCAAACACTAATTACACACTATTGGATCCTGACACTAAATGATCTGTTTCCTTATCTTCAGGGATCAGGGATACCCAAATTATTTCTACTCACAGTCATTCCTAGAGCAGTCCAGTCTACAGCTGCCTCTCTCTTTAACTCCCTGTTTTCACTTCTGCAAAACCTCTAGGAGTTCTATTTTAAACACTGGAGGAACTCACAGAACCCCCTTACAGAATGCATTATGTAAATCATAAAACCTTTCTTTCCGTATTGCAAATTATATGTTCTATTAGGTACACATATCTACCACTACTAATGGACCCCAGGAAGCCTTACACATGTATTTTTGAAAGTGAGAAAATTGTTCTGGCATGGTTATTTATTTATTTAAAAATGTTTATATACCATCTTCATAACAAGGTTATTCAAAATAGCTTACAATATAAATATAACATCAAACAAGGTAGAATATAGCACCTGTTGTAGAAAAATGTATCCATTCTACACCAACTCCCAAAACTGAACTATCAACAGTCTTCAATCCTGAAACTCCACTCCCCTGTCAATCCCCCATTGGGAACAGTAATGTTTTTAACCCCTTCCTAAAGGCCATTAACATTTACTTCCTCTCTTAGGAAGACTAGCAGATCATCTCAGTGTTCTAGGCCAATCATGCTGAAGGCTTTCAACCTCCATGTTACCTCAGGAGGTAAAGTCCCCCCAGGGATCTCCAAGAAATTCTCTTGTGAAGAACGAAGCAATCTTCTTGAATTATACTTGCGAAGTTTGTTCTTCAGGTACTGAGGACTACCTAGCCTGATTGTTGTAAAAAACATCACTAAAAGCTTAAAATATTACCTTTGCTTGATGGATAACCAGTGCAATTTCTCAAACAATGGATGAGCACTCTTATGTTTCTTACCTCCTAATAAGAACAATATGACAATGATTTGTAACTTGATCCACTGCCAGCATAACTAGAACAAGATATGTAGATAAGCTATACATCAACAGAGATGCCAAGGGTAGACCATCAAAAAGAGTGAGAGCTACCCTCCGAAAAATGAGATTTTTTTAGATAGTTCATCAAGGGTATATAGCTAGAAAATATAAGTATTTTATTACTTTGCGAATGAAAAGAAAGCACCATAAAATGATATTTGCTATTCTTTGGTGCCTCCAAAAGGATATAGAGAGTGGACTCAATTTGAGAGTCTTCAATGCAATGCCCTGAGGTAACCAAGCAGTTACTTGGGTAAATTCTCTGGGATGAAAATTATCATCCATTCAGGGGCTAAAAGAGTCCACATAGGCTTCACAGTGTGTGTACTAGATGCAGAGGGAGACAAACACACTGGTAGGGCCACTTGGCTTTTCTTCTCTTAGGTTTGCAGTGATGAGGATCTATTGACTGGCATTGATGGTCTAATGAATGAGAGAAGGGGCTCAAAGTGTGAAAGTGAGATAGCCTTCAAATGAATGAGACATACTTCTAACAAGTGAGACTTGGCATATCTGCATCAATAGGAATACAACTGAATCAAAAGTAAGGAGTGCTTGATAATAATCAAAGCCATGCATCAATAGTAAACTGTGAATCAAAGCAGAAGGGAAAATAACAAATAGAGAAGCAGTAAGGATGCGTATTCATTTGAAAAGAATTTTCCATGTAGCTTCATGTCATTTGTAACACAAAACGACAGGGAAAAAAAACAAATTTTGGTTTTATTCTTGTCATCAATAGTTCTTCATAGTTCTTCATAATGCTCAATACAGCATGCTGTTGCTCAAATAGTGCACCCTATTGTGCGGTAGTAGGCGCTATTAGCAAACAGCGCACACTATGAGCAATAGAGAACACCGAGCAATAGGATGCACTATTGCGCAGTAGCACGTGTTATTGATGACATTGCCCCTGAAATGAAAACTAATGTTTAAAATGCAAAAATAAAATGGAAAATCTCCTATGATACTAAAAAAAATGAAAAAGTTTAGCCTGTACACCTCTAGGAAACAGCAGCGGGACCAAATAGCGGGGTGAAGCGCTACACAAATGATAAGTAGTAGTAGTAGTAGAAGAGATGAGAGTTAAATAAAAAACATATTAATGGGAACATAAAATGAAGAGATCCTGGCAAAAGCATTAATTGTGCAGAGTGCATTGGTAGATCCCTAAGAGCAAAAGACTGAGGTATTGTACGATGCTCCAGTTTACTACAGTTTTCAGGAGCTACTCTGAAAGTCATATCAGAGAGAGTAAGCTTGAAGACAGAGCCACAGTGTGGCATGGAACAGTGCCAGTTGGACTAGTGACTATTCCTGTTCAGTGCAGAAAACACAGACTTACAGTGGATGTGTGTGAGAGGCCTCTCGGAAAATCTACATTGCTTTTCAGAATACATAGCTGTTTCCATGGAAACAAAAAAATAAACAAATGCAATAGTTTGGTTTCAAGAAGAAACAAAAGTTCAAAAGGCAGATGAGCTATTATTGTAAAAAATGCTGGTACAAACATGTCAGTACCCTTAGCAAGATTACTATAGTTGTGGACTAAATTTCTGCTTTTGACTGGTACCACTTACTGCATGTAAAGTCCATCTGTTTGGGTGTTTTTTTGTTCAATATGCACAATGCAGGACACTTATATTGAGTAAAAGTAAATCAATTAGAAATGTCAAAACTTTACAAAAAGTACTTCAGCAAACTAATTATTAACGTTTAATACTTTTTCTGCGTGAATGAATTACTTTGAACTTTTTTGTAAAAATGCAATGCAGATTTTGTGAACTCCCAGATCACCACAGAATTCCAGCATATACTATCAGATTATGACCAGATTCAACAGGAAAAATTAAATAAATCTTCCTACCAAGTCTGGGAAAAAAAAGGAAAATTCTGTTCACCTTGAAATCAGGTTGAAATTTTGCCTGGTGTGAATTTTATCTTTAATCATTTGCTCATCTGGGTTCTGGTGCATAAAAATGATAAGTAACTTGGGGTCTGTAGTTCAGTGAGTCTCATCCTCCACTTCTCAGGCCTCTTTGTTCAAAGCTGGTAGGATAATAGCATAGTAACATAGTATATGACGGCAGATGAAGACCAGTATGGTCCATCTAATCTGCCCAGTAAGTTGGCTAGAGTGGCTGCAACTGAAGCTTTGTGCAGGTCAAACCCCCTCTATGCCTGTGTTTAGGGTTGTACCTCCTACTACTCCGTGCAGCTCAGCCCTCTCTATTAAAAGATATTTAAGTTTACTCTGATTTTATCCTCTTGCTATAAAGGGATCCACTGTGCCTGCTCCATGCCATTTTTAATTCCGTCACTGTATTTGCCCCCACCATTTCCATCGTGAGGGCATTCCATGTATCCACCACCCTTTCAGTGAAAAAGTATTTCCTGATGTTGCTTTTAAGTTTACCACCTTGCAATTTCATCATATGCCCTCTAGTTTTACAGCTTCCCCTTCTTTGAAAAAGGTTTGTTTCTTCATTAATTCCCTTTCAGTATTTAAAAGCCTGTATCATAGCTCCCCTGTCCCTCCTCTCCTATAGGGTATACATAATTAGGTCTTCAAGTCCCTTCTCATATGTCTTCTGGCACAGGCTCCAAATCATTTTGGTTGCCCTCCTCTGATCCTTTTCAAGTCTTTTTATGTCCTTTGTGAGATTTGGTCTCCAAAACTGAACATAATACTCCAAGTGAGGCCTCACCAACGACTTGTACAGGAATAATACCTCTTTCCTTCTGCTGGTCATTCCTGTCTGTATGCAGCCCAGCATCCTTTTGGTTTGGCTACCACCTTATCCCATTGTTTTGCCATCTTGAGATCCTCAGACACTAACACTCTGAGGTCACTCTCCTGGTCTGTGCACACCAACCTCTCACCCCCTATTGCATCCAATTTCTTTGGATTTCTGCATCCCAAGTGCATGACTCGGTACTTCGTCACATTAAATTGTAACTGCCAAACATTAGACCATTCTTCCAGTGTTTTTAGATCTTTTCTCATGTTGTCCACTCCTTCAGAAGTGTCTAGTCTGTGGCAAATTTTTGTGTCATCTGCAAAAAGGCAGAATTTTCCATTCAGTTCTTCTGCAATATCACTCACAATAGCATTGAACAGTATCAGTCCGAGGACCGATCCCTGAGGCATGGCACTATGCAACTTCCTTTCTTCTGAGTGAGTTCCATTTACCACCACCTTCTGTGGTCTGTCATTCAACCAATTTATGATCCAGTTCACCACCTTGGGACCTATCCCCAGGCTGCTCAATTTATTGATAAGCCTCCTATGAGGAACAGTATCAAAGGCTTTGCTGAAATCTAGGTATATCATATCCATCACATGCCTTTGAACTAATTCTCTGATTATCCATCAAAGAACTCAATCAAATTTGTTTGGCATGATCTTCTCCTGGTAAAACCATGTTGTCTGAGATCACTATTCTTTCTTTCAAGCGTGCCTCCATTACTTTTCTCACCACAGAAGTAAGACTTACCAGCCTATAGTTTGTCACCTCTTCCCTATTACCACTTTTGTGAAGAGGTACCACATTAGTCCTTCTCCAGTCCTGTGGAACCTCTCCCGTCTCCACGGATCTTTTAAAACATCCTTTAAAGGCCCTGTCAAAACCTCTCTGGGCTCTTTCGGTATCCTGGATTTGTCCACTTTCAGTTTTGCAAGCTGTTCAAACACATCATCTTCTGTGAATAGTGTAGAATCTACTCCATTTTCATTTGTATATTTGTAACTTATATGTGGTCCTTCTCCAGGATTTGCTTTCATGAATACAGAACAGAAGTATTTGTTTAGGGCGCAATTCCAACATCAACGTGTTGGCCCTCTGTGCACCTGGTTGGAACCGGACCCACAGAGGGAGCCTTGATTCTGATCCCACGGGGTTGTTCAATGGAGCCATGGAAACATGGCATCCGGTTGCCATGGCACCATAGTTCCACTGAAAAGCCATGATCCCTGGCCGCTGGCTGCAAAGGTACTTTCTTTGCAGCCCAACCCCCAATCTGGCCTCCTAAGGCCAGGGTCGGGCTGCGGGGAATGTCCTTTGCCCCCCCTGCTCTTTCCACACCCTGGGCCTGCTATCCCCCACCGACTAGGGGAACTTATTCCACCTCAGAGGTGGAATAAGTTCCCTGTTCAGGCTGCCGGCCCTGGACATACAGGACCAACATTGGAATCGGCCCTGTATGTATAGGGCTGATGACCGCCCACTGCCCGCCCTAATGCCACACCCGATCAGCCCCTTTCCCACCCCCATCAACCTTCCAGGTAGATGGGATTGGGAAAGAGCCCGAATAGCAGGGATGGACATCCCAACGGGACGTCCATTCCCACTATTCGTGCCTCGGAATGACCCCATTAACATTTTCGCTTTTTCAATGTCACTTTCCACAAATCTATCCTCGGCACTTTTGAGTCTTGCAGTTCCACCTCTGATCTTCCTCTTCTCCCAAATATACCTGAAAAAGTTTTGCCTCCACGCTTCACATCTTTAGCCATCTTTTCTTCTGCCTTTGCTTTTGCTATCCTAAGGCTCACAGGGTCAAAGGGTAAACATAGAAGCACAGAAACATAGAAAAATGATGGCATATGGCCTATCCAGTCTGCCATCTATACCAACTACTAAGCTCTACAGTCCCTTCTTTTCCCTTAGAGATCCTCTGTGTTTGTCCCATGCTTTCTTGAATTCAGATATAATCCTCATATTTACCACCTCCACTGGGAGGCAATTCCTCAGATTACTCCTGAGTCTATCCCCTTTTACCTTCATCCTATGTCCCCTCTTTCCAGAGCTTTCTTCAAATGAAAGAGGCTCAACTCCTATGTATTTATGCCTCAGAGGTATTTAAACATCATATGTCCCTTTTCCTGCCTTTCTTCCAAAGTATACATATTGAGATCTTTAAGTCTGTCCCCATATGTTTTATGATGAAGATCACTGACCCTTTTAGTAGCTGCCCTTTGCACCAACTCCATACTGTTTATATCTTTTTGAAAGTATGGTCAACAGAATTGCACACAATACTCCAAATAGGTTTCATCAGAAACCTATAACCTCCTCCTTCCTGCTAGTTATTCCTCTCCCAAGCATCCTTCTGGCTTATGCCATTCCCTTTTCTTCCTTTTTGACCACATTAAAATCATCAGATCCCACTCTTCTTTCATGGGCAAACATACTTCACCCCTATACTGTACTGCTCCTTTGGATTTTTGGATCACCTCCCATCTTCACTATTGCATCCTGCTCCTTGCTGGTCTCCCTCTGAATCATCTGCCTCCCCTTCAATCTGTTCAGAATCAACTGCAAGACTTATCTTCCACCAGTATTGCTATACTCACATAACCCCTCTTCTCAAGTCACTTCACTGGCTCTCTATCCATTTCTGCATCCAGTTCAAACTTTTCTTACTGACCTATAAGAGCATTCATTTTATGGCTCCTCAATAGCTTTCCTCTCTTATCTCACCCTACACCCCTCCTTAGGAACTCTGCTCCTCCTTTTATCTGTCCCCTTCTCTGCCATGCCAATTTAAGACCGTTCATTCCATCTTGCTGCTCCATATGCCCCTCACTCTTTTGCTCACCACTTATGTGTATCTTACTGTACTCTAGTCCCCAGTTTTGTGATCTTATTTGTCTTGACTAAATTATAAGCTCTGGTGTCTCTTACTTCTATATGTACAGCACTGTGTACACCTTGTTGCACTATAAAAATGATAAGTAGGAGTAGTTGTAGTAATTTTGTAGCTCAAATGCATGACCTTGCATTTTTTACATTCAGCTTTATGTTCATCAGCTTCTACATATTCTTACCCATCACTCTTGAGTCTGACAATACCACTTTTGCACTTCGACTTATCACTAACATATCTGAAAAATGTCTTGCCCCCCCCCCCTCCCCATTTTACTGCTTTGGCTGTTTTTACTTCCATTTTCATCTTTGTTTTCCTGGCTACTTTTCTATTTTCTCTTAGCTTTTCAAATTATCATTTCTTGTCTTCCTCTTTCTGTGATCTCTTGTATTTTTTGAAAGTCAAACTCTTTTTCTTACGTTTTCAGCTACTTCTTTTGAAAACCATAGTTACCTCATTTTCCTTTTACATTTCTTAATTCCCTACCTAAAAAGATTTGTTGTCCCTATGATATCCACTTTCAGTTTTGCCTGTTGCTTGTCTACATCCTCGAGCTGTTCCCATCCATCTTGACATAGTTTTCTTAAAGTCTAAGACCCTCAGTTTTGAATTAACTGTCTCCTCCTTTGTCATACTACTGAACCACAACATTTGGTGATCACTGGATACAAGATGATCACCCACTTTAACATCAGAAAAACTTTCCCAGTTCATAAGAATCAGGTCCAGAATGGCCTCTCCCACATGGATACCATTATGAGTTGCCAGAATAATTCTCCCTTAAGAGAATTTTAGATTTTTTTACTTCTAGATGACACCACAGCAGGGATGTCCTAATCAACATCTAGCATATTGAAGTCACCTATCAATAGCACTTTTCAATTGTAGCATACTGTGAATGTCTTCAAGTAAATCCCTGTCCACCACTTTTGCCTGTAAATGAATGTTCCATTATCTCTTCCCAGATAAACCCACAGTGCCTCCTCCTTATATAGTAAGCCCTGCAATTCTATTACTTTAATGTTATTTTTTACATAAAGTGCCACTTCTTCCTTTCTTTGTACCCTGTCCTTTCTAAATAAAGTATAGCCCAGTATAATTATATCCCAGTCATGGTTCTCCATGGACCCATGTCTCTGTGACTGCTACTAAATCCAAGTTAGCCTCTTCCATTATAGCTTCCAGATTCAGAATCATATTTCCCATACTACATACATTAGCATATAACTCTTTCCAAATTGTACTCCTATTTCTCATTTATACAGAGGTATTTAATATTTTACTTACTTGAGGGCTACCTGGGGAAATTGTTCATCCATCTCCAATTAACCTAGTTTAAAGCTCTCTTTAGTACGCAAGTCAAGTCTGCTGCAGAAGAGACTTCAATCCTTTTGGATAGGGAGATCCATCTCTGCTCTGCCGCCCTTGTAAAATTATCCTGTGGTCTAGGAACAAAAACGTTCTCCACTACACCATCCATACAGCCATGCATTCAGCTCTAAGATGTGACCTTCTCTGCCTTGGCCTTTACCCTCAATAGGAAGGATTGAGGAGAACAGCACCTGCCCACATATCTGCCTCTTTTTCTTTCCCAGAGTCATGAAGTCACTCTTGATATATTCGGCTATATCATTTGTGTCATAATAGTCAGTAAGCCTGATGAGTTTCAGCAAATTTTGAGTAATATCTCAGATTTTGACACCTGGTGGATAGCACAAAACCCGGGACATTATGTCTGGTTGGCGGATGTATGCTTCTGTACCCATCAGAAGGGCGTCACCAACCACCACTACTATAGGCTTCCTTGTTGTCACTGATTGGGGTTTTTGTGCTGATTCTTCCTGTTCCTGGGGCATTCTCATCTTTTGCACTGTCAGAACTACAAATCAGTTTGAGGGATGGTGGAGTTGGTGGCCCATGTCTAGCTATCTTCTTTCTTTGTCTCTGTTGGAGATCTTTGATGTCTCAAGGATCATTTAATCAATGTAACTCTCTCTGTCAAAGATCCTTGTCAGCCTCTCCACCTCTTCTCTCAATCCCTCTACTTGTTTCATGAGGGATTCAACTTGCAGACATCTTGCACAAAATCAGTCCTTTCCTTGGGATCACTCTGTCCATCTGGATGGAGACAAAAATGGCAACGGTGGCAAACATTTTGATGAGATAATTTTTCCCAACCATAGTTGAGTTGCAGGAGCTTTGGTACCTGTTGAAGGAAATGAGAAAATTACCTACCAGAATCCTTGGCATTTTCTTAGCTGTCTTTTAAGCCAAAAACATCTAACCTCTATTATGTGAGATCTATCTACTCTGCTCTGATTCTCTGTATTTAGTCCTGCTTGTTAGCTCTCCTGGTTTTGGAGTATGGAGCATTTTCTTATTCCTTCATGTCACCAAAATCTGATTTATGTGTCAGAGTTTATATAGTCTAATGTGCTCTCTTTGTAGAATTACCAAATCAAAGCTCCTTGAAATATGAATAATGATTTATTTTAGCAGATATCCAGATGTGGAACTATTTACTTCCTAGGTGTGCCAGAAAAGGGGGGAGGAGGGAACAGAAAATCTACCAAAGCTGCAAGTGAGTAGGAAGTGACCTCCTTCTCAGCCCTCTGTTTAAAAAGAAGCATTCTATATATGTATGAGGCCACAAGATCACACTTTTGTACACATCAGAATCATGTCACTTCTGGCCTTGCTTCTGAGGTGCCCCCTCAGAGAGGGCACTGCATGGATATTCTGTACCCTGTCTTCATTAGTTTGTCCATTTTGATATTCTTGGAAGCAATGGAACATATATGTGCATTGAGTGATGGTAGTGGCATATCTTCACTTTACTATGGTGGCAATAGTGGCAAGGAGTAGTGCTAAGGCTACATGCACGCTATGTTCACGGTCCTGTTACCTGGCTTTTTCTGAAGATCTGGATACTAGCAAAGAAGGCATATGACAGAAGTAAGTAAAGTAGATGGAAGAAGACAGTGGGATAAGCAAACTCCTGTGAAATGTTTTCCTCTCCTTGGTCAGGCTGCAAAAGTAGCAGCATCAAGGTTAGTGTAGTTGCAGCAGTATATTTGCCTTATGACCCAAGGGTGACATGCTTGTCTGGCAGCCTTAGCATTTTAATTTTTTTTTTATATATTTCTCATTTTACAAAAAATTCTAAATAAATAAACTTGTAACAGAAATAAGAAACAGAGCTTCAAAAAGTACCATGAAAAACAATAGAAGAAAACAGTTTTAAACAATAAAATCTCTGCCCCTTCTTCAGCCCGCAATATGAAAAGGGGAATCACAACGGAAAACAATGAAACCAAAAAGTGAGCAAGAAAAATTAGGCAAGCGCAAAACAGACCAGTCTAATTATATAATAGAAGAAGTAGGGAGGGGGGGGGGCGGAGCCTGATGTCCAGCGGGTAAGACGCTTCGCGCTGAAGCTCCCGAGAGGCCTACTTAGAATCCTGACATAATACCTATACAAACTTACTATTTCGCTCCGGGCTGACCGGGGTACCTCGGGGGGGATGGCGGCCCATAAACCAGCGCGCTTGGACTTCGGGTCTCCTTCTTCTTCTCACGGAAAACGCTCCAAAACAGAGGTGTCCTCCCCACAGAAGATGGTTCCATTTCGGGAGAACCCCGAAATGCACCTGGAGATTCTAGAGGAAATACGCGGCGTGAAGGAATTGGTGCAGTCCAATGGAGAAGCGCTTAGAGCCATGCGAGAAGACTTTGGAGTGCTCCAGGACCGACTTGAAGGTCTCTCATTACGGCAGGACAATATGGCGGGGGTCCTCGACTCGCACGCGGTGCGCTTGGGCACACTGGACAAGGCTGAGCGCCAGATACAGAATCTTCAAAAGGAGTTAGAAGATAGCAATAATCGAGCCCGTCGCAACAATGTGAGGCTCATTGGAATGCCGGAGGGGGTGGAAGCGGGAGATATGAGAGAATTCCTGCTCAAAACTCTTCCCTCCTTGCTGAAGATCACCTTTCATAAAGAACTGGAAATCGATCGAGCACACCGTGTTCCTACCCACATGGCGCTCAACCGAACGACCCCCCGGCCTATTATCTTTCGCTTGCTACGATATCAACAAGTGGAACAAATTTTAAATGCTGCCCGGGCGAACCATCATTTGGAATTTGAAGGTCACAAAGTCTCCTTCTTCCCTGATCTGGCAAAGCCTACAGTCGACCGACGGAAGAAACTCCTTGCTTTTCGCCCTCGACTTCAACAGCTACAGGCTCGCTTTGGCCTGTTGTATCCCGCGAAGCTCCGAGTGACTCTCCACAATCAAACCAGGACATTCGAAGATCCTGATCTACTATCAACATTTTTAGACTCCAAAGAAGCAGAGCAGATGCGCTAATCCAACGACTTGGACTTTTATTTGCCGGCTCTGTCCGCCATTTTGAAGGGCCCGATGCGGCGGTCATAGTTCAGTACAGAGACTGCCTGGACTTTCTTTCTTTCTTTCTATGACTTTTGTTATGTGGTCTCCTATCCCTCCATGATGTGTGCCTCGGTCGGATTCGGAGCACGCACAGTCCTACAGGTTATGTGTTTTTTCAATTTCGGCCTTCTCCGGGGCTTCTCCCCGCAGACACATGGTCGCCAGTAATTTTTGGGGTTCTGCTTCTTCTCTACCGCGCTGCGGTTTTTCTTTTTTCATGTGGGGCGCTTCATTGTATTATCTAAGCTTATTTTCTTTTATGCCATATGTACAGCCAGATACAGTCAATATGAGGGACATTGTGAAATTATGTGCGCTATCATGCTCAGAATTTTTAACTTGTCTGAATGGCTTTATGTAAAATCTTATCACTCAACGTAAAGGGCATTAATAGTCCAATCAAGAGAAAGAAAATCCTTAGCTATCTTAGCCATGAGCATGCTGATTTAGCGTTTCTTCAGGAAACGCACTTAAACTCTGCTGAAACACTGAAACTCAATGTTAAGCCTTACATGGTGGCTGCCTATTCTCCCGCCGTTTCCAAACGGTGCGGGGTAGCCATTCTGGTTAAGAAATCTTTGCAAGCTACTGTAATTGATACTAGCGCTGACAAGGAGGGTAGATGGGCCCGCGTACATCTTAAGGTTGGAGATAGTGAATTTACATGTATTTGCATTTATGCCCCGAATGTGGACAACCCTGCTTACTATGCAAGTATTGCGCAGTTGGCACAGGCCTCTGCCAATACTCCATTAATACTTGGTGGTGATTTTAATCAAGTGTTAGACCCTCTGATAGATAGACAGCCGCCTAGAACGAGTAGTCCACCCAAGAGTCTTGCTACCCTTACAGCTCTGATGCAAGATCTTGCGCTGGTAGATATATGGAGGCTACTTCACCCCTCCGACTTAGAGTTCACTTTCTTTTCTGCCCCCCATCACTCCCAATCTAGAATAGATTTCTTTCTCATTTCCAAAGCACTGATTTCTCAAGTAGACACGACTAGGATTCATCCTCTCCATATTTCAGATCATGCTGCCATATCTTTATCATTACGTGTCACTGCGCGGGACGATTCTCCCCGAGCTTGGTTTTTTGATAGATCCCTACTGGGTCAAAAAGATCTTCAGGTTGATATAAAGGCCGCTATCCAAGATTATTTTCATTTTAACTCACCCCATGACACAGCGAGCTGGGCTTGGTGGGAGGGTTTTAAAGCATCTATCCGCGCCACTATAACTAGCTATCAAATTCGGCAGGGGAAACAAAGAAAGCAGCATTTACTGACTCTAGAGCAGCAGATACAAGCTGGGGAGCGTCTCCTCACGTCCCGTACTGACCCATGTATTTTACTCCGTTTACAACGCTTGCGTTTTCAATACAATCAGCTTTTGTACACTGCTGCTGTTAAAAATATCGAATCACAACAAGGGCTATATTATCGGGAAAATAATCATGCTGGCAAATTATTAGCAAATGCCCTAAAAGGTCAAAAAGAAGCCAAGCGTGTTACCGCCCTCCGTAATCCGTCGGGGGGGGCTTGGTCACTAAAGATACCGAAATCTTAGAACTCTTTCGTGATTTTTATACTCGGCTTTATCAATCTGAATGTGATTTTGAGCCAGATGTATTTGAACGCTTACTTTCAGGGGTACAAAGACCGACCCTATCTGACGAAGATAGAGTGGCCTTGGACACACCATTTACTGTCTCAGAAATTCATTCTGCTATCAAGAAATGTGCCTCAGGTCGAGCCGCAGGCCCAGACGGTCTCCCTGCTGAATTCTACAAAACTTTTCACGCTGACTTAGCTCCAGTTTTGAAAATTTATTTTTCTGCTCTGGCCGAGGAGGGTTCTCCTTCTGGGTCCTTTTCCATGGCAAATGTAGTAGTTTTTGAGAAAGAGGGGAGAGACCCGCAACTAACAGCTAATTATCGTCCAATTTCCCTCCTAAACGCGGACTATAAAATATTTGCCACCATTCTCTCTACCCGGCTCTCGGATAGGATGCCTACCTTAATACACCCAGATCAATGCGGTTTCATTCCTGGTAGATCAACTGCCGACAATGCTCGGACTCTATGCCATGTACTGACTACCGCAGTTAATCTTGATCGCCCATTTGTTGGCCTCTCACTTGATGCTGAGAAGGCCTTTGATCGCTTAGAGTGGCCCTTCCTGTTTGCAGTCCTCCGCTGGTACGGATTCGGGGAAGGTTTTCTCCGTTGTCTTCGCACCATGTACGCACAGCCTACAGCCAGTATATGTGCCAATGCTTTAAAGTCTCAGCCTTTTCCCCTTCAACGCGGCACTCGCCAGGGATGCCCACTGTCTCCACTTCTCTTCGATCTTGCACTAGAACCCTTGGCTTTACTAATCCGGCAATCGGAGGAGATTCATGGAATCCCCTTCACCCATAGGGAAATCAAAATTTCAGCGTATGCTGATGACCTTATGCTTTTTGTCTCTATAGACTCAGTACCGGCTGTCCTAGAGCAAATTGGTAAATACTCACAACTGTCCGGTTATAAGATAAATTGGACCAAGTCGGTAGCCTTTCCATTAAATCCTTTGCTTCATCAGGCAGATATGCAACCCTTCCCCTTTTTATGGCAACCTCGCATGGTTAAATACCTTGGGGTTCACTATTGTTCTCCTTTGGAAGACACTATCTCCTTCAATGCCAAAGACTTAACCTCTAAAGTCCGGGCGCTTACTCACCGCTGGACTCCTTTAACACTTACCTGGTGGGGTCGATTAGAAACCATAAAAATGATGATTGTTCCGAAAGTGAATTATATCTTAGAAATGTTGCCCTGTCTCTTCCCTCGACGTATATATAAAGATATAGAGGGCCTTCTGACTAGATACTTGTGGCAAAACAAGACACCTAGGATAGCGAAACATAAGCTGCAAGCAGATAAGGAAAATGGGGGTGTCAGATTCCCTGATTTCCTGAAGTATCATCAATCTTTTCTTCTCAAACAAGGCGCTCGCTGGCTGGAAGATCCAGTACCGAGTAGACCTGTGTGGCTAGACATAGAAGAGGACCTTTGCAAACCGATTCCTCTTACTTTTCTCCCTGGTATGACTCTCCCATCAGACTCCCACTTTCCACCAATGCTTTTAGACACCTTAGGTGCCTTTAATAATCTTATGCACTCTTTAGACTCCCGACTCTGTCTGTTAGACAA
The DNA here is from genome assembly GCA_033557465.1 of Ichthyophis bannanicus. Lineage (NCBI taxonomy): Eukaryota > Metazoa > Chordata > Amphibia > Gymnophiona > Ichthyophiidae > Ichthyophis > Ichthyophis bannanicus. The sequence goes on from CM066031.1 coordinate 1,500,865,685, forward strand.
GCTCCCACTTTGGTATAACACTCGATTTCGAATACAAAATAAGCCGATGGCGTGGAGCCCCTGGTACACTAGGGGCATTTGGATCCCTAGTCAGTTGTTCCATGAAGGTCGCTGGAAAACTTTTAGTGAATTGCAAATTGAATTTGGTCTCCCAGCGAAACACTATTTTCAGTTGGTACAACTTCAGCATTGCCTTCGGAGTGCTAAGGTGCTCCCGCCATCGGCCTCCCCTACACAAGGTTGGTTGGAGACTATCCGATCTATCGGTAGTTCACCGGGTGTAGCATCCAATTTTTACAAAACCTTATGTAATGCTATAATTAGAGATACCCCTATAGCGCAGAAAGTATGGGAGAGAGAATTGCATGTGACTTTGACCCCGGAGCAATGGAGCCTTGTCTGGAGTAGAGTGACACGGGTCTCCCGATCCGCCTCACTCACTCAGACACTCTTCTTTCTAGCCCACCGGTGTTTTTACACTCCTGACAGATTAGCCAAATGGAACACTACTCAGGGCAATAGTTGTTGGACATGCCATGCGGCCATTGGTTCACTACCTCATGTTATGTATGAATGCCCCGCACTACAGTATTACTGGCGTCGGGTTTGGGGTCGTATCCAGTCTATTTTGCACTTTCAAGAGCCCCTTTCTTGGAGGATAGTGGGACTTCGCTCAGCTGCGGGGATCCCCTCTCTTCCAAAAACGGCTTACTTCCTTTTGGACTTTATGCTTGGCATTGCTATTTCCCTAATCACGAAATACTGGAAAAATAGCTCTCAGCTGAGCCCCAATGAATGGTGGAATCATGTCTGTCTCTACAGTAAATATGAACAAATACCTCGTATGTTTGCTTCCCCCATTCAGACTCCTCATCATCGGTCTAAATGGAAGATGCTCAATGACTATGTACATTCTGCTCAATGCTCTCATCTGACTGTCTAAATTAGTATATATCTTTGTCCCATGATTGTTCTGTATCGCAGATCCTCTTTTGATTGTTTTGATGTATAATCACTGTTGTTTGGAAGCGCTCACATGCTGACATAATCAGCTAGAGAAGAAGCGTGGGGGTGGGGGGTAATTGGGTTTACTTTTCTTTATTGTATACTTGTTTTGTCTCCTTTGGTGTGTTGTTTCTTTTGTTTGTTGCAAAATGAAAATAAAAGTTTAAAAAAAAAAGAAGAAGTAGGGGGGCCCGGACCAATGGGTCTACGAGCATTTAGAAAGGCCAACAGTTGGGAAGGCTCAAAAAATATGTACAGATTAGAATGGAATTTTACCATGCATTTGAATGGAAATTTAAGAAAGAATAGAGCTTCCAACTTTGAGTGTAGGAGTGGCCTAGTGGTTGGGGGCAAGGTACTTCAGGCTGGAAGGTCGGGGGTTCAAATCCCACTAGAGAACAGCAACCTTGGGCTGGAAGGACTGGGGTTTCTAGTCCCACAGGTGCTCCTTGTGGTCTTGGGCAAGCCACTTAACCCTTCATAGCCCATGTTCCCTGTAAAATAGTTATCTCTAAGTTATAATGCCCTGTTCAATGTAATTTTAGTTCAATGTAAACCACACTGATGCAGAATAGCATGGTATATAAGAGAATATAAATAAATAAAAACTGCTGAACCCCAGGACAGAGCAAGAGAAATTCTTTCCTCCTATGCTGTTTCCCTTGATATGTCCAGGAACACCTGATCCACCAGACCTTTAAACAAAATGCTCCACTTACAAAAAATCAGCTTATGAAAGCACTCACAGTCTGTGGAAAGGGCCAAAGTATCCAGTAAAGTGGAAGGTACAATTGAAGGACTACCAAAGTAGAAGGTCTTGAAGGACCACCAAAAGGAACTGATTCTGCTGGAAGGAAACCTGCACTTGTAAGAATTTACTTCTGGGAAATTATCTAATCTTGGGGAAAAGGGAATTCTTTGAGATAAATCTGTGTATTTTAGGCTTTTAGGTAGGAAGATGAAGTCTAGAATTTCCAGGGTAGCATTCTCAGAAATGTTTCACGTTTCATGCACAGCATCCAAAAGGCAGGCAGAGCTCCAGAGTTTCAATGCATGGATGAGATGATGGTGCAAAGAAGAGAGTTTTGGATTTATTAGGAACTGGCAACATTCTGGAGAAGGGAGGGACTGTTCCAAAATGAGGGGCTCCACCTGAACCATGATTGAACCAGGCCTGCTACCATTAACCTTTAAAAAGAGATAGAACAGTTTTTAAACTAGATAATAGGGGAAAGTCGACAGTCGTCCACAGGGGCTGCCCAAGGGGAGGGGGGGTCATATGCAGAGATGAATTGTGGGGCCTCATTTGCATAAATATTTGCATAATATTAACATGCACTTTTAGTAAACATGCCTCTTAATGAGTGTCTGGATAAAGAAAGACTAACAGATTTCTACACTACTATATTGCAGTGACAACTGCCAGGCCCATTAGGAAGTACTATAAAGACTGACCATTTAGAATCCATAGCGAATCCACCCTATCATAACAGCTCTACCAGGACTCACAAAGCACCAAACCCTACCTATCAAAAGGCAACACTGCAGATATTAAACCAATACATCTTAGAGAATACCAATACATCTCACTGGGGGAAAGAGAACAAGTGGGACTGTAAAACAGAAACTACATGAACAGAATACCTCAGCTCGGTTACACAGAACATAGACAATCACCACATAAAGAACAAGGGATCACAGTTTAGAAATAGGAAGATAATAATTAAACTGGGAACCCCAACAGCCAAACATGAAATGTACAACTCTGCAGAAATAAAACTATAAAGCAATTTCCTCTTGCACTAAACAAAAACGCAAATATGTTAGCAATACACACTTCCCAGACCAGACATAGTCCAGTTAATAAATTCAAAATAAAAAGTTTTTTTCTACCTTCTGTTTGGATATTTTATTTTTCAGTTGCAATTGCTCCAGTCACTTTCTTCTGGTTTCTTCGTGTCTTCTGCGAGCTATCCATTTGTCCTTTCTTCTCTTTTAGATGTTTTCCATTCTCTCTCTATATCTGCTTTAACATACTGTTCGTTTCCCTTTTGCTCTTTCCCCCATTTTTTTCCTTATTCCTTTATCATCCACTCAAATTTCACTCTTCCATTCTCAATCCCCTCTTACTCTCCCAATACCCGGCCCATCATAGACTTTTCTTCCACACAAAATATATTTTACCCTCAGCTCCCTTATAGTTCTAGACCCACTCAGCATCCGCTCCCTTCTAGTCTTATTCTCCCATGCCCCCACACCAGCCCATTTCCAGTCCTATTCTAGCCCATCACCCATTTGCAGTCCAAGCTCCCCCCATCAGCCCATTTCTAGTCCTATTCCAGCTCCTCATCAGCCCATTTCCAGTCCTAGTCCCACATATGCTCTTTTCCAGTTCCATTCCAGCCCCCCATCAGTCAATCTCCACTCCAAGCCCCCCATCAGCCAATTTCCAATCCTAGCCCTCTCATCAGCCCACTTCCAGTCCTATTTCAGCCCCCATCAGCCCATTTCCAGTCCTATTCCAACTCTTCATCAGCCCATTTCCAGTGCTAGCCCCCCATCACAGCCCATTTCCAGTCCAAGTCCCCCATCACAGCCTCTTTCCAGTCCTAGCCCCCCAAAATCACAGCCTATTTCCAGTCCTAGGCCCCTCCCACACCATCACAGCTCATTTGTAGTCCTAGCCCCCATCACAGCCCATTTCCAGTCCACGTCCCCCCCCCACCATAGCCCATTTCCAGTCCAAGATCCCCCTCCCACCATCACAACCAATTTTCAGTCCTAGCCCCCCTAATCACAGCCTATTTCCAGTCCAGGTTCCCCCCACCCATAACAGCCCATTTCCAGTCCATGTTCCCTCCCACCATAGCCCATTTCCAGTCCAAGTTCCCCCCACCATCACAACCCATTTCCAGTCCAGGTTCCCCGCACCATAGCCCATTTCCAGTCCAAGATCCCCCTCCCATCATCACAACCTATTTGCAGTCCTAGCCCCCCTAATCACAGCCTATTTCCAGTCCAAGTTCCCCCCACCCATAACAGCCCATTTCCAGTCCATGTTCCCTCCCACCATAGCCCATTTCCAGTCCAAGTTCCCCCCACCATCACAACCCATTTCCAGTCCAGGTTCCCCGCACCATAGCCCATTTCCAGTCCAAGATCCCTCTCCTACCATCACAACCTATTTGCAGTCCTAGCCCCCCTAATCACAGCCTATTTCCAGTCCAAGTTCCCCCCACCATCACAACCCATTTCCAGTCCAAGTTCCCTCCCCAACAATCACAACCCATTTGCAGTCCTAGCCCCCTAATCACAGCCTATTTCCAGTCCAAGTCCCTCCCCATTCACAGCTTATTTCCAGTCCTTGGCCTCCCCCCCCCCCCTTGATCAGCCCCGCGGATGTCTGAGAGGCTTCAGAGGGAGCCGGGGAAGCCTGTGCGAGGCCACAGCTCCCTCTGTACATCCACCAGCGTGAAGATCCTTTTCCCTCACACTGGCGGCTGTTTGTGTGAAGCTGCGAATGCTGGTAACAGCCGCTAGCGTGAAGGAAAAGGATCTTCACGCTGGCAGTTGTAAAGAGGGAGCTGGGGCCTCGCGCGGGCTTCCCCGGCTCCCTCTGAAGCCATCCGGTGTGCCATAATTGTGTTCACGCGGGGCCCCCTGAAACACGGGGCCCTGTATGAAGAACATTATCACACAATGGACGGGCTGGCCCTGGTCGTCCAGGAGCACATGGTTCGGAAGGATGTATCCTTGAAGGATACTAGCAAAACAGGGAAGTTAGGGCATCCTGACAGAGATGTTCCAACAAAGATAAAAGTAATTCAGATGTCCTTCAGTACAGAGCTGAAAGATTCCAAATTACACCTATCAACTGATACCAAGATTAATATGAATAAAATACAACCTCTAAAATGCTTGTATGCAAATGCTAGAAGTCTAAAAAATAAGATTGGTGAGCTAGAATATATAGCACTAAATGAAAGGTTAGTTATGATTGGCATTTCAGAGATCTGGTGGAAGGAGGACTACCGATGGGCACTGTGATACCTGGGTACAAACTATATTGCAATGATAGAGTAGATCAAATTGGTCGAAGGGTTGCACTATATGTTAGAGAGGGCATTAAGTCACATAGGATTAAAGTTTTGCAGGAAGCAAAATATACTGTAGAATCTCTAAGGATAGAAGTTCCATGTAAAAAGTGAAAGGCGATGGTAGTGGGGGGGGGGGGGGGGTTAATACTGACCACTTGGCCAGAATGAACAGATGAATGATGAAATGCTAAAAGAAATCAGGGAAGCTAACAAAAGTTACAGCTCAGTAGTAATGGGTGATTTGAATTACCCCAGTATCGACTGGGTCAATGTCACAAAAGGACATCCTAGACAGATAAAGTTTCTAGATTAAATAAATGATTGCCTCTTGGAGCAGCTAGTTCATGAACCAACAAGAGGGGAAGCTATTCTGGACCTAGTTTTGAGGTCACTTTGCAATAGCGATCATAGCATGATTGCATTTGATTTAATAAATGGAAGAAAGATTGCAAGGAAGTCCACAGTACTTTCTTTTAACTTTCAAAGGGGAAACTATGATACAATGAGGAAAATAGTTAAGAAAAAAATAAAAGGTGTAGATGCAAAGGTTAAAAATTTACATCAAGCATAGGAGCTGTTTAAAAGTATTATCTTAGAAGCCCAGATCAGATGTATTCCATGCTTCAATAAAAGTGGAAGGAAGGCCAAAAAATTGCCAGCATGGTTTGAAGGTGAGATTAGAGAGGCTGTTCTTTCCAAAAAAAATCATAAGCATTGGCAAGTTAGATTCATTGTTAAGGCAGGCAAAGAGAATTTTTGAAAAAATAGCTTGCTGTGGAAGCAAGAATGCATAATAAAAACATTTTTTTTAAATTCAAGCATTTAATGTATGCTACAACCAACCATAGACAAAGGACAATCAGATAGAAAAAATACATAATAGTTACAGAAAATCAAAAAAGAAGAAAAATTAAGATGATAAAGTCCACATTACGGAAACCAAAGTGTGATAGATACACAAAATCAATCAAAGGAAAAACTAGGCTCTTCAAGCCAACATCTTAAGAGGTTAAATGAATTACTCAACCCCATCAGCCTGAACTACACCATGCCAATCCACAATAAATTGCTCCAAATGGGCAACATCTGAAAAAAACATACGTTGCACTGTTATAATTCACAATACATTTACAAGGAAATCGAAGAAAGAACGAGGAACCCAGCTGAAGGACCCGAGGCTTTAAAGCTAGAAAAAGCCTCCGCCTAAGCTGGGTACCTCGTGATACATCCGGAAAAACATTTACTCTATGCCCACAAAAAAACGTTAACTTATGCTTAAAAAAGGCTTTAAGTATACGTTGCTTTCAACCCACAGAAGTCAAAGTAACGATTAAAGTGGAGCGAGAGTTAATTAACTCAGAAGAGTCTTCCAAAAAGGCAGTTAAATCTGAAATGGAGGGCTCAATATCATCAAGCTCTCCTTCAGCATTAACGTTCCGTTTAGAGCGTGGAATATAATACAAATGAGACACTTCTACAGGATCAGATATTAGCAAAACTTCTTTCAGGTATTTATCGAACAAACTTTTTGGGGCCAAAAGAGATGTATAGGGAAAATTTAAAAACCGTAGATTGCAAGCACGTAAGGAATTCTCTAGAGCTTCTAGTTTAGTGTGCACAATCAAGGAATCCTTGATCCCAGCCACATTAGACGATTGCAACAAAGGAAGCTGCGATTCCAATCTAAGAACAGCCGCATCTACAGAAGAAACCTTTTCATTTAACTGCTGAAAAGTAGAAACAGTTTCACATGAAAAATCACATAGTGAACTTAAAGTAGAGGACAGTTAAACATCAATACCCTGTAAAGTAGCCCATAGATCCTTCAAAGTAATCTCCTTGTCAGGCGGCAAAGGAGGGAAAACCAAAAGGTCCCCCTCCTTCACCAGCCGAATCGGTTTAGGTAAAGTAACCAAAATATCAGGCTTAACCCTTACCGAGTCTAAAGCTTTCCCAGTAACTAACAAAGGTAAAGAAACAGCCGGGCAAAGAGGCGGGGTCCTCCCTCCTGAACTGAGGGAGGCACCTTCAGGGGAGGACTGCGCTACTGGGCGTGAGACAAAATGCTTATCCAGGGGACCTACTACAGGAGCACAATCCACTGGCATATCTCCCGCTCGCCCAGCTTTACCCTTCCTTTTCCCCATTTATGCTGCACCACAGCAAAATATAACTGAAACAACAAAAGAAACAATATACAAAAGCACCTTCTGCCTCAGTGGCGCTGAAGGGGTGCCAAAGGGGCGTGTCCTGCCCCTTCGAACCACGCCCCGAGGACATGCTCCGCGGTCAGAGACTACCAGGAAACTTATATGTGAAAGGGGTCCTCGCTGGCTAAAGGTGTTCCCATGCTGCCTGCCCGCAGCTAAGGGGTAGGCAAGCGTCACAGCCAAGGCACCAAGCAGCAGCAGTTGTTTCCGGGGCACACGAGCAGGCCCCCTGCACCTCCACCATGTTCACACCAGGTCCACGGAGCAAACTGTAGAGCAGCCTTTTATTCTCACATTTTCAAGTACATTCATAGCAAAAAATCTGTGAGAGAGTCAGTTGGACCATTGGATGACAGAGGGGTAAAAAGGGCTCTAAGAAAGGACAAGTCCATAGCGGTGAAACTGAATGAATTATTTGCTTCGGTCTTTACTGAAGAAGGTGTAGGAAAGTTAACCATGCCTGAAATGGTATATCGAGCTGATGTAGTGGAACCAGGAGAATGTATTACAACAGTTTCATAAACTGAAGAGTACTAAATCCCCTGGACCAGATGGTATACATCCAAGGGCATTGAAAGAACTGAAATATGAGATTGCAAACCTGCTATTAGTAATCTGCAAACTATCATTAAAATCATCTGCAGTAACTGAGGATTGGAGAGTGTCCCCTGTAACTCCAATTTTTAAAAAGGTTTCCAGGGGTAATCAGAGAAACTATAGACCGGTGAGCCTGATGTCAGTACTAGGCAAAATGGTAGAAACCATAATAAAGGTTCAACCTGGCGTTGGAACCGCTGGCGTTGTCTATTCAGCAATCGGGTGAGATTAAAGATATTACCGTGCCAGATCTGCAAATCAAGCTGTCAGCATATGCGGACGACCTTCTGCTCTTTCTCTGTCCAACATCTATCTTCCCTCTACTGAAACTGATAGATAATTATTCTCGGTTCTCAGGTTACAAAGTTAACTGGACTAAATCTGTAGCTTTTCCTATCACCCAGCTTGCTAACATCGCGATGATAGACCAATTTTCTTTTCAATGGGAGCCGTCCACTATAAAATACACAGGTACACTAAAAAAAATTTTTTTAAACTGCCTCTAATGTTTCGATTGATTTTTATGTTTTTTGGTGCGCTGAATCCAAATCTGGTAACCAATTTGCTCCATCATGTACAGATTTTTTGCTACATTGGGTTAGCAGTTTGAGGTGAACATTTCAGATTGAGTGCGATCGAGAGAAACGTTTCTTGGATGAATTCTTTATACTAATTGTTTAGTAGTTATTCAAATAAGAATAAAGAAAATTGTAACAAGGCAGAACATAAGAATAGAGTAATGTCAACAAAACACACTGTGATGGTAGCAAAATTGTCTGCACTTAAAACAGCCACATACATGTGCACAAACATTGAGCATATAAGAGCGAGGTTAGACACAAAGCAAAGCAAAGAAATGTGCAAAAAATGTTGTACAGGTATGTATGTAAGAATAGAAAACGCAAACCGCACCATTGCAATACATGAAGACAAACACCCGATGGTGTGAAAATAAAATTCTAATAAATGAGATCCGACACTGTGGTAATAACTAGCAAATTTTTATTTCAAAGTTTAGTAAAAACACGATATTTGTCAACACAGTTTAGATTTTAAAGTCATTCTTGGGTCAATCAATCTCCTGGTGGGCCCGTTTCTTCTTCCCCCGAATGCTTCTCTTGGTGCGCTGCTTGGCGTATTTTTCATCTGGGGTTTCCCGCAGCAGCAACCAGCAGAAATCAGACATCATAGTGGTGTTCCATCTTCCTTGGTATCTTCTCTCTGCGTCCTTGATGTCCTGGTGAAACCTTTCACCTTGTTCTTCACTGTACGCCCCCAAGTTTTCGGGAAAGTAGTTCACATGGGAGTGCAAGAAATGGACTTTCAGGCTCATGTTACAGCCTTGTTCTTTGAAGGCATTGAGCATCCTGGCAACAATATCTTTATAGTTCTCATCCCGCCTGTTCCCCAAGAATTTGAGAACAACATCCTTGAAGGAATCCCAGGCTTCTTTTTCCTTCTCAGACATCGTTTCAGCGAATGCTCCATCTGAAATGAGTTTCCTTATATCAGGGCCAACAAACACTCCTTCCTTTAGCTTTGCTTCAGAAAGTCGGGGGAACTTTGAGCAAAGGTACCGAAAGCACTCACCATCTTTTGGAAGGGACTTGATGAATTGCTTAATGAGACCCAAACTTAATGTGGAGAGGTGGTAATAGAATTTTATCACGAGGTACCAAGCTCTCATGAAGAACATTTTTCTCACCGGGTCTCAAATACTCCCGAATTGGCCAGTCTTTTTTCCCCCAGTGTAGGTCGTGGGCCCGGCTATCCCACAAGCAAAGGAAGCAGGGATATTTGGTGAAACCGGATTGCTGCCCTAATAGCATGGATAGAATTTTAAAGTCTCCACAAATCATCCACTTATGCTCATCATAACGAATCTTCTGAAGAATCAGGGCCAAATTCTCATATTTTTCTTGGAGAATAACAGAGTGAGCAATAGGAACTGAAGCGAATGTGTTGCCATTATGAAGAAGAACACCTTTTATGCTGTCTTTTGACGAATCAATGAACAGCCGCCATTCAGCAGGATCATACTTGAGTTTAAACTTTTCCATCACTCCGTATATATCGTTGCAAAATACCAAATCTTCCTCTTTGCTGAAATACTTCAAAAATTGTGTCTCGCGGTTGCGGTACCAATAAAAAGTTGTTCCTGGTGACAATAGATTTTTCTGTTTAAGCCGAGAACCTAGCAGTTGGGCAGCATCTTTTGGGAGTCCTAAATCCCGGACTAAATCATTCAATTCAGCTTGAGAGAAAAGTTCAGGTTTCGGATCTGGTTCAGTTTCAAACTCGGAAGTACTGGACTCATTGGGAAAAGCCATCTGATGAGTCTCATCGTGATCAGAACCATCCACACAAATATGATCCAAAGATTTTGGTGGTTCAGGCACAGGTACTTCGTTGCTATGAGGCATAGGCCTAATTGCTGAGGGAAGGTTGGGGTAACTTATTACGTTCTTATTTTTTAAGTTCTATCCCTTCACAATGCAAGAGCAAAAATAGCAGTCACTGCTGTGGTCTCTTTGTTCACGCCACATCATAGGTATTCCGAAACGAAATGCTTGTTTTTTACCTTTCATCTATAAGCGTAGATCTTTCTCACATGTCTTGCACACTTTGTGAGGAGCCCACGGTTTGTCTTGATCGCCTAACTTCAAACCGAAATAGGCGAAATATACTTTTTTAATAAATGCAGAAATGTTCCTCTGCTGCTTTTTCACGGTATATTCCCCACAAATAAAACAAAAACTGTCCAGAGAGTTGACGCAACCTCTGGCTCTGTGAGCCATCACAAATACACAGCACTGCAAACTACAACTGTAGTGAACCACTTCGGAATAAAGCTGGATTACGACTGAGCAAACAAAAGGTAATAATGAACTTGCAAGAAACTGAAATTTGACAGGAACGTTCATGTCGCAACCACCGTGTTTGAGCGAGCGAGCGAACGAGGCGAGGCGAACAGGAAAGAACATGCGCCAGCGCGAGTACTGGATTTAGCCCCCCGCCTCCCAATTGTCCTGTTAATGTATAAAATGAATACAAAACACTCTAAAATATCATGAGGGAGTGTTTCTAGTTAGTTAACCATTACAACCTCTATTTTGGGCCAAGAAAATAAACTGCAGTCGGCTAAAAAGAAATTATGTGAACATTCCTTATATGGGTAAGAAATCGAATTTTGCAAGAAAACGTGACGTGATGGAACATTTTGGCTATTTTTTCTGGATTCAGCACCCCAAAATCTATAGGAATCAGTTGCAAAACTGGAGGCAGTTTTCTGGTAGTGTACCTGTGATATCTGTACCCCCTTGGATGAAACGTCGCAAAAAAACACAGAGAAGCTAAGTGAGATAACGCGGTCCTTCACTCTGAAATGGTCCCCTCTACATCTTACCTGGCGGGGCTGTCTGGAATCCATAAAGATGGTACTGATGCCGCGACTAAATTATGCACTCGGGATGATACCCATTGTGTTCCCAATATCTGTGTATAAAGCACTGGAGCATATCATATGCTCTTTTCTCTGGGGAGGGAAAATGCTCAGGATCGCCCTACAGAAACTAAAGGCTTGCAAAAATGAAGGGGGGGTTCACTTTCCAGACTTCTACTGGTTTCATCTTGCTGCCTTATTGAAGCAAGGAAGCATGTGGTCATCGGGAGCGACTCTTTCACAGAAACCAATATGGTTGGACTTGGAAGATCGTCTGGTCCGCCCCTGCCCAGTCAACCTAATTATGGGAATGCAATGGCCGGACACTTCTAAAGTGGGTCGCATAATCCTAGCTACCCAAAAGGCATTTCAAATCCTCTTACCTATTATTGAAAGAGAAAGTCCTCCCTCACTCCAGTTGCCTATATGGTATAATCTCTTGTTTAAAATCAATAAAGCCTCCTTTGCATGGGCAACCTGGCAAAGATGTGGCATCTGGTCAGTAGGGCATTTGATAGAGGGAGATACATGGAAACCATTCAAGTCTCTACAAAAAGAGTTTGGTCTACTATCCTCAGGTTACTATCAGTGGCTTCAATTTATGCACTGTATTAGCTGTCTGAAGAGAAAGCCCAACGAATACTCACAATCATGGGGGCTGAAGAGAATTATGGAGGAAATCACCTCTAAGAAAGGAAGAATCTCAAGCATATATGCATACTTCCGAGCCTGCTATTCAACTCAGGGCAGGGGACTACGGAGGATTTGGGAAGAAGAGGTTGGTTCTAATTTGTTGCAGCAGAGTTCGAATTTCCTTTGGGCCCCCTAGTCCGTACCTCAAGATCTGCCGCTCTCACACAATCAGTGTTCTTCTTTGCACATAGGGCATTTATCATCCCGGTACATAAGAACATAAGATATGCCATACTGGGTCAGACCAAGGTCCATCAAGCCCAGTATCCTGTTTCCAACAGTGGCCAATCTAGGTCATACGTACCTAGCAGTTTCCCCAAAAGACACAGGTTCCACAATGCTTGTACTGGGTCAAGCATTGATATCCTGGGTCCCTTCTTAATAATGGTTTATGGACCTTTCCTCCAGGAACTTGTCCAAACCTTTTTTAAAACCAGCTACACTAACAGCCTTTACTACATCCTCCGGTAACAAATTCCAGAGTTTGCTTACACGTTGAGTGAAAATATATTTTCTTTTATTAGTCTTAAATAGTTTACCCTGTAGTTTCATTGCATGTCCCCTAGTCTTTCTATATTCTGATATCGTAAACAATCGTTCTATGTTTACCCAGGGGCAGCTCAAGGCAATCTGCTGCCTGAGGCGAGGGATGAGATGGCGCCCCCCCCCCCGTAGGTGCCCCCCCCCCCGTGCGTGCACCCCCCCCCCCCAGGGATCTTTCTCAAAACTCCAGTCAGGGACTGAACCAAATCAAAAAGTCAATTAGATAATGTGGAGCAAATACAAGATGTCCACACACCAAGGAACTAAAAGAAAGAGGGAGAACCACAGCAGTTTATAACTCCAAATTATAATTCATTTGTATTTTGTTATAAACTGCATTATGGTGCTTGCTTTTTCTTTTTGAACATACATTTTGCATTCACAGAACCCCCCCCCCCTCCCTCAACAATGGGTGCAGAGCAGAGGTAGGGCATTCACCCACAGAACTCAATATATTTAAAAAAAAAAAGAAAGAAAGAAAAAAAGCTGATTCTGGTCATCTCACCAACAACAAATTCTCCAGTACCAGGCATATTGGTAACTAATATAAAACCCTACTAAAGCCACTAAGATCTATAAGGCCAATCTATCATACCATACCAGCATACACTTCCAAAACTCATATAATATGGGGCCTACCAAGAAAAAAGCAGCACTATAAACACTGCAAGTGCCCCAAAACATCTATACACTTATTTGAAAAGCTGAACAAGTCAAATTGCTACAGTAGAGATCCCTACATACAAATTCCATGTTAACAGAACACCTGGCCTTGGTCACACACTCAGAACACAGACCCTCATCAAGTACAGAATAAGTGACCACAACCTAAAGCAAAAATAAAAATATGTAGACAAAAATTAAAATGAAACCCCAAGAAGCTAGACTCCGCATGCGGTGCCCAATGTTCCCTCTAATGTTCTGTAGGCTGTGTGCGCATAAAATATCAGCTGTGCAGCTTTTGAAGGAAAGTTAAATTTTTGTGCGCCACATAACGACACTCGGAGTTATATACTTTAAAATTTGACTACACGTCAGAATGTACCGCATTTATTTTAATCAAATTAAATGAAAATAGATGATTACTAAATGAAGCAGAAAATTTCTAGTAATTACAATCACAACTTTTAAATTTTAAGACATCTGTGTTGTTTGCTATCAGAATCAGAACCGTACTTTTTGTGCGCTCTGTTGTAAAGTATGTGCGCTCACTCGGCTAGGTGTGTGCGCGCGCACATGCGCACAGCTTAGAGGGAACAGTGGCGGTGCCAGACCATATAAGAGATGCAGTTTCCCATACTGTGTGAAATATAGATAGCACAAAGTCCAATCACTAATTTGAAAATAAAATTATTTTTTCTACCTTTGTTGTCTGATGATTTTTGATCATGCTGGTGCCAATCTGAGGTTTCTGTTTTTCTCTGTCTTCTCTTAGCTCTTTTTCTATGGTCTATAGTCCATCTGCTATTTCTTGTCTCTCGTTTTGCTTTCTTCATTTTCTTCCATCAGCCTTTTTTCAGTCCCAATAACTCTCCCTAGTATCAGCCCCCTTTACAGCCTCCCCTCCCAGTACCAACCCCCTTGCCTTTCCAGTACCGCCACTGGTGTCTATGCTCTTTGGGTCCCCCTTCTTCCCCATCATCCAGCTCCTTCTAGTTAAAATACCATCCCAGGTATCAGCAAACTTCCAGTCCCAGTGCCCCCTCCCATGTCAGCTCCCTTCCAGCTCTAGTTCTTCCCTGTCCATCCACCTTCCAGCGCCATCCCCAGGTGTCAGCTCCCTTCCAGCTCCCCCCCATGTCTGCTTACTTCCAGCTCCCCTCCCCCCATGGTCTGCTCCCCTCCAGGCCCCCCTGGTCTGCTCCCTTCCAGGCCCCCTTGGTCTGCTCTCCTCCAGGCCCCCCCCCTGGTCTGCTCCCTTCCAGGCCCCCCCTTGACTGCTCCCCTGAAGACCCCCCTCGTCTGCTTCCCCCCCCCCACCTCACCTCACCAATCCTTTAAAATTAAATGAAAAGCAGCCGCGGGAACATTTCTCCATTCCCGCGGCACTGCTTTCAAACTGCTTGGCCCGTCAATTCTCGTGGAGCTGGCGGGGGGGGGGGGGAGATGAGGTCATCGCTTTCGCCATCCTTCCGCTTCTGCTGGCTGCTTCCTCCAAAATGAAAGCAACTCTGTTCCCGTGGCTGCTTTCATTATGGAGGAAGGAGGAAGCAGCCAGCTAAAGCGGAAGCAGAAGTGGAAGCGGAAGGGCAGCAAAAGCGACAACCTCGGCCCCCCCGCCGGCTCCACGAAGATTGACGGGCCAATCAGTTTGAAAGTAGAACTGCGGGAATGGAGAAATGTTCCCGCGGCTGCTTTCATTTGATTTTAAAAGATGAATCTTTGCGGATGGGAGGTTCTATCATAGGCAGTTTCTAGGGAGTGGCAAATAGTGAATCTGCCACCTGAGGCAACTGCCTCAGTTCGCCTAATGATAGAACCGCCCCTGTGTTTACCCATTCCACTCCGGTAAAGCTGGCTAAGTGGAACAAAGAGGTGATTACTCGCTTCTGGTCCTGTCAGAAGGAGATAGGCACCATGAGACACATGTTTTTGGATTGCCCTTACATTCAAGTTTTTTGGGCTCCTTTTTGGTCTAAGATACAACAAGTATTACATTTCTCCTGTCCTCTGTCATGGCACATAATTGCATTGAGATCATTAGCAGAGATCCCTTCGCTGAAAAAAAGACATTTTTTCATACTAAACTTTATGATAATGATTGCCATAAAAGCAATCTTATCCAATTGGAAAGATCCCATGAAGCTAAATTGGTTACTATGGTGGAATCAAGTGTGCCTTTATAGTAAATATGAAAAATCTCAGGAAAATATTTCTTGCCTCAGAGGTAAAGTTGTAGAGTTGGACACGTGGTCTGCTCTGGATATCTATGTGAATATCGCTATAAGTTGATGGGTACTCTTTCTTTCTTTCTTTCATCTTCTTTTCTTAGTCGGGCTTGCAAGGCGTCGGGGAAGGAGAGGAGGTCTGTAGGTAATGTTTAGCGTTGTAGTTAATGCTTTGTTAATTATTAACTTTGTTTTTGTGCATTGGTTGTAAAATCTAAAAATATCAATAAAAAAAAGAAACCATAATAAAGAATAAAATTACTGAATATGTAGATAGCCATGGTTTAACGGGAGAAAGTCAATCTGGATTTAGCTAAGGAAAGTCCTGTTTTACTAATCTGTTATATTTTTTTGAAAGTGAGAATAAACAGGCAGACAAAAGTGAGCCAGTTGATATAGGTGTCATTCCATTTAGGATGTCCAGTGGCCAATCTAGGTCACAAGTACCTGGCAGAGTTCCCAGAAGGTACACATGTTCCACAATGCTTGTCCCGAAGTAAGCAGTGGATTTTCCAGGTCCTCTTTAATACTGATTTATGGATCTTTTCTCCAGGAACTTGTTCAAACCTTTTTTATACCAGCTACACTAACAGCTTTTACTACATTACTACAGTTTGGTTATGCATTGAGTAAAAAAATCTTTTCTCTGATTAGTATTAAATGGGCTACATTGTAGCTTCATTGCGTGTCCCCTAGTCTTTCTACTTTTTGATGGCATAAACAACCATGTCCCCTAGTCTTTCTACTTTTTGATGGCATAAACAACCAATCTACATTTACCCATTCCACTCCATTCATTCATTTATAGACCTTTATCATATCTCCCCGAGCCATCTCTTTTCCAAGTTGAAGAGCCAAAACTTTTTAAGCCTTTCTTCATAGGGGTATCCTTCCATCTACTTTACTATTTTGATGGCTCTTCTTTGTATCTTTTCCAGTTCTGCTATATCCTTCTTAAGATATGATGACCAGAACTGCATACAATATTCAAGGTGTGGTTGCATCATGGAATAATAGAAAGGCATTATAATATCCTTCATTTTATTCTCCATTCCTTTCCTTATGATTCCTAGCATTCCATTTGCTTTCTTGACTGCTGCTGCACACTGGGCAGAGGGTTTCAATGTATTATCCACGATGATGCCTACATTTTTTTCTTGGGTGGTGGTTTCTAATGTGGAACCTTGCATTGTGTAACCATAGTTTGGCTTATTCTTTCCTAGGTGCATAACTTTGCACTATTCCATATTAAATTTAATTTGCCATTTGGATGCCCAGTCTTCCAATTTATTAAGATCCTCTTGCAATTTTCCACAATCCTCATTGGCATTAACAACTTTGAATAGTTTTTTGTCATCTGTATATTTCCAGGTCATTTACGAATATGTTAAAAAGCAGCGGACCCGGGGGGCGGAGCCAGCGCGAAGCCAGCATGGAGGTGTAAGTCCTCTTCTCCTGGGCCTTTGCTTTCAATACTGCGACTTACCCGACACCGAATCATTCCCCGGTTGCTGCACTTGAAGGTGAAACATCGGAGATGGCGGGGAGCAAACAAACCCGGCTTGAATTTGCCTCCGCGCCAGCGACAACCGGCACAAAAAGATCTAAAACAGATCCGCTCTCGCCGCACAAGTCGGCGCCTCCACAAGGCCCGCAGGAAGATTGGAAGGAACTTTTGCAGGAGGTCCGGGCCATACGGAGCCGGGTCGACTCCAATGGCGAGACACTCTCTACCCTACAGGAGGATCTCAAAGACCTGGGTTCACAATTGCAATCGCTTTCTACCCGTGTTGAAAGGGTCGAGGAATCGGTGGCGGGGCATGAAACTAAACTGCAACACGTCCAGCACATGGCGCGCAAAGTGGACTGGCTGGAGAAAAGTGTGGAAGACATGGGAAATAGAGCCCGTCGGAATAACATCCGTCTGATCGGTCTTGGAGAAGGTGCTGAAGGGGGGGACCCCATCCGCTTCATGGAGGCCTTTTTACCCAAGCTGCTGAAACTAACGTTTGACCCTCCGCTAGAAATCGAGCGGGCGCACAGGATCCCGGCGGCTCCATTGGGCCCCAACTCACACAATGCGAGGCCTCGTCCCTTTATCATGTGCCTGCTGAGGCACCAGCAGGTCTTGCAGATTTTTGCCGCGGCCAAAGCCGGTCAGCCATTACAACATGAGGGTCGCAAAATCTTTTTCTACGCAGATTTCTGTAAGCGTACTGTGGAGCGACGCAGGCAGTTTCTGGAGCTCAGGCCCAGACTTCGCAACCTTCAAGCCCGATTTGGACTGTTTAGCCCAGCGCGTCTCAAAGTTACCTTAAATAACTGTACTAAATCATTTGATGATCCTGGGGCGCTACGTAAATTTATTGAAGATCAAGAGGAGCTGGCAATGCAGCAAAGCTGAGCACGGTGACTGTTTGGTGTCTGATTTGTTGTGACCTGTACAGTGATAGCGGCGGCCTGCGAGTCCAGAGATGCAGGGTTTGCTTGCTTGCCAACTGGGGTCTATCCTGAGTCGTTAATATGGCGGGTGGTCGGGAAACGTGTAGACTTATTTTGTTAATAACAAGGGGCTACTCCATGTAATATGTGCTTCTACTGTCTCACCCTAATCGCTTTTTTTTTCATTCTGGGTTGGGAGGGGTTTTGGGCTCACTGAGTGTTTTAAGAGTAAGCAAGATAGGAACGTGTTCACTGCTGACTGGGTAATTGCTAATTCTGTGTTGAGTGAATGGCTAATGGGCTGAAGATTTTGTCTTTAAATGTGAAGGGGCTCAGGTCTCCGATTAAGAGGAAGAAAATATTGATGTATTGTAAGCGCCAGTCTGCTGATGTCATTCTGCTCCAGGAGACGCATTTGTCCGCCCTTGAGGCAAATAAATTGGCAGACAAGCACTTCACGTTTGCAGGCTGCTCTCCTGCTTTGCAGAAGAAGAACGGTGTCGTCACTCTATTTAAGGCTGCATTGGGTTCCCAATTGATTAGCTTCTGCCATGATGCTGCTGGGAGGTGGTCTAAATCCTTAGTTAAGGTGGGCAGAGACATCCTGACTATTGTTAACATCTATGCTCCTAATGTTGACGACCCCGTCTTCTTTTGTAACCTTAGCGGCACCATTCATGAGGACCCAGGGGCTTTGGTAATTGCTGGAGGCGATTTCAACTTGGTAAGCGATCCCTTGCTGGATAGATCTCCTGGTAGGGTAGAGCGCCCCTCACGTGCGCGTTCAGCGCTCCTCTCCCTATTGGACTCTTGTGGCTTAATTGATATTTGGAGGTTGCTTCACCCCAGGGAAAAGGATTTCACCTTTTTCTCTCCGGTCCACAACTCTCTTTCGCGGATAGATTTTTTCTTGCTCTCCAAATCCTTGATCCCCGGTTGTCGTGGCGCATCCATTTTGGGTAGGACAGTGTCAGACCATAGTGCCATAACTGTGGAGGTTGCACTAGAGGATATGGCACGCCCGGACCAGTCCTGGTCCTTTAACCGAACGTGGCTGGCTGACCCTGCCTTTCAGGAGGAAGTGCGGGATGCCATCTCCTCCTTCTTTAGGTGGAATAAACAGGGGGACACTCCCAACTGGGTACGCTGGGAGGCTTTTAAAGCCTCAATACGGGCGGTGATTACTAGCTTTGCAATTAGGGAGTCTAAGCGGCGGACGGCCAAACTGAACATCTTAGAGGGTCAAATCCGTGCTGGCGAGCGCTTGTGGTTGGCACGGCCTAACCCTAGCATCCTCCTTCGTTTGCATAGGCTCAGGTTTCAATACAATGAGCTCTTGAGCTCAGAGGTTGAGAAGATTATGTTGAAGCAGACTGCCCGTTTTTATGTCGAGAGAAATAAGGCTGGTAGGTTACTTGCCCATACAATACGTGGACAACAGAGTAAATCTAGAGTAACCTCTCTGCTATCTAGTAACCGTGAACAGTTAGTTAAAGATGAGCATATTGTCGCTGAATTCGCTAAGTATTACAGCTCACTTTACGCCTCTGAAACGCCAGCTGACCAAGCCGCTTTTGCTGGGTTTGTAGATGGTCTTGAGCGTCCGGTATTGGGGGAGAGCCAGGCTCGCGAGCTTGGAAAGCCTTTCTCTTGCACTGAACTCCTTTCCGTAATTCAGGATATGCCCTCTGGGAAAGCGGTTGGCCCTGATGGTCTCCCTGCTGAATTTTACAAAGTTTTTGGCAAGGATATTGCTCCGTTTTTGCTGGAGTACTACAGTGAACTTGCACAGGAGAACAGTTTTACTGGCCGGTTTTCCGAAGCCACTATAGTGGTTTTAGAAAAGCCGGGCAGGGATCCCAACCTGGTGGCAAATTACAGGCCTATCTCTCTCCTAAATGCCGACTACAAGATCTATGCTAGCACTTTAGCGCGTCGCCTCGCGAGTATTATTGCAGCCCTTGTGCATCCAGACCAGTGTGGGTTCGTCCCTGGGAGATCCACGTCTGATAATGCCCGTCTCCTATGTAACTTACTAGAACAGGTCTCGTCGGCTGATTCCCCTTATATTGCTCTTTCGTTGGATGCTGAAAAAGCATTTGATAGGTTGGAATGGTCGTTTATGTTTTTCATTTTGCGATGGTTTGGCCTCGGAGAAGACTTTATAAACAAGGTCGGGGCACTCTACTCTCGAGCCTCCGCCAGTATTTATGCGAATGGTATCCTTTCCCGTTCTTTCTCTCTCCACAGGGGAACTAGACAGGGCTGCCCCTTATCCCCCTTGTTGTTTAACCTAGCACTCGAACCTTTAGCCATTGCTATCCGCGGACGGCAGGAGCTCCAGGGGGTGCGGGTAGGGCACCTACAAGTTAAACTATCTGCATACGCAGACGACCTGCTTCTCTTCACGCAATCTGGGGAGGTTTCGCATATACTAGCCCTGTTTGATAGATACTCTAGCATTTCGGGGTACAAGATTAATTGGTCTAAGTCTGTGGCGTTCCCTCTCAACTGTCTCGCCACTTCGTCGGAAATGGCGGACTTCCCCTTTAAATGGGAGGCGGGCAGTGTTAAATATTTAGGGGCTTGGTACAATGCCTCGGCGGATGCGATGATTTTGAAAAATATGGAAGAGCTCCTTCTTTTCCTCCGGCAAAAAATTTTAACATGGTCTCCTTTACATCTTTCATGGTGGGGCCGTCTGGAGGTCATTAAAATGTCTCTCACCCCAAAGATCAATTATGTCTTGGGTATGCTTCCTTTTTCCATTCCTCTCAGATGGTACGACAGGATTGAACGTTGTCTTATTTCTTTTCTGTGGAATGAGAAGCAACCTCGCATTGCTACTAAAAAATTGAAAGCAGCAAAGGACGAGGGAGGAGTGCATTTTCCTGATTTCCGTCAGTACCACCAAGCCCTTCTAATTAAGCAGGGATCTCTCTGGCTATCTGAAGATGAGCTTGAACGCTGTCCGACCTGGTTGTCGGTAGAGGCCTGTATGGTCGCTCCCTGCTCTCTACTACATCTTTTAGGAGCGCGGTTCCCTGATTGGGCCCCGGTGGGGAAGGTCATTAGGTCTACACAGGGGGCTTTTTTGGAATTGGCTAGGAACTTTGGCCAAGATGATTTATCCTCGATGCAAACCCCGCTGTGGTGGAACCCCAGGTTCCGGATCCGCGGCAGAAGATTTGCTTGGAAGGAATGGCAAAAGCGGGGAATATGGTCTCTTGGGCAGTTGGTAGATGCCAATGGGTGGAAAGCCTTTACGGTACTGCAAAGGGAGTTCTCCCTGCCTGCTTCCTTCTCTTATCAGTGGGCCCAACTCAGACATTGTATTGCTGCTTCTCGTATCCCTATTCGGGAATCGGCACTCAGTAAGGGTGGTACTCTGCTCCATTGGCTGGGCATTACCGCTTGCCAGCAGGGAGCAATCTCCAAAATATACGCCCTTTGGAGGACAAATACTTCTCATTTACCTGTTGGCCTAGCCCGGGTGTGGGAGTTTGAGATCTCGCGGGAGCTTACTCCTTCTGATTGGAAATTTCTCTGGGGTCCAGTTGCCAGGGTTTCTAGGTCTGCCGCTCTCACCCAGTCCTTATACTTTTTCATGCACAGGGCCTTTCTGACTCCGTCAAAGATGGCCCGATGGGGCTCAGGCATTTCCGATAAATGCTGGTCCTGTTCTGAGCAACCTGGAACCTATAAACATATGTTCTATGATTGCCCCCTGGTCCAGACTTTCTGGAGTCGGGTGTGGGCCAGGATACAAGCGGTCCTGCATTTTTCGGCAGGCCTGCGGTGGAGTACGCTTTTCTTAAGATCCTTAAGTGTATTCCCTGCAGGAGACCGAGACCGCTCGTTTTTGCTTAATTTTATGATGGCTATAGCTATTAAGATGATTCTTTGGAAGTGGAAGACCTTGGGTAGCCTGAGCTTGGACGGATGGTGGAATTTGGTCTGTCATTATGCTAAGTTGGAGAAAACCTACAGCAAACTCCACCAACCGGATAAAGCGAACCTTCATATACATCGATGGTTACTATTAGACCTTTTTGTAGCCCGTTCCCAGGTCGCCTAGGCAGAAATGGACACTTTTCCTTTTCATGATTTGGAAATGTTGCTAGTTGCACTTCGTGAGCTCGGGTAGGTGGGTGGGGGGGGGGATTTAGGGGTGTGGGTGGGTTTCTGTTTTTGTAAGCTGGGGACTGCGTTGTATCAGTTGTTGTGTTGTATGTGTGCTTTCCTTCGTTGTTTGATGAAAAACTAAATAAAGGCTTTAAAAAAAAAAAAAAAGCAGCGGACCCAGCACAGATCCCTGGGGTACTCCACTATTCACCTTTCTCCATTGGGAAAATTGGCCATTTAGCCCATCCTCTGCTTTCTATCTTTTAACCAGTTCCTGATCCACATTAGTATACTGCCTCCTATCCCATGACTTTTTAATTTTGCTAAAAGTCTCTCATGAGGGACCTTGTCAAAGGCTTTCTGAAAATCCAGATACACTGTATCAACCGACTCACTTTTGTCTGCCTGGTTATTCACACCTTCAAAAAAACGTAACAGATTAGTAAGACAAGACCTTCTTTGGCTAAAGCCATGTTGGCTATCTCCCATTAAGCCATGACTATCTATCTATATGATCAGTAATTTTGTTCTTTATAATGGTTTCTACCATTTTTTCTGGTTCTGACGTCAAGCTCACCAGTCTGTAATTTCTCTGATCACCCATGGAACCCTTTTTTTTTTTTTTTTTAACTTTTATTTTCATTTTGCAACAAACAAAAGAAACAACACACCAAAGGAGACAAAACAAGTATACAATAAGGAAAAACAAACCCTATTACCCCCCACCCCCCTGCTTCTTCTCTAAGTCGACAGTATCAGCATGTGAGCGCTTCCAAACAACAGTGATTGTACATCAAAACGAAAATAAATAGCATCTGCGATACAGAATGATCATGTGACAGAGATTTATACAAATTTAAACAGTCAGATGAGAGCATTTAGCGGTGTGAACATAGTCATTGAGCATCTTCCATTTAGACAGATGACGGGGGGTCTGAACGGAAGAAACAAACATACGAGGTATTTGTTCATATTTACTGTAGAGACAGACATGATTCCACCATTCATTGGGGCTCAGATGGGAGCTATTTTTCCAGTATTTCGTAATTAGGGAAATAGCAATGCCCAGCATGAAGTCTAAAAGGAAGTAAGCTGATTTTGGAAGAGAGGGGATCCCCGCAGCTGAGCGGAGTCCCACTATCCTCCAAGACAGGGGCTCTTGAAAGTGTAAAATAGATTGGATACGACCCCAGACCTGACGCCAGTAATACTGTAGTGCGGGACATTCATACATAACATGAGTTAGTGAGCCAATGGCCGCATGGCATGTCCAGCATTTATTGCTCTGGGAGGTGTTCCATTTGGCTAATCTGTCAGGAGTATAGAAACACCGGTGGGCTAGAAAGAAGAGTGTCTGAGTGAGTGAGGCGGATCTGGAGACCCGTGTCACTCTACTCCAGACAAGGCTCCATTGCTCCGGGGTCAAAGTTACATGCAGTTTCCCGCTCCCATGCTTTCTGTGCTATAGGGGTACCTCTATTTACAGCAGTACTTAAGGTTTTGTAAAAGTTAGATGCTACACCCGGTGAGCTCCCGATAGATCGGATAGTCTCCGACAAGTCTTGGGTAGGGGATTCCGATGGCGGGAGCACCTTAGCACTCCGAAGACAATGCTGTAATTGCACAAACTGAAAGTAGTGTTTCGCTGGGAGACCAAATTCAATTTGCAATTCACTAAAAGTTTTCCAGCGACCATCATGGAACAACTGGGTAGGAGTCCAAATGCCCCTAGTGTACCAGGGGCTCCACACCATCGGTTTATTTTGTATTTGAAATCGAGTATTGTACCAGAGCGGGAGTCTGTCTAATGGACAGAATCGGGAGTCTAAAGATTGAATAAGAGTATTAAAGGCACCTAAAGTGTCTAAAAGCATTGGTGGATAGTGGGAGTCTGATGGGAGAGTCATACCAGGGAGAGAAGTAAGAAGAAACGGTTTGCAAAGGTTCTCCTCTATATCTAGCCACACAGGTCTACTCGGTGCTAGATCTTCCAGCCAACGAGCGCCTTGTTTGAGAAGAAAAGAGTGGTGATATTTCAGGAAATCAGGGAATCGGACACCCCCATTTTCCTTATCAGCTTGCAACTTATGCTTCGCTATCCTAGGTGTCTTGTTTTGCCATAAGTATCTAGTCAGAAGGCCCTCTAAATCTTTATATGTACGTCGAGGTAGGAGACAGGGTAACATTTCTAAAATGTAATTCACTTTAGGAACAATCATCATTTTTATGGTTTCTAGGCGACCCCACCAGGTAAGTGTTAAAGGAGTCCAACGGTGAGTAAGCGCCCGGACTTTAGAGGTTAAGTCTTTGGCATTAAAGGAGATAGCATCTTCCAAAGGAGAGCAATAGTGGACCCCAAGGTATTTGACCATGCGAGGTTGCCATAAAAAGGGAAAGGATTGCATATCTGCTTGATGAATCAGAGAGTTTAATGGGAAGGCTACCGATTTGGTCCAATTTATCTTATACCCCGAAAGTTGCGAATATTTACCGATTTGCTCTAGGACAGCCGGCACCGAGTCTAAAGAGACAAAAAGCATAAGGTCATCAGCATATGCTGAAATTTTAATTTCTCTATGAGAGAAGGGGACTCCATGAATCTCCTCCGATTGCCGGATTAGTAAAGCTAAGGGTTCGAGTGCAAGATCGAAAAGAAGTGGAGACAGTGGGCATCCCTGACGAGTACCGCGTTGAAGGGGAAATGGCTGAGACTTTAAAGCATTAGCACAGATACTGGCTGTAGGCTGTGCGTACATGGCGTGGAGACAACGGAGAAAACCTTCTCCGAATCCGTACCAGCGGAGAGTTGCAAACAGGAAAGGCCATTCTAAGCGATCAAAGGCCTTCTCAGCATCAAGTGAGAGGCCGACAAATGGTCGATCAAGATTAACTGCGGTAGTCAGTACATGACATAGAGTCCGAGCATTGTCAGCGGTTGATCTACCGGGAATGAAACCGCATTGATCTGGGTGTATCAAAGTAGACATCCTATCAGAGAGTCGGGTGGAAAGAATGGTGGCAAATATTTTATAGTCCGCATTTAGGAGGGAAATTGGACGATAATTGGCTGTTAGTTGCGGATCTCTCCCCTCTTTCTCAAAAACTACTACATTTGCCATAGAAAAGGACCCAGAAGGAGATCCCTCCTCGGCCAGAGCAGAAAAATAAAGTTTCAAAACTGGAGCTAAGTCAGCGTTAAAGGTTTTGTAGAATTCAGCAGGGAGACCGTCCGGGCCGGCAGCTCGACCTGTGGCACATCTCTTGAGAGCGGAATGAATTTCTGATAAAGTGAATGGTTTGTCCATGGCCTCTCTATCTTCGTCAGATAGGGTCGGTCGTTGTACCCCTGAGAGCAATCGTTCAAATACTTCTGGCTCAAAATCACATTCAGATTGATAAAGCCGAGTGTAAAAATCACGAAAGAGTTCTAAAATTTCTGTATCTTTAGTGACCAGGCCCCCCCCCCCCGACGGATTACGGAGAGCGGTAACACGCTTGGCTTCTTTTTGACCTTTCAGGGCATTCGCTAATAATTTGCCAGCACGGTTATTTTCCTGGTAATACAACCCTTGTTGTGATTCAATATTTTTAGCAGCAGCAGTATATAACAGCTGATTGTATTGAAAGCGGAGGCGCTGTAAACGGAGTAAAATACATGGGTCAGTACGGGACGTAAGGAGACGCTCCCCAGCTTGTATCTGTTGCTCTAGAATCAGTAAGTGTTGCTTTCTTTGTTTCCCCTGTCGAATTTGATAACTGGTTATAGTAGCACGAATAGATGCCTTAAAACCCTCCCACCAAGCCCAGCTCGCTGTGTCATGGGGTGAGTTAAAATGAAAATAATCTTGGATAGCGGCCTTTATGTCAACCTGAAAATCTTTTTGATCCAGTAGGGATCTATCAAAAAACCAAGCACGGGGATGATCATCTCGCGAAGTGACATGCAATGAAAAAGATATGGCAGCATGGTCAGAAATATGGAGAGGATGAGTCCTAGCCGTGTCCACTTGAGAAATCAGTGCTTTGGAAATGAGAAAGAAATCTATTCTAGATTGTGAGTGATGGGGGGCAGAAAAAAAGGTGTACTCTAAGTCGGAGGGGTGAAGCAGCCTCCATATATCTACTAGCGCAAGGTCTTGCATCAGAGCTGTAAGGGTAGCAAGACTCTTGGGTGGATTACTCGTTCTAGGCGGTTGTCTATCTATCAAAGGGTCTAACACTTGATTGAAATCGCCACCAAGTATTAATGGAGTATTGGCAGAGGCCTGTGCCAACTGCGCAATACTTGCATAGTAAGCAGGGTTATCCACATTCGGGGCATAAATACAAATACACGTGAATTCACTATCTCCAACCTTAAGATGTGCACGGGTCCATCTACCCTCCTTATCAGAGCTAGTATCTATTACAGTAGCTTGCAAAGACTTCTTAACCAGAATGGCCACCCCACACCGTTTGGAAACGGCGGGAGAATAGGCAGCCACCAGGTAGGGTTTAGCATTGAGTTTCAGTGTTTCAGCGGAATTTAGATGCGTTTCCTGAAGAAACACTAAATCAGCATGCTCATGATTAAGATAGCTAAGAATTTTCTTTCTTTTGATTGGACTATTGATGCCTTTTACGTTAAGTGATAAGATCTTACATAAGGCCATTGAGCAAGGTTAAAAATTCTGAAAGAGAACATGATAGCGCACCTAGGTTCACAATGTCCCTCATAGTAACTGTATCTGGCTGTACACATGACATGATAGAAAATAAGCTAATGTAATACAATGAAGCGCCCCACATTAAAAAATAAGAACCGCAGCGCGGTAGAGAAGAAGCAGAACCCCAAAAATTACTGGCGACCGTGTGTCTGCGGGGAGAAACCCCAGAGAAGGCCGAAATTGAAAACATATAACCTGTATAACTGTGCGTGCTCCGAATCCAACCGAGGCACACATCATGGAGGGATAGAAGACCAAGTAAGTCTTATAAAGACAGAAAGAAAAGTCCAGGCAGTCTCTGTGCTTGGCGATGACCACCGCGTCGGGCCCTTCAAAATGGCGGACAGAGCCGGCAGATAAAGTCCAAGTTGTTGGGTTAACGCATCTGCTCTGCTTCTTTGGAGTCTAAAAATGTTGATAGTAGATCAGGATCTTCGAATGTCCTAGTTTGGTTGTGGAGAGTCACTCGGAGCTTCGCTGGATACAACAGGCCAAAGCGAGCCTGTAGCTGTTGAAGTCGAGGGCGAAAAGCAAGGAGTCTCTTCCGACGGTCAACTGTGGGCTTTGCCAAATCAGGGAAGAAGGAGACTTTATGACTTTCAAACTCCAGATGACGATTCGCCCGGGCAGCAGTTAGAATTTGTTCCACTTGTTGATATCGTAGTAATCGGAAGATAATAGGCCGGGGGGTCGTTCGGTTGAGCGCCATATGGGTAGGAACACGATGTGCTCGATCAATTTCCAGGTCTCTATGAAATGTGATCTTCAACAAGGAGGGAAGAGTTTTGAGCAGGAATTCTCTGATATCTCCTGCTTCCGCCCCCTCCGGTATTCCAAGGAGCCTCACATTGTTGCGACGGGCTCGATTATTGCTATCTTCTAACTCTTTTTGAAGATTCTGTATCTGGCACTCAGCCTTGTCCAGCTTGACCAGGCGCACCGCGTGCGAGTCGAGGACCCCCGCCATGTTGTCCTGCCGTAATGAAAGGCTTTCAAGTCTGTCCTGGAGCACACCGAAGTCTTCTCGCATGGCTCGAAGCGCTTCTCCGTTGGACTGCACCAGTTCCTTCACTCCGCGTATTTCCTCTAAGATCTCCTGATGCATTTCGGGGTTTTCCCGAAGTGGAACCATCTTCTGTGGGGAAGTAACCTCTGTTTTGGAGCGTTTTCCGTGTGAAGAAGAAGGAGACCCGAAGTCCAAGCGCGCTGGTTTATGGGCCGCCATCCCCCCCGAGGTACCCCGGTAAGTTCGGAGCAAAAAATTGAGTTTATGTAGGTATTAAGTCAGGATTCTGTGTAGGCCTCTCGGGAGCTTCAGCGCGAAGCGTCTAACCCGCTGGACATCAGGCTCCGCCCCCCCCATGGAACCCTTTTTAAAAATTGGTGTTACATTGGCCATCCTCTAATCTTCAGGTATTACAGATGATTTTAATGATAGTCCACAGATGATTAATAGTAGATCTCTAATCTCATATTTCAGTTCTTTCCACACCCTTGGATGTATATCATCCAGTCCAGTTTCTTCTTTGCGCTATCTGGGTGTCACTCTAGACTCCTCCCTAACATTTCATGATCACTTTTCCACTCTGGTCCAGTGGCCTTTCTTTTTTCTGCATCAGATCCATGCCCTTCGCCCTTCCCTAGACACGCACTCCCTCACTACCCTTCTGCTTTCACTAATGATTTCCAGACTGGATTATTGCAACAGTGCATTTGCAGATCTCCCCCTCTACCAACTAGACCATCTTCATTCAACTTGTTCAAAATACAGCAGCTAGGATTCTGACATACTCCTCCCCTCATGACCACATTACACCCACCCTCATCAACCTTCACTGGCTTCCTGTAAAATACCACATTAACTATAAAGTACTCACTGTAGTGCACCAGGCACGCCATACAGGCCTCCCGCAGTATTTAGCTGATCTTCTTCATTTTCATTCCTCTCATCATCTCCTCTGGTCCCTTCATACCCATCTTCTGGCTCTTCCCTCTGTTTCACGAGCATTAAATCAAATGCAAATGCTATGATCATTATTGCCAAGTGACCCCAACACCCTTATCTCTTGCAGGAGATCTTGTGTTCCACCAAGGACTAGGTCCAAAATGGCTTCTCCTTTGGTTGGTTCATGAACAAGCTGCTCCAAAAAGCAGCCATTTAGTTCATCTAGAAACTTTATCTTCCTAGCATATACTGCCATGACACTGACCCAGTCGATACCAGGGTAATTGAAATCACCCATTATTATTACTGTGCTGTTAGCTTCCCTGATTTCTTTGAGCATTTCATCATCGCCTTCCCCTTCCCCTTTTTACATGGAATTTCAATCCATAGAGATTCTAAGATAGTATTTTTAAACAATGCCCATGCTTGATGTAAATCTTTAAGCTTTGCAGCTGTTCCTTTTAGTTTTCTATCAACTATTTTCCTCATTTGATCATAGTCTCCTTTAAAAGGTAGTACTGTGGATTTCCTTACCGTACTACCTCCATTTATTAAATCAAATGTGATCATGCTGTGATCACAAATTGCTCTTATCTCTTTCATCAGATCCTGTGTTCCACTAAGACTAGGTCCAAAATAGCTTCCCCTCTTGTCGGTTCATGAACCCGCTGCTCCAAGCAGTCATTTATTTCATCTAGAAATTGTATCTCTCTACCATGTCCTGAGTGATATTGACCCAGTCACTACCGAGGTTATTGAAATCATCCATTGTAACTTTTGTTAGCTTTCCTGATTTCTATTAGCATTTCATCATCCATTTGCTTATTCTGGCCAGGTGGATGGTAGTTCTCTGTAGTGTATTCTGTGCCTTTTCTAAAGCCATCCTCTTTCCCCTTATGAAGATCACTTCCCTCTTCCCCCAGCTGTGCCAGTCCCAAACCTTCAGTCACCTACTCCCTGGTCATTGTTATGTCTTCCACCCGTTTGCTGTCTATATGTGACCCAGTGTTTCCCACAGCCTCTGTTTCTTTATAGTTCCCTTCTGCTTGTATATGTGTGTATATGTGCGAGTGTGTGTGTGTGGGGGGGGGGGGGGGGGAGGTGCTTGTGCAGTGTTGTGGGTGTTAGCTTTGGGAGTCACTGGGTGCTGATGGAGGAAGTCATTGGGTGCTAGTGGTGGGAAGCAGGAGCCTGGATGAGAGAAACACCTGGTTTGTGCTGTCCATGCTGCATGAGGCCCACAGGGAGCAGACAAGAACCACTAGGAGGTGCCCATATCTGAGGTTCTACAGATCCAGGACCCAGTTCCTGGATCTCATGAATGAGAAGTTCCTCATGAGGCACCATTTTGACAAGGCAGCTATCCATCATCTCTGCCAGGAGCAAGAGTTATTCCTCTGTTCTACCACACAGAGGAGCCAGCCCATGCCTGTCCACCTCAAGATCACCACAGCTCTTGCCTTTCTAGCCACGGGCAAGTTCCAGTCTATGTTAGCTGCCAGTGTGTGTCTTTGTCAGTCAGCCATCTCACACTACATCACACAGTTCCTGAGGACCTTTCTAACCAACACTGCACAATATGTAGCTTTCCCACATACCATGCAGAAGAGGCAACAAACCATGATCTAATTCTATTGCCCCCTTTCCATCGGTACGGGAGCTCATTGATTGCACACATATCCTCAGACCCTCTTGAGGGAGGAAGGGAGGCTACCTACCACAACAGGAAGGCATTCCACTCAGTCAACATGCTGGTGGTCTGCAGTGAACAAGGGGAAATAAAGTTCTAAGGCTTCCAGGTTCATTCCATGACTCATGCATCCTCACCCACTCTGGCATCTCTAGGAGATTTTAGAGCAGAGATAGTACAGGTAGATAGCTGCTAGGTAAGCCTTGCAGCAGTCCACTCCAACACCTAGATATGCACATGCTTGGAGGTTACACTGTACGGCTGCACTTGACAAAACAGATCCCATGATTGCAGCACCTGAAATATCCTGGTTCAATACCCCAGTATGCGTCTACTTTCTCACACCCACACAGGTGATAGAGGCTACCCTCTGAGAAGTTGGCTCCTAACCTCCATTATAGCACCACACACAGATCCAGATGAACAACAAAACAAGGCCCACAGGCACGCTCATGTCATCATTTGGAGGACATTTAGCCAGCTCAAGAGCTGCTTCTGTGCCTTGACCAATCTAGGGGTGAATTTCTGTACAGCCCTGCCAGGGTATCTCATATCTTCATGATCTGCTGCATTCTCCACAATCTTGTATGGAGGAACTGACAACACCTCTGTAAAGAACAAGATGCAGTAGATGCAGACTATGATGCAGATGCAAAAGGACCAAGACAGGCATTCCTGCAAGAGATGACCTTGCTTTTCATGTGAAGGTAGGTGTTTATTTGCTGACATATGAAATCTTTATGGTGCTCTGATCTGTTCATTACTATCTCCTCACACCTCAATGCTCATCCCTTCTCACACTACCATCACTACCTCCCACAAACCAACTAGTGCTATGGTTTGTAACATGGTGTACTACACTGGACATAGTGTGTCTGCTAGCATGGGTGTAGGTAATCTCTCACCAGACCTGTGTCTTCATAGTTGTGGCATTTCTCACAGGTCACCACTATCCCTGCAGTAACCTGTAGATGGTAGTAGTTAACATGTGCAACAGGGAGAAGGGGTCATAAGCAAATGGGATTATGCATAAGTTGGGTCCCTGGAGGGCAGTTTAGAGCCATGTAACTCTGTCTAAGGGTGGTCTGCTATGACTGAGGTTCCAGTCCCTTGTAGTTGCCATGTGCTTGGCCAGATGTCTCTAGGATTTGATAAGAACATAAGAACATAAGATATGCCATACTGGGTCAGACCAAGGTCCATCAAGCCCAGTATCCTATTTCCAACAGTGGCCAATCTAGGTCATACGTACCAAGCAGTTTCCCCAAAAGACACAGGTTCCACAATGCTTGTACTGGGTCAAGCATTGATATCCTGGGTCTCTTCTTAATAATGGTTTATGGACCTTTCCTCCAGGAACTTCTCCAAACCTTTTTTAAACCCATCTACACTAACAGCCTTTACTACATCCTCCGGTAACAAATTCCAGAGTTTGACTACACGTTGAGTGAAAAAATATTTTCTTTTATTAGTCTTAAATAGTTTACCCTGTAGCTTCATTGCATGTCCCCTAGTCTTTCTATATTCTGATAATGTAAACAATCGATCTACATTTACTCATTCCACTCCGTTCATTAATTTATAGACTTCTATCATATCTCCGCTCAGCCGTCTCTTTTCCAGGTTAAAGAGCCCTAACCTTTTTAGTCTTTCTTCATAGGAGTATCCTTCCATCCTCTTTACCATTTTGGTGGCTCTTCTCTGAACCTTTTCTAATATCGCTATATCCTTTTTAAGATATGGTGACCAGAATTGCATATGATATTCAAGGTGCGGTCTCACCATGGAACGATATAGAGGCATTATAATATCTTTTGTTTTATTTTCCATTCCTTTCCTTATGATACCTAGCATTCTATTTGTTCTCTTGGCCGCCGCTGCTGCGCACTGGGCCGAGGGTTTTAACATGTTATCCACAATGACGCCTAAATCTTTTTCCTGGGTGGTGGTTCCTAATGTGGAACCTTGCATTGTGTAACCATAGTTTGGGTTGTTCTTCCCTAGGTGCATAACTTTGCACTTGCCCACGTTAAATTTCTTCTGCCATTTTGATGCCCAGTCTTCCAATTTATCAAGATCCTCTTGCAATTTTCCACAATCCGCTTGGGTTTAACAACTTTAAATAGTTTTGTGTCATCTGCAAATTTGATAACCGCACTCGTTATTCCCTTTTCCAGGTCATTTATGAATATGTCAAAAAGCAGCGGACCCGGGGGGCGGAGCCTGATGTCCAGCGGGTAGGACGCTTTGCGTTGAAGCTCCCGAGAGGCCTACTCAGAATCCTGACTTAATACCTATATAAATTTACTATTTCGCTCCGGGCTGACCGGGGCACCTCGGGGGGGATGGCGGCCCATAAACCAGCGCGCTTGGACTTCGGGTCTCCTTCTTCTTCTCACGGAAAACGCTCCAAAACAGTGGTGTCCTCCCCACATAATATGGATCCATTTCGGTAAAACCCCGAAATGCACCTGGATATTTTAGAGGAAATACGCGGCGTGAAGGAATTGGTGCAGTCCAATGGAGAAGAAGCGCTTCGAGCCATGCGAGAAGACTTTGGAGTGCTCCAGGACCGACTTGAAGGTCTTTCATTACGGCAGGACAATATGGCGGGGGTCCTCGACTCGCACGAGGTGCGCTTGGGCAAACTGGACAAGGCTGAGCGCCAGATACAGAATCTTCAAAAGGAGTTGGAAGATAGCAATAATCGAGCCCGTCGCAACAATGTGAGGCTCCTCGGAATGCCGGAGGGGGTGGAAGCAGGAGATATAAGAGAATTCTTGCTCAAAACTCTTCCCTCCTTGCTGAAGATCACTTTTCACAGAGAACTGGAAATCGATCGAGCACACACCGTGTGTTCCTGCCCGCATGGCGCTCAACCGCACGACCCCCGGCCTATTATCTTCAGCTTGCTACGATATCAACAAGTGGAACAAATTTTACATGCTGCCCGAGCGAATCATCATTTGGAATTTGAAGGTCGTAAGGTCTCCTTCTTTCCTGATTTGGCAAAGCCTACCGTTGACCGTCGGAAGAAACTCCTTGCTCTTCGCCCTCGACTTCAACAGCTACAGGCTCGCTTTGGCCTGTTGTATCCAGCGAAGCTCCGAGTGACTCTCCACAACCAGACCAGGACGTTCGAGGATCCTGATCTACTATCAACATTTTTGGACTCCAAAGAAGCAGAGCAGATGCGCTAATCCCAAATCTTGGACTCTTATCTGCCGGCTCTGTCCGCCATTTTGAAGGGCCCGATGCGGCGGTCATAGCCCAGCACAGAAATAGCCTGGACTTTCTTTCTCTGTATGACTTTTGTCTTTGGTCTCCTATCCCTTCATGATGTGTGCCTCGGTCGGATTCGGAGCACGCACAGTCCTACAGGTTATATGTTTTTTCAATTTCGGCCTTCTCTGGGGTTTCTCCCCGCAGACACATGGTCGCCAGTAATTTTGGGGTTTTGCTTCTCCTCTACCGTACTGCGGTTTTCTTTGTTAATGTGGGGCGCTTCATTGTATTATATTAGCTTATTTTTCCTATGTCAAGTGTACAGCTAGATACAGTCAGTTTGAGGGACACAGTGAAATTATGTGTGCTATCATGCTCAGAATTTTAACTTTTCTGAATGGCCTTATGTAAAATCTTATTATTCATCGTCAAAGGCATTACTGGTCCACTCAAAGGAAAGAAAATCCTTAGCTATCTTAGCCACGAGCATGTTGATTTGGTGTTTCTTCAGGAAACGCATTACACTCTGCTGAAACACTGAAACTCAATGCTAGGCCTCACATGGTAGCTGCCTATTCTCCCACCGTTTCCAAATGGTACGGGATAGCCATTCTGGTTAAGAAGTCTTTGCACGCTACTGTACCTGATATTAGCGCTGACATGGAGGGTAGATGGGCCCGTGTACACCTTGAGGTTGGAGATAGTGAATTCACGTGTATTTGCACTATGCCCCGACTGTGGACAACCCTGCTTACTATGCAAGTTTTGCGCAGTTGGCCTCGGCCTCCGCCAATGCTCCATTACTACTTGGTGGCGATTTTACTCAAGTGTTCCCTCAATCTTTTCTTCTCAACCAAGGTGCTTGGTGGTTGGAAGCTCCAGTACCGAGCAGACCTGTGTGGCTAGATATAGTAGCGGGCCTTTGCTCACCGGATTCCTCTTACCTTACTCCCTGGTATGACTCTCCCATTAGACTCCCACTACCCACCAATGCTTTTCGACACTTTAGGTGCCTTTAATACTCTTATGCAACCTTTCGACTCCCGACTCTGGTCAGTGCAACTTCAGCATTGCATTCGGAGCACTAGAGTACTCCCGCCATCGGCACTCTCTGCATAAGGTTTATTGGAGACTTACGATCTCTCGGTAGTTCACCGGGTGTAGTATCCAATTTTACTAAACCTTATGTAATGCTATCACTAGAGATACCTCTATAGCGCAGAAAGTATGGGAGAGCGAATTGCATGTGACTTTAACCTCGGAGCAATGGAGCCTTATCTGGAGCAGAGGGACACGGGTTCCCGACCCGCCTCACTCACTCAGACCCTCTTCTTTCTAGCCCACCGGTGTTTTTACACTCCTCACAGATTAGACAAATGGAACACTACTCAGGGTAATGGTTGCTGGACACGTCCTGTGGCCATAGGTCTATTACTTCATGTTATGCATGAATATCCCGCACTACAGTATAACTGGCGTCGGGTCTGGGGTCGTATTTCGTCTATATTGCACTCTCAGGAGTCCCTTTCTTGGAGGATAGTGGGACTTCGCCCAGTTGCGGGGATCCCCTCTCTCCCAAAAATGGCTTATCTCCTTTTGAACTTTATGCTTGGCATTGCTATTTCCCTAATTAAGTAATACTGGGAAATTAGTTCCCATCTGAGCCTCAATGAATGGTGGAATCATGCCTGTCTC
The DNA here is from genome assembly GCA_033557465.1 of Ichthyophis bannanicus. Taxonomy (NCBI): domain Eukaryota; kingdom Metazoa; phylum Chordata; class Amphibia; order Gymnophiona; family Ichthyophiidae; genus Ichthyophis; species Ichthyophis bannanicus. The sequence goes on from CM066031.1 coordinate 1,500,900,988, forward strand.
TACAGTAAATATGAACAACTACCTCGTCTGCTCGCTTCCTCCGTTCAGACTCCTTCTCATTGGTCTCAATGGAAGATGCTCAATGAATATGTACATTTTGCTAAATGCTCTCATCTGACTGTCTAACTTTGTATATATCTCTGTCTCATGATCATGCTGTATTGTGGATACTTTTTTTTTTTTGATCATTTGATGTATAATCACTGTTAATTGGAAGCGCTCACATGCTGATATAAACGGGTAGAGAAGAAGCACCGGGGTGAGGGGTAATGGGTTTACTTTTCCTTATTGTATACTTGTTTTGTCTCTTTTGGTGTGTTGTTTCTTTTGTTTGTTGCAAAATGAAAATAAAAGTTTAAAAAAAAAAAAAAAAGCAGCGGACCCAGCACAGATCCCTGGGGTACACCACTATTCACCTTTCTCCATTGGGAAAATTGGCCATTTAGCCCTACCCTCTGCTTTCTATCTTTTAACCAGTTCCTGATCCACAATAGTACACTGCCTCCTATCCCATGACTCTTTAGTTTTGCTAAACGTTTCTGATGACTGGGGCCAATTCGGGCAACTGGGCTCCAATGCCAGGCATACAGGAGCACATGATCTCCAGGAAAGAGCCTCAAAACACATGTTGGGGGGTGATGGGATTGAGGAGAGCTGCATTGATACAGTGGTGCATTTGTGCATCTGAAAAGCAAGACTGAACACAGTGGGCCTGATTTTCAGCTGCCCACACTTTGGAAGGGCTATGCATCTCCTTGGTGCATAGCCCTTGCCACGACCTCTAAACCAGATATTCAATGTCGCGCATGCCAGAAGCCGCCAAAGCTGATTGGGCAGCAGCAATATTGCATGCTGCTCAATTATCTCTTGCACCTTAAATATAAGAAAATTTTTCCTTCATTTATTTTAAGGTGCAGATTGCTAACCGGGCAGTATGTAATATCGCTGTAGTTCGGTAGTGCTTGTTGCTACCCCTGCTCTGCTCCAACATGCCCCGATGCTAACCAGATAGCATCGGGGCGTGTAGGGGACTTGGAAGGGGATAGTCAACAGCACTAACCATGTAAGCAGATATAAAACCTGACTGGAAATTTGTTACTATATACATGGATTCCCTTTGTGCCATGAGATGTTTGGCCCACCCAAGCCATGCCAAAAAACACACTCCTATCACACCTCTAGAATCTCTCTGCATAGTATGGATCTCCACTGGTAAATAGTGTCTCTCCATTTACATGTGTGTGAGATGTACACATGTAAATGCCAGCATTTCTATGTGGGAAAGATATATAAGACTTCTAAAATAACTCCTTTACTATATATTAAACTGATGCTATTATCAAAGACTTGCAGCAACTTATAAAAAACATATAACAGAATACATACAAAATTATCATAAATTTAAAATAACAGTAAAGCTAACCCTCATTTATCCTCTCATCCATACTAGGGTTCCCAACTGGCCGGTTTTCAGCCAGTCTGGACAGTTTTTATATGGCCAGGCCGGCTGCCAGCAGAGAACTAAAATCGGCAGTTGAAAGAACAGCTTTTTTATTCTGGCGGGACTGGGAGCAGCTCTCTCACTCTCCCTCCTCATTCCCCCTGCAGCCTCACACTTTCCTCTGATCCAGCTGTGGCTCGTGCATCTTACAGAGCCACAGCTGTAATAGCAGTAATAATTAAAAACAAAACAAAAAAACCAGGTGCGCAGCCACTGCGGAGCCTTCCAACCTGCGCTATTGATCTCTGCTGCGGTGTCCCGCCCCCAAAGGAAGTTACGCTAGAGTGAACGGGACGCAGCAACAGGTTGGAAGGCTCCGCAGCAGCTGCACATCTATTTTTTTTTTAAAATTATTATTACTATGGCAACCACAGGTCTGTAAAATGCAGAAGCTATGGCTGGATCGGAGAAGAGGGTGAAAGTTTTGGGCTTTTTAAATTATTTCTGTTGCAACCACGGCAGCTGAATATGGGGGTATGGAAGAGAGAAGGGGGATATAGTGGATCAGTGGGTGGCAGGGCCGGCCCGTCCATTGAGCGATAATGTTGTTCACACAGGGCCCCACGCAAACTCCATTATAGAACAATGGACAGCTTCAGTGGAAGCTGGGGAAGCCCGCGTGAGGTCCCGGCTCCCTCTGCACAGCCACCAGCGTGATGAACCTTTTCCTTCATGTTGGCGGCTGTTTCTGTGAAGCCACGAGTGCCAGGAGAGGTTAAAGTCAATGACCTTTAACCTTTCCCAGCATTTGCGGCTTCACAGAAACAGCCGCCTGCGTGAAGGAAAAGGCTCTTCATGCTGGCGGCTGTGCAGAGGGAGCCGGGGACTCGCGCGGGCTTCCCCGGCTGCCTCTGAAGCCCCTTAGACTGCCGTGGGGCTGTTCAGAGGAGGGGGGGCTATGACTAGATGGGCTGTGATCTGGGGGGGGGGGAGAAACTTGGACTGCAAATGGGCTGTGATGGTGAGGGGGGCTAGGACTGCAAATGGGCTGTGATGGGGGAAACCTGGACTGTAAATAGGCTGTGATGGGGGGGGGGGGAATCTGGACTGAAAATGGGCTGTGATTGGGGGGGGGAGGCTAGGACTGGAAATGGGCTGTGATAGGAGGGCTAGCATTGGAAATGGGCTGATGAAGAGCTGGAATAGGACTGGAAGTGGGCTTACGAGGGGGCTAGGATTGGAAATTGGCTGATGGGGGAGCTTGGTGTGGAAATTGGCTGATGGGGGGCTAGAATGGAACTGGAAAATGGCATATGGGGGGCTAGGACTAAAAATGGGCTGATGGGGGGAGCTTGGACAGCAAATTGGTAATGGGCTGGAATAGGACTGGAAATGGCTGATGGCAGAATAGGAATGGAAATTGGGTGATGGGCTTGAATAGGACTGGAAGTGGCTGATGGGGGAATATGACTGGACATGGGCTTTTGGGGGCTGGAACAGGACCTGAAAGTGGGCTGATGGGAGTTGGAATAGGGCTGAAAATGGGCCGATGGGGGGTAGGATTGGAAATTGGTTGATGGGGGATCTTGGAGTGGAAATGGGCTGATGGGGGCAATGTTCCCTCTAATTTTCTGTAGGCTGTGTGCGCATAAAATATCAGCTGTGCAGCTTTTGAAGGAAGGTTAAATTTTTGTGCACCACATAACGACACTCTGAGTTATATACTTTAAAATTTGACTACAAGTCAGAATACAGTATGTACACCACATTGATTTTAATCAAATTAAATGAAAATAGACGATTACTAAATGAAGCGGAAAATTTCTAGTAATTACAATCACAACTTTTAAATTTTAAGATGTCTGTGTTGTTTTCTATCAGGATCAGAACCGTAATTTTTGTGCGCTCTGTTGTAAAGTATGTGCGCTCGCTTGGCGAAGTGTGTGTGTGCGCACATGCTCACAGCTTAGAGGGAACAGTGGATGGGGGGCTGGAATGGAACTGGAAAAAAGCATATGAGGGGATAGGACTGGAAATGGGCTGATTTCCTATACTGTGCTGATGGACTACATCTCTCTGTCGCAGGGAAAAGAATCCTAAGTGAAAAATTCAGGCAGTATGTGGATATGCATTTAAACTAGGAAGAGGGGGTGACGGATGTGGAAGGTCAACATCTGCATGCCACCCCCAGCAAAAGCAGAACACCATCAGAAAACAGCCACACTTTTAAACCACACATCAAAAACATGTCGGAAGAAGTAGGCAGAACAAAATCAATGCAAATTACACACAAGCTGGGAAAATGCTGGATAGCAATGCGCACAAATGCTCGAAGCTTAGCCAACTTAATTCCAGTCCTGGAAGCCCTAATTGTGGAATCGAATTTGGACATTGTGGCCATTACTGAAACATGGTTTAATGAATCGCACGATTGGGATATAGCCATAGCTGGCTATAATCTATTCAGAGATACAGAGGAAAATGGAAAAAGGAAGAGGAGTAGCCTTGTATGTCAAAAGCAATATTAAAGCTACTGAAATGCAGGGGACATGGGGAAAAGAAGAAGCGCTCTGGATTGCGTTGGAAAAGAGGAGATGGCACTGTCATCCATAGTGCTGTAGTCTACCAGACCTCCGACTCAAATTGAAGAGAGAGATAATGAATAGATAAAACATAATGCCAAGATAGCAACAAAGGGGGAAGCGATCATATTGGGTGACTTTAACTCTACCTGATGTGGATTTGGATTACCTCCTTCTGCACATCTGGAAAGAAGCAAAAAAATTGTGGATGCTCTCCAAGATGCCTTTATTTAAACAAATGGTGATGGAAACCAACCAGTGAAAGCTCAACGCTGGATGTAGTGCCAATCCAACGGTGAATAGTGTGTCGAATGTCTGCGGTAAGTGCCCCTGTGAGGCAACAGCGGCCATCACACGGTGTGGTTTGAGATAAAAAGCCATGTGTACAGGCCAATCCGTAGCAATCTCCAAGTCCTAAACCTTCAAATACAACTGACTTCAATAAAATGGCAGAGGTACTTACGGAGGAGATGACGGTGGTTGGAAGGAGATACAAGGAAGTGGAATTGCAATGGGCTAAACTAAAGAAGGCAATTAAAAGGGGGCAACCGGCAACAGATACATTATGGTAAGAAAAGTAAATAAAAAACAAAAGGAGAAGGAAACCTATTTGGTTTTCGCCAAGAGGAGGCTTGCTCAAATAAAGGCAAAAAAACACAACTTTCGTCAAAATTCAAAAGCTTGCAAACAGAAGAACACAGAAATGAATACAGGATCCAACTCAAAGAGTCCTAAAAAGAGTAATAAGGATAGCAAAATCAAAGGCAATGAAAGGTTGGAAAGGATGGCACACAAAGATGTTAAGGGGTAACAACAAAACTTTTCTTCAGGTATATTGGGGAAAGAAAGAAGATCAGTGTTGGAACTGCAGGGACTCAAAAAGTGCTGGGAAAAGGACTCGTGGAAAGTGACACTGACCCCAAAGCGAAATTGCTAAACAAATACTTCTGCTCTGTTTTTGTACTAAAGAAGATCCTGGAGAGGGACCAGCTGTGACTCCCAAATATTAAAAATGGGGAATGAAGTAGCTACCACACCATTCACAGAAGACGAGGTGTTTAGAAACAACTGCTTCTAAACTGAAAGTTATGGCAAAGTCAAACATTTTGAGAATGGGGGAGAGTGAACAGCCATAAGGAATTCAACTCTTAATCAAGGGGCACTGTTAGGTGTGCAGGGTCAAAAGGCCAGAGCCCACAGTTCAAAGGCAGAAAACACCGCCAGCCTGGAACAAGTTCCAGGAAAATGCTTGACAGTTGTAAGAAGGATAGATTGCAAGCACGAGGGACAAAAACCCTCACATCTAAATAATTGCACTGATTGATCCTGATGTCAGAAGGCAGGGGGATTTACAAAGACACCTGGGAGAGAAGGAGGTGGGGGTTGGATCCCAGTTGAGTATAAACCGTTTTTAAAGCTATGGAGAGAGCAAGTAGGAGTAGGAGTTGGAAGAGGAGTGATTGCAGAGGAGCAGAGAGGGGAGCAGCAGCGGGACAGACTTTCAGCGGCATGCAAGGACGATAGAATGCTGGAGAAGCCAGAGCATTTGTGCTAACTTCTTGGGACGACAGGTCTGAGCTTCCCATTGCTGAGAAAGGGTGAGTTCCCTGCATCACGTTTGCACAACGGTGGGAGCCAGGAAGGAGAGAAGCTTTCAGGCCAGCGAGAGGTTGTCAACAGGGCACTCTCATCAAGTGGCGTGACGTCCAGAACCTATTGCAATTGGGAGAAGAAGGGTCAGAGCTAGGGGCAGAAGAAGATAGGGTGATGGGATTGTTTCTTTATGCCAAGCTCATAGACTTAAAGTGTCCTGAAGAAAGGCAGCCTGGAAAGAAAATTGTTCCCTCTTGCTGAAATAACCTCAGAGCTAAGCAGTGCGAAAGTAAATTCCTGTGTGTTTTGAAAGGAGGGAATTTACTGCAGCATAAGCTAATGAAGTAAGGCCTGTTGATTCCATGTCTTCTGTGTCAGCTGTGTTGAAACTCTACAACGGGGAAAGAAAGAGTTAATTAGCCTGCTAGAAGTGTTTGTGCTTTGCTCCTTTTTATAAGAAAAGCCTGATATAAGAGTCTTGAGGACACTGGTGAATGCCTTATTTCATAACCTAAGTTTGGTTCTTCACCTGGAAAGTGCAGCCTAGTGAGAATTATGGCTGAGTGAAGATAATTTTGCCATAAAAGAAGTAAAGTTAGTTTTTCTATTGTCCCTCTGATTGACAAAGGACAATAAGAAAAGTGGCCATCTGGTTATATGGTGAAAAGGCTATAGCTTCGGCAGTGAAGAGGACCCTTTGTAACAAGCCAATTATTGAGTTTTCCGTTTGTTTTGCCACCAACCTTGCTGAACCTTAAGCAAAAATCCTATAATTTTAATAATTCTGTTAAATGGGGACCAGGGAACCTTGATCTGTTCTATTGTGTTCGCAAATAAATTATTTTTCTGTCATACGAGCACTTACCCTTGGTTTTACACACGACTACAATCCTTCTACTTAAAGCATAAAATGGTTACAGCTGAATAGACAGAAGGTTCTCAACCACCACGCCCTCAATACAACTAGAAGACTAGTGGTTATGGCGTTGTGCTGGTGACCCAAGTGCGACAAAGCCATTGGACCGGATAGGAATACATCCCAGGATACTGAAAGAGCTCAGAGAGGTTCTTGCAGGACCGTTTAAAGGATGTTCTTCAACAGATCCTTGGAAACAGGAGAGGTTTCTCAGGACTGGAGAATGGCTGATGTCCGTACCTCTAGCCCAAAAAAAAAGTGGTGACAGGGATAGAAGTGACAAACTACATGGCCCATGAGCCTTACCTTGGTGCGCGGGGAAAAGTAATGGAGGTGCTCCTGAAAGAGCGGAATATGTGAACTTTCTCAAAACCCAACAGGATGCAAGATCCGATAGCCAACATGGTTTTACTGAAGGACGGTCTTTGCCAAACAAATCTGATTTGAGTTCTTTGATTGGGTGACCAAGGAACTAAGATCAGGGGCATGCGATGGATGTCATCTACCTGGATTTCAGCAAAGCCTTTGATACTGTTTCCTCATAGGAGGCTTGTCAACAAAACTCAGAAGCCTGGGGATAGGGTCCCAAGATGGTAAACTGGATTAGAAATTGGTTGACTGACAGACGAAAGACGGTTGATTGTAAATGGAGCTCACTCGGATGAGGAGGAAGGGATGATTAGCGGTGGTGCCCCAGGGTTCGGTCCTGGGTCTCGGCACTGTTCACATGTATTTGTGAGTGATATTGCTGAAGTGACCTGAATGGAAAAGTCTGTCTTTTTTGCCAAGACGACACCAAAAAATTTGCAAACAGAGTGGACTCTCCCAACCAAGGAGTGGTTAACATTGAGGAAAGATCTACAAAAGCTGGAAAAAGACTGGTCTAATGCTTGGCAAACTATGATTTAATGCGGAAAAAAAGTGCAGTGTCATGGCACTTGTGGTAACAGGAAATCCAAGGGAAATGTCCGCGAACTAGGGGGGGCGAGAGGTTGTTATGTACTGTTTCAGGCGAAAGACCTTGGTGTGGTGATTATCTCTGATGATCTCAAGGTGGGCAAAACAGTTTGCGACAAAGGCTAGTGGCAAAGCAGGAGGGGATGTTGGGCTGAATACCAAAGAGGGATTACCGAGACAGAGAAAGGAAGAGGTACTTATGCCACTGTATAAAGTCACTGGTGAGGCCTCATTTGGAATTACTGTGTTCAGTTTTGGAGACTGTCATCTTGCAAAAAAGATGTAAAAAGACTGGAAAACCAACTGTTCAGAGGAAAGCGACCAAAATGATTTGGAAGGCCTGCATCAAGAAGGCCCTTAATGAGAAAGAGGACTGGAAGACCTTAAATATGGTACCACTTGGAGGAGTAGGATGGGACAGGTGGAGATATGATTCAGACCTTTCAAATACTTAAAGAGAAATGATGAACCAACAAACCTCTTCCAAAGACGGGGAAGCTGTCAAAACTAGAAGGTCATAACATGAAGCTGACAAGGTGGTAAATTGAAAGGCAATGTCAGGAATATTTTTTCACTTGAAAGGGGTGGTGGATGCCTTGGAATGCCCTCCCGATGGAAGTGGTGGGGGCAAACGTCGGTGAACGGAATTCAAGAAGGCATGGGACCAAACAAACAGTGGATCCCTTTACAGCAATAGGATAAAAACAAGAAGAAACTAACCAATCTAACTTCTGAACCATATAACCATCTCAACAAATAGGGGTGTCCTACATTGGGAGTGGGTGGGTTTTACCCCTAAACAAAGACATGGGGGAGGGGTGGCCTTGCACTGAGCTACAGGTGCACCTATCTCTTGCCATGCGGGTTTCTGGGCAGACTAGATGGAACCATGCTGGTCTTTAATCTGCCGTCCAATTTACTATGTTACTATGTTACTATGTTGGGGCAATGGGAGAATGGGGGGGACTGACTATAAGGAGCAGATGCTCGGTGAGTCTAGAAACTATAAGGGAGTTTGATTTTGGGAGGAGGACTAGAAGGGGATTGGAGATGGCGAATTGATGAATGGAGAGCGGAGGAGAAGAAACAGAGATGTTTTTTGTGTGAGAGGGAAGAAAAGTCTTTAATGGGCCAGGTCTTGATAGAGTCAAGTGGGGATGAGAACTTGAAGGGTGGAAAATTATGAGTGGATATTAAAGGAATAAGGAAAGAAATGGGGGGGAAAGATCAAAAGGGAAACAATCAGTATGTTAAAGCAGATATTAGAGAGTGAGAGGAATGGAAAAAATCTAAAAGAGAAGAAAGGACAAATGGATATCGGTCACAGAAGACAGAAGAAACCAGAAGAAACCGAAGAAACGTGACTGGGAGCAAATTGCAACTGGAAAAATAAAAATGTCCAAACAGAAGGTAGAAAAATATTTTAATTTTGAATTTATTAAACATGGGAATATGTCTGGTCCTTGGGAAGTGTGCTTATTGCTAACATCTTTCTATTTTTTGTTGTAGTGCGAAGTTGAAATTAACTTTATAGTTTTATATTTTCCAGTGTTTTGTACACTTCCATGGTTTGGCTTTGCGGCTTCCCAGTTTAATTATTATCTTCCTATTTCTAAATTGTGATCCCTTGTTCTTTGTGTGGTGATGGTCTATGTTCTGTAACCGACGCTGATGTATTCTGTTCATGCTAGTTTCTAATTTGACAGTGCCACTTGTTTTCTCTTTCCCCAGTAGGAGCTGTATTGGCATTCTCTGAGAGGTATTGGTTTAAGTAATCTGCAGTGTTGCCTTTTGAATAGGTAGGGTTTGGTGCTTTGTGAGTCCCGGCAGAGCTGTTATGAGATGGATGCATTTGCATATGGGTTCTAAATGGTCAATGTTTTATAGTACTTCCTAATGCGGCTGGCGGATTGTAACTGCATATTAGTAATGTAGAAATTTTGTTAGTTCTTCTCTTTATCCAGACACTCATTAAGAGGCATGTTTACTAAAATGTGTATGTTAATATTGTGTGGCAGATATTTATGCAAATGAGGCTGCCTTAATGCAAATGGCGGCCCCGCCAATTAAGTCTCTGCACATGGCCCCACACCCCCCTTGTGGTCACCCCTCGTGGGTGGGTAGGGAAGAGTTGCAGAGATGCTAGATGAGAGTAAGAAGAAGGAAAGATGGGGGGAGATGCTGGATCACTTGAGGGGTGCAGGGAAGACCAGAGGGGCTGTGCTGGACACTAGAGGAGAGGGAAGAGGAAATAAGGAGACAGTGAGTGATATACTGGATTAGAGCGAGAGAAGAAACAAAGTTTGTAATAGGCCAATAATGTAGGTTGGGAGACGTGGGAAGCATGTTCGAAGGGGCCGTGATGCTTGGGGATGAAAAGAGGTAGGAATTGCCAACCGTTTTGGATTTAGGTTGGGCCCTAGCCGGTTTATGAGGGCTGGAAGCCGGCAGGTCGCCAGGACTGTTAAAATCATCCAGATGAAGGGACTATGCATTTCTGCCAATTACTCACCCTCGGCTTCAGCTCCAGCCCTCACGACTAATGCCTGCCCTGCCCGGCCCGTGCCACTGGTCACTTTTATGTTTTCCATTGGCATTTGCGTGG